>BSBN01000958.1:5731805-7164757 GCA_027924645.1 Cunninghamia lanceolata | reverse complement strand
TACATTACAGGGAGCATGGTGAAACATAGGTAAAAGTTGGCAAAACCAAAGGTAAGGATTTCACTACTCATTGACAAATCATTCTAGTTATCCCTACCACAAAGGTTGTTACCCTACCATAGTTATCTCCTTTACCCATTTATTAACTAGTTGATATGGCTCATCTTGAGTTAGGTCATAATTACTGTTCACATATGTGAACTCCTTAGAATTCTTGAACATAGAGAAAGAGTCCTTGCCTACATCACTATCGTGGAAGATACCAATGGTTCTACACATGTTCCAAATGATCTTATTCTTGAGACAAATACCAAGACATACTAGAGGTTTACTTAGGAACTTCCTATGTAGAAAACTAGTTAAGTATAGACCCTTCTATACTTCTTTGTTGATAAATGGTGGCTAGTCCACAACTACATGTTAGATTCTAGTACTTCTAGTAATGTGATGCCCCTTGAAATTATGAATGTGTTGGTTTTGAAGGTGTCCAAGTCTTATGGGAAATGTTTCACCATGGATTCCTGGGAGGTAAATGTCATGGGTATTGTCAAGGTTGTAGAGGTTCAACTTGCCACATACCTAGGGAATCCTTTTTGATGAACATTATTATTGTTGACTACCTTGCTAAGTGGGGGATGTTGTTATTTTGAATATGGGTTGCATCCATTTGTGACAACATTCAAATGGATTTAGCATGCCACCATCACCCTACGTGATAAAGAAGTCAATCCACACCAAGAAAACAAGATGTTGCATATTATTGAAGACCTAAAAAAGGCTACAAATGAAGTATTATACTTGGATGTTGGTCCTGATTAGTTTATTGGATATTGTGATGATTAGAACCACCAAACAAATGATATTGTTCCTAGCCTTGGTCTACTAAAAATGAAAATAAAATTGTGGGCCATGTTATTTTATGATGCTTTCTCAAAGAATAGTTCAGGTGTAGGTGTTATTTTGGTGTCACATAATGGTAAAAGTTTCAAATTCTCTTTCAAGTTGTCTTGCATTGCACTAGCAATACCATAGAATATGAAGCTATCTTAATAGGGCTAATAAATATACACATAAGTATGGGGTGATATACTTGAAGATTCTAGGTGATTCAGAATTGGTTTTCTCTTAGGTGAGAGGCAAGTATGCGAGAAAGGACAAGAGGCTGAAGAAATACTAAAATGTAGTGTGGGATACTTGATAGAGTTGTTCTAGGTGGTTGGATTGACTGGGTTGATAGAATAGAAAACATTGTAGTCAATTATTTGGCAGTTACAACATCCAGATTTGATGAACAAATGGCTTCTCTACGTTGCATATATAGTATTGTTGTGACCCCTTCACAACATGCTCCTAAAATTTAAATTTTGGAGACCCTTCTACTTGATTTCAAAAATTATTTTCCCCATAAATCTTGGTTGATGTTTAAGTTTTATTTTATTTTTGTATTAAAGTTGCATAATCAATAGTCGAAGTTGCTTATCATAAGGGGCAATTTGGTAGTAAGGGTTTTAAATTTATTTTAAGTTTTTCTAAGTTTATGGTTTAATAAGGGCTAAAGTGAAAATTTTCATGATTTCTTGAACCCCTTTCACTATGAAAATTGCAAACTACATTGAAACTCTAAAATCCAAAATGGTTTTGGTTGCAAACTACTAGTGGATCCAAACCTAGTAGTGTTCCATTAATGACACTCGTGTGAGATGGGTCAAAATCCCAAAGCATCCCAATTTCCTCACCTTTTCACATTCCTCGTGATCTTTGGTGCTTTAGTTCCCTCTATCTGCTTGGCTTCCTTTATCATTTCGATTGCACAACATCTCAACCTATTTTGTGGAAGTTTTTGCATTAGATTCAAGGTTTTCCTTCATTTTATCTTTGGATCTGATTGTTCATAACTAGGGTTTGATCTATGTCACTGTGGCTCTAGTTCATTGATGGCATGAATTATTATGTTGATCTTATACATCTTTCAATCATTATTTTTGTTTATTCCTTCACCTAGTTTGCATTGATGGTTTTGAACCTATTTTTCTTTTGAAACTTGGTGTTAATTTTGTGGTCTTTGGCCATATGTTTTTCCATGCCCTAGTGCTTTTTAAGGTTTATTTTAAAATGGTTGTTTTAGTGTTTAACTTGGTTGAATCATTGTTATGTGTAAAAAATTGGTGAAAGATAAATTTTTTTTGAATCCCCACACTACAACAAATCCCTATGATTAACTCCCTTTTTTGCTCCACCCACTGTTTTAATGTATTTTCTCCAATTTTTGAAAAAGTTGGCGCTCATTATCGGGATGGTGCTATTTTTGGCATTTTTTGTGCCGATCAAAACAAGTAGGTGCTAAATTAGGCGCAAATTAGCGCCCAAATTTGTGCCTAATTTAGCGCCTAGTTTAGCGTCTAATTTTGCGCCTAATGGGATTGTTTGAGATGTTTCAGTTGGAATGTTAGAGGTTTGGAATCCTCTGAGAGAAAATATGCAGTTAGAGATTTTTGTACCACTCTGTGACTTTTAAATGACATGGTTCAATGCTATTCCACCCATGAAAAGGAGTTGTATACCATCATGCAAGCCCCATCAAGCAATGATCTCACTACATCTTGGGAAAGGAGGTCCAATCATCCATTTTGATCACAAGCCACTCCAATTCTTACAAACTCAGAACAAATTGGAAAATGTGCACCACATGAAATGAGATGACATGTCTGCAACAATTCCATCTAGTTATCAATCATGAGAAGGGAAAAGACAAAAAGGTATTTGACTACCTAAGCTAATAGCTAGTTCATGCACTCACCACAAAGTTGGACTCATGTGGTCACAACTTCTTGACTGGGAACCTCTCTACCCACTAGACTTGGACTTTACATAGATATACACCAAGCTCTTACAAGGCAAATAGGGTGGTGAATTTTATATGTCTAACAAGCTTCTCTACAAGCTCAAGTATCTCTATGCTTTAGAGACCACACCATACTAGAGACTCATCTAGGAAGCATACTATGCCAAAATAACTCAACACTTCAACATTACTAAAACACTAGCAACACTTGAACAACTCTTCTAGTGGCCTCACAAATGTGCAAACATTGAGAACCACATCAAGTCTCTCATTCTTTGTAGCATTGCAAAATATTGCAAATAGGAAGCTTGGACTCTACACCCCTCTCTTAGTTTTGACACCACCTTGGGAATCATTAACATGGATTTATTAAGAAGACTACCTATGACAAAGCACTGGTGTAACTCCATGTTTCTTGTGGTAGATGAATTCTCCAAGATGACCATCATGATTCCTTGCAAGAAAAGTCTCACAATGCCAAATATTGTGCCACTTTTATTCACCCATGTTTGGGTCCATTTTAGCTTACCCTACCACATCCATTATCTTTTACTATGACCATCATTTTGTTAGTCACTTTGTAAATTTTGTGGACGATGTTAGATATGCAAATAAATAGAAGTGGTCAACTGCATTGTTGTGCATCTATAATAGTGCACACCTACACACTTGAGATGACAACATCCTTTGCATTTAACATTCCTACAAAAATGCTCTACACAACTCTATGAGGCATAGTCCTTTCTAGACATGTCTTGGGTTCCAATAGGAAGCATCCCTTGACATATCCTATTGCAGACCATCAACATTAGAGTCATGTACATAGGAATAGGAAATCAACAAGGCATAAAAGTTTATGCAGCACATCCAACATGTGTTCGAATGTGGACTACCTTCAAGGATCTAGATAGTGTGGCTATACACATTGCTACACATGTTGGTGTCTAGTTAGACACATAGAACATCAACAACCATATGTTATGCTTCAATACACATGTGCCACCTAATGACATTTGTTGGCACCATACAAGTTTGACATTTGTTCTCATCCCATCCACATAAGAAATGCACCATACATGTTGGATACTTGTCAACATCTACATGGAGCATAACTGATGGTATTCTTGAACAAATTCCTACTTTGTACATTTTGTAGAGTAAAAGAGGTATAAATTTTTTTCATCTTACCTCTCTGTATATTTTCTTTGTTCATTTTGAATAGAAGTGACATATATGTTAGAACCCTTCTATATTTTCATGTGTTTTGGTTTACATATATATTTTCCTTTATGTATTCTATGATCTTATTACATTAATAGATAATATAGGATTGTCCCTCAGTTCACCTTGGGAATTAGATTAAATAACATCTAAAGTTGACTGTAAATTAACAACATGGTGAGCATTTTGTTGATTTTCTTGCTTATTTTCACCCTTTTGAAAACTATTTTCCTATTGAAATTTTGAAGGATGAGATCCATATTTAGGTGCATTAGACTTAAGAAGTTTCAATTCAATGTTTCTTACATTTGCACACAAATCCATGGAAGAATAATAGTTGTTTAGGTACATTGTCTCTTGGATAGTAGGTAATAAGCCCTTCCAAATATTCTTTGCAATTCATCATTAGGAATTTGATAGTGTATCTTTATTGACAAAGTTTGAAATCCAATAAGATAATCATGATTGCACTCATTTGATCCTTGTTTACATCCCACTAAATCTAAAATTGTAACCTTTATACCTGTTAGGACCTCCCTGAATTTGCTTGATCCTATTCGGTTTGATGCTCTCCTTTTCCTTCAATCTATCTTGAAACCTATACTTTTGCCAAAATTCTCTAACATCCAGTCTCTGGAATATATATCATGGCCATTGTGAAACAATCTTGACTATTTTTGACTATATGAGTGTTTTTGTTTATTGCAGTTGTCCCGCAGGTTAATTGAATATCTTTTGCAGTTATGCGGGAACAAGAGGAATGAAATACGGCACATACCACATTCTTGTAGAGCATAAAAGAATAGGTTGTAGCTTGGTGGTAGGAAGTGGTTTATATGAAGAAGCTACCGCTACCCTGTGGATGGTTCATCTCACACTTGCATCTTGACAGTATTCAGGTGTAGATAGTCTCTTCCCGCGGTCCCATGGAGGTTTGAAAAGTAACCAATGGCATTACGGTAATAACATCAGGAGGTATCATTTACCACGTTCTCGCAACGGTTTCAATCGAGGCCCACGGTAGAGTGGCAAGAGGAGAATGTAATGGGTTTTTGCCCCGCTATCCTGTGACAGTCATTCATAACATTTGCAGGTGGGCGGTAAACAGAAGGACATCAGATAATAATTTCCCGCGGTCCCGCAGGGGTCAATCTAAGCATTTGCAGTCTGGCGGTAAAGGATGAAATAGAAGTGTAGTGGCTATAAGCCCCCGCTATCTCGTAGCCAGTCTGGGCGAACCTTGCGGTGACGCGGTAAAAGAAATAAATGACAAGCACATTCAATGCGGGGTCACGGTTATCGAGAATTGTTGTCAAATCTTGATATGCATACCCAGTCATCAGATCAAATCAAATCAATGGCCAATATTTGAAAGGAATTGAATGCTAAGATTTCATGATCTCGTGGCATGAACCAGAGTAATGGTGATATGGTGAACTCCTTGGTTGAATAAGATTCAAAGATTTCTTGGCATTTGCTCATTTCAGAGAATTCAGACGTAACTTGGAGAAGGCGCAACTCAGCTTAGTGTGTTTCCTGCAAACTGCAATTGACCAGGTAAGTTCATTCCTGCACTCTCTGATTAGAAGTTGGCATATATTTTGCTTTGTTTTTAAGTTGCTGGTATAGTAAGTTGAATTTTGAAAAACCCTAGCCTATTCAAGTTATTAAACATGGCACCCAAGAGGTCTGAGTTTGCCAGTAAAGGTAATGTGCCTGTAGTTCCCAAGAAATGACCACTTCAACAATCTCTGCTAGAAGTATTGCCTTAGTCCATAGACAAGGGTCAAAAGAAGATGTTCAAAGATGTAGCAGAAGGGTGTCAGGATGCTACAATCCCTATCTTCAGGTGGGATTTGTTTTGGAATTTTTGTGCAAAAAAGGATGGAGAGGGACCAATGGGAAATCCATGGAAATTGAATTTGACAAAGTTGGTGGTGCCCAATGTATTTGTGGATGTGGAATTGATTAGGGCACTAGCACAATATTACCATCTTGCCACTAAAATAGTCAGAATGCCAAATGCATTGCCATTGGTGACAGTAGACAGTAATGCAATTGTTGACTATTTTATGTTGAACAAGCAAGTCTCACTCAAGTGGATTTGTAGAGAAGTGAACGAGATTACACAAGCCTGAGGAAAACACTTAGGGGAGATGAATTGCCAATATATATGAGAAGGGGGGCCAACAATAGAAAAATTGAGATTCCATCAAATGCTATTGAGCCTTTCTCTGTGGAAGAATTTGCTGTATATTTCAAGAGAACCTATTTTGCACTGTGCTAGGTCTTGGGAATTGATGCACAAGGAAGAATGCCAATTAGCTTAATGATGATGGCTATGAAAATACAACATCTAGAGGTGAACATTGAATGTGACTTTGCATCTCATATTGAGAAAAAACTACATGAAGGATTCTTGTGTGTGAAGGAGAACAAGCAACCCTTAGATTTCAAATTCTATTCTTTATTGTGTCACTTGATTCTGTATCAGAACAAAGGGAGATGGTCAAGCAAAATGGATGTGAGTATGGTTGATGAGAAAGGACAAAGATCGCCGACTCAGTTTTGGTGTTATAAGTGGGATTCCTGTTGCCAAAATAGTAACTACATTGTATTTCATGATTTGTCTGTTGTCAAGATATTGAATTCTCTTGGTACCTGGTTTCCTAGGTTGACTAAGGAAGTCATGGTAATGCTGAGGCTGCTTGCACACAAACCAGAGCAGGGCCAAAAACATAATTTTGCTGATTGGTTTTTTATGGCAGATCATACTATAATTAGAGTGTATATTCATGGAGTTTATGTGGCAAATGATGTGGATGGAAAAGGAGGTAATGAAAACACAAAAGAAAGGTACATTTCTACCTAATGCTACAATTTTTGGTGATTGGTCTATTGTCTCTGACACTCTTGAAAATTTGCAATCCTTTTTAAAGGCAAAATATTCTTTGAAATTGGGCATCGAGAGGAATTGTGACCTTGAGGGTCATATGAATCTTGTGACACAATCAATTCTAACTAAAATGGGAGTATCCCATTAGGTCTTGTTTGATGAGGATGTGATAACAAAATCTTGTCACTTTTGATGAGGTATACAATAGGAAAAGAAAATGGGATATCTTGAAAAAGATTGAAGATGAAAAGAAAAAAGCAGAATCCCCTATTTCTTGGATTCTTTGTTGAAGAAAAAGACCCTTTGAAGAAAATTGATGCAATCATTGATAATTTTGAAAGTATTTATGGTAAATTTGAGAAGCAGCCTCCTAAGGATACTAAAATTCCAGTGAAAAGGTCTGCAGGGATTGAGATTCATGAGTCTGCTTTTGATGTTTTGTCAGTGTAAGATCCACAGGTCCCAGAATCACCACTAGCAAAGAAGCAGAGGACATAAGAGGTATCTCCACTTGTCCCCTATGAAATAACTAAAGAGGTGGGGGATACTGATGAGGTGGCTAACATCTTGAGGCACATGGAAGATGAGTAAGAGGTTGATCAACCATTGGTTGGTCAAGCCACTGATGCACATAAGCCTGAGGCTAGGATGGGTGAGCAAACCCAAGCTGAACCAAAGTTGGAGGAGGATGAAAAGATTATAACATCCATGAGGTTCATAGAAGATGACGAATTCATCAAAACTCCAGAGTTTAAGGATTTTTGGCTAAAAATGAAAATGAAAGAATATAATGAAAAAGTGGTAATAAATAAAATGGGTGCTGATGAAGCACAACATGATCAAATCATTACACAAAATTTCAAAGATTTGAAAGTAGATGAAATTGATGTGAGTCTAGAGGAGGCAAGACAAATGGTCTTGAAAAGTAATATGCTCATCATCCCTGTCCTTGAATTGAAAGAGGTATTTTTGCTTGACCAAGTTAGAAGTTAGGATGATCCACAACTTGTTTTAGAATTTGATTATGAAGATGACATAAGTGGATGTGGTTTTAATCCAAAGACAAAGACCCTTTCAATCTAGACTACTTAGAAGAATACAAGAAAACCAAGATTGCTTGATATTGTTCAAGAAATGAGGGGTACAGCTGTGGTAAAAACTTTTCAAGATACATCAGCAACAGAAGCAACTGCTCTCAATGTTCATACTGCTATGTTTACTCATGTTGCTATGAAGAAGTTAGAACAAAGGCTGCAAGATTATTAGCAAACTCAGAAAGTAATGAATGATGAAGTAAACAAATTGTATTTTGAAAATGTGAAATTAAAGAAACAATTGCAAGCTGTGAATTCTTCTCAAGGTCAATCCATTGTACCTTATCAACCCCCTATGCCACAAATAGCCAGTGATGTCACAGTGTCTACTGAAGAATTTAGTGCATTAAGATTGAAATTTGAAAAGGAAATTGAAAGTTTGAATAAATAAAATGAAATGACAAAGAATGAGGTAAAGATGAAAGTTTTTGAAAATTTTGAGAAAATTTTGAAGCATAGAGTAAAATTGGTTGTGGATAAGCTTGGGAGTGTGCATGATTGCTACTCTTCTTTATCTCAGGCCATTGAGCAATTGAAGATAAACTTTTCTGTTTTGGATTTGTTGTATAAAAAATGACAACCCTATCATCACACTTTGGTTATTAGGTGCAAAGTAGTGCAAAGGAATCCTGATGCCCCTACAGATTTGAAGCCCACTGAGAAAATGGTCAAAATGATCATTGATGAATACCGATATGTGAATGGGGAAAGCCAGAAGATGCAAGCAAAGGTTGAATGTTTTACTACGTTTAAGCATAAATTTATTCCTTTCATACTAATAGAAGAAGAGAAAATCAAAAATCTTGACACATGGAAAATGGAATTCGGCCAAACAGTATTCCAAGTTATGGATTTTTTGAAGAAGGATGGAGATGTCAGCATTCTTAGTTTCAACATGATATTGGACCGAGTAATTACCTTGGATGCTGGGTATGGAAAATTTGTGATGGATGTTAGAGCTTTGCTTGATAAAAGATGGAAAGATCACCAGGAGAACTTGCTTCAGATTCAGGCTTACCAATGGCCTGGTGATTTTACAATATATCAATGGGAGGAGAAATATCTTAGAGATGAATCATCAGCAGCACAAGTTCAGGTGCAGAGGAGCAATGAGCCATATGTTGGCATTAAATAGCACCACCACATCTTGAACGCTCTCCTTTTGTCTCTTTATATTTTCTTCATGTTTTCAAAATGTATTCAAATATATTTGAAAATCTAAATTGGACTTATAAAAGGCAAATATTGTAATATCAAGGGTTAGGCATACAAAGAGCCATTTTGAATGTGAAAGGTCTGAAGCTTGTTGCTTCCTTTATAAAAGGAAACCAACACCTTATGGTTCGGGATCTATTTGGGATTTTGATTTTTTGAAAGAGACATTGCATTGCCTGTACTTTGAAGCAAACCAATATAAAAGCTGCTATTCTTTGGTGCTCAACTTTTGGTTCTCATTTGTTTGTTGAATTGGATTGCTAATAATTTATCTGGTTGTCTCCAACTTACTTTTTCTTTGTTATTCAAATCAACCTACCAAGTATATTGTTGATTTGTCAGAACACATTTGATGTTTCTTGTTTGTTTTATTTCTTGGGCTCCTTCAAGCAAGGATTAAAATCCTATAGGTGAATCACAGTAACTTTGGAAAGTTAAATTGGATTGTTAAAGAAGAACCTGATAACTTACATATTTGCATGTCTATGCAAGTCATAGACCTAGAATTGCCAAGCAAATCGAGTTGTGGCTAAAAGGGAAGCACATATTCTTCTTAGAGTGAAAACTCCATAACCCAAAGGCAGGTACCGGTCGTTCTCTTTTGAAAATCATTCCTTTGTATATATTTTCAAAATCTAATTTTGTTTTTCTATTTTGGGAGTAGGGTTTAAAGATTTATAGAAAACATTAATCCAAATCATATGCTAGATTGGGTTAAGTGAAGTGGATGATTTAATTGACAAAATTACATAAGCTCCTTAATCCGTTCTGAAGTCACCAGCAAACTTGAAAGTAAATTGTCATTGGTGAAACAAGATAACACCCACCTAGGCTTGAACATAGCCTAAAGTGTAGAGAATTTTGATTAATTTGATCAATTCTGTTAGTTGGCCAAATTCACATATAAAACCTAATCATAAGATTTGACATATCTTTAGGGTTTTATAATTTGCAAATTTGAGTACCAACAAAACCAATATTAACATTAAAGTGATGTACAAAAGCATTGGCCAAATTATTGAAGGAATGAATAGAACTATGAGGAAGAGAATAAAGCCATTCAATTGCATAATCCTTTTAGTTTCTAGGGAAGAGCTTTGTAAAAATTTTATCATCATAAACATAGTCAAAACAAACTCCCAATTGTGTCATAAGGTCCCCTTTACCACTATACATTACAAAACTAGGGGCCACCAAACAAACTAGAAATGGATAAGAAATAATTCAAATGAAAGTGGATTATGCTTGATTTCTCCTATGATATCCTTTGATTACTAGGGGTAATGCATCAACTTTACTTTGCATCTCATCAATTCTTTTAAGGATGACATCTATGTTGGAAGGATGAACATTAGGAGTTATGATTAAAATGGGAGTGGAAGTGGCAACATGAGATAATACGTGGAGTGTAGGTTTATTGAGGGACAAAGAATGAAGTTGGAATGACACCACTAGAAGTGGGAACGTGAGTAGTGGGTGAGAAGTAAACACAATCAGGGGATGAGTGGAAGGTAGTGTAGACACCCAAAAATGACCATGTCGTCGCATCACTTGTATTTCTATCTAATCACCTGCATTCAACGTTAATTAAATAATCTAATTATTTAATTAATTTCATCAAATTCTTCCAAATCACATTTTTTTGAAATTAATTAAATAACCCCTCTTTATTTAATTAATTTCATTAAATTCCGTTATATTCTTCCAAAATTAAACAATTTTTATTATTTAATTAAATCATTATCCTTTTTCAAATTTCAGTCTATTAATTAAAATAAATCTAATTATTTAATTAATTCATCACAAATCCTCTCTTATCTACAATTAAATATTTTTCATTATTTAATTAAATCAAATTGTTCTTCCAAATTTAAATAAATCATGCAAATTTATTTAAATTACCTCAATCCTCTAAAAATAAATAAAATCAAGTATTTTATTTATGATCTTCATATTCCTCTATCATGCACAAACAATTAAATAAATTTATTTATTTAATTTCAATTATCTTTCCAATTCCTCTAAAAATATCATGTTAACTCATGTGCACAATCAGTCTTATTTTTAGAACTCCAAAAAAGACAAATCTAAAGTTAAGTAATTTAGCTTTAATTTATCTTATTTTCATCAACTCATGAATTAGAAAAAAAAACATTCTAATTTATGATATTCAAATCTTATCTTTATCAAAAAAAGTAATTATATTAATAAAAATACCTCTTTGGAGTGACACATGTCGTGTGCACATTCAAAATGAGTTATTTGATTTATCTCATCCTTTCATTCTATGGATTTATTTCATTCGTTGATCGATCATGTTTGAAACCTATAGAAACCCCCTTATCTCCTTCACAAATCCTCTTTGATCACTTATTCTCAGGCACCCTTTTACAAAGCTTTGAGCATACATCGCATCGTTGAGCACCTTATGATCTTTTGACATCGATCTTTTGAACACGAATACCCCTACATCCGCTTGTTGCAACCATGGTTTCACAACGTTATTGAAAAATCTATATATCTACAAAGAGAACAATACAAATCTAGGTGAAGTCTTTCTTGTTTTATTTGATTTATTTATTGATATTGGATTTTTACTTAGATTGATCTCTTTATGTTATGGGTTATTGAGTTGTTATTATCATTGTTTTGATTTTATCATTCGACCTCTCGATTTTCCTCACATATTCTGGCACACATGGTGGGACCCACTAATCCGTCTTTTTCTTTGAGAAATTGATTTTTTTAAAGTATAGTACGGAACAACGCACCTAACACAGAAAAGCACTTTTAGCAATATAGTAAAGCGCTTTTGGCATAATAGTACAGCACCCTCGTGCAATACTGTGGTGCCTTTGGCAGCATAGTACCACGCTTTTGGTACCACAGTGCAGTGCAGTTGATTTAACAGTAAAGCACTTCTGGTATACTAGTTTTGTTGATCTTGTTTTTTGATTCATAGGGTTCTAACTCATTATATCTATCATTCATTCACTGACAAGCTGATTTATTTGTCTTTCAAATTATCATTTATACTGCCTAAACTGACGTATTTAGGAGTATTAGCATTTTTTGAGTTAACCTATCTTTTTGTGGCATCTTGTGAGTTGTTCTTGATTTCAAGTTACAGATCTTATCATCTATTACACCCCAGATCCTCAACTCAACATGAAATCATCTTTTGATCTAGCTTTCTTGACAAAATATCACTTTTTTTAGATCTGGGGCAGCAAAGCACTGTTGGTAGCACAGTACCGCACTTTTGGCAACATAGTACAATGCTTCTTGTAACACAGTAGATCCCTTTTGGTTCTACAGCAACTCACCTTCGGTAATACATTACAGCACTTCTGGCAATATAGTAAGTCACTTTTGGTTATACAGTAAAGCGCTTTTGATCAATTGATTTATTTTTGCTAACTTTTGAGTTTGTGTGGAACTAATCAACTTGTTGCAGCTTCTTATCACTCAAACAGAGCAAATTCTAACATGTTCATGCAGGACAAGCTTTGAAGAATTTCCAAATCTATCAATTTAAGTCTTAGGAACATATTGCTTTCTTAAGGGACAATTGAACAAATCATCTTTTGCAATCTAAGTCTTAGGAACATATTGCTTTCTTAAGGGACAATGGACATGAATACAAAAACACTTCAATTTTCTAAAGGACAATGGACATGAATGCCAAACACTCCAATTTCATAAGGGACAATTGACAACTACAATCGTGTGTGTGCCTAATCTAGTTGCACCTTATTTTTCTTATAACTAGACAATTGAACCTTTGTTTGACATGCTTGATCTTACATTTTAGTTATTCCTTTAGAAGGGCTTGCTTTTGGATTGTGCTTAATCCAAAAGGGACGACCCTAAGCAGAGTTTTCCTTTGAACCGCTATATAAGAGGGATAAGGCAAAAGCCAAGTCCTAACCGACGTTAGCCTTACCTTGTGGTGCCAAATCAAAAAGAGGTGTACTAGCACTTTGTGGAAATGATTTTCACATTGTGCAAAGTGTTTGATAATCTTAATAGGATTGGTTAAAGCTTTTAGCATCTTGTCACATTGCTCATAAGGTGTTGGTCCCTCAAAGTTACTAAGAACCAATCTAGATAGTGGCTACCTGATCCACCTCCAAACATTGCGGTAATCATCAGTGCAAGGGGAATTGATTTAAGCCCTCAAGATACTCACCATTACCTCCCTTGAGAAGAGATATTATTCCCTCGGCCATAAAGCTCTTGTGACCTACTTGAGCTTTCTGAGGGGAGGGTGAGATATCCCTACCTATCCTCTCTCACAAAGATACAAATGTCCGACACCTATATGGAATGACATTTGGTCGACGAAGAATTAAGTTGTGAGCTGATCTACCACAATGACACCTTGTCTCTAGGGATAAAAAGTGCTTGAATTATTTGCAATTGTCTTATACCTGTGGAAACATTGGGCTTTTTTGTGAGCCTCAAACATATACTATCTGTTGTGTCAATCCTTTTTGCCACTTTGTTTGATGTGTTTTCTCTTGCCAAAGCAAATCCAATTGAACTCAATACCAAATCTATCAAAATTTGCCTTATAAACATCATAGACACTACTCAGTGCCTTTGGTATAACAACAACTCGCCTTTCGTATAATTGTAGCTCACCTTTGGTAAAATAGTACCTCGCCTCTGGCAAAACTACTTTAGCACCTTTGGTATCATAGTAGATCGCTTTTGGTAACACAGTCCTATGCCTTTGGTCAAATAGTACATCGTCTTTGGTCCAGTAAACTATTCATCAAAATTGTCTTTTCCAAAAACACAGCAAAATCCCAGCAAGCATCTCAAACACATTTTGTCCTAGTGCATCCCATGGTAACCACTAGACTCCAGCAAACTATGAAGGATAAACAAGTTCCCCTAAGGAAGTGCAAATCACCTCCTCATACACCTCAACCAAGCCAATCCAACATGACTCTAAAGGGTACTCTAAAAAAACCAATGGAAAGACCAACCAATTCTCAAAATAGGCCGCAAAATGACCAAACAAACAATCCTCAAGAAGGTAATGTTCCTTTGGTAAATACACCTCAATATACAACTGACATGCCTCAAGATTTTGTTCCACAAGGTTACACCATAGGTCAAGTCCCATCTCAAGAAGAGCAACACTTTGAAATAGGTCAATCCTCTCAAGAAGATAGACAAGACCTTGATGAAATCATACAAGATCCTCGAGCCATGGCTGCCTTTGACAAAATCCTTAGTGAGAGCCAAGATCATTTATTCTGGTTTCTAGTCAAACAAGGAGCCAAATTACCCAAAGGTTTTGATCTATCAAATCTTCGCGCGCCTACCAACACCCAAGACGCTATAACGGCGGTCCAAACCATGTCAACTGTGACCACACCCATACCTGAACAAAGCTCACAAGGGAGAACAATTACACAATATGAGAATACTCTTTATCAAAATCCAACGAAAGAGAGACCCATATCACCTCTTATGACTCCTATGGAAATTTACAAACACCAACAAGAGACTTTACATTGTCAAGCCGAATTAGCAAGACAGGCCGCTCTAGCAAAATCAAACACACAAAACACTCCTAAATTGCCCACACCAATCGCAAGTGGAACATTGGATACCCCATTATGAGAAGGTTTTCCACCAAATTACAATCTGGGAAACACTTATGTAGCCATGCAACAAGGGTCTCAACAAACACCACCACCAACATCATCAACCTTTCGTATCCTTCAACCAAACAATGTCATGCAACCCCAATCATCACAAAATGTCCACACCACCTATGTCCCTCCATCACAACATTCTTCTACACTCAATCTTAGTCAACCCCAACCATCACAAAACACATCTACCTATGTCCCTCTGCCACAACGATCATCTACACTAACCTTTTTCAACACATTTCCCAATCAACCTCCACCATCACAAAACATATCTACATATGTCCCTCCACCACAACGATCTTCCACTTGCAACCTAACCCATACCTATCTCAATCCCCAACATTCCCAACACAAAACTTACCAAAGCTATGTTCCACCACCGCAACTAAACCCAACAAACTTTAGCTTTCCTCCACCAAATTCTTTCTTCACACCATTGCAACCAAACCCAACAAACTTTAGCTTTCCTCCACCAAACTCTTATCAACAACCATCACAAAGCCTACATTCTTACCTAGCACCACCCCCACCTCCCAAAAATCAAAGCACCCAAATCCAACCCAATCCAAACACAACATACAAGACATACGACCCTTACAACATCAACGCCCATGGCTTCCACTACAATCTACCATCTGGGCAACAACAACCACCTCTCGGACAACAGGAGATGTTTCCAACCCCTCCCACAATTATGGAGCTAATACTTGCAGAGGTTCAACAACAACTATCTGATCTTACGTTTGGCCACACCAAGAAAACCTTCTCTTTAGAAGAAGTTTGTCCTTATCCATTTGATTGGTCATTACCCATGATCCCTTTTCCTCACAACTTCACTATTCCCAAATTTGATAAATACAAAGGAAAATGAGACCCAAAGGATCATCTTAGGGAATTCTATCTCGCTTGCTTCGAGGTCTCACATAATGACACATATCTTATGCGTCTCTTTTCTCACAGTCTTGGAGGTCAAGCTATAGAATGGTTCTCACACCTACCCACAGGTATCAAATCTTTTAATGAGCTTGCGGAGAAATTTGCCACCCATTTCTCTTACAACACAGAACATGAGATCTCCATGACTGACCTATGCAACAATAAATAGAAAAATGGAGAAACTTTCATTTCCTTCCTTCAAAGATGGAGACAAGTGGCTAGCAAATTCCCATTCAAGATACCTAAAAAGCAGCTTGCTAGCATATTTGTGCAAAACCTTAACCAAGAATTGGGTTTCCATTTGCAAATCCTTAGTGCTACAACCTTTGACAAAATTACCTACAAGGGCATCAACATTGAAAAAGCCCTCATCGCTAAAGGCGTGGTCAAGATCTTCAAAGACAACAAAGACAATGCTCCCCAACAACAATCAAACGATAAACCCAAATTTTGGAACAAAAATAAAAATGTGGTCAATGATGGTATGGTAGATTCTAAACATGTCCAAACACTGCAAATACCTCTTCATCTTTCAAAACTGAGTCAAACTCCACCTTAACAAAACCAACAAAGACAACCATACCAAAACCAACAACAATGACAACAAGAGCGACCTCAACAAGATTACCCTCCGCAACATAATTCACTCCCTTGGGAGAGCCTATAGAGACTATTTTATAGAAACTTATAAATAACAGACTCGTCACCTTACCAGATGCTCCCCCATATGGCGAGCTTGTTTACAAAACCGCATAGTATAGAGAAAATGAATATTGTGAGTTCTATAGGAGCAAAGGACACAAGACCTCATCATGCATGAAACTCAAGCACATAATCCAAAACCTTGTCGATGGAAACAAAATCACTTTTGAGGATGAACAACCAACTCAAAACACCAATAAGGACCTCAACATGTACAAGGAGCCATTCCCTAACCATGTTCAAGGTCAAAATCTTGACAAAGGTAAAGGTGTTCACAAAGCTTCAACTTCTTATGACTCTATTGTGGGTCGTTTTGAAGAAAGTCGTGTATCTACCCTCACAATCAAAGGCAAATCTATGGATTGTGCTGTTACAACTCGTCATGGTCGTGCACCATTCATGGTCCTACACCAAGTCTCCCACCTCAATTCGATTACAGTCTTGTTGAACATCTAGGGAAAACCCCTGCGCAAATCTCTATCTTGGATCTTCTACGGTCGTCACCTGCACATAAAGCTGTGCTCGAAAAAGCCTTACAAGAGTCTTCGGTTCCTAACAACATAACGGTCATGGATTTCCAAGCTATAATAGATAACATTGCCTCACCTTACAATGTGGTTTTTTCTGAAAAGGACCTCCCATCCCACGATCCATGTCATAACGATGCACTTCACATTGAAGTCTTCATCCATAAATGCAAGATCAAACACATACTCATAGATGGTGGTGCTAGTCTCAATATCTGTTCTCTCAAGTTACTTAAATAATTGGGATACTATGAGGATCATGTCAACATTGATTAAAGTATTACAATCAAGGGGTATGATGATGTTGAATGCTGGTTAGAAGGTGTTATCCACTTGCCTATACAAGTAGGCCTTATCATGCTTGAAACTAGGTGCCAAGTCCTTGACATTGAGCTACCTTACAACAATATCCTAGGATGCCCATGGATCCATGCCATGAAAGCTATTCCCTCAACGTACCATTAGTCTCTCAATTTCCCATTTAATGGTACAGAGATCACTATCCTAGGAGATCCTAATCCCTTTGAATTCTGTCGTGTCTTGCAAGGCAATTATAAGAATTCCAACCAAGTGCTAAATAATGACAAAGCCCATGAATCCCCATTGTATGTCGACTCTGAAAAACTAACAAAAGCCTTTGCAACTGAACCCAATCCTCATCCTATTCCCAAAATCAAAGCTCACATCTGTGATATAGGCTTTGGAGAATATGATATCTAAAAATCTTGTTGTGTAGGGCAGATGCCTCTATCTCCTAAATCCTACGGCCAACCGCCCATTGCCAAAACAACTAAAAAGACAACTATTCCTCCCCCAGCATCTCTAACCCAATTCCAAGAGGGAAAATTATTGGCCGAGGAAACTATTGAAGACATCTATTCTTGGCTCTACAAGGAGAAAGAACCAGTCACAATACCAGTCAAGCAATATGGCAATGGCTTAAGGATAGTCAAAAACATGGGCTATAAAGGCAAAGGTGGCCTTGGAAAATAGAATCAAGGAACAATGGAACCCATTATTGTGATGAAGAAACTAGACAAGAAGGGGTTAGGATTTGGTAGGAATGTACCACACGCCTTGGACATCGAGGGTATTCTTGACAAGGTAGCTTGAACTTTTCCTGCCGATTCAACGTCTAATGAGGATATCATCGATGACTCTTCCCTCCATATGACTGACCTATTCATAGAATCCTCCATCTTTATGATATCATCTGTATCCCTAATATCCACCACAAACACCTAGATTGTAACACTTGTCTACCCTGAACTTATCGATTGGGACCAACAAGGGTCCCTCGTACTAGATGTTTTTCAGAATGATGAAGCTATTGCAGAGTTTATGGGACTCTAGGAGGGTATCCCTCTTGATGATCACAAAGCTAGTTTTGTAATGGAACTAGAGCAGAATGCTTATTTTGGTGAGAATGCCAAATCTTCTAGTCGCAAAAATAGAAATAAAGAAAGATCTCTAGGTGAAAACCACACTATGGCACCTCCTGATCACAAAATAGTAAAAACAAAGGATGTCTCTAAAGGTGAAAACCCAACTGTGGCACCTAAGGATGGAAGATTTGACCTTCCCTTACCATCTAAGTATCAAGAGAAATATGCTCTCCTAGTGGAAGATTCTACAGAGATAAACCTTGGCACAGAGCAAAATCCCAAGACCACATTCCTTGTAGCATCACTATCAGAACAAGAACACAAGAATCTTACAAACTTCTTCTTATAGAGAACCATCAACTTTGCATGGACCTATGTTGATATGCCAGGGCTAGACCCTAAGCTAGTAGTTCACTATCTCATAGTGGATCCAACAGTTAAACCAATCAAGTAAAAGCTAAGGAAGATGCATCCATAGATAGCTCTCTTGGTGAAAGTGGAAATACAAAAGTTGCTAGATGTAAAGTTCATCAGGCCTATTGATTATCCAGAATGGGTCTCAAACATTGTACCTATGGCTAAACCCAATGGGGGCATCTGCATGTGTTCCGACTTCAGAGATCTTAACAAAGCATGTCCCAAAGATGACTTCCCATTGCCAAACATTGATCTCATAGCAGAATTGACTGCTAGTCATGAAATGCTTTCTCTAATGGATGGATTTTCTGGCTACAATCAGATAATGATAGCAGAAGAAGATCAACATAAAACAACTTTCACTTGTCCTTGGGGTACCTATTGTTGGTGTGTCATGTCGTTTGGTCTAAAGAATGCAGGGGCAACTTATCAAAGTGCAATGACAGTGATATTCCATGATCTCTTTCATCACATCATGGAGGACTATGTGGATGACATACTAGCAAAATCTTCTAGGGAAGATCACATACAAGTTCTAGGACAAATATTTGATAGACTAGAAAAGTATCAAGTAAGACTCAATCCAAAGAAGTGTGTCTTCGGGGTAACATCAGGAAAACTGTTGGGATACATTGTATCTCGCAGAGGCATTGAATTAGATCCAACAAAAGTGGAAATGCCTCCACCAAAGAACCTCAAAGCGTTAAGGAGCCTTCAAGGATGGTTACAACCTATTAGGCATTTCATCTCCCAGCTAGCAGATAAATGTCAACCATTCCAACACTTGCTCCGAAAGGATGTCTCATTTTGATGGGATGATAAGTGTCAAGCAGCATTTGATCAACTCAAAGAATATCTAGCTACACCTCCTATCTTGGTACCACCAGTCGCTGATAGGCCTTTGATCTTGTACATATCAACTACAACCACAGCCTTAGGGGCTCTTCTAGCACAACATGATGAGTCAGGAAAAGAGCATGTAATCTATTATATCAGTCGAACCTTGGTGGGTTTTGAACTCAATTATTCACCTATGGAAAGAGCTTGTTTAGCCTTAGTGTTCGCTTCCCAAAAGTTGTGGCATTACATGCTAAACCAACATACAAATCTCATAGCAAAAATTGATTCATTGAAGTATCTCCTAGCAAAAGCAGCCCTTACATGTAGACTAGCTAAATGGGTCATGATCCTTAGTGAATTTGACATTGAGTATGTGGATCAAAAAACAATCAAGGGACAAGCCCTAGCAGATCAACTAGCAGAAGCACCCATGATAGATATACATCCTATGGTATTTGATTTTCCAGATGAGAATTTCTTTATTCTTTCTACCTCAATAATGTGGAAATTGTATTTTGATGGTTCCTACTCACAACATGGATCAGGGGCCGACATCTTATTCATCACATCTCAAATGACTATATTCCAAAGTCATATCGGCTTGCATTTCCTTGCACCAACAACATAGCCGAGTATGAAGCACTCCTCATAGGTCTCAACACAACAGTTCAATGGGATATCACAGAACTACAGGTATATGGAGATTCACAACTAGTCATTCGACAAGTCACTGATGAGTATCAAACAAAGGATGAAAAGTTGGTCCCTTACAAGCAACTAGTGGATGCCTACAAACCACACTTTTCTATCATCACATTTGAGCAGATTCCAAGAGAGCATAACAAAGCTGTAACTTCTATGGCTTCTGTAGGGTCACTTATAGACATGCCTGCAAACACATAAATGTGAATTCTTGATCGAGCAATTATTGATACCAGCCATCGAGGTTCCAACTATGGAAATCATTTGCGAACTTGTTGGTCCCAATTCCCCATGGTACGAATATATCTATGAATACCTTAAACACGGTACCTTTCCCATTGACCTATCCACAAACCAACACAAAACCTTTATCCATCGATCCTCCCATTACACCATTCGGGGTGATACACTATATCATCGAAGTCTTGATGGTATCCTCTTATGATGTCTTAACGCAGAAGAAGCTGAGGCTACCTTACGAGACATACACGAAGGTGTCTGTGGCGCACATTCTACCAGTCCTAACTTTGCTAAGAAGATACTCAGAATAGGTTATTACTGGCCTACAATTGAATAAGATGCAGTGCAGTTTGCTAAGAAGTGTCTACAATGCCAACAACATGGAGATTTGATTCACGCACCAACTCATGAACTACAACCTGTGACTACTCCATGGCCTTTTTCACAATGGGGTCTCGACCTTGTAGGAAAAATCCACCCATCCTCATCCAATGGCCACAAATTCATCATTATCGCCACTGAGTATTTCACGAAGTGGGTCGAATCCATTCCCATGACATATATCACCAGTAAGAAAATCACCAAGTTTATCCTTAACTACCTCATTTTTTGGTATGGTATCCCCCAAGTCATTGCCACTGATAATGGGAGACCATTCAAGAATCAAGATGTCCATGCCTTATGCACACAATACAATATCCAACATCACTTTTCAACTCCCTACTATATGCAAAGTAACGACCAAGCCGAGGCTTCCAACAAAACCATTCTCAAAATCCTCAAGAAAACAATCAATGAAGCTGGTCGTGATTGGCATCTCCAACTCAATCCCGCCCTATGGGCCTACTACACTAGTATCAGAACACCAACTAGTGCCACACCCTATTCCTTGGTCTATGGCTCTGAAGCCATCCTACCTATAGAGGTCGAGATCCTATCCCTCAGAGTATCCATGCAGAACCTGATTGATGGAGAGGAGTATCACACTTCTAGATTAGCTGAGCTAGAATTACTAGATGAGAGGCGCCTTGTCATGCTTAATCATCTCCATGTTTATCAAAACTGCCTCTGGCGTAACTATAACAAAAAGATCAAAGAAAGATGGTTTCAAGTGGGTGACCTTGTCTTGAAAAAAAATTAGAGAAATCAAGCAGATTGAGAAAAGAAGGGCAAGTTTGAGCCTAACTGGTTAGGGCCCTTTATTGTTATTGCAACATATGGATCAGGAGCTTATACTTTAGCTACACCTGACGACATTCCTCTAGATGAGCCACTTAACAGTGTTCATCTCGAGAAGTTCTATGCCTGATCCTCAGAGTATAAAAAAAATAAAAAAATAATAATCTGTCCTCTGGTGAAAACCTGGTAAACAGGCGGGCCTTAGATAAGTACCATAGTGAAAACCTGGCAAATAGGCGCTATGTGTAGAGTCAACATCCATCATTTATTGAGTCCCGTTCATTCCATATCTCTTTCACAAACAACCTTGATCCATCCATCCATAATAAAACCATTGACCTTGTTTGCATTTCCATATCCCTATCTAGAATAGCTTGCAAATTTGTCAATGTCCATCGTCATCATCCCACGCCTTGGTCTATGTCAACAGTTATCACTTTCTTGTCCTAGGTCATGCTTTCTATGTTAATCAACCATAACAACACCTCTACCAGAATCGGGGCAATTCTTTCCTTAGCCTAGGTCTAGGGATGGATCCTTGTTCATGGTTCAAAACAACAACACAAACACACCAAACACAAGCACTTCAATCATCTCCCCACAATGACAACACTTTTCCTACATCATCACACCAAACAGAACTACATATCATCTCATCTCAATCTTAAGGTACCTTGATCCCATGGATATGGGTATGTAGGCAGTCTGGACTACGAAGGAAGTTTCCAGTACTCAGGTACATAAGATATCATCATTTCACCAACCCAAGCTCAAACACCTTGACCCACTCATCACTCTACCCATAACTACATATTATCATTTTTCATCTTTCCTCATAATGTGCCTTGATCCCATGGATACAAGGTATGTAGGCAGTTTGGAATACGAAGGATGTATCTAGTACTCAGGCACATACGATTCATCATTCTTCACCCATTTCAATTCATTGACATGTCATCTTTCTAGTCTTCCATTTATCAAAATCCATTCACCTCAACTTGACTAACTCAAGTAGCAAAACAACAAACAAACACATCCTTACAAAACGAAAGTCCTTAACAAACTTGAAGCAAAAAAACTTGCAAAACAACAAACAAACACATCCTTACAAAGCGAAAGTCCTTAACAAACTTGAAGCAAAAAAACTTACTTACAGAGCCATATGTTGTCCTACATATCAATTGCCAACATTAGCTAAATCAATCTCAACCAAGCAAAAGATCAACAAACTTGTCTTATACCGAATGTTCCATGCTCAAAACCAGACCAACACATGCGTCTTATACGACATGTATTTCCTAAAAACAGACATTATCCTTTCAACAGATAACACCCTTTAATGGACACATCGTTCCTACGATAAGGCTGTTATCTTTCCTATCAAATCTATCATGAGCAACCTTTTTGGCAAGAGAATATGTTGGCTGTATGTTTACTTTGTAAGTCAGTCAATTTGCTTTTTGCTTTATCTTTTGTTCCTTTTTCAGTACCTATTCAAGACTACCTTGATTTATCTATAATTTGGGTATGTTGCGATGCAATACGGATTGGGGGCATAGTCATTGCTTTTGTGTGCCATGTTTGAGGAATGATCTTTAGCATCTTTCTTAGTAGCATATTTATCTTGTGTGTGTTACGACCTAGCATCTTACATATTAATATTCTTCTTGCATTTACATGTATTGAAGTTTATTTTATGTTCAAGACTATGGCTCATTCACATGTTCAACAAGGTCATATTGTGTCTAAGGGATCTAAGTTCAAACCGCTTGCTTGCAGAGTCAATGTCCATGCCCTCAGATATTATGGCACCTTGGTCATTTATACCTTGGTGGAAAACTATCCACATGCTATATCAAAAATAAAGATTGCTCTTTATCAACATTTGTGAAACCGTTGCAACAAGCTTGTCCATCTACCCATCTATTTGTCCATGGCCTTATATGGTTTTCAAGCAATGATTGATCAACAATCTTTTCTATCATAATCTCTTTTGTATCCTTTCTTCTAACTCCATCACTATCTAGTGCATATCTGTAAAACCCACATGTTAGATATCGCATATCATAGCATCTATATCATCATATCTATATCATATCATCATGTGTCATAGCATCTATAAGCATCATATAAGCATATACATCATCACATAAATCCATAAATCATACATACATGTCATTGCATCACATATCATAAGGAAATGCATAAACAACAGCAAGAATATCAATGAGCATTAACGTGTCATCATATATCATCATGTGAAGGTCATCAAAATACAAGTGTCCGTGTCTACATCAACAGTCCATATGTATACATCCATAAGTACATCATGGCTATCCAGAGCCCACAAAATATACATCGGATGCACGCAGGCATCAGTCAAAATATACAATGTCCATAATGATACGAAAATGATACAATATACAAAATACATGCCCTAGTGGGTAGAGTTGCCCTCCTATTGTGATCCCTATCCTCCACCTGTACTCAGTGCAGGTCCCCCCGCTGGTCCTCCTCCCCCTGGTGGTACAAAGGGTCCTCTAACTAAGGACACTGACTGCCCTGTCCTGCGTGACCTAGATGCTCCAGACCTGCTCCGCTCTTGATAGCTAGGTGCCTGCTAATTTGTCAGCACTGCCCCAACATAGAGACCCCTGTAGTACTTGTCCTCTCTGCCTGCTGACACAAGCTCTCCTTGTACAAGGATGAGCTCATTGTATAATGTCCTCTGGTTAGCACCTAATGCACGACGTGCCTCGTCTCTCTCCCACCTAACCCTCTGTAGGGTGGCCTCTACTGTCAAACGTAGCTGTACTGCTGCGTCTCTCTCCAAAGTTAGCTGGGTAATCTGCCCATCATCTGTTGCTGGTGCTGGCACAGTTTGTGCCGCTGCCAATGCTCTCTGTGCTGTCGCCGCTGCCTGTAAATGTACTTGGGCCTGGGCCTGTCTAGCCTTCGCCCTTACTGTATCCTTGTCTCTCCTCAGCCTCACCATCCAGAGCTCTAGGTGAGTCCTCTGTGCTATCTCCTCCTGAAGTAATTGCTGGGCTTACTAGAACTCAGTCTTTGTGACTGGGTCCTCCTCCTCTGCCATCTGTACATCAGCCTGCTGGCCTCTGTCATCTCCACCCACCTGCGATCTAGCCTGCTCTCTGGCCTCTCATCTGACCCTCACCTAGATCCCCTGGCACTAATACCTCTCGTATTGCTCCTGCCACCCCTGGTGTAGTAAGTCTCACTGGCCTGTGTGTCTGCCAGTACCTGTCATACTCTGGCAGTATCCCTGGATCAACTAATCCTGAATCCCAATCCCATCTCATTGGGGCAAGTCCCCGTAACTCTTCCAACACTATAGCCACTCGAATCTCTGCATCCTAGTCCCCAACCTCTCGCCATGTCCGTGCATGGGTCACTTCTCCAACAGGCAACCCCTGTGGTAAACCAAACTGTCTAAGTACCCTCTCTGGTAGGTACCTCTCAATGCTATCTGTGCATCTACCAAACAAATATCGTGCCTACCGGCGGTACATTAGCTGCTCATGCTTGTCCTCCCATGCCTCACATAGTAGCCATGGTCTCCAAACAAAGATGTCCATCTCGTCAATCTATCGTCTCCAATAGCTCACAGATCTGAGCTGCCTAGGTGTGATGACTCCCTCATATAGAAATGCATATGGCTCACCCCTCTCGCGGTGATGTTGGGTCATCAGTTTGATAACTGGGATGTTCTCCCAAGCCCACACCTATAACAAAGTCACACCAGTGGATAGGCTCCGCCCTCTCCTATATACACAATCATGCATGTCTCGATATAGCTGTCCCAAAACAAAAGTGCCCCATGCATAATAGGTGCCATGTGCAAACATCCCTGACAATACAATACCCCATCCAACTAATAAACCTCGAGATCACCTGTCTGGGTAGAGGAAGCCACCAACCAAAGCAGCCACAATCCATCTGATCATGTCACATAGTCTCAGAATATCATCCCAACAGATCTCGCCATCCTCTATCCGTAGGTCATCCATGCAGAATACCTCTATCATGCCAGCCTCGCCATGCCCTGGGTCAAAGTCAACTCTATCTCCATCAATCAGGATCTTGAGGATGCGATACACATCCTCAAGTGTCACGGTAGCCTCCCCTGTCAGAAATTGGAACGAGCAAGTCTCACTGTGGTATCTCTCCATAATAGTTGTCAGAAGGGCGAGATTTGCCCTAATATGCATCAAGTGTGCCACGTACCATAATCTCATGTACTCCAAGAACGCATCCTCCTCCTAAGTAATCTGCACCACCTTGTCTACAATGACGTGGTGTCACTCCCTCGACATCAGAGGTAGAAGGACTCTCTGCATCCACAAAACCACTTGTTAGACCTTTTGCAAATTTTCTAAGTCTACCCAAGTCACTTTGGACATCTACATGCACAACAAGGTGACACAAATACGCCCTAGGTCAACTTTGCACATCTCTAACCTAAGTGGTCAATTCCTAGGTCATCCCTAGCATCTCATGTTACACTTAGCCTAGGTCAAACTAGATAAAAGACCAAAAGCACCTTGTTTTCTCCAAAGGTGCTTCACTATTTTACCATGCATGCTTTACTATTTGCCCATACGCGCTTTGCCATCTAAACCAAAGGTGACTTGTTTTTCATAAGTGTGCTGCACTGTATATCTAATCGTGCCTTCCTACACTTGCAAGTGCGCTACGTTTTTTGCAAACCCTAACCGATAGTGCCTAACTACCCACCCAACCGTGCTTTATTGAATTACCATACGTGCTTTGGGGATATACCAACCGTGTTGTGGTGCGAACCCTAAAAACTAGAGGCACCGAGCTTTTACCAGATGCGCTTTACTACACTACCAAGTGTGCCTTACCATGCCAAAAGCGCTTTAGGCGACTACTAAGGGCACGCCGGCATTACACAACGCTTTTTGTTGACATAACCTAAAACCTAGAAATCACCCTAGAAGTGACCTAAAAATTCAACGCAAAGAGGTTATCAAGCACTTACCGTTGTTGATGCTCCCACTGGTCTCCCGTAGGTCCGCACCCGCTTCACCTGGTGTTTATGCGTAGGGATCAACATCTCTCCAAGCTGTAGGTTCTCTCCACTTGAAAAGCTCTCACAAACTAAGCTAGGAGGCTACAAGCTCTAAAAATTGACAAATCTAAGTGTGCAAATGAGGGATGCTGCCCCTTTTGGACCTATTTATAATGTCCCTCCCCTTTTTCTTCCCACCCCATGCTATTTTCCACATTGTCACATAATTTTCTAGTCGAGTGTCAACCCTATCCTTTTGTCGCTTCCCTGTCTTTCCTCTCGATGGGGCATACATTGGGGCAGCTAGCTACACTGGGGCATCAAACTTGTATCATGTCTTCAACAATCGTTCTTTGACGCAACACTGTAAACTACATTGCATCAAAGAGGGGCAAAATGTAGACACCCAAAAATGACCATGCCATTGCATCACTTGCATTTCTGTCTAATCACCTGCATTCAACATTAATTAAATAATCTAATTATTTAATTAATTTCATCAAATTCTCCCAAATCACATTTTTTCAACATTAATTAAATAACCTCTCTTTATTTAATTAATTTCATTAAATTCCTCTATATTCTTCCAAAATTAAATAATTTTTATTATTTAATTAAATCATTATCCTTTTTCAAATTTCAAGTCTACATTAATTAAATAAATCCAATTATTTAATTAATTAATCACAAATCCTCTCTTATCTACAATTAAATAAATTTTATTATTTAATTAAATCAAATTGTTCTTCCAAATTTAAATAAATCATGCAAATTTATTTAAATTACTTCAATCCTCTAAAAATAAATAAAATCAAGTATTTTATTTATGATCTTCATATTCCTCTATCATGCACAAACAATTAAATAAATTTATTTATTTAATTTCAATTATCTTTCCAATTCCTCTAAAAATATCATGTTAACTCATGTGCACAATCAGTCTTATTTTTAGAACTCCAAAAAAGACAAATCTAAAGTTAAGTTAATTGGCTTTAATTTATCTTATTTTCATCAACTCATGAATTAGAAAAAAAAAAATTCTAATTTATGATATTCAAATCTTATATTTATCAAAAAAAGCAATTATCTTAATAAAAATACCTCTTTGGAGTGACACATGTCGTGTGCACATTCAACATGAGTTATTTGATTTATCTCATCCTTTCATTCTATGGATTTATTTCATCCATTGATCGATCATGTTTGAAACCTATATAAACCCCCCTCATCTCCTTCACAAATCCTCTTCGATCACTTATTCTCAGGCATCCTTTTATAACACTTTGAGCATACATTGCATCGTTGAGCACCTTACGATCTTTTGACATCGATCTTTTGAGCACGAATACCCCTACATCTGCTTGTTGCAACCATGGTTTCGCAATGTTATTGAGCAATCTACATATCTACAAAGAGACCAATACAAATCTAGGTGAAGTCTTTCTTGTTTTATTTGATTTATTCATTGATATTGGCTTTTTACTTAGATTGATCTCTTTATGTTATGGGTTATTGAGTTATTATTATTGTTGTGATTTCATCATTCGACCTCTCGATTTTCCTCATACATAGGAACAATATGAGAAGTAGGTACAATGAGAGGATCAATGATAGGAGCTATGAAAAATTGATAAGCAATACAGAGAAGAGAAGAAATATGTGGCATGGCTAATGCAAGAGAAGATGTGGAAGGATGCACACTATATGAAGAGGCTTGTGAAGGAAGGGGAGGAGACACACTATTTAAGGAACTTGATGAGCTTATCCTTTGACCTATATCACTTAATACTTCCATCACATAAGGATTATCCATTAACAAGTTATGAAGAACATCAATCAAATTTGAATAATTAACATTATTGCTCAAATTCGTAAAGGTCTGATATAAGTATTTGTGTAGTAAGATTCATGTCTTGCCTATCCATATGTGCAACATGTGCATCATGATGAAAACCATCTTCCCCATTAAAATATGTAGTAGTCATCAAATCCTCAATCATAATTTCCTCACAATGAGTCAAGGCCATTGTAGAGTTAAGCCTAAGGTTTCTTCTTAGTGCAAAATGAGGATTAGATTGAGAACTTGACATTCAAGCAAAATTTAAAGCAATGAAAAGGAAATTGCATCCAAGTAATCGTAATTTTTTCTACCAACAATTCATACCAAAGATTGAACAATTTAAGGATATTGCAATAGGTAATTTGTATCGACACAAATAATATTACTGAATCATTTCAAAGTTTAGGCCATAAGAATCATCCTTTTTTAAACATGGATTGCAAATAATTTTGAAAATTTAGAAGTCTTGGTCATAACATTATTGTCTACTACAATGTCATCCATTGTATCATTGTCAAGGTTCATACGTTCTTTCAAGTATTTAATATTATCATCATCCTCATCTTGACTTGCATCATCTTCATCATTGAAATTTGACTGTAGACCATCTATATTGTTACTAGATGTATTTGGATCATCATTTTTTATACCATCCATATTATTGTCTTCCATAACATCATCTAACTCTGGATTGTTGTCTTCTTGTGCCTGAACATAACCATCTTCAACATCATCATGGATGTCAATTTCTTCGATGTTCTCTAATCCCTCTCTCTCATTTTGTTGGCCATCATTGTTTTTCTCAGTATCCACTAATGCATCATCAAATACATGCCTTAATCTTGGATCATAATGTATGACAAATATCCATTTCGGGTCCAAAATATCTTCATAGAAAAATACCTGCACATGAATGACATACATATATTAGACGTATGGTATAACAATTTTATTGATTAATAAACACATGTATATATTTGCAATAAACTATGAATTAATAGATTAATGATCACTACCGCTTCTTGTTTGAGTTAAAGAAATACTTGCTCACAATGAATTGGTAGAACATAAGGCTCCTTATCCTCTAGTAGGAAACATGAGGAATCTATAGAAAACAATCCACTATGGGTATCATGTCTTCGTGTCCTCTGAAATGCTTTATATCATCTACACTTAAAAATACAACATTTAAAAGAGTGGCAATCCAACTCAATAATTTCTTGTATTTTCCCAACATATTGTAGATTCCCTTCAATTATATTTTTATCTTTTGAGCTTGATCAACTGGATTGCTTGAAGTCAACCATGATGCCACAATCAAAGGATCGTCTTTTTACATCTACACTTTCTACACGATAATGTCAACCATATGCCCACATTGCTGGATATTTCTTCGCCTGTGAAAGACCATTTATTTTAGTGAAAATAAATAGAATGACAAATATTAAAATAGTTAATAGTGTCAAAACTGTAAGGAAACAACATTTTGTAAAATTCCAACTGTACCTTTCTTTCACATCCTCTAGACATGTTGATTTCATCTTCTATTATGTTTGAATCTATACCTGCATCTTCTATTTGATTTTGAATTTGTTCAGTAACCCATTCTAGTGTGCAATCTTTTCCCCATTGCCCAACCAGATCAGTGGGAAGTGGAGTATTCCTTGGGTTCAATCTCTTAAACTGTCTCCTTGCTTCTAACACTTCTTCTCTCTTTTTATCATACAAATCAATCTATTTGTTCATAAAATCCATGTGGTACATAATGAACTTGTCGAGTATAGCACTTTCGTCTACACCTATTGCATGTCAACATGTTTATTTCAAACTTAATATGTTATGCTGCTAATTTGACAAATAAATTACAGAGTAAATTAATGATTGCAAGAAAAACAACCACACTGATCATGAATTTACTTACTAATTTCTACTTGAACACCATTAGATTGTGGTTTTTCTCCATCAATAATATCTGATGTTCATTCTTCATCCCAGAAGTGTGGCCCATCTTCAAAATCCTTACCAAGGAATTCACACAGGAAGAAAAATGCTTCATTCAATACATACCCTTCAGCCATGCAACCCTCTAGATGTGCCTTTTGTCATACATATCTTTTTAGAGTTTTCATATACCTCTAAAAAAAAAACATCCACCTCGTTGATACGACACCCACCAATTCAATGTCATCGACTAGGTGTATAAGTAAATGGACTTGTAGGTCCGTGAAACTTGTAGGGAGCTCCTTCTCAAACACACATACAATTTCTGCAATTTCCTTGTTCCATTTTGGCACTTCACATTTGCGGATCTCCTTGGAGGTCACCTACCTAATATAAGAATAGTAAATTAGTATGAACCTTTAGTCAAAAATTAAAATGCAATATAATATCTCTATGTCTCTCAGACATGAACATTTCATATAACCACATACTTTGTAAATGCTGACAGTCGACTTATTGCATTCCTTAAGTCAACTGTAAGATAGAAATCCCCCCTAATTGCCAATGGCATGATATGCTATCAAACACATTTATGAAAAGGTCATTAGTAATTTTTATCATACAACAAAATATCAAAATATATTTAGTAGTTAATCAATGTTACCAGTAAATGTTAAATGATGATATATAATACCTTCATAAAATTATGAAAATCATGTGTTTTAAATCCTATGATATGTCCATCAACTGTAAAAGCTTTAGCCAATGATGACCCATAGCCAGTAGGTGTCCTTATTGAACGGATGACATTTTTTAGTTGGTCTAGCTCTTTTTTTTCAAAATCCATGGAGCTTCTGCATATGTTTCATTTTCCTTGTTGGCCACAAATGTTTTCTATCAATTTTGGTACGCAAAAGAGCACTATCTCTCCTCGAAGACAAGGTGTCCTTCTCTTTGCCTGATATTTGTTGAAATATAGAATCTGGGACATTTTTGAAGATGTGTATAGGATCTAATAGGTGAGATATTAATAGATCCTTCCAGTAAGGGAGCTCATAAAATATGGATTTCCTTTTCATTCCTTCTGGCATATTAACTACAACTTGTTCTAGTTATTCAATTGAATCACCCCGATCAAAAAAGTCCTCCCAAGCTTTCAATTCAACATCTTCATACTTCTTAAGCCAATCACCTAGACCTATAATCATGGGAGGTCCTCTACTTTCAACTTTTCCATCAAATTGATTCTTCAAGCGATTTCTAAACTTATGATCTAGTGGTAGAAAAACCCTATTGTTTGCGTAAATAAATTTATGTAGATCTTTAGAATACGGCCCTTGAAATTGTTCTACACATTTTAGACATGCATATATCCCCTTTGTTTGAAGCCCTGCAATTCAATAAGTAATGTTAATAACATCAAAAAAATAGTATAAAACTAATTATGAAAGTTGGGATGAAAATAAATTATGAGTGTAAATATGTAAATATTTTATCTTACCAAAATAAACACCAAGTCCTGGGAAATCATGAATAGTCCAACATAGAACACCATACAACATGAAGAACCTATTTTATGGGGGACGTGATATGGCATACATTCTTATGCCTTTCCATACCAGTTGCATCTCATCAATAAATGGTGCAAGATAAACATCCATGTTTTTAACTTGATGTTTTCCTGGAACAATGAGAGTTAGCATAAAGTGCTCCTTTCTAACACTCATCCATGGGGGAATATTGTATACTATCAATCCGACTGGCCAAACACTATAATTTGAGCTCAGGAAAGAGAATGGGCACACTCCATCAATTTCAAGACCAAACCTAATACTACAGGGTTCATCTTTGAATTTTCTTGGCCATTTTTCCTCTATGTGTTTCATTGCTTTGGAGTCGGCAGGAATTCACATGAATCCATTTTTACTCCTATTCTTTGCATGCTAGTCCATCAATTGTGCAAGTGACTTGCAATGAAACATTTGTTGAAGTCTAGGTATAATTGGTATGTGACGTAAAACCTTCTTTTGAACTGTAGGACCTTGTACATCTATATGATATCTCTTCTCTTTGCATACATGGCATTCTACCTTATTTTGATATTCATCTCTATATAAAATGCAATCATTTTACATGAATTAATTTTCTTACATTTAATCCCCAACTCAACCAACAACAAACGCGCCTCTCTGCAAGTTGATGGCAACACATTCTCTTCGGGGAATATTTTAGTTTTTAGTGCCCTGTAAGATTGCCAGAGATTAAATCAATTGAATGTTTGACTTATGATGAACATGTTTGATATGTCAATATATACTAGGACTGTTTATATACAATATATGGTTTTAAAATCCCCTTAAAGAAATATAAACGAAGTTGATGAATGTTTACGAATTATGTACACCAATTGACAATGCAAAGTAAGAAATAGATTTCAACTCACTTCAGTAGGGTAGTGAATCCTTTGTCTAACCAACCAAATAGTGACTTGATTTCTAATAATATTAATGTGCATGCTAGTTTTGAGGTTCTACTTGCACCTTATTTGAACACGGGTGTCTTCGTTGCTTGCTTGATGGAGTCTTTCAAGTTGTTATCATCAACACTACATTGGTGGTAATTATTGTTGCTATCATTGTTATTGTCAACCATATGATCATTATTGTCATCATTGTTTCCATCCCCAAAGAAACTTGTAAGCATTTCATTCAATCCTTCTTCATGCACTGCATTTTCACTATCATGATAATCATCATTAAGGCTAGGTGGCATGTAATCAGCGTATGCAGATCTCATCAGCTCTTCAAATTTCTCAGCTGGTAGTATTCTCTTCAATCTTGCTCTTTTCACCCTGGTATTGTTTAAAGGATGGTTTGGATCATCCCGTCCAAATATTAATAACCCACTTGGATCTTGGGTATTACTATGTGTTTCATCAACATCTTCTACCTATCAACAAACACAAGCATTATGTAATGTTTGGCAACAATTGGATAAATCATAAATGTATCAATTTCAAAGAAATATAATCAAATATGGCTTAAAAAATAAAAATATAAATTGTATGAACATATATACATCAATTGAATAATGGAACATTATTTTATAGACTACCTTTTTATACAATAATTTAAAATAAACACAATTTTGACAACATAGTTTATAAAACATCAGTCCACACTCATTTATTATTCTTTGGTTATCTGCCCTTAAGAACATCCTTAGGGAGACCTTGTTCTTCCCTCTTCTTTCACGCAAGATTGTGTTTTAAGAAGGGGTAATCAATCAATAACTCATCCCCAATGGTAAGGTCCATAATAGCCTCAACCATTATCAATCTATCAACCTCTCTTTCTATATCTCCATCTTTATCATTTACAACCTCAACAAATTGACAATCCCTTCCCTTACTACTATTTATAAATCCTGCAATATTTTTGTGTGTGTATGCATGTCCATCTATATACATAAGATGACCTCTATTCATTTATTTTCCACTTTCCAATTGGAGATGATGTGTATACATATTCGAATTTAGACCATATGCTGACATGTTAGGTTTATATTCTGCTAGCCTTCTCCATTCACCACTGTAATATGATGGACCATAATATGGCATTAATCTCCTAGTGGTTTGTTTTGAATTATTTCTATGTTTAGATCCCACATGTACATTTTGGACAATAAAGAGGCCTAGATTCACTCCATGAATATTGGAGGGTCGTATCATGAAACACCTTGTACACTCTAGGTAGTTGTTGATCACTAGGCCAAGCGCAATATAGTCGATGATCAAATGTCTCTTTATAAATTGATCTCAAACTTAGGGGCAAGTCATAATCACCATCACCTTCATTCTCATAGGGTATGTAGTCCACCTTCCCCTTGTCTTTAAGCAAATTATGCATATTTAAACCGGTTCTTGTTCTATTGCTTGTTTTCATCAATTCCTCATCTTCCAAGCTAGTATATTGGCACATATTTTTGTTAGATGTATCATCTAATAAATGATCATTACCCTCTAGGATGGAAGTCGGTGATCTAGGAAACTTTAAACCAAGAACTTTATCCTACAAGTATCCATTAAGAAAAAAATTAGTTATTTAAATAATATAAAACAATGTTTAAACGAAGTATACATGTTATTTATATCAAATTGAAAAATTCCTTACCACAATTCCTATTGGATTTGAATCGATTGTAGGAGGCATACTACCGACTGGAAGCTCATCATATATGTAATGTCTTTGTACAATCGCTCATTTGACATACACAACATCCACAAACAACAATTTTCTTTAAGTATTCATCCCATGCACTATAGTCCTAACCAACCTCTTGTTCAGTGCAATCATTTGTTGTGTCTGCAGGATCCATTGTCATATCCTCTTCCACCCATTGTTCTGTATGTGATTTAACAGTTTTAGGTCCATGTCCACGTACATATCTTTTTCTTTTGCTAGTTGAACGCTTAGGCTCTACATTTGCTCCAATCTCCATCAAAAATAATCAACAACATGCATTAATTTATGTCAAGATTGGATAATACATTATAAATTTCAATAATATTGTGAAAAAAGATGGACTTATCACAAAATGCCATCAGATCATTTTTTCCTAAGTTGAGTCAAAATTTGAGTACCTGATGTCCCGCTTCATCCGTTGTGTCCTCATTTGATATGACACGATCTGTTGCCATGGCTTCGTCTGACCCCTATAATACACAACATAGTAAATAATGTTTAGTACACCAATTATATCATTTCAACGAATATGCTATCCAACACAAAACCTCACTTTAGTCATATATTTGACATATTGATATCATGTTTTGGCCATCCTAATTTTCAAACTTTTCCCTTGATCATAGAATCACATTTAATCATCATTCCTATGCATTTTCAACCAATAAGTTTGACCTCAGAGGCCTCATGGATAGAAAAATGACTTTATCTCCTCTATGTTGTACCATTTGTGAATTCATAAACACCTTCCTCCTTTGGTTGAGGTTGCTTTCTCTTCTTACCTTTATTGTATCTGCAGATTCCATTGTCATATCTATTTCCACCCACTTTCCTCTCTGCGATTTAGTAGTTCTATGCCCACGTTCTCTCTCCACGGCCTCCTCTGGATCCTGCAATGCACAACAATGACAATAGTCACATAACAATCATGCACCTTATTCTTGATTGAAACCTACTTTAGGATGGAATGATGAGATCTAATAGATAAGGGATAAGGAATAGATAAAATAGGGAACCACGATTTCTCCCTTGGAACATATGAAGATGAAGTCAATTTAGGATCAATTTATTTATCAACTTCCAAGAAAAATACATCATTTTGCACTGATAGGTGCTAAATTAAGCACACTTTACGTTGCCTTTTGCGCCCCAAAAAGATTACATTCAGGGCTAAAAGTCAGCACTAAAGTCAGTGTTAACTACGTCGACTATAGCGCTGACTACTGAATCAAAAAACAAAAAATAAAAACTTCCTACATGAATTTAGAGATGAGATGAGAAAAACACTGCACGAAGGAAGATAAGAGAAAAAAGGGAAAAATGCTGCATGAAGGAAGAGATGAGAGGAGGGCGCCCTCTGAGGGATTGACTATGAGCAAGTAGATGAGAAATTTGAATTAGTTTGTGACACCATAGGTAAGGTTACAATTTATTTATTTCGTTCCCACAAATATTTTTGTTTGGATTAAATGGAGAGGATTGTGAAGAAAGGGTTGTGAATATTGTTTTGTTTATAGGCGAATCATTCAAGTCTCATGTGGTTGCAAAGGAGGAGGGTAAAATTATAGACATTGCATTATTTCCTTCACATCCTAGAGCAGTGAACACGTTTTTGAAACACCAATGCCCCGGTTCGCTTATCATTCCCATCCATCACTTCCTAAAAAAGTAATCGAGTGCTTTCAAGACAAGTCGTTAAACTGCATCCACCCCACTGCAGCCAAGTCCCACGGGAACAGAGGTTGGTCGAGACAATACGAGGAGATAGGGATTTTGAGACGAGAGTGAGTGAACTAAAATTAGGCCTGGAACTATAGATTGCCTCCCAAGGTAGCAATTGATTCATAAGCAATTATTTCATACTGGTAGTGTGTACTTCGTTTGCCTCCACAAACTGGACGAAAATAATTTGCCCTAGGTCACCTCAAAATGTCAAGCAATAGAGGGAAGAGAGCAAAGGGAGCAGACTCTGGCCACAATGAGGTAATGCATTGTCAATTTATAGATTTGTAAATGCTTCCATTGTTTCTTTGATTTTTAGTTTTTAGTTTTTTATTTCTAAATTTAAAAGAAGAAATTATATATATAGGGACATGAGACTGACAAAGATAAAGAGGCATTGGATTCCATATTAGGGATAGAGGCAGTGAACAAATTGGATTGTGTGGACTTGATAATGCTTGCCAGATATATAGAAAAATGATCTAGTAAAGCCCCTGAAACATTGCAACCAAATCAACCATGTCAAAGGGAATCAATTGATTCCCCATCCAGTCCTGGATTGAGCAAAGATCCAGGAGGAAATCAATAACAATAATCTCTAAGAATGTGGAATAGGGAGCAAAGACTTCCAATGTCCCAGCCACTCCTGGGACACAGACTTCTTCGACCACCATGCCATGTTTTGCATCTTGCACTGGTACCTACGATACCAAGATAGAATATGATGTGGTTTCAGGAGAAGTCTGAATGACAGATGTTGGAAAAATGTTTGTGAATAGGTTGAAGGAATCATGCCTTCAATGGTTCAAAGACCATCTACATTTTCCATTCTCAAAGATACCCATGCACCTGCAAAAAGTAGTTATCCATGACATGGAGACTGAATTTGGCACAGGTTGGTCTATAAAGAAGATAAAGCTATGAATGTCTCAAAATTGCAAGAGATTTCGGTGCAACCAAACAAAGAAGATAAAAAAACTCCCTCCTGAGCTAAGGCTCAAAAAAAGGCCTATTGATGTAAGTGTGAAAGTATGGAAAGAGCTTGTAAAAGCATATGAGAAGTTCGATGCATGGAGGAAGTCCGATGAGGAGAGTATGAAGATATTTGAATTTGCTCATAAGATTATATCAAATTTATTAAACAATTTTTAAATTTTATTTGTGCATAGTTAAATTGAATTAGTATATGTTTCATGACAAGGCCTCCAAGGCTAGGCTTGACAAACTTCATGCCACGCATCACAGTGGCCAGAAAGGTTTACAGACCTTGATCTGTACATTTGTAACTATATTTAATATTTTAAATGATATTTTTTTTATTTCCTAAGAAAAAGTAAATGATTGCATATTAATTAGTTTAACTAGTCCATGTGCCATGTTTTGATAGGAGGAGAAATATGGCCGGCATCCAATGCAATTTGAAAAAGAAATGTTACAAAGCAAAAAATGGACCGATTTTGTAATTTGGATGGAGAATGAGGTATCAATAGTTGACTTTCAATAACTTAGTTGGATATTATCGTGTTAATATGTCAATTTGCATTTCTTATGTTGAGTTGTTTATTTATGTGTAGGATGAGTTCTAAAGTGCTTCTATATTGGCCCTAGATCCCACTCAATTGTCCCATTATTTACAGTCTTGGACATGTGTACATGTCCTCCTAGTTACCTTATTGCAGTGTTGAGATTTGAACTTTAGTCACTCTCATTATGAATGCACCTTTTTACCTTTACATAACAATCCTTGGACATTTTTCACAATAATTTTAATCCACAAATCTCGACAACTGTAAGGGAAATCACTTATATACAAACGTGAGTTATGTGAACAGGCCATTGAATCATCCACACATTTGTTTATATTGAATTAATGTATAGACAACAGATCCTTTATTGAATCATTAGGTGGTGATAGAACTTATGAAAATGATGAGTCCCTTATCAAAGGCACATCATTGTGTTGGGTGAATATTTTGTCGTTAACTCACTAACAACAAAATGGTTATATCAACCACAACGAAAGGGGAGGTTCCCTTTAGTTGCTTAACTATTACAAACAAATAACTTATGAAACTTATGTACACTAAACACTATATTTGTGGTGGTTCTATTTCATCTTATTCTCTTTTTTTAGAATAGATGCTTCTATTTCAAGATGGTGATTTTAATGACACTGATATTAAAGAACTTATAAACTATCAAAAAACCACACAAACACAAAGTCTTCTGTCGCCTCACTTACTAATTGCAAATAAAATTATTTGAAGTTGAATACAGCCCAAAGTCTTCACTTTTCTCCAAGATGATATGAGTAGATTGAATACAACTTGCAGTACAAAGTCTTCAAGTTATTTTACTGTCACAAACATAAACACAATCTTCACAAATGATTTGATAACACAAAGTCTATCACAATCAAATTAAGAACACTCTTTAATCGCTTGAAACAATCTCCACACTTCAATTATTACCAAAGAAGATTATGATAGTAAGACTTAAGAACAATGCTATCATAACACAAATAACCCCAAGACAAAGATTGGAATTGAACTTGCTTTCTTGTATTGATAAGTATTTGATAATTGATTCTCACAAAGAAGCACAAAGTCTTGATTTGCTTTTCAATTCACTAGAGTTTTCTTGCAATAGACAAAATATAAAAATTACAATAAAGGACCTCTTTATTTATAGTGAGAGGCCTTGAGCTAATCTAGGAAAAAGTTTAACTACTTTGACTTATTCAACAAAAGAGTCCTTTTTGACTTAGGACTTCCTTTGTTCCATATGTAATTACATTTTAGAAAAATACATATGGATATATCCAAAACTGATTACAAATTACATATACAAAACTATGAAAAATAAGCTAAGGAAGGAAGAAAGAATTTCAGCTGCCAACATCATTCTTCTTCATACAAAACTATGAAAAATAAGCTAAGGCAGGAAGAAAGAATTTCAGCTGCCAACATCATTCTTCTTCAAGAAATTCATTCTTCTAGAGTCTCTTCCAGATCTTGAAGTCCTTGGGATAATGAGTCAACAAGCTCATCAAGCTCAACCCTTGCCTTTCCCATTTTTTCTTTTCATTCCACTGTAGTCTTCAGAAGAACTTTACCTTGCTTGAGCATTCTATCCAAGAATTCACTAACAACCCTTCCTCTAGTATGTACCTTTTCAACCTTTTGAATCAAAGGATCTTCAACAGTGACTGCCATAGGCTCTACAATTTCTGAAGACATTGTGATCTTCTAAAGAATTGTAACTAACTGTTCAGATTTGGCTTTGTAGTGCTCATTCTCCCTTTTCTCTTCATCATATTTATTGAGTAAAGAAGTTGTAACTTGAAAATCTGATTTGATGCCTTCCTGAGTAAATTTACCCAATTAAACTCTAGAAATCATGTAATCATTCATATCAAAAGAATCTATTGTAGCCTCAGGAGGAGGCTTGACAATCTTTGCATATTTGATTCCTTTGTCATCAATAAGCCTAGATATAGTCTTGGGCTTCTTATTCTGTGCTTTTGGTTTAGTAGGTAACAACTTCTCCAAATTAATGTCATCAGGCGAAATAACCTGCTTCTTCCTCTTCAGAGTATAAGCTGATAACCATGGAGGCAATGTGGAAACATTTACACTTGGAGGTGGATCAACTGTCTTCTCAGTAGGATTGATACTGACACCGGTGATGGTAACAATTGGAGTAGTAGTAAAAACTGTACCTGTAAAATCAACATTCTTCTCAGGAGTATTAAGAAATTGATCCAACACAGTTTGTTCTCCAACATCATATGAGGGTGAGGATAAACTAGGAAGTGAACTGACATAATCAAATATAGTTCCACAAGCAATCTTTATAGAAGTGGGGGTAGAATAAGAAGACACAACAATTGGAGAAATAGGAACATTATAAACAATTGGAACATTATCAAAGACAAGAACATTTGGTAAAACAACAGAATCTTGTGGTCCTTGGGGAACATTTTTCTGAGGAGACTTGTGTGAATCATCAAGCTGTTCTTGAACTACATTTGTTTCCGTTTCTTGCTCCTCATCCTTTTCATCATCTGATTTCTCCTCCATCTCCACATCTTTAGTGTGGGGTTCCTCGACATTTTGTTGTTCTGCCTTTGCATCTTCTGCTTCCTCATTATCAACATTCATCTTGTCTGCACTTGGGTCCTCAGTATTAGAACTTTCTATGACCTCTTTTGCTTTTCCCCCTTTGGAAACAAACTGGATTCTTGTCTTTGTTACCCTGGAAGAAGAAAGAGTGTCACTTTTGTTCTTAGTCCTGTTTTCCACCTTCTTTCCCATTTGTTCCTGAATCTCAGTCTCTGACCCAGTAAGGAACTCTTTCAAATTAATCCCCTTGCTTTCCAACCACACATTAGTATTAGCTAAGATAGGTTGAAACCTTTTTCGAAGAGAAGTCTCTTCTTCAACTGACCATTTGATCTCTGGTAGAGGTGATGCCTCAATATTCTCAGTATTATATTTGGGATCTACTACATCCCCCTCATCTTCCATGTCCTCTAGAATCTCTTCCAATCCCAACTCTTTAATCTAAATCATATGTAGTCTGCAGTAATCTAGCTTACGGATCTCATTTTGGGTCCTTATGTCAAACCAAACATCCTCAACCATGGGAATATGAAATACTGATTTCCTTTTAATCTTGTCTTGCACTCTATGGAAATCAAAGTTTTCTCTCCTCTTGAATTGTTTCATAGTGACAAGTTGTATCTCCGTTTCAATGGCTTTTGCCTTAGTGGTAAATTGAACTTAGTACCTTCCAATTCCAACAGGAAACTTAATCCCAGACTTTTTCAACTCTATCTGCTTATTATGGACAACAATCAACTGCCTACATAGCTCCATCAAAGCCATCTTATCACTTGGATACCTAGGCAACATGAATGTGTAGCCTTGGTAGTATCCAACTCTCAGAAATGTGAATGTAGAAAACTGCAAGAATAAACAACCAAAGGAATTTACCGCTTGCTAGGCTTCATTAGATACTCTTTTATGCTCCAACTCCCTATCCCATAAACACATGAAGACTGCAAAAAAAGCATCATTTACCCTCCTAAAATGGTGAATAGACCCTTTGAGGGTTATTTGAGGATAATACTTGAAAACCGATATAACTCTCCTTTCTCCCTCTTGAGTCAAGCCTGGAAAGATTCTCATTGATGTTGTTGCATATACTAGGTAAGAGGTCATATAAAATTTGAAGGTAGAATTGACCTTAAGCAGTTGTTCATGCAATGTATTACTAATTTACTCTCCCCAGAATATCTTTTGTTGTCCTGAGGATGAATTTGATGTATGGGTACATCCACTCATGGAATGTAGAAGAAGTAGGAAGACCTCTGACTCTGCTCAACAAAGTAATTAAGTCACTGACTTCCTCCACAAAGTCACTCCTTGGAAGTCCTTTGGGCCATCTTGACAAATTGCTCCTAGGAGTTTTCAACCGTTTGCTATTAATGTGCCTCTTCGCAGATTCAACATCTTTATCCAACTCTTTCTGACCTTGGGTAAAGTCAATTTCCCTAATATTTTCTATAGGTGGACACATGAAAATCTTATCAAAGAACTCAGCATCTAGTCTCATGATAACATTCCCCTAAGAATCAATTACAGTTCTAGTATCTTTATCATAGTGACTTGCCACTTGAAGTACAAATTCTGGATAATGAGCTCCCATTGGGAATGAAGCCACCAGGTGTATATTACTGTCAATGATTTTCTACATGTATCAGGGAGGATTTGGCTACTTAGTTCTCTCTACAAATTCTTCCATGTTGACATGACCTATCTCAGTATCCCTGATATCCTCCACATTTGACTATACTGCATTGACAGGGAAAACCCCTTGATACTTATAGTTCATCGTCTTAGCTTTAGACAGAGATGGCTCAGACATCAGCTTTTGAGGGAATCACCGAAATTGGTGTTGACAATAGCTGTTGCTTGCAGATTCTAAAAAAAAGTCATGATCTCATAGTTGGGGGAAAATTTGGCATTTTAGGAAAATTGCATAATGTTGATCATGTTCATAGGGATGAGCTTAAAAGGGCTAGAGTGTGCGCAAGTTGAGAAATTAGGCAAAAGCGGGCTAAAGGCATCATTTTCAAGGATTTCCCAGTGTTAGGAAATTTTTAGGGAAGACATGCACGGGCGATCGAAATGACCGCTCCTGCATGTTGTCAGTTTAAACTTTGATGTAAGGGTGGTCTGTTGACCCTGTTTTTGCACTTCAAAATTTAAACTTGTGTCCAAAAGACCAAATCTGATCATGTATCAAACCTCTGTACCAAATCATCTTTTTGGTTACAATTTTGCTGATGTCATGCTTTTGATGTCAGTCATGTTGATAACTTATTATTATGACGTCATTCTTTGTCTTATCTCACTCCATTGAAGCTTTAAATAGCAATATTATGCCAAGTCAAAATTTACGGCTTAGTAATATTATATTTTGTGTCCACTTTCATTTTATACTAAGCTCGCATCAACTTTTGTTTTTCACAAACTCCACTATGCGTCAGCTTTTATTCTTCGCAAACCTTGCATCAATTTTTGTCTTTCACTAAGTTCGTGTTGACTTATGAGTTTGACTAAGTTCACACATTTTGGCTTTTTACCGATGGCGTAATTTTACGAGTTCAGAGAGATAATAAGAAAGAAATTCAGGTTCACTTTTTGCATGCGGCAGCCGGGAGTTAAAAAGTGATTTTTATTGTTTAAAAATAACAAATAGCATATTCTTCTCTTTCGAACAAGTGCAAGAAGAATCAAAAGGCATAAATTCACAATAGCATCAAAAGCTTCAACTTTGTTATTTACTTGGGTAAAAGCTTGTTACATTTTCCCACGTTCATCTCCCGAAATCAAGGAAATATTTGTTGAGTCTTGTGAGAATGAAAGCATTCTGGTGGCCGGACTCATCTAAACCCATACCATAATGTCGACTATTAAATGATGATTAGTATTTACCATTGTTTTTGGATGCATGCAACGAGTATTGTGCCATGTTTTAAACGTCGAGGAGCTGCATACGAGGAAGGTGGCCTTGTAAAAACCATAACCCCAACATCAATCTTCAAGCAATCGACGTGTAAATAACAACGTATGCCTTGTGTGCAGTTAGAAAATGATAAACAACAAGCTTTAAACAAGTGGTATCGTGGCACATAGTATATGGTTGTTGAGAAAGGTTTTAACAAATATCGCCATTCCTCACAGCCTAAAATAAAGGCAAAAGAAATGCACAACAACTACTCATAATGCTTCGGAGAAATGCACGCAGTATACACAAAAAGATGGATTTGTTGTAAACAATTTCAAGTAAATGCCTGAGCCAAAGGCTTCATGAGCATGCTCTCGTCCTCTGCCCAAATCAAAAATTTGGTAAAGGATATAGATATCTATCAAAGTGTAAGTGAAAAAGGGTTTTTGATGTATACTGTAGTTACAGTGCCATGGTAAATACACATGCAATGGTCAGTATTCTCCTTTCCTGTAACAATGTGATGTTTTCAACAGTATATAAACATCCATCAAACCGTAAATATTAAAGGAATTTCATCAAATGTTGCATTTGCAAACATTCTGGAAGACATGTATACAAGTCATTGAAAGTATTGATTGAAGGGTGCGAGCAAATATTAAGCATGGGTGAATGTGAAAGATATAGTAATGATCTGCTAGGTATTGTGGTGGCTCCAAATAAGAGCTAGGAAACAACCAAAATGTATACATGACAAGAGATCATTGAGAAGTGCAAAAGTTTCTTCTTTGTTGGTCATGAAACAACAGCTACACTTTTAACATAGACCATGGTTTTGCTTGAGATGCAACAAGAGTAGCAAGAAGTAGGCGGCTATGTGTACAAAATGTGGGGGCATAAGGATTTGAAATTTTTAGTCAGATATTAGAGTTTGAAATGATCTGGTAGATATGTATGCGAAAAAGTGGAAGTTTAGACAATGTGCTGACATGTTTGTTAGCATACCTCAAGAAAAGTGGTATCATGGACTGCAATAATTGCAAGGAAATCCACAAAATGGATTTGTCAATAGAGTTTTAGGAATTTTCAATGAAATTGCATTTGGTAGGTGCAAGGCCGAGCTACACAACCTTTACAAGGATCCTCTTGGTCTGTGACATAATAAAAACATTAAAAAAAGTTGCCACCACCCTTAGAGACATATCTGCAAAATTTGGAAGCATATACAAGGCACGTAAATTGTTTGACACAATGCTTCAAAGAGATATAACTTCATGCAATGAAAAGATCGCCAAATATGAATGAAGTGGTTTTGTGGGAAGGCTATAGAAACTTTCCAACAAATGCAACTAGCTGGTGCAATACCAGACCTCATTACCATTGCCAACATCCCACTGCCAGCACCCAAATAAGAGGCTTTGGAATAGGGTGTGGACATCCACGAAAGTATAATGGAATGAGGCTTTTTGTCAGATATAATTGTTCCAAATACTCTAAGTATGCAGAAGATGTAATGGTATCACCGTAATTATTTTGCATCGCTATAAAATTGTGATTACAAAAGGAGTGCAAATGGATTCAATCATCATCTTGGTCATCTATCTGGTAATCATAGATGTTACAAATCAAAGTTTGAGCATGAACAAGATGGAGGCACTGTACATTCTTCTCGTAGCAAGCACACCGTAGTATTAGCAAAACTTTTTCAAGATGTGCCGTTGAACAACTAGAAAGATGGAATGGAATTATTATGTTTCACTTTGAAAATATGTTTACAGAGGCCATTGAGAGAGGCTATACCTCCATCGTAAAGTATTCACTTAAGTTGGACTCTCAGCATACTATCGAAGATAAACTGTTGCAAGAAGTGGATGGTGGAGGGAAAACACTGTCATATTATTCAACAGAGTAGAAAGGTAGTGGGTCAGAAAGTAGCAATTGTTTAGATGATGATGTAGATGCTGTACCTAGATCACTTTTTGAGGCATATGAAGATGAATTTGTGAGGAAGGTGGATCAGCAGGGAAGGGTTGTTCTTCACATTGCATCGCTTGGTGGGAGAAATAAGTTTTATGATCTCTTGGTTTATCAATATGATGCGGCTATGGTGTAAATCCATTCTCAAACAAACTCTCAAAACAAATTGACTATAGGGGACAAACTTCACTCCTTTTGGGTACACGTTATGACTACTTAGAAACTGTCAAAGAATTGTTGATGGTTGGATCAGATCCTCTAAAAGAAAGAGATATCAATGGGAAAACTGCCTTACACAATGTTGTCACAAATACAAGCCTCAAAACTGAAGATGCAAAGGCAAGTAGTGGATTGCAATGGCATTTTATGATTGCAATTGAGGTGAGAACCTAAGATTTAGGTATTTGATCTTGGGAAGAATGGAGATGGTCTTCTTGAGAAGGTTGCCAGAAAAAGAAGTTAGAGTAACCATGGGGATATCTATCATGGAGGTGATCAACCAATGAGGAGTAGGGCATTATCTAGATTGCCTCAGACATCTTCTGTTTCATTTGTAATTGTGTTTACAATGGAGCCAAAATAAACATATCCTATTGATGTTGGTTTAGAGGGTCATTGGATGTGTCTCTTCATATCTTCAAATATTGGGAGTAGTGGCCCTGTTGAGGAAGATACGGGTATTGCAGTGGATACAAAGATATCATGTAATCAGTCGAGGGTTATGATGAATATTGCCATTACGCCACAGTACTAGTCAACTTGGAATTGTCTCCATACTTTTATGTTACTAATTTCCTTAAATACATGTACTCAGAAGAATTATCAAGATCCAAGAAGCTTTGACTATCAAGATGAAACGAACAAAGATGGAGAATAACTTGGCCAAATACACAACTTGAAAGTCACATGTTCTAATTACCTTTTTGTAAAAGTGACTTATGTCACTTGTTGTAACTAAAAGTTAGAAAATGAACCTTGTTTCTAGAAATGTGATGTAAAGTATAAGCAAAAATAAGGTTTATTATTCTATTGAATTTCAAAAAGGTAGTTATGAGGTAGTTACTTGAAGTGGTTAGGAAGTAGTTACAAGTTGGTTATTAGGTGGTTATGAGGAAAAGTCTATATATACTGGACTTCGCATTGTAAAAAGGGGGGAACTCTTTTGAGAGAACTCGGGAAAAGGGGAAACTCTGGAGAAATTTTTAGAGACATTTTGAAAAGCTTTTATGTTTACACTATATACACATGATTTTGGAATTGTATAATTTCAAAGATAATGAAAAATGTAGTTTAGTTCGTGTGCTCTAAATGTGTTCTTATGTTATCATAACTAATTTCTTGTATGTTGAATTGGTAATCCTTTTATGCACATGTGCAATACATTGATTATTTGTGTGATTGATGTGATTAAACACACCCATCTCCTAGTATCTTGTTTTGGATGTGCTTGTATGACCTATCTCTTCTTATGTTGAGATTTATTGTACTCCTTTCATCATCATTGCATGTTCCAACCTATTTGGTAATAACCCCCTTTTGTAATCGTTATTAGTTGTGGAATCTCAATTGGTTTTCGTATGTCTTCTTTTGAGGTTTTTGTTAGTCATCTTTTCCTAGTTTTGTGTTTTCTCCTTTATGTACTTTCAGGTTAAAAGTACACAAAAATACCAAAAACCCAATCAAATGAGGGAGCTACCCCTCTCAAACGCAGAGGAAAGATGATAATTAAATAATAGCTTCTCCAACTATTGGAGCAATTTAGTCACCACTCTAAGGGCAACGAGTCATTTTCAAAGGTTATTTCACGGTGACAAATCTGTTTACCAACAGATTTTTGGCGACTCTGCTGGGGAATATGAGTTGAAGTATTAGTGCACTTAGTTCCTCATAAATATAAGGATGCCTCCCCTGGAATGGAGGTTGGCGACTCTGCGAAGGTGAGATATCCACTGCTATCATTTTCAAACTTGTACCATGGCGTTGAATCCATCTCAGCCATGGGGAACCCACATTGGCCCATTAGCCTTGGCTTAGTACACACCTTTGCCTACAGGATCACAGAGGCACTTTCCAAAGTTCACAGGAGAGAACTCACAGAATCCTGAAGATCACATTCTATCATTCATAGTTGCTTGTGGAATTCTGGGAGTTAATGAAGAAGATGTCTTTGTGCAGTTGTTTGTTGAAAGCCTCGTTGGACCTGCCGCAGAATGGTTTCAACATTTGAAAGATGGATGCATTAAAAATTAGGACAACTTGAAGGAAAAGTTTCTTGCAAGATTCAAAATTACAGTTGATGTAAGTTAACTTTTATCTCAGTTTTTTCAAACCCAGAAGAGAGAGGACGAACCTATAAGGGATTTTGTCAAACAATTCAACAAATCTTTAAAGAAAATCCCTCAAGCAAATTAACCAAGTGAAGACAATCAGTTGTGTATCTTCATCGGTTCATTGCACCCCGAAGCCAAATTCATCTTGAAGCGAGATAAGGTACGAAATCTAGAAATTGCACAAAAATAAGCTATTGAGATTGAAGATGACTTGATTATGTCTGGATTATTGAAAGAAAAAGATATTAAAAGATGTATTCCAGAGGTTTCAAGAAATGAGTCAACAAAGAGGTCTTGCATGGAAAACCATAATTACCAACCTAAAGAGCATGCCTATACACAGTTTAATCTCAATACAAAAAGAGTAAAGTTAATGCCTCCTTTAGGTGGTTATATGAATCTTACAGTGTTAGGTGAAAAAGATTTGCTTGAAGATGAGTCGATTCCCTCAGCAACCATACCTTATGCTACACAAAATGCTGGAGTGTACCATTTATCTGTTGAGGATAATGATGATGATTCATAAATTTCTCTTGAAGATCAAATAGTTAATACTTTTTCTGTCCCTTGGGGTAATGTTAGTAATCACTACACTCAGTTAGAAAATGCAGTAACTAGTTGAACTTCGGTGACAACAACTATTGAACTATTGGTCACCAACTCAAGTGATGAAGAAGCAAGCAAAATGATCACCTATGAGTATCTTTTTCTTTTCTAGAGACTGAAGCATTTACCTTTGAAGGCACCGAAAAAGATTCAATAAAAATTATGGTGGATGCAGAGATTGAAGACCGACTTGCAGATGGAGAAAACACAAATGCGTCACCAGGCAATATTTCTCAAACTTGCATGCACCCTAATTTTGAAAGTTTCAAATTTCTTGAAGAACCTGACGGAGAAGAATCACTGCAACGAAAACATATCAAAATCTAGAAAGGCATCAGTGAACAAATTAAGGATAGAAAGTACGAAGATGAACCAATAAGCATCCTCATTCCAACACATGTGTAATCTGAGTTTTATGGAGCATTCAAGGTTTGGAATAATCCTGTATTTGAATCTTCTGGTCATGTAGATGCTTCTACATCAGATATAGCAAGTTCATTTTCTAATCCTTCCAATACTAATGTTGAAGAAGAAGAATATATACATACATCTGGTAATTGTTCTAATTCCAAGCAAGTGGAAAGGATAGAGGACAATCTTGGGATTTGTACTAGAAGTAATATGGGCAGTCATGAAGGGATTAGGAATAATCAAATTAATGATGATACTCAATTCCATAATGTTTTCATCCCAAGTTGGTGCTTAGAAATGTCTGATGATGACTTCATGTGTGGAGAAGGAGTCATCATTTCTCCTTTCCGATTTATAGAAGAAGATACTCCAGAAGATATAGAGTTGTCATCACTAGATTGTGGAATACCTGAGTCAATCATTACAAAGAAAGATGAAGTTATTTTATTTTGGGATGATTCAATGTTCAATGAAGTTGTTGTCTATGATCTGGATTATCAATTTATTTCAAAGGATGTTGATTTTGATCAAGTTTTGCAGGAAACACATATGGCCCAAGGTTGGTCTTTCTTTGATTCAAATGGTCATGAGTACATTAAAAGATGGGATATTGATACAATACAAGAAAATATGGCTGACAACATGCAAGGTGATGTGATCCAATAGGCTTCAAAGGTTTATAATGAGGAATGGCTATTTAGGTGTAATGTATTACTCAGAGAGTTTTTGAATGCTATTAATTTTAGATCTCTCATCGCAGTAATTGCAAGTTGGCAGTTGAGTTTATAGATGCTCCTCACTCACCATCCACTTTTCTGCACAGGTGCCTATTTTTCTCAGCCTGTTAATGGCTTCACATGATCATCTTGAAGCAGTTTTTGAGGTAGGAGTCACCTACCATGTACATAGGTTTGTTAAGTGTTTTGGTTGTGTCTGTCTTGTTTCAGTTTCTGTTGGCTTTTGTTGTTTGCCTCGTCTCTGTGTGTCTTTGTCTCCTTATTTCCCCTTGTACATCATATTATCTCTTGACTCTATAGCCCCATGGATGTAAGGCACCATTCAATACCAGAGATTCTAGGTTCATCCTACGTCCGCAAAGTCCTTCTCCCCAGTTAGAGCCAGCTGTTGACCCTGTTTCTGTACTTCAAAATTTAAACTTCTTGTGTCCAAAAGACCAAATCTGATCATGTATCAAACCTCTATACCAAGTCATCTTTTTGGTTACAATTTTGCTGATGTCATGCTTCTTATGTCAGTCATGTTGATAACTTGTTATTATGATGTCATTCTTTGTCTTATCTCTCTCCATTGAAGCTTTAAATAGCAATATTATGCCAAGTCAAAATTTACAGCTTAGTAATATTATATTCCGCATCCACTTTCATTTTATACTAAGCTCGCATCAACTTTTGTTTTTCGCAAACTCCACTATGCATCGGCTTTTATTCTTTGCAAACCTTGCGTCAATTTTTGTCTTTCACTAAGTTCACATTGACTTATGAGTTTGACTAAGTTCACACATTTTGGCTTTTTACCGTTGGCATAATTTTACAAGTTCAGAGAGATAATAAGAAAGAAATTCACATTCACTTTTTGCATGCGGCAGCCGGGAGTTAAAAAGTGATTTTTATTGTTTAAAAATAACAAATAGCATATTCTTCTCCTTCGAACAAGTGCAAGAAGAATCAAAAGGCATAAATTCACAATAGCATCAAAAGCTTCAACTTCGTTATTTACTTGGGTAAAAGCTTGTTATATTTGCCCACGTTCATCTCCTGAAATCAAGGAAATATCTGTTGAGTCTTGTGAGAACGGAAACATTCTAGTGGCTGGACTCCTCTAAACCTGTACCATAATGTTGACTATTAAATGATGATTAGTATTTACCATTATTTTTGGATGCATGCAGTGAGTATTGTGCCATGTTTTAAACATCGAGGAGCTGCATACGAGGAAGGTGGCCTTGTAAAAACCATAACCCCAACATCAATCTTCAAGCAGTCGACATGTAAATAACAACAGATGCCCTGTGTGCAGTTAGCAAATGATAAACAACAAGCTTTAAACAAGTGGTATCGTGGCACATAGTATATGGTTGTTGAGAAAGGTTTTAACAAATATCACCATTCCTCAAGGCCTAAAATAAAGGCGAAAGAAATGCACAACAACTATTCATAATGCTTCAGAGAAATGCACGCAGTATACACAAAAAGATGGATTTGTTGTAAGCAATTTCAAGTAAATGCCTGAGCCAAATGCTTCATGAGCATGCTCTCATACTCTATCTGTTGGTTTTTCTTTTGAATCAGCATTAGGGTTTGCCACTTCTAATGCACAGGTAGATTCAGCCAACTGAATACAGGAGGTTGCGTGAGCTCCTCCCCTTCACTTCTGGTTCTGTTGCACCAGGGGGGGTGTCCCTATTTGATAAAAGTATAACCTTGACTAGCTCAATGACAGAAGGATTTAACTTGACAGCAACAGACAGAATACTCTCATGTATGGACCAAGATTTGTGTAACAAATCACAAGGTTGGCAACATTCTTGGACATGATGTCTGGTTGGGTATGAGAGCATACAGGGATCCTAATCCTACTCCTACAACTAACAGGTGGAAGGATGAAATGGTTTGATTTGATGTTTGGATGCAAACCTGGACCTGGTGTATAACCTCAACACAGAGCTAGATTGGTGCCTATCCAGGGCTTGGAGTCAGTAGACATACACCTGTGAATGATCAACATGAACAACTAAAACTGGATTTCAGGGGGATATACATGATATCTGCCTTACAGATATCTCCCAATACAGAGTGTTAAGCTGTCTATACTTATGGCATCCCTATTGCAGTATACCCTTCCCAATATTCAATCTGAAAACAGTTTAATCTACCCCTTGAGAGCAGAAGTTAAAAGATTAAACATTCAACACAGGAATTCTATGTTCTAGAATCTCAGACATTCTTTGAATGCCTGGACTCAGAAGAAAGATACATGCAAAACTAGAGATAGAATCAGCATAACACATGCAAACATAGCATTATTCATATAAAATTGACCATGAAATCAGTGGATTCATGCACAAACGTACAACAAGAGATACATAAACTCGCAAGTTTTGCTGCACAGAGCAACCAAAACCAGTTGTATCTTATTACAGAGCCAAAATGTCCAGTTTTCAACAACCTCAAATGATGGTAACATAGTATGCTTATATCAGCCAGAAAGTGTACCACAGCAATTAATTACAAGGCTTTTACAAAAATCTACCAGATACAGACTCCACAAAGGAATGGCGCTTAGAAGTTATTGCAGCAACAGACAAGAGAAGCCTCGAGCCCTGCGCCATCATCATGAAGTCTTCACTCAAAAATCAGGCAACCTGATCATGTGTACCATTGCCCATACCTCTACACTGTCGCCATTAAAGGTCTCAACCACCCGCGGCCTACCTGGAAACCGTCGCTGCGTTCAAACAGAAGTTCTCGCCAAAATGCACTTTACTGAAGTTTCAAATGTGCAGGAAGAATAGTCCCACATTGGTGCCGCGGAGACTCCTTCAATACCTTAAAAACATGGTCGCGAGCATAATAGGTGTCGAGCGCCTTTTGCCGCGCTCGACGCATAAGCCTTCTCCAAAAGCCTATCGCCAAGACCCGAGCCATCGGTACACTCCCAAATCCTCCTGCCGACATCAATAGTCTGGCCGATATAACTTGCTTCGCATTCCCCTTCATCGGCCAGAGATAGACCATCGGGCCGACCTTCCAAACCTTCGCCGACAACACCCTCACTTCCTATCTCCGTCGGTGAAACCAACTCTATCGGCACAACAAGAATTGCCCTCGCCGACACAGCCGATCACCCCGATACAAAATCCTTCGACGAGACACACGCCGATGACACCCCATCGGCCACACCTCCCATCGTCGGCACAACCCAAAACACTTCAGCCGACAATACAACTCTCTCCGATGACCACTCCAAATCCTCATCGGCCTGACACTACCCCATTGGCGGACCCTCCAACTGCTAGCCCGATATGCAATCTTACTTTGATGGCATTCCCCATCGGGCAAACTCCTTACATCGGTGGCCCAAAAATTTGCTTCACCGATAGCCAAACACACGCCGATGGACATCCATCGGCCAAACCAAAACAATCGGAGCACTCAAGAAATCTTTCGCCGATGAAGCCAATCACTCCGATAAGACCAAAAACATAAAGCCTTGAACCGTTGAACCCCGAACCAAAAGGGTTCAACACGAGGGTTCAACGCGATGGTTCAAACATCAAAAATAATACTCCATAGGCAACAAAGCTTCGAACCATTGAACCTTGAACCAAAACAAAAAGGTTCAAGCAGGAGGTTCAATGATGCAATATTTGTGCAAGGCAGATGCATAATGCAACCCGTTAGAAGAAAAATAAACCTCGAACCGCTGAACCATTGAACTTAGAGAAAAAAGGGTTCAAGTTCAAACCGAAATGTCGAAGACACAAAAATGAACCCATGCCGATGGAGAAAAGACGAAGACCCCTCCTCAAGAAATGAGATGCAGATGCTGAAAAACACTAAAGGGGTGCCAAAACTTAGAACCTTTTGGATGTTTTGGGATGGTGCCTGCATGAAAATTGCTAAATTAACTGACAGTGAATTCAGGCACCAACAGTGGCTCTGATTGGGGACATGCAGGTGTAAGATTGCAGCGAGAACCCCAGATCTCTGGGATGCAGACCAGTGCCTTATCCATTGGGCATAGAGTCATGAAGTTACCATGATCTGCATCACCAATCAAACTTGATGGCCTAAGGCCACCAAGAAAAGGAAAACCAATATTTCCCCTTGTCAAACACCTTGTTCTCATCTGCATACACTGGGTCAAGCCTGAGAGTACTGCCATGATCTGACCACAAACAAACCTGGTCATCTGCACATTCAACCTTCTGATTTATTTTGTCACTGTCAACCTTATGCAAACAACCCTCAGCATCAGGCAACAAATGGATGTAGAATGTATCAAGCAATGCATACTCAAATGGCATAGAACACAGGTTATCATCACTATGCATTGCAAAATGATCTCATAGCTGGATTGAAAATTGAAAGCACTCGAAGTCCACCACACAACTAGGAAAAATAGGGCTCTCTTTATACACTGGCCTCTCAAAAGAAAAGCTTTCAAATTCACAATTGTACACATCATGCACACAACCAATAGCAGCACCAAACTGGAAAAGATCAGGCTCTGGCATCTTTTTACAATTTGGCACATCTTTACAATCACTTACCTGATGTATGTTGTTTCCTCTTTCATCAGGATGAGAAACAGAATCCAAGTCAAAAATAATGTCTAGATCCTCACCATACTCAGACAGATCCTCATCATCACATGTGTCATAAATGGGTGACCCAGGTGCATCAGTTTCATTGTAGTATGCCATTGGTTCATGGGCAGCAGAGCACGCATCTTCATCACCAATGGATTCACTCTGTGGAGGAGTATCAGCTTGTGTGTCATAAGCAAAACAACCATCAAATGAAAAACAATCATGCTCTGCACTAGCACTTATTTCAATTTCTGATTGCTCTTCATGATCTCCATGTGTTTGAAAGGTAGGCAATGGGTCACACATGGGACTATTTTTCTGTTTGCTTATACCTTCTCTGTCTTGAGTACAATACTCACAATTGTCTCCACAGGTCCATTCCAAAAGTTGCTCATTACTGTCCACAACCTCGTTGTGGTTTTCATGGCCAGCTGCCTCATCATTGCAATGGGAGTCTTCATTAGTTCCTTCATTGGCATCCTCAACTGGTGAACAATCCAGTTGAGCTGTATTGTTAGCATTATGTTTAGATACAACAGTCTCAACCTCTATGCTTTCATTTTCATTTTTATCTATACATGATGCTTTAATTATTTGGTCATTTGCAGCTTCACAACTATTTTTCACACCAAAGCCTGTGGATAGGGGTTTCAACAAGTGCTCATTTCTGATTTTTTCTATATTTTCTACGAACTTGTATGCCATCTGCATACTTGTCACCTTGAAATCCCTCAGTAATGCACTAGAGCCCTCCTCAAAAGCCTCAAAGAATATGCCTACACATGCTGAAATATCAGGTCTGAAGACTTCTGGGATCTGTGAAAAGGCTACTGCAAACCTATGATTGAAATCAACACATGGCTCTTCATCTTGTTTTCTGATTCTCATCAATTCTGCAACAAGATCAGCCGGTTCTTTTACAAATTCTTCCTTGAAATAGTCAGCAAGCTCATCCCAACAGGCAAAGGATCCTTTTGAAAAGCTCAAATACCAGTCTTTTGCTTTTGCATCAAAGGACCTAACAAAAAACCTCATCCACATATCCTCATCTCTGAATGAATGCTTTCCCATGAACTCATGAAAATTTTGGATATGTGCATTCCCATCACATACACTGTGACCACTAAATTTGGGCATCTGACAGTATATCCTAGCAGGCATAGTTTCTACTTTATAGTCAACACATGACAAATCTAATTGGTCATACAAAGGATCAAAAGGGGTGGCAGGAGGTTTAGCTTTCTGACTGGCAGACACAACAGGGTTATTGTTTTTTAACTGGGCCTGCTCAGCCTCTAAGAATATCAACCTATTTCTTATCTCTTCTATTCTTTTATCCAACATTTCACCGCTGAGTATGGGATAATTCATACTTGGATTCATAAAAATCTTACTCTTAGACATCCTTTGTCTGCCTAAGACCTAAGGTTTCCCCTGGCATCTAACTTATGCAGTAAAACAACAAATATAAAGGGGAAGGAACAAGGTACCTTTTCTCATACAGATGCTGAAGTTTGAACAGCACATTTTTGTCACAACACACATCAACTTTTCATGTGCATTTAGATCTTTTGCAGAGTCGCCACCTCTCCAGAGAGGACAAAATTTACAGCAGCTGAAAGCTCAACACATATTTTTCTGAGTTCATACCACCAGCAGAGCATCATCATTCACATGAAAGACTCCCTAGCAGAGTCGCAATTTTTGTTGGTGACTTGGATGGGCACACAGATATTTCACCAGGGAGGACAAAAATAATAATTTTCAAATCACCATCCCCAGCAGAGTCGCCATTTTTGTTGGTTTTTCTTCTGAATCAGCATTAGGGTTTGCCACTTCTAATGCACAGGCAGATTCAGCCAACTGAATACAGGAGGTTGCGTGAGCTCCTCCCCTTCACTTCTGGTTTTGCCGCACCAAGGGGGGTGTCCCTATTTGATAAAAGTATAACCTTGACTAGCTCAATGACAGAAAGATTTAACTTGACAGCAACAGGCAGAATACTCTCATGTATGAACCAAGATTTGTGTAACAAATCACAAAGTTGGCAACATTCTTGGACATGATGTCTGGTTGGGTATGAGAGCATGCAGGGATCCTAATCCTACTCCTACAACTAACAGGTGGAAGGATGAAATGGTTTGATTTGATGTTTGGATGCAAACCTGGACCTGGTGTATAACCTCAACACAGAGCTAGATTGGTGCCTATCCAGGGCTTGGAGTCAATAGACATACACCTGTGAATGATCAGCATGAACGACTAAAATTGGATTTCAGGGGGATATACATGATATCTGCCTTACAGATATCTCCCAATACAGAGTGTTAAGCTGTCTATACTTATGGCATCCCTATTGCAGTATACCCTTCCCAATATTCAATCTGAAAACAGTTTAATCTACCCCTTGAGCAGAAGTTAAAAGATTAAACATTCAACACAGGAATTCTATGTTCTAGAATCTCAGACATTCCTTGAATGCCTGGACTCAGAAGAAAGATACATGCAAAACTGGAGACAGAATCAGCATAACACATGCAAACATAGCATTATTCATATAAAATTGACCATGAAATCAGTGGATTCATGCACAAACGTACAACAGGAGATACATAAACTCACAAGTTTTACTGCACAGAGCAACCAAAACCAGTTGTATCTTATTACAGAGCCAAAATGTCCAGTTTTCAACAACCTCAAATGATGGTAACACAGTCTGCTTATATCAGCCAGAAAGTGTACCACAGCAATTAATTACAAGGCTTTTACAAAAATCTACCAGATACAGACTCCACAAAGGAATGGCGCTCAGAAGTTATTGCAGCAACAGATAAGAGAAGCCTCGAGCCCTGCGCCATCATCAGGAAGTCTTCACTCAAAAATCAGGCAACCTAATCATGTGTACCATTGCCCATACCTCTGCACCATCGCCATTAAAGGCCTCAACCACCCGCGGCCTACCTGGAAACCTTCGCTACGTTCAAACAGAAGTTCCCGCCAAAATGCACTTTACTGAAGTTTCAAATGTGCAGGAAGAATAGTCCCACATTGGTGCCGCGAAGACTCCTTCAATACCTTAAAAACATGGTCGCGAGCATAATAGGTGTCGAGTGCCTTTTGTCGCGCTCGACGCATAAGCCTTCTCCAAAAGCCTATCGCCAAGACCCGAGCCATCGGCACACTCCCAAATCCTCTTGCCGACATCAATAGTCTGGCTGATATAACTTGCTTCACATTCCCCTTCATCAGCCAGAGATAGACCATCGGGCCGACCTTCCAAACCTTCGCCGACAACACCCTCGCTTCTTATCTCCGTCGATGAAACCAACTCTATCGGCACAACAAGAATTGCCCTCGCCGACACAGCCGATCACCCCGATACAAAATCCTTCGGCGAGACACACGCCGATGACACCCCATCGGCCACACCTCCCATCGTCGGCACAACCCAAAACACTTCGGCTGACAATACAACTCTCTTCGATGACCACTCCAAATCCTCATCGGCCTGACACTAACCCATCGGCGGACCCTCCAACTGCTAGCCCGATATGCAATCTTACTCCGATGGCATTCCCCATTGGGCAAACTCCTTACATCGGCGGCCCAAAAATTTGCTTCGCCGATAGCCAAACACACGCCGATGGACATCCATCGGCCAGACCAAAACAATCGGAGCACTCAAGAAATCTTTCGCCGATGAAGCCAATCACTCCGATAAGACCAAAAACATAAAGCCTTGAACTGTTGAACCCCAAACCAAAAGGGTTCAACACGAGGGTTCAATGCAATGGTTCAAACATCAAAAATAATACTCCATAGGCAACAAAGCTTCGAACCATTGAACCTTGAACCAAAACAAAAAGGTTCAAGCGGGAGGTTCAACGATGCAATATTTGTGCAAGACAGATGCATAATGCAACCCGTTAGAAGAAAAATGAACCTCAAACTGCTGAACCATTGAACTTAGAGAAAAAAGGGTTTAAATTCAAACCGAAATGTCGAAGACACAAAAACGAACCCATGCCGATGGAGAAAAGACGAAGACCCCTCAAGAAATGAGATGCAGATGCTGAAAAACACTGAAGGGGTGCCAAAACTTAGAACCTTTTGGATATTTTGGGATGGTGCCTGCATGAAAATTGCTAAATTAACTGACAGTGAATTCAGGCACCAACACTATCCAAATCAAAACTTTGGTAAAGGATATAGATATCTATCAAAGCGTAAGTGAAAAAGGGTTTTTGATGTATATTGTAGTTACAGTGCCATGGTAAATACACATGCAATGGTTAGTATTCTCCTTTCCTGTAACAATGTGATGTTTTCAACAGTATATAAACATCCATCAAACCGTAAATATTGAAGGAATTTCATCAAATGTTGCATTTGTGAACATTCTGGAAGACATGTATATGGGTCATCGAAAGTATTGATTGAAGGGCGCGAGCAAATATTAAGCATGGGTGAATGCGAAAGATATAGTAATGATCTGCTAGGTAGTGTGTTGGCTCCAAATAAGAGCCAGAAAACCCTCAAAATGTATACATGACGAGAGATCATTGAGAAGTGCAAAAGTTTCTTCTTTGTTGGTCACGAAACAATAGCTACACTTTTAACATAGACCATGGTTTTGCTTGAGATGCAACAAGAGTAGCAAGAAGTAGGCGGCTATGTGTACAAAATGTGGGGGCATAAGGATTTGAAACTTTTAGTCAGATATTAGAGTTTGAAATGATCTGGTAGATATGTATGCGAAAATGTGGAAGTTTAGACAATGCGCTGACATGTTTGTTAGCATACCTCAAGAAAAGTGGTATCATGGACTGCAATAATTGCAAGGAAATCCACAAAATGGATTTGTCAATAGAGTTTTAGGAATTTTCAATGAAATTGCATTTGGTAGGTGCAAGGCCGAGCTACACAACCTTTATGAGGATCCTCCTGGTCTGTGACATAATAAAAACATTAAAAACAGTGGCCAGCACCCTTAGAGACATATTTGCAAATTTTGGAAGCATATACAAGGCACGTAAATTGTTTGACACAATGCTTCAAAGAGATATAACTTCATGCAATGAAAAGATCGCCAGATATGAACAAAGTGGTTTTGTGGGAAGGCTACAGAAAATTTCCAACAAATGCAACTAGCTGGTGCAATACCAGACCTCATGACCATTGCCAACATCCTGCTGCCAGCACCCAAATAAGAGGCTTTAGAACAGGGTATGGACATCCACAAAAGTATAATGGAATGAGGCTTTTTGTTAGATATAATTGTTCTGAATACTCTAAGTATGCAGAAGATGTAATGTTATCACCGTAATTATTTTGCATCGCTATAAAATTGTGATTACAAAAGGAGTGCAGATGGATTCAATCATCATCTTGGTCATCTATCTGGTAATCATAGATGTTACAAATCAAAGTTTGAGCATGAACAAGATGGAGGCACTATACATTCTTCTCATAGAAAGCACACTGTAGTATTAGCAAAACTTTTTCAAGATGTGCTGTTGAACAACTAGAAAGATGGAATGTAATTATTATGTTTCACTTTGAAAATATGTTTATGGAGGCCATTGAGAGAGGCTATACCTCCATCGTAAAGTATTCACTTAAGTTGCACTCTCAGCGTACTGTCGAAGGTAAACTGTTGTAAGAAGTGGATGGTGGAGGGAAAACACTGTCATATTATTCAACAGAGTACAAAGGTAGTGGGTCAGGAAGTAGCACTTGTTTAGATGATGATGTAGATGATGTTCCTAGATCACTTTTTGAGGCATATGAAGATGAATTTGTGAGGAAGGTGGATCAACAGGGAAGGGTTGTTCTTCACATTGCATCACTTGGTGCAAGAAATAAGTTTTATGATCTCCTGGTTTATCAATATGATGCGGCTATGGTGTAAATCCATTCTCAAAAAAACTCTCAAAACAAATTGACTACAGGGGACAAACTTCACTCCTTTTGGGTACACGTTATGACTACTTAGAAACCGTCAAAGAATTATTTATGGTTGGATCAGATCCTCTAAAAGAAAGAGATATCAATGGGAAAACTACCTTACATAATGTTGTCACAAATACAAGCCTCAAAACTGAAGATGCAAAGGCAAGTAGTGGATTGCAATGGCATTTTATGATCACGATTGAGGTGATAACCTAAGATTTAGGTATTTGATCTTGGGAAGAATGGAGATGGTCTTCTTGAGAAGGTTGCCAGAAAAAGAAGTTAGAGTAATCATGGGGATATCTATCATGGAGGTGATCAACGAATGAGGAGTAGGGCAGCATCTAGATTGCCTCAGACATCTTCTATTTCATTTGCAATTGTGTTTACAATGGAGCCAAAATAAACATATCCTATTGATGTTGGTTTAGAGGGTCATTGGATGTGCCTCTTCATATCTTCAAATATTGGGAGTAGCGGCCCTGTTGAGGAAGATATGGGTATTGCAGTGGATACAAAGATATCATGTAATCAGTCGAGGGTTATGATGAATATTGCCATTATGCCACATGACTTGTCAACTTGGAATTGTCTCCATACTTTTATGTTACTAATTTCCTTAAATACATGTACTCAGAAGAGTTATCAAGATCCAAGAAGCTTTGACTATCAAGATGAAGCGAACAGAGATGGAGAATAACTTGGCCAAATACACAACTTGAAAGCCACATGTTCTAATTACCTTTTTGTAAAAGTGACTTATGTCACTTTTTGTAACTAAAAGTTAGAAAACGAACCTTGTTTCTAGAAAAGTGATGTAAAGTATAGCCAAAAATAAGGTTTATTATTCTATTGAATTTCAAAAAGGTAGTTATGAGGTAGTTACTTGAAGTGGTTAGGAAGTAGTTACAAGTTGGTTATTAGGTGGTTATGAGGAAAAGTCTATATATACTGGACTTCACATTGTAAAAAGGGGGGGAACTCTTTTGAGAGAACTCAGGAAAAGGGGAAACTCTGGAGAAATTTTCAGAGACATTTTGAAAAGCTTTTATGTTTACACTATGTACAAAAAGGATTTTGGAATTGTATAATTTCAAAGATAATGAAAAATGCAGTTTAGTTCGTGTGCTCTAAATGTGTTCTTATGTTATCATAACTAATTTCTCGTATGTTGAATTGGTAATCCTTTTATGCACATGTGTAATACATTGATTATCTGTGTGATTGATGTGATGAAACACACCGATCTCCTGGTATCTTATTTTGGATGTGCTTGTATGACCTATCTCTTCTTATGTTGAGATTTATTGTACTCCTTTCATCATCATTGCATGTTCCAACCTATTTGGTAATAACCCCCTTTTGTAATCGTTATTAGTTGTGGAATCTCAATTGGTTTTCGTATGTCTTCGTTTGAGGTTTCTGTTAGTCATATTTTCCTAGTTTTGTGTTTTCTCTCTTATGTACTTTCAGGTTAAAAGTACACAAAAATACCAAAAACCCAATCATACAAGGGAGCTACCCCTCTCAAATGCAGAGGAAAGCTAATAATTCAATAATAGCTTCTCCAACTGCTGGAGCAATTTAGTCACCGCTCTAAGGGCAACAAGTCATTTTCAAAGGTTATTTTGCGGTGACAAATCTGTTTACCAACACGGTCAAAATGACTTCTCCTACATGTAGGTAGGTCAAGCAATTCTTTGGGGCATGTATGAGCGGTGGTTTCAACTACTTTCACATGTTGATAGAGCTTAATGAATTTTTCATGTATGGGCGGTCAAAATGACTGCTCCTACATGTAAAACTGATATGCAAGGTTCATTGTCCGGGTGGCAAATAGAACCGCTAATGCATGAGAGATCCCTTCTTATGTTTGATGTAGGGGCGGTGAAAATCGCCACCCATACATAGGGTATTATGATCACAAAAAAGGCAAGGGCGGTGAAAATCACTGCCCGTGTACATCCTATAAGAAAAATAAAGAGAACATGTATGAGTTAAAAAAGAAAGAATATGTTGGGTATTGGAAACAAAAAGAGACACAGGCGGTGGATTTCACTGTCCCTGTATACTTCCAAAAATAGAGACATACATTGGTGGATTTCTTCCACCCAAGCATTTTACAATAAACACTTAAAATTCAACACAACCTAAAAGAAAAATGAAAACTGTTGGCTATAACAAACACAAACATGGAAAACCACACCTAGAAAAATGATGAACGATTTTGTAGTTATAAAACAAGATAAATCATTATAAAAAGAAGAGATTAGAGATCTTTTTAAAAATAGAAAATAAAATGTAGAATAAAACATACAAAACCCTAAACCTCTTAGTAAACAAAAGAAATAAATGGGGATTAAAAACCCTACCTGAAAAATAACGGTGATGGCGGTGGAAAGAAAACACAAGCAACGAACCTCGATCCTCCAGGAAAACAATCACACTTATTTGTGTGAGAATTTGGAAGCAAACAAGAGACTTTGACGAGGGAGCAACAAATTAAAATGATCACAAATGAAGTTTTAAAATAATTTAAAACAAAGAAAAAGGGTTTTAAAAATTGAACTCATGGTGCATTAATTGCACACGAGTTAGGCATTAAGGTCACCCAAAATTGCAGTGGCGGCACTTTTCACCGCTTTTGCATGAATGATAATCAACGTGTATGGGTGGTGAAAATAAATGTTGTAAAGGATAAATATGCATAAGCAGCCATAATTACCGACTTTGCATGCCAAAAGAAAATGGACATGTCCAAGCAGTGAAAATCATCGCTTAAGAATGTCAAAAAACAAGTCATATGCATTGTCGGGGGTTTTGGCCGACTTTGCATGTGACTTACTAAAAACTTTCTAACACCCAAAAAAGCTTAAAAAATGATAATTCGACAAGCTTAAAACTTAGTCAAATTTCATGAATTTCAAGGAACCAACCTAGGGAAGTGTTTCAAGAGATTCTTAGGTGTCAAAGGACTACACATGAGGGCAAGAAAATTTGCCTCGATTTGTGTGCTTAGAGTGTAGGCTACGGAACAGACAAGTTTCGTAGGGGTCATCCTACAAAATGAGCGCAAATGATTTTGAGGACAATAGTTGCCTCTAACTGGGGAGCTTCCTTCGATCGTTCTTTGAAACGATCAAAGGGAGAAGAATCTAGTCTCTAAGTGCCTTCATCCATGCCATTGGGCCATAGAGTCAAGTGAATAAAACAAAAGACACAAAAAGACTAAAAATGAAAAAGAAAAACACAAACTGTACAAATATACAAGTGAACTTATCTGGTGCTTCATGGATTGAAAAGCTTCAGATGTTGTCCGCTATGCGGCAATAAGAATGGCATCCCATCTTGATATTCCAACAAGAAACTATTCTCACCACAGAACTGGTGAATGACAAATGGGCCTCTCCATAGGGAATCAAATTTCCCATGCATTCCCTTTGGCTTTCTCCTCTTGTCCCACAACAAGACTTGATCCCTAATCTGAAAATCTTTGGCCTTTGCTTTCTTATCAAACAACTTATTGACTTGATTTTGATGTTCAGCTATATGGTCCACCACCATAACTCACTGCTCTTCAAGTTCAGAAAGATACATTGTGCATTTATCAATAGAGCTTTCAAAGGTTCCATCCTCAACCACCTTTGCCAACTTTAAAGCTAGCAATTCCAAGGTGATTGGTATCTCTGCATTCAAACCATATAATAGCTGAAATGGTGACATACCAATAGCCCTCTTTCAGGTAATTCTATCTGCCCACAAAGCATCAAACAAATCCTTATGCCATGTTCTCTGATTATCTTCTACTAGCTTCCTGATAATAGTAACCAAATTCTTATTACTTGATTCTACTTGACCATTCCCTTGCAGATAATAATCAAATGAATGTGAAAGAATAATCCCATATTCAAAACAGAAACTAGTAATCTCATGAGAGGAAAAACATGTAGCATTATCTGCCACAATCTTTGTTGGAACTCCAAACTGGGATATGATATTCTCTTTGAGGAACTTACATACCACTTCAGAAGTAGCATGCTTAACTGGTGTAGCTTCCACCTACTTGGTGAAATAATCAGTTGCAGTAAGAACATAGCTGTGTCCCACACTTGATGGTGGATTCACAGTGCCAATGATGTTGATGGCCCACTGCTGAAATGGTTCCTCAATTACAACTGGTTTCAATGGTAGTGTAGCCAACTTGGGCTTCCCCACAAACTGCTAACAAAGTCCACACTTATGCACCCAGCTGTATGCATCCTAAAAAAGTGTTGGCTAATAGTACCTAGCTCTCAGAATCTTGTGAGCTGTTACCGGTGCTGAGAAGTGCCCTCCACATGACAAATTATGGAAAGACGCCAATAGCTTGCTTTGTTGCGCTTTATCCACACAACGGAGGAAAATTCATCAAGACTTCTTTTATACAAACCATTATCCCATAGGACCAAGTTTGCAGCCTTAAGCTTGATAGTCCACTTTTATTTATAAGACAAATGAGTAGGGCACTCACCATACGTGAGAAAATAAGCGATATCAGAATACCACTCATCAGTTGTAGTAACAAAAAGGACAGTTGGAACATCTTCAATCTCTGTCTCTTCATCACCAGTTTCTTTTGGGACATTATCAGCAATAAGCTGACACAAACCTCTCCCACGTACAAGCTTGGTGGGTTTAATATCAAGATCAAACTCCTAAATTTTGGCAATCTAATTGCCTCTCTTAGTCCCAAACTCTTGTTGAGTTAAGATTGATTTTATTGTTGTATCTGGTACCAAAGCAATAGTATGTGAATTCAATATGTAAAACTTGAAATGTTTCATAACCTTTACCACAACAAAAGCATGTTTCTCCATGTTAGAATACTTGAGTTCATGAGCTTTCAACGGACAACTCATGAATGAAATTGGAGATTCTACACCTTCTTCATTCTGTTGAACTAGAATTGCTGACAATGTATGCTCCGAATCATAACTATACATAATGAAATTTTTGTTATAGTCAGGACACACCAAAACTAGAGCATGGGCTATGGCTCTTTTTATGTCCTCAAAAGATGCTTTACCTTCCATGCTCCAACAGAAAGTGGTCTTACCTTTCATCATATTAACAATATGATGAGTCTTCTCTGTGAATTCTGGAATGAACCTTCGTAGGAAAATTACTTTCCCGAAGAAAGAATGAACAACCACCTTACTTGTAGGTAGAGTAAGACCTTGGATGGATTTGACTCTCTCAGAGTCAATCTTGGTTCCTTCTTTTGATACAATGTGACCAAGAAGTTTACCTTTTGTAACCCCAAAAACTCACTTCTTTGGGTTAAGAGAAATACCATTTTGATGGCATTGTTCCAAAACTTGTTGCAAATGGTAAGCATGATCTTGATGTTTCTCAGAGAAAATAGTCAAATCATCAAGGTACACCACAATGAACTTACCCATTTCATTTTTGAATGCCAAGTCCATTGCTCTCTGGAAAGTAGCACCAGCATTGATCAACCCAAATGGCATCCTGTGATATGCAAAAGTGACCCATGGAGTTGTCAAATTAGTTTTGTATTGATCCACTTCACTGAGCTCTACCTAATTGTAGCCTGAAAAACCATCCAACATAGATAGCATCTCTAAACCAGTTACTGTTTGTAACACTTGATCCATTATGGGCAAAGGGTAGTATCTTTCAAGAAAGATTGATTTAGATTCCTGAAATCTGCACAGATACGGATCTCTCCATTTTTCTTCCTTACAAGAACAATGTTTACAACCCAAGTTGAATGATGAATAGGGAAAATTATCCTAGCATTCAACATATTTTGAATTTCAACATGGATAATACCTGATATTTTAGGATTGCACTGCCTCTGCTTCTGTTTATGAGGCAATGATCCCACCTTGAGCAGAATCTCATGTTGGATCTCTTGAGGTCTGATGGACTTCAAGTCATCATATGAATATGCAAGCACATTGATATAATGGCGTAGAAGTGTTGTGAACTTGAACTTTTCTTCATTAGTGCAACATTTCCCAATATTGACTATCTTAGGATCTGCTTCTATATTCAGGTTCACTTGTTCAAATTCCATTGACAAACTTGAATCAAGTTGCTGCTTTTGCTTGATATAACGATCATGTTTATCAAATAGCTTTTCAAGGGAAACTAAACCTTTCAGATTTTTTTTTCCTTTAAATTGGAGAAACTCTTAGCCAGTCTCCGAGTTTACTTCAGAAACATATTCCTGAGGTACAGAATCACTCCCCTCAAAGTAAAGTTCATCAAAGCTATATGTCTTCTCTAGGAAAGCTATAATCTGATTGTCACTATTAAAAACTTGCCAATGGTCAGCATTATCAGGTACACTTGGCCAGAAGACCAACTCAATAGTATACTTATCACCCTTAAAATGCAGGACCATAAGGGTAGCTGATACGGCCAATGAGTTAGCTCTGTCATTATAATATCTAGGAACAACAGAAATATCAAATGCATCAAATTTGTCAATGCAATCCCATACCTGATTTCGGTAATGCTTTAACCTTTCATTTTCTGTCTGGTACAAATTTCTTCCCTGACAAACAATCAGCTCCACATCTCCTTGTGCATGAAGATTTCTAATTCCCTTTATACAAGCAGCCTCCATTCTGAGTAACAAAGACTCGTACTCAGTAGTATTGTTGGTATTGTCAAACTGTAGCTTATATGAAAAAGGGAAAAGATCACCTTGAGGAGATATCGGGACTACTCCAGCCCCGGATCCTATGGAAGAACAACTACCGTCAAATTCCAGAGTCCAAATATCATTCAAACTTTCTGGTTTGACATCTCTGTGATCAGTAGATTCTTCACCCGAAGAAGCAGAAGAATATTCCATCACCATACTTTCATTTGAATTATTATTTGATGAACTATCATCTGACGAACTAGAAGGATATTTCGTGGTCAAGAAATAGTTACCTAAACTTGAAGATTCAAATAAAATTTGAGCTTTTAGGTCTTCAAATTGAGTGACAATATATTTTGCTTCCCTTTCAGGAAGTAATTTCTGCATGACACCCTTGATGGGTATTCTTGCCTCAGATAAATCCATATTAAGTTCTCCTCCTACATCTTTACAGAAGTTTCATCCCAGTAAAATACCATATGAAGTCGGAACATCAGCAACTAGGACAATCATCTTTATTCTTTTCTCTGGAAAAACAACAAATGCAAACTGCACATGCTTAATTTGGCCTAACAAAGGCACCTGTTTGTTTTCCATTGAAAAGCACCTTCCAAAGGTCTTTGTTAGAGTCAATCCTAGAGCATCTGCTACCTTGGCAGGCATAATATTGTCAGAGGCTCCCGAATCTATGACACAATTACTAAGTTTGTGACCATTGATTAACAAAGAAACATAGAAAGGTTCAATTTTCCATGAAGCAATAAGAGGAGTGGTAACTAGGTTATTCTAAGAAGACCTAGTCTTTGAGGGGTTAGGAATAGTCTTGGAAATAGTTTCTTGCCCTACAGAGGCAATCTTATTTTTAACAAGTTCAGCTAACCTTTCAAATTGGTCAGGGTTAGCTTGCAAATATTCCACCTTAGACATTTGAATTTTGGTTTTCCTATCATGATCAATTATATAAAAAAGCTGAAATGAATTAGACATAGAAGCAAGGAAACTTTCATTCTGAGGTTTCATTGTGGAAGTACTGGTCTGAGGAATGGCAATAGAAGTAGGAGTATTAGAAGAACTTACTTGTTTTTGACCAGTTGGATCCTTCGATTGAAAAGGTAAAGGAGTTCCTCTCTTAGCAATAGAAATTATAGGTTGAGGATCCTCTTTCAATTTACCTTTATCAGTCACTTGCTGGTTTGACTGATTTTGAGATCTAGTGAAAACAACATACACTTCACCATATGCATCTCCTCCTCTTTCTGCCTCATCTTGAAAGTTCAGAAACCTAATATTCAAGTCGCCAGCCAATTCTTCTTCTCCTTCCATAAAGAGATTGGCATTATTTTCCTGATCCAAGTCAGGTTGTGGAAAATTTTCTTGCTCAGTTTCATAATAGCCAACTGCTGAGTTCACCAGCGGTGCTTCTATGGCAAGCCTCCCTTGTGTTGGTGGAAGCCCATTCTAACCTTGGTTCCTAGTAGCATTGCTCTTATATTGAGCATTAGGAAATGTCCTCCTTGGTATATCCCTATAGGAAGGAATGGACATACTTTGAGACATCTGTTTCTTCAAAGCTAACAATTCATTAGCTAATTTTTGCACCATAGGATCAATGGTGCTAGTGGAAGAATTATCAACAGAGGGCTGCCCTCTACTCCTGTTTGTATCCTTTCTTATCTTACCAACAAGGATAAGATCATCTTCAATCTCGGTAGCTAGAGCTTGAGCTACTGCCAAGTCAGCCAGATTAGTCCTCCGTAAAAGAAAACTTACTTCCGATAATTGAGTGTTTATAAAGAAACACTTTAGATTTTCAGCTGTGGCCTGAGAAGTGGCCAGAATTCTATTGGTCAACTTATTGAACTTAGCAATAAATTCCCGCATTGGTTCTTGTGATTATTTCTTCATTTGTGTTAATTGAGCTAACAAAGCATGAGCATCTTTGGTAGGTTTAAACCTAGCCTCAAACTTGGTTTGTAAAATGTTCCATCCATTGATAGTTTGAGAAGGGAGGTGATAGAACCAATTTGCCGCAACACCTTGAAGCATCTCGACAAAAAGTCTCACAGATACATCTTCATGTTCTACCCCAAGAACACCACATGCAATATAAAAAGCTGCAATATGTTCATCGAGGTGAACTTTCCCATCGCCGTAGAACTTTGGAAAATTCTTTCTTGAACTACGGGGTAGTTCATGCAATGGTGGAGTAAGATTAAGAGGCCCAAAAGCATTTCCCCATGGGCCTGCAAGAGGTGGTTGAGCCATTATGCGCCGATTAAAAGGTGGAATTACAAAGCTTGAAACTTGTACAACCAACAGAGTCCTATGCACACTTGAGGCTTCACTTGGTATGGGTGACCTTGCGTTGGTTGGAGGAAAACTCCTTGTATGCTGAAGTTGAGATTTCAGAGGCAAAAGACCGAAATTATTTTGTTGCATTAACTCAAACACTGGATCAATAATTCATTGAGCTCTCTTACTTCTTGTATACCTTGAGTCTGCCATAATGTAATTCACTTACCAAAAATAAAAACTTGAAAAATTTATTACAAGCAATGACACATATATGCTTCAACTCAAAGCATGAGGCTCTAAGTTGCGTGTTCGTTCCCTAGTAGAGTCGCCAAAAAACTATTGGGTGAATATTTTGTCGTTAACTCACTAACAACAAAATGGTTATATTAGCCACAACTATGATGAGAGAAAGTCTCTCCTCTCAGCAAGGGGAGGTTCCCTCTAGTTGCTTAACTATTACACACAAATAAATTACGAAACTTATGTACACTAAACACTATATTTGTGGTGGTTCCATTTCATCCTATTCTCTTTTTTCAGAATAGATGCTTCTACTTCAAAATGATGATTTTAATGAAACTTATATTAAAGAACTTATAAACTATCATAAAACCATAGAAACACAAAGTCTTTTGTCACCTCACTTACAAATTGTAAATAAAATTATTTGAAGTTGAATGCAGCCCAAAGTCTTCAGTCTTCTCCAAGATGATATGAGTAGATTGAATACAACAACTTGCAACACAAAGTCTTCAATCTATTTTACTCTCACAAACATAAACACAATCTTCACAAATGATTTGATAACACAAAGTCTATCACAATCAAATTAAGAACGCTCTTTAATCACTTGAAACAATCTCCACACTTCAATTATTACCAAAGAAGATTATGATAGTAAGACTTAAGAACAATGCTATCATAACACAAATAACCCCAAGACAAAGATTGGAATTGAACTTGCTTTCTTGTATTAATAAGTATTTGATAATTGATTCTCACAAAGAAGCACAAAGTCTTGATTTTCTTTTCAATTCGCTAGAGTTTTCTTGCAATAGACAAAAGATAAAAGTTACAATAAAGGACATCTTTATTTATAGTGAGAGGCCTTGAGATAATATAGTAAAAAGTCTAACTACTTTGACTTATTCAACAAAAGAGTCCTTTTTGACTTAGGACTTCCTTTGTTCCATATGTAATTACATTTTAGAAAAATACATATGGATATATCCAAAATTGATTACAAATTACATATACAAAACTATGAAAAATAAGCTAAGGAAGGAAGAAAGAATTTCAGTTGCCAACATCATTCTTCTTCATACAAAACTATGAAAAATAAGCTAAGGCAGGAAGAAAGAATTTCAGCTGCCAACATCATTCTTCTTCAGGAAATTCATTCTTCTAAAGTCTCTTCCAGATCTTGAAGTCCTTGGGATAATGAGTCAACAATCTCATCAAGCTCAGCCCTTGCCTTTCCCATTTTTTCTTTTCATTCCACTATAGTCTTTAGAAGAACTTTACCTTGCTTGAGCATTCTATCCAGGAATTCACCAACAACCTTTCCTCTAGTATGTACCTTTTCAACCTTCTGAATCAAAGGATCTTCAACAATGATTTCCATAGGCTCTACAATTTCCAAAGACATTGTGATCTTCTGAAGAACTACAGCTAACTGTTCAGCTTTGGCTTTGTAGTGCTCTTTCTCCCTTTTCTCTTCATCATATTTATTGAGTAAAGAAGTGGCTGTAACTTGAAAATATGATTTGATGCCTTCCTGAGCAAGTTTACCCAATTCAACTCTAGAAATCATGTAATCATTCATATCAAAAGAATATGTTGTAGCCTCAGGAGGAGGCCTGGCAATCTCTACACATTTGATTCCTTTGTCATCAATAAGCCTAGAGATAGTCTCAGGCTTCTTCTTCTGTGCTTTTGGTTTAGCAGACAACAACTTTTCCAAATTAATGTCATTAGGCAAAATAATCTGCTTCTTCCTCTTCAGAGTATAAGCTGATAACCATGGAGGCAATGTGGAAACATTTACACTTGGAGGTGGATCAACTATCTGCTCAGTAGGATTCATACTGACAGCAGTGATGGTAACAATTGGAGAAGTAGTAGTAAAAATTGTACCTGTAAAATCAACATTCTTCTCAGGAGTATTAAGAAATTGATCCAACATAGTTTGTTCTCCAATATCATATGAGGGTGAGGATAAACTAGGAATTGAATGGGCATAATCAAATACAGTTCCACAAGCAATCTTTACAGAAGTGGGGGTAGAATCAGAAGACACAACAATAGGTGAAATGGGAACATTAGAAATAACTGGAACATTATCAGAGACAAGAGCATTTGGTAAAACAACAAAACTTGTGGTCCTTGGGGAACATTTTTCTGAGGAGACTTGTGTGAATCATCAAGCTGTTCTTGATCTACATCTGTTTCTATTTCTTGCTCGTCATCCTTTTCATCATCTGATTTCTCCTCCATCTCCACATCTTTAGTGTGGGGTTCCTCGACATTTTGTTGTTCTGCCTCTGCATTATCAACATTCATCTTGTCTGCACCTGGGTCCTTAGTATTAGAACTTTCTATGACCTCTTTTGCTTTTCCCCCTTTGGAAACAAACTTGATTCTTGTCTTTGTTACCCTGGAAGAAGGAGTGTCACTTTTGTTCTTAGTCCTGTTTTCCACCTTCTTTCCCATTTGTTCCAGAATCTTAGTCTCTGACCCAGTAAGGAACTCTTTCAAATTGATCCCCTTGCTTTCCAACCATACATTAGTATTAGCTAAGATAGGTTGAAACCTTTTCCGAAGAGAAGTCTCTTCTTTCACTGACCATTTGATCTTTGGTAGAGGTGATGCCTCAATATTCTCAGTATTATATTTGGGATCTAGAACATCCCCCTCATCTTCCATGTCCTTTGGAATCTCTGCCAATCCTAGCTCTTTAATCTGACTCAGATGTAGTCTGCAGTAATCTAGCTTGCGGATCTCATTTTGGGTCCTTATGTCAACCCAAACATCCTCAACCATGGGAATATGAAATACTGATTTCCTTTTAATCTTGTCTTGCACTCTATAGAAATCAAAGTTTTCTCTCCTCTTGAATTGTTTCATAGTGACAAGCTGCATCTCTGTTTCAATGGCTTTAGCCTTAGTGGCAAATTGAATTGAGTACCTTCAATTTCAACAGGAAACTTGATCCTAGACTTTTTCAACTCCATCTGCTTATTATGGACAACAATCAACTGCCTACATAGCTCCATCAAAACCATCTTATCACTTGGATACCTAGGTAACATGAATGGGTAGCCTTGGTAGTATCCAACTCTCAGAAATGTGAATGTAGAAAACTACAAGAATAAACAACCAAATGAATTTACCACTTGCCAGGCTTCATCAGATACTCTTTTTTGCTCCAATTCCCTGTCCCATAAACACATGAAGACTGCGAAGAAAGCATCATTTACCCTCCTAAAATGGTGAATAGACCCTTTGAGGGTTATTTGAGGATAATACTTGAAAACCAATACAACTCTACTGTCTCCCTCTTGAGTCAAGCCTAGAAAGATTCTCATTGATTTTGCTGCATATACTAGGTAAGAGGTCATATAAAATTTGAAGGTAGAATTGACCTTAAGTAGTTGTTCATGCAATGCATTACTAATTTGTTCTCCCTAGAGTATCTTTTGTTGTCTTTTGAGGATGACTTTGATGTATGGGTACATCCACTCATGGAATGTAGAAGAAGTAGGAAGACCTCTGACTCTACTCAGCAAAGTAATTAAGTCACTGACTTCCTCCACAAAGACACTCCTTGGAAGTCCTCTGGGCCATCTTGACGAATTGCTCCTAGGAGTTTTCAAGCATTTGCTATTAATGTGCCTCTTCACAAATTCAACATTTTTATCCAACTCTTTCTGACCTTGGGTAAAGTCAATTTTCCCAATATTTTCTATGGGTGGACACATGAAAATCTTATCAAAGAACTCAACATCTAGTCTCGTGATAATATTCCCTTGAGAATCAATTATAGTTCTAGTATCTTTATCATAGTGACTTGCCACTTGAAGTACAAATTTTGGATTATGAGCTGCCACTGGGAATGAAGCCACCATGTGTATATTACTGTCAATGATTTTTTGCATGTATCGAGGAGGATTTGGCTGCTTAGTTCTCTTTACAAATTCTTCCATGTCGACATGACCTATCTCAGTATCCCTAATATCCTCCACATTTGACTGTACTGCGGTGACAGGGAAAACCCCTTGATACTTATACTTCATCATCTTAGCTTTAGACGGAGATGGCTCAGACATCAGCTTTTGAGGGAATCACCAAAACTGGTATTGACAACAATTGTTACTTGTAGAACCTACAAAAAAGTCATGATCTCGCAGTTAGGGGAAAATTGGCATTTTGGGGAAACTGCATAATGTTGATCATGTTCACAGGGATGAGCTTAAAAGGGCTAGAGCATGCGCAAGTCAAGAAATTAGGTGAAAGTGGGCTAAAGGCATCATTTTCAAGGATTTCATAGTGTTAGGAAATTTTCAGGGAAGACATGCAGGAGAGGTCGAAATGACCGCTCCTGCATGTTGTCAGTTTAAACTTTGATGTAAGGGCGGTCAAAATGATTGCTCCTACATGTAGGTAGGTCAAGCAAATTTTTGGGGCATGTATGAGTGGTGGTTTCAACCGCTTTCACATGTTGATAGAGCTTAATGGATTTTTCATGTATGGGTGGTCAAAATGGCCGCTCCTACATGTAAAACTAATATGCAAGGTTTGTTGTCCTTGCGGAAAATAGATCCGCTAATGCATGAGAGATCCCTTCTTATGTTTGATGTAGGGACGACGAAAATCACCATTCATACATAGGGTATTATAAACACAAAAAAGGTAAGGGCGGCGAAAATCGCCACCCATGCACATCCTATATGAAAAATAAAGAGAACATGTATGAGTTAAAAAAGAAAGAATATACTGGGTATTGGAAACAAAAAGAGACACGGGTGATGGATTTCACCGCCCCTGTATACTTCCCAAAATAGAGACATACATCGGCAGATTTCTTCCGCCCAAGCATTTTAGGGTAAACACTTAAAATTCAACACAAGAACCTAAAAGAAAAATGAAAACCATCGACTATAATAGACACAAACATGGAAAACCACACCTGAAAAAATGATGAACGATTTTGTAGTTATAAAACGAGATAAATCATTATAAAAAGAAGAGATCATAGATCTTTTTAAAAACAGAAAATAAAATATAGAATAAAACATACAAAAACCTAAACCTCTTAGTAAACAAAAGAAATAAACGGGGATTAAAAACCCTACCTGAAAAATAACGGTGATGGCAGCGGAAAGAAAACACAAGCAACGAACCTTGATCCTCCAGGAAAACAATCACACTTATTTTCTTGAGAATTTGGAAGCAAACAAGAGACTTCAGTGAGGGAGCAACAAATTAAAATGATCACAAATGAACTTTTAACTGCTTTCGCATGAATGATAATCAACGTGTATGGGCGGCGATTTCTATCGCCCTTACATGTAAAGGATAAATATGCATAAGCAACCATAATTACCGACTTTGCATGCCAAAAGAAAATGGACATGTCCAAGCAGTGAAAATCACCACTTAAGCATGTCAGAAAACAAGTCATATGCATTGTCGGGGGTTTTGGCCGACTTTACATGTGACTTACTAAAAACTTTCTAACACCAAAAAAAGCTTAAAAAATGATAATTCGACAAGCTTAAAACTTAGTCAAATTTCATGAATTTCAAGGAACCAACTTGGGGAAGTGTTTCAAGAGATTCTTATGTGTCAAAGGACTACACACGAGGGTAAGAAAAATTTCCTTGATTTGCATGCTTAAAGTGTAGGCTACGGAACTGATAAATTTCATAGGGGTCATCCTACAAAATGAGCGCAGCTGATTATGAGGACAACACATTGATATCTTTATCAAAGGCACATCATTGAATATTCCAACAGTTGCAACAATGTAGGGCAATCCTCTATCTTGTGATCAACATCATAATAAGTATACATTGGAAACTTTGTGTAACTACGCGAGGTATGCCCAAGTTCTCCACACTAGTAGTAATAGATTCCTCTATTGCATACTCTACCATGGCCTCCTTGATTTCCTCCATGCTCCATATATTATGTCTCCTAATAGCACAACACCATCTATTGTGGTTGTGACTGGGGTTGCGTGGTTGTGTTTAATTTTGTTTTCCTTTGCCTTGTGGAGGACTTGTACTACTTTGTAGGTGGTAGTGTCATGGGTGGATGTGTGACAAACCTTGTACTTGTAATTGATAGGAACATCCTTTCACTTTTGTAGTAGTGGACAATTTCACGAGTCTCATGACATATGGTGCAATTAGGTATGTGTTGAGCAAGAGGGAACTATGTGGCATTAATAGCTTGAGCTCCCACCAATAGATAGTTTGTAGTTGTATGCCCCTTAGTGTGGCACTTTGTTCATCATAAACCACATTGATTAAGAGTTTCACTTGCAAGTTGTGCTATTTGCGTGACCATTTTTCCATTTGTTCTTTTAGACATGTAGTAGAATCATATGTTGGGGGCTCCCCTAATTCTTATAATCTCAACACAACTTTTAAGGCAACTTTTTAATTAGGGAGAGTGAGCTAAACTAGTTCATGTTGGATATGTGCAATTAGCCTACCAATAAATCATTCCTTCTAAATTTCAACATTTTATATTTGGGTCAATCTTTAACACCAATTCCTTAGAGTGTTGATCATACCTACACACAATCTCTCCCGATTGTTGCCTTATTTCCTTTAATGCCACAATATTACGATGCACCATCTTAGGGCAATTGAAATTGGGAAGGAAATCTCTTAATAGTTTACCAAGATCATTCTTGGTGCCATTAGGATCATAATGAGTATACTAGTCTTGTGCTTGCTTACAAAAAGTGGTTGCAATTAACCTAATCTTGTGATCATTATCCACAACATTTTGTGTGTGCCATGCTATCTCATATGCTTAAGTTTGATGGGCTAATAATGAACAACAAACCCTTGTTTGCTTGCCTCCTTCTTATGACTGATCCCATTTTGGATTCCTTATGAAGTTAGGGTGATTTGAAGGAAGATCAAAGTTGCACTCCAAGTAGATATGTGGATAAAGAAGGGCTTAGCAAAATATGGAAACCTTTAGATTTTGTGATTTTTGTATTTACTATTTCAAAACTATTTGTTTTCTTTCTTTTCTAATGAACATTTATTCAGAAGCCCTTTCCTACACCCAAATCTTCAGTTTTAAAATCACTTGCATGGAAGATGCATTAAAGGTATCAATTATATATGTTCCATGATTTAAATCCATTATTTTGTGGTTCCTAGTATGACAGAAAGAAGGATTTTGTTGCTTCTTAGACTTGTTGCACACCTTGCACTAGGTCCACAGGCTGGTGGAATAGTTAGTGAACATATTTGTCCTTCGAAAATAACTATGTAAAATGACTCAACATGCCTAGGAAGAAGGGCTAAGAACACTAATAGTTGGAGAAGTTGCCATTGAATTGACAACTTTCCTCTGAATTTTAGAGGTACAGCTCCCTCTTATGATATGCAATGAATAGGAACACCGGGTATGGTTTTTACTAGAAAGAAGCAAAGGTAAGCTAACACCTACTCCTAACTACTAAAGAGATGAGAAAGATTAGATAGAAGTGAACGCAAACAGATGACACCCAGTCTAACTATCCCACACCCATAGACAATACTCGAGGAAAGAAAGTGTTAGTACCTGCATAAACAATCAGGTTTCGAGCATTAAAATATGCAGGCACCTTCCCAAAAAATCCAAAAAAATTCTGAGTCTTTTGGCCTTTGTAGCTGAAAAGTGCAAAAAGTCTGTTGTATGCATGTCACTTTGTATATACAAGGTTGTTTGTATATACATGCACGTCAAATGTGCAGTGGTGGGTCAAAGATCTCAATCTGCCTTCAAAAAATGGTGAAAATTAGTTGTATGCATTTCGCAATGCATATCGGGCTTAAAAAAGGTGCATATACATTTTGGAATCTTTTGCAAATTCTGGGAATATTCTCTGCTTGTATATCGGACTGCATGTATATTTTGTGTTGTATGTTCAGACATACAACGGCTAGATACAAAGGAGAACATGCAAAGAAAATATACAAAGAGGTGCATGTACATTCGCTACAATGAAAGATACATTGGCCAATGCATGTGCAAGAGGAAACATGTACATTGAGAAGATACAAGAGGTCTTGTACATTCGGCGACATACAAAGCAGGAGATAAATTTGGTGGGGTCTACCTCACATACAAGACGGGATGTATATGCAATATACATTCATTATGTGTAAAGAGAAAAGTGCAAGGGGTTGATATACAAAAGGTGGGGCCCACTGACTGCATGTTTTGGCGATTGTATGTTTGCACATACAATCAAATATGCATTCACAAATATACAACCCGGACCCGAAAGGTTATACTTCCTGGTTGATAAAGGTTTTAAGTACGGATTGTATGTTTTTTTTTGTATGTCCGCATTGTATATTTGTGATACACAAGGCATTGATACAAGGAGAGGAAGATGCAACCCAGACACGAAGGAGAAATAAAATGTAGCGAATAAAATTTGAGGTCCGTGGGTTGTATAAAGTGCTTGTGTATGCCGATATACAAGCCGATATGCAATGAAAGGGATACAAGTCAGATTTCAAAAGGAGTTACATTCTGATTCATAATATCTTGATGTCCGCGGCTTGTATGTATGTGTATGTTGTATATCGTGAATATACAAAGGAGAGAGATACAAACTGAACCCGAATAAGTTTTCAATCTGTTTCATAAAGGTCTGGGGTCCGCCTTGTATGTAAGGTGGTTGTATATGCTTTTGCATATACAAAGAGGCAAAATGCATGTTTGTGATGGGAAAAGTCAGCGATGGCGAAGAAACATCTACGTGGCACATTCTCATTGGCCAGCGACTTGCCTGTTTGATTTGAGCTATAGATTTGGGAGATGCAGAGAAAGATCGACGGCTATGTTTGAATGCAGGGTTTTCTTCACGACTGCAGTCGCATTCTTGGCGAGAAGGCTCCTAGAGCATGCAGTTTGCTGCGCTTCTGCAAGACACCGGTAGGTTGACCATTGATTGCAGAATTACAGAGGTTTGGGTTGATGATGGACGTGCCACCTACCGATTTTAAGAGAAAAATCCCCAAACGGCGGCACAGGGCTCAAGTCCAACTACTCCTCGCCTCTCTTTCTGCCTGCTGCATTGATGTTTTGGGCGCCATTTTTTAGTGCACTATATCTAGCGAATTTTTTTTAATTTTTGCCTTGTAATTAATTGCTGAGAACACAACCTTGCTATAAAAGGAAGACTGCGTTGCTCATTGGTGGTTGTTGAAAACTGGACAAATTTTGGTGGTGTGATAAAATACAACTTCGTTGGTGGCTCTATTTTTTGGGTGTCTTGTGAGTTTATGAATCATATGTTATATGTTTTATGCATAAATTTACTAGTTTCATGTTGTTTTATATGAGTAATGCTTCATTGCATGTATTCTGTTATTTGTCTCCGAATTGAATGTCTTCTTCTTCTGAATCTAAACAGCTAAGGGGTGTTTAAGATTCTAGAACGTGGGTTTGCTCTGTTGAATGCTTAGTCTTTTACTTCTGCTCAAGGAGTAGATTAAATGTTTTGGGTTAAGTGTTGGGAAGAATATATTGCAATAAGAATGTTTCTAAGCAGAGATAACTGAATACTCGGTTTTGGGAAGTATCTGTAAGGCAAACACTAAAAATCCCCTTGAAATCTAGTCATTAATATATGTTTATGGCAACCATTCACATGTGTATGTCTGTTGACTGTGAGCCCTAAGACAGACACCAATCCAGTCTTGTATTGAGGTTACAACCGAGGTCCTAGTTTGCATCCCAATACCCAAAAAAAAAATCAAACTCAAACTTCAAATACAAACCTTTAGGACATTAGAAGTAGTTTTAGGACCGAAGTCCTCTATCTCACAACTAAACATAGGCCCAAAGCTAGCCCCTTTGCGCTTATTTCACAGTTTTGGTCTACATAAGAGAGGATTTATCTACTTTGTATCAACATCCAAGTAAAATCAATGGCATATGTTATAGATGTTGAATAGGGAATACCTCCCTTGGTTCTACAGAGCCTAAAGAAGAAGAGGAGATATTTGTAGAGTCTATTTCCTGTACTGTTGGCCCCTGGCCCAGAAATCCTATTGATCAATGTTGGCAACCTTGTAGGGGTAACTGGGAAGCATCCAGTTGGATTGAGCACTAACAGATTTGGCGACTCTACTGGGGACCCTTTATATAAGAACCCTGGTTTAAAAGAAAACAATTTCTAGTTATAGGTGGCGACTCTGAACTAATCTCTCAACTGGTAAACTAAAATTTGTATGCAAGGGAGAAGATCCCTGCGTAATTCTCTGTCTGAAGAATTACCTAGAAAAATGATGTACAAGAAAAAAGGGACTGTTCAAGCCACTCAAGAGGGTTCTCCCAGAAGTAATGATAATATTCAAGACAATCCAGGATCTTCAGAGTGGACAATACCTTATTTTTCAAACACTGAGGTTGAAATCCAGAATGTATATGAAAGACAACAAGGTGTTAATTTGAGAGTGAGATCAAAGGTGTTTCAGGAACGCCCTTTCTTAGATCCCTCTGATAGATTTGAAGAGACTGAGTCCCCAAGGGATGAAGATGATGACCAATATGGGAAGGGACCATCCTCTATTATGCCCAAAGAGGGACAATTAGCTGAAGAAATCAAAAGCTTAAGAGCTGAATTAGAATATTTACAAGCTATGAAGATTAGAGATGATATGAGGCAAAAAGTGCAAGCTCTGAGAACTGCTCAACATAATTCAGTTCCCACCCTTGATAATGCAGATGTGCTAAGAAATCAGCAAAGAAATAAAGTCTAGTATCAGCAAAATGATCAGAGACAAAATGTAAACAATGTTAGGGTACCATTAAATAATGTGAGAAATTAGAATTTAAATAGGAATGCTAATGTTAATCAGTTTGGTAGACAGCCAATGCAACTGGACAGATTCAAGGAACTTGTTTTTGATGGTATTCCTAGTTACCCTAACCCCATTGACAAACATGTGAGGCCGCAGGTGCCAAAGTTTTCAGGAAATAATACTGTGTTAGGTGAGGATCATTTAAAGGCTTTTCAGAACATTATGGACAACTTTGAGGTTGAGCATGAAGATGTGTCTATGAAATTATTTATGCAATCCTTGGTTGATGAAGCTAGAGAATGGTATAAAGGTCTGCCTGACCAGAGTATCTCATCATGGGACGATTTCAGGAGGATATTCAAAGAGCAGTATGGTGACAAGACTGACCCAAGCTTTTTTGTAAATGAGTTCACTAGTGTCACTAAGGGATCAAATGAGCAGGTTGCAGATTTTAATGCTAGATTTACTAAAGTGTTGAATAAATTACTACATTATATGAGACCTAATGAACCAATGTGCATGGTGCTGTACATAAATGCTTTTGATGCCAAAACAACCTATGGATTAAGAGATAAGGGCCTTGTTAGCCTCAGGGATGCTTTCAGAATTGCAATAAATATTGAAAATAATAGAAAAGCGTCTGGTAAGACAAACCGAAGGGATGATGTGAAGATTCTGCAAAATCCAAACAAGCCTCAGAATACTCAAGGTAATGCATCTACCTCTGAGGATAAATTAGATAAATTGACAACTGTTGTTAAGGACCTAAGTTATAGACTTGCAAAAAATGAAAAGGGAATGGGTCCTGACAGGCAGGTTTACCAGAGACCAGAAAAGAGACCATCATTGCATGATATGTCATATAACACTAATTGGCATAATGGTAAACCCATCCTCCCACATAGAAATACCAATCAAAGAGCTCAGAATGCAAAGGAGACTCTGGATCCTTTGAAGAAGGCTGTTAATATTGTTGATGAGACCCCATGGTGCATAATATGTCAGATGCCTCACTCACAGTCGCGATGTATGATTGCTTAGTCTCTGTATAATAATGCTGTTGCCTGTGATGAATACAATGAGCCACATTGTATGGAGGATGATAATATAAATATGTTGTCCACAATTAGGGAGTATTCTCCCTTGATGTTGATGAAAATATGAGTTGTGGGACTCAGGTTTGCCAACAGTTTCCCTGTGATGAAGATGATGAAGATAATTATGCGTATGCTCAGGACTCACACACTTTTTTGAATAACTTGAGGAGGCCTTCTGATGAAGAGATTAGAGCTCTCACAGCCGCAGTGGTAGCTCAGGTCAAAATCAATTATAATCTTAGAGGTAAAGCTCAGGTAAGTGACCTACGTCAATTAGAAAACACCTTTGTAAGCCAACTAGTGGATATCCATAAGAAGGCTGAACCACAAAAGACACAATGGAACAGTAACAAGAAGAACTCTAAGCAAAAACCAGGTCATGATTCTCAAGGACCAGAAAGTAAAACTCCCCAAAGCAAGGATCAAAATAAGGATTCTCAGGTCCTGGATAACAGTCAACAGGCCGCTAAGGTTAAAGCTAGATCAGCTCAAGATAAGAGTAAAACCATAGCTCAGGCTACAACTGTTATACAAAATTATGCTCCCTTTGACATAACTCAGGTTTTGTCCTAGGTAAAGATCTATGTTCCATTGATGGAAATGATGAAGGTTGAAGAATTCAAAAATAAGGCGTTGTCCTTAATTTCAGGGGTAGCTTGTCAGGCTGAACAGAATGTTGAAACCGAGGGTAAGAAACATACCTTGTGTATTGAAGAGGATGAGGTTCCTGAAGTTTATCTGGGGGTGACCATGACAAAATGTCCTTCATAGGTTGAGCCATTTTATCTCTCCCTTGTAATTAACAGAAAAATAATCAAGAATTGTATGCTTGACTCAGGAGCATCAACAAACATCATGCCTTTGGCTATCATGCAACAAGCTGGGTTGAAGATAGATAAAGCATGTGGAAAATGCTATGCAATGGATGCTAGGGAGGTACCAATTATTGGAATCATGAAGGATGTCGATTTTAGATTAGCAGCATATCCAGAAAAGACCTACAAAATGAACATAATAGTGGTTGACATAAAGCCACAATATGGTATGCTGTTGTCAAGAAGATGGGCAACATTGATTGGTGGAAGTATGCAGCTAGATCTATCATATGCCATGATCCCTACGAATGGCAAGGATGTCAAACTAGTTAGAGAAGAAAGATCACTAGAAACAGTTGAGGATCAGGATTCAGAAGAACATGTCTATTTTGTGGATACTGACTGTGAGAACTTCAAAGTTGTCTCAGATAGTCAAGGAGATAAAGGGAGAGATATTTGCATTAGAAAGCTTGACCAATAGAGTCTTTGGACCATGTATTTTGATGGAGCCTACTCAAAGGAAGACTCAGGTGCTGGAGTTGTGTTTTTGTCTCCAGCTGGTAAGCTTCTAAAGTTTTCTTTCCTGTTAAAATTTGCTTGCACAAATAATGTTGCAGAATATGAAGCTCTGTTACTAGGATTGAATGTTGCTCTAAAGCATGGAATTAAGATGATAAAAGTATTTGGAGATTTAGAGTTAATTGTTTCCCAGGTTAGAGATAAGTATGCTTCAAAAAATAAAAGGTTAAAACAGTATAAGCATGCTGTGTGGGATACAATTGAATTATTTGATGCATTTTCAATAAACTGGATAGATAGATCAAAAAATGTCATGGCAGATTTTTTAGCTAATGTAGCCATAAGGCCAGATGATATTACTCTATCTGATGTTACGAATGTTGAGGTTAAAATTAGACCTGCAGTACCAGAGAATATATGCAGTTGGCAAGTATTTGATGATGATAAAGATTTGTTGAGGTTCTTGCACTACATAGATGAATATGAGAATCAAGAGATTGACTTTCAGAATTTTGTGGAAGTTATGGATGGAAAAGAAACTCTTTTGGGGAAAGAAGTGATTCAACTCAAAACAAATAAGATTCCTAGAGGATTAGTTGCTTTAGAAAGAGCATTTAATAATAGAGACCAATTTGTTACAAAGACATCTCCCACAAACCAGGATGACTTAGAGGAGATAAACTTGGGGACAAGCCATGCCCCCAAAAAGGTGTATATTGGCAAACAACTCAAGCCACACATTAGGAGTATGCTGATTGCATTATTGAAGAGATATAAGCATGTCTTTGCCTGCTCATATGAGGACCTAAAATCTTATAGGGAGGATTTATTCCAGCATGGGATCCCATTGAAGCCTGGAGCTAAGCCATTTAGGCAAAAGTAAAGACCTATCAACCCAACTCTGGCTCCAAAGATGCAAGAAGAACTCATGAACCTTAGGGAGGCTGGAATAATTGTGCCTATCAGACATTCAACTTGGGTGTCTAATCTTGTCCCAGTTAGAAAGAAAAATGGTGACATAAGACTTTGTGTTGACTTTAGAAATCTGAATGTATCTTCTTTGAAGGATAATTATCCATTGCCTAACATGGAGGCTATGCTGCAAAAGGTAATTAGATGTGAGCTTTTATCCATGATGGATGGATTCTCAGGATACAATCACGTAAAGGTAAAAGAATCTAAACAATACAAGATTGCCTTTACCACTCCATGGGGAACCTATGTATATGTAAGAATGCCATTTGGACTAACAAATGCAGGTGCCACATTTCAGAGGGCTATGGATGTTGCTTTTGCAGGATTGATTGATTCAATTCTGGCTGTATATCAGGATGATCTAACTACCTATTCAAAAAGGGAGGAGCAACATTGCATGCATCTTGAACAAATTTTTGTTAGAGCTTAGAATATGACATTTCACTTAACCCAAAGAAATGTGCTTTTGGGGCAGTGGAAGGAAAGCTTTTGGGGCACATTGTTTCCAAGGATGGAGTCAGGATTGATCCTGAAAGAGTTGTTGCAATTGACAGAATTCAAATCCCTAGAACTGTGAAAGGCATTCAGTCTTTCTTTGGACAAATTAATTTTGTTAGAAGATTTGTTCCTAATTTTGCAGAGACTACAAAAGATATCTCTAAAATATTGAAGAAGGGTGAAACCATCAAATGGGGAGATGAAGCAACTAAATCATTTTAGAACATCAAAGAAGCTATAAAGATGGCTCCTGTACTAAGATCTCCTAATTTTTCTAAGCCACTTCAGTTGTTCTCATTTGCTTCTTTTCATACTATTGATGCATGTTTATTGCAGAAAAATGAGGATGGTTTTGAGCAACCTATTGCTTTCTTTAGCATGTCATTGTAGTCAGTTGAGTTAAAATATGATATCATGGAGAAGCAGGCATATGCATTAATTAGAGCAGTCAAGAGCTTCAGGCCATATTTAGTAGGCTCTCAAGTAGTTGCATATGTGCCCCATGCAGCAATTAAAGATATTTTTACTCAGCAGGAGGTGACAGGAAGAAGATGCAGGTGGATAAATAATTACAGGAATTTAACATTGAGATACAAATCACAAAGTTGGTAAGGGGACAAGGTTTAGCTAAGATGATGACCCAATCAAATCTAGAAGCATGCCAAGTGAATGTAGTTCAGAATGAAATTGTCAATATGTCAGAATCTGAATGGTACAAGGACATTATATATTACTTGCAGAATTTGAATTATCCTTCCTACTTCAGTGATAGTCAAAAAAGGACCTTGAAACTACGTGCTATTAAATACATAATTGTTCAAGAAGAATTGTATTGGAAGGATCCTGATGGTGTCCTACTTAGGTGTGTGGATGAAAAGTAGGCTATATATATTTTAAATGACATGCACAAGGGAGTGTGTGGTGGACATTAAACTGCCAAGACAACAACCCACAAAATTCTTAGAGCAGGCTAATGATGGCCTACGCTTTTCTCAGATGCACAAAAGTTGGTAAGAAGATTTGATCCTTGCCAAATTTTTTGAGGAAAACTCAAGCATGAAGGTGCATTACCCCTTAGAATTGTAACTATGGGGGCTCCATTTCAGCAATGGGGAATCAATTTTATAGGGGAAATTTCAAAAAAATCAAGTAGAGGGCATAGTTGGATTCTGGTTGCTATTGATTATTTTACCAAATGGGTTGAAGCAATTCGAACTAAAAAGGCTATGAGCAAGGTGGTGATGGATTTTATTTTGGAACACATTATTATCAAATTTGGAGTGCCAGTCACAATGGTCATAGACAATGCCATGTGCTTCAGATCTGGTGAATTTGTTGATTTTTGCAACAAATATGGGATTAATTTGTCATATGCATCACCATATCATCCATAGGGAAATGGTCAAGTAGAGTCAAGTAACAAAAGCCTCATGAAAGTCATCAAAAGGATGGTGGACGAGAACAAAAGGGCATGGGATTCAAAGTTAAAGATGGCATTATGGGCTGACCGGATAACAATGAAGATAGCAATTGGAAGGTCACCTTTTGAGCTAGTGTATGGTGTAGCAACTAGGTTACCTGTGAATAATCTCTTGCCAATCTATAGATTCATACAAGAAAATGATGAAGAGATTGAAGACTCAATGAATGGGAGGATAAATCAGCTGATCGCATTGGATGAAACCAGAAGAGAAGCACAAAAGACAAATATCAGGATACAACAGAAGGTAAAATATTTGTTTGATAAAAGGGCTGTAGAAAGAAAGTTTTAGATAAGTGATTTGGTCCTTGTTTGGAATGCAAAGAGCCAGGATAAGGGTAAGCATAATAAATTTGAGCCGTTATGGGTGGGCCCATATCAAATCAACAATATTCATGGAAGAGATTCCTACTTCCTCCAGGCCTTAAATGGTGAATTACTAGAACTGCCTGTGCACGGTCAGTTCCTAAAGCCCTATTTTTCATAAGTGGCTATCTTGTGTACGCATTGTAAATTAGGTGTAGATAGTCTGTGCTTGCCATGTATGGTCGTTGGTGTTTTGTGTTTTGTGTTTTGCTTGGTCTGTCCCGGAGCGGTTGGGTTCTTACTGCAGCCTTGCGCTTGCACGTCCCCAGTCAGAGCCATTGTTAGTGCCTACATAAACAATCAGGTTTTGAGCATTAAAATATGTAGGCACCTTCCCAAAAAATCCAAAAAAATTCTGAGTCTTTTGGCCTTCGTAGCTGAAAAGTGTAAAAAGTCTGTTGTATGCATGTCACTTTGTATATACAAGGTTGTTTGTATATACATGCAGGTCAAATGTGCATTGGCGGATCAAAGATCTCAATCTGCCTTCAAAAAATGGTGAAAATCAGTTGTATGGATTTCACAATGCATATTGGGCTTAAAAAGGGTGCATATACATTGCATAATCTTTCGCAGATTCTGGGAATATTCTTTGCTTGTATATCGGGCTGCATGTATATTTTGTGTTGTATGTTCAGACATACAACGACTAGAAACAAAGGAGAACATGCAAAGAAAATATACAAAGAGGTGCATGTACATTCGCTACAATGAAAGATACATTGGCCGATGCATGTGCAAGAGGAAACATGTACATCGAGAAGATACAAGAGGTCTTGTACATTTGGGGACATACAAAGCAGGAGATACATTTGGTGGGGCCTACCTCACATACAAGATGGGATGTATATGCAATATACATTCATTATGTGCAAAGAGAAAAGTGCAAGGGGCTGATATACAAAAGGTGGGGCCCATTGACTGCATGTTTTGGCGATTGTATGTTTGCACATATAATCAAATATGCATTTGCAAATATACAAACCAGACCCGAAAGGTTATACTTCCTGGTTGATAAAGGTTTTAAGTATGGATTGTATGTTTTGTATTGTATGTACGCATTGTATATTTGTGATATACAAGGCATTGATACAAGGAGAGGAAGGTGCAACCCGGACGCGAAGGAGAAATAAAATGCAGCGAATAAAATTTGAGGTCCGTGGGTTGTATAATGTGCTTGTATATGCCGATATACAAGCCGATATGCAATGAAAGGGATACAAGCCAGATTTCAAAAGGAGTTACATTTTGATTCATAATATCTTGATGTTCGCGGCTTGTATGTATGTGTATGTTGTATATCGCAAATTATATACAAAGGAGAGAGATACAAGCCGGACCCGAATAAGTTTTCAATTTGTTTCATAAAGGTCTGGGGTCCACCTTGTATGTAAGGTGGTTGTATATGCTTTTGCATATACAAAGAGGCAAAATGCATGTTTGTGATGGGAAAAGTCAGCGATGGCGAAGAAGCATCTACGTGGCACATTCTCATTGGCCAGCGACTTGCTTGTTTGATTTGAGCTATAGATTTGGGAGATGCAGAGAAAGATCGATGGCTATGTTTGAATGCAGGGTTTTCTTCACGACTGCAGTGGCGTTCTTGGCGGGAAGGCTCCCAAAGCACGCAGTTTGCTGCGTTTCCGTAGGACACCGGTAGGTTGACCATTGATTGCAGAATTATAGAGGCATGGGTTGATGATGAACGTGCCACCTACGGTTTTAAGAGAAAAATCCCCAAACGACAGCATAGGGCTCGAGTCCAACTACTCCTCGCCTCTCTTTCTGCCTGTTGCATTAATGTTTTGGGCACCATTTTTTAGTGCACTGTATCTAGCGGATTTTTTATTTTTGCCCTGTAATTAATTACTGAGAACACAACCTTGCTATAAAAGGTAGACTACGTTGCTCATTGGTGGTTGTTGAAAACTGGACAAATTTTGGTGGTGTGATAAAATACAACTTCGTTGGTGGCTCTATTTTTTGGGTGTCTTGTGAGTTTATGAATCATATGTTATATGTTTTATGCATAAATTTACTGGTTTCATGTTGTTTTATATGAGTAATGCTTCATTGCATGTATTCTGTTATTTGTCTCTGAATTGAATGTCTTCTTCTTCTTCTGAATCTAAACAACTAAGGGATGTTTAAGATTCTAGAACATGGGTTCACTCTGTTGAATGCTTAGTCTTTTACTTCTGCTGAAGGAGTAGATTAAATGTTTTGGGTTAAGTGTTGGGAAGAATATATTACAATAAGGATGTTTCTAAGCAGAGATAACTAAATACTCAGTTTTGAGAAGTATCTGTAAGGTAGACACTAAAAATCCCCTTGAAATCTAGTCATTAATATATGTTTATGGCAACCATTCACATGTGTATGTCTATTGACTCCAAGCCCTGAGACAGGCACTGATCCAGTCTTGTATTAAGGTTACAACCAAGGTCCTAGTTTTGCATCCAAATACCAAAAAAAAAAAATCAAACTCAAACTTCAAATACAAACCTTTAGGACATTAGAAGTAGTTTTAGGACCAAAGTCCTCTGTCTCACAACTGAACATAGGCCCAAAGCTAGCCCCTTTGTGCTTATTTCATAGTTTTGGTCTGCATAAGAGAGGATTTATCTGCTTTGTATCAACATCCAAGTAAATTCAGTGGCATATGTTATAGATGTTGAATAAGGAATACCCCCCTTGGTTCTACAGAGCCTAAAGAAGAAGAGATATTTGTAGAGTCTATCTCTTGTACTGTTGGCCCCTGGCCCAGAAATCCTGTTGATAAATGTTGGCAACCTTGTAGGGGTAACTGGGAAGCATCCAGTCGGATTGAACACTAACAGAAAGAACAATAAATTCCTTTCAACAGATGGATTAATCTGATTCCAAAGTTTTAGAATTAAGCACATACATAGTATGATATACAGAATAACACTGAAGAGTAACTACAAAGAAGCATAGTTCATTGCAATCAAAAGCTGACATTAATAAATACAAAGATTCAGAAACATCTTCCTTATTCCTCTAATGTAAAAACATGAATTCATAGACTCAAAATCCCTGTACAAACAAACTGTGTTGAAAGAATAACTCTGTTGCTCCCCTATTCCCCAAATAGCTGAGAAAAAGATAGCCCCTAACAAATGAGCTTCACTGGAAAGAAATAGAATTTTGGGAAATCATTCACCTCTCGTAACTGCCTCAATAAGTTACAATAGAAAATGCCTTTCTTTCCCATAATAGTTTCGTGAGAAGATTTAAAAGTAAGATTTACTTTTCCTCTCCCCTAACTGTCTCTTGAAAGGTGAATGCAAAAAGAATTAAATTCTTTGTCTTCCATGCACACTTTTCTTATATATCCATCATTATTTCTAAAGTGGGCTCTAGGACTTTAGCCAATCACATTATTTTGTTTAGTTATTAAGCCTCCTTTCATCTGATTACCTTTATGATTTACTTCTATTCATAATCTTTCATCTCTGCAGAGCTTGTGCCTTTGTACATTCTTTTACTAGGTTATGAATGCAGATATCCTTTGTAGATTTACATGCCACACCCGTGAGTCTTCAAAGTGTTAATCAATGAGTCACAACCCCATCACAAAAGAGTTATATGTGGAAAATTGAATCCATGATAAGGTCTATCACCATCGCACATTATAAACAATAAATGGCTCAGCTACAACAACAGGTATAGGACATCAATGGACACAATCAAAACTCAAATAAAAGCCAAAGAATTATGGTCATGAGCAGGCTGTGGTCGGCCACAAATAGGCATGGGTGGCCTCTGAATATTGAGTTGCTACATCCATGTCTCTTCCAAATGGTGTTCTAGAGATAGCTCTGGTGATCCAATCGGGGATGGAAGTGGATGAATCAATTTAGGTACAACAACTAACTCTCTTCCCAAAACCAGCAATGCACCAGCATTATTTGTTGTTCTGCAGTAGTTTGTTGTAGAAAATAGGGTAATCAAATGACCGTGAGCAAAGCATTCAAAACCATCCATTACACAGTCATGTGCTTGAATAATTAGTTGCAACTTGTTTTTCTTACAGAAGTCCAATACACGGTTAGGCAAAATCATTGTATAAAGGGTGTGTCTTGTCATAAACCCATTTTCTATTGAAAATATCACAATTAAAATTTCAATTGAAGCTATTAAGGATAGTATTAACTGCAACACTGAACTGAGTAGAAAGAACAAGCTCCTCTGATAAATGAGTTTGAAAATATCCATGACTTGCAAAAAGGATGACTAACATTGTAGCACAAACTTATGATGCCCAATCTTGTGATATCTTGCTGATCCAGAACCATAAGTTTTTTTTTTACCAAATTGGCTAGTGACGGCTCCAAGATTGGCACAGGCCTACAGAGGATGTCGGCAAGGTTGTGGAATTTTTTCTTACACCTGACTACTGCATTCACTTAGAAGCTCCTATAGTCTTTTCAACAAATCCATTTTGTACACCTCTTGTGATCTTTGCATCTGATGAGACTACTATTCTTTGAAGCAGTGGCATATTAAACAGTTCATGCACCATGTGAGAAGGATGCTGGTAATGGTAGAGGAGTGCCAGGTTTGTTTCAAAGAGTGATTTAATGGTACCAATATCCTTCCAATGATCATTAGATTAATATGCTTTTACTAAGTACTCTTGTTGCTGAGGCAGGAATAATATGGAAAAGACTGATAATGATTGAGACGATAGGAGCAAATAGTTACCAGATGGGCGTTAAGATGTTCACATGCTGCTTGAAAGTTTGAAAAACTATTTTGTGCATATCCAGCAGTCGTGGCATTCTATGAGATAACGACCTCTTGAGGTGGTGTGTTAACCATTCTTCTCTCTGTACAAATCGGCCAAATCGCTCGTTGCTCTGGAAGGTGATTGTGACTCAAACCATCTTTGAGTTCTTTTACATTGAGGGACACCCCTGCTTTCATAGCAACCAATTCTTGTACAACCCATGGCAGATAATGAACATTCCACACATCATTTTGTAAGAATCAACATTGATGATGGCTAGAAAATCCTTCGTGCATTTCTCAGCATTTTCCTTTATCTCTTTAACATCCCCCACAATGAGTAGTCAGGTAGTCGGAAGAAATGGGAAATTTTGAACCTTAGTTGGGAGTTCGGGAGTTCTAAAAACTCCTGACTCTCTGACTCATAAAACATCATTTAGTTTACCTTTTAAAGTAAAAAGGTCAGGCGATCGTACATTTCTTGAACTTTGTCGGAGGCATAAGGAGTTTTAAAACTTATGGAATGCCCAACAAATGGAAAAAGTCCACTAATTATAAAATCCACACCTTTAAAAATGAGATCCCTTGAATATATTCTAGAACTGCCGTAAATATTTGACTTCACTAAATAAAGCCATAAAATCATGGAACCTTTTCATTTTCCAATCACGAGGCACATGAAATAAACTCCATTATTAATGCATTTTATTCACCTTCCTGACTCTTAGAAGAAATAGGAATGAATGTCATCTAAATCTGATTAATAATGTCTCCATTTATTTTTCCTGAAACTATGCTTAGGCCAGAAAGGTGAAAACTTTCATAACTTCCACGCAGTGACTTTGTTTTTCATGAAATTTGGATAGAAAGATGATTGGACACAGGAGAGCAGAACCTAGAAATTTTTTTAGCTCCATCAATCCAGAAGTCAAATTTTGACCTCATTTGTGAATCACGAATGGGAAAATGTAAAGGTTAAAATCTTACAAACGGTGAAACATCTGATCATGAAATCTTGCCAGATTGGGTGGAATGATGATAGAATCACTCTCGTAAAAGGAATTTACACCAACTTACATAGATTTTGAAAATTAATTATTTTCATGATTTGGCGGTTCAGGAGAATATAAGATGCATTGAAAATTTAGAGTTTTCTAGTTTTAAATTTTTGGGCAACAACAGGCTCTAATTGGGGATGAGGACTGCAAAGGACAAAGCAAGGAACCCAAAATCTCAAGCATGGACCAGTGCTTAAATCCAAGGGGCAGTAGAGTCACAGAGCACATGGGAGAAAAAGGAGCTAGAGCAAGCCAAAAATAGGACGAAAAGAAAACTACACTACCAACACACCAAAAACTCCTAATATGTAAATGGCAGGAAGACCCTACCTCCAGTGATTCTAGAATGATCATGCAAATCCATTAACGGCCTGGGAGAAATAGCAGCCTCTACAAAATAATGGTTGATGAATGAGGAGCCCACACACAATCAACTGCCAACTTGTGACCACCACGACCAAAAAGACAATAATAGCATCATATATCAACTCTCTAGATATGATTTGATGCTCAAAAAGCCACTCTTCATTATATATTTTTGTAAATGGTCGACTCATATCAACATTGCCTAGCATATGATTACTAACATCTGTTTGTGCAACCTCATGTGTGATATCATGCAGCACTTGATTTTTCAAACGAAAAGAAGCCAACCCCCAAATTGGACATCTCGCACACAAACCATAAGATAAAGACTGCACATTATTTAAAAAATTTGGTTCCCAACTTGCAATACATGTCCGACATTTTCTTGCGTATGATCACCCCTCTTTGTAGCATACAGACTGATATCCAATGCCTGAAGACAACCCTTTGAATCATTGGAACACCAAACATCAACTACAGATGTCTCATGCAAAACAGGAAGTGGATCAAGCTAAAAATCAACATCGCAAACAATATTTTTATGTGGCTAAGAGTCATCCCCAACTAAAACAATCTCCTCTTTTTCTGTAGGACTAGACTAAGCAATTTCATGACTCACCAAATCACATTCATTCACAATTTGCAAATTAGATATGATGGTCTCTTCTCCACATAGAAATTCATCACTACTTGCATTAAGACACCAATTTGGAAGGTAAACAATATGAGGTTCAGCACATTCATTCATTTGACTATTTTCATCAGAGCCATTATGGCTGTTTATAAAATCATCTTCCAAGCTTTGTTTAAAAATTTGGGTATCCAGATTTTCAAAATGAAAAGAATCGAAGGTAAAATCATCTCTAACCTCTTCTTGCAGCCATACCTCTGTATAATCTTGCTCAGAAAAAGTGAAGCCTTCATATTCAACTTGCATGCACTCTGGAGAAAAGATATTCAATACCTCATCCTTACGCTATGTAGCCTCAAGTTCCTCTTCATCACTGGAAAAAGTAAATGATTCCATTTTTGCAGTAGACAAGGAAGCCTAAACAGTACCATTTGTATTACCCTCTTTATAATTAACATCATGGAAAAATTGTTCATTTTCTGCACCACTTGAGGGGCTTTTGAATTTACCATTATCTTCTTCATAATGGAAATAAAAGGCTTCCATTCTTCTATTCACCTGAGGCTTGATTTCTACATTATTTACCTTATCTCTACCAAAGTGCTTTGGATCAAAAACTAAGAGATTACAACTTTCAACAAAGGAGGCTATATAGTTTGAAAACCTATAGGCTCAAAACTTGGCTTCTGCATGATAGACTTTTTCACAGATTCACAAATTAAATTATCTACAACCTGATTTGCTTTCCATAACCCACTTAATATCAAGTCATCTTCAATTTTTATGGCCTCTTGCTGAGAAATTTTAATATCATTTACTTTACTCCTTTTCAACTCAAATTGAACATCAGGATGCAAAGATGAAATAAAAGTACAAAGCTGAAGTTATCACTTGGTTGAATGGAAGCTGGAATCTTTTTGAGTAGCTGGTTGAATCTATACACAAAATCTCTGATAGATTCACCTTTTTTCTTTCGAATGTTGAAGAATTGACATAGCAGAGCAGCTTCATCAACAACACCTTTATATCTTCCCAAAAACTTATTCTTCAAAGAGTCCCAATCAGTAATACATTTATCTTCTAAATAATGAAACCAATCTGCTACAGGTCCAATGAGAGATTCAATAAATAACTGAACAAAAACATCTTCTTCACTTACCCCTAAAACTCCACATGCAATGGTGAAAGCCAGAATATGATTTTCAGCATCTTGATGATTATCTCCACTGAACTTTGGGAAGTGCTTTCTTGATCTTTCAGGCAGAGGTGAAAACTGAGACAAAAAGAGAGGTCTGAAATGGTTTCCCCATGGCTGGGAAGAAACCAACGACATACTGTAAATCTAAAAAATAAATCAGTAGGGGTCTTCACTGGAACCAAATGCTTCTGAATACATTCCACTTCATAGAGCCGCCAGCCTCCATCCTTGGGGAGGCACCTTTAGATTTTTGAGAAAAGAAGACACCAGCACTTCGATTCTTTCTGCAGCAGAGTCATAAAAAATATGTTAGTGAACAGATTTGTCCTTCAAAAATAACTATGGAAAATGACTCAACATGCCCAGGGAGAAGGACTAATAGCACTAATAGTTGGAGAAGTTGCCATTGAATTGACAACTTTCCTTTGAATTTTAGAGGTACAACTCCCTCTTATGATATGCAATGAATAGGAACACCGAGTATGCTTTTTACCAGAAAGCAGCAAAGGTAAGCTAACACCTACTCCTAACTACTAAAGAGATGAGAAAGATTAGAAAGAAGTGAATGCAAACAGATGACACCCAGTCCACCTATCCCACACCCACGGACAATACTCGAGGAAAGAAAGAATAGTAAATTCCTTTCAACAGATGGATTAATTTGGTTTCAAAGTTTCAGAATTAAGCACATAAATAGTATGATATACAGAATAACACTGAAGAGTAACTAAAAAGAAGCATAGTTCATTGCAATCAAAAGATGACATTAATAAATACAAAGACCTAGAAACATATTCCTTATTCCTCCAATGTTAAAACATGAATTCACAGACTCAAAATCCCTGTACAAACAAACTATGTTGAAAGAATAACTCTCCTACTCTCCTGTTCCCCAAATAGCTAAGAAAAAGATAGCCCCTAACAAATGAGCTTCACTAGAAATAAATAGAATTTTGGGAAACTGTTCACCTCCCGTAACTGCCTCTTAAAGAATAAGTTACAATAGAAAATGCCTTTCTTTCTCGTAATAGTTTCATGAGAAGATTTACAAGTAAGATTTACTTTTCCTCTCCCCTAATTGTCTCTTGAAAGGTGAATGCAAAAAGAATTAAATTCTTTGTCTTCCCATGCAAACTTTCCTTATAAATCCATCATTATTTCTAAAGTGGGCTCTAGGACTTTAGCCAATCACATTATTTTGTTTAGTCATTAAGCCTCCTTTCATCTGATTCCCTTTGTGATTTACTTCTATTCACAATCTTTCATCTCTATAGAGCTTGTGCCTTTGTACATTCTTTTACTAGGTTATGAATGCAGATGTCCTTTGTAGATTTACATGCGACACCCGTGAGTCTCTAGAGTGGTAATCAATGAGTCATAGCCCCATCACAAAAGAGTCATATGTGGCAAATTCAATCCATGATAAGGTCTATCACCATCGCTCATTATAAGCAATAAATGGCTCAGCTACAACAACAGGTACAGGACGTCAATGGACACAATCAGAACTCAAATAAAACCCAAAAAATTGTGGTCATGAGTAGGCCGAGGTTGGCCACGAGTAGGTGTGGGTGGCCTTTGAATATTAAGTTCCTGCATCCATGTCTCTTCCAAATGGTGTTCTGGAGATATCTCTGGTGATCCAATTGGGGATGGAAGTGAATGAATCAATTCAGGTACAACAACTAACTCTCTTCCCAAAACCAGCAATGCACCAGCATTATCTGTTGTGCCGCAGTAGTTTGTTGCAGAAAATAGGGTAATCAAATGACCATGAGCAAAGCGTTCAAAACCACCCATTACACATTCATGTGCTTGAATAATTAGTTGCAACTTGTTTTTCTTGCAGAAGTCCAATATACGATTAGGCAGAATCATTGTATAAACGGCGTGTCTTGTCATAAACCTATTTTCTATTGAAAATATCTGTTAGCCCTTTTTCCCTCTGTCCAGAGCTAAACAGTTAACCTGGTATTTTCCTTGAAAATCCCTTTGAAAAGGTCCCTATAAAGCAAGTACCAAATTTCCCAGAAGCCTTGCCTAAAAAAACCTTACCATTGTAAAGAGCTTGAAAAAATAGGCAGGTTTGCCTTTCACATCACTCTGAAATTCGACCAAACAGAGAAGTTATTCATGGTCAAAGTTTCAGTCAACAGATAGTTCAAATGGGCATTTGGTGGGCTTGCAAAATTCCATCGGCTTTTAAAAAAATGATCCCCACGGAACATGCCACATGTCAGCGGCGGAGAGTAGCCCCTAAAAGTTTCAATATTGCCGTGGAGGGCGCCATGTGACGGCTTCCGCCAGAGTTTCATCGCAGCTTCTTTAAGTTTCACATCGTAGTTTCTAAAAGTTTCAAGGAGTGTGCGGAAGGCACCACGTGGAGGCACCCGAGAGACACAGAAAAAGTAACTAGAGCCCCACAGATGGAGACAGGTGGCAGCCTCCACTTATGTTTCTAAAAGTTTCATGGTCTCCGCCCAAGTTTCACGAGCCCCTTTTATATAGTTTCTCAGTGTGCGGAAGCCGACAAGTGTTAGCGGCGGAGAGTCCCTATATTGTTTCTCAGAGTCACGCAGAACTTGCCACGTGTCGCTTTCTGTTGAGGTCTCTTCTATGTTTCTAAGATGGGGCGGAACGCTCCACGTGTCTCTGTGGTCACCGCGGAAGCTGACAAGTGTCAGCTTCCACGTGAGTTCCTATTTGTTTCGGTGTGACGCTAAGAGAGAGGTGGGCCCCTTTAATGTTTGTAAAGTGAAGCAGAACTCACCACGTGTTAGCTTCTGTGTGAATCTTAAGTGGGTCTTAAAAAAGTTTCTATCTTGTTTCTCTCTGCGCAGAAGGCGACAAGTGGCAACATCCACCAAGTTTCTGATTGACCCGAAATGTTTCTCAAAGGTAGCGCGGACTGTGATAGGTGGTAGCCTCCGCTTATGTTTCAAAAGGTTTCTAAGTCGCAGCAGAGGATGTAGCGTGTCCCTTGTGGTTGTCGCGGAAGCTGACAAGTATCAGCTTCCGCGTAAGTTTCTATTTGTATCCCGCGATGCTAGTGATAGTTTGAGGTGGGCGCTAGCATAAATATTAAGTGAGGCGAAAAGTAACGCGTGGCGGAGGGTCCGGAACCATAAGTTTGTTTCTCTTAAAGTTTCAATGTTTCTCAAGGCAATGCGGAGCTTGCCAAGTGTCGCAGTCCGCAGAGTTTTCAAATGCCCCTTTTGTGTTTCTCAAGAGTGTTGCAGACGGTGCCACTTGTCAGCTTCCGCATGTATTTTCGAGAGTCCCTAAACATTTCAAGAATGCCGCAGAGCTCGCCACGTGTTAGCTTCCGCGTCAGTTTCTGGCAAGGGCTTCTAAGAGGGAAAAATAGAGGATGGCAATTCAGCGATTGATGCATAAGGTGCTTGCATGGTACAATCTAGTTGGCTGGCGACTTTTCGACAGTTTTTTGGGGCCGTTGATGTTAGCGGTGGGTTTTTGATCGACGGCCAAGTTTTAGAAGCTGCGTCGTGGGTTTTCTTTGCATCCGTAGGCACTATTTTGAGCGGGAAAACTCCGTGGGCTTCTCAAGGGTCAACATACAACTCGGACCCGACGATATTTTTCAATAGTTTCATAAGGAGCTTCGGGTCCGCAGCTTGCATATCAGGTTTGTATATGCCGAGACACAAACGAAGACACAAATGAAGATACAGGGTCGATATACACGTAATGCAAAAGTGATATATACAAGCACCTAATTGTCAAGAACTATCAGAGGCAGTTGTCAGCATTCAATGCTAGGTTATCCACCACCATTTTTGAGGATCAAATCGATGACGCAGCTGTTTGCATTAAAGACCCAAAGTATCTCCCATCTGCCCCTGTTCTAGATCTTTTGCGCCATTACTCTTAGCAGGTTGACGTCCCTTCAGGAAAATATCTTCTGGTTGCAGCTTACTGAGTGAATTTTGTATCTGACTGGGGTCAAAATGTAAAATGCTATATATGCAAGTAAAGCTAATGTAAGTTTGTTGGTAGTTCTTCTAGGCTATTCTTTGTAATGGCTATTGGGCCTCTATAATCAATATAAACTGGTATTTTTGCCTCTCTTTTGTTATTTTTAGCACTATGTCTACTTTTCTGGACCTCTCTAGAATTAATATAAGACTGTCTAATGTCCTTCCAGTTGTGAGATTAGTACTGTGTCTGTTCAATTGCTACCAAACACTTTTTAAATCTGGTGTATCACTTAGTTCCTTTCAGCATTTCATTTCAGTTTCCTTCTCCTTTTCCCCTGCAAGCGTTAGCACTAGGTTTAGATGTATTTCTCTAAGCTTTAGGCTTAGAAAGAGGAAGCCGGCCTTCTCCGGAGGTTTGATCTCATTTAGCAAGGTCCCACACTTCAAGATCATTCCCATGTTACTCTAGATTGCATGAGGTTTCACAACTGCATGCAAAGGGTGCAAGTCTGGGTGATAATAGTTTTTGGCACGCCCGGTGGGACCAGTATGATGAACTTATCATCAAAATACTAAGGAATTTGGTGTTTCTCCCAGTATTACCAGCCTTTGGAGGTAGTACAAGCAACACCATGGTGACTCTACTGATCAAATCAGCTGGTTCCAGCAGCCCAAGTACCTAAAAGTTCATTAAAGGATAGGATTTTGGTGATTTTCCTAGCCCTTTTAGCTTCCAGAAGCATCTCAATCACCTGGCGACTCCCTCTTTGGTATGCATCCATTTTCTCCTTGGTTGGAGACCTATTTTGCTCTTATTTTGACATTTTCATGAATATCCAGCATTTAGATGTTATAAAATGGCAGAATTTTATGGGAATCATGGTTGTTCCCCTAATCCAAATACAGGCTATTGGCCCCCATATCAGCAATACCAGGCCCCTAATGCCTCTGAATTCGCTCCAAACACCCGCTCTCCTCATTGTAGTCAGCAATACTAGCAAGAACATTTTCAAACCACTCTGGTCCATCCTTGTTTGCAACCTGCTCATTCTTACATCCAGCCTTGTGAAGCCCTTTATGCTCAAAATCAAGCACATAATCCCCCTAGTCAGTCCCAAAATGCTGATTTGGGTAGCCTTGAAAGTTTGATATTAGATTACAAAAGGCAAATGTTAGAAATAGATAGAGAAGCATAGTATAACATGCAGCAAGATGAGCTTGCACATCAGGCTTATTTGCATCAGCAGGAGATAGAAAATAGAAGAGTGCATGAAGAGAAATTCTTGAATATGCAATCTGCAGCTAAGGAGAAACACATGAAATAGTTGCTTGCTCAAGAACAAGAGCTCAAAGTAAAAAATTTCTCTCCTATTTCTAGCTTCAAGCAGGTCCATCCTTCAAACCAAGGTGAATTTATAAAGGTGGCTCAAACTTCTCTACCATGGCAGCCTTCTTGGGTCAATCATCCTGATTATAAGATACCAAGCCTTGTGAAGGCCAATCCTCTCATGCTAGTTCAAAATCAACAAGAGGAAAAGGTTGTAGAGTCCAGACCTGTCAACATTCCAAGTTTTAGGCAGTCTTCTGCCTTGAAGGTTCCAAGTTGGAAAGGGCCATCTTTTTCACCGTGTGAGGACCCTCCATCAAATATACAAACAGAAACATGCTCTAGCATCTAGCTAGCAGAAGAAGAGCAGAGGAGGTTTTTGTTGGCTCCATATCAAAAGTTAAAAACTCAATCAGCCCTCACTTTTCCAAACCCATTCTATGAAGAAGAGAGTTCCAAGGTCAGAATACCAAGCTTCAAGCAAGGAGAGCCTCCTAAATGTCCTAAATTGGATATTCCAAGTTTTAGAGGGCCTCATCCACTACAACAAGAGAAGCCTAGACTCCACAAGTTTCCAGGCTTCAACACCTTTATCCCTTCATAAGTATCTGTTCCTGTGCAAACTCAAATTATCATTCCCCAGGAACAAATTTGTCCAGAGCCCTCTCCCCTCCAAGAAATTCAAAAAGATATTTAGGCTTCTTTCCCTGATGCTATTCCAATCCTCAAGGGTGGGCAAGTTGTCTACCAAGATATTTGGAAAAATGAGCCAAAAGATGAGGTGGAAGAAGATAAAACCAATGAGGAGTAGTTTGTTCCTACACTCACAAAGATAGAATTGTTTGAACCTATTGCACCTGTGAGTATTGATAATGTTACTCCAAAAGTGGATGATGCTGCCCTACTTCATGAGCTACCTGATTATGTTGAAGATGAAGAGAATGAGCAGCTGGTTGTAGATGTGCAGCAACAAGAAAATACTGAAAAGTTGCATATTGAGGAGCTCCCATGCTTTATTGAAAATAGTGAGAAGACTGAACCTAGGCAAGGGCAAGTTGAAGATTTGTTCTTTATTATCCAGCAAGGATATCAACTTCTTGGTGGGGAGGTTTTCTCTTTTGAACATGTGCATGGCACATTTTCTGAGCCTAAGTTAGAAAATCATGAACATCTTGTTCATAAGGTGGAGGTAGCCATATTTATGGTGGAGTCATAGGAGCTAGGGTTTTCAGAACAGCAAGAAGAGGAAGAATGCAGCCATGATGACATTATGTCAGCCTTCTTGGGTTCTTTGAGGGAAGAAGGAGAAGGCCATGAGGTCCCAAGTCAGCTGTTTCACACACAAGAGCATCATGAGAGTCAAATGGAGGACACCATCATACCAAATGAGGGGATGGGGTTTCCAGAGCAACAAGAAGAGAAGAAATCAGAACGGGGATATGAAATCAACTATGTTGATTTCCATGTCATCTCAAGGGGATGCCCAATCAGGCATCTAGCCCAACTGGAGGCACATCAAGAGAAGTCACCACTTGTCATGCTTACCTCTAAGCATGAAGTTGAGCATCAAAATGAGTGGGATCAACCCATTTATTCACCACAAGCTAACAACATCAGCAAGTAGTCCAGGTGGATAGGTGAGTTTATCTCCATTTTTTGGGGGGTGCTTTATCAGTTTGTTATATGCCCATTCCCTCCTCATCCCTTTTTAACTGTCCATATGCATGATGAATATTGCAAGTTGTTAAGGAAGGGCAGTTACTTTCAAGAACCAGTTAATGGATTTGTTTAAAGTCACCTCTGACTAGTTAGCTTAGGATTAGAGTAGGTTTTATTTCTATTTTAGTTTTCCCTTTCCCTAAGTGCTTCTGCACAGGCTACTTTGTCATTAGGAGAGAGCAGGCCTTCCCCCTTTTTTGTGTTTTGAGAGGCAGGTCTTAGTTTCCCAGCATATTTTAGACTTGACTCCATGCCCAATGGATGCTTGAGGCCACTGATCTCATGTTTAGCAGGCAAACATCCCATAGAGGTCACCAAAGATGTTAGCCCTTTTTCCCTCTGTCCAAAGCTAAACAGTTAACCTGGTATTTTCCTTGAAAATCCCTTTGAAAAGGTCCCTATAAAGCAAGTACCAAATTTCCCAGAAGCCTTGCCTAAAAAACCTTACCATTGTAAAGAGCTTGAAAAAATAGGCAGGTTTGCCTTTTACATCACTCTGAAATTCGACCAAACAGAGAAGTTATTCATGGTCAAAGTTTCAGTCAACAGACAATTCAAATGGGCATTTGGCGGGCTTGCAAAATTCCATCGGCTTTTAAAAAAATGATCCCTGCGGAACATGCCACGTGTCAGCAGCGAAGATTAGCCCCTAAAAGTTTCAATATTGCCACGGAGGGCGCCACGTGTCAGCTTCTGCGAGAGTTTCATCGCAGCTTCTTTAAGTTTCACATCGCAGTTTCTAAAAGTTTCAAGGAGTGTGCCGAAGGCACCACGTGGAGGCACCCGAGAGACATAGAAAAAGTAACTAGAGCCCCACGGATGGAGACAGGTGGCAGCCTCTGCTTATGTTTCTAAAAGTTTCACAGCCTCCGCCCAAGTTTCGCGAGCCCCTTTTATATAGTTTCTCAGTGCGCGGAAGCCAACAAGTGTCAGCGGTGGAGAGTCCCTGTATTGTTTCTCAGAGTCACGCGGAACTTGCCACGTGTCACTTTCCGTTGAGGTCTCTTCTATGTTTCTAAGATGGGGCGGAACGCTCCACGTGTCTCTATGGTTACTGCGGAAGCTGACAAGTGTCAGCTTCCGCGTGAGTTCCTATTTGTTTCAGTGTGACACTAAGAGAGAGGTGGGCCCCTTTAATGTTTGTAAAGTGAAGTGGAACTCGCCACGTGTTGGCTTCCGCATGAATCTTAAGTGGGTCTTAAAAAAGTTTCTATCTTGTTTCTCTCTGCGCGGAAGGCGACAAGTGGCAACATCTGCCAAGTTTCTGATTGACCCGAAATGTTTCTCAAAGGTAGCGCGGACTGTGACAGGTGGTAGCCTCCGCTTATGTTTCAAAAGGTTTCTAAGTTGCAACAAAGGATGCAGCGTGTCCCTTGTGGTTGCCGCGGAAGCTGACAAGTGTCAGCTTCCGCATAAGTTTCTATTTGTATCCTGGGATGCTAGTGATAGTTTGAGGTGGGCCCCAGCATAAATATTAAGTGAGGCAGAAAGTAACGCGTGGCGGAGGGTCCGAAACCATAAGTTTGTTTCTCTTAAAGTTTCACTATTTCTCAAGGCAATGCGGAGCTTGCCAAGTGTCGCAGTCCGCAGAGTTTTCAAATGCCCCTTTTGTGTTTCTCAAGAGTGTCGCGGACGGTGCCACTTGTCAGCTTCTGCATGTATTTTCGAGAGTCCCTAAACATTTCAAGAATGTCACGGAGCTCGCCACGTATCAGCTTCCGCGTCAGTTTTTGGCAGGGGCTTCTAAGAGGGAAAAATAGAGGATGGCAAGTCAGCGATTGATGCATAAGGTGCCTGCATGGCACAATCTAGTTGGCTGGTGACTTTTTGATAGTTTTTTGGGGCCGTTGATGTCAGCGGTGGGTTTTTGATCGACGGCCAAGTTTTAGAAGCTGTGTCATGGGTTTTCTTTACATCCGCAGGCACTGTTTTGAGTGGGAAAACTCTGTGGGCTTCTCAAGGGTCAACATACAACCCGGACCCAACGGCATTTTTCAATAGTTTCATAAGGAGCTTCACGTCTGCAGCTTGCATATCAGGTTTGTATATGCCGAGACACAAACGAAGACACAAATGAAGATACAGGGTCGATATACACGCAATGCAGAAGCGATATATACAGATGCCTAATTGTCGAGAACTGTCAGAGGCAGTTGTCAGCATTCAATGCTAGGTTATCCACCACCATTTCTGAGGATTAGATCGATGACGCGGCTATTTGCATTGAAGACCCAAAGTATCTCCCACCTGCCCCTGTTCTAGATCTTTTGCGCCATTACTCTTGGCAGGTGGACATCCCTTTAGGAAAATATCTTTTGGTTGTAGCTCGCTGAGTGAATTTTATATCTGACTGGGGTCAAAATGTAAAATGCTATATATACAGGTAAAGCTGATGTATAGTTTGTTGGTAGTTCTTCTGGGCTATTCTTTGTAATGGCTACTGGGCCTCTATATTCAATATAAACTGGTATTTTTGCCTCTCTTTTGTTATTTTTAGCACTGTGTCTGCTTTTCTAGACCTCTCTAGAATTAATATAAGACTGTGTAATGTCCTTCCAGTTGTGAGATTAGTACTGTGTCTGTTCAGTTGCTACCAAACACTTTTTAAATCTGGTGTATCACTTAGTTCCTTTCAGCATTTCATTTCAGTTTCCTTCTACTCCTTTTCCCCTGCAAGCATTAGCACTAGGTTTAGATGTATTTCTCTAAGCTTTAGGCTTAGAAAGAGGAAGCCGGCCTTCTCCGGAGGTCTAATCTCATTTAGCAAGGTCCCACACTTCGAGATCATTCCCATGTTACTCCAGATTGCATGAAGTTTCACAGCTGCATGCAAAGGGTGCAAGTCTGGGTGATAACAATATCACAATTAAAATTTGAATTGAAGCTATTAAGGATAGTATTAACTACAGCACTGAACTGAGTAGAAAGAACAAGATCCTCTGATAAATGAGTTTGAAAATATCCATGACTTGCAAAAAGGATGATTGCCACGCAACACAAACTTATGATGCCCAATCTTTTGATATCCTGCTGATCCAAAACTATAAGTTTTTTTTGGGACCAAATTGGCTAGTGACGGCTCTAAGATTGGTATAGGCCTGCGGAGGATGCCGGCAAGGTCGTGGAATTTTGTCTTACACCCAACTGCTACATTCGCTTAGAAGCTCCTATAGTCTTTTCAACAAATCCATTTTGTACACCTCCTGTGATCATTGCATCTGATGAGACTACTATTCTTTGAAGTAGTGGCATATTAAACAGTTCATGCACTATTTGAGAAGGATGTTGGTAATGGTAGAGGAGTGCTAGGTTTGTTTCAAAGAGTTATTTAATGGTACTGATATCCTTCCAATGATCATCAAATTAATATGCTTTTACTAAGTACTCTTGTTGCTGAGGTGAGAATAATATGGAAAAGACTGATAATTATTGAGACGATAGGAGCAAATAGTTACTAGATGGGCATTGAGATGTTCACATGTTGCTCGAAAGTTTCAAAAACCATTTTGTGCATATCCAGCAATCGTGGCATTCTATGAGATAACAACCTCTTGAGGCGGTGTGTTAGCCATTCTTCTCTCTGTACAAATTAGCCAAATCACTTGCTGCTATGGAAGGTGATTGTGACTCAAACCATCTTTGAGTTCTTCTGCATTGAGGGACACCCTTGCCTTCATAGCAACCAATCCATGTACAACCCATGGCGGATAATGAACATTCCACACATCGTTTTGTAAAAATCAACATTGATGATGGTTGGAAAATCCTTCGTGCATTTCTTAGCATTTTCCTTTATCTCTTTAACATCCCCCACAATGAGTAGTCGGGCATTCAAAAGAAACGAGAACTTTTGAACCTTAGTTGGGAGTTCGGGAGTTCTAAAACCTCCCGACTTCCCGACTCATAAAACATCATTTAGTTTACCTTTTAAAGTAAAAAGGTCAGGATATCGTACATTTCTTAAACTTTGTCGGAGGCATAAGGAGTTTTAAAACTTATGGAATGCCCGACAAATGGAAAAAGTCCACTAATTATAAAATCCACACCTTTAAAAATGAGGTCCCTTGAATATATTCTAGAACTGCCGTAAATATTTGTTGACTTCACTAAATAAAGCCATAAAATCATGGAACCTTTTCATTTTCCAATCGTGAGGCACATGAAATAAACTCCATTATTAATGCATTTTATTTGCCTTCCTGACTCTTAGGAGAAATAGGAATGAATGCCATCTAAATCTAATTAATAATGTCTCCATTTATTTTTCCCGAAACTATGCTTAGGCCAGAAAGATGAAAACTTTCATAAGTTCCACGCAGCAACTCCATTTTTCATGAAATTTGGATAGAAAGATGATTGGACATAGGAGAGTAGAACCCAGAAATTTGTTTATCTCTAACAATCTAGACGTCAAATTTTGACCTCGTTTGTGAATCACAAACGGGAAAATGTAAAGGTTAAACTCTTGCAAACAGTGAAACATCTGATCATGAAATCTTGCCAGATTGGGTGGAATGAGGATAGAATCACACCCATAAAAGGAATTTGTACCAACTTACATAGATTTTGAAAATTAATTGTTTTCATGATTCAGCGGTTCAAGGGAATATAAGATGCATTGAAATTTTAAAATTTTTTAGTTTTAAATTTTCAGGCAACAGAATCAATTTAAAATGGTCTGAGGCCTAGCTTTCATTCCAACCTAAGATTCCATCACAATAATGTCATATTGCAGTCTTCAGATATGTGTATAGTTTATGTGCATGGTAGCAACCATTTAGTAATAATTCCTCACATACCACACTGTAACTAAGATGTGTGAATGCCTTAAAACTATACAGGTTCAATCCAAACACTATCATAAGATCATGCTTGATAAGATCACATACACATCATAGTTTAGGTGTGGGTAGGACTTCCTTAGGGTAGGTAGGACTTACTTAGTGTAGCCCTAACTATGCATTGTAGTAGAATCATTATATTGACCATTCCAAGTTTGGACTAGCAAGGACAATGGAGTTTCAAGACCCTTGCCAGCCAAGGGAAGGTTGATATAAGAATTTTGAGGGACCTAGGGCAGTGACAGTCATATAGGACTGGGTTTGTGTTATGTTTAGAACCCATAAAGTCTTGAGGTCTTCTTAGAGGGGTGATATGTGACTAGGGTATGAAGGCTAGGACTTTGTATGTAATCTTAAGCTCTCCTTTTGGATTTGTTGGAAGCCTTCTTCACTGATACATAAGGACTGTCAAGACTCCTATGATAGTGCATTAGAGAGGCATTGAAATCACAAAGGAGAAGGGATTGTCATAAAGAGCATGACAGTGTTACCTTGTCCTAGTCACAAAGGGGATAGTCTTTGTGGTGGTAATTATAATAGTCACTAAGTTCACATCCACCTTCCTAGGGTCTGCAGAAATGCTTGAAGTTGAATATGCCTATTTTAAAGATCTTTCCATGAGTATTTTCCATGCTTTTACCCCCCTAATGATTCAAAGATTGAATATAAATGTGTGGAAATTATTGACTAACCTTACTACTGTCACAGTCAATTTACTAACATGCAAGACAGTCATGAGGTTTTTCTTGTTTTATTCAAGATTTATATAATCTTCCTTGTTGATAAGATGGGGGTCTTCTATTCCTAAATTATCTACAACAAATGCACAATGAAATGATGGAGGACAATCATAACTGTCATAATAGTACATTAGCATTTTTTGTCTCAAGGTGGCCCTTGAGACTGCCAAGGGGATGGATATAAAGTTGGGATTATGGTTTTTGTTTAAAAGCCTTGTGTCAATGACCTAATATTTATTTGTGGCAAGGATCCCAATAGTCTAAAGATTACAAATTGTTGTCAAGAAGGGATTGTCATAGTTAAGTGTGGTACAGTGATACAATTTCATCTTGGTTGAGTATTGTATAAATCTCAAGCTATTTAGAATGCATGGGGGTATTAGGGTGTGGTATCACTATATAGGTAACCATCAAGTGAATTCTTCAACCCAATCTTGGCCTATATAGTACCCAGTGTGAAGAGCAAGATAGTGTTGTCCAAGAACCTTGTTACGGTCACAAATGAGGGCAGTCTTAGCTATTGTAACCATAGTTGTAATCCCTTGTTGTTACCATAACATATGTGACCTAAAACCATGACTCTATGAGTATGAGTTGTTTGAAACTCCTCTGAGAAGATCCCACTATGGGAATGAATCCTAATTCAGTGTTAAATAGGATTGTTGTCATTACAAAAAAATCTAGGGTAGTCATTGTATCCTCTCATTGCCATCATAGAATTAATGTAACTATAGTTTTCAATACCAAAGAGATGGAATTGATGGTAACCATAAGGTCTGTATTGACTAGTCTCAATCATCCATCCCTCGATGGTAAAAAATAATGTCCCAAAGGAGACAGTAATGATGATACAAATGCAGACACAAAATAAGACCACTTTATATTCTTCTATTTTAGAGTACTGTCTCTACATTGTTGGTCCAAATTAAGGAAGACATGATTTAAGAGTTCATTGGATTTGATGGCTACAATCCATTCATCAAATCCACACAAGGTGGCATGGTCAAGTTTCTGAATGCTTAAGTCCTCCTTTATCAAATGTTGTAGTTGTAACTGCCCTGTTAGACATGTATGCAAAATGTGGATGCATAGACAAGGCACGTGAACTGTTTGACAAAATGCCTCAAAGAAATGTGGTCTCATGGACTGCAATGACTGCAGGATATGCACAAAATGGATTTGTTGAAAAGGCTTTAGAAATTTTAAAGCAAATGCAATTAGTTGGTGTAAAGCCAAATTCCACAACCTTTTCCAGCATCCTCCCTGCCTGTGTCAAAATGGGAGCTTTGGAATAGGGTATGGACATCCATCAATACATAAAGGATAGAGGAATTTTGTCAGATGTTGTACTTGCAACTGCCATGTTAGACATGTATGCAAAATGTGGAAGCATAGACAAGGCATGTGAACTGTTTGACAGAATGCCTTAAAGAAATGTGGTCTCATGGATTACAATGATTGCGGGATATGCACAAAATATGGAATCATAGACCAAAAATGTGAACTATTTGACAGAATTCCTCAAAGAGATGTCATCTCATGGAATGCAATGATTGTAGGATATGCACAAAATGGATTTTGCAAGGACGCTCTCAAAATCTTTGAATTAATTAAGCACTCTGGAACATATCCTAACATTGTAAGCTTTGCTTGTATTCTAGGTGCATGCAACCATGTAGGTTTAATGAATGAGAGTTGTACATACTTCAATCACATTTGTAACCCTTATTGCATTACACCTACAGTTGATCATTATGTGTGCATGGTTGACCTCCTTGCCTGTGCTAGCTATCTTGAAGACACCCTAAACTTTATCTTTCTTTCTAAATCCCCAAATTTGCTTTATTCCTGCTCACATTGAAGACCTGTGAGAGAGAATAGGGCTAACATTTTTTCTTTCTAAAATCGGTCAGATAACATATTGCTAACTTCATTTTTTTTCAAACAAAATAGACCTTTATCTTAAGGTTACTCATGAACCTTAAGATAAATAATTATTGAAAAAAAATGTGCAATCCTTAATGACATGTAAGAGAATTTAATCAACTACAACTTAAAAACTCTTTAATGTTTATGTCTAATGCAGGTTATTAGATTAATAGTGAAAAAGAACATACATGGACCAAGCAATTTGTGACACTTAAGGTTATGTAATAGAATTTACAGTTGATAGTTAAATTGTATAACAATTTTTTTTATGATCTTTACTAACGTTTATTAGAATTGTTACATGTTTTGCATCATTGGAATGACATATTAGCTGTAACTTTTTTGAAATTTTTTATGGTATGTGCACTTTGATATGATGTAATATGATTATGGTTTCATTTCATATGTTGTAATATTAGATATATAACAGAAAAATAAATTATTGCATGAAGTAAATAATAACTTTTCATTTTAAATATTTTTTTTGCAGAACACGGGTCTTCCAGAAGATCGAGATGATCCTCATGATATAGATCCAGATTATGTTGGTTCTAGTACAGATCACATGGCAGAGGATATAGGAGTCCAGGTCAACACTAAGAGGGGCGGTGAATCAGTGTTGTATAATTTTTTACAACTAATTATAACTTTATCTTACAAGACAAATAGAGAGGAGGACAGTAATGATTTGTTGAGTTTATATGCACAAGACTTATAATGAAATATGTAAACAAAAACTCATGATCAAATGATTAATATACACACACAGGAAATCAATGAGAAGCATGACACAAGCTTTTTACTGAGTGGAAACCCCTCCTGGGTAGAAAAACCACTCAAAACTGCCTCACTGGCTTTATCAAAAACCTTACTAGTTACAATGTTTAGAAGCACCAACTTCAAGGAGCACCAACCCCTAATACATACAAATAGGTCTCACTGACCACAAGCCTCACTGGCATACTGTGCCGCACTGGCATTTCTCAATCAATCAGAACTAAAAATCTCATGTGCAAGAAGTGATTGCTGCTCAATCTGATTTGCACCATTCAAATCAACTCATCTGCAACATATATTCCATCATTCCAATCCTTTGACATTTTATCCTTGAATCATCTAATTCACCTGATCAAGGAAATATATCTTTTACATTACAAATTGGTTTTTACATTTATACATTTATCTGTATTTTCTTTTTAACAGAATTTTCATAAAATTATCTTCATCATTGATCTGCAATCCTACACACATCAATCCACCTACAAAACCATTAAATATGAAATGACCTTTCATATTCATCTACTTTGCATAATAATTTTCATCTATGAAGAATTTTTCTGTATAAATCTTTTCTTTAATTTTTAATCTTCCATCTTCCCTTCAATCTCTTCAATGATGCTTCATATTCCTGCAAAAGAATCTTATTCAAAAATTGTCATTAATCCCTTTAAAAAAAATTATATATCTTCTCTCAATCTGCCTTAAAACATTTCTTTATTATCTCTGACTTTCTCTTCAATCTACTCCAATTTCTTCATATTCTTTTCATACTTCTTCATTCATGAAGAATAAATAAATCTTCAATAAATAAATAAAAAAACACCATTCATCTTCCTCTTGCCCTGAACAAAAAAAATTCTTCAACTGATTTAATAAATCTGCCCCCAAATAAATAAATTATTTCTCTGATCAGTTTAGGAGCCTCTTTTCATATTCTAAAAAAAATAATCTTCATTCCATCTTATTCAAAACTCTCCTTAACAAAGATAACTCTGCCACGAGAAAAGAGGATAAGAATAGAAATAAATCTTTTAACAGGGGCTTTAAAACATCAATCAATTTTTATTTAGAAATATACTAAAATTAACCTTATCTCAAATCTTATCTCTATAGAGACGTCCATTTGCACTTCAATGTTTAACCACCGGAGAGGGAAGAAAACTTTAAATGAGGGCCACACATCTTACAAAGCGCGCTCATAGCAATTTAAACACAACCTTAGATTTTTCATTTCATGCCCCGTGCTCAAAGACTGACCGATGATATCGGTTATACAAGGTAAAGTGGTCGGTTAGAGAACATAGCTAATACCCTCTAGTTATCACTTAAGTGACAATGACCAATTCAACCGGTCAACAGATAAATAAAATCAAAAGTGTATGACGTGCTATCAAGAGTTTGTAAAGGGTAACATAGGTTTATTTAGAACTATGTGAACATAGGCTTTTAGGTCTTTAACTCTTAGGTTTGTTTAGGATTTAAATCTTAAGACCTTAGGGTTTTAAAGACTTCAGATTTCTATGATCAGAGAAGTAAAACCTAGCATAGACAGAGATGTGAACAAATATAAAAACTCATAGAAGAGTCAAGAACATGTTTAAGATATGGCTATACTACAACAACTAAAGAATATTATGAGATAAAGACTTCTCAACACTTGATCCAACTCATGACCCTTGATAAAACCCTAAGAGGACATTTTGATTCACATGCCACAGAAATTATCATATGCCACTATAAGAGTCTTGTCAACTGAAACTGTTAAGAAACATAGATGAACACTATATGAATACTTTGCAAGAGACCATTAAATCCAACATCACAACTGCCACAACTGAAACCAAGATCAAATGAAGACCATGCCACTAAATACTGAGATCATACCATATCAAATGTAGATCAATTACATACCAAGCCACTCATGAAACCAATCCTTGATATAGAGTATGCCACACATAATACCAACCTTATTGCAGAGAATTCCAAACAACAAACACCTCTTAAATGCAATCATACACCTAGATATCAAATCATGATGAAGACTACTATGTTTCACTGAGATCAAATGACCAAGCCACTACCACTGCATATCATCAACCATACTGAACAAGCTGTGATATGATAATAGAAAGAACACACAAGATGATGTACTCCTACTCCTGTCAACAACTTCACACAACTCTTGATGAAGCATGAACACACATATGAAGCAAGTACTTATCTTTTGAATTATAACCTCAACTTGCATCAACCTCTTGCACTTACCTCCTGATTAGCGACCTTCAGATGTTCACTAATATCAACCCAAGATCCTGTCATAAACAAGATCAAATATGAACCAATATAAACACTAAACATGAGAATCCATCCTGAGACAACTTTGAAGATATCCTGATCAAATCAAACCATGAATATGAACATGAACAACTCCTGTCAAAACCAACACATTGCAAACTTGCAAGACCTTTTTGACATCAATGACAATCAATCTCCATCAATCTCCCCCTTTGTCATTGATGGCAAAACTTCATGAAACATTTTCTCTTTCTCCCCCTTTTTGACATCTGATGACAAAGGCTCAAACCTTTTTGTCTCCCCTATGTTGAAGTCCACAAAAAATCCACTGAAACAAGTATGCCAATCTCAACATAATACCACTTCTTGACACAAATATGATGATGAAAACTTAGCATATCTTTGCACTCAAATACCAACTCCTTTGATGAACTTAAACTCTGTACAAGGATGTCATAAACACATCACAACACATGAAGACCACTCTAGAGAAATCCTTCCCAAAACTTTCCTTTAACTAACTCTGATTGAAAAATTTGATGAAATACAAGGCTCTCCATCAATGTTATAAGCAACTCTAGAATGTTATAGCTTGAAGCACATACCTGATGCCACTTCAAAACTAGAGGCACACAATTTGCACATACCTTCCTGAACCATATTAATGAGGAAGACCAACAAAGAACATGTCAAATTATTACACCAATGATCACTTCTAAATGAACATTCATTCTGCAACCAAGAATGAAGATCATCCTCCTGCACAAGATACCTTTTTGCACAACAATGTCAAATCTGAAATATTCAAAACTATTTCTGAAACTTATTGCAATCAACAAGAACTGATGTCTCTTGACTTTATCATTCAAATCAATAAATCAAGATCTTCTTGCAACAACACTTTCCAAAAACACTTTGGATTGCAATACCATGACAATTCAATCTTTGTAATCATCAACATAATCAGGATCATTTGTCTAACAATCTGTGCATTTGAACTCCTGAACCACCTTTTCAATATCTTGAAAGCATAATGAGCCAATGAACACCTATATCACTGTCAGATACTAAACATCAACATTGTTAGCAACACCACCATCAACTATATGGATTTAATTTCATAAGATTGGTAGGAGTAAACATGACAAGATCACCATCTCCTCCTGAAACTTCTTGGGAATAAATGATAGAACATGAATAACCCCCCCTTACTTCATGCTCTCAGTTCTCCAACTAATGATGTAACTTGTGCAAGATGCACAAGTTTAGGATCCTTCTTGTCCTGACTTTGTTTTTGCTTCCACAGTTTCATAGGTTCTTTCTTCCTCCAAACCTTATACCTTCTTTTCTTTTCAACTTTTTCAAATCAAGTGAAGCATACATTCTGCAAATCTGTGCTTTGTGTCCAAGAGTGTTGCAATTATTACAAACTATGTTAAAATCATAATCAAATGAATGATAGTACCTTTGAGCACTCATGTTAAGCTTCCATGTAGGATCATACCTTCTATGCACTTTACAATTTCTTTGTATGTGTCCAACATTATTGCACTTGTAACAAACAATATTAGTATTCCTTCTACAATTAACTGATTTGTGTCCAAATTGATTACAAGTATAACAATAACCATTAAATGAATAGTTATACCTGTACATGTATGCTTGTCTTATAGCAGCAGGTTTTCTAAAATTTCTTCTTTGATTGTGCACAAATTCATCTCTGGTTTTTTGTTCAGCTTCACTCTTTCTTTCACCTTCTGTGGCAGCAACATGATGACTTAAATCAATTTTCCTTCTAGGAGTCTCTCTAGCTTTGGAACATTCCCCTTCTTCAAATCCTAAACCAGTAGTGTCCTTATGATGCTTCTATTTGCCCAACATCTCATGCAACTTGTTTGAGCTATCTTCAAACACTTGATATTTCTTAGATAAAGCCTTAAGACCATCATACTCTTTTCTCAGATTGATAATATCACCCTCTAATTTCATATTCTCAATCCTTCTAACTTCAAGGTCAAATTTTGAAACATCTGCTATCCTCTTGGCTTCCTCAATTTCAGTCTTTAATCTAGCAATTAATTTGTCTGAATCATCAATATATGTCTTTAAACTTATAATCTGACATCTGGCCTCTTCAAGATCTATAGATACACTTTCAAGGTCTGAAAGTGCTTTGTCTTTAGATTCTCTTTCTTGTTGCAACTACAACATTAATTTCTTGTTCTCCTTCTTATAATTCTTGAGTTCACTCAGAGCATATATGAGCTCTCCTTCTATATCAATCTCACAATCTTGTTCATCATATTCCTGATCATCATCACTTATGATGTTAGCTTCTTCTAAATCTGATTGGGTTTCAACTTCTTCATGTGATTGCCTTCTTTCATGGTCACTTTCATTAGACACCAAATTGTCCTCTTCTTTATCATTACCTTGATAAATTCTTATCAATTCTTTCCAGACATCCTGAGTTGTTTCACACTGCACAACTTTACAAGAAACATCATTAGATAAACCAGATAAAATAACCTTCTTGGCTATATGATTGCATTCAAGAGCCTCTTTGTTATTTATAGAGTTAGAATATTCATTCTCAACAGACATCCATATATCATATCCTAAAGAGGATAAATAGACTTGCATTCTCATACACCAAACTGAAAAATCTGAACCATTAAATAGAAGAACTCTAGAAAACTCTTTCACTGATTCAATTTGTGAAGCATCTGATTGAACATTAACACCTAAACTTGATATGGATGATGTCTTTTGTGTCTTTTGACTAGAATGAAGCTTGACATTTCTCATGTTCTTAGTTCTTCTGCACTTACCCATTAAACTCCACACACAGGACCTACCCAAGCTGATTAACCTTCAAAAGGGAACTGGGATCTGATACCAATTGTAGGAGTCCAGGTCAACACTGAGAGGGGGGTTGAATTAGTGTTGTATAATTTTTTACAACTTATTATAAATTTATCTTACAATACAAATAGAGAGGAGGATAGTAATGATTTGTTGAGTTTATATGCACGAGACTTATAATGAAATATGTAAACAAAAACTCATGATCAAATGATTAATATACACACACACAGAGGAAATCAATGAGAAGCATGACATAAGCTTTTTACGGAGTGGAAAACCCTCCTGGGTAGAAAAACCACTCAAAATTGCCTGACTGGCTTTATCAAAACCTCATTGGTTATAATGTTTTGAAGCACCAACTTCAAGGAGCACCAACCCCTAATACATACAAATAGGTCTCACTGACCACAAGCCTCACTGGCATACTGTGCCTCACTGGCATTTCTCAATCAATCAGAACTAAAAATCTCATGTGCAAGAAGTGATTGCTACTCAATCTGATTTGCATCATTCAAATCAACTCATCTGCAACATATATTCCATCATTCCAATCCTTTGACATTTTATCCTTGAATCATCTAATTCACCTGATGAGGGAAATATATCTTTTACATTACAAATTAGTTTTTCACATTTATACATTCATCTGTATTTTCTTTTTAACAGAATTTTCATAAAATTATCTTCATCATTGATCTGCAATCCTACACACATCAATCCACCTACAAAACCATTAAATATGAAATGACCTTTCATATTCATCTACTTTGCATAATAATTTTCATCTATGAAGAATTTTTCTGTATAAATCTTTTCTTCAATTTTTAATCTTCCATCTTCCCTTCAATCTCTTCAATGATGCTTCATATTCCTGCAAAAGAATCTTATTCAAAAATTGTCATTAATCCCTTTAAAAAAAATTATATATCTTCTCTCAATCTGTCTTAAAACATTTCTTTATTATTTCTAACTTTCTCTTCAATCTACTCCAATTTCTTCATATTCTTTTCATACTTCTTCATTCATAAAGAATAAATAAATAAAACAAAACACCATTCATCTTCCTCTTGCCCTGAACAAAAAAAATTCTTCAAGTGATTTAATAAATTTGCCCCAAAAAAAATAAATTATTTCTCTGATCAGTTTAGGAGCCTCTTTTCATATTCTAAAAAAAATAATCTTCTTTCCATCTTCTTCAAAACTCTCCTTAACAAAGATAACTCTGCCACGAGAAAAGAGGATAAGAATAGAAATAAATCTTTTAACAGGATCTTTAAAACATCAATCAATTTTCATTTAGAAATATACTAAAATTAACCTTATCTCAAATCTTATCTCTGTAGAGATGTCCATTTGCACTTCAATGTTTAACCACCGGAGAGGGAAGCAAACTTTAAATGAGGGCCACACATCCTACAAAGTGCGCTCACAACAATTTAAACACAACCTTAGATTTTTCATTTCATGCCCCGTGCTCAAAGACTGACCGATGATATCGGTTATACAAGGTAAAGTGGTTGGTTAGAGAACATAGCTAATACCCTCTAGTTGTTAATTAAGTGACAATGAACAATTCAACTAGTCAACAGATAAATAAAATCCAAAGTGTATGACGTGCTATGAAGAGTTTGTAAAGGGTAACATAGGTTTATTTAGAACTATGTGAACATAGGATTTTAGGTCTTTAAATCTTAGGTTTGTTTAGGATTTAAATATTAAGACCTTAGCATTTTAAAGACTTCAGATTTCTATGATCAAAGAAGTAAAACCTAGCATAGATAGAGATGTGAACAAATGTAAAAACTCATAGAAGAGTCAAGAACATGTTTAAGATATGGCTATACTACAACAACTAAAGAACCTTATGAGATAAAGACTTCTCGACACTTGATCCAACTCATGACCCTTGATAAAACCCTAAGAGGACATTTTGATTCACATGCCACAGAAATTAGCATATGCCACTATAAGAGTCTTGTCAACTGAAATTGTCAAGAAACATAGATGAACACCATATGAATACTTTGCAAGAGACCATTAAATCCAACATCACAACTGCCACAACTGAAACCAAGATCAAATGAAGACCATGCCACTGAATACTGAGATCATACCATATCAAATGTAGATCAATTGCATACCAAACCACTCATGAAACCAATCTTTGATACAGAGTATGCCACACATAATACCAACCTTATTGCAGAGAATTCCAAACAACAAACACCTCTTAAATGCAATCATACACCTAGATATCAAATCATGATGAAGACTACTATGTTTCACTGAGATCAAATGACCAAGCCACTGCCACTACATATCATCAACCATACTGAACAAGCTGTGATATGATAATAGAAAGAACACACAAGATGATGTACTCCTACTCCTGTCAACAACTTCACACAACTCTTGATGAAGCATGAACACACATATGAAGCAAGTCCTTGTCTTTTGAAGTATAACCTCAACTTGCATCAACCTCTTGCACTTACCTCCTGATTAGTGACCTTCAGATGTTCACTAATATCAACCCAAGATCCTGTCATAAACAAGATCAAATATGAACCAATATAAACACTAAACATGAGAATCCATCCTGAGACAACTTTGAAGATATCCTGATCAAATCAAACCATGAATATGAACATGAACAACTCTTGTCAAAACCAACACATTGCAAACCTGCAAGACCTTTTTGACATCAACGACAATCAATCTCCATCAGAGGATTATGATGATGCAGATACAGAAGACACCGAGGTCGATGATGATGACGACGACGACGATGATGATCATGATGATGATGATGATCACGATGGTGATGATGATGATGAGGCAGTTGCTGGTAGTAGCTAGTGACATTCATGATCATATAGACTGCATCATGGATCATTGTTGATATATCGTTATGATACCTCTTTTCATGGTTACTATCATATGTATCATTTTCACGGCCTACAGTACCATATTATTGAGTTTTATCATTTTGACATGTATCATTTTGACTTATATCATTTGGACATGTATCATCTTGACTTGTATAATTTTGAGTTACATAATTTATCATTTTTACTTATATCATTTGTACATGTATCATTTTGACTTATGTCGACTATTGGACATGTATCATTTTGACATGTTATTGATCTACTAGCATATTTGAATTTCACTTGTTTTAGTTATATATGATGATGATCTTATCAATATTGACTTGTCAATTTATATATTGAAAGTGGTCAATGATTTTTGGATGGATATTTATTACGTATGATGATTTTAATTTACTGCTCAGGATGGATGTTGTCAAATTCAGTTAAATTATAGATATTTGACTCACTTTCTTTAATTATAGATGATGATCATGTTATAATAATTATCTTCTTATTTAATCATATGAGTTAAATAATTAAATTACTTACTCTATAATCATATGAGTTATTTAAGAGGCATGATATATTTAACTAATTAAATTGAAATAAAACATATTACTTAATTTACCTACTCTATAATCATATGAGTTATTCAAGAGGCATGATATATTTAACTAATTAAATTGAAATAAAACATATTAAATTAATAAATGTAAGCAAAACAAGAAGCATTTTTAGAAGCAAAATAAGAAGCAACAATGGAAGCCAAACTAGAAGCAAACCAGAAGCAATCTTGGAAGCAAAACTTGGCATTATCTAGGAAGCAAAAACAAAAGCAATTCAGGTAGCAAACAAAGAAGTAATAATGGAAGCAATTTTAGAAGCAATAAAAGATGCAATAATAGAAGCCATATTAGAAGCAACAAAAGACGTAAAAATAGAAGCAAAATTGGAAGAAACAAGTGACGTTATATCGGAAGCAAAATTGGAAGCAAAACTGGAAGCAAACCTAAAAGCAAAATTGGATGCAAAAAGTGACGTTATATCAAAAGAAAAATTGGAAGAAAAACTGGAAGTAAAACCGGAAGCAAAATTGGAAGCAAAACTAGAAGTAAAATTGGAAGCAAAACTGGAAGCAAAACAAGAAGCAAAACTGGAAGTAAAATCAGAAGCAAAACTAGAAGCAAAATTGGAAGCAAAAGTGGAAGCAAAAATAGAAGCAAAATTGGAAGCAAAACTAAAAGCAAACTTGGAAGCAAACCTGGAAGCAACACAAGAAGCAAAACCAGAAGCAAAATCAAAAGCCAAACTGGAAGCAACAAAATCTGACGCTAAATCCAACGCTACAGTGAAATGCAGTTTGGCGTCAAGTTTTGCGCTGGCAAAAGTGTCCAATTCATTAACTCAAATGCACTAAATTTTGGCGCTATTTTAGGCACTAATTGCTTCTTTTGTTGTAGTGCTAGGATGCTCTAGTTATAATGGTAGATTTTAAGTGCTTCTAAAACCTAGATAAATTTATGATTTAGGCCCTTTTTAAAAACAAGTCTTCTTTTACAACTCTTTCAAATTTCTAAACCAATTTGTAATTTGATGCAAAATTCAAACCAACTCTGAAGTCCAACTTTGGATCCCCGGAAGATTTTACATTTTGTAATTTGCAACTTCGTGTAAACTGTATGTCAAACCCAAAAGTTGATGCTAGACTCCCAAAAGTTTTTACAATTTGCAAAAACATGCAAGATGCATATCAATCTCAAACTCTGACTGACACTCACAAACCCTTTTCAAATTACAAGTGAACTCTGAACTTCAAATGGCACTCACAAACCCTTTACAATTTATAACTTTTTAAATTGCAAGCCAACTCTAAATTCCTACTGAACTTTAGAACCACAAATCAAGCATATTGAATTTTTTGAAAGCGGATTGCTCTGAGAGGAATGAGGGTTTTAGTGAAACCCTCCATGTTCCTTCTTAGAGCCAAAGAGATTCATCCCAGGAGATTCATCCCAGATTTGATGCATGCATTCTTTTATTGTGTTGATTCTTAGTTTTTATGCCAGCCTGGTTTAATCATAGTTCTTTGTTGTTTTTTTAGGATTGCACCACATAATGTTCTAATTTTCTTTTAAGTCTGAATTTGAATTTAAATCTTGGCAGGTTATTTTCTTGCTCAGGGGTCTTGATGACGTTGGGCGTCTTAATGTGTGCATCTCCTGAGAATTGGAGCGATGAGGTCGAACTGAGCGTTAATGGCTTAGTCGGTAGAATTTAATGAGGGGAGTAATGTCAAGGTAGAGGAGAGGAATGGTATAGTTAATGAATGACAGGAAAAAACATTCAGTGAAGTTACAGGCACTGAAAATGTCACGCTTGTGCCCAAAGAGACAGGCTTCTAGATTCTCCAGAGAAATGCAGACGATGGAACCATCGATGAACTCTACAATGAAAGAAGTGGCAAAGAAAAGGGTGGAGACGAGGAAGTGGGTAAGCATTCTCCCCTATCCCTGGCCATTACTTTGATTCCTAATAATGAAATGGTAGCTGTTGTTAGTAAAGAGGAATGCAGATTGAGAAATATTGTTGTCTTTCTTGTTTGTTTAAATCTGGAGAAACTCTCATCTAGGGCTTTCTTTGATGGGTGGTTAGCCTCTGTCTGGGGGAGAAAAATGGGTATACAAGTTAATTTATGTAGGATGATTCAAAAAGGACTCTTTGTTGTTTTCTTTAAAACGCATGCAATGCAACAAAAAGTGATAGAAAAGGGTTATTGGAACATAGGTCAGATGGTGTTTAAGGCGCACCCATGGTCCGTTGATAATTCAAGGGAAGAAATAATGTTTTGTGCCACTCCCAGATGGTTCAAGATAAAAAAATCCTAGAATAGCTCTAAAACTTCATCCATCAAATTTTGAGCCATCTAGGGGGAATTTTGTGGGTTGAAGATGCTAAAATTACTCTGCCCCACATGAATGCCAGAGTTCTAGTCTCATTAAAACTGGGTGTAGTTATACCAGATTGTTTTGAGATTGAAGGTCTAGGGAGGAAAGTCTAGTGTAATCTAGTCGTGTTGGGTGGCCTTAACGCGTGCTTCCTCTATAAGTCTGATGGACACCAAAAAAAACCTGCCCTATTCTTAATAGAGCAAAAGCGTAGCCTGATAATTCTCAAGCCATCCCTGGGAAAAGGGAAGATGGGGAGTCAGTTGCTGTTAAAAGAAATCTCAATAGAAGCACCAATGTTGGTCCTTCTAAAAATATGGGTGACCTTCTCAAGTCGGCCCCTGGCAAAACTCCTAATGTAAATCTCAAAGTTCTGGAAGAGGAAATTGACTTAATGGGTGTGCAAAGGAAACTTAGTGAGTTAAGCCTGGAAGAAGGGGAAGTTGTAAGTGGACGGGTCAGGGAGGAAGAAAGTTCTTCCTTTATCTCTATGGGTGGGAACCCTTTGGCTCTCCCCGCGGTCGTAGGAGATGTACATGATAGTGCCTCTGCTGGGGTGGAGGCTGATATGCACCCCTCCAACTACCCAGCTCCAACTGCCATGGCTCCTTGTTTGACAGATGATGATAACCAATTTAAACCTTCAAAAAATTGTGGATTCGATGAGCATATTGTGCTCAATGAGCCCTGTGAACTAGAAGATGATGCTAGAAAAGATGATGCTATAAGAGAAGTTTGGATCCCCCAAAAAAAGAATGCCCAAGAATTAGCTTTGGAAAAATTAAGATCCCATGAGCATAAATTGCAAAACAAAACTAGTGATGAGACTGTTACAATCAAATTGGGGGAGAAAGCATTCACGTTAGAAAATGGGGAACCTTGCTTTGAGACTCCTAGCACAATGTCTACAGACGCTACTCTTGTCAAGTTTATTAGAAATGAGGAAGAGTTTAAAAAAATGATTGCATCCCTTATTCCCCCAAAAATTGAGGAAAGGAAAAAAAGGAAATATGAGAGGAAGAATTCCATAAACACTAAAACAAAAAACAAAAAAGAAGAGAAAGTTCTTAAATGTTTTAATAAGATTTGTTAAAAATGAAAGATTAACCCCCCTACTGTTGATCAAAAATGAATTTTTGCTCATGGAACATTAGGGGTTAGAATCCCTGGATAGGAAGTATTTAGTAAGAGATTTTTGTAATAAGCAGAAAAGACTAAACATCCTTATGCTTCAGGAGGTGAAGGCCACAGGGTTCACATTGGAAAACAATCTAAGATTTATCTGGAAAGATGCAGACTTCTTCTACACTAAACATGAAAAAGGTAAAGGAGGGCTAGAAATTTTGGTAGATAAGGTTTGTCCAAATATGTTGTCCAAAGGGGCCACTCTCCTTGCAATAGGTGTATGTGGGCAATTTTTAACCAAGATGGAAATGAGTTTCATGTCTGCTTTGTGTATGCTCTGAATGACTATCTTGGCAGAGCGAAGCTTTGGAAATGGATGGAGGAGAATCTACCAAGGCTACCATGGATAATTGGGGGGGACTTTAACATGACTGAGCTTGGGGAAGATTAAAAAAGGGGGGCTCAAATGGAGCTGGAAAGGTAACGAGGCCTTCTTCTGGTCTAAATTGAAAAAAACCCTTAAACTGTTTGACCCTTTAGAAGGAAAGAAGTGTGACAACAAAGGCATCTGGTACACTTGGTGCAATAGTCAAAAAGGTAAAAATAGGATTTACTCAAGATTGGATAGGTTATATGCTTCTGAAGATAACTTCTAGTTTTTAAGCAAAACAGATGCTAACTGTGTGGAGGTTATCCCTTGTACCTCTCAGACCATCACCCAATAGTAGATTTTATAAGGTGGAAAAACCAACACTCAGAATGCAAAACCAAAAGGGGAAACACTTTTAAGCTGAATTGTTCTCTACTTCTTGATTCTGACTGCTCAGATGGAGTTGATACTTTGAGAAGCATAACTAAAGCCTTACATGCCAACTCCTCTAGAAGACATTATTGGAATGCTCTTATTAGAAATTGTAAAGTGTTATTCCAGACTGTAGGTAAGAAGTATGCAATAGATAATAGAAAAGAGGAAACTCTGCTCCAAGCTACCTTTCTGAATTGTGAAAAGGAGTTGCAATTGAATCCAGAGGATAACAAGACCTTGAAACAGTTAGGGGATGCAAAGCATAAGTTAAGGAAATTTTAGACTCTTAGGAATCAAGGAACCAGGGTTAGAGCTAAGATAAATTTGCTAGCAGAAGGTGATAAAGGGACTAAATACTTTTTCAACTTGTTAAAAGCAAAAAATGCCAGAGAAGATATTAGGCCAATTGTAGAAGACAATGTGTGTTACAAAAATAATGAGGAAATCAAGGAGGTTTTTAGAGCCTTTTATCAAAAATTGTTCATACCTGAAGACAATTCAGATGAATGCAGAGAGGCACAGGCATTTTGTAAGGCCATATGCCCTAAAAGAATAACAGAGGATATGAGCAATATATTAAAAAAAATAGTTACTAAAGAAGAAATCTTAAAGGCAATTAAGTCAATGGAAAATGGTAAATCTCCAGGTATTGATGGAATTCCTGTGGAGTTCTATAAGTCTAATGAAAAATGGATTATTGATGACTTGTTGGAGGTATATAATGAGGCAATTTCTATCGACACCCTAGGAGAAGAAATAAATAGAGGTGTGATCAAACTCCTGCCAAAGGACGATGATAAAACAAACTTGAGGAATTGGAGGCCAATCACCTTGCTTAGTGTTTCTTATAAAATTATAGCCAAAATTTTGGCTATGAGACTTATTGACATTCTGCCAATCATTATTAATCCCACACAAATAGGATTCATAAAAGGGAGATACATTTTAGAAAACTTGATCACAAGTTGGGAGGCACTAGATTTGGGCAAAGAAAAGTGGGCAAAATGTAGGTATTTTGCTTCTAGACTTTGAAAAAGACTATGATAGAATTGAATGGTCTTTCATCTTTTTGATGCCAGAATCTTTAGGCTTTTAAAAACAATATTGTAGTATGGTTAGAATGTTATTCAAGGATGACTCACTACATATAGACATAAATGGATCACTTTCTAACCCGTTTAATCTGGAAAGATCTATAAGGCAGGGTTGCCCCCTTGCAGGGATTGTTTGTTATCTCTTCTGAAGCTCTATTCTACATTTTGAGAACTAATATGATAAAAGAAGACTTAAAAGGAATTATTCTTCTTGATAATGAATCCTTAATGAATATACAGTTTGCTGATGACATTGCTTTATTCCCCATACTGGAAGAAAAAAATCTTACCAACTTTGAAAAAAGATTGATGATTTTTTGTAAAGCGGCAAGGGCTAAAATCTCTCATGCAAAATCTGTGTTGTTAAGTTGGAACGACAATCCTCCTATGTGGTTAGATGGGAACCATTGGCAATAGGGAGATGCTAATAAAATAGTAAGATTTCTCAGTATTCCCTTTTCAGTTAACCCTTCATTGAAAGAGATGTGGGATTGGATGTACAATAAAATATGTAGAAAGCTGGGTATATGGGATAAACAATATTCGATGATGATAGGGAGAGTGCAAGTATGCCAAAAAATTATGGCTTCCTACCCTATATACTATGCCTCAACATGGATGTTTTCAAGTTATCAGGTCAATATTATTCAAAAGAGGATTAGAGACTTCTTATGGTCGGATGGTAAAGGTAATGGGAAGAAACATTCAGTTTCTTGGCAATGGTGCTGCCAGAACAAGGAATCAAGGGGTCTTGGGTTAAAGGATCTCAAGATCCAAGGTGCCACTTTGGTGGCAAAGTGGATAGTGAGGTCTTTTGAAGGCTCTAAACCTTGGAAAGTTCTAGTATGTAACAACCTAAGAACTGCAATGCCCCTTAAGGCTAAGGATTGGTCAAGGCTATGCTTGTTAGACATTGTGCTAGGGGATTTTAAAGTTAGGCCCTCATGGTCTTCTATGTTTGCATCCATCTAGAAAGCTTGGGAAGTCATCAAACTCTTCATTGACAACAGAGGTGCCATTGACTGTAGCAAAAATTGCATTGATAGAAACGGGTCTATCTGGTGGAATTTGAAACACAATAACAAAGCTTTAGCCCAGGTACAGGTTTGTTCAACAAAAAAGTGGTTTAAGATGGGAATCAAATCATTTGAAAATATTTTACAAAACAATGCTTTAAAGAGTTGGCTCCAATTTAAAGAAGAATTTAACATCCCAAAAATACAAAGAAGAACATATTCTATGCTTGACAGAGCTTTGTAGGGTTATTTGCATCAGAATTATTTTGTTGAATGCATCACATGGGATGTTATCAAATGGAAAGATGGCACAACGTTTGACAAAATGACACCGAAGAAGCTTTACAACTTGATGACTGGGAACGGGGATATTTTTGCACACATTAATTCTACTTGGAATGTCATGCTTGATCATAAAGAGCTGCATAAAACATTGTCTATTATATGGTCCAATGTCATAGAACCAAAGAAATTTGTTTTAGATGGATTTTGTTATTAAAGAGGCTAGCATTAGGGTCTAAGAGTCCTCTGTGTCTATTTTGTAGTCCTACTGGACTTCAGAACCACAAAACATTTTACAATTTGTAGCTCACTGCTAACTACAAATCACTCTCGAACTTTGACTAACAATCACTTTTCATTTGCAAATTGCAAGCTAAACCCACTGCTAAATGCTCCCTGAGCCCAAAATCTAGATTGCAATATGCAAACTGGGCATAAACCTCAAATAGTAGCAGAACAAAACATTCATTTTGAAGGTTTTATCACATGAAATTTGAAAATTTGGGCATTTTAATTTCTAGAAATTATACAATTGATATAATTAGACATTAATTAATTCATTATGGATTTAATTGATCAAAATATAAAGACATTGGTAAACTATACAAAATTGATAATTAACTTAACTTAAACATTTCTAGGATCACCCTATTGGACATGACCTCCCCAACCAAAATGATGTACTGATACAAAGGGGTCATTATGGCATCAAAGTTCATGTCTGACTTAGTAAACATAATAGACATTGATTTAAAACATGTGGGTTTATATGAATTCCATACAAGGATGGCTACCAATCAGGAGCAAATGTCTAACAGAACTAAAAACTTAAAGGCTAGTGGACTAGTCCAAGTTATGGAATTTCCTATTACATGACAATCTACATAGCATGTTATGACATCAAAGTTCATGTTTGACTTAGTAAACATAATAGACATTGATTTAAAACATGTGGGTTTATATGAATTCCATACAAGGATGGCTACCAATCATGAGCAAATGTCTAACATGTTAGGGTTAGCCGGCAGAAGATATCAATTAAATGCAAATAAAGATTAAACAGAGAAATGGAAATACACAGAAATAATAATAGCGAGAGACAAGTTTTAACGTGGTTCACCCAAACTCAGGCTACATCCACCAAACAGAGAGTCCAATATTATTATCCAGTAAATCAAACCGATTACAATCAGCAATCCCTACAACTCAATACCGCTGCAAAATGCTACAATACAATATATCAAAACCCTAACCCTTAGCCGCTTTTTATCAAGCTTTTTGTCAGTTACAAAATAGGGTTTTCTTATGTCGGTCAATGAAAAAATTAACTCCCGGTGCATTATAAAATAATAAAAAATTGTGTGAGGTTTCGGGGGCGTTGCCCCCGAGCCCCCACGGGGGTGCTGCCCCTCGACCTCGCCCTGTATCGCGACAGGGAACGCGCCAGGGGCGCTGCCCCTGGACCCCACTAGGGGCGCTGCCCCCAAACCCCCGCAAGGGGTGCTGCCCCTTGACCCCGTAGGAATTTAGGGGGAAACCGCGCTGATAAAAGTGGGGTAAATATAACCTCCGAGTCTGATTAGGCTCCATATAACAACAATCTCCCACTTGGAGACTGATCAGACTCCACACCATATCATCTCCCACTTGGAGACTGATCATAACACCACTGACCCTGTAGCTCCCACTAGAAATAAGCACCCTGGACTCTGCTGTTCTATTTTTGTTGTCTTCAGTCTAGAAGACCAACCGAAGCTGAAGAGGAGCTCAGCTTCTCCCTTGTAACTGCCTTTGTAAACATATCTGCTGGATTGTCATCTGTATGTATCTTGGCCAGCTGTAACTGTCCATCATCCAACACCGACCGAATGAAGTGATACCTCAACTGTATATGTTTGGTCTTTGAATGCAAGGCAGAATTCTTTGCAAGATGTATGGCACTCTGGCTGTCTGTAAACAAATAACTGTTAACCTGTTGTGTGCCCAATTCATTCATGAAAGATTGCAGCCATATCATCTCCTTGCTTGCCTCTGTTGCAGCTACATATTCTGCCTCTGTGGTGGATAAAGCAACCACCTTTTGCAACCTGGAAATCCAACTTACCGCTGTTCCACCTACAGTAAAGACATAACCTGTAGTACTCCGCTTGGTATCAATATCTCCTGCCAAATCTGAGTCTACATAACCTGCTAAATCAGTATTAGAGCCCCCAAAACATAAGTGTTTATTGGATGTACCTCTCAAATACCTGAGAATCCATTTTACCGCATTCCAATGCTCTAATCCGGGATGACTCATATACCTGCTAACGACTCCTACAGCATGTGCAATATCTGGTCTCGTGCATACCATGGCATACATTAAACTGCCTACAGCTGAAGCATATGGTACCTTGGACATTTTCTCTTCCTCCTCTTGTGTCTTAGGACACATGTCCTTAGTTAATTTCAAATGACTAGGCAAAGGTGTGCTGACAGCTTTTGCATTCTCCATGTGGAATCTCTGCAACACCTTTTCAACATAAGCAGCCTAAGATAGAGTCAATTTTCTGTTCATCCTATCTCTGCAAATTTTCATACCAAGGATTTGTTTTGCTGCCCCCAAATCCTTCATATCAAATGATTTTGCCAACTGCTGTTTTAGCTCTCTTATGTGATCCATGTTAGACCCAGCTACAAGCATGTCATCAACATATAAACATAAAATAATGTAGCTGTCATTATCTAACCTCTTAAAATAAACACAATGGTCAGAATTACACCTACTGTAGCCTTGCTCAACCATAAAACTATCAAATTTCAAATACCATTGCCGAGGTGCTTGTTTCAGGCCATACAGGCTTTTCTTCAATCTGCACACTTGTCTCTCCTTACCTTTGACCTCAAATCCCTGTGGTTGTGCCATGTATATCTCCTCCTCCAAATCACCATGGAGAAAGGTAGTTTTCACATCTAGCTGTTCCAAATGTAAATCTTCAGCAGCCACAATACTTAAAACAGTACGAATAGAAGTCATCTTGACAACCGGAGAAAATATCTCATCAAAATCAATGCCCTTTTTCTGTGCAAATCCTTTTACAACTAACCTGGCCTTAAATCTTTTTTGACCTCCATCTTCCTCTTTCAGCCTGTAAACCCATTTATTTGGTAAAGCCTTTTTACCTATAGGTAACGTACATAATTCCCAAGTCTGATTTTTCAACAAGGAGTCCATTTCTTCTTTCATTGCAAGCTCCCACTGAACCTGTGTATCCACCTGCATAGCTTCATCATACCCTTTGGGTTCACCAGCATCTGTTAACAAAATAGAATACAAAGAGGGAGAAAACCTTTCAGGAGGTCTGTTGATCCTTGTTGACCGTCTAACATTCACTAGAGTTTGTGGTATTTCTGGTTGCTGTTGCGGAGCATGAGGAACCACTGGAACATCACTATTTGGAGTATCGTCCAGCACCACATAATCCTTTTCTTTCTTCTCATGTTGCTGCAACTGATCTTTGTACAACACCTTCTCATTGAATATAACATCCCTGCTTCTCACAATTTTCTGATTTTCAAAATCCCAAAGCCTATAACCAAATTCATCAATGCCATATCCAACGAAGGTACATTTTTTTGATTTCGCATCCAGCTTGGTTCTATTTTCAGAATCTATATGTGCAAATGCTTCATAGCCGAAGGTTTTCAAAAAAGAATAACTCACCTTCTTGCCTGTCCATGCTTCCTCTGGAATACCACAGCCTAAAGGAACTGAAGGACCTCTGTTAATTAAATATACAGCAGTGTTGACAGCCTCTGCCCACATGTTTAAAGGTAGCCCAGCATGCAATCTCATGGTCCTTGCACGCTCCATTATTGTCCTATTCATGCGTTCAGCCACTCCATTTTCCTGTGGAGTCCCTGGAACCGTTTTCTGCCTGCGAATTCCATTAAGGGAACAATAATCTTCAAATTCTTTGCTGCAATACTCACCACCATTATCAGATCTGAAACATTTTAATCTTTTACCCATCTCATTCTCAACCAAGCTTCTCCATTTCTTAAATATTTCAAATACATCAGATTTTTGTCTAAGGAAATAAATCCAGACCTTCCTAGTTGCATCATCTATGAATGTAACATAATACCGAGAGCCACCGAGAGAAGATACCTGAGCTGGTCCCCATACATCTGTATGCACAAGCTCCAATTTTTCATTTTTCTTTTGCTTCCCATCCTTGAGAAAACTGACTCTCTTTTGTTTTCCATACACACAACTTTCACAGAAATCCATATTAATACATTTCAGACCTGGTAAAACTTTCTTAGAATGAAGTACCTTCATACCTTTTTCACTCATATGCCCAAGTCTGTTATGCCACAGTGTTGTCTCAGAACCTGCAGCAACTTTTCCAGTCTCTTCCTGCAAACCTACAGCAACTGTTCCTGAACCTGCTTGTTTTTTCTCTGTAACAGCTAAAGTAGAAGGAACAGTATGACCTGTACAAAGATATAAGGTGCCTACTTTCACACCTTTTGCTACTACCAAGGCACCTTTTGAAACCTTCCAATTTTTATCAGTAAATGTAGCAGTGCAACCTTGTTTAGTTAGCTGCCCCGCTGAAATTAAATTCCTACTGAGCCTTGGAACATGCCTTACCTCTTGTAGTAGCCAATGATTCCCATTCTGTAACTTAATCTTGATTCTTCCCTTTCCAACAATCTGACAGGGTTCATTATCTCCCAAATAAACTAGCCCAAAATCCCCTTGGACATAATCAAGGAAATAACTTCTATGGGGCGTAGCATGAAATGAGGCCCCTGAATCTAAAACCCATGAATCATCAGCATTATCTAGGGAAAGAATCAAAGCATCATCTTCAGACTTATTACTTACCACATTTGCTTCCTTATTGCCTTCTTGTTTGTCTCCTTCTTTGTTCTTCCGAGACCAGCAATCTTTCTTCAGATGACCTGGTTTTCCACAGTACCAGCAATCCTTCTGTCCTCTGGTTTGGGATCTTTTGTCCTTTGATTTTCCTCGTGACTTCCCATGACCTCCAGAACTTTCTCCTCTCTCCTTTGATCTGCCCCTACTTTCTGCACTCAAAACACTGCCTGATTTGGATCCACCTGAGCTTTTCTTACGAATTTCCTCACTCAGAATAACACCAACAACATCATCAAATTTTAGGGTATTTGAACCAGAAACAGAGTTACTAACCGCCATTACCAAACTATCCCAGCTTTCAGGCAATGAACATAATATCAAGAGAGCTCTAACTTCTTCATCAAATTTTACATTTACAGAAGTCAATTGACTGACAATCGTATTAAATTCATTTAAATGCCCTGTCACAGATCCACCTTCAACCATTTTCAAATTAAACAACTGCTTCATGAGAAATACCTTATTTGAGGCTGAGGGTTTTTCATACAATTTTGCCAAAGCTTTCATCAGACCATCTATTGTCTTCGCTTCTGTTATATTGAATGCCACCGACAGTGCCAGGCACAACTGAATGGTTCCTAGTGCCTTTCTGTCAAGAAGATTCCAATCCTCATCAAACATTGTTGCCGGTTTCTTGGCTACTCCTTCCAACGGCCTCCATAAATCCTTTTGATAGAGGTAATCCTCCATCTGCATCTTCCATAACTGATAGTTCTGCCCATTGAATTTATCAACCTTCGTTTTACCCTCGTCCGCCATTGCTCCCACTCAACCTGAGACTTTCCTGCAGACGATAATCGAACACAACCCGCTCTGATACCACTTGTTAGGGTTAGCCGGCAGAAGATATCAATTAAATGCAAATAAAGATTAAATAGAGAAATGGAAATACACAGAAATAATAATAGCGAGAGACAAGTTTTAACGGGGTTCACCCAAACTCAGGCTACATCCACCAAACAGAGAGTCCAATATTATTATCCAGTAAATCAAACTGATTACAATCAGCAATCCCTGCAACTCAATACCACTGCAAAATGCTACAATACAATATATCAAAACCCTAACCCTTAGCCGCTTTTTATCAAGCTTTTTGTCGGTTACAAAATAGGGTTTTCTTATGTCGGTCAATGAAAAAATTAACTCCTGGTGCATTATAAAATAATAAAAAATCGTGTGAGGTTTCGGGGGCGCTGCCCCTTGACCCCGTCTTGGGGGCGCTGCCCCCAAACCCCCGCAAGGGGCGCTGCCCCTTGACCCCGTAGGAATTTGGGGGGAAACCGCGCTGATAAAAGTGGGGTAAATATAACCTCTGAGTCTGATTAGGCTCCATATAACAACATAACAGAACTAAAAACTTAAAGGCTAGTGGACTAGTCCAACTTATGGGATTTCCTATTACACGACAATCTACATAGCATGTTATGACATGTGCATAACATTGTAGTCCTAACCAGAGGGAAATTAGAACTACAGAGGGTAATGCAGTATTGCTTATTCAACCCTAGTACATTAAAGAGACATTTGGACTCCCAACTAGAAATTCATGTATACATGTCACTATGGACTCAACCCAGAAATACTATGAGGAAAATTTAACCAAATGTCTAGACACTATTAATAAAGAGTGGTTATTGAAACCCAAAGGCACTATCCCAAGATTGTCAAAGAATTTATTCAGGTGTGATTTCATTGAAGAAGTGAATGATTTTATAACCTTGTTGAGTAGTCAATAGAAAATAGAATGCTAGGGAATTTCAAACTTGGATGTACAAATACATTGTAAAAATATTAGCTGGCAAAAAATTTATTGACTAGGCCACCATGATCAATTATATACCACATGAAAAATTTAATAATGTCACACATTCCAAGAGATTTTATATGACATCATATCTAGTATACGCTCTTGCAAGGAGGCAACAATTTCTAGGCCTACAAGTGGAGGGTGTCATCATGCCATGACAACAAAAGGTCTATGAATACTACCCCCAACTATAATATAAACTAGCTGCCCAAAATTTCATGAGAGTAAATGATGTATTTGTATTTTATTTAATTAGACTATTAGAAGGAGATTTTGGTAAGAGAATGTTAGATAAAGCAAATATAGAAATTGACAAATTATGGGGTTGTTGGTATATTCAATTCCCCACTTTCACATATATTAGAGTGGGAGGTTTTTATAAAGCTCCATACAAGTTGCCTCGGTATGTTAATGACAGATTGGTATTGTTAGAATTGTGTAGACAACTAGTAGAAGTACACAAATTATGTTCTAAGAAAATAAGGGGGCCTCAATTCCCTACTATCATCAACAAGCATCAATATTTGACAAGTTAGGCCTCAAAATGTGTAGAGATTGAAATGGCTTAGGTGAATTTGAAATTATATGAATCAAGGGCCTTTTTCAATCCAAAAACTACTATTGAGGGATTGAAACATATTTGTAAACACAAGGAGAGGCTAGAAGACTTTTGGGCCAACTATGATGACTATGATGTTAGAAGAAGAGATTATATAAGGCTTAACACTCTCCAATTGAAACTATACCATATAGAAACTATTTCAAAGGTAATAAAGGATGATGGAAATATTATGGATTCAACTTATGAGGAAGAATAGATTGCTTCCAAGCCCTTTCCTAGGATAGATTGAGGCTAGAAGGAACTCAATGATATAAATTAGAGGACTGAAAAGGTAATTAAGAGGACAAAATAATGGTTAATTAAAATGAAATTAAAACATGGACTACTGATAAGAGAGCTTAAGGTGCCTAGTTTTATAAGAGATGATTTAAAGAAAGCATCCTCCTCTAAACCTAGTTTCCTCCACACAAAACCATTCCACCTAAATCTCCTCTTCACAATGTGCCACCACCATCTCCTCCTCAAGGGAATTTGCAAGCAAGATCTTCCCAAATTATGCATAAGCAAGAAGAAGCGGTTGCAATTCCTTCTATAGGAAGGACTCCTCCTTCTAAAAGAAAATCTCCCACTTCTTCTCTTAAGAGAACACCTACACCTAAAAGGGAATCATTTACTTCTTCTTTAGAAAGAACTTCTATTTTACCCCCTCATCCTCCAAGTCGTCCTCCTGAGCATAATTTTCCAAGGCATGAACAACAACAGTTTGAACAATAGGGTGAATAAAAAATTGAGCAAGCAAAGGATGCAAAGAAAGAAATTGAGCAACCACAGACAAAGAAACAAGATAAGCAAAAAATGGACCAATAATTGGAAAAATAAAAAGGTCACCAAAAGGAAATTGTACAAAGAGAAGTACAATAAGATACACAAGATAAAACCACTTCTAAAGAGAAAACACAAACTTGGATGATACTCCTCAGTGGTTTTACTAGATCATACAAAGTAAGAAAAGAGTATTATAGGTGCCTAGAGATGACTTTACTCAATTTTCATTCAAGATCACTAGGCCACCCTCTCCAAAGAAAGTGAGAGTTAGGTCTACAATCACTACTAATGCACAAGGAGCCTAGTAGGACCATATTGTAACCCTAATGAAAGATGTTTTAGAAACTCAAATGCAACCATTTGACTTTATAGTCACTACAATTTCATTGGGGAAACCTTCTAGGGAATAGGGGAAGCAAATTACAAAATCTTCTGTGGAATGGATGATCCAAAAGATGGAAAAGGATAAAGTGACTAAACAAGAATTAAGAAATAAGGCTGCTTATCTAACTTCTTATATTGTAAATTTGGTTGGAATAGTTGATCTTGTAGCTACAACCTCAACCCATGCAACAATTTCAAGAGCAGATATAGGGATGCCACTAGTTAATGAAGTAAAAATCATAGTTACAACTACAAGGACATGGATCAATGAATTGCTAATACTTCGTCATAAAAAAATGACAAAATGGTGGATGAATGCAATAGGTTTGCAATAAGCGGGTAATGAATACTAAGTTCAATATATATGGAGGGTTTGACAGAATATATATGCATTACAGAATATATATATATATATATGACTAGTTTTGACAGAGATGATTTTAGAATGTGTTTTTGAAGTTAGATCAAAATGGATAGAAAATGCTTGCTTATGAGAAATGTATAGAAAGGGGAGAGTAAACAACAAGGGCAAAGTATGATGAGTACAATTTTGTTGTGTTATGCTTGGGCAAAGTAATAAGAATGGTTGCAGCATTGTTTGTAGAGATATATTTGTGATGTAGAGATGAGGATATACAGAAGTTAATGGAACTATTGTAGACAAAGGAATCAAATGATTGTTGCAGAGGTAAAAGAGTTCATTCTTATAGTCTAATAATGTCCTTTGATGATTACTTAGTTCTTGAGTGCATTAATATGATCATACATGACTGAGTAAATGGTTGTATGTAAAGTGAAATTATTTTAGGTTTGATCAACTCTTGTATTAAGAAGCTTGTATATTGTGTCATGGCATCAAAGTACTTATGTGTATGCAAGGAGGATAATATTTGTACAAGTGGTAATAAGAGAGTGGATGTTTGATGAGGTTAACAAAGAGACTTGTAGAGATTGATGCAAGACAGTGAAACAAAGTGTCCCTCTATACTTTTTTATTTTTCATTCAGATTTGTGATGTATACCTGATTGTTAGTGAGACAACATTTTGCCAGTGAGGCACCTATTTTCAAGTAAGGAAATTGTATATGCCAGTGAGGCAATTGTATTTTCCAGTGAGGCACAAAAAGTAGCCAGTGAGGCTTTGTAATCAGTGGGATTTTATTAAGTCAGTGAGGCAATTTTCCCAAGTGGTTTTTTATCCCTATGAGGGTTTTCCACTCATAAATCATGTGTTATGGTTCTTGTTGATTGTCTCTATATTTGTGCAAGGTCTTTATTATCATACTCATCATTGCACATGTGTATATGTGTTTGAAGAATCCTTAAGTTCTCTTTATTTTCTGTCTAGAGAGTTAAAGGTGCAAAAAGTTTAAAGGATTATAGACCATTGATTCACCCCCCTCTCAGTGGTCCTGTACACCAACAAGTGGTATTAGAGAAAGGTTCCATGTAGAAGTCTAATAGGCTTGGGTAGGTCCTGATAGTGGAGTACAATTGGAAAGTGTAAAATAAATAGAGAAAAGAAAGATGCCAAGCAAAAGGTTGTAAAACAAGCCCCAGTCAAGTCAACGAATGAGTTGTTGCATGAGTCACCCCTGAATGTTGACACAAAGTATGATAAAGAGAATGGTCTTGCAATTGAGAGTTTTGATAAAAAGGAAGACTTCATTGTGAATGAAGGAGAACAAAAACTTGATGAAAGAGAAGATGATTTTGTTGTTGAGATTGATGACAAAGAAGGAGACTTCTTTGTGGGTGAAGATGACTATGAATAGGAGTATGATGAACAGGATGTGAGGTTGATATAGGTGAACTTTTGTGTGCTCTGGATACAATCAAGCAACTCAGAAAAGAGAATTAGAAATTAAAAGACTAACTTCAATAAGAAAAATATTCCAAGGACAAGGTATGTTCAAATTTTGCAAAAGTTTCTTTAAATCTTGAAGAGTCTAACAAACTTATTATCAGTCTAAAGACAAAGATAGAAGAAACAAAAAGGGTAGTTGATTTCACAAAATCTGATGTAGAAGTCAAAACTAATTAATGTCTAAAACTAGAGTCAAAAATAGTCTCTTTGAGAAATAAATTAGAAAAGGCATCTTCTAAGTTGGACAAGAATCTACAGTTTGAAAAGAGTATTGAATGCTTAAATGACTTGTTAAGCAAACAAATGCATCATAAGGACACTACAAGCCTAGGATATGAAGAAGGGAAGACTTCTAAAGTTAGGAATACACCAAGGAAGAAGACAGATTTGGGTCATCATGTTGTTGTTCCTGCAAATAAGAAAGAAGATAAATGTGTTGAACAAGACCTCAAGGCATCCACCTATCAGGAAATACCATTCAATTTAAGGTACAACTACTCTTAGTTTCATGGTTATTGCTATTCTTGTCATGTTTATGGTCATAGAGCTAGAGATTGTAGAACTCACTCAAGAAATGGTCTTGGATGGAATAAGGATAAGAGTTCTTATAGTTTGTCAAATCAGGACTATAACAATGTTTGTTATAACTGTAATAAAGTTGGTCATATAGCAAGGGACTGTTGGATGCATGGAAGATATGGTCATAGAAGTTTTTTTTGGTTGTCAAGAGAATATGATTTTGTTCCTCCTGTTAGTTATAAGGTTGCATGCTATAGATGTCATAAGTTTGGACACAAAGCACAATACTGTAGAATTGATTTAATGAAACCAGTTAATCATCACAAGACTAAAGGAGTTATAAAAGTTTGGAAAAGAAAACAAGAGAAAGAGCAGGAAGATCCTTAACGTATGCATACTGCACAAAAAGCATCAACTGTTGCATGAAAGATAGCATGAGGTAAGGGGAAGTAGGTTAGTGTTTTATCTTTTAACCCCTTTATGGAGTCTAGAAGAATGAGTCAGTAGGAGAAAGGATGTTTGTTTACTTCATGGAAGAGGAGTTTCCTCATATTTATAGTATTGTGAGATCACAGATTAAGTTATTTTGAGGATATCACATTTGGCCCTTCATCAGACTGGTTAATCAGGAGTTGCAGTAGGCTGATGTATTTCAGATATCTTAATTATGTTCATCACATTGAGATTGATTAGGAGGTTGATTTAGTGATGGTGTGATATTCTTGCTATTCTTAAGGATCAATTCATGGTTGATTTTCCTTAAGAAATAAGATCATCTTATTGATGGTTGAAGTACATATGGAGTTTCTTGGTTTACTTTGCTAAGGTCTCTATGTTGGTCACAGTTGATAACATTGCATTTGCATTTCATAGTTGGCACTTGCTTTCAAGGTTTTGGTGCATATTGGTAATATTGACACTTTGTTGCTGGTAATCTATCAGTTGGTCATTTGACAATGCCTTGGAATGCCTTGACAGTTGGTTCATATCTCAACTCTTGCTTGAGACATTGGTTCTTTGACAGTGATTTGTTGCTGCATGGATGGCACTAAGGACAGTGAATGGTGATAAGTGGAGTATGTTTGTCATTGATTAGATTGTTCTTTTCTTCAAATTTGGACAATGTGGAGTATGTATTGCACATACAGATTATTATCTTATTTTTGGTGTTTGAAGACACAGTGATAGGTGTCTTGAACCAATAAGACTTGCCTCTCTTTTCAAAAACACAAAACATATATGCAAGGTTTCAGGGGGAGTTTCACAGTTGTCATTTCATTTATGGTTTCTGTTTACAGCTCTTAATGCAATGAAGTATTCATTCAGTCAGTTTTGATTCTTTTATAGTGTATTTGTGATGCATTTATGTGGCAATGATGATAGATTGGACACCATGCTTTGATGGTTCAATTTGTGATTCCTTCTCATATTCTTGCACCATGTATATATAGTGAAAGTTGTAGGTGATAATACCCAATGCTAGTTGTTACTCCTATTGACATTTGGATAGTGTTTTGGACAGTGATGCATATGCTTGGATTGATCATTTCTTAGCTTAGACAGTGTGTGACTATTCATCTTAGACAAATTCTTTGCCCTTCACATTCATGTGGTTCATGATTTTGATGACAGTGCTATGAGATTGATGGTACATCTGTTTTGGTTTTCTTGAAAGCTTTGCATAGTACAACGTTCATAGCTAGTACTAATGGATGGTGGAATGCTCATAATAATAGTCTCTCTTGCTAACATGTCAAGTACAAATGCTAATTCAATTAGAGCGGGGACATCTTGAAAGATATGGACAGTCAAATGAATAATCGCTTGTGAGATAGAGATTAGTTAACAGTCATGATTATGATAGTACTCTATTACTTTTTATTCTTGCAAGTGACAATCTGTTGGTGTTTATGACTGCAGTGATAGTCATTTAGCACATTCATCTTATCCTATTTATTAATGCAGTTGAAAGAGTACACAGGAAAACTTTTATGACAGTGTATGAGGTAAGAGAACAATTAATATGAAAATTTCAGATGTGTTAGACATGTGTGCCAATTGTAGAAGCATAACTAAAACAGTGACAATAGTTTGAGACTACAGAATACTGGAGAGTCTTGCAAGGTTTGTTCAAGGAAGAGACAGTGTATTGTAGTTCCAAGATTATTTTCTCTATTGAATATGAAGTATACCATGCAGGGAAGACTAGGACAGTTTTTGTAGGCAGTCATTCATTCATGGTATTCTGTCAGAGACAGCAAGACAATAAAGATGCATAGCAGAGTTGTGCAAGATAAAATTTTCTTCTTCACAATGTTGATTGTGTTCACAAAGTCAATTCATGAAGGTATCTTGTCAGGAGGAGTTAGCCCTTTGTCATTGGCTGTTAAAGGGGGAGAGAGCAGTGTTGTGTTTTGCCATTAATGGCAAAGGGGGAGATTGATGGAAGTTGTTTGTCATTGATGTCAAAAAGGAGTGTAGTTGGTTTGCATTCATGAGGTAGGTGTTTGATCATTGATGTTTAGCAAGGTGTTTGTGATGTTTGTGATGAGGTTTGATGCTATGATGTTGATAAGGTGTTTGATGTTTCCATTCCATTGTTATGTTGATCCTCAGTTGATGATGTTCTTGACTTGTTTCATGGCTCTTGAGGATGTCAGTCATGTTTCATGGTTTAGTCCACTTTCTTCATCACATGCTTCATGGTTTTAATACTCATTTGATTTTATCACACATCTCATGGTTCAGGAGTTCATGTCTTTCTTTGTTGTTTGATTTGAGGCTTATTATGTTTGCCATCAGGGCATAAGAATAGCAAAGTACACAAGATTGGTTGATCATATTCAAGCATGTGCAGATGTCAGATGACAAGGATCATGACAAGGAGACAGCGGTATCACAACTGTTAATGATCTCACTGATTGTTTTCTTGCTCATTTTCTTCATTACAAAGTGGGTATGTTGTTAAGCATTCATGAGATTTTGAGTCTTCCCTTCAACAACATTGCTTTTGTCTCTCATTTTCAAGTGACTGTGTATCATTCATAACAGAAGAAAATTCTGATAACTTATTCCTAAAGTTTCTTTGGGTATTGGCTTTCCATATCTCTTATACAAAGGTTTCAAACCCTAAGAAAATAACCCTAAAAGACCTAAGGGTTTATATTTCTTTGACGCCCTTCAAAGGTGATTTGTTTTTGTGTTCTAAATGAGAGGTAACTTGATCAGCCGGTAAACTTGTCACTTAAGTGACATAATGAGGGTTTTATAACGTGGGTTCACCGACCCCATCTCCTAGGTGGCATGGGACCCTTTGGTGGTTACTTTTCAAACAAGCGCCAAAAAGTCATCAATGGTGTAAGTTAAAAGTGTTTAGGGCGCGAGTAAGAAAATCAATGGTCTTAATTTAATTTGTGTTCAAAACTTCAACTACCACTTCTAGATGCTTGCAAATTGACAGGCATAAGGTCGTATTTTAGTTCATATTGTTGGTATGTTGGTTTTGTAACTATTTTATGGTTTTGTTTTGGACAGTTTTGAATAAGAATAGAAGTGAGTGTTCGTTGGAGTTGAAAGAAAATGTTATGTTGATGATGTTGTATTTTTTGGAGGGTAATGAATACTGAGTTCAATATATATGGAAGGTTTGACATAATATATATGCATTACAGAATATATATATATATATATGACTAGTTTTGACAGAGATGATTTTAGAGTGTGTTTTTGAAGTCAAATCAAAATGGATAGAAAATGCTTGCTTATGAAACATGTGCAAAAAATCCTTGCTTATGAGACATGTACAGAAAGGGGAGAGTAAACAACAAGGGCAAAGTATGATGAGTACAATATTTGATGTGTTATGCTTGAGGCAAAGTAATAAGATTGGTTGTAGCATTGTTTGTAGAGATATATTTGTGATGCAAAGATGAGGATATACAGAAGTTAATGGAGCTATTGCAGACAAAGGAATCAAATGATTGGTGCAGAGGTAAAAGAGTTCATTCTCACTGTCTAATAATGTCCTTTGATGATTACTTAGTTCTTGAGTGCATTAATATGATCATACATGACTGAGTAAATGGTTGTATGTAAAGTGAAATTGTTTTAGGTTTGATCAACTCTTGTATTCAGGAGCTTGTATATTGTGTCATGGCATCAAAGTACTTATGTCTATGCAAGGAGGATAATATTTGTACAAGTGGTAATGAGAGAGTGGATGTTTGATGAGGTTAACAAAAAGACTTGTAGAGATTGATGCAAGACAGTGAAACAGATTGTCCCTCTATACTTTTTTATTTTTCATTCAGATTTGTGATGTATACCTAATTGTCAATGAGACAACATTTTGCCAGTGAGGCAGTTGTATTTTCCAGTGAGGCTTTGTTAGTGAGGCACAAAATGTAGCCAGTGAGGCTTTGTAATCAATGCGATTTTATTAAGCTAGTGAGTCAATTTTCCCGAGTGGTTTTTTATCCCTATGAGGGTTTTCCACTCATAAATCATGTGTTATAGTTCTTGTTGATTGTCTCTATATTTGTGCAAGGTCTTTGTTATCATACTCATCATTGTACATGTGTATATGTGTTTGAAGAATCCTTAAGTTCTCTTTCTTTTCTGACTAGAGAGTTAAAGGTGCAAAAAGTTTAAAGGATTATAGACCACTGATTCACCCCCCTCTCAGTGCTCCTGTACTCCAACACTCTTTAACCTGCAAACCCATTTTCTTTCCCTTTTACCTCAAAACCTATAGGTTGTTGCATATAAATTTCTTCCTCAAGATCTCCATGCAAGAATGTAGTCTTAACATCCATTTGCTCAATCTCCCAATCATAAGTTGCAACAATAGATAAAAGAAATCTAATAGAAGTTAATTTAGCAACAGGAGAGAATATCTCACAAAAATCAAATCCCTCTCTCTGGGAGTAGCCCTTGGCTACCAGTCTAGCATTGTACTTCTCTAATGACCCGTCTGCTCCAAACTTCCTCTTGAAGACCCACTTACAACCTATGGCCTTTCTTCCTTTGGACAAACAAACAAGATCACAGGTGTTACAAGAGTCTAAAGCCATCATCTCCTCCTGCATGGCTAACTGCCAAGACTCACTATCATCTGAAAGAATAGCTTCCTTGTAGGATCTAGGCTCATCTTTAGTACTCAATAAACAAAATACACAATGGAATCTGGTGGGCTATACATGTCAACTGGATTCTATTCTCTTGTGGATCTCCCCAAGGGTGGTGTAAGAGTCTCAACTTGATCATCTATACCAACTTCTTCTGTAACAACAGATTCATCTTCATCAGAACTACTCGAATCTTCTTCTTCTTCTTCACCCCCCAATCCATCATTCTATTCTTCCTGAGGTGCATCTTGCTACTCTAACTCAAAGTGTACTCTCTTTACCTTTTCATCTTTTTCTTTTGGCTGCTCAGGTTTAGAAATAGCTCTAAGTTCCCTGAAAATAACATCTCTAAAGTAGTTAATCTTATGGGTTAGTGGATTCCAAGACTTATAACCTTTGACATTATCACCATATCCACTGAATGTACACTTTTCAGCTTTTGGATCCAACTTAGATCACTTTTCCTTAGGCACGTGAACAAAAGCCTCACAGCCAAAAACCCTTAAATGTGAAATAGAAGGTTTCTTACCTATCCACACTTCATAAGATGTCGAGTCAAGAGCCTTACAAGGAGATCTGTTAACCAAGTAGAAAGAAGTACACATAACCTCTACCCAAAAGCATTTATCCAACTGTGCATCACTCAGCATACTTCTGGCCCTTTCCATGATTGTTTGATTCATCCTTTCTGTAACACCATTTTGTTGTCGTGTATACAGAGTTGTCTTTTGTTTGAGAATACTCACATGCTTGTAAAACTCATCAAATTCCTTAGAGCAATATTCCCCTCCATTGTTAGATCTTAAAATTTTTATCTGCAACCCTAATTGGTTCTCTACTAAGACTTTAAATTCCTTAAACTTAATGAAAACTTCATATTTGTGTTTCATAAAATAAACCCAAGTAAATCTGGACACATCATCAATGAAGGTAACAAAATAACAAGACTTTCTAATAGAATCATTATCCACATGTCCAAACAGATCCGTATGAATAATTTCTAACTTCTCTTTTGCTCTGTTGCTTCCTAAAGGAAATTATTTTTTGTTTTGTTTACCAAACACACAATGCTCACAGAAATCAAAGTGCTCATCAGAATAAGAGAAATTGTCCAACAAATCTTTATTCTTAATAGTTTTCAAAACATTATTGCTAGTGTGGTCCAATCTACGGTGCCACAACATACATGTATTTTTAGTACTGGCCTCAGATACATAGGAGGCATTACAAACTATAGTGGCTTCAAGCTTGAATAGGTTTCCCAATCTCTTCCCCTTCACTACCACCAAGTTCCCTCTCACTAATTTGTAGCCATGCTTGTCAAAAGTCAAATGCATTCCGAAATCATTCAGCTTTGAAACAGAAATCAAAATTCTAGCTAATCCAGGAACATGATAAACATCAAGGAGGGTTATAATCCTCCCATCACTAAAACACAACAGTACCTTTCCTTTCCTAACTATCAGATATGTAGAGTTGTCTCCAAGATAGATATTACCTTCATCATAATCTTCATATGTGGAAAACCATTCCTTATGCAGGGTCATATGAAACGAGCATCCTGACTCAACCAACTAGTTTTCATTAGAAACAACATTGCATACAGAAAGTAAAACATCTTCACCTGCATTCGAGGACTTATCTGAAGATCTCTCCCACTGTTTCTTAAGGTTCCTACACTCCTTCACATGTCCCCTTTTACCGCAGTTCTAACACTTAACTCTATTCTTCTTCCCAGGAGTCTTAGACCAGCCCTTGGACTTGTCCTTAACCCCTTTCTAATCTCCTTTCGGTCCTGTTGATGTATGTAAAGTACATAAGCAACATGAGATAAATTCACAATGAACTCAGTCTCTCTTGAAAAGTATGGAGAATTATACACAGATAATTCTCAACTCCAAGGCTCTGATAGTCAGTTCTTGAACGTATTGGACTATTTAGTGGTTCGTTGTGAGCTATAATGTTCAAGGGGCCTTACATAATCTGTGACTTACTGGACTTGCTCTATTTATGCAAATAACTACAAATTACACTAGAATTAGTGATCCTTTACATGTATTTACCGTTTTACTAGAAAGCTTTGCATAAATTTCAATAAAACAAACTTTGCATCTCAGATTTATATGAAAATTGTCAAAGATCTTTACAATTCCTCATTCTTTATTCAAATATATGACAATTTCCTTCAAATTTCTACATGCATGCTAGTTATTTATGATTTCTGGGAAAAGTTAGGGAAGATAGGGTTAGAAAACTCAATTCTGGAGAAATTATTTCTTTGCTACTCATGTATACAAGATTAATCAATTGCAACACTTCAAAGGAGTAAATTCCATGTATGCTTATCCTGAGCAGTATCATGAATTAACATACAGAAATGCGATCATCAAAGGAAATACATTAAAGAATACCTAAATCTAATGCACTCTGGAATAGACGCAGCAATTAGATGCTTGCATTCATTAATATATGAAAAGTCTTTCAAATTTACAATGTATTTTGACTTCAAATTCTTTGAAAACATCAGCATTTAATCAAAACTCACAGACACTTTACAGATATAGGGAGAAACTGGACATTCCACATTATCTCGACTATAGACATAGGCGCATTCCACTTCACACAATTTTTGCTCAAAGTACTTTACTTCTCTTGCCTAAAAGTAACATATGTCTTTCTCAAACTCTGTGTAACTAAAATGCCAGTAGCAGGGTTCTTTATATAGATTTGAATTCCCCCTTGCTACGGTTACAAAGAAACCCAATCAATGGTTCTAATTCAAACTCACAAGATCAACAATGGAAAACATTTCCAAATTGTCCTTCAAAATATCACCAAGAATATTCCCTTTGGCACAAAGGATGCCATTAGGATCTTTCAAAACAGAGAATCCTCTTTGACTTTCTCTTTGTTGACTTTGGCCGCAACAAAAAATAACAAAATATACCATAGCATATGTAAATAAAGACACAGAAGAACCGACCACTGCCACTGGTACCTTTCCTTCTCATTCTTCTCTTATTCTCTTCAAGTATTCTATGTACTTGGCTATCAATGCTGCAATAGAATTATGATTATTCTAATGACTCACTGTCCATGTATATTTCTATAATTCCACTCTTTCTTTTAATATCCTTGCTTGTTCTTCTACTTCTCTATTTTTCTGATATTTACTTATCTGTGCATTTAATTCCATGACGGAATCAATCATTTCAGTGCTTAGATATGCAACAAGATTCTCTAGGCAAGGTAGATAAATAGCTTTGAATTCTTTAACTGTCATAGCTACATCATAAACTAGTATCTCCTGGCATTCATGCCCAATAGGTCTCTGTATTATTTTCATGTGCTTCCTTATCACTTCATCAACAATTTCTTCTAAATCTCGGGTATTCACAATACAACCCTCCAACATGCTATCTTCACACTTCAGTTCCAATATGTATTGTGGCATATGATTTGTCATTTGAGAGACTATTACTCCCTCATTTATCAATTCTTCAACTCTCTCATTCATGTCTTCAACTTGTTTCAACTCATTTTTGCACTCCTTCATTCTAGATTGGCAATGATGTAAAATAAAATTGCAATTATTTTTCTTCGTAAGGGTAACGAACCAACTGGTAATTGCCTGCTTCATTGTGTTCTCTCCTTTTTGAATAAATGCATTAAACCATTCCCCAAAGATATTTGCTTCAACCTTCTTATTTTCCAATTTAGTGACTTGATCCTTTGATAAAATGGCCAAGTCTGCAGGTAAATCCAGCATGTTAATATTGGGGTCAAATATTCCCTGTATGAACTGTTGCAACTGAACAATATGTCCCTTCAAGTAATCAAACTTATCCTTATCCTTCCTCATCATTTCCATAGTTACTTTATTCATGTCTTCCCATTCTAAAATGTGCTGCTCTCTAGTCACATACCCAAGGTCTATATTCATCAATTGATAATCTTCAAGGCTCATTTCTCCTTTTGCCTTGTCCTTCTAGGGTATGGCCAGCTCCAAAGTTCTAGATCTAGATGGACTTCTCTTTATGGCTGACATGGTTCAAGCTTTTCTCCTTTCCTTCTGTGAATTCCCACCTAAAAAGCTTTTTATGTCAATGGGAACCAGCTGCCACTGTCTTTTATCTTCTAACTTCAGAACCTATCCAAGAATTTGCTTCACTATTTATTTCTACCTTCTTTTCTTCATTTATCACCTCTTCTTGAGGTTTTTTCTATTTCTATTGGCTCTTGTTGTTGTTGTTGTTGCAGTTGTTGCTATTGTTTTTTATCCAAAGGTGGATTCTGTTGTGGTGGAGGTGGTTGCCCATGTACCGCTGAGGATGATGCATTATCTTGATGTTGTGGTCCCTCTTCTTCATTTTCCTTTTCTTCTTCCTCCTCTATATCCTGTTCATCATCTTGTTCTATATTTCCCTCCTCTGAGTTTTCTTCTTGTTCACCTTGCTCAATATTAACATTAGGAACATTTGAAACATCAATATCAGAAATGTCTGCTGGCATTGCTTCCTCTGTCTGCACCTTAGTTTGAACTTGTACATCTTCTGTCATGCTTATCCTCTCTAACTATAATGGATGACCTAAAGATACATTTGTTTCTTCTATAGTTTTTCTCCTTCTTCCTCTTTTTCTGCTTCTGCTACTTGTTGTGCAACAGCTTGCACCTCTTCTATGATTTCAAGTGATACCAATTGACCAAAAGGATCTACTGCTTCTAGGTTTTCCTATATATTTTCATCTTTTTTCATTGGGCTTTGTGCTTTCTCTATCTGATCACTTTGTTCTCCCATTATACGGGAAGTCTTTGATGTTCCCTCTTCTCCTTCATCTTCTAGGGTGCTGCCACAATAATGGGTTACACTTTCTGGGACATCTTGATTTTTGCTGAAATCACATATTTTTAGAAAATATAATGATTTAAGCCTTGAAAGGTTCCATTTAAAAGATTTTAATTGAAGAGGGTTTGATCAAACCCCCTTAGATTCAAACCCCCTTGGATAGAAACCCGCTAGTTTTAAACCATAACTATAATGGAGTCTCCTCTACACCTATCAAAATGCTGATAAAAAACCAATTTTGATTTACCTTTTGGGGGATCAAATGAATTCATTTAAAATTTATGTTTTGAAAGTATGCAGTCTTTATTATAAGCTTCCCAAAAAGTATAATTTTAAATATATTTAATTTGAATATTATATTTATTTTTTATTTCTTGTGAATATAGGTTTTTCACTGAGCATCAAGTTCATTGTTCTACACACATGAAAAATTAGTAAATTAGTGAAACAAAATTTTGAAAAATATCTATGCTTTAGGTATTGATGTCTTTGTTTCAACAAAAGAAATAAAATTAAAATTTGATACATATAAAAAAAGTTATGTTTTATGGAATACGGCTGTCTAAATTATAATTGGTTTGACTTGAAAATTTAATTAAAAAAAAATATTCAACAAAACATTACAAAACCAAATGCATGCCCTATATATCGGTGTTACCAATCTAAATTCAAAAGAATCAGAATTTTATCATTTGTATAAAAAAAGTTATGTGCTACAAAATACACATCACTTTAAAAAAATGTTGTTTACTATTAAAAACTAGTTATCAAAGGAGATGCAAAAAAAATTACAATTTAACTCCAATTTTTTAAAAAAATATATATTTAGAATCTACAAACAAAATCTCACAAATCACTAGTTTGCATCATCTTCAAATTCCTAACGGTTTAGCAGCTATAGGTGTCAAAAAGTGAATATTTAGTTCAAAATGTTGATTTCAATGTCAAGTTTGGCCAAAAAGTGTAACCCATTATTGTGGGATGACCCTCTACCCTTATATCAGCTCCAAATTGTGACTCCTCATCATCACTACTTTCCTCATTGATATTCACAATTTCACTTACTTTCTTGACTTCTCGGCCTTTTGACTCTTGCAGCTTTTCTTCAGTCAACTCTTGTTTGACTTTTATGTGGCCTAGTTTTCTTTCCTTAGGTGTGAAATCTATAGATATAGGCCTTTGTCTCACTCCAACCTGTGGAGAATCCACTATTATAGTAGGAATTTGTGCTTTCCCTTTTGGGGTATCTATGATCACAGCTTTAATTGCACGTTGTCCTGTTAGCACTTCCTTATTTTGCACTTGTTCTACAGTAACCCTTGATGTTTGTGACTGCTCCACATTAACCCCTTGGCTTGATGTTCCCTTTTCCATGAATTTCCTTGAAGGAATGGCGATTGTGATACCAAGAGCATAGGGATCCAAAAGTGTGGCATTCTCGTCTTTATCAAGAACTGTAGTTTCTACAATTTTTCTTCTCTTTTCGTAAAAACACATTAACTCATCTTTACTTTCTCTTTCTCTCTTCTTTCCCTTTTTCTGATAGGTGGCTATAACACCTTGGGCTTTAAGCTCCTCCATCCTATCACTTAACCATGTTTTAGAAAATAAAATAATTGGTTTACATATTACATCCAAAGATGTCTCTGCTGGCTCTTCCCAATTAGGTTCATTAATAGGTAATAATGCCACTCCTTTACTTTCATAACTTTGGTGCAATATTTTACCATCATCTGTAGCCTCCTGGGGAACACTAATTTGCCCCATGGTTCTCATTTGCTCCAATGTCAACCTTTGATGAGCGCTTCTCCTCACTTCTTGCTCATTCTCACAGTCCGACCAGAAATCCTCAATGTGGATTTGGTGCCTATATTTCTTATCAATGTAGTTATGGATTCTATGAAAAGGATCAAAATGTCTAAGTCAAACTCCTCAAATCCATAATATCTCAGCTCCCTCTCTGATTCCTGAGCTATATCTTCATTATAACATGAATAATGACCAATTGCCCAAGGGAACTTAATGTTTCCTCTGCCAAATCTCCTTTTATACATTTTGAATAGATTCAGAATTTGTCTTGAGAATTCCAACACAACCAATCGGTCCAGGGGATATCTTGGAAATTTGAATGGTTTAACCTCAAATCCTTCAGCTCTAATGTAGGTGAAGGTAGGGAATTGTATATACCAAGAACTGAAAAGCTTGATGGCCTTTACCACCTCTTCTGATAATCTTCTGTCTTTATCTCCTGTTAGAATTCTAACCAAATAAGTATAAAAAGCATCATTAACCCTTGCATACTTGCACAATGCATTCTCTTCCTGTAGATCTAAATAATGATCTTAAACCAACTTTTGACTCAGGCCATTGCCCAAAGTACCCACTCTGTCAATTCCAGCCAATGGTGGCTTTTCAACCGCACATGCATACATCACATAGGAAGACAAACAAAACCTTATATTCTTTCTGAATGCCATTACTTGTTTGTATATTATTGTACTAATAGCCCTAGCCCAATGAATAGTTCCATTCTTTTCTCTAATATAATGGATGGTGGTGAACATCTAGACAACTTTGTTGCATCTTTTAATCTAGCCATTCTGCTCAACATTGTGATCATTAGGTGCACTTCCTCTTTGAAGTCAATCCTATATAAATTCTTCGGCACCCTTACAGCAGCTTTGGGTTTGTTCTCTGTTGTATACCATCCATAAAAAATAGCATTTTTACGCTCTTTCTCATTTTTAATAAAATTTGTAGCATATTGATCAATGTCAATGTCCATCATTTGCTCTTTAATCTCCAGCCCAAAAGTTCTGGCTATACCCTCAGTAGATAAATCTGCAATAGTTTGCCCATTATGCATTACCTTTCTAGTACTCAAATTATATCAATCTATACATTCCAGTATCAAATCCTTGGCTTCCATTACCAACGGGAACCCTGTAGCTCTGTACAATCCTTTTTCCCAAATTTCCTTCATGTCTGCGGTCACATTCGATGCTGTGATTTTCTATAGCACCTCCTCTACATCATAGTGACCAATATTCGTATCCATAACTGTTCCTCCTATGTTGAATATCAAGGATGAATATCCCCTGACTAGCGGCAACTCCTCTCTAACTGTTTCTTTTCTTGGTTTTCTTTCTCTTTTAACTTTTTCTTTTTTCATCAGCTGTGGTAGTATCCACCTTCTTTTGTTTGGGTGCCATCCTGCCAAGAGAAATTATATAGTTTACCCTCGTGCTTGTGTACAATTCTATGGTTTGTACCGCAATCTTTACATTTTTACCAAGTATCCTAGGGTTTTCTTGTCATTTTTTGCTAATAAGGATTTTCAGAATTTAACATCAGATTCTATTCATATAATCAATTACAAAAATGACTAACAATTTGCATCATTTTCTTAATGAAATTACTGTAATTAACCCTAATTTTTCTTAACTATAATCCAATGGTGTTCGATGTACATACTTGTATTTGTAACCGTTTTGACTTTATGAATGTCGATAACAATTTACCGTTTCAACCTTTACCATTACTGTTCTATTCAGCTCCTAAATCGTGTTCCTCTAGCTGTGTGAAATTCTCTGCAATTTTACTCTCAAATGCAATTGTGAAAATAAACATCATCGAATTTCACCTTTTAACTTGTTCAAATTCTACATTTCAATGTTAGACTGGTGTTAGATGAGCATTGAATGCTACAATTAATACATACAGTCCCGTTTATGTTTAACTTTCTGTTAAAATTTGTATTTTGAAATTTGTATTCATTATTTCCCGTTCCTTTTCCTTGTATCTCATTTTTTGTATATCAATCTTTGTATGTTCCTATGTATATTTCATACAATCACCAAAACATACAAACTCAGACCTGCGCGGGTTTATAAAACATATTTCATTTCATTTCATGACCAGCCTTGTATAGCTGTCATTTGTATCACTTATATATTTTGCACCTTGATCCTATCACTGTGGGCCCCACCCAATGCATACAATTCTCAACTTTAAACAGCTTCGAGTTTTGTATCTACCCTTTTGTATATCGTAATGTACATGCAACACATACAAAATCCTTGACTGTGGATTAGGGGTTGGATGGCGGGATGGGCTGCGTAGGGGTGCTTCGGTCGTCGCGGCACCTGGGCTAACGGGCTCCTTTCTTATCATTGAGCAACCTGGCTGCGGTAAAGAAGGTAGGTGGGGTAGGGGGCGGGTAAAGGCAATTCTGTGAGAGTGGAAAACCTCCTCTTTGGTGGATGAGAAAGGTTGCTCCTCCCGAGATAAGCTGTTGACTGACTTTAGTGGGCTTTCTGGGGAATGGGGCTGGGCGTTAGCATATTCGAGACTTGATGGGTAAGCCAGCTGAGAGGTGACTCGTTGTGACCATCCTTGTGAGCATGCGCAGACTTATCGGATGTATCAACTAACTTTAACCCTTTTGCCAACTCAGGCGTTGTATCTTTGTATCTTCGTTCTTTGTGTATCGGGTTTGCATATAACATGACATACATACAAAAGCACGAAGCCCAATCTATTATACATCATATTTAAATCACCTTCAGGTCCGCTTTTGCAATCTCAACTTATAACTTTTGTATATCGGAAACCTTTATGTTAATAACCCGTGGGTCCCACCAACTTGAATCACCTTTAACTTCCTTTTGAAATCCTCTATTGTATCTATATTTTAGATGCAAACACTTATAAATACAGATATATTACAACGCTTATTCAAATTTCAACTTTTATAAACTGGGTTACATACTCTTTTCGGGTTCGGGCATGTATGTTCGCCTAATTTGTATATTGAATGAATGCTTTTGAACATACAATACAATACCCAAATACAAACGCAGATTCCAATTTTTATTTACTTAACCTCCGAACCTAATCGGGTTTGTCTTTGCATATTAAGGTTTGAATGTTCACGATGTACATGCAAAAGACAAGATACACAAAACTCGACTAGACCATAATACAACAATATTAGCATCTCACATGCAAATAAATTTGTACATGACATACAAATTTAATTGAACACTATATTTTACCAAAACCTTTATATTTAACGAAATACCAAGAATTTCAAGTTAGTTCAAAAAGCAACCCTAAATCATTTTTCACACCGAATTCACTAGTACCCCTTGTTTCTCTCTAAGACTGGGTATTTTGATTTTTCAAACATTTCTTACACTACATACCCTTTTCCCTTTACCACCAAGCAGGACCAAACCCAACAAAAACAAAAGCAAACAGGGTCCCCATTTTGCTAGAAGGTAAAATGGGGTGTGTTGTGAACATCACAACAAGTCCTCTCTCCCTAGACCTTCCTCTGACATTGAGAGCATCCCCTGAACTATCTGAACTCTTCTTCCTCAATTCCTGTGACAGTAGAACTAAAACAAGAGTGTCCAACTTTGGATCTGTGAGGTTAGCAGTGATAGCAAGGATAAAATTCTCCCAAGACTCAGGTAAAGAACAAAGAAGTAAGATACATTTATCTTCCTCACTTACATCAACATCTACTAAAGCAAGCTAACTCAACAACAAATTAAAAGAATTTAAATGCTCTGCAACTGAATCACCCTCTCTAATTTTCATGGAAAACAATTTTCTTTTTGATAGAGTTTATTTACCATACTATTGGCCTGATAGATCTCACCCAACTGATTTACAACTTGTGTGCAGTCTCTTCCTTTGGGACATTCAACAAGACAAAATCTGACAGACACAAACGAATGGTTCCCTATGCCTTCTTATCTAGTCTATCCCACTCATCCGAAGAGACTTCATCAGGCTTCTTCTCTTTTTGAATAGCCAACCACTGGTTTCTTTCTTCCAACAAATCCTCCATTTTCATCTTCCACAACTCATACCCCATTCCGTTGAACTTCTTAATGTCCAAACGAGAGGTTGATGCAATGGTGGATCTAGCCATAATATAACCACAATATTTACAAGACAAACACAACCAAGTCTCCCACTGTAGCTACAACTTCCACACTACCACCCAAGAGTCAAAGTTGGCTAGGCTCTAACACCAAATGTTAGAAATGAAAGGCACAACTACACAAGATGGAAATCTAATTCAAATGTAATTTTTGCAATCTTAACTGTGTATTACCAATGGAGATTGTAACATGCAAATGAAAATATGAAAACCCAAAAACATGCAAAATAGAAAATTGAACACAACATAGTGTTTACATAGAGAAAACCCTTGCGGATAAAAAACTCCACCAGGAAAGAGGCACAAGCTTGTATTAATCTATAAAAGATTTGTACAATACAATCACTATCTAACCCTCTCCACCAGTCTTCAATCTGACAGCATTCCAACAACACCTGAGTGCCTAAAATCTCACATGCAACAATAAATACAATGGCAAATATTTATAGAGGAGTTTTCCCTCCAATTTGGGCATCCACTTTCTCTCTCCTCCAACAACCCCACATGCAAGCATTAAATGGTGTCTACATGCAACCACCAAGTGGTAATTGTGATGCTAGAAAAGTGTGGTTTGTAGGCATCCACTAATTGCTTGTAGGGGACCAACTTTTCATCTTTTGTTTGGTACTCATCAGTGACTTGTCGAATGACTAGTTGTGAGTCTCCATATACCTGTAGTTCTATGATGTCCCATTGAACTGTTGTATTGAGACCTATGACAAGTGCTTCATAATCGGCTATGTTGTTGGTGCAAGGAAGTGCAAGCCGATATGACTTTGGAATATAGTCATTTTGAGGTGTGATGAATAAGATGTCGGCCCCTAATCCATGTTGTGTGTAGGAACCATCAAAATACAACTTCCACATTACTGAGGTAGAAAGAGTGAAGAGATTTTCATCCGGAAAGTCAGATACCATAGGATGTACATCTGTCATGGGTGCTTCTGCTAGTTGATCTGCTAGGGCTTGTCCCTTGATTGCTTTATGATCCACATACTCAATGTCAAATTCACTAAGGATCATGACTCATTTAGCTAGTCTGCTTGTGAGGGCTGCTTTTGCTAGGAGATACTTCAATGGATCAATTTTTGCTATTAGATTTGTATGTTGGTTTAGCATGTAATGCTGCAACTTTTGGGAAGCGAACACTAAGGCTAAGCAAGCTCTCTCCATAGGTGAATAATTGAGTTCAAAACCCACCAAGGTTCAGTTGATATAATAGGTTGCATGCTCTTTTCCTGAATCATCATGTTGTGCTAGAAGAGCCCCTAGGGCTGCAGTTGTAGTTGAGATGTACAAGATCAAAGGCCTATCGGTGATTGGTGATACTAAGACATGAGGTGTAGCTAGATATTCTTTGAGTTGATCAAATGTTGATTGACACTTATCATCCCATCGAAATGAGACATCCTTTCGGAGCAACTGTTGGAATGGTTGGCATTTATCTGCTAGCTGTGAGATGAAACGCCTAATAGACTGTAACCTTTCTTGAAGGCTCCTTAATCCTTTGAGGTTCTTTGGTGGAGGCGTTTCCACTATAGCTTTGACTTTTGATGGATCTACTGTAATGCCTCTGTGAGATACAATTTATCCCAATAGTTTTCCTGATGTTACCCTGAAGACACACTTCTTTGGATTGAGTCTTACTTGATATTTTTCTAGTTTGTCAAAGATTTGTCCTAGAACTTGTATGTGGTCTGCCTGAGAAGATTTTGCTAGTATGTCATCCACATAGTCCTCCATGATGTGATGAAAGAGGTCATAGAATATCACTGTCATTGCTCTTTGCTAAGTTACCCCTGCATTCTTTAGACCAAATTGCATGATGCACCAATAATAGTTACCTCAAGGACAAGTAAAAGTTGTTTTATGTTGATCTTCTTCTGGTATCATTATCTGATTGTAGCTAGAGAATCCATCCATGAGAGAAAGCATTTCATGACCAGTGGTCAAATCTACTATAAGATCAATGTTCGATAATGGGAAGTCATCTTTGGGACATGCCTTGTTAAGATCTCTGAAGTCGGAACACATGCGGATGCCCCCATTAGGTTTAGCCATAGGTACAGTGTTTGAGACCCATTCCAGATAATCAATAGGCTTGATGAATTTGGTATCTAGAAACTTCTGTATTTCCACTTTCACCAAGAAAGTTATCTGTGGATGCATCTTCCTCATCTTTTGCTTGACTGGTTTAACTGTTGGATCAACTGTGAGATAGTGAACTACTAGCTTAGGATCTAGCCCTAGCATATCAGCATAGGTCCACGCAAATTTGATGGTTCTTTGTAAGAAGTTGTTAAGATTCTTGTGCTCTTGTTTTGATAATGATGCTGCAAGGAATGTAGTCTTCGAATTTTGCTCTGTGCCAAGGTTTATCTCTGTAGAATCTTCCATTAGGAGAGTTGATTTCTCTTCATACTTAGATGGTAGGGGGAAGGTCAAATCCTCCATCCTCAGGTGCCACAATTGGGGTTTTCAGCTTTGGATACATCCTTTGTTTTTATTATTTTGTGATTGGGAGGTGCTACAGTGCGGTTTTCACCTAGAGATCTTTCTGTATTTTTACTTTTGTGACTGGAGGATTTGGCATTCTCACCAAAATAAGCATTTTTCTCTAGTTCCATTACAAAACCAGCTTTGTGATCGCCAAGAGGGATACCATCTCGAAGTCCCATGAACTCTACAATAGCTTTGTCATTCTAAAATACATCTAGAACGGGGGCCCCTTATTGGTCCCAATCGATAAGTTCATGGTAGACAAGTGTTACTTTCTGGGTATGGGTGGTGGATGTTAAGGATACGGATGATAGCATGAATATGGAGGATTTTGTAAATAGGTTAGTCATATGGAAGGAAGAGTCGTCGATGATATCCTCATTAGACATTGAATCAGTGGGAAAAGTTTATGCCACCTTGTCAAGGATACTCTCGATGTCCAAGGCGTGTGGTACCTTCGTACCAAATCCTAACCCCTTCTTATCTAGTTTATTCATCACAATAATGGGTTCCATTGTTCCTTGATTATGTTTTCTAAGGCCACCTTTGCCTTTATAGCCCATGTTTTTTACTATCCTTAATCCATTGCCAAATTGTTTGACTGGTATTGTGACTGGTTCTTTCTCCTTGTAGAGCCAAGAAGAGATGTCTTCAATTGTTTCCTCTGCCAATAATTTTCCCTCTTGGAATTGGGTTAGAGATGCTGGGGGAGGAATAGCTACTTTCTTAGTTGCTTTGGCAATGGGCGGTTGGCCATAGGATTTAGGGGATAGCGGCATCTGCCCTACACAACAAGATTTTGAAATCTCATATTCTCCAAAGCCTATATCACAGATGTGAGCTTCGATTTTAGCAATAGGATGAGGATTAGGTTCACTTGCAAAGGCTTTTGTCAAAGTTTCAGAATTGACATATAATGGGGATTCAAGGGCTTTGTCATTATTGGGCACTTGGTTGGAATTCTTATAACTGCCTTGCAAGACACGACAAAATTCGAAAGGATTAGGATCTCCAAGGATAGTTATCTCCGTACCATTAAATGGGAACTTGAGAGACTAATGGTATGTGGAGGGAACAGCTTTCATGGCATGGATCCATGGGCATCCAAGGATAATATTGTAGGGTAGCTCAATGTCAAGGACTTGGCATCTAGTTTCAAGCATGACAGGGCCTACTTGTATAGGCAAGTGGATAACACCTTCTGACCGGCGTTTAGCATCATCATATCCCGTAATTGTATTACTTTGATTAATGTTGACTTGATCCTCATAGTATCCCAATTGTTTGAGTAACTTGAGAGAACAGATATTGAGACCAGCACCACCATCTATAAGTATGCATTTTATCTTTCATTTATGGATGAACACTTCGATATGAAGGGCATCATTATGACAGGGATCATGAGATGGGAGGTCCTTTTCATAAAAGACCACATTGTAGGGTGAGGTAATGTTACCTATTATAGATTGGAAATTTGTGACCACTCTGTTGTTAGGAACCGAAGACTCTTGTAGGGCTTTTTCAAGCACAACTTTATGTGCGGGTGATGACCGTAGAAGGTCCAAAATAGAGATCTGTGTAGGGGTTTTCCCTAGATGTTTGACAAGATTGTAATCAGATGGAGTTGGGAGACTTGGTGTAGGACCATGAATGGTGACACAACCACGACGAGTTGTAACAGTGCAATCCATAGATTTGCCTTTGATTATGAGGGTATATACACAACTTTCTTCAAAATGACCCACAATAGAGTCATAGGAAGTTGAAGCTTTGTGAACACCTTTACCTTTGTCGGGATTTTGACCTTGACCATGGTTATGGAATGGCTCCTTGTACATGTTGAGGTCTTTATTGGTGTTTTGAGTTGATGGTTCATCCTCAAAAGAGATTAGGTTTCCATCGATAAGATTTTGGATTATGTGCTTGAGTTTAATGCATGATGAGGTTCTATGTCCTTTGCTCTTATGGAACTCGCAATATTCATTTTCTTTGTACTGTGCAGTTTTGTAAACAGGCTCGCCATATGGGGAGCATCTGGTAAGGTGACGAGTCCATTATTTATAAGTTTCTATAAAACAGTCCCTATAGGCTCTCCCAAGGGAGTGAATTGACGTTGTGGAGGGTAATCTTGTTGAGGTTGCTCTTGTTGTCATTGTTGTTGGTTTTGGTATGGTTGTCTTTGTTGGTTTTGTTGAGGCAAAGTTTGACTCGGTTTTGAAAGATGAAGGGGTGTTTGCAGTGTTTGGACATGTTTAGAATCTACCACACCATCATTGACCACGTTTTTATTTTGTTCCAAAATTTTGGTTTGTTGTTTGATTGTTGTTGGTGAGCATTGTCTTTGAAGATTTTTACCACGCCTTTAGCAATGAAGGCCTTTTTAATGTTGATACCCTTGTAGGTAATTTTGTCAAAGGTTGTAGCACTAAGAATTTGCAAATGGAAACCCAATTCTTGGTTAAGGTTCTGCACAAATATGCTAACAAGCTACTTTTTAGGTATCTTGAATGGGAATTTGCTAGCCATTTGTCTCCATCTTTGAAGAAAGGAAATGAAAGTTTCCCCATTTTTCTATTTATTGTTGCATAGGTCAGTCATGGAGATCTTATGTTCTATGTTGTAAGAGAAATGGGTGGAAAATTTCTTCGCAAGCTCGTTAAAAGACTTGATACCCATGGGTAGGTGCAAGAACCATTCTATAGTTTGACCTCCAAGACTGCGAGGAAAGAGGCACATAAGATATGTGTCATTATGTGAGACCTCAAAGCAAGTAAGATAGAATTCTCTAAGATGGTCTTTTGGGTCTCCTTTTCCTTTGTATTTATCAAATTTGGGAATAGTGAAATTGTGAGGAAAAGGGATCATGGGTAATGACCTATCAAATGGATAATAACAAACTTCTTCCAAAGAGAAGGTTTTCTTGGTGTGGCCAAATGTAAGATCAGATAGTTGTTGTTGAACCTCTGCAAGTTTTAGCTCCATAGTTGTGGGAGGGGTTGGAAACATCTCCTATTGTTCGAGAGGTGGTTGTTGTTGCCCATATGGAAGATTGTAGTGGAAGCCATGGGCATTGGTGTTAGAATGTGTATGAGGAAAATTGAGAGGTCGAATGATAAAATCAAAACAATGATAATGACAACTCAATAACCCATAACATAAAGAGATCAATCTAAGTAAAAAGCCAATATCAATGAATAAATCAAATAAAACAAGAAAGACTTCACTTAGATTGTATTGTTCTCTTTGTAGATATGTAGATTGCTCAATAATGTTGTGAAACCATGTTTGCAACAAGCGAATGTGTTTGTGCTTAAAGTGCTCAAGGGTGCTCAACAATGCAATGTATGCTCAAAGCGCTGTAAAGGATGCCTGAGAATAAGTGATCAAATAGGATTTGTGAAGGAGATGAGGGGGGTTTATATAGGTTTCAAACATGATCGATCAATGGATGAAATAAATCCATAGAATGGATGGTTGAGATAAATCAAATAACTCATGCTAAATGTGCACACGACATGTGTCACTCCAAAAAAGGTATTTTTATTAAAATAATTGTTTTTTTGATAAAGAGAGATTTGATTTCATAAATTAGAGTGCTTTTTTTTCTAATTCATGAGTTGATGAAAACAAGATAAATTAAAGCCAATTAACTCAACTTGTAATTTGTTTTTTGAAGTTCTAAAAATAAGATTGATTATGCACATGAGTTAACATGATATTTTTAGAGGAATTGGAAGATAATTGAAATTAAATAAATAAATTTATTTAATTGTTTGTGCATGATAGAGGAATATGAAGATTATAAATAAAATACTTGATTTTATTTATTTTTTAGAGGATTGAGATAATTTAAATAATGTAAATTATTTAATTGTAGATAAGAGAGGATTTGTGATGAATTAATTAAATAATAGAATTTATTTAATTAATGTAGACTTGAAATTTGAAAAAGGATAATGATTTAATTAAATAATAAAAATTATTTAATTGTGGAAGAATAAGGTTGATTTTGCTGAAATTAATTAAATAAATACAATTTATTCAATTAATGTTGAATTTTGAAGTTTTGGAAGAATTTCATGAAATTAATTAAATAATTAGATTAGTCAATTAATGTTGAAATGCATGTGATGTGACAGATTAGACAAAATGCAAGTGATTCGAAGACATCGTCATTTTAGGGTGTCTACAGCAATAACTTGCCCATGCAAGGTTGAACGCCTAGGTCTAAGAATAGCATGCAAAAGCATCTTATGACATGTCATAACCGTCATAGATACCACTAACAAAGAATTTTCCATTATGGGCACCTGGGTTCTAATAATAGCAACCACAACTAATAATGGGTGTCACATGTGTCATACATGCATGGAATCTTATGAAAACTTGTAGCTGCCATAAATCCACTTACACCACATTATGAAAAGTTGTTATACATGCCAAAAATAGCAAATTCTCCAAGGGGAACACCTACCCTCATTTACACATGAATTTTACATTTGCCAATAGTAAATATTGCTCTGTAACTCCTGCCGGTAACTCTGAAATAACCACTGTCAATGAGACTACCTCATTCCCTTATGGGTAATTACAAAATAGCAAAGAATAAATGGGATAAATACAATATTGGAATTTACAAGGTTAATGGCACCTTATTCCAACATGCAATACCTTTATCTTTAATTAGTTGTCCTCTGCAATCAAATCCATTGTATCAACTTGTGATACTTTTAAGACCAAGCGACAAACTGGCTAGATTAGCCAATGCCAATTTAGTTTATTAATGACAAGTGACAAACCACCTAGATTAGCCAATGTGAATTTAGTTTATTAATGATTACATTCTAGGTCACGACGGAGTCAATTAAATGGGTTTTGTCATTAGCCATTTTTCTCGGCAATACATGTACATATATTTATTAGTGTTTATTTTTTCAACAATAAATTGTATTACTAAGCATCACATGGTAGAAGAATTGATAAACTGTAAAAGTTAAAAGTAATGTCTTTCATTACAACAGCTATGCGAAGAAAGTAAGGATTTAACTGTGACACTGATGATTTTTGGCATCATCTATTTTTTTCATTTTCTCTTATCATTCTGAGCTTCATCTCTCTACCCTTTTCGAATTAGGAATTTATATAAATATTAAAAATAGAGTTCACAGATGTAGAATAGTATGATAGACAATTTTATTTGTGCGTGGCTATGTAGGATGCTATTTCTGTACAGTTCTCATAATGAAGAAATAGAAGACTTCATCAAGTGGAACAAATTGTGTCAAGAATTGACACTTTTAACATTTACAAATGACACATTCTACTCTGGGTGGTGGGTTGAATCTCCCACACATGCATGCATGTATGAGAGACTGGAAATTCGAATGGAAGCATGGAATTGGTATTGCAATTAATTGACAATGACCTAGAGAACATCAATTTAATTCTCCTTTACTGACCTTATTGTTACCCATACCTAGTGGTTTCTTGTACATATAATGCAAGGTTCCATGGAAAATCATTTATTGACATTGTGAATGACTACATAATTGAATTTGTAATGTAGACATTGCCTATTAATAGGATGGTTATGGACTACATTGAAATATTCATTTAACATCGTCAAAAAGAGGAACCGAAAAGATTTTGGAGAACCAAATCAAGGTCGAAGGATAAAAGCTTTATATGTAACTAGATAGTAGAATATGATGACAATTGATTGTCTTGACTCTTGGTCTCTTCTTCGTGTTCAGTGTTGTTTGGAACTTTGAGTTTGGTTAGATGTTCATGTAATTCCCTAATTTTTTTGTCTAAATCAATTTTCACATAGAATATATTCTATTATTACTGTCTATTATCTTGTCTTGTATATATATGGACCTAAAATAATACATCTGAGCTAGACCAATTGGTAATGTCGCTAAAAAACCATTATTATTAATTTTCAGTGTCCATTTATTAATTAATATATTATTATTAATTTCTATTTATTAATTAACATATTATTATTACCATGGTCCATATTATTAATAATTTCTATTTGTTAATTAACATATTATTATTAATTTTGCGTCATTGGTTGAATGCTGCTGACTCATATGTGTTGGGCCCTTTATGAATCATTTCGATTGTCAAATGGCCGCAGATCAACAAGATATGTTCAATTTCAAGTGAAAGTCTTCAACCACCCAAATTTTGTACATAAAGTCTCTGGAATAGAGATAAGTGTCAACGACTCAATGAGTGAACAATTATTATTAAGCTAGTTTCCCAAGCTTAAGTCACCCTTTTATCCCCTTGGTGGTCGTTGAGTTAGTAGCCCCTTTGTTCTAAGTTATCATCCCCAAGCCCCTTTATTTTATTCACCTGACTAATACATTGGCATTTATTTTTGAATATTTTATAACCAATGTTTGTTGGCATCATAGCCTCCATTTAATCTTATTTTTCTAAATATGCGATGGTGCGTGAAGACACCACATGTCCCCTATGGGTCCTTGTTTTTAATCACCCCGATCTATTTTAATATTATTTTCATATATGTTTGTTGGGCGTATCCCCTTCTGACATGTGGCAGTCATCTATTGTCTTGTCACAAGGATTTGCCTCATCATAGCCTTACTGTAAGCTAAAAACTTAAAGCTATGACAGTGCAATAAGGCACCATGTGTCCCTTTGGCCATAGTAGCCCCGATCTATTTTAATATTATTTTCATATATGATTGTCAAGTGTATCCCCTCTTGACATGTGATAGTCATCTATTGTCTTGTCGTGAGGATTTTCCTCATCATAACCTTGCTTTAAGCTGAAAACTTAAAGTTGCGATGGTGCAATAAGGCACCATGTGTTCCTTTGGCAGTAATAGCCTCGATCTATTTTAATATTATTTTCATATATGTTTTTCAGGCATATCCCTTCCTAACATGTGGTGGTCGTCTATTGTCTTGTCTCAAGGATTTGCCTTGTCACAGACTTGCTTTAAGCAAAAAACTTAAAGCTTTGATGGTGTGATAAGGCACCATGTGTCCCTTTGGCTATAGAAGACCTGATTTATTTTAATATTATTTTAATATATTTTTGTCAGGCATATCCCTTCCAGACATGTGGCAGTCATCTATTATCTTGTTGCAAGGATTTGCCTCATCACAACCTTGATTTAAGTCAGAAACTTAAAGTTGTGATAGTGTGATAAGGCGCCATGTGTCCCTTGTACTGTAGTAGGTCTTCCATGGTCCCATCAAGGTACTTTATTGACACATGGCATTTTATCATTTACTACAAATATTCTGATGATGACATCAAGGGTGGTCTCGTCCGATGACGCTAAATGTCAAGATCTCGTTGTTTCGCAGAGGGGCACAATGGTGCTATAAGCACCAAAATCACACAGCCTCCAAGAGGACCCCTATGATGAATCACAATCCTTGCCATGTACATGTAAGCATGAAATGACATCCTCTCAGCAGTAATTCTCTTGGTGACGTGTGTTTTCTTCCTCCTTGTGTTCTTCCCCCCCCTCTCTCTCTCTCTCTCTCTCTCTCTCTCTCTCTCTCTCTCTCTCTCTCTCTCTCTCTCGACACTTTTCGACACTTGTTGATTTGAGTTTCCTATGCTTGCGACTTCGTTCTTAAGCCTTGTATACATATTGTAAGTGTGTTTTCACCTTTCCCTAGTGTTTTTAATCCAACCCCACCCCTAGGAGCCCTCTAGAGGACCTCCCAAGCGATCTCTAACTTTTAGTTTTCAGTTTCGGTCAACCAGGACAAATCTCCCCCTAGTACGTCAGAATCTCCCCCAGGAGATTTGACATTTGCAAGTGGAGATTTGGTTTTTGACCTAGCTCTAGTGGTAGTTCTACTTCTTTCCCCATTCCAAGCCATCTACCACTTTCAATTTTCAGTTTCACTCAACCAATCCAAATCTCCCCCTATTATTTCCAGATCTCCCCGGGAGATCTTACTTTTGAAAGTGGAGATTTGGATTTTGACACATGATTGACCTATTTCCAAAGGCAAATCCCCTTCTTTCCTCCTCCTCTACCATCTCCCATCATGCATTTTCACCCAAACCCCTTCCATCTGGATCTCTTATTATTTTCGGATCTCCTCCAGGAGATCCTGCTGAAAATCCAGATCTCGCCCAGGTGACCCATGGGTTACCCCTGGGTGACCCTGACTGGTGAAAGGGAAGACCCATGGGTGACCTTGTTATATTTTCAATCGTGGAAAAACTTGAGTTTCTAACTCAAAATAGCTCCGTTTTCGCCTATTTTTCTTCCTGTTTGCATGGATTTTTGTGCCAATATGGAGTTAACTATTTCATGCACCCAAACATGAATAATTATCTCTATTTCATATTTAGTTAACAATTCATGCATTCCCTTGCATTCACATGCATTCCTTTCTCTTCACTTTTTCTTGAGTGAAGCTTTTACTAGGTAGATCACTCCAATTTTAGCCCAAATCACTCTTGAATCTTCTAAGTTAACTCTCCAATCAAATTGAGTTAACTCTTCTTGTTCTTCACCTCTCATCCCTTATTCTAACCTATAAATACCCCTCACCTCTTCATTATTTTCCAAGTTGAAAAGTTGGAGAATCCCCTTCTCATCTTCACAAGCTTTTTCAAGCTTCTTCACAAGCCTTTGAGCCTCTTTCTTCATTTCTTTCATTAGTTTTCCAAAGCTTCAAAGATTTCATTGTTATATATCTTCAAATCTCCCCCTTTTAAGAGGCAATTTCATTTGTGCACACATCTCTTACAGGTTATTTCTCTCCAAATCAAGTATTCTCATGCTCATACAGGACATATGAGCCTTTTGCTTTCGTTTGTTATCTCCCTTAGCTTTTCTAAAATCTCGTTTGCGTCCATATGCTACTCATATCAAGCCACAGTGCTCATCAAAACTCTCATTGAGCTCTCTTTTCAAAGCTTCAAAGCTTCCTTTGCTTCCATTTTCTTCTTGTCACCAAGAGGATCACCCTATTGCTAAAAGAGGATTCGAGGTTGCCATTACAAGGATTTCTGAGGGTAGCGGAGGCTCACATATCTCCAAGTTCATTTATGATTTCTTTTCATTTCATAGTAATTAGATAATCAAAACTTTGCTCTTGGGTAAGTAAAATACATGTTTGTTTTTTTCTTGATAGGCTAAGTAGATTTGCATTATTAAATTAGTTTCACTTTCCAAAGTTCATAGATTATAAGCAATTTCTTTTCTTAGATTAATTGATCCATCTATTCAGAAAAAAAAACAAAAACATAGGTTACATTGCATTAGATAACTTCATCATAGCTTGCATACATTTTCTAATTCCTAGATTGAGAAAAAACACTTTTTATTTCCCAAAACAAAAAAAAACCACAAAAAGAAGTTTTGCATTCATATAGGCTTGCATTCATAAAACCCAAAAAAAGAACAAAAACATTAGCAACTTAAAAGGTTTACAAACCCTTGATTCCATCACATGGTCAACTACAGTCAAACATTGGTCAAAACCCTTGATTTCATCACAAAGTCAAACAAAGTCAACGCATAGTCAAACCTTAGGTCACACAAACCCTAAGTCAAACACTAGGTCAAGTCAAGGTTAGCTTAATCTACCTATCTCTTGTCTCATCTCACGAATGTGCCCTAGATTAAGAGGTAAGTGGGTGAGGGAAATCCTTATGAGATAGAGGAAATCCACCCAAGACTGCAACAAAACCTTCTAGTCATTCAACAACAAGAAGCATTTAGACAACTCTTAGTACAACAAGCATTCATTCAACAGTTTGAAAGACAATGCTAACTTGAACAAAGCATCAATGAGAACAACACCCTACCCATGTAACAGAGGAATATTAGAAACCCCAATAGGAGAACAGTGACTAATGAGCCTTTGGGTTTGTTGATTGGTTTGTGATGTCAGTCACAACCAAGCACACAAAACAAAAGTCACACAACAACCATTGTTTATCCTGAAAGATACGATGAATTCCAAGAATTCATGATCCCAAGTCCCCATCGATTAGTTCATAATCTGCTGATGTTACTATGTGGTTGATGTGTATTGTTGTTTTCCATTTTGGGGCCTTACGTAGATTACTAGATTCTATTTCTACAACTATGCTATACAGGGAAGTTACTCTACACAGCATATATCTCCAAATGATGTGTCTAAGTTGATATTTGCATGAGTTCTACCCTTATTTGTGATTCTCTGCATGACATTTTCAATACTACATGCATTTAGCTCAAAATATGCTAATGATATTCAGTTGTCTTTGAGATGTCAGCATATTTCTCTGTTCTGCTTCTTATTTATCATGATGTGCAGTTATGAAAGTGATTTCAATGAAATTAAAATGAGAAAAAGGGTTAGAGAGTGAGATTCCTAAAATTACTTGACTGAGATCATTAATCCACATACATGTTCCCATACAGCAATGGAGAGAAGAAAACTAAAATCATACTTCACCAGGACAGTCCACAAATCCGCATGATTTGGTGCAAATCTTCAGGGGAAAAGTTGACAACATGCAATGAAATGAAAGTGCTTCTATAGAACACAACATTCACCAATACATATCCAGAAATCAACTTGAAGACTACTTAAGGTTTACAATCAAGGTATAGTCTGAAACTTCATCTCCATACAGTATGTTCATAAAACAGGTACATTTACAATGATCTGAGGAAGGGACCTTGATTATTTCAACAATCCAATTCTCACTAGTCTCAGTAATCCGATCTCTTCCTAAAACTATTACAAGTCTGATTTTTTGTATGATTGACCTCCTCTTCTTCCTCCTCTCTTTTAGAATAAAAATGGGCCCAATATATATATCTTTGGTTTTTCCCCAATCTGGCGCCCAAAAACCCTAGGAGATCAATAGTCAGCATCTTGAAATGCAACATCCAACAGTGAGAAATGAATCCCGCCAAGAATTCGAGCAGCATACCCAGACAGGGTGCCACTCCTTCAATAATGTTTCCATCTGCAAACTCCCCCGCATTGAAAGCTTCATCTCCTTCTGGTGTGTTTGGCTTCTCGAGATCTGGCCCGCCGCCTGGGATGTCATTGTCATTTAAAACCTTGCCTTTGCGTTCACCTACACGCTGTTATTGTGTCGGCAACTCTGCTTCTTCCCAACTACTCCAACAATCTGCAATAAACAAGCAGGAATTAGCACCATCGTTTAATAAATCAGTAGGAAAAATGAACATCTACATTAAATCAGGCTCCAAATGCATAAACACAACCATAAGGCTCAAAAACCATGGAAAATGCGCATCAAAATGCCTATACAGCATTAAAACCAATCGGGTCAACCATCGTTGACCAGAAACATGCATTGGGCGCCCAAGAAAGCTTCAAAATTTCCATCGGTTTGCTTTCCTGCCCCTTTTTCTATTTAAATCCATGTATATTGATATACATGATGGGCGTGATACAACGAATTAACCGCTTTTAATTTGCCTCTAAGTTCTGCAATGTATAGTTCGTTGTATGCTGAGCAATGTATATCAATATACATTGTGGATGTGATACATTGATTCAATCAGATTTCAATCTTTTCAATTCCGCGGCCTGTATGCTTCCTTTGTATATTTTGTTTGTATATCGCGACATACAAACGCAAAATATACAAGCACTTATCCCTGTTTCATAACTTTTCAATTCCGTGGCTTGTACATTTCGTGATGCATCTTGGCTTGTATGTATCGAAATATACAAAGCGCGAACATACAATGAATTAACTTCTTTCCATAACATCTTCGATTCCGGTGGTTGTATGCACGCAATGTATATCGGCTTGTATATGAGAATATACAAGCCCGATATACATTGAATTAACTCTGCTTCATGAAATTTGGGTTCCGGGCAATGTATCTCCGCTTTGTATGTTTCAGAATGTATGTATATCGAAACATACATACAAGTCAAAACATACAAAGACTTAACTCAATTAAATAACCCCTTCGGGCCCACTCGATGTATATTTGTATTGTATGTTACTCAAACATACAAGCCTGTGGATATACAACGAATTAACCGTGCTTCATAACATTTGGATTTCGCGCCATGTATAAAGTGTTGTATATTCACCTTGTATGTTACGAAATATGCATTGTGGAAACAAACAAGGATTTAACCACTTTTAATACTCCCTTCGGGTCCGCCCGATGCATATGAACATTGCATGTATCCTGACTTGTATATTTTGCTTGTATGTAAAAACATACAAGTGCCAAATATACAACCATTTAACTCTTATTCACGATGCTTTTGGGTTGGCCTACACATTGCAAATGTATATATCAAATGTATGTTTAAATATACAAGCGCAATATATACAATGAATTAACATTGCTTAATAACGTTTCGGTTCCAGTCCTTGTATAAATGCATTGTATGTTACGACCTGCCAAACATACAAACGTGAGATACATGCAACGGATTTAAACGTTTATTCGTTTCAACTCTTAACCATTTCAGGTCCACCTTGTATGTACAAATATAACATTAACAAATGCATACAAGGCAAAAAGACATACAATTGACTTTGTATATGAACCCGACTACTCATGCGACCAAGTATAAAATGACCTTTGCATATACAAATGACTTTGTAAATGGAAAGCGATATATGAAGGTCTTTGTATACAAGCGAACTCACATACAAAGGGCCTTGTATATGCAACCCGATATACAAAGAGACTTGTATGTGCAAACAGCAAACCCTTCCCTTGTACATTTTACCAAAATGCTCATATCTTGCAAAATATGGCAAATTTTAACATGGTTCAAAAAGCAACCCTAGCTCATTTTTGACAAGGAATCCAACCATACTATGCACTAATACTGAAATGCATTTCTTCTCCATTTTTAACAAGGTTTGCATTTTTAACTTCTTTTTCCCTTTACCACCAAGCAAAACGACACACACAAGCAAAAAGCAAAAAGCCACAGCAGGGGTCCTCATTTTGCTAAGGAGTAAAATGGGGTGTGTTGTGAACATCACAACAACTAGCAACCAAACAAAACAATCAAATTCAACCCATTAAAGAAAATTGAATGAAATAAATTCATAACTTCTATCTTTTATGCAAATTATTATCCAACTTGAGACTCAATATATTCAATAAGGTGCATGAATTTTCATTTCAGTTTAAGTGGGTGCACGTGGTTAATAAGCCTCATCTTGAAGATTAGTCGAACAAACCAGTGACTGATATTAGACTACGTAGGTGAGGACATTCCCTCATAGCCAACCGGATAGAGCCTTGCTGCCAGCGAGCGTCCATCGCCCCGGCAAGGTTATCGTTACAATTCTCCTAAGTAGAGCCCCACTGCCAGCGAGCGTCTATAGCCCCGGTAGAGTTACTTAGATGGCTTAATCTGGATTTTCAGTATAATCCATTTTATTTATTTATTTTATTTATTTTTGTATTTCATAGAGATTTCATAAGGTATTGCATTTGTAACTTCATGATGCAAGGAGCGGTCACTTGCTGAAATTAAGCTAAGAATTGTAATGGTAGCAAGGGTGACCTCTAATTTTTCACCTAATATCTACACTAGTAAGTTCAACAAACCCAAGGATTTTAGGTGTGTCATTGTGAGAAACATTCCTTGAATACTCAACCCATTCTTATTGAATACAAAATTTCACAAGTTAAACAACTTTCTACATTCATGACAGTCACAACAAGTTATGCATAGATTTCAAATAATTAACCTTAATGATCTCAATTTTCCATTGTTTTCAATGGTTGTTAATCTGCCCCTTTATACTCTAAATCAAAAGAAAGATCCCTGCTGAGGAAACAAAGCAACCAAAACAAAACAAGCAAAACAAAGCCACTGTACAAACAACTATACAAAGAATGCAAACAACAAAAGCAAGACAAGAAAGCAAAGAAAAGAAACAAAACAACTATCCTACCAAACTACATACAAACCCTACAAGATAAATAAAACCCAGGAAAAGACCCAAAGACACCCGTATTCGCATACTTCCTTAGATTGTGCAGGAGCATTAGGGCACTAGTTGTGGTTCTAACCCTAGCAAATTCATCTTTGTATTCTAAAAAATATTTTTGTATTCTAAACTCATTGTGTTTAAAAGAATAATCTCTAATTATCAGCAACTGAGGAAGCTCATCATGTTCATTATTAACCCATATGTATGTCCTATTTCCTAAATTTCCATAATCAAAATAATAATCAACAGTATTCACTGTGGAAAGGAAAGATACAACCTGGTGTATCTCTGGTTCTGTTGGACATGCTAGTTCATTGACAGTTGGCCTCCCATTTGGCTTTATATTTTCATTTCTCAGCTCAATGTCAGGTCTCACTTCAAACTGAAGGATGTATGACTCCTGATGTATTATTCCTTCATCTTTATCCAACTTTGTTCCTTCATTCTGGATGTTCATCTGGTTCTTGACCTCAGGAAGCACCTCAAGGCTTTCATTAATTTTTAATTTCATCATGTCTAAGCAGGCATCACAATTCCTTTCTGAATGTGCTTCTTCATGTAATCTGCACCAATTTTCAATCAATATGTCATCAGTGGGTAAACCTAATATTCGACTACACTGTATATTTCTAGACAAGTATGATTCAAAATTCCTGAAGCGATCTTCCTCATCATTATCCAATTTCATCTCTTCATTTTGCAAACTTATATGACTTTTGACTCCAGGAAACACCTCAATGTTTTCTTTAATTCCCTGTACATCAGTATCTAAATGAGTATCTTCATCATCATAACCTGATATACAGAAATTTATCATTTCTAAATCATTTGACTGTAAAGGTGAAACAACTTCTGATTGATAGGAATACTCCCCTGTTTCACAACATTGGATTGGTATCTAATCGTGCACAACAGCTCCAAATTTTTCTACATCTTCAACTTTCATGAATGGTTCATCTAGCATCTCACTTCTGCCATCTAGTAAGGCATCTGGTTCCATTGACCTACAACATTCTTGCATTTGATCACTCAATTTAAAGGAGTCAAATATGAAATCAGTATTTATTTCTTTTTTTATGACTCCACTAGTTGCTATAATAGGAACCTCATTAATTTTAGTGCACCTTAATTTTGCCAATGCTAGTCTACATTTATTTGCCAAATCATTTTCATTAAGACTTTTCAGGTCAGATCCAGAAATTTCCTCTTGACAAGTATTCCTTAGTAATTCCATATATCTACCAAATGTATCAAGATGAATCTCACTTTTATCTTCCCCCTCATCAAACCCTCCTTGTTGATTGTCTGATGACTGAAAAAAGGGAGTAATTTCCTCTTTACTTTTTTCAAAAGGTTCATACCTGCGCTCTTCTAGAACTGATTCAACTGGTACCTCTTCTGTATGTCTCCTAGCCTTTGAAGATGTATTGTCCTATCACTCCAGAACTCTTTCATTTTCCTACCAAACTTCAGCCCTGAGCACATCTGTAAAAAATATCAATCCCTTCAAATATAAATCCAACCTTGTGAGAAAAGTTAGACAATTAATTTCACTGTGCTCTACAGTCTGGTGTATCCTGCAACAAGTGGACAAACCAAAGCTATACAAACTTTGAGGATAAAGCTGCTTAGTCAAAGCTTCTTGAAATAAAGGAATGTTAACTTGATAATTGTCCTCATATGCATCCATTGAAATGAGACCCTACTTTCTATTTTTTTTTTGAAATTTTAAAGAGATCTATCATATCTCAGAATAAAACTTGAAAGTTCAGAAAATGTTTATACAATATTTGCAGAAATCTATAGATTCTTTGTCCAGGCCCTCCTTCTAGGGCCAGTTTCCTGTTGATTGGTTTGTGATGTTAGTCACAACCAAGCACACAAAACAAAAGTCACACAACAACCCTTGTTTATCCTGAAAGATACGATGAATTCCAAGAATTCATGATCCCAAGTCCCCGTCGATTAGTTCATAATCTACTGATGTTACTATGTGGTTGATGTGTATTGTTGTTTTCCATTTTGGGGCCTTACGTAGATTAGTAGATTCTATTTCTGCAACTATGTTATACAGGGAAGTTACTCTACACAGCATATATCTCCAAATGATGTGTCTAAGTTGATATTTGCATGAGCTCTACCCTTATTTGTGATTCTTTGCATGACAATTTCAATACTACATGCATTTAGCTCAAAATATGCTAATGATATTCAGTTGTCTTCAAGATGTCAGCATATTTCTCTATTTTGCTTCTGATTTATCATGATGTGCAGTTATGAAAGTGATTTCAATGAAATTAAAATGAGAAAAAGGGTTAGAGAGTGAGATTCCTAAAATTACTTGACTGAGATCATTGATCCACATACATGTTCCCATACAACAATGGAGAGAAGAAAACTAAAATCATACTTCACCAGGACAGTCCACAAATCCACATGATTCGGTGCAAATCTTCAGGGGAAAAGTTGACAACAACATGCAATGAAATGAAAGCGCTTCTATAGAACACAGCATTCACCAGTACATATCCAGAAATCAACTTGAAGACTACTTAAGGTTTACAATCAGGGTATAGTCTGAAACTTCATCTTCATACAGTATGTTCATAAAATAGGTACATTTACAATGATCTGAGGAAGGGACCTTGATTATTTCAACAATCTAGTCCTCACTAGTCTCAGTAATCCGATCTCTTCCTAAAACTATTACAGGTCTGATTTTTTGTATGATTGACCTCCTCTTCTTCCTCCTCTCTTTTAGAATAAAAATGGGCCCAATATATATATCTTTGGTTTTTCCCCAATCTGGCGCCCAAAAACCCTAGGAGATCAACGGTCAGCATCTTGAAATGCAGCATCCAACGGTGAGAAATGAATCCTGCCAAGAATTCGAGCAGCATACCAGACAAGGCGCCGCTCCTTCAATAATGTTTCCATCTGCAAACTCCCCCACATTGAAATCTTCATCTCCTTCTAGTGTGTTTGGCTTCTCGGGATCTAGCCTGCCGCCTGGGATGTCATCGTCATTTAAAACCCCACCTTTGCGTTCACCTACACGCTGTTACTGTGTCGGCAACTTTGCTTCTTCCCAGCTACTCCAACAATCTGCAATAAACAAGCAGGAATTAGCACCATCGTTTAATAAATCAGCAAGAAAAAATGAACATCTACATTAAATCAGGCTCCAAATGCATAAACACAACCATCGGGCTCAAAACCATGGAAAATACGCATCAAAATGCCTATACAGCGTTAAAACTAGTCGGGTCAACCATCGTTGACTAGAAACATGCATCAGGCGCCCAAGAAAGCTTCAAAATTTCCATCGCTTCGCTTTCCCGCCCCTTTTTCTATTTAAATTCATGTATATTGATATACATGTCGGGCACGATACAACGAATTAACCACTTTTAATTTGCCTCTGAGTTCCGCAATGTATATTTCGTTGTATGCTGAGCAATGTATATCAATATACATTGTGGATGTGATACATTGATTCAATCAGATTTCAATCTTTTCAATTCCGCGGCCTGTATGCTTCCTTTGTATATTTTGTTTGTATATCGCGACATACAAACGCAAAATATACAAGCACTTATCCCCGTTTCATAACTTTTCAATTTCGTGGCTTGTACATTTCGTGATGCATCTTGGCTTGTATGTATCGAAATATACAAAGCGCGAACATACAATGAATTAACTTCTTTCCATAACATCTTCGATTCCGGTGGTTGTATGCACGCAATGTATATCGGCTTGTATATGAGAATATACAAGCCCGATATACATTGAATTAACTCTGCTTCATGAAATTTGGGTTCCGGGCAATGTATCTCCGCTTTGTATGTTTCGGAATGTATGTATATCGAAACATACATACAAGTCGAAACATACAAAGACTTAACTCAATTAAATAACTCCTTCGGGGCCGCGCGATGTATATTTGTATTGTATGTTACTCAAACATACAAGCCCGTGGATATACAACGAATTAACCGTGCTTCATAACATTTGGATTCCGCGCCATGTATAAAGTGTTGTATATCCGCCTTGTATGTTACGAAATATGCATTGTGGAAACATACAAGGATTTAACCACTTTTAATACTCCCTTCGGGTCTGCTTGATGCATATGAACGTTGCATGTATCTTGACTTGTATATTTTGCTTGTATGTAAAAACATACAAGCGCCAAATATACAACCATTTAACTCTTCTTCACAATGCTTTTGGGTCCACGGCCTGCACATTGCAAATGTATATATCAAATGTATGTTTAAATATACAAGCGTGATATATACAATGAATTAACATTGCTTAATAACTTTTCGGTTTCGGTCCTTGTATAAATGCATTGTATGTTACGACCTGCCAAACATACAAATGCGAGATACATGCAACAGATTTAAACGTTTATTCGTTTCAACTCTTAACCATTTCGAGTCCACCTTGTATGTACAAATATAACATTAACAAATGCATACAAGGCAAAAAGACATACAATTGACTTTGTATATGAACCCGACTACTCATGCAACCAAGTATAAAATGACCTTTGCATATACAAATGACTTTGTATATGGAAAGCGATATACGAAGGTCTTTGTATACAAGCGAACTCACATACAAAGGGCCTTGTATATGCAACCCGATATACAAAGAGACTTGTATGTGCAAACAGCAAACCCTTCCCTTGTACATTTTACCAAAATGCTCATATCTTGCAAAATATGGCAAATTTTAACATGGTTCAAAAAGCAACCCTAGCTCATTTTTGACAAGGAATCCAACCATACTATGCACTAATACTGAAATGCATTTCTTCTCCATTTTTAACTAGGTTTGTAGTTTTAACTCCTTTTTCCCTTTACCACCAAGTAAAACGACACACACAAGCAAAAAGCAAAAAGCCACAGCAGGGGTCCTCATTTTGCTAAGGAGTAAAATGGGGCATGTTGTGAACATCACAATAGGGTCATATAGTTATCTTTAGAACCACGGTCACAAAACACTATATCCACACAAGCGCACAACAACACAGGCCCTAGGATGTGCTAACCCATCTCTGTGAAGTCTAGCTCTCCAACGAGCCAGACCACCCCCGTGTCTTGCCTTCTCTCGATTGGATATTTCCATGAGAGCAAGAGTGACGTGGTGGTTCACCTCATGGCAAGGAGGGAAGGGTACGTGTGTGCACCAAAACCAAATTGACAACCCTGGGCCACTAATGTCACAATTTTGAGTGTACATATTTTGGTGAACTCGACGTGAACAACAAGAACCTTTTGGTTAAGCTTTTTACGTTTCTATTATGTGATCAAAATTATTTCATCATCACTTTCAAACTTATGATGGGATCTTTTGCATTTCCATGTGCTTCTTTCATTCCATGCTCATGTTTCATGTCCATCTTCATTTCGATCATTTCGTGGTGTTTCCTACACCCCAAAACTAGGACAAAATCACACAAAGTTCAAGGGAATTTCCCCTCCAATGAAAGTAACACATGTTCAGATCCAATAGCTTCAATCTCAAATTAGTCAAACTTGAAAGACTCAAAGGGAATCCAACATGATCCCCACAACATTAACCAAATAAAAACATGCCAAGTTAGTGTTCGGTCTGAGATCCATCAACAAGACGAACCCATAACAAGACATGAAAATGGCCACCCAAATGGACAATGAGGTGAGCCATCAAAAGAAAAGCTTACAAGAAGCTTGGGGGGCACAAAAACCCCTCCATCTGGCACATCAAGATAAAAGACTCGAGACATGTCAAGTGTCATCAAAAGGAACAAGTAGGGTCACTCAAACCCTAACACAAAGCAATCCATCTCAAGGTTGTAAAACTCAAATTATAGAGGAAGCCTCACTCACAGACCTTATAGAAAATTTTGTCCAACGAATCAGGACCCTTGAATCTAGAAATAGTTGTCAAAGTAAAATTCAAGAAAAACCTAGGGCGCAAGGAAATCCCTCCCTTGATAAGACTGAACCAAACCAGGGGGAAACACAAATTCCCCCTCATCTAAACTTCAATGAAACATTTAGGCCTCCATTGACGTCACCATCCAACATGAAAAGTCTCAATTAAATAGGTGGGATTCCTATGGCACAAAATCAAACACAAAATCTTCAAAACATAAACATGATGCCATCTAGTAATCCAACTTTTTAGGATATCAACAATCTAGCATACCCTTTCAACAAGCGCAACAGACTCCGCTTGAAGGGTTAATGTTTGGAGGAAAAAGACCCTCTACACATAACTCCCTTTTAGGAACATACCTCAAGTACTTAAAGGAGCCTCTTGACTACAACATTCATCAAGCCATACTACCACATCCTCTCCCTGAGCTTCCAAAATTTAAAGGAGAGGGTGATCCCAACTCTCATATCAAGGCTTACATCACAGTGATATGGGAACTCCTTCCTTGGGATGGGGTGGTAGCGAATATTTTTCCAAAGACTTTGGAGGGTATTGCTCTAGATTGGTACTATTGACTTCTAGAAGCATTGATCCACTCTTTTAGGCAACTCATCAATTAATTTGTGGCAGCCTTCGACATAAACAAACTAGTCAAGATAGGAATACGAGAATTTTTAACAATCAAACAAGAACCCAATGAGTCGGTTGCACATTTTATCACACGATGGAGGAAAGTTCTCTGTTAGCACACCAAACATGGATCATAGAGAACTTTGTGATCTCTTCTTACATGCTCTTAACAATGACATACAAGAACAAGTTGAAAAACTCCCTAACAAATCATATGAAGAAGCACTCAAAAATGCGCTTAGAATTGACCAACTTCTATTGATAGCGGAAGAAGGGAGTATGATGTCAATGGAAGGCTGATAAACCATGATAGAAATAATGACACCTTCAACAATTAAAATTTTTCTCACATGCTAGATCTTATCAAGAGTTCTCCTACACACAAGAATGCTCTCCTCAAAGCCTTAGAACTAGGCCATCTAGTTCAAAACCATCCAAGTGAAAAGTGTTCTTCTTTAACATTTGATTTTAAAAAGTTACCCTTAGATAATGACATAGCTAAATAGGGTGATCTCCCCCTCCATTTGATAGTCCAAGTTTAGAACTATTCCATTAAACGTGTAATGATCGACGATGGGTTTGTAATCAACATAGTCTCTTCCTCTCTTCTTCAAAGAATGGGTTATGGTGAAACTCAAATCAAAAAACAAACTTCCATCCTTAAAATTCATGATAACCCAAACATTTAAACCATGGGTAAGGTCAATCTTCAAATCACATTGGGTCCCAAAACCCTCCCAACTAAATTTTACATCATAAACAAAGAAACCATTTACAACATGATCCTAGGAAGACCTTGGATCCATAGGATGAGGGCCATTCCCTCCACACTATTTCAAGAAATACACTTCTCGCACATGGGACAAACCCACGTCATCAAAGGAGATCCTAATCCTTTTAGCCTTTATACAGGTCATAAGGAAGGGAAAGACCATGGAAACCACTAGCGACCCAAAAATCAACACTTTTGAAAAAGGAGAGTCATCAAAACAAATTGAAAACATAGCCAAGACCTCAAATATATAGAGAAGGGGAAAATGAGAGAATTCCCCTTCAATCCCCACTCAACAAAGTCTTATGCTCCATTCAACTTAGTAGCCATTCCAATTGAATCAAACATAAACATTCCTATGATTGAAATCATGACTAAAGAAGAAGAACCAAAACTCACACAAAAACTAGGAGAGTCAACACCAACTCCAATTACCCATCAAAAGTTCAAAACAAGCAACGAAACTATACAAGAATAGAAAATGGTAAAGCTAGGGGGCAAATAATCAAACAATGAAAAATGTGAGTACACAAAACTCCTCACCGAATATAAAGACATTTTTACACCAAGTCTTTGAGTGTCCTTGCAAAGACTTTCAAGCAAAGTTCAGACCAAATTGGGTAGGTCCACACATAGTTAAGGAAGATGTCAAAAACGACACTACCTCTTGTGCATTATGGAAGGAGAAGTTTTTAGCTTCTCAAAACATCATAAAACATAAAAACAAAAAAAAATCAAATATTCCAAAAATAAAAAAATAATAAAAATAATAAAACATAAAAATACCAAAAAAATCAAATATCCCAAAAAACAAAAAAAATCAAAAAAATCAAAAATGTCAAAAAGAATTTGTTTCTTGCATTTTAGTATCATTTTGTCCATCTTGCATTACAGTGAATGATTCACTCTTATATTATTTTCATGTCAATAAGGAGTCTAAGGTTGCCTAGGTATATGTGATCCTTTTAGGTCCTGAGATTCTCCATTTTCACAATCGTCATTATCCCCCTTCATTCCCAGTGATTCTAATCAAAGCCTAGCTCTTAGCTTTACACTAATCCCAGTCTTAATGAGCCATGATGTTAGGTCTAAGAAAAGTCGGTATTCAAACCTACAGTGTTCAAAGGAAGCTTGCAAGTAGACCTTCCCAATTCTTCCCTAGTAGAAGAGAAGTCCAATTGGATTACGAAAACTTTTGGTGGCGCTTAGCCCCTTATCTTTCCTAGCCAAAAATATCAGGAGGATTAAAACTCTGAAGGAAGCAATCCAAAATACAAGTGAATTAAAAAAAAGAGTGATCAAAATAAGAGTGTTGAGAAAAGTGAGAATTGAGAGATCAAATCATTGCATATCCAAAGTTCCAAGAGCATTCATTTCATAAAAAGGCAAAATTCCAAAAAAATGAGAATTAAGTGAGGCATTCTAGAAAATACAAAAAAAGGGAAAAAAACAAGAAAAAAGAGAGTTACAAAAAAAGAGTGAAACAGAGAATATTGTTGAATGTTTGTACTCTTGGGTGGAGATTAGTCTAAGCTCGAAACTTCAAGGGTGACATTCTAACAGAGGAAATAAAAGAGAAAGGTACAAAGCACACACAAGCACTAGCTAAGCAAAGGCAAGAGTCTAGTAGTCTTTAGGATCATTTTCTATCTAGGAACCCTAGTTCTTTCCCATTTATCCTTTACCCTAGGTCTATCTTCCTTGCCATATATGATCTAAGTCTAGCGAACATCAATAAAATTTGTTACTTGTCTAAGTTAAAAGTCGGTCAGATTGTCTTATCTAGATAAGGATTAGTGTTTAGCCTCTAGCAAAGCCCAAAATCAGAAACACCCCATTTCACTCTCATTCCCCGCTTGAGTTATAAATCCCTATCTCACATACTTGAATAGGTCTCTTATACCATAATAACTTGCAATCCCTTGGATTGAAAATCATATTAAAGAGCAGTCATATTGTTTGTTCCATAATGCATTCATACCAAAATTAGAAAAAGAGGTCTAAAGCAATAAAACATGTTGTAACATCATGGCATTCATAGCACTTAGAACATAGTACTTTGAATTTAATATTTGTGAATCACATCCAAACACATTGCACCTCATTCATATCAGAAAAAAGACAAACAAATTACATCATCCATATGTGATCGTCCTAGGTATGCATTCTTGTAAGAAAAATAAAAGCTCTAGCCAACTGTAGACACCGAAAATTGGATTGCTCTGCAAACCAATTTCTCGTACCTCTACACTAATTCACTCTCCCCATCTGCATATCCCTGGTGATCAATTAATTCACCTAATTAATCCATTTAATCTTACAACCCTATCCTATTAATTGAATGAATATTCCTAATATTTATTTAGTTGATTTATCCATTTCCCTAATCCCTGTTAATTAGATAAATCATGCTTATCTGATTAACCTAGGCTTAAGTTAATTAAGATAATACTTAATTAACCTTGCTTACCTCATCCTCCACAATCCTCCACTAAACTGAATTTAAAATTTAGTTGTCCCCCACAATCCTCCACTCACTGAATTTAAAATTCAGTTGTCCCCCACTATCCTCCACTCACTGAATTTAAAATTTAGTTGTCCCCCATTATCCTCCACTCTTCCCAAAAATGAATTATTAATTCATCCCCTATCCTCCACTCTTCCCAAAATGCGAATTATTAATTCATCCACTAGGAATAAAAGATTCACTTTTATTCCTAGCCCTTGATCCCCCATCAACTTCTACCACCACTTTACCATCCCCCATTAATCCTTCACCTCCATCTACCAATCCCATCCCAAATCCATCCCCTTTTCCAGTTGGAAAAAGCACCTTCATCCGTGGTAAACCCCTCGTAGGAGGTGAACAACTTCCATCTATCACATATCTTTCTCCAACAAATAAGGGACTCGCGTCTTGTTTTCAAAGCACCAAACATCCCATTGCATGTCGCATGCTCCAACTTATGAATTATCAAGGAAAAGGCTTAGGCCTTCACGAACAAGGCATCTTGGAGCCCATCCACACCACATTCCATCCATCCTCGCATGGCCTCGGCTATACATCCCAAGACAAACAAAACGAACATGTTGGTACCACCCACACACCTTCCAAAATCCATTCATCCAATCCCACACATGGTGCATCTCATCGCACTTCCAAAACATATGTTGCCATCCCTCCTCCATCATCCTATCATTTGCAAAAGCACGTGACCATCCATCTTCCTCCATCAAATTTACCTCCACTACTTCCAACTCCAAAGATCCCTATCAAATCCACTCTAGCTCCTATCCTACCAACTCCCAACATCCCTATCCACAAATCCACTTTACCTCCTATCCTACCAACTCCTAATATCCCTATCCTGAAATCACTTCACCCATCTATCCAAAAATCTACTTTTTACCCCTCCATCCATAAAACCACTAAAATTCCCAATCAAGACCAACAAAAGCACACATCTTTCAAACATGAAGCTTCCACCAAATCCATGGGATTCAAAAATTTGAATGCCTCAACTCATAAAGCACAAAAGCCTAAGGATATTATCCCTTCCAATCGAAATGAAAAATCAACCAGGCTATCCAAGCCGACACCATCACAAGAACATGCAAAAACAAAAATGGTGTGGGTCCCTAAACAAAGATCAATCAAAACAAATTAGGCATCCACCTCCCAATCCACTGCAAAATCCTAAACATCCCCCTCCCCATTCAAAAATCCCCCAACACCTAAGTCCATTTGGGTTCCTAAAACCCCAAATCGACCATTCAAAAATCCCCCATCCCGATCCCCATTACTCCCAACTCCACATCCAAAATACAAGCTTCCAAATACATCATGGTGTGTGTAGCCGTTGGTCTTGGTTCCCCTCCACCACTTACCATTCCCACATACCCCCATCTCTCCATCTTTCTTTCACTATCCTACATATCTTCCCCATCACATTCCTATGGTCCATGCTTTTGCATAATCCACATCATAATCCATTATCCACCATCCATTCCATCTTCTCCTATCTTCCAACAATCCATGCAAATATAATCCATAATGCTATCCAACATGGGACCATCTTCTCCTTGCTATGGAAACAAACGCTAGAGTCCCCCTTCCATCAAAAAAGCAAAAAAGCAAAAAATCAAGAAAATAGTAAAGAGAAAAAAATCCGTCCAATGGTGAAAACCACTCCTTGTGGCGCCTTGGGCAAGTACCATGATGAAAACCCCTTGTGGGCGTCATGCGTAATCCCTTCTCCATCCATTTTTTATCCCTACACTTGGGGGCAAAACCATATCCTTCATCCACATCCATAATATCCTTGCACATCTTATCCACTATCTTATCTTTATCCTATCATATTCCTATCCACCATCCCCTATGTATCCTATCATTTCCCATCCATCATATCCATTATATCTTGTTTCAACCATCTCTCACCCTAGATCTTGATAAAGACAAGGGGCAACATATCAACAACATGCTTTGGAGACCTCTTGACATACTTCCTTTGTCAGTATATCCTCCATCCATCTACTGCAAAGTCCATCCATTCAAACATGAACCCATCATGTAAAATCTTAAGCATTGGGGCATATGATTCCTTGCAACCTAGCCCTTGGAGAAAATCCTGCAATCCCCCATCCATATATCATGCATACCTATCCTACCCATCATCCTTATATTCCATCTATCCCTATCACTTGTCCATTCATCTATCATGAATCAGCTATCCAATCCCCCTATCCAACCCCATCACTTTCACCTCTAGACTTGGTGTTCCCTTGTCATTGGTATCTAGCATACAGGTTATCCACATGCAATCCAATGCAACCATCTCATAATAAACCATTCCTTTTCCAAAATCAAAAAATCCAAAAACATCACAAAATCAAAAAATCCAAAAACATCACAAAATCAAAAAAATCCAAAAACATCACAAAATCAAAAAAATCCAAAAACATCACAAAATCAAAAAATCCAAAAACATCACAAACATCAAAAAATCCAAAAACATCACAAACATCAAAAAATCCCAAAACAATCGAAAACACGCAAACTTCCAAAAATAATCTATCCATCACAAAAAAATCAAATTGCTCCATCACACTCTCATCATTATCACAACTATCCCACATCATCATCACATCTATCCTCAATAAGCTTACACTAGATCCAAGCATCGCATCATCTATCAAAGCATCATCCCTTATCAAAAATCATCAACTATCAAATCAGCATCAACCATAACTTGTCACCATCATATCTTGAGCCAATCTTACACCAACAAAACATGATCCAATCATCAATCGATTCTTGCCTTAGGATATGTCATTCCTACGATAGGTAGAATCTATCCAATCATCACAACATCATCAAATCATCTATCAATCCCTACCTTAGGATATATCTTTCCTACGATAGGCAGCATCTATCACATCATCATCCATTTTGGCAAAAGATACAATGGTTACTTGTTTGGTTCGTTGGTCTTTTGGTTTTTGATTTTTATCTTTTGCCCTATTCGAAGATCACATCAAAGCTACCTTGATCTTACTATATCATGGTATGTGGCGAAAACATCTAGAATGGGGCATAGTCTTGCTTTTGTATGATGTGCTTGTGGGTTGGTCTCATTACTCCAAGCTAGTATTCATATCTTGTTGATCATAGGGTCGGTTCTAGCATATTGATCTCCTTATGCATCTAAGGTTCATCATACCTTTTTTGTACTAAGGGCTTATGCTATGAGTCCCCTTCCCTCATCTAGACAAGGTTGTACTATCTTGGGCATGCATGAGATCATCCCTTTGTCTGCGTGTCTAGTCCATGCAAATGTTGGATAAACATCATCACCCTGGTCTTCTATACCTTGGTGAACATATCCACTTTGCTATATCAAACCTAGGATTGCTCTAAATCAATTTCAGCACAATGATCATCCCCCAATCATCTCCGAACATCATCATCCTTTCATCCCACCACTTATCCTCTGACCACATCTACCAATCTGTTCCATCCATTTCGAGAGCACAACCGTGTTCTCGCAACCCACCTATCCTCTCAAGGGGGCATCACCCTTACCAATTATCCCCAAACCTTACCCTATTCTTCCAAACCAAAATCTTTTTTCTATCCAATCCATCTCTATGTTCTAACTTCTTTGAAATGATGTTACTTAGCCGCAACACCAACTCTCCCCATCTGCATATCCCTGGTGATCAATTAATTCACCTAATTAATCCATTTAATCTTACAACCCTATCCTATTAATTGAATGAACATTCTTAATATTTATTTAGTTGATTTATCCATTTCCCTAATCCCTGTTAATTAGATAAATCATGTTTATCTGATTAACCTAGGCTTAAGTTAATTAAGATAATACTTAATTAACCTTGCTTACCTCATCCTCCACAATCCACTAAACTGAATTTAAAATTTAGTTGTCCCCCACAATCCTCCACTCACTGAATTTAAAATTCAGTTGTCCCCCACAATCCTCCACTCACTGAATTTAAAATTCAGTTGTCCCCCACTATCCTCCACTCACTGAATTTAAAATTTAGTTGTCCCCCATTATCCTCCACTCTTCCCAAAAAATGAATTATTAATTCATCCACTATCCTCCACTCTTCCCAAAATGAGAATTATTAATTCATCCACTAGGAATAAAAGATTCACTTTTAGTCCTAGCCCTTGATCTCATCAACTAAATCCTCACCGTCCATCCTCATCTCCAAAATTCTATAAATTGGACCCCTCTCTAGGCCATTAAGAGAGACCTCTTCATGCATCAGACCTCTGCCAAAATCATTTTACAATCCCCTTATCATGCCACCATAATGTCCAAATCACTCTAAATCATCTCTCATTTCCATCTAGTCTCTCAAATCTATCATCTAATCCCTAATCATCCATCTACATTGTGTTGAAGGCACTTGAGCAATCCACATCTTCGTTCTAGTCATGGGTAACATCTGAGGAGCTCTCTTGGGTGCAACTCCTTCCCTCCTGGATCTGTGAGTCAAAAGGAAGGTAAAATCGTGTTATTTGCATTTGATTTACATTATAATCTTCATTTTGATTTCATTGATTACACCAACCATATGCAGAAGAGGGAAAGTGAAATACAAGATACCAACTAAAGCTATGTATAGATCTCATCCAATCAGGTCTTGTCACAATAAGTGTAAAACAATGTCTGAGCATAAGTCACTCTAACAAGTCAAAAGAGCAAAACAGTGTAGTCAAGTACACAAGTCTCCCCATAAAAGGGGACAAGAGTAGAAATCTCTTCAAGGTAAGTCTCTAAAAGACCTCAAGGAACATCAAGACAAAACCTTCACAAGATCTCCACAAAAACCATAAAAATTAGAAAATTTGAAAAAACCTAAAAAAATTGTAAAACATCAAAAATCCCTAAAATTCAAATATGTTCTTCAAAATTTGCAATAAAAGGAGAATTTATTCTCCTCTCTAGCTTAGCACATATTCTATTTCTTTTATGCATTTCTCATGCATTTGTTTTGCATGCATTCATTCCTACAGGTCTCTCTGACAAAGGCAAACAATTAGTCTAACTCACACAATCCATGGTATGCTCGTCATTTCAGTTTTCATTATTCATTTTGATATATTCATATGCCAGACAAATACTAGTTATTGTAGGTACAATTGCAGAAAAATTAACAACAGGTAAGGCCTAGTTCGGGAACGGTACCTACCTTTCATGTAGACTACTGTCCCCGAGGGGGCATATATGTAAGCACCAAAATCACGCACAACCTCCACGAGGATCCTATGATGAATCACAATCCTTGTCATGTACATGTAAGCATGAAATAACATCCTCTCAGTAGCAATTATCTTGGTGATGTGTGTTTTCTTCCTCTCTCTCTCTCCTCTCTCTCTCTCTCTCTCTCTCTCTCTCTCTCTCTCTCTCTCTCTCTCTCTCTCTCTCTCTCTCTCTCTCCGCTTTTGACACTTTTCAAAACTTGTCGATTTGCATTTCCTATTCTTGCCACTTCGTTCATAAGCATTGTATGCATCTTGTAGGTGTGTTTTCACCTTTACCTGGTGTTTTTCATCCAACCCCACCCCTAGGAGCCCTCTAGAGGACCTCCCAAGCCATCTCCAACTTTTAATTTTTAGTTTCAGCCAACCAAGACAAATCTCCCCCTAGTACGTCAAGATCTCCCCTAGGATATTTGACATTTGCAAGTGGAGATTTGGTTTTTGACCACCTTTTGACCTAGCTCCAGTGGTAGTTCTACTTCTTTCCCCATTCCAATCCATCTCCTAGTTTCAGTTTTCAGTTTCACTCAACCAATCCAAATCTCCCCCTATTATTTCCAAATCTCCCCCGGGAGATCCTACTTTTACAAATGGAGATTTAGATTTTGACACATGATTGACCTATTTCCAGAGGTAGACCCCCTTCTTTCCTCCTCCTCTACCATCTCTCATCATGCATTTTCACCCAGACCCCTTCCTTTCTAGATCTCCCCCTATTATTTCTGGATCTCCCCTGGGAGATCTTGCTAAAAATCAAGATCTCCCCTAGGTGACCCATGGGTCGCCCCTAGGAAACCATGACTGATGAAAGGGGCAACCCATGGGTGACCCTGTCATATTTTCAGCCACGTAAATACTCAAGTTTCTAACTCAAAATAGCTCTGTTTTCGCCTGTTTTTCTTCCTATTTGCATGGATTTTCATGCCAATTATGGAGTTAACTATTTCATGCACCCACACATGCATAATTATCTCTATTTCATTGTTATTTAACAATTCATGCATTCCCTTGCATTCTCATGCATTCATTTTTCTTCACTTCTTCTTGAGTGATAAGCTTTTACTGGGTAGCTCACTCCAATTTTAGCCCAGATCACTCTTGAATCTTCTATGTTAACTATCCAATCAAATTGAGTTAACTCTTCTTCTTCTTCACCTCTCATCCCTTCTTCTAACATATAAATACCCCTCACCTCTTCATTATTTTCCAAGTTGGAAAGTTGGAGAATCCTCTTCTCATCTTCACAAGCTTTTTCAAGCTTCTTCATAAGCCTTTGAGCCTCTTTCTTCATTTCTTTCATTAGTTTTCTAAAGATTCAAAGATTTCATTATTGCATAGCTTCAAATCTCCCCCTTTTAAGAGGCAATTTCATTTGTGCACACAGCTCTTGCAGGTTATTGCTCTCGAAATCAAGCATTCTCATGCTCATATAGGACATAGGAGCCTTTTGCTTTCATTTGTTATCTCGCTTAGATTTTCTAAAAGCTTGTTCACATCCATATGCTACTCATATCAAGCCACAATGCTCATCAAAGCTCTCATTGAGGTCTCTTTTCAAAGCTTCAAAGCTTCTTTTTCTTCTATTTTCTCCTTGTCGCTAAGAGGATCACCCTGTTGCTACAAGAGGATTCGAGGTTGCCATTACAAGGATTTATGAGGGTAGTGGAGGGTCATGCATCTCCAAGTTCCTTTATGCTTTCTTTTCATTTCATAGTAATTAGATAATCAAAACTTTGCTCTTGGGATAAGTAAAATACATGTTTGCTTTTTCCTTGATAGGCTAAGAAGATTTGCATAATAAATTAGTTTCCCTTTCCAAAGTTCATAGATTAAAAACAATTTATTTTCTTAGATTAATTGATCCATCTATTCAGAAAACAAACAAAAACATAGGTTACATTGCATTAGATAACTTCATCATAGCTTGCATACATTTTCTAATTCCTAGATTAAGAAAAAAAAATTGATTTCTAAAAACATAAAAAAGCACAAAAAGAAGTTTTGCATTCATATAGGCTTGCATTCATAAAACCCAAAAAAAGAACAAAAACATTAGCAACTTAAAAGGTTCACAAACTCTTGATTCCATCACAAGGTCAACTACAATCAAACATTGGTCAAAACCCTTGATTTCATCACAAGGTCAAACAAAGTCAATGTATAGTCAAACCTTAGGTCACACAAACCCTAAGTCAAACCCTGGGTCAAGTCAAGGTTAGCTTAATCCACCTATCTCTTGTCTCAACTCACGAATGTGCCCTAGATTAAGAGGTGAGTAGCTAAGGGTGATCCTCGATGAGATAGAGGAAATCCACCCAAGACCGCAACAAAACTTGCTAGTCATTCAACAACAAGAAGCATTTAGACAACTCTTAGTACAAGAAGCATTCATTCAACAATTTGAAAGACAACGCCAACTTGAACAAAGCATTAACAAGAGCAATAGCCTACCCACACAATGGTGGAATATCAGAAACCCCAATAAGAGAACAGTGACTAGTGACCCTTTGGGTCATAGAGTTATCTTTACAACCACAATCACATAACACTATATCCACACAAGCACACAACAACATAGGCCCCAGGACATGTCGAACCCTCTCTGCAAAGTCTAGCTCTCCAATGAGCCAAACCACCCCTGTGTCTCACCTCCTCTCGACTGGCTACTTCCACGAGAGTGAGAGTAATGTGGCAGTTCACCTCGTGGCGAGGGAAGGGTCTGTGTACATGCCAAAACTAACTCAACAGCCCCAGGCCACTGACATTGTGATTTTGAGCGTACAGGTGTGATGTGGTGAGATTTGTCTGATTGAAGAGGTTACGATCAATTATGATGTTTTAATTTTGTTGGCCAAAGGAGATCCAAAAGTGTATGACATCGTGCATCCTCAAAGAGTTTTATGTTGGGAAAAGCCTATGATGGAGTCCCAACGTGCGATATCCATTGATGCGAAGCCCTGAGTTGATCGACGGCCAGCATTCAAAGGAAGTGACTATTCGTGACAAGTGAGTATTGTGCTCAATAGTGGCACATTTGAAAAATTAATGAGGAGATGAGAAAGGATTAAATAAGATTTTCTACTACAAGCAAAGATCATTCTACATTTTTGAGAGAAGAGCTCATGTTTTTGGGAGAAGAGCTCATGACGCTAAGGCAAGCAGTGAGAGTGTGCCTGGTGAATTCACTACCCTATTTTCAACCTGCAATTTGCTGCAGCCTGGGTATGTAATAATTTGCCCTCGCTATAAGGTTATGAATTCGTAGGGTTTTTAGGACTAGGAGTGTTAGCATGTATCCCTTGACTAAGATAAACCTATTTGGTGACTAGTTAAACCCTAGTTTTATGTGAATTACCCTCCTGTCTGCAAACATCAGTCATAGGTCATCCCATGGTGGTAAAATTAAGCATGATTTATCCCAAGACATCATTAATCATCTCCCAGGTTCATCCAAAAATATAAGCATGCCCAGGGCACGAGGGAATTGACTGATAGGCTTTATGATTTTTATGGGTACATCAGTGATGCAATTTTTTTGGTAAGGGAGTGGGAATTGTTTGAATTTGGTTATTACCACCGCTCCCAATATAGGCCTATTTCAAACATCTGGTGGTTGGATTTAGGCAAGCTGGTTGTCCCCAATGTTTTATCAATGTTGACCTATTCCAAGCATTCTATAGAAATTATGACCCCAACACTCAAATCCTGTCAAACTATGAGGGGAAAAACTCTTCTACTTGTGCAAAGCATTGATTATAGAGGTATTTAATCTAGATCCCTCAACAAATATTGAAATTAACTTTGAAGAATTGAAGAAAGAATATGACAGAAACAAGCAGCGATACATGACATTATCTTCTATCCCATTCACAAGCCAAGGAGCTTGGGGAAACATGTGAAGCTTGGTGACCATGAGATAGAACCTTATAGAGATGACATGTTTGAGGATTATTTTGTAAAGACATACTATGCCCTATGTCACGTGTTTGGGTTGGATTTTAGCCCTTTGATACCAATTCCCCTATTAGTAATTATTGTGGACATCCAAGATACATATTAGAATAGGAAGTTTGACTATGCCACTTATTTGGCTAAGGAAATTCAAAAGGATTTAGTGGCATACAGACAATCCATTAAAACCCCTACATTTAAGAGATATTCCATGTTGTTCCATTTATTAATGTATTGTGGTAGGATGCATTGGGGTAGAGAATTACAAATTTAATGTCAAACAAAGGATAATGATTCCACACCTATCAAGGGAAGAGTTCATCTATGGGACTAATATTGTAACAATGCAAATTATTTCATTTTTGAAGAACATTTTGTACAAAGGGTCTTAGGATTGCTAGTTCATGAGAAGCCAAGACTTTGAAAGGAAATCATGGATTTCCTAAGACCGCTTGAGAGAAGGCTTGATGGTATTATTGATCACAACTGGGGTGATTGGTTTTATATCCAGAGGGGACTTTGATCAGGGTATATAGAACAAATGTTAAGCCTCATCTCTTGCCCAAGAATGTGCTTAATGTAATTGCATTTCTAGAAACTATGTGGAAAATGAATGGTTTAGACAAAACTCATATGAGGCTGAGTAAGAAGATATCTTTCCTTCCTGCAAAGATTTCATTTCTTAGTTTTCTAGTTACTGCCAAGGAAGGAGCTTAGAGGTATGTTTGTCAAAGCTGCAGGAATATAGACTGAAAGTTGCTAACCAAAGGAATTATGACCCCGAGCATTTTATTGACAAAAAAAGGAAGGAAAGGCAAAGGTTATGGTTCTTCAATCAATCAACAAACAACAATGCCATAAGATATAGTTGATACAAATGACAACACAGATATGTTGACATCAATGACAACACCAATTAGTACATACTTGCAACAATCTCCCCCTTTATCATTGATGGAAACATATGATGTGAAAAACATGTTCCACCATCAAGACACAATTCTACTTCAGAACCCCCCTTTCTTTTCATACTTCTGCACTCTTACTCCCCCTAAGTTTTTCACATGATTTCTCTCCCCCTTTGACATCAATGGAAAAGGGTTTCACATCTCTTCTACTGCACATACTTGAACAATGTTGCTCTGATCAGTTTGAAATCATTCTTTACTCCCCCTGAATGTTACAATCTTCTCAAACCATTACCTGCTCCTCCTGAGAGGTAGCCTTCAACATCAGTCCAAGAGAGAAAATGTGCTTTGAAGCACATTGGATTGATACACCTCCTTATGCATCTAATTCAAGGAGGGAGGGGCAATAACCCCTAATTTCTCCTAGAGATACTCAAATGTGTCTTTTGGAAGAGCCTTAGTGAATATATCAACAACTTGATCTTTTGTAGGCACATACTCAAGCTTTGCCTCATTCTCTGCAACTTTCTCCCTCAAGAAGTGATATTTGATTGAAATGTGCTTTGTCTTTGAGTGCATCACTGGATTCTTTGAAATGTTTATGTCACTTGTGTTATCACAAAGAATAGGAATTGGTCCATCAAACTCAACTTGGATATCCTTCAAGGTCTGCTTCATCCAGAGCACCTGCATGCAGCATGATACTGCAACAATATATTATGCTTTTGTAGTAGACAAGGAAATTGATTCTTGTTTCTTGCTATGCTAGGACACTAGTCTATCTCCAAGAAAGAATGCACCTCCACTTGTTCTTTTCCTATCATCAACACATCCAACCCAATTTGCATCTATGTAGGCACTTAGAGTAAAGTCATTTTTCTTAGGATACCATAATCCATGATCATGAGTTCCCTTCAAATACCTAAAAATTCTCTTAACTGCCATCACATGAGATTCTCTGGGATCTAATTGAAATCTGGCCACAAGACGGTCTGCATGCATGATATCTAGTCTGGTAGCAGTTAATTAAAGCAGTCCTCCAATCATCGATCTATATTTTCTTTGATCAACCTTAGGAGATTCATCATTCTTACTCATTTTACAACTGGTAACCATAGGAGTGCATACTAGTTTAGAGTCCTCCATTCCAAACTTTTTCAACAATTCCCTAAGATATTTTGATTGAGAAATGAAAATACCTTTGTCTGTCTGATTAATTTGCAGTCTAAGGAAGAAATTCATCTCACCACACATAGACATCTCAAACTCTTTTTGCATCTCATTTGTAAAAATTTTGCACATCTCTTCATTTCCTCCAAATATGATATTATCTACATAAACTTCAATAATCAAGATTTGATCATTACTTACCATGATATACAAATTGCTATCTGCAAACCCTTTATTGAAACCTTGTTACAGCAAATACTTATCTAGTCTTGCATACCAAGCTCTAGGAGCTTACTTCAATCCATACAAGGCCTTCTTCAATTTGCATACCATTTCTGGTTTATCTGATAACTGGAACCCATTTGGTTGCTCTATGTAGACCTCTTCTTCTAGCTCACCATTCAAGAAAGTAGATTTCACATCCATCTGATATACTTTGAAATCTTTGGTGCTATAAATGCCAAAAATAGTCGGATAGCCTCCATTCTTGCCACCGAAGCATAGGTCTCTCCATAATCAATTCCTTCAACTTGGGAGTAGCCTTTGCATTCAAGTCTTGCCTTATTTCACACAACTTCTACAACTTCATTTAGTTTGTTCCAGAGAACCCATTTTGTTCCAATCACATTCTTGTTTGCAGGTCTGGGAATGAGTTCTCAAGTCTTGTTCTTCTCAATCTATTGCAGTTCTTCATTCAATGCCTTGACCCAATGCTCATCATTGCATGCTTCATTTACTGTTTTAGGTTCTACCTTTAACAGCAGACAGAGATTTACTTGCTCTTCTGCAATCCTGCTCCTTGTCATCACCCCTTTCCTTTTGTCACCTAAAATTTGATCTTTAGAATGATCTCTCTGCACATACGTTAGAGTTTTAGGAGTTCTTACCGGAACTTCATCTTGAGTTTCTTCTTCCAGAGCTTGTTCTGTAGTCTAAACTTCATTTTCTTTGCCTTTTCCAACCTTTTATGTATCAGCAAGTTCATCTAACTCATATACATCTGGATGGATGTCTTCATCTGCGTTCACACTCGCACTTTCAATGATCTTTCTCAGTCTTTTGTTATAGCACTAGTAAGCCTTACTCTTAGTGGAGTACCCAAGTAAAATGCCTTCATCACATCTGGCATCAAACTTCCCTAATTCTTCATCTCTTCTGATGTAGCATCTACTTCCAAAAACTTTGAAGTATTTGACAATGGGGGCTCTACCATACCACAATTCATAAGGTGTCTTTGTCTCTTCTTCTCTGACTTGCACTCTATTCTAAATGTAGACAGCAGTATGTATTACTTCTTTCCAGTACACTTCCAGTAGGTTTGCTTCCTTGATCATTACTCTGGCAGCTTCTTGAACAATTCTATTCTTCCTTTCAACTACTCCATTTTGTTGAGGAGTTTGGGGAGCAAATAAATGTCTCTTTATTCCATGTTCTTCACAAAAAGCATTGAACTCATTTGAGGTGAACTCACCACGTCTATCAGACCTTAAGCATTTGATTCTCAAATCAAATTCATTTTCAACCAAAGCTTTGAATGCCTTGAACTTATCTAAAGCCTCTGTCTTTTCTCTAAGGAAAGTAACCCAAGTCATTCTTGAGAAATTATCAATAAGGAGGATAAAATACCTTTCACCTTGTAGACTTCTTGTTCTTATGGGACCACACAGGTCTGTATGCACTAGCTCCAACAAACCAGTAGAGGATTGTTCTTTCCTTTTGAAAGTAGTCTTTGTCATCTTCCTAAACTGACATTCTTTGCATATAACATTTACAGGCTTCACAATCTTGGGTAGATCTTTTACAGCTTGAATAGTGCTTATTCTTACCAGATTATTGAAGTTAACGTGACACATTCTTCTATGACATAGCCAACTTTCATCTGACTTAGCCAACAAATAACAATTTTTAGTACCTTTCAAGTGATAGACATTACCACGTGTCTTCTTACCAGCAGCAATTAAGGTTCTGGAGCTATTCTATATCTTACACCCATTGTCCTTGAACACAAGATTGTAACCTTTGTCAAAAATTTGTCCAACACATAGTAGATTATGCTTCAGGCCCTTGACATAAAGAACATTGTCTGTATTATGCTTGCCATCAAAAGTAATAGATCCTTTTCCACAAATCTTACCAGCTGCATCATCTCCAAACCTAACAAGTCCCCCATCATACTTTTCAAACTTAACAAACTTACTCTTGTCTCCTGTCATGTGGTTTGAACATCCACTAGAAACTTATTTTTCAGAGCTTCAAATCACATATCCTTTGGAGTGAAGATGAATAAGGACCATATGAGCTTAAGTCTGGAACTACAAAGCCAAACTCTAATTTGTAGAGAAATGTGGAGCAAAACACTTTCTCCCTGTCACTCTGCAATCCTTGTCAGGCATAGTCTTCATACTGGTGAATAGAACTTTTTCCGCATAGTGATCTGGATCACCAAATTATGGATTTAGAGATGGATTTAACATCTTCAGACATTTCTCTAAATCATATCCAAAGCTCATACTCTGGTCTTCAACACAAGAAATATGCGGAGCAAAATACTCAGACAGTGTTCTTCAATCAATCAACAAACAACAATGCCAGAAGATATAGTTGACACAAATGACAACACAAATATGTTGACATCAATGACAACACCAATTAGCACATACTTGCAACAACGTCTAGAGTGCTAGAATTGCGAACTCAAACCTCTAGAATCAACCTAGAGCTGTTAGATTTACAAAGATAAATGGTTGAGGTTTTACAATATGTTTTCATTGCCACTACTCAACTTACATGCTAAATTAATTGAGGCTGCAAACTTGTAGGCCATCCTTAAATTTAATTTGAAGTGGGAGTACAAAATTGTACTGAAGAATAAATATAATAGAATAAATTTTAACGTCCATGAGAATAGAATAGATTTTATAAGAATAGAATGTAACACGTTTCACTCGCTTTATTATTATTTGGCACTTAGCACTTGTTTTAGAATAAGAAGAAAATTAAGAAGTTAAAAACTTAAATCGTAGTATTGCACAAAGGAAATTGAAGTTGCAACTACTAAGTGAGATTCTGGAAGCGAGAGGGTCAGAGAGGTTGTAGTGCACCAGGGAGAGTAATCTTTTCAAATTATAGGTATGTGTCATGTGAAATACAAAAAACCTACATTCCTTCAAATTAATTTATAAGCCTTCAGCTTAAATTTTTTCAATCTTAGGGTTTAGGGTTGAGGGTTTACAAGCATGTCTACCACTGCTACCACTCCACTAATTGGGAAAAGCAAAACAATACACAAAATAAACTACGCCAGACTACTTAAAACCCCAGGTTTCACTGATGATTACCATGATATTTATGATCTTCTAATATTTGGTAGGCTTACCTCAGAACTTAGATTTTCATGTGAGAATAAAACTGAAATGCAAATGCAAGCTAACCCAAGAAAGCCATTACTAATTAATAGTATCACTGCACCATGGGTGGTTGGATTGGGACACCTGATGCTCCTTGAGGTTTTCCCTTGCCCAAAATTTATCATGGTTTGTGCCTAGAATTATGATGAAAATAGAAAAGTAATTATTGTAGCAAAAAATAGCAGACTATTGGGGTTTACAGTCAGAGATTTTGGAAATGTCCACATTGACCTAGAAAAGTTAGCAAGTGATTATGAAAAAGCTAGTCTAAATTTCAAATATTCTTTTCTCAGAAAAATAACAATGGATGGTTCATACCCAAAGAGAATCAGAAGCCTCCTTATAAAATTGAAATTTTTAAACCATGGGTTCATGATACAATTTCCATGCTAGCATTTTCCCTTGGATTGGATAGCAATAGGCAAGTGGATGCAAGCCTCCTTGAAATGGTATACAGTATCTATTTTGTTATTCCCCTATTAAATACGGATTTGTAGAGCACATTACAGAATCTATGTAGAAACAATTTTTAATGATTGAAGGAGGTTCCACTTCCAGTTCCAAAACTAAAACCTTTAGGTTCACAACCTACTTGTGCAGTTTATTTCTAGTGCAATTTAGAGGAACATTTGTAGCCAACAAGCTTCAGATTCAACTCTTTGTAAATGATGAGGTGAAAAGAGTGCTTCCACTACATGATTGGGCCTAAAAGATAAGGATGCATGATGCTCAAAGGAACTACAATTAGTTTTGGACTACTTTTTGACTCCATTATATTATGCAATTACAATTGCTCCAATGCCTAGATTGCCCAAGTCTTGTAGAGATTCCATTCAACTGAGAACAGAAATACAATTGGTTGACTGGTACTTCAAGGAAGAATATATTGTGCTAAGATTTTATGGATCAGGAGTAGAGCCCCACAAACTTCCAATACATGTGACAAAGAGGGTTTTTGCATTGGAATACATACGATAGATGGATAATACATATCAACTATACTTTGTTAGTCAACAAAATAAGAGCATATTTCCTTCCTTACCTTTTTCATTTGGAAGGTTCACATTCAATAGAAAAGCATTCACTGTGGTGCACCAAATTTTATAAATTTTTAAATTTGACGTTGACTCTCATTGGAAGTATGACCCATGTAACGTGATTAAAGCAAGGATTTTGACCAATAAGAATGCTTGAATTAGAATTCAACAACAAAGTAAATGCATGCTAAAATTATTGAAACACAAGAATTCTTGTGATGAGGTGAAAAAAGTAATGGAGGAAACTGTTGTTGAGAAAGGTATTTATTTAGAACAATTATAGTAGAAATAATGGCATTATAGCCATAGAGAGCAGTAGAGTTGCCAATCAGGAGTTAAAATAATTTTTATAAAAGAGTTGATCAACCATGTAGTTAAAAAAAATACCAGAGTCTCAAAAAAGCTTGTACAGAGGAAATGTGGACACAAACAAAAATAATACTTGTGATTGTATATGACTGTCAAGATTTTCATTTGAAGCTACAACAAATTCAATTGTACTAGTTTTCCTTGTATGCCTGAGGGATTTCTTATCAGTTGAAGCTCCAATGCCTCAAAAATTACCAAGTCTTCTAGGGTCTACTTGTGTTACCATCCAAGTGCTGCCTTGTCCTTTAATCCCCAAACCACCACCTTCATAACGCAATTTTTTGACTATGGCTACCCTTGAAGTATATGTTTGTTTTGTGGTATCACTCAACCCGGGTTTGTATGGATAGTCTTTAGTGGGATCCAAGGGTTGATTATTCCTATCAATATCATCATCAGATTCATGATTAGGTGCTTCAAAGGAATGCTCTATATTCTACAATTTGTTAAACTCTTCATCTTCTGGGATCTCCTCAAATTGTGCAGTATTTTTAGATCACCTAGATCCTTCCTCATAGACCAAAAGGTAGGGTTTTTAGATCTTTAAGATATTCATTCGATTGGTAAAGGAGATGGTGGAGATAGTGATGCTGGTGGTGATGGTATGGGTAGTAGTGGTTAGCAAGTGCTACAACAAATACTTAGAAGAGGCCACTACTAGAAGATACTATACAAGGCATTGTGAAGAGGCAAATGATTATGATAGATCCAAGTCCAACTTCCTCCATTTCCACCTCAATAGAACTATTTCCAGAAGGCACCATCCTATTGTTAGTGTGACTAGGATAGGAATGGCTAATCCTCAACCTCAAACAATTACTCCTTCACCATTCAAGAGTTCGATTGTGTCAATAGTCCCAGGTTTTGATTACAAAGATGAATTTAACAAGAAAGTAGAAAAATCTAAAAGACACAAGAAGCAAGTGCTAGAGAGTACATTTATTGTGACTTCTGAGCCTGCAAGAACTAGGGTATTGCCTACATATGACCCAGATACATAAACTATGTAGTACATGTTTGTTGTGCCCAAAGTTCAAAATAAACCAGAGAATCAGATGCAATGCTTTGACTATGAGGTGAGCACAGTCCAAATGGATTTTTTTGGAATGTAAAATATTCAAAAAACTAATGTATCAAAAAGGAACAATGATGTGGTGTACACATAATTGCTAAAGCAAGAGAGACAAAATTAGGTTACAGGATCAAATAGAAAAGTTACAAGAAGACCTAGAAAATGAGAAAGCAAAGAGGAAAGCAGCAGATAACAAGAGCAATGAATTAGAGAAAAGGATAAAAAAATCTGCCTTTACATCTACAAGAAAAGAGAATGAACAAATAGAGGTGGAATTGAATGAACTGAAGCAAAGGTTAGATGAAAGCATAAATAATTATGATAATGAAAGAGCCAATTCATAAAAATTACAACAAAATCTGACAGAAGCCAAGGCCTTAGCAAAGACATTACAATACAAATTGGACACATACACACAAAAAGAAAATCAGTGGGAACAAAAAAGGAGGAAGAGAATAAAACCACTAAAAAACTACAGCTATAGCTAAAGAATGCAAAAAATGAAATAAAGTCTTCCCAAAATAGAGTGTCTAAATTTTATAGAAAAATAGTGAGGCATATAAAACAAAACATTTGGGAGGAAATAATGTAGAGGACTAATGATTTGTCTAAATTGTTTGAATTGATTGATAGTCTTATAGTACATAATGTGAAGTTCAAAGAATAAATCCAAGACAACAAAAAGGTGACTTCAAGTCAGAAAATTCTGAAGCAAATTTTGCAAACAATCTACAGAATCAGTGACAATGAATTGGCATCCAAAGGAATTCACAATCGGATTGATGCCTCAATAAAGACATCATCTATCATTCAGAAGTGTACAAAGCTAGGTGAAGCACATGAATTTTTGGACCAGGTTGAAATTTTTGCGGAAGCTGCATAAAAGGTAGAATACTTGAAAGGGCTTGGTTTACCATGGGATTTTGACAATACAAAGTCATACATTGGAAAGGGTGCTCTCAAAAAGAAGATGGAGGATACAATGAAGTTGGATTTGGACCAATTTCTTTAGAAGCTTGTTGGGTGAATATTTTGTCACCGACAAAATGGTAACAGAATGGTACTTTTAGCCACAATGTGATGAGATTGAATCTCTCCTCGAGGAAAGGGGAGGCACCTTCTTATTGCTAACTAAGAAACAACAAGTAATTAATTACACTTATTTACACTAAACTTATAATGTGGGTGTTTCCATATCATCCAATTCTCTTCCTTTAGAATTGATGATCACTTACAATTTTATAATTAAAACCCTTTGATGATTACAATATATCATAAACTGTAAAACCACTTATTGGAGAAATAATAACTAATATTCAGATTAGTTAGACATAAGAATAACTAAAATAATACTAGTGTGTGTCAATCACAAAAAACCCACAAAATTTCAAAGACTTTTGTTGCTTCTTATGCTAATTAGAAAATTAAAATGGATGGAACAAAGTGCAACCCAAAGTCTCCACCTTATTGCCAATGAAGATTAAATAATCAAGGATAATAACTCGCAGCCCAAAGTCTCCAAAGTCACCTCCAATCACGAACACATAACACTATTCTAGAAATGATGTTTTAGCTCAAAGACTTCAAAATCAAATTTTTAGCATCTTCCAGTTCATATAGATTCACACCACAATCCAATCAAACCCACAAGAAGATGTAATGGAAACGACGTAAGAACATCCCCATAAACAAGTTTACTTCAACACAAAGATTGAATGCTAACTTGACTTTCTTGTATTAATTAAAATAAAGATTTACACTTTGAAATCAAAGTTTCAAGTTGTTTCTCAATGCAACAACGTTTCACTTCATTATCCAAATAATAATATTTACAAATGAGCACCCTCTTATTTATAGAGAGGAGCCATTGAACAAAAATAGGAAATCTTAATACCTTGACCTAGTCTAGACAGAGTCTGATTTTGCTTAGGACTCTATACTTTTCCTACATGTAAATTACATATTACTGTAAAGGGTAAATTTTGGATTGTTTAGTTTTGGTTTGAATCATCCTTTCACCAATTACATTCAAGGACCTTCGGATCGAGTGGCAGAGCACTATTAGGTCCTTGGTCACTTACAAATGTAGGGAAACTTGGATTAGGGTATTTGATTATCAATTTTCCTTCTCTTATGCTCAATTGTCGATCAAAACCCTAATTATGTGAAAACGACAATAAACAGATGAAAAACAAAAAGTGCTTCTACAGAAAGTTGTAAAATTACAAATGATTGTGCACCTATTTTCGAGGTTTTGAGGCAAAAAAGTCAGGGACAAAAGAGAAGGCGCCCAAGTCCAGGTGTCCTTTTTCCTGTTGTTCTACAATCCCGACACTCCAACATGCTCTCCTGCAACTTCACTTTGTCTGTATCATCAACCTGTAACCTGCAATCATAAAACTTTGGGAGGGGGTTGTGGTGTTTAGGAGCTTGCCTCAGTCAAGCCTCAGAAGGACACTTAATTCTTCTAAACACCTTTGTCAGATAGAGAGTGCGTGCCTAGGGAGGCAGAGGCAAAAACCAAATGAAATAATGATGAAAACATAATATAATGTCACCTTGTAGTGAAGATCTCATGGGAGGAAGATGCTCTTCATTCCATGAGGAAATAGATGCTCAAATCTACAAACACAAACACATAGACAACACAAATCTTCTCTTGCAACACAATGAAAGCCTTGAATCACCTTTAGGATGCATGAAGTTCACAATAACCATCTAGTTTACAAATGAAAGCCTAAACATGTTTATATATGCAACTACAAACACTCTTGCCAAGAATTTCATAATTCAAACTTACTATGTCGGCATAGGACCCAAATAATGGTCACAAGCCGACACCCAAAAATTGGGATTGCCCCAAAATAGGGTAGGACTAGGGCGCGAGTGCCCAAGTCCTCCCCCCTATTTTGGGCAGGGGTTATCTTAAGCGGTCCCCCTAGGTCCTATTTACTGAGACACTTAGGGGTTTTCTCATTAGGGTGTTGAAATATGATGTAATATGTCCTAAATGCACACTAAATACCCGAGAGCTAAACCTAAAGAAGGAAAATCCCCCAAGGGGACATTTTTCAACATTACATTTAGCCCCCACTTTAATGTATGTATAAATGCAAGGCCAATACATGCATTAAAGTATGGTCGCAAACATAGCAAACACGTAAAGCACGGAGAAGACACGCCAATCACATAGAAAATATTAACAGGCACGCAAAACACGGAGAAGACAATAAATGCATAGAAGACACATTGATGCATAGAAGACAAGCATGATTCTTTTCTTTTCTTTTTCTCATATATATAAAATGCAGATGCAAGTACTGGAAAGTAAACAAATCTCCCATAATGCAGGATGCACTCATCGCGTAGGTCTTTAAACTGCATATACGAGGCAACACATACACAAGACACGCAAAACCTCCCAAAATGCATACTGCATATGGGGCAACAGACACACCAAACAAGGCAAGCATGCCAAAACACACACTTTGAAGACATGAAGAAAACATGGCAGACAAGCGATGGAGTGTTCCTATTTCTAGGTCCAACACCATCTCAGGCACATTACAGGCACACACCGATGATTGGGCTTCACCATAACAATCGTCGAAGACACGCTTAAGGGTTGAGTTAGTCATAGAACCGCTCCTCACCTCTACAGAGGATGTTTGAAGATGCAACCCCACCCGCATCATGGAGATGCCTTACAGTGAAAAGGAAGCATAGCATACAACCCCACCCGCATCACAGAGACGCCTTACGGTGAAAAGGAGGTATACACAATAGATTTTGAGATTGTTCAAACATACTTTACTAGCATCTAGAATAGACAGCTTACCTTATATGTGCCCCCACCTTAAGGTGGTTGATAACATGCATCGATATCAAGCACGTTAAGGTAGGAAGAAAACACACAAGGGAACACAAGCTCTCGCAAAGCCCATGCCCCTCGGAGGTGACATGTACTTTACGATCGCTAAATGTTCCCACAAACACATCCCTGCAAGAAACATGTTAGTGTCTACAACATCATGATAAACAACAACAATGCATATGATTAACCACACAAAGAGCCAAGGTTATACAATGAATTCAGAGTTTGAGGATAATCGTGGGGCTATATCACGAAGCTCTCTGAATCGAGTACCACCAAGGCCAGATTCAAAGACAAACAAAGGTGCACAGAGTAGCAGTATTGTTAAGGTATGTAAATGAGATAAAAACATCATCAAATTCACTACGCAGAAAGCACGAGTGCTTCCACTAGCCAAGCATCAGATAAAATATACAACCCCATCATCATAATAGGAACTAAGTCCATTTTTTGATTGCTCTCAAAAGGGACACTAGGTCCGCATCAGTATAAATGTTTTTCGTCATCCGCCCGCTAGATAGAAACACTAGAGGAAGGGAAACAATAAATCAGAGAGGAGAAACAAGTGTCTTAGGGACAGTCACATAGGAGGACGCCCCCAAGTCACCAACCACAATGCTATGTCCGTAAGACACAACACACAACAATGAAATCAAAGAGAGGCAATATAGAAGAATGATGATACAAATAGAAGAAGTTCACAACAGAGGTAGTCTCCTAGTATCCTAGACCTTACAGGAGAATCCGAGGTCATCCCAGGAGGCCTAAACAACACATAACACATCATGAGAGAAATAAAGGGTTAGAGATACTTACCTGTAGGGCCTTTGTCGGGCTAGAGGTTGTCTATAAGCAAATCATCGTCATCATCTTCCCACTCCCTAATGTTGGAGGAAAGTGGGACATAAGGTATCATAGCCAAATTCATGTCTTTCTCATCATGTTGTTTGTTGTTAGGATCATTTTTGTTCATTTGAACGTTGGGATCAATGTTTTCTTGTTGAGAGGCAAGGTTTATAGCATAAGCTTGTCTTATTTTTCTTCTTTCTCTTTCTTTTCTATTTCATTTTCTTTTACCATTTATCTCTTGTAAGATAGGGCTATCCTCTTTCATAGGCTTGTGTAATTTACAAGATGAAGCACCGGGGTCAAACTTTATTTGTCGCGGTGGAATATTTTGTTGTCGACAATGACCTCCAAATCCTTGTAAGGATTTTGGGGGAGGAACCTCGGCATAGGGACCTTGTCCTTTCAGTCTAAGATTCTCTTCACATGCAGGTTGTTTATCTTTTTCCATTTCTTGTATAGAAGGACTAGGTATTTCAGTTTTATCCCAAAAATAATTCAATATGTAATGCTTTTTCTCAACCAAAGGTTTATATTTGTTGCGAGGGATGGTAATCATGCATCCATCAAAAGGGAATTTTAGACAGTGGTGTATTGTTGAAGGGATAGCTTTCATTTCTTTTAGCCAAGGATGTCCCAATTTAATATGAAAGAGGTCAAAAACAGGGATAACATCAAACCATTGTTCGATATGTTTTCCAAATAGTGTTACCAACAATGATATCTTACCCAAAGGCTTGATAAAGGTTCCCTTATGTGTCTTAATCATCATGCTCCAGAGATATAAGAACCTTGCATTAATTGATGTGAAAAGAGGAACTCTTTAGTGGAAATATTAGTCATGCAATTAGGATCAATAAGAGTTCCATCCTCGGGGTTTCCCATTATTTTCACAGTGATGTAAAGAGGTCCTTCAGAATCTCCAATTGTTCTATCATGAGGTGTAAAAACAATTTTAGGTTCAGGGACTTTTCTGTAAGGTCTAGAAGGGAACCTATTGTTGTTGTTGTGATTAGAGGCCATATTTATAAGATTAAATCACTACAAATCAGAAAAAGTTTCTCCAAAAGTATGCCAAAGATAAGTGTGAAAATGGCCTTAAATGCTTGGTTTTTTGTACCTTTTTCAATGCAAATGAATGGAACAAAGGTGTTGTAAGTATTCTGATCAGGGGAAGCAAATTTATATGTCTGATATCAGTCCAAAACATCAATATGATCCTTCACAACACAATCCTGATGCAAGTCCAAGATAATGCCAAGTCAAACTATAGTGAAAATATGTCGAGATAGGCATTTTTTTTCAACAAAACTCAATGCAAAAGAGCATGACAAAGGGTGTTGTGAGTAAAATGATGTTGGAAAGAAAATTATATCAGTAATAACAGCTACTTAATGTCAAAAGACCCAACACAACATGCTTTTAGTGCCACTTAAGGTTAAAACCCTAGTGAAAATATAGCAAAAATAGGCTTATTTTTTTCCAAGTTTTTCAATTCCAAGACCTAGAAAAAAGGGTGTTGTAATGAATTTCAGGAGGTGTAGAAAATAAAATCAATGATATCAGTCACCTCAATCCATAAAATTGATCACAACACGCTTGGAGTGCAAACTAGGTCAAACCCTAAGGCAAAAATAGTCAAAATGTGTAGTTTTCTACCTAATTTTCAATACAAGAGCCCGTTAAAAGGGTGTTGTGAAGATTTATAGGAGGGGAAGAAAATTATTACCCTGATAACAGCTAATTAATGCAAAAATACCCTTCACAACACACATATGGTGCAAATTTAGAGAGTCGATAAGGCCAAATTTAGTGAAAATCGGTGTTTTTGAAGCCCTAGGTTTGAGATCTTGACACAAAATGCTATGTCAATGTTTTGAAATATGATTTATGATGAAAATGAATTACTCTCATATCTTAAAATGTATTCCAAGGTCTAATATGCAAAATACCAATGCAAATCTAATGAAAATGCATGAAATTTGCTAGTTTTTTGTTGAAATTGTATATGCGAAAATACAAATATTTTAAATCTAAAAGCAAATTTACACTAAAATGCAAGACTAAAGCCAAATTCAATTTTTAATGAGCCTCTAAAATTAGTAGAAAAATCTGAAAGAAGATTTTGCCTACTAACCCTAGATTTTGGAATTACTAGGTTATATGAAAATTGTCAAAATTTCTACAAAAGCCTAGCAAATTAATGATGAAAATGCAATGCCAATTATTGAATTTTTGTGTTTTTCTATAGTTTATATCAGATTTGATGCCAAAATCATGAATTAAGGGAATTTAGAAAGAATTGATGCAAGCTAGGGTTTTCAAATTTTTGCAAATTTTTCAATTTTTTTGTAATTTTCTCAATGCAATAAGATGAAAGACTATATGAATGAATGAAATCAATCCAAATCTGAAGAATCACACTCAGAAAGTTGCAATTTAAGTCTAAAAACATGGGTTCACCAAAATGTTTAGGGTAAAATTTGGATTGTTTAGTTTTGGTTTGAATCCTCCTTTCACCAATTACATTCAAGGACCTTCGGATCCAGTGGCAAAGCACTATCAGGTCCTTGGTCACTTACAAATTTAGGGAAACTTGGATTAGGGTATTTGATTATAAATTTTCCTTCTCTTATGCTCAATTATCCATCAAAACCCTAATTATGTGAAAACGACAGTAAACAAATGAATAACAGAAAATGCTTCTATAGAAAGCTGTAAAATTACAAATGACTGTGCACTTGTTTTTGGGGTTTCGAGGCAGAAAAGTTAGGCCAAAAGAGTGGTGCCCAAGTCTAGTGCCCTACTTTTTGTCAGGATCTGTAGACAAGATCTGCAACCTGTTCCTACTACATCAAAGGTTTTTTCGTCACAGAACTTCGAGGACTAATGAGCCTGGGTGTCCTTTTTCTTGTTGTTCTGCAATCCTAACACTCCAGCATGCCCTCCTGCAACTTCACTTTGTCTCTATCATCAACTTGTAACTTGCAATCATAAAAATTTGGGAGGGGGTTGTGGTGTTTAGGAGCTTGCCTCAGTCGAGCCCCAGAAGGACACTTAAGTCTTCCGGACACCTTTGTCAGATAGAGAGTGCGTGCCTAGGGAGGCAGAGGCAAAACCAAATGAAATAATGATGAAAACATAATATAATGTCACCTTGTAGTGAAGATCTCATGTGAGGAAGATGCTCTTCATTCCATTAGGAAATAGATGCTCAAATCTGCAAACACAAACACATAGACAACACAAATATGCTCTTGCAACACAATGAAAGCCTTGAATCACCTTTAGGATGCATGAAGTTCACAATAACCATCTAGTTTACAAATGAATGTCTAAACATGTTTATATATGCAACTAGAAACTCTCCCACCAAGAATTTCATAATTCAAACTTACTGTGTCGGCATAGGACCCAAATAACGGTCACAAGCCGACACCCAAAAATTGAGATTATCCCAAAATAGGGCAGGACTAGGGCACGAGTGCCCAAGTCCTCCCCCCTATTTTGGGCAAGGTTATCTTAAGTGGTCCCCCTAGGTCCTATTTACTAAGACACTTAGGGGTTTTCCCATAGAGGTGTTGAAATATGATGTAATATGTCCTAAATGCACACTAAAGACCTCGGAGCTAAACCTAAAGAGGGAAAAGCCCCCAAGGGGACATTTTCTAACATTACAATTACAAAAACACATATGAAATGCTTTGAAAATAAACTAAGTGTCTGTAGACACATGAAATTTGTCCTCTTCATTCTTTCCCAAGAAATCCTCATATCTCTTCAATGTCGCCTAGACGTCATTCTTGGTTGGTCCTTGCGTATATCTGAATATAGTAAGGACTCTTGTGATGGAGTCTGAGATGTTGACTAGTACTCCTTTATTCCTTTCCAAAATCTTCTACAATTTATCCAAGATCACCTAAAAATACACCAGTTTATCAATTGATGCTAATGAAAAGGATTCTAGCTTCATTTCAACTTGAACCAATACTGTGAACTCTTGGATAACTGTCTCAACAGGGAGGGTCTTCTAATTGTCATCCAACATCTGACAAGGAAGTTCTCCAACTTTGTCATAAATATCTAGCCCCTTGGTAATGTTTACATCCAGGGCTTCTTTGAGATTATTAATCAGATTTTGGAGAACATTTACCTTATTCTTCATAGCCTCCCTGTATTCTACATACACATTCCTATTGGGGATTACCCCTTGCTCTATCAAAGCTTCCAACTTGGTTTGTCACAGCTGGGTCCAGGTGTGAACATCTTTCTCTGTTAGCTGCAGGTCTTGAGATAGCATTTCAAGAGTCCAGTTCAACTTTGTCTTTACCTCCCTCAAGTTGTCAAAAAGTTTGATAGAACACTGGATAAGTTTGGTACATTGAGCCTGCAATCTATCTATCTAGGCACTGACTACCTACCCTTTTGACCCAATCTTCTCTGCTTTCTAAATAGCCTCTTCATCAACATTGGTTCCAACAGACTCTATTGATTCAAAAGATTGAGCAATTTTTAGCAGAATAGAGGTTAATTGTTCTACCTAAATTTTAAGTTGATCCTTGATAAACTTATCCTTATCATACCTTTCTAGCAAAGATGCCATTGTTGCTTGAAAATCTTCCTTTGCACCTTCGTGCATTTGTTTTCCAAGCTCTATTCATGAAACATAATAATCTACAACTTGGATATCTTCAATGTTTTTGTCCTTTGGTGGCACAACAACTTCTGCATATTTATTCCCGACTAAGTCCATGACAACCCTTGATATAGTGTTAGCCTTTTTGGCAGATTTGGGATTTATTGGGACCAATTGACTGAAGTCAAACTCATCAGGTGATATTGCTTGCTTCTTCCTCTTTGGTTTATGAGATACCAACCAAGGGGGAAGATTTGATATATTTTTTTCAAATTATGTCACCAAAGACTGCAATGGTGGGATAGTATTAGTGGATTGTGAGGTGAATGAAATGGAAGATGGAATGGAGATACTCGATAATGGAGTGGTGAACTAATGATAGGTGGTGTTTGGCTCAATACGGAAGTGGGGTTGACTTCTGTTGGCACATTAGGTGCGGGAGTGGATAAGACCTTGTAAAAATCCAATTGGGTTGTGATGAATGGACTGGAGGATGGCGATGATGAATGTGTGGGACTAGGCAAGGAGGAAAGTGATCCAAACATTTGCTCTAAGGTACCATAAGGAGGGATTTGGAACAAGGAATCACTTGTAGGTGATGAGGGAGATGAATAAATAGTTTGCACATGGATGAAAGGAGTGGAAGACACAAAAGGTGAAGATTACACACTTGTAATAACAGGAGGTGGGGGAGGAGGTAGAACCTGTGATGATTCCAATTGGGTAGTAGCAGGAGGAGCTTGTGTTTCAATAGTAGAAGGATTTTCTTTAGTGGCCACTTGTGTAGATGTTCCCTCCTTTTCCTTTCTCCCCTTTATTTTTGAAAACAATTTTCACCCTTTGCCTGGAACTAGAAGCATCTTCCTTATTTTTCGTTTTAAGCTCCTCTCGCTTCTTAGAATATCCTTCAACATTTTCCTCTTAAGATCCAGTCTTGAAGGGTTTGAGTTTAATTTCATTCTTCTCCAAACAGGTATTAGTATTCGCAAGGGTGTATTAGAACCTATCTCTTATAGAAGTAGATTCCTTCACTGACCACTGAATTGGTGGAAGAGGTAATGAAGCAATTTGATTACCCTCACATAGAGGATCTAGTATATTCCCATCATCCTCATACCCTCAGAAACATCTGCCATCTCAAATCTTTGATTTGATCAAGAGTTAGTCGGTTGTGGTCAAGATTCCACACTTCCTCATCTGTTCTACACTCAGCCCAAATGTCTTCTATTTTGTGCACATGAGTCTAATTACCCTTAAGCTTGTAACACTACTTTTCCCCCTATGTATTTAATTAATTGCAACAGATTTTTTATGGTTAATATTTAAAGTTAACATAGAATAATATATCTAATGATGTTAAAATAGATGTAATAACAAATGTAAATTACAACAGGTGATAATTTAATAAGAACTCTTAAGTAAATCATTAACAAAAAAATTATATAACATAATCACATAATCATATTAACATCAAAACCCATCAATATCTTTTATTAACAACTAGTTCAGTACTTCATTAATTTTCACAATAGAAAGGAATAAATACGTATCTTTTAGATCTTGAAAGTTTTTCCAAATGTCACTCTGGAGAATGGATTACAAATTCAACCCCCTTTCAACAAGTGAGCACTTCCAGGAGGAATCCAATTCTTATTTAGAACTAACAATGTGCTTCCCAGCATTCAACTCTTTTTCGAAAAACATACATGTTTCTCAAGCATCCTTCTCCTTTTCAAAAAGCGCGCACACACACACACACACAAGTGCTCTAGAGCCATGTTCAACAAACATGCTCAACACAAGTGCACACACAAGCCTTGGCTAGGACAATCCCAGGTGTATGTCGTACCCCGAGTTGGACACACACTGTGTGCCCCTTCTCTAATGCTCACTACCTGTCAAATCTATAATCCTTCTCCTTTGTGATTTCTTGCCTTTATTTCCTTATCTTCCTTGAGTGTTCTCCATGCCCTTTCCAAGTCTCACACAAATACCTTATATAACCTTTTAAGGGGTGGTTTCTAAACCATCACACCCTTTCACAAATGTTATCATTAGTAATGGTTTAATAAACATAATAACTCCTCTCTTTTAAAAGGGTTTTCATAATTATTCTTTATTTATCTCCATTTTAACCAAAAGGATCATAATATCATTTATTTTCTATCTCCCTTTTAATTATAAATGGTTGTTATGTCTTAAAATATCCCCCTAGGACTTTTACCTCCTAAGTTTAGTTCCTGGGTCCTTTGTTTTTCATCTTGCATGTTAGATTTAACTCCTGAGACAAAATGGCTTGAAATCCATGTCAAATGGGGCTTGAGGGACATCTGTGAGCTTAACCCTAACCCAAAATAGGTTCTGGGGCTTGGGCGCTCACGCCCTAGCCCTGCCCTATATTGGCGGGGTCCCAAATTTGAATGTCAGTTTTGTGACCGTTAAAAGGTGCCCGTTGCCGACATCTTAAGTTTAAATTACAAAATTTGTAGCAGGAATGCATATATAAGCATGTTTAGGGCTTCATTTGTAAACTAGATGGATAATGCAAACTTGTGATCTTATGCTAAGGATATTCAAGGATTTCATTGTGCTACAGAGCAGACTTGTGTTGTTATTGTGTTTTGTTGCAGATTTGGCTTCATCAATCCATCTCCTATGGCATGAAAGAGTTTCATCTCCATGAGAGCTACACTTTCAAGGTGATATTTATTTGTGTTTGAATCAATCATTTATCAATTTTGTTTGCCTCTATCTTGCAAGGATACGCATTCTCTATCTAACAACAGTGTTGGAAGGCTTGAATGCCATTCCGGGGCTTGATTGAGGCAAGCTCCTAAACACCACAACCACCAACCCCTCTGCTTGTGATTGTAGGTGACAGGTATCAAATCATGAAGAGTGGAGTTGTAGAGAAGTGTTGCAGAGCATAAGGATTCTGGATCTAATGGAAAGAAGCATAAAAGAGCATCGTTAGAGTTTGGGCGCTAGTCCCTTTGCCCTCTGGATTTGCAAAGGCAAAAATCTCCAGAACAAGGATCATCAGTGTCGGAAAGAGTCCAGAAGCCCCCGAAGAAAACACTGCATTGGGCTTGGGCACTAGTCCCTTTGCCCCCGACTGTTCAGTATCCCAAACTTCAAAAAATGGTCAGTATCTAATCTCCATTTAGCATCTCTGTGTGCAAGCATTTGTCTGGATTCATTCATTTGTTTACAATTTTGCATAATTAAGTTTTGAAGCATAATTGGGCATTAAATTAACACATTAATCATTAATTTCCAAATTTCCCTATCATTACAAGTGACAACCAACCTGTAGATTAATCCTCTTGCAAAAGTTGTGATTCAACTCGGTTAATTGTCCTTGAATGTGTGTAGTGAAAGGAGGATTTAGGCATATCATTCATCAAACCCTCATCCCCCTTTTTCATACATAAAATTTTGGTGAACCCATGTTTTTATTCAATTTTGCACCTTGCTAAGTGTTGTACTTCAGATTTGCATTCATTCATTTCATTATCATCTTATTGCATTTGAAAATTTACAAAAAAAAATGGCATCCTAGGCTTGCATTAGGGCATAGTTTGCATCTATTTCATTGTATTTCATCTAATCTCTAATTTTCACATCAAATCTAATATAAATTACAGTTGTACATCATTATATAACCATTTGCATTGCATTTTCATTCTTCATTTGCTAGAAATTGCTCGAAATTGTGCATTTTTCATATAACCTAGTCTTTGCAAAAACTAGAGTTTGTGGTTAAAATCTTGTTTTAGATTTTACTACTCTTTTAAACACTATTTTAGGTCTGATTTCTGATTGTAGTGTTTCATTATTGTGTGTTTTTGCATTTACACAATCAATTTCAACAAAAAACTAGCATATTCACTTACTTCTCCTTAAAATTGCACTTGCATTGAGCATTGTAGGACTGTGACATCATATTCAGATCTGAGTTGAGTTATTTCACATCATAAATCTGATTAGAATTCATTCATACATCATTTTGCATAGTTTCATGCCTTAATTTCACAATTAGGGTTTAAAATCCTTGCATTTTCACTAGATTTTAACTCATCATTCATATAGATTTGCATTATAGGTGTGTTGTGAAAGATAATGTTGCATTATTAGACTGATAATAAGGATTTAATTCTCTGTCCCTTTGCAATTTTATCACAACACTACTTCTTTTAGGCATTTGCATTGAAAAAAGTGAAAAAAATCAAGCATTTGAGATCATAAACGTACATAGTTTTGCATACATTTCATTACATACATATCAAAATATTTTAAAATCAGATCTTGCATTCATTTGAAAGCATACATATATGGCTACTAATCGAAACAATAATGCTAGGGTTCCTCCTAGGCCTTATTTGAAAAGAAAGACCCATGAACTTGAACTAACATTTACACCTCATGATAAGACAATGGCTGATATTGAAGGACCTCTCTATATTATAGTGAATGTAATGGAGATCCCCGTGCATGGAACACTTATAGATCCTAATTGCATGACTAATGTGGTAACATAAGGGTTCCTTCTCTCACATGATTTGATTCAAGATTCTTATGAACCTTCGGATTTAATGATTAAGACACATACTGGAGCTTTCATGCCTACCTTTGGGAAAATAACTTTATTGGTTACGGTATATGATAAAGCCGTGGATCAATTATTTGATGTCATCCCTTTATCTGACCTCTTCTGTATAAAATTAGGACATCCATGGCTCAAAGCTATAAAGGCTATCCCCTCAACTATTCACAAATGCATAAAATTTCCTTTACATGGACAAGTGCATACTATTCATCATAATACATGGCAACCCATGGCTATGGAAAAGAAATTTACTCTTGATTACTTTTGGCCGCAACCTAATAAAGAACCTGAGCCACGAAGAGATCAACTTTTCTTAGCATATAGACAATACAAAGCAAAACTTCTATCTAGAGTGACCAGACCTATTCAACAAGTGATAAATGAAGAACAACCCGCATTAGAAGAACTTCCTAGAGATAAAGGTAAAGGACTCTATGTTGAGGTTCGTCCTCCATCATCCTTACAAGGATTGGGAGTGACTTGTGGAAAAAAAAACACTTCATTAAAGCAAATTAGATTTGAACAAGATTCCTCCTCTGAGATAAGAAAACCTATGGAAAAACATGAGATTACTTTTGAAGGCATAAGCAATAAGACAAAAAAGGAATAGACAAGCAAGCGAAAGGAGGAAGAGAAGACAAGCTTTTGCCCAATGAAATGCACCTCAACAAGAAAACATCCCACCTAACATGGAATTGAACAAAGAAAAACTTAAAGAAAAAGAGATTAAGGATAATGAAAAACATTGGGCTATTGTACCTTATGCACCTTTTTGCTCTCGCATTCGAGATTGGGAAGATGATGATTTGCTTTTCGACAATTGCTAGCTTGGTTGTGTAATAGGTAAGTATATCTAACCTTGGTGGTCACCTATGTCGTAGCATTATTTGCTCGTTTATGTGACCTCCCCTCTTGTGTTATGTTCCCCCCGTGATGTGTTATGTGTTGTTTATGCCTCCTTGGATGACCCTTGATACTCTTGTAAAGTCAAGGATATCAAGAGACCACCTCTGTTGTGACCATTCTTCTATTTGTATAATCATTCTTCTATCTTGCTTCTCCTCTATTTTTATTGTTGTGTGTTGTGTCTTAGGCGCATAGCGTTGTGGTTGATGACCTGGGGGCATCTTCCTACATGATTGTTCTTAAGACACTTGTTATCCTCTCTCATTTTATTGTTTACCTTCTTCTAGTGATTCTATCTACTTAGTGAATGATGAAAAATAAATATATATTGATACGGACCGCATGTCCCTTCAGCAAGCAAAGCAAAAATGGACCTAGTCCATACATGACGATGAGGTTGATTTATATATTATCCGATGCTTAGCTAGTAGAATCACTCCGTGTGATATTTGATGTTGTCTTATCTTTCTAACAAATCATAACAATACATCTGCTCCGTGCACTTTGATCATTTTGGGTGTCTTTCCTTGTTATTACACTCAGTTCTAAGATACATGTAGTATAAGCCCCATGGCTATACTCAGACTCAAACCTGTTTGTGTAGCCATGGCTTCTTTGTTTTCATGCATAGCTTTCATGTTTTGCTTAGATTAAGATGTGTTTGTGGGAACATTCAGTGATCGTGAAGCACATGTCACCTTTGGGGGCGTGGGCTTTGCGGAAGCTCTTGTTCCCTTGTGTGTTTTCTCCCAAGCATAGTCTCAAGGGTGTGGCGAAATGCCCCTCCTATGCTTTGGGTTTTGTATGGCGTGCTTGTTCTCAAGTGTAGTCTCAAGGGTGGGGTGAAATGCCCCTCCTACACTTTGGGATTTGTTTGGTGTGTCTTCTTCCCCATATGTAGTCTCAAGGGTGTGGTGAAATGCCCCTCCTACATTTTAAGGTTGTGTGTTGCATTTTACTTTCCATGTATTTGCATTCATATATATATGAGAAAATGAAAAAGAAATATCACTGCATTCATCGTGTTTTGCGTGTCTTCAATATTGTCTTCTCCGTGTTTTGTGTGCCTATTACTATCTTCATTGTGTTTGGCATGCCTGCAACGTGTTTTCTCTAATGTCTACCTGAGACTGGGGGCTAGAAATAGTTCCTCAATCTTTGTGTATGCATTAGCTTCAAGTGTCTGGCGTGTTTGTTGTGTTTTGACTGTACTTTAATGCATGTATGGCTCATAAGATCATACATACATTAAAGTGGGGTTTAAATGTTATGTCGTAAAATGTCCCCCTGGGATTTTTACCTCCTAATTTAAGCTCTCGGGTCACTTGTTTTTCATCTTGCATGTTAGATTTAACTCCCGAGGCAAAATGGCCTAAAACCCATGTCAAATGGGGCTTGAGGGACATTTATGAGCTTAACCTTGACCTAAAATAGGTCCTGGGGCTTGGGTACTCACGCCCTAGCCCTGCCCTATTTTGGCGAGGTCCCAAATTTGAATGTTAGTTTTGTGACTGTTAAAAGGTGCCTGTTGCCAACATCTTAAGTTTGAATTATAAAATTTGTAGTGGGAATGCATATATAAGCATGTTTAGGGCTTCATTTGTAAACTAGATGGATAATACAAACTTGTGATCGTATGCTAAGGATATTCAAGGCTTTCATTGTGCTACAGAGCATACTTGTGTTGCTATTGTGTTTTGTTGTAGATTTGGCTTCATCAACCCATCTCCTCATGGCATGAAAGAGTTTCATCTCCATGAGAACTACACTTTCAAGGTGATATCTATTTATGTTTGAATCAATCATTTATCAATTTGTTTTTGCCTCAGTCCTGCAAGGATACACACTCTCTATCTAACAATGGTGTTGGAAGGTTTGAATGCCATTTCGGGGCTTGACTAAGGCAAACTCCTAAACACCACAACCCCCAACCCCTCTCCTTGTGATTGCAGGTGATAGGTATCTAATCGCGAAGAGTGGAGTTGCAGAGAAGTATTGTAGAGCATAAGGATTTCAAATCTGACAGAAATAAGTAGAAAAGAGCATCATCAGGGCTTGGGCGCTAGTCCCTTTGCCCTCTGGATTTGCAGAGGCAGAAATCTCTGAAATAGGGATCATCAGTGTTGGAAGGAGTCTGGAAGCCCCCAAAGAAAATATTGCATTGGGCTTGGGCGCTAGTCCCTTTGCCCCTAACTGTTTAGTATTCTGAACTTTAAAAAATGGTCAGTATCTAATCTCCATTTAGCATCTCTGTGTGCGAGCATTTGTCGAGATTCATCTGTTTGTTTACGATTTTACATAATTAGGGTTTGAAGCATTATTGGGCATTAAATTAACACATTAATCATTAATTTTCAAATTTTCCTATCATTACAAGTGACAACCAACCTGTAGGTGAATCCTCTTGCAAAAGTTGTGATTCAACTCGGTTAACTGTCCTTGAATGTGTGTAGTGAAAGGAGGATTTAGGCATATCATTCATCAAACCCTCATCCCCCTTTTTCATACATAACAAGTGTAAATACACTTTTTCCTCTTATAATTTTAGAGGGTTATTCATAAATAGATTTATTTTTCCATTTTGGGTAAAAATTCACATAACATTTCTCCCCTGTAAATGAACTGTTGTCCTCAGTAGCTCAAGTTGAATCTACACATATTTCAATAAAAATAATTAGTCAAGTAAGTGTGGATGTAACATTATCGATATCATAATGAATCTACTTCATTGATAATCATATTTCTCAAATTTTATATCTTTTCAATAACTCTTCTGCTTTAACTAAAACCACAGTTAAATCCCATAGAAATACTTTGCTAATCAATTGATTAAAACTATAAGTATATTTTCACATGAAATAGATCATGAATTTATACTTGAGAAGCTTATACAAGTGAGTACACAAAATCTCCTATCAAATAATCCTTTAAATTTTGTCATTCATGTGTAACCTTATCTTTAATACAAATATGTCAATATTTTAGGCGTCACTTTAATACACAAAAGTATTAACATGTAATCACATAGCACTTACCTAGTGAATAACATGCATATCCCATACTATTTAGTCACTCATCATTGAGCACCATATACTCAAAATACATTCAAAGATGATAGTCATGCATTCCGGACTACATGAATATCATATTTTCATATACCAACTACCATTGAATAGAAAGAAATACATCAAAACATGTACAAGGTTATTGGGTTGATCAATTCCAATAACAAAGTACAATACAACAAAGATGGTACAAAACAATCTTACAAGGCAACTTAAGCAACAAAACATCAACAACTATTACCATCATAATGTACTTCATAGAGTACACTAGGTTTAATATTTCCTTTAAGTAATTAGGTTATTTGAATATCTTTCTTCATCTTTTTCATCCTAATTGATCTCACAATCATCTAAAAATTAAAGACACAAGTCAAGGTTTTTGATTGATTTTCCAAACCCAAATCCCTAAACAATGTTTAAAAACTCAATATTTCAAAAGATGGGTTACCAATATTTCTATGCCCTTGGAGTTTTTTCGTCTTGTGCCTTTCCTTGGGGTTATATTTTAATCTTATATAGTAAGCTCATAAGAATTCCTATTAAATATCCATGTGCCTAGGATGTGTAAGATGACTAGATTTTTTCTCACAACAATGAGCTCAAGAATTTTATTCCTGATGTGAATTTTTAATAACCTTGATGTGTTTCTAAAAGTCTGACAACATAAAAAAATTCATGGAAATTTTCTATAAAATATAAAACATGTTGAAGATTTAAACATTACATAAACTAGCTCTTTTCCAAATAGTTTCTTGAGGAACTTGCATATCACAAAAAGGTTTTATTTAATCTAAGAATGGCTTGAGTTTGGGATTGACTCTCCCTCTATAAATTCCAACATGTCCTCATGAAAAATGCTAAGATAATCATTTTGGTTTCATATCTTGTAAAAGTATTGTTTCATTTCACCTAAACAACACCATATTTCCAAAGTTTAAGATGTGAAAATGATCTTGGGACTTGTGGGTTATGGGTCCACAATATAACTTATGTTAAACAAATATTTGGTCTATTGTTTCTTTCATGATTATTATTGGATCCATTATTGTTATAAGACTTTTGATGATATTGTTTGTATAAGGTCGGATCAACTATAAAGTTTGTTGATAAAAACATTAATAAGGACACACTAGAATGGATATATACATTGAGAGATAATGAACTAACAAATTGAGGAGACAATCAAAGACAATGAGGAAAGATAGGAGAAGTTAACCAAGGAATTTACAAATTTCTTTGGGATATATCAATGTGAGAGTGCATAGAAGACAAGAGTGTAAGAAAAACCAACTATTTAGAGAGACCATTTGGTTGAAGATTGATTAGCTAAAGTGCCATCTACCCAATCACTTGTCAAGATATTTTAACTTTACTCGAGATCTCTATGGTAAAAGAGATCAAAAATTAGAATGATAAAGAAGTTTCATATGTATAAGGAGAGGCATCATTAGAAATAAGACAAATAATTAGATGACTTATGTCATCAAATGGGTTAATGAACTTACATCCAAATAAAGGAGACTATAAAAGTAAAGAGTCCATAAAATTGATGGAGCAAAGAAGTAAAATGAAAGCTATGGAAGGAAACAAAAGTCTAATACCAAAGCATCAACCTCAATCCTAAATTGAAAACTTGAATTGGAGATAGCTAAATCTAGGAAGTAGTTTGTCATCCATGAAGAACAAGTGACCAAAGATCAATATACAACTATCCATTCTTAATTAAGAAGATATAGAATTTACGCATTAATCTATTTTAAAAATCCTTCAAAAGGAATCAAGGATTAATAATATTCCCCCTTGACAAAAATGAAGTCCCCATCTTGATATAGAACTTTACAGTTTCATCATGGGTGAAAATAGAAATGCATATATGGATAATATGAGGCATACTAACTAATCGATGATAAAAATGGAGTTTGAGAACATTTAGAGGTCAAGTTTCTTGATAGAAGGAAAGTTTAAAGGTCAAGGCATAGTAAACTACAATATATAATAGTAATCACAAACTCCAAAAAATTATGGAAACTTATGACATCCACCCTCCTTGCTTCCTCCACTCTCTGCTAAGTCCTAGGCGTCCATGATGTACAATTAAAAAATATTTCATCACCAATTTCCTAAAGCTAAGATAAGAGAGCATATATCTAAGTAAACAAGACAATAATGGTTATTTTATTGGTCTAGTTTGCCTCCAACATCATGTATATATTTATGCTTTCATCCAAGGTCTACACCATGTAAATGTTGTCTATCTATCTATACAAATAAAATGAACATAGAGAAAGAAGAGAGGATTTTACAATTTCAAAGTCTAGTTATTAAAACCAAGAACAATAAGTCCAATAAGGTACATATCAAACCTAAAATGACATCATAGTTAAAAGAATTATTTTATTTTATTTTTATTTTAAACTAACTATGCACCTAGACTGCTCCAACATCCATGCTTCATGAAACCTCAAAATTTGACAATGTAATTTGCTTGTTCGGATCCATAAGTTATTCATTGGTGATCAATGTGTGGTCAGTGGTAAGTGGTTTGACTTTTATGAATGGTAAGCTATATGTATTGTACAATAGATCAATATATCTTTCTATTGCGATCCATGATTCCATTCCATTGTCTATTAAAAGTGAATTTGTTAGAGGCAAAGTTATACTTGGATATGATAGGATAGAATTTATGTATTTGAATTATGGCTCGGTATTTGTCATAAAGGCACACTTATATACACATGCTCGTTGGAGTTTATCTTCAGAAAATTGAGTTAAATCTACGGGGCAAATATACTAGAACTTGTGCCTGAGAATATGAGAAAGGCCCGTGGATTCCATTACCCTAAGAGCATAAACAAGCTTAGAAATTATTGACTGGTGTTATCTAAACTGTAAATAACTGTTGTAATAGGCCATCCCCATGCAAAGGCATTGATGAGCATGTAAAAAGACAAATAATACATATTAAGTTTTAAACGTTTATATTGGCATTATAAGGAGCAAACCTTATAGAAGAGGTTAGAGAATATTTCAATGCTTTAAAACTTGTAGTAAGAATGTATGGGCAAATGCCATATATTGAACAAACCATTTCACAAATAAAATTTCCCATTGATAGTGGATGTCAAATTTTCAAATGAAAAATATATGAATGTTAGTAATGGTGCGAGCCATTTTGAAGAGTGAATGAAGTTTGGGAAACAAAATTGCATGTGTATTGATGAGTGTGCACATCATGCTAAGGTAAACATGTTTTGTGAAATCAAAAAGTTTGATGAGTATGGATCACTCTACTTAAATATCATCCACTTTAATGGTCAAACAATCAATAGTAATTTTACACCTCATTCACAACAAAAAGTGGTGAATATTTGTCCTATTTTTATTGCCTAAAATTGATCTTTGACTATTGAAGTGGATGATATTTAAGAATAGCCAGTATGAATAGGCACACGACAACCAATGCAACATCAAATTTTTCAGTTAAAAATGAGAACATATGATGATGCACGCCATTGTATGGAAACAAATTTTATTGTGTATGGAAGATTGTGGTCTATCTTTAAATATTTTTCAATAATTTCCATCTTCTTCAGTCACCTATAATTGTAGGTCTTCGTCATCAAGGAGGATATCAACAACACTCAGATCAGAAATCACAATAGCTATAATGGTAGAATTTTTGTGACGTCATTGAATAGAGTTTTGGCACCCTATGAGGCAACTACATATTCAAAAAAAAATGACAACTCAAATGGGCCCTCGAATAATTCATTTCTAGATTGAACTCATTTCTATCATAAACTAAATCTACCCGAGTTGTCATTATTCTAACAACCAATTTTACCTGAACATACTATAAAGATGAAGTGACACACTTTTCTGGTACTTTTTTTAGTTCCTGCCTTCGGCAGGTATACTAATGCATCGGCTAGATGCAATTTCCCAAACTATTCGTCCAATCATTCCCAAACTATTCGTCCAATCATGTTAAAGAACTAAAAATTTACAACCACAATGCTATAGTTCATTATTATTATTTTTATTTAATCATTTAAAAAATACCATTTATCTGTTTTCTGATTGGTCTATGTTGTGAACAGTCAGTCTAAAAAATGAAATAATGATTTTAAAATTTATTGAATTTTCAAAGATGCCAAAAAACCTTTTATATGCATTTAATGGATCATTTATTATGATTTTAAAGCTGAGTGGATCCATGGTTAACAAATTTCTAGCCAATCAGATTACATACACACAGATAATAATCAACGGACGTCCTTTACAATGAAAACAAACACAATGAAAACAAACGGATGGTGAGATGACCATCCAAAACAAACACAACTCTTGTGTCATCGAATATTTAGAATAGATTTATAATTTAATTGCAAATCCCAAGTACAATCTTCAACCTTAATTACATATCATTTGAAATTCAACAATTAACAATAGACTCTTATGCTTAAAACCCTACTGCCAACCAGTGCAAATCGAGTTCTTTTTCTTGTAAGGCAAGCCCTGTGAGGCGCAGAAACCCTACCAAGGAAGAGCAAAGCGTGGTGTGAAGGTTAGAAACCCTAAGGGCACTTTTACCAGGAAGCCTTGGCCTGGACACACCGCTTCTTCTAGAGAAAATGGTGGATTACACAATGGCGCTCAAGATGCAGGTTGAGGCCATGCAAACCCTCGCCAACTTTCTGGAAAATTCAGCTTACGGTGCTGCTTCAGAATCCAGTAGTCCTCGCCCTCTTCGGATGAACACCCCACAATCAGCACTGCGTGGTTGATATCATCTGGATGGATGGAGCAATCTCCATTGTGTATCCCCTGTTTCATCTCAAAATGTTTTTATATACTCAATATATATATTTGAGTTTTTTTAGGTTTTGCATATATTCATTGTGTATCTACAACTGATTTCACATACTCAATGTTTATATATTGTATGTTTTTAGGTTTTGCATATATTCATTGTGTATCTACAATGGTTTCATATACTCTGTATATATATTAATTTTTTTTAAAGTTTTACACATATTCATTGTGTATCTGTTGTAGAGGGAAGCAAAATATACTCCCGTGTAGAGCTGAAAGTCAAAAAAGAGGAGATATTATTAGCTGGACAAATTAATAAAACATATTTTGAAAAAATCAGCTCATGTCATTAAAATTAATGTGTTAAAATTTTAGTGACTTACAATGGGAAGAAGTGAGGTCCGTAGCATTAAGCTTCGTGGGATTTCCTATTTCTGTATAGCTCGACATACAAGCCATTTTAAGCTCTGCAAATCAACACGCTCTCCACTAGAATAATAAAAATGACTTGCAAGCTATTCCACATGAAGATAGAGCTATCCTCTGGTTAAATTTCTAACCCTAGTGAGAGTGAGGCATAAGCAGGCTTAATATCTCATTTATGAGTCGTAGTCGCCTCAACAATAATTTTTTCATAGGTCTTTGGTGTCATCCTTATAACGAACCACTTTTTGAATAAATGCAGTCATGGCACTTGGCATTAAGGTTTAGGGTTGGCTTCTACAGCATTGGCACTTGGCATTAAGGTTTAGGGTTGGCTTCTGCAGCGTTGGCACTTGGCCTCTATAGCCTTGGGATTTGATGTAATCTGTGATATGGCTTTCACGTTTACCAAAAGAAAGTTAATTTAAAACCTGTGACGTTTCCTGTATGGCTGACAAATAATTATTTGGTTTGCCTTGGAGAAATACATTATGTTTTGATAGGGAATATAATAATATAGGGACCTTCTTATCTAATAAGAAATGGATATATATAATGCTAATTTTGTATAATTAGCCGATAGGGTTTTATATGTGAGCATCATAGTGCTCGGAATTGTCTCACGCCGTAAAAAAATTCATGCCGTAAAGTTTTATAAACTCGTCGGTTGTTCCTATCGTCGTATTCCTTAACCTACTATGGTTGGAAATCTGAAACAAAATCTGAAATTTTGGAAATCTGAAACGAATAATACGTGCGATAAGGTGCGCACCCTGGAAATTTGCTGGCGAATATAGTAATCTGCCTTATTGATTTTAGAATTTATTAAGAGAAAGAAATATGTTATTTTATGAGTTGGATCAATATATTTATGAGGTTGAAATACACTAGGTTTTACACTAGTTCACGACCGGCAATGATGGGAATATCGGCCAGTATGGAGTGAGAATGCAAACAAGTCTATAAGTCATTTCGTCTTCGCTTATCACAGTCCAGTCTTCCCAGAAATTCATTTAAAATAGTCCAGTCTTTAATGAACAGTTAATCTGAAAATGTTAATTGATTTATTATTTATTGTTTATTGTTTAGAGTTTATGGTTCTCTGTTTAGGGATACAAAGTGTTAGATGTTGTTATTGATTATATATATTTTCAGTCTACTTAAACATTATTATGTGGTTAAATAGTTATAGTAGTTTTACACTTCACCTATAATAAAAATTGGCAATATTTTTTCTTATTTTTATTGGTTAAAATTAACCTTTGACTATTGAATGGAAAATCTTTTAAGAATAGTCATAATTTTTGTTATATTAATTAAGATTCTTTGAAATTGTAGAGGTTTTTATTGATGTTTTTATGTATGGTTTCAAAATATAATTTAGGTTTTTTTCCATATTTTATTTTATTTTATTTTTCTTTTGTGTGTTTACTATGGTCCTTCAAAAGCCGTGCCTTATTGATAGCTGGAGCTTGTTTGCACAGTGGCCGCATTTCCCATTTTGACTCAAAATAGTTGCACCATCAATATAAATGGATACGCATTCCTGTAGCAACACCTTTGTGTTTGATCTTCAAATGGTTAGGAATATTGAAACTTTATAGAGGCCGAGATAGGGTGGGCCATACATGTGAAAAGATTTGTATGCGCCTATATTTTGATAGCCATTCTTCTTCATAAAACCAGTGCCATGATTCAAAGTTGTGACTCGTGCCATTGGAACTTTTGATTCCATTGTAGCATGCTCATTGTAAAACGTCAGTGTTGAAATTCTTAGGCCGAGTCTTGCAATATTATAACATCGATGCTCTGAACGAGTTGCAATGCTTCGAATAGGCCAAGCGCCTTTGCTTAGGGTTACGCTGGTTTATTTGGAATGCCTCTATACCAAGAGTTGAAACCAGCATTCAATAAGAGACCAAGGGCCTCCAAAAGGAAGTTTCAGTGTATTCAAGATGAAGGCACTATCTTCAAAAGAAAGTCTCAACATATAAATTTGAAGACTCCACCTTTCATCAACAACGCACCATAGGGAAGGAGATACTACCAAGATGCTGTCATTCTGGCAGATCAAAGCCACAACTCAATTCAAGGCTCAGTCTAAACAATTTGTGATACCAGGCTATAGGAAATAGTGTACCATATAACAAAGAGCGGACTTTGAAGGCATAGATTCAAAGAGACATGTCAAATACAAAGCTACTAGGAGTGTCGCTGCCAGATGAGCTTTTTTCCTTAAGGCACTCATTATCAAACAATCTCACTCATTAAAATATCTTAAAAAATATTTGGACAAACACAAATTGCTACCAATATTAGTTTCCACAACAACTAACAAATCTTTAAACATTAATTCATTATACAATCATCTTTTTAGACTCACAACCCAACACTTTGGACCAACCTTGACTTTGTTACAAATAGTATTAGGACTTCATTACATAGGAGCATTGAGGATCGTTTGCACCATTGAAGCTTTTGCTAACAATTAGTTTGAGAAGAGCGAGTTAGGGTTATTTTAAAAATGAATAAATATTTTTAATCTATTTTCAAGGATTACAAAATGATTATACTAATTTACAAAACTTCAAATTCACTTCAGGGATTTCACAGATTTAGGCAACTGGGTTGAGTGCATCTTGAATAGGTCATAAAATACATATATAGAAGATATCCAGGTATTGGTGGTTCTTCAACTATCACACAAGTATCTATACAGATAAAATGAAGAAAATATGAAACAAGTGGAGCTTATGATGCTTGCAGAGGACCAGGTCTTATAAGGATTCTATGTGGCAGCTTTTAGTTCTGCTATGGTGTCTCTATTGTTAAGTTATAAACCATGAAGAGCAAGCATACAGTCACCCAAGATCTTCCAAAAAACATATTGTATTTCTCAGTTATTTCAGTTACAGTAGTTTGATTCCCATTTTCTCTTTCTTGCTTCCTCTTTGAACAAGTAAATTTAATTCCCATGGAATGGCAATACAAAAATGAAAATGGCTCAGCAACCTGGAAATCCATTTTGATGATTCTGGATGTTTTCTTGACCTGGAAATTGTTAGAATATCAATAAGATCTGAACCCTTGAAGAGGATTCTTGAAGTTTGACCTGAAATGTTGGAAGACATGGTTGATTCCTGATGTATATCTCAAAATGTTTACCCGTGGAAATCACAAAGGGATTGAAAATTGGTTTCTTGAGTTTACGGCTCAAATTTAGAAGTTTCCCAGAAGAAACCATGACTTGATTTCATATTCCTGAATTTCTTTTTGGAAGTTTTCAGTAATATCTGGAAGTTTATGATAGTGATTGTTGGAGTTACAAAATGCTTATGCCTTTTTTGATATTGTTTTATGTTGATTGACTTAAGGAGTATACCCCAAATTTTGTGTTGTTTCCTGATTTATCCATCCCAACTTCCAATACCTGTAATTCAAAAATTTCCAAATACGAATTTTGAATCACTAATGCAGCACAGAAAAATACATATTATCTATAGTTATGTGCAGTCATTTATTTGCACGTTTGATTGCATGCCACAATAATGGTTACCCTTCTTAACCTTTTGCATCTAGCGCACAAAATGTGTGTTTTAAAAAATAGCTATATTATTATCGTAGTAACTTCTAATAACTTTAAGTTTTTATTAAATTAGCCGCTGTTCTTAGTCTATGACAATAAAAGAGACCTAAGGCACATCATGCCTAAACATCATGACAAACAAAATTCCTAAGAACAATTACTAAAGTCTTTTAAGAGTTAAATACTGAACTGCACTATTCTAATACAAATATCAAGCATTGATGTGAATTATACAAAGAAAACACTACAAAGGCGAAGCACCAAGGTGAATTACAGTAGAAACACTTAACGAAAAACAAGCAGCACTGTAATTATAAAAAAGAACTCCCAAAACCAAGCCATGTTCATTATTTATGGAAACACTACAAGGTCAAGCACCATATGAATAATAAATGAAAACAAATATTGAGCTCGAAACCAAGCCATGTTCATTATTTATGGAAACACTACAAGGTCAAGCACCATATGAATAATAAATGAAAACAAATATTGAGCTCAATGGTATTAGGAGACACTTGTTTGCATAATGGCCTTAATATTGAGTTCAATGACATTAGGAGAAACTTGTTTGCATAATAGCCTTACTTTGAGTTTTTTGAAAGTACATACAATACTGATAGGAACTTGAACTTTTCTTAAAACATTAGATGTGAAAAGCACTGTACAGAACACTAAAAATCTCTATCAAACATGAAGCAAAAAAATTCAAAGAGCTCTCTTCTGTATCCCATGGTAGACAAGTATATGCAATGCTTGTAATAAACAAAAAACAGGTTGGACTCACCTCGTATTTCCAATAGATATTCAGCAGCAAAAACAGGCTAAAAGGTACCACAGTTAACAATGCATGCTAATTCTAGCAATTGTTAAAACCACCAATATAATTGCCTCTGCTACTGCTACAAACCCTAAAACAACCCATTGCATCGCCATACCATGCAATAGATTGCTTGCCTTTAACTTAAAATCAATGGGAAATTCGTTCAAGATATTCAATAAGAATACAGAGCCATTCAATCTATATAATTTTGAAGGAATTTTTTGCTTCACTGTGGCGAGATTATGTATTTCAAAATTATGTAATTTTAAAGCCTGCCAACGTTGTATTTGTCAAATCATAGGCTAAGCATGCGGTGGACACAGTACAGAGAGACGCGTGGATAATTACAGTGGTTTATGTGGTATGCACTGGTGTGGACACTTTGCATTCCACTAACTTTAACAACTGACAAGTTAAGAAAATTTTCCAGCATGAAATTTTCCACAGCAAAAAAAACAAAAAAAAAAGCCGGTTGTGGTGGTGTCACATGGATGAAGTGTTTAGTAGAAGTTAGTAATTTGCACAAAACTATCTATACTTTGAAAAACACATTGGCTTAGTGAAACATTTATCACAACAATGCACCAAATCATCATTCAACACAAATAATTTGGTACAAAACATGTTCCATTGCATTTGAATCATAATTTACATTTAACAATCTATTCCATAGCTTTATACAAGGTGCATGTGAATATCTATTGCTACTTAACTCTTTATTGCTATATCTCTTTTCCCTCCAACTTTTATGTATTGGACTAATTGTTTCTATCTATCTATCCATGGCTAGAGGCTTTACTCTATTTATATCTTCTCTATACTACATTTTCTTGGCCAAGATTTACTCTTAAATCAAGAGTCACGATTTATCTGAATTTCTTTTACGATTGTCTTACCATATGATCTACCATGTATCTTTCCTTTGAGGAAGTTTTCCTCTACTTGGGTGGGCATCTTCTTCCTTTTGTTGCTACTTATTTCTCATCCTTACACCATTGTGTGTTGCTGGTATGTCTTGTTAGGCAAATAATTCAAGAAGTTTTATATTGAAAGTAATGTTCACTATTTTCTTTTGCCTTAGGTAACATTTAAATATATTTTTAAGTGAGATTATAAATATTAAGAATTAATCTTTTAATAGTACATAATTAATAATATAATAATAAATCTATAGATGTTTTGCCTACAAATTTGTATTTTGATAATTATTGGCATTTATTTATTCAACTCTCACAAGTCTTGTGTGTCAAGGTGTCAAGTAAAGTGATCCATTTTCCCATATCCTTGACAGTCCCAAAATATTTTCACAAGGTAATTTGATTATAGAAGTTATTCATCCATGTTAACATGCACTAGGAGATTTACTGAAGATTTAATTTATAGGGTTGCAAAGTTGCAATCATTGCAAATAATTGGGCTTGAACAATAACTATGGTCTTATGTTACAGAAATGGAAACCAAAGAAGTCCAAATGTACCATTTCACTTTACTTCCCATTGAGACTACAATTTGGAAAGTGTAAGGGTCAACATCTAATTTAAATCAAAAGTGGCTTAGAATTGTATCTAGTTATGCTTAATAATAAGCATAGGTTTACGAGACAAATTAAAATGTTTATGATTTCAATTAGAGTTAACTATGACAGAAGATTGACCATCCAACATTCTCATACCCAATCATATAACAATGCCAACAACAGTATCCATTTCTAGATTCTTTATATGTTGAATGAAAGACATCAAAATCTCCATTTATATACTTTTCAGGTCATGGTAGTTTGATTGTGTGGTGAATTTTCAATTTTCTCTCGCCTTCTACACTCGAAATATACAAGATTTTATTTCAAAAAGGCCAATATTCTTAGCTATAATAAATTGTTATGGTAGTTAGTGGAAACTACTCGAGAAGCATCTGAGAACCATTGTTCTCTCTTTGACACTAATACTTAGAAGAAGTAAAATGCTCAATTTATGCAATTAAATTCCGCTACAAGGTTTTTAAGCTCAAGAATTTGCAATATAAACTATTAAGTTTTACTTGTCTGTTATCAGTTAAACACTTGTTAGAGGACCATGTATGAGCATACACTAAACAAAAAATATCTAATATCATAAAACAAAACAAATCTAATATTCAAATTGAAATGAGGAAACATCACAACGACTCTCAACAAGCAATCTAGGCCTAAATAACTTAATAAAAACACTAAAATTAGGACAAACAAGAAAAGAGCCCGCTTCCCCACCACAATCACTGGAATTCTATTCTTATTGCCACAAATTCCTTTATTTCATCAAACAGACTTTTAGGATTGGTAGAACTATTATCATCTTCTTTAGCTCAGGTTCCTGTTGCCTTTGCGTGCAACTCTGTAATTTTTAGCCACTTCGAAATAGCTCCAACATCCTGTAACAAACAGACAAGAATTAAGCATCATCTTTTAATAAACCAGCAGGAAGATAAAAATTACATTAAATCAGCCTGAATGTGCAAACACAGATATCGGGTTATGAATCTATGAAAATTCGCGCATCTAAATGCATATACAACGTCAAAAATGGTCGAGTCAACCATCGTTGACCAAAAACATGCCATCAAGCTCTAAAATGGATTCAAAATCCTCTCGCTTTAGTTTCCCGCCTTTTTCCTTGTATCTCGCGAATGCATATCGTTTCTTTGTATATCAGCTTGTACATCGTAAACATACAAGCGCTAAATATACAAAGACTTTTCCGTTTTTAATTTTCTCTTTGCATCCGGCTTTGCATCTTGTATATGCATCTTTCGTTCTTTGTATATCACACCATCAGGGCGACTAAGACCATCGGGGCAACTTCAATCTTCATTGCCGACCACATTCCTTATACCGATACCAAACCTTCATCGGACAGACATCAGCCATCAGAGTAAAAACTCCATCGAAAGCTGATAGTTACAAGTTAGGCCAATCACCACTAGATGCATACAACGCCACTTGTATCAAACCTTTAGATACAAGCAAGATACATACAAACTCATTTGTATGTGCTTCGGTCTTCAACTCTTTCATAGACCACATTTTACTCACTGCCGGTTTCGGGACATGTATATAATGCAATGTATATCAGATATACATTAAGTAATGATACATCGCGTTAACTGGATTTTAATCTTTTTGAAATCCACCTTGTATGTCTTGCAATGTATGTTTTGAGACATACAAGGCGCGAAATATACAACGATTTAACCTCATTTAACAACTTTTTGGTTCCACGGCTTGTATAAGTGCAATGCATATCGGCTTTGTATGTAAGATACATACAAAGCAAAAAGCATACAACGACTTAACCTCATTTAATAACTTTTCAGTTCCATCCAATGTATATTGCAATGTATGTCACCTTTGTATATTTCGGCCGCTCAACGCATAAACATACAAGGAATCTGGCAGACGCAACGGACTTATGCATTCAAACTCTCAACTCTATCGGGTCCGCGATTTGCATAAACAAGCACGTCGATTTGAATTCAAAAGAAGTATTTTGGATGTCCCATAAAATATTGTATGAATGTTTTGTAGGTGGCAATGATAATGCTTAATCTTTGACCCCATATTCTCTGCCAAGAGAAACATCTTAGATTTTTGGTGTGTGCATATAGGTAGCTACATGTGTCGGTAACAAGAGAGAAATGCATTCAAGCCTCAACACAGAGCTGATATGTGCCAAAAGGTATCCAAAAGACTCAATATTAATACCAAGTAACATTTGTTTGTTGTGATGTGAATCCTTCAAGAAATACAACAAAAAACACCTAGCTCTGTGCTATACGAAAATCCTAAAGTAACTGAGTTCAGAATAAACATCATCTCAAGTCATTTTAGGAATGCAAAAAGAACTATGGTGCTTAATACATAGTGAAATAATCTATTCAGACTATCTTGTATCCAAGATTCCTTTGCACATTTTTCATCTTATCCTTTTTCCTTTGTTCGCAATCTTCTATTTGATGGTTTGCGAACTAAATTGGACATATGAAATCATTACTTTCATGACCTGTTCTCATCTCATTGGGTTTTCCCTTTTGACGATATACTACAACAACATTCAACACATAGAGGCAGGAACATGACGCATTGCGTCTCTTGTTTTAATATGACATCGAAGGTGTTCTTCACCGATGGTTGAAGGACATGATTTTAAGGCTGATATTTGACCATTTATTATGATAGCTCATGAGCCCGGACACTATAAATTATGACTATTCTTCTCCTACCTATTTCGTCTTTAGTTTGTATTAGTCAGCCAGAAGGGTATATGTTTATGTTTTCCACCAAAGTCGAAAGACTACATCGACTGAAATATGTTAGTTTAGTCATGTGTTTTCTCTTGAGACCATTAAAAAAATTGAATGCTATCAAAGGGGATGATCACATCATGTGTCCTTTCTAACAAGGAATCATGTCTTTTCAAAATTAAATGGGTTTGATAAATAGTAAAGGTAAAATTTATTTATGAACAAGGTATTTGAGCCCGTGAAAAATGTTATTTGTAAAGTATTTAAGTATTTAGAGTGATACATAAAATAAAAATTGAATATATTTAGAGGTGACTTACTATTTTTTTTAATTGTTTGGATTTCAGTAAATATATGTGCATTAAATTTTTGAAAATTTGGCTATAGGTTTTGATGCTAGCAACTGATTTCATAACTGCAAGTTATAAGAAGGAAGGCAAACAATTAAGGAATTAGCCAAAATCCTTATTACAATTGAGAACATAATGCTCATAAGTGATCTCTTAACTACAAGTCATAAGGAAGTCTCTTACAAGCATAGGATTATTTAGGGCTTATATACCCTTACAAAATTGATTGAAATTAATGATACAGTTTAATCCATATATCTAGGAAACTTGGAGAATATTGATGTTTTGACATTGCTATTGACACAATGTGTCGAGGATGTGTATCTTTTCATATTCCAATCTAATATCAATGTTTTATCTTTCGAGTTAAGCATGCTGATTGTGATTTTATAAAGTCCCTAAAACATGCTCTGATACCAAATGTAACACTACTTTTCCCCCTATGTATTTAATTAATTGCAACATATTTTTTATGGTTAATATTTTGAGTTAAGATAGAATAATATATTTAATGATGTTAAAATAGATGTAATAAAAAATGTAAATTACAACAGGTGATAATTTAATAAGAACGCTTAAGTAAATCATTAACAAAACAAATTAGATAACATAATCACATAACCATATTAACATCAAAACCCATCAATATATTTTATTAACAATACGTTCAGTACTTCATTAATTTTCATCATAGAAAGGAATAAATACATATCTTTTGGATCTTGGAAGTTTTTTCCAAATGTCACTCCGGCGTTTTGGATTGCATATTCAACCCTCTTTCAACAAGTGTGTTAGAAATGAAAGCAACACTACTTTAATGGAAATCTGATTCAATATAAATTTATGCAATCTTTAACTATGTGTTATTAATGGATATTGTAACACAGAAACAAAACTATGCTTCACAGAATGCAAAATCAGAAAATTGAACACATGACACAATGTTTAACCTGGAGAAAACTCTTTCGGGTAAAAAACTCCACATAGGAAATAGGCCCAATGTTTGTATTAATCTAAAAATGATTTACAATACAACACCACCACCAATCTCTCCTTCAGTCTTCAATTCAACAACATTCCAGCAGCACCTGAGTACTTAATAGCTATATATTGCAGTAATAAATACATGGAAAATACTTACAGAAATGTTTTCCAACTTGTCCTAGGCGTTCACCTTCTCTCTCCTCCAAATATCCCACATGAAAGCATCAAGATGGCATCTATAAGTAACCTCCAAGTGTCGAAAGTTGACCCATTCAAAGTTGGGAACCCATATCCAAGAATGGCATCTTATGATGCATCATAACCATCATAGATACCTCCAACATGCATCCTTTCCAAGATAGGCACCTGGGGCTAAATATAGTAAATATACAACTAACATATTTGTCATATGCGTCATAGAATCACAGAATCTTATGACAACTTGTAGCTATCATAGATTCACTTACCAAACATTATGACAGTTGTCATACATGCCAAATATAGTAGATTCCTCAAGGGAAAATGCCTACCCTCATTTATTTGAGTTTTTACATTTGCCAATAGTAAAAGTCACTCTGTAATTACCTTTGGTTGCTCTAAAATTACCCCTACCAGTGAAACTAGTACATCTCCTCATGGATAATTACAAATTACATATAATAAATGGAATAAATACAATATTGGGATTTACAAGGTTAATGGTACCTTATCCCAACATTCTCCCACTTGACATTATACATTGTAAATCAACCCATAGGAAATCAAATGAAAAATAATCAGGCACTAGAAACAAGGCCCATGGCCTCTCTACACCATACGAACTTCTCTGTGCTCACAGGCTTGGTCAATGAATCTGCAACATTCTCCTGAGTGTCTATCTTCTTCAGCTCAATCTCTCCATTTGCAACAAACTCTCGAACAAAGTGATACTAAACATCAACATGCTTAGTTTGAGCATGATACATGGGATTCTTGGCCAAATAGATAGCACTCTAGCTATCACAACCAATCTGAATGATTCTGCAATCAAAACTAATACTTGTACACAGTCTCCTGAATCAAACTGCCTCCTTAGAGACATGGTTGGCAGCCATATACTTTGCTTCTATGGTGGACAAAGCAACTGTGAGCTGCCTCTTACTCATCCAACTCACCGCACCTCTAAATAGAGTAAACACATAGCCACTAGTGGACCTTCGACTATCCAAGTCACCTGTCCAATCTACATCAACAAAACCCTGTATGTCCAAAGATTTATCAGCACTATCAATACCAAAATAAACTAAACAATGGTCAGGAGTACCTGCAAGATATTTAAACACCCTCTTCACATAATTCTAATGCTGTCTACCAGGGTTAGACATAAATCTGCTCAAAACTCCCACTACTTGGGCAATATCTGGTCTAGTGCAAACTATTTCAAACTCCCTACATCACTAGCATATGGCACATTAGACATATCCTCAAAATCATCCTCAGTCTTTGGACACATATCTAATGAAAGCTTAGTACCAATGGGTAAAGGAACTCTAATTGGGTTACAGTCCTGCTGATGAAGGGGGTAAATCATAAAACACACAATAATAGAAATTGAACACAGAGAATAGAACTTTCTTTTATTGATCTGGGCAACTCATTACATTACAGAAGCTTAATTACAATCAGAGGAATCAGTCCTCTACAAGCTGCAACACACTACAGCTACCATCACCAGGCTCTGGAATCTTCCACCTTCTGTAACCCCCAAATCAGCTAGGGTTTCTATTTTCCTGCCTATTCTTGACTCTACACTTGCCCCCTTAACTCCGCTACCGCCCAGGATTCCCAAAAATGGTTATTAATAGCTTTTTGGAGGCCAACAACCTAATTTCGAATTTTGCATCTCCCTCCAAAAATAGGTCAACTTCCGAGAGCCATAACTTTTGATCCGGGACTCTGATTGACAAACCGTTTTATGCGTCGGAAATCTCGCGGAGTACTCTACGTGCTAAGAACTAGCTTTGCTAGTTTCAGACATTTTCAGGCCCGTACGAGGCCATTTAGTGCCTCAAACCTGAGTTTGAATAATTTTCAGGCATTTTTCAGGAAACAGAAACTTTAATATCTTTCAGCTCGTAAATGATCTTCATGTGATTCCTTCGCCAAAGGTCTTATATTTCTATTATGTAACTTCCTGTAAATTTTGACTTCATTCCATGCCCAAATGCAAACTTTCTAAAAATAGCAGTTTACTATTTTTAGCAGTTTGGGAAAACTGAAAGTTCTACATTATTATTCAGCCGATTATGGAACCAAAAACACTAATTATGGAAAGAAATGAAAACAACTACAATAATTTTGAATTAACTTCTTTTTGGGTGATGCAAGATTGCCCTTACACCACTAGATGCTCCTGCATCAGACACCCAGGGTAATTTGAGAAGTGACCCTGTCACATCTCATGTGTTTGTGTGAGGAAAACCCAAACGGTCAACTTCTACCTTTGACAACCAAGAAGAATCTTCAACAAGCTTTCCTTTCCATTTTACCAGATATTCTTCATATTGCTTATTCCGAGTACTTCTTCCCACACGACTATCCAAGATCTCTTCTATCTCCTCTGTTGAACTAGATGCCGGAATACTCCACTGTTCTTCTGTTGGTCCATCCTTTGTTCCACCTTCATGATATTCTGATAAATCAACAATGTTGAAAACAAGGGAAATATTGATCCCACTCAGCAGCTCTACCTCATCTGCATTTCCTGAATCATGTTTCTTCAAAATTTTGCATGGTCCAAATTTCTTCATTTTCAACTTATTGTATGTTCCAATTGGGAACCTTTATTTTCTCAAGTGAACCATGACTTCATCTCCTACCTGGAATTCCTTATATCTCCTCTTCTCATCTGCCTTAGCCTTGTACTAAATATTCATTTTATTAATGTGCTTTCTCACCTCTTCATACAAATTCTTTAGATGTTCTGCAAAGTCTTCAGCTTCAGCACTTGTCTTTTCACCGTTGTCCAGCTTCCTTAACTCAGAAGCATTTCTTGGGCTATTGCCATAGACAATCTGGAATGGTGATTTACTAGTACTCCTATTGATAGAATTGTTGTAAGCAAATTCTGCCTGTGGTAAAATCAAGTCCCATCCCTTAGGCTTATCTCCTACTAAGCATCGTAGCAGGGTACCCAAACTCCTATACACCACTTCAGTTTGTCCATCAGTCTGTGGATGGTGTGCAGAACTAAACTTCAAATCTGTCTTCAACTTCTTCCACAATGTCCTCCAGAAAAAACCAACAAACTTGGTATCTCGATCTGAAACTATGCTCTTTGGTAGACCATGTAGTCTCACCACTTCCCTGAAAAATAACTCTGCAATATGAACATCATTAGTCTTCTTACAAAAAATAAAATGTGCCATCTTTAAGAATCTGTCCACCACCACAAAAATAGAATCATGCCCTCTCTGTGTCCTTGGTAAACCAAGAACAAAATCCATACTAATATCATCCCATGGCTTCTCTGGTACAGGTAATGGTTGATACAATCCTGTATTTTGACTTGTTCCTTTTGCCATCTAACATATTCTGCAACTCTGCACAAACTTCCTCACATCTTGCTGCAACCGTGGCCAATACTAATTTTCACCAACAATAGAAATGGTCTTATCTCGACCAAAATGTCCAGCCAATCCTCCACTATGCTTCTCCTTAATCAGGTTCTCTCTCATGGAATTCCTCGGAATGCACAACTGGCTTCCTCTAAACAACATGCCATCTTGGATTATGAAATCCAACCATTTTGTCCTATCCAAAGTAACAGGCTCTAGACAAGCTTTCCAAGCCTCTACAAAATCTGGATCTTCAGGATACAAACTTTTGAGCTCATCGAACCCAACAACCTCTATCTTCATTTCTGTCAACAAATTTTGCCTTCTGCTCAAGGCATCTGCAACTCTGTTGGACTTCCCACTCCTGTGCTTCAAAACAAAGGTATAACTCTGCAAAAACTCAACCCATTTTAAGTGCCTTTGGTTCAACTTCCCTTGACTATTAAGATACTGCAAACCCTGATGATCAATATATAAAACAAACTCTTTTGGCAACAAATAATGTCTCCATTTCTTCAAAGCCTAAACTATTGCATAAAATTCCTGATCATAAACAAAATACTTTTTCTTGGCATCATTAAGCTTCTCACTAAAATAGGTAATGGGCTTACCTTCTTGGCTCAAAACAGCTCCTATACCACTACCACTAGCATCACAATCTACCTGAAATACCTTATTGAAATCTGGAAGTGCCAAAACAGGTTGTTCTACAACTTTCTGCTTCAATGTATCAAAGCTCTTGTCTGCTCCTTTAGTCCATCTAAACTCTTTTCTATCCCCTCTCATTGTCTCGGTGAGGGGTGCACAAATGCTACTAAAATTCCTGATAAACTTCCTATAAAAACTTGCCAAACCATGAAAAGATCTTACCTCCGTTGCACTCCTTGGTGTAGGCCATTCAATGATAGCCCTTACCTTTTCTAGGTCCATCTTAAGACCTTCCTCTGAGACAACAAATCCCAGGTATACCAACTCTTTCTTTGCAAAACTACATTTCTTCAGATTAATCAGCAACTTCTCCTCCCTCAGCTTCTCTAGAACTCTTCTGATATGCATCAAATGCTCATCCCAAGTCTTACTGAAAATCAAAATATCATCTAAATAAACAATAACAGAACTTCCCCAAAAAAAATTTAGTACCTCGTTCATGAGCCGCATGAATGTGTTTGGTGCATTGCTTAGCCCAAATGGCATGACTAACCACTCATACAAACCTTCCTTTGTCTTGAAGGCTGTCTTCCATTCATCTCCTTCTCTGATACGGATCTGGTGATATCCACTCTTTAGGTCAATTTTCGTGAAGTACTTGGCTCCACTCAAACAATCCATTATGTCATCCATTCTTGGCAATGGAAATTTATAATTGATCGTTATCATATTGATGGCTTGAGAGTCTGTACACATCCTCCATTCTCCATCTTTCTTTGGTGCTAGTACTGCAGGTACTGCACATGGACTTAGGCTCTCCCTTATCAGTCCCTTCCTCAACAACTCCTGAACTTGTCTGTTCAGCTCTTCATTCTCTGCAGGGGTCATTCTGTGGGCTGCCTTGTTTGGCAAACTGGCTCCTGGTATCAAATCCATTTGATGACTTATCTTCCTAACTGGTGGTAAACCTTTTGGTACATTATCAGAGATAATGTCCTGGAACTCTTCCAACATATCTGAAACTTCTGCTGGTACATCTTCACAGTTCTCTTGACTAATCTTGGGAATCAATGCAAAGCAATGATGCTCATGCTTCATTCCCTCCAAAAACTTTCTACCATCTACCAAGCAAATTCTGGCAGTGCTACATACCTTTTCTTCCACCTCCTTCAAGGGCTTCAACTTATGACGAACTCCATCCTTTGTTAGGGAATATGTGTTTGCACGGCCATTATGGACAGCGCTCCTATCATACTACCACGGCCTCCCCAATAACATATGACATGCATCTATCGGTATGATGTCACACAACACCTCATCATGGTAGTCACCAATCTTGAACTTCACTAAACACTATTCATTGACCAAAGCTCTATGGTCCTTCTGCAACCATGCAATCCTGTATGGATGTGGATGCTTTCTTCTTGTCAACTTCAACTTGTCAACCATCTCCTCTGAAACAAGATTATCAGTGCTTCCACTGTCAATAATAATATCACAACACTTACCTTCACATTTGCACCTTGTGTAGAATAAACTCTTCCTCTTATTGGGTTCTTTCTCCTCATTCAACAAAGTTCTTCTGACAACTAGGGTTTCTCCCCTTTCTGCATCTTCAAAGTGCTCAGACTATGCATCTTCATCCACATGTGCAACTCGTGCATTACCTTCAGGTCTTCTATTCATCCTTCCTTGATGTTGCAGACACTTGTATGCTCGATGCCCTTCTTCTCCACATTGGAAACAGGTTCCTCTGAAACCTCCTCTTCCAGGTCCTTGCCCAGGTCTGCCTCTTCCTCTTCCTCTTTGCTCACCATTGTTTTGGTCACGAGGGCGGTAGGTATTATCACCTCTCTAATTTTGACTGGTACCAGCTTCTTCACTTTTCTTTGCATCTTCATTTCGGCCCCCATAGGGTCTTCCACCAGTCCTTCCGCCTTGACCTCTTCCCCTTTGCTTGCTATCAAATCTTTTATTCAGCTTCTCTTCCACCTTCAGGGAAAACTGGTATGCATCTTCTATGGTGGTCATTCTTACTAGGCTCAACTCCTCTTGAATACTCGGCCTCAACCCATTAATGTAACGGGCTACCTTCTCCTTGTTGGGCTCTGCATGGCCTGTCCTAATAGTAATTTTATAAAACTCTTCTGTATACTCCTTAACAGACTTGTTACCTTGCTTTAGTCCTTGCAGCTTCTTCAGCAACTCCATCTCATAGTCCACAGGAATGAACTGCTTCTTCAGTTTCTCCACCATCCGATCCCATCTGGTGATCTTTCCTTTTCCTCTTCTATTCCTCTCTAATTGGACCTCCTTCCACCAAATATTGGCGTGGCCCTTCAACTTTGTTTTTGCAAACTTAACCCGATCTGGGTCCTCCACATCTTCATACTCAAAATACTCTTCCATGTCATTGATCCAATCAATAAGCTATTCTGGATTCAAATCTCTAGAATATGTAGAAACTTCGATCCTGGGCCTCTTTCCGATCTTCAAAATGGCCCTCAACAACCTAACTTCTGCAGCATCTCCGGTGGCTTCTTGTTCTTCCTCAGATAGCTCTTCTTCAGCTTCATCTTCACTTTCTCCTCTTACCCTCGGCTCAAACTCTCTTCGTAGCTCCTCTTGCAATGCATCGATTTGTCTTTGTAGGGCTCTAAAACCCTCTTCTATCAAAGCATTCCTCCCAACATGATTTCTTCGTGGAGGCATCTTGTTCTCCGCAGCAAACCCACAACCTTAGGTCCTGGTGCAAACTGCCTCACAGTCGGCGATCTGTCTACACACTCAGGAAACCTGACTCTGATACCACTTGATGAAGGGGGTAAATCATAAAACACACAATAATAGAAATTGAACACAGAGAATAGAACTTTCTTTTATTGATCTAGGCAACTCATTACATTACAGAAGCTTAATTACAATCAGAGGAATCAGTCCTCTATAGGCTGCAACACACTACAGCTACCATCACCAGGCTCTGGAATCTTCCACCTTCTGTAACCCCCAAATCAGCTAGGGTTTCTATTTTCCTACCTATTTTTGACTCTACACTTGCCCCCTTAACTCCGCTACTGCCCAAGGTTCCCAAAAATAGTTATTAATAGCCTTTTTGGCGGCCAACAACCTAATTTCGAATTTTGCATCTCCCTCCAAAAATAGGTCAACTTCTGGGAGCCATAACTTTTGATCCGGGACTCTGATTGACGGACCGTTTTATGCGTTGAAAAGCTCGCAGAGTGCTCTACCTGCTAAGAACTAGCTTTGCTGGTTTTGGCCATTTTCGGGCCCGTACGGGGCTGTTTAGTGCCTCAAACCTGAGTTTGAATAATTTTCAGGCATTTTTTGGGAAACGGAAACTTTAATATCTTTCAGTTCGTAAATGATCTTCATGTGATTCCTTCGCCAAAGGTCTTATATTTCCATTATGTAACTTCCTGTAAATTTTAACTTCATTCCGTGCCCAAATGCAAACTTTCTAAAAATAGCAGTTTACTATTTTTAGCAGTTTGGGAAAACTGAAAGTTCTACATTATTATTCAGGTGATTATGGAACCAAAAACACTAATTATGGAAAGAAATGAAAACAACTACAATGATTTTGAATTAACTTCTTTTTGGGTGATGCAAGATTGCCCTTACACCACTGGATGCTCCTGCATCACCTGCAAACTATTTACCTCTGCAAAATAGTATTCACATACTTTGTAACAACCAAAGCTTTCTGTTAACTCCATCCCTCCTCATCTCCATTCACAAAATATACCTTGCAGCACCAAGATCCTTCATCTCAAATGCACCTGAAAGTTAGGCTTTAAGCTCACTGATCATACCCTTAGTATTGCTGAAAAATAACATGTCATCAACATACAAAGCAATAACCAGTATAGAATCATCAACACAATAAATATAAACACAGTCAGCCTCCTTGCTTCTAACAAAACCTAATTTCAAAACAAATGAGTCAAACTTTTGATACCACATTCTGGGGGACTGTTTTAGACCATAAAGAGACTTCTTTAACCTGCAAACTCAATGTTCTTTTCCTTTTACCTCAAAACCTGTAGGTTGTTGCATATAAATTTCTTCTTCAAGATCTCCATGCAAGAATGCAGTCTTAACATCCATTTGCTCAATCTCCCAATCATAAGTTGTAGCAATGGATAAGAGAAATCTAATAGAAGTCAATTTAGCAACAAGAGAGAATATCTCACCAAAATCAACTCCCTCTCTCTGGGAGTAGCCCTTGGCTACCAATCTAACCTTGTACTTCTCCAATGACCCGTCTGCTCCAAACTTCTTCTTGAAGACCCACTTGCAACCTATGGCCTTTCTTCCTTTGGGCAAACGAACAAGATCCCAGGTGTTACAAGAGTCTAAAGCCATCATCTCCTCCGGCATGGCTAACTGCAAGAACTCACTATCATCTGTAGAAATAGCTTCCCTGTAGGATCTAGGTTCATCGTTAGTACTCAATAAAGCATATACACAATGGAAATCTAGTGGGCTATACCTGTCAACTAGATTCTGTTGTCTTGTGGATGGCCTCAAGGGTGGAGTAAGAGACTCTACTTGTTCTTCTGTATGATCATCTGCACCAACTTCTTTTATAACAACAGACTCATCTTCATCAGAACTACTCGAATCTTTTTCTTCTTCTTCACCCCCCAATCCATCATTTTGTTCTTCTTTAGGTGCATCTTGTTGCTCTACATCAAAGTGCACCTTCTTTACCTTTTCTTCTTTTTCTTTTAGCTTCTTAGGTTTAGAAATAGCTCTAAGTTCCCTGAAAATACATCTCTAGAAAAGATAATCTTGCGGGTTAGTGGATTCCAAAGATTATAACCTTTCACATTATCACCATATCCAATGAATGTACACTTTTCATCTTTTAGAACTAACTTAGATCGCTTTTCCTTATGCACATGAATAAAAGCCTCACAGCCAAAAACCCTTAAATGTGAAACAGAAGGTTTCTTACCTGTCCACACTTCGTAAGGTGTCGAATCAAGAGCCTTACAAGGAGACCTGTTTATCAAATAGCGAGCAGTACACAAAGCTTTTGTCCAAAAGTATTTATCCAACTGTGCATCACTAAGCATACTTCTGGCTCTTTCCATAATTGTTCGGTTCATCCTTTCTACAACACCATTCTGTTGTGGTGTATACGAAGTTGTCTTTTGTCTGATTATACCTGCATGCTTGCAAAACTCATCAAATTCCTTAGAGCAATATTTCCCTCCATTATTAGATCTTATTATTTTTATCTTTAAACCTGATTGGTTCTCTACTAAGACTTTGAATTCCTTAAACTTAGTGAAAACTTTATATTTATGTTTCATAAAATAAATCCATGTAAATCTGGATACATCATCAATGAAGGTGACAAAATAACAAGATTTTTCAATAGATTCATTATCCACATGTCCAAACACATCTATACGAATAATTTCTAATTTCTCATTTGCTCTATTGCTTCCTGAAGGAAATGATTTTCTATTTTGTTTACCAAACACACAATGCTCACAGAAATCAAAGTGCTCATCAGAATAAAAGAAACCGTCCAACAATTCTTTATTCTTAATAGTTTTTAATACATTATTGCTTGTATGGCCCAATCTGAGGTGCCACAACATACAAGTGTTTTCACAAGCCTCAGAAACATAAGAGGCATTACAAACTGTAGTGGCTTCAAGCTTAAACAAGTTCTCGAATCTCTTCCCTTTCGCTACCACCAAGTTCCCTCTCACCAATCTGCAGCCATGCTTGTCAAATGTCACATGCATTCCCAAATCATTCAACTTCAAATCTGAAATCAAATTTCTAGCTAATCCAGGAACATTAAAAACACCAGGGAGGGTTTTAATCCTCCCATCACTAAAACACAACAATACCTTTCCTTTCCCGACAATTGGATATGAAGAGTTGTCACCAAGGTAGATATTACCTCCATCATATTCTTCATATGTGGAGAACCATTCCTTATACGGGGTCATATGAAACAAGCATCCTGAGTCAACCAACCAGTGATCATTAGAAACAACATTACATGTAGAAAGTAAAACATCTTCACCTGCATTTGACGACTTATCTGAAGCACCCTCCCACTATTTCTTGGGGTTTCTACTCTCTTTCTTCACATGTCCCCTTTTACCGCAGTTCCAACACTTAACTCTGTTCTTTTTACCAGGAGTCTTAGACTGGCCCTTGGACTTGTCCTTAGCCCCTTTTTGATCTCCTTTAGGTCCCCTTTCCTTAGACCTTCCCCTGATACTGAGAGCATCACCTAAACTATCTAAACTCTTCTTCCTCAATTCTTGTGCCAATAAACTGCAACAAGAGCATCCAACTTCAGATCTGTGAGGTTAGCAGTGATAGCCAAAATGACATTTTCCCATGATTCAGGTAAAGAACAAAGAAGCAAGATACATTTATCTTCCTCATCAACTTCAATATCTACTGAAGCAAGTTGACTCGTCAACAAATCAAAATAATTAAAATACTTTGCAACTAACTCACCCTCTTCAAAGAAAACAACTTCCTTTTTAAATAGAGTTTATTTACCATACTCTTGGCTTGGTAGATCTCACCCAACCGATTCCACAATTTATGTGCGGTCTCTTCCTTTACAACATTCAGCAGTACAGAATCTGAAAGACACAAACGGATGGTTCCTCGTGCCTTCTTATCCAGTTTTGCCCACTCATCCGGAGAGACATTATCGAGTTTCTTCTCTTTTTGGAAAGCCAACCACTGGTTTCTTTCTTCCAAGAAATCTTCTATTTTCAACTTCCACAACTCATACCCCGTTATGTTGAACTTATCAATGTTTAAACGAGAGGTTGATGCAACGGTGGATCTGGCCATAATATCAACACAAGATCTGCAAAACAAACACAACCAAATCTCCCACTGCAGCTATAGCTTCCACACTACCACCCAAGTGTCAAATCTGGCCAAGCTCTGATACCAAATGTTAGAAATGAAAGCAACACTACTTTAATGGAAATTTGATTCAATATAAATTTATGCAATCTTTAATTGTGTGTTATTAATGGAGATTGTAACACAGAAACAAAACTATGCTTCACAAAAATGCAAAATCAGAAAATTGAACACATGACACAATGTTTAATGTGGAGAAAACCCTTTCAGGTAAAAAACTCCACACATGAAAGAGGCCCAATGTTTGTATTAATTTGAAAATGATTTACAATACAATAACACCACCAATCTCTCCTTCAGTCTTCAATCTGACGGCATTCCGACAAAACCTGAGTACTTGAAATCTATATATTGCAGCAACAAATACATGGAAAATACTTAAAAAAATATTTTCCAACTCATCCTAGGCGTTCACCTTCTCTCTCCTCCAAATATCCCACATGCAAGCATCAAAATGACACCTACAGGCAACCTCCAAGTGTCAAAAGTTGACCCATTCAAAGTTGGGCGCCTATATCCAAGAATGGCATCTTACAACATCTTATGACACGTCATAACCATCATAGATACCTCCAACATGCATCCTTTCCAAGATAGGCACCTGGGGCTAAATATAACAAATATACAACTAACATATCTGTCATATGCGTCATAGAATCAAAAAATCTTATGACAACTTGCAGCTATCATAGATTCACTTACCAAACATTATGATAGTTGTCATACATGCCAAATATAGTAGATTCCTCAAGGGAAAATGCCTACCCTCATTTACTTTGAGTTTTTACATTTGCCAACAGTAAAAGTCACTCCGTAATTACCTCAGATTACTCCAAAATTACCCCTACCAGTGAAACTAGTACATCTCCTCATAGATAATTACAAATTACATATAATAAATAGAATAATTACAATATTGGGATTTACAAAGTTAATGGCACCTTATCCAACAAAGTAAGCACTTCCAGGAGGATTCCAGTTCTTGTTCAGAACCAACCATGTGCTTCCCAGCATTCAACTCTTTTTTAGAAAACATACATGTTTCCCAAGCATCTTGCCCCTTTTTAGAAAGCACACACACACACAAGTGCTCCAGAGCCATGTTCAACAAAACATGCTCAACACAAGTGCACACACAAGCCTTGGCCAGGACAATCTCGAGTGTACGATGTACCCCATGTTGGACACATACTGTGTGACCCTTCTCCAATGCTCACTGCCTGTCGAATCTATAATCCTTCTCCTTCGTGATTTCTTGCCTTTCTTTCCTTATCTTCCTTGAGTGTTCTCCATGCCCTTGCCAAGCCTCACACAAATGCCTTATATAACCTTTTAAGGGGTGGTTTCTAAACCATCACACACTTTCACAAAGGTTGTCATTAATAATAGTTTAATAAGCATAATAACTCCTCCCTTTTAAAGGGGTGTTCATAATTATTCTTTATTTATCTCTATTTTAACCAAAAGGATCATAATATCCTTTATTTTCTATCTCCTTTTTAATTATAAAGGGTAAATAAACTTTTTCCTCTTATAATTTTAGAGGGTTATTCATAAATAACTTTCTTTTTCCATTTTGGGTAAAAAGTCACATAACAAAGCTTGTCCTTCATTCCTCTGTAATCAAAGTCATTGTGACTTTTGAATCTCCTGAGAGTAATCCACTATAGCTTGGTTTCCATCAATTTAACCTTCAACGGTCAATATTGATTGGAAACTTAAACCCAGACTTGTGAGCCTCTGATTATTTCTTGTGGACATTCATCATCTATCGGCACATTTCCATTAACACCAGTTTGTAATTGGGATACCTCAGCAACGTGTAGGGTTACTCATTGAACCCTCCTAGACCCTGATGTAGGCGAAGGTCGAGAATTGCAAGAATATACAACTGGCCTTCTTTACCTGATCCTAGGCTACATCTAAAACCCTCTTCTTCATGAGGTCTTTGTCAAACATACAAATATATTTGTAAAAGAAGGCGTCATTAACCCTTCTGTAATGCTTTAGACTCTCTTACAGAGTCAACTGTGGGTAGTACTCATACACATGTACCTACCTTCTATCTCCAATGGAAGATAAGATAGGAAAAGCCTTCATGCTTGCTGCAACATACACCAGATAAGAGGTCATGTAGAACTTGAGGGGAGAAGACACCTCAGAAAGTTGATGATAAATGGTGTCACTGATCTACTTCCCCCAGAAGATTTTCTGCTTGTTCTTCTTGATAATGGAAATATATTGATACATCCACTCCTGAAATGTGTTAGATGTGGGAATTCCTTTGACCCTGCTCAGGAGTGTGATCAAATCTCCAACTTCCTCATGGAATTCACTGCGATAGATGCTCTTTGGCCACTTGGCAATTGTAGGTCTAAAAGTCTTGAACCAACAAGAGTTGATATTTTTCTTGCATTTCTCAATGTTTTTATCAAAACTCTCTTGAGCTGATTCCATGGTTATATATGGGTATTCCTCTATGCTAGGACACATGAAGATTTTATCAAAATATTCCTCATCAAGCTGAATCACAACCTTACCATTCACATCCTTCACTGACCTGCTTTCTCTATCAAAATGGGAAGCTGTCGTTAAAACAAATTCAAGATTTTGTGCAAAGACTAGGAACGCAGCTACCAAGTAGATTCTGTATACACCTAAAAATGACACAACTCTGTCTAAATAAATATTCTTAATATTTATTCCACTTAATTCCTCTATCAATAAATAAATAAATCAATTTATTTATTTGATTCACATTCCTCCACAAAATTAAATAAAATCATTTATTTAATTAAAGTCTTCCCAAATTCTTCTAAAGTCATTCTAAATTAAATAATACCAAATTATTTAATTACATACTCCAAATCAGTCTAAATTAAATAATACCAAATTATTTAATTGAATTCTTCTAAATTTAAGTCATCCTCTATATTTAAATAAATCCAAATATTTATTTAAATTGTTCTATTTTCCTCCAAAAATGAATTAACACCAAAAATAATTCATGCAAATCCATGTGCACACTTAATTGAATATTTTAATATTTAATTAATCGTTCTCTCACCCACATGTCCTTTTTATCCTCCAATCCAATTAGTTAACTCATAAATCAAATCAGTTAACTAGTTATTCTATTCTGTTAACTAATTAATCAATTCGGTTAACTCTTCATTTTGTTATGTTAACTCCTCTTATTGCATGAGGGAACAAGACACTTGTCCTCTTCCTATTCGTGCACATCCTCTCAAGTTTCCTCAACCGTTGATCCTCTTGTTCATTCTATACCGTTGATCTTCTCTCTCACAAATCTATAAATACAACCCCTATTCCTCCATTTGAATAATCCAAGCTTTCAGTAAACTTACTCTGTAGGAATCATAGCACCTTTGACACCAAACCATATCCATAGCTTGAGATCACCATTATCATTGCATTGTGAAGATCCTCTTCATTGCAAAACCTATCAATAGCCGTTCTCCATTGTCATCTTGGAAAAAAGCAAGGAAGTGCATCTTCTGAGGGCTTCATTCACATACAAAAGATCAATTTGAGATAGGCGACCAATGGAAGTTGCGAAATAACAAGGTTTGTAATGTATTGTTCTTTGTGTTTTGAATCTTGATTATTTCCATTTCATTGAGTTATTGGGATATTATTGATATATTGATTTTGCTCCACATTTTCCAGTAACATTTTTGGCGCCCACCGTGGGGCCAAGCCCCAATTTAACCTCAAAATTGAGTTTTTGTGCATTAGGACCCGTACATAGGATGTTACTACGCATCTGACACATTCTACAATGCATTTACTCTCTTATTCCTACTCTCTGTTTCAACAGATTTACTCTCTGATTTAGTGCATCTGATAGATCAGTGCATATATTCACTATTTCAGCGCATTTAATCTATGTAACTGCGCATTTATCATAACTGTGCATCTATTCTTTCTTTCAGTGTATGTACTCTCTGTAACTGCGCATATACCAGATCTATGCATCTATTCTATGTTTCAGCGCGTTTACTCTGCTAGGTTTTTTAAGTTGTTTTCTTGAGAAATCCCTAACGCTAACACAATTTGTAGGCACATTCCCATATCCAACTTGCAGGTTAGGAGCTGGTTAGTCATATAGCTGCATTGTTAACTCACATTTAGATCTAAATTAGCAACGAAAGTAAATTGAGCTTGATCATGCAAAACCTCATCCAGATCTAAATAGGATGGAAGTAACTTGGTCTTGTTGCATCACAACTTAAACATAGTCCCAACTAGGAGGATTTAAAATCGAACAAATTGCTTTCAAAGTTAACAAAACTTGTGTGTGCCCAAATAGCATAACTCATTTAGTATTTTTCTTTTAAATAGGAGGAAAGAACCATTGTTTTTCATGAAATTGGAATGATAATAGGCCTATGCTCTCCCCTTTCTTGGGTGACCAAAATGCCAAACCTATTATTTCACATGTGTTTCCTTTAGAGAGGCAAGCCCTTGGAATTCCTTCCTTCCAAGTGGGATGACCTTAAGTGGTAACAAGCTAAAGCCAAGCTCTTCCTATCCACTATAAATAAATTGTGTTTGAGGCAAAAGATTCAAACAACAAGTGCGGATTAGTTGTACTGACAGCCAACCTCTCCCAAAACCCCGCAAGGCACAACCCTTGCAGGTTAGGAGACTCCATAACAGAGAGTAGCGCTGATGCACGTATAACCACTCGAACGGTTGCCCTTACTACATATACATTGTTTTTAAAGGCCAAATCCCCTATTCGGTGACACAAGAGGAAAATATTCTCTGGAGCCGTCCAACGTCATACACTCATTTAGTGTGGAGACAAAAAAAATCAACTCTTCAGAGGAACTATAACTTGGTATGCGTGAGAAGTGTGTGCCATGGAGGGGAGCCGGTGCTACCAAGTTATTAGTTGTCTGCCTTTATGCAAGTGGTTGGTGTAAAAACCAAGTTTGAATTCATTGAATATTTCCCTTACCATCCTAAGATTTGTACTTGTTTTTAGTCAAAAAAGTCAAAAATCTAAACAAAAAAATTGTGTGTGATGTGTCTTTCTTTCCATAATTGAGAAACAAATCAAACAAACCAACATTCAAGCAAAGAAAACCAAAAACATTGAAAAACATGCTTTCCCAAGTCAAAAATCAGTCAAAACCAGGCAAAAATACCAGAACTGCACATTTGTTTCATTCTGCTACGCATTTATTCCTTTCTGCGGTGCATTTGCTCTTTGTTGCACATATACTCAATCTTGTTGCGCATTTGTCTTGTCTTGCTGCGCATTTGTTTTTCACCAGTACTGCACATTTGCACCCTATTACTACACTTTTATCCTTTGTTATGGCGCTTCTGCTTTTTGCCAGACCTGCACATTTGCTTCCTGTAGCTACACATTTGCACTTTGTTCCTGTGCATTTGTCACAGTGAGCTATTCTGTACATTTTCTGAGAAAAATAGTTACCTTTTTGGGCACCCATTTCAGCCTTGTTTAAGTTTCCCAGATCAGATTAATCGTGCAAGACACTTATCCCGTTCATTTCCGTGACATACCCACTTTTCCAATACTCACCTCGTCTAAAAACTTTGCAAAACTTCCCAAAACTGAGTCAAAGTATCAAAACCAGGTTACAAAAAGGCAACTTTAGATCATATCAGCCCCAAACAAAGTAAAGTCTCCACTAACAAGATATATCATCCTTCTCTCTCAGAACTTTCACTAGTTGTGTGGGTACAAAGCTAGTCCCTATCAAATAATCAGATTCCTAACATCCTTGTTTCTGACTATCATTTTGTATCGACTGATTCATTTGACACCATTGATCCAAGAAAACCCTTGTCAAAATCTTATCACCACAAGTATCCCCTTCACTACAACCTCCAAGAACATCTTGTCAAAGCATCCAATCTCACACCACCCCATCCCAAGTCACATTGCATGGTCCTAACTAGATCCCAAAAATAAAAATAACTTGAAATGGTGGGCACATCCGATAAAATTGTCCCATCCCCTCACGACAGTGATGAGGAGATTTCTCATGAGGACATTCAAGAAGCTCTACAAGACTGAAAGTTCCAACACATGATGGAAAAAGTGCTCAACCAAGACCCTGGCAAATTCTTTCTTCATCTAGCAACCCAAGGAGTCAAGCTCCCCAAAGACTTTGACGTCACCGCGTTAAAGGAAACTGAAGAAGAAAGAATCCACGAGGATAGCACACGAGAGGAAAGAACCATAGACAAAGGAAAGAAGACCATTGACTCTACCATGCCTCTAGACACATTGACCAAACAAGTTCAAACCTTACAACAACAATTAGTGGACCTCCAAACAGGGATGTCCACTAAACACTATTCATTGGAGGATATATCACCATATCCCTTCGACAAGAGCTTAAACATGATCCCCTTTCCTCTTAGATTTGAAGTACCAAAATTTGACAAATATAGAGGAAAGGGTGACCCTAAAGACCATATCCGAGAATTTAGTGTTGCATGTCTAGAAGTTGCCCACAATGAGACCTTCCTCATGGGACTCTTCCTTAGATCTCTAGGAGGTCAAGCCATGGAGTGGTTCTCTCGACTACCCCCGGGTATCTGTACTTTTGACGAGATAGTAAACAAATTTGTCACACATTTCTCGTACAACATCGAACATGAGGTATCCATGCTAGACCTTTGCAACTCAAAACAAAAGAGTGGCGAATCTTTCGCCACTTTCTTACAAAGGTGGAGGCAACTCACAAGCAAATGCTCATATCATGTCCCCGAGAAACAAATGACAAAGACATTTGTCCATAATCTTAATCCTGATCTAAGCTACAAAATACAAATCCAATGCCCTACCTTAGTCACGAAAGTAATTGAGATGGGGTTATTTATCAAGAAAGCTGTGATCGCAAAAGGACAAATCAGATTGTTCAAAGACACTCCTAACTCTAACTACACCACGGATAAGTCAAAATTCTAGACTAAAAATAAGAACATAGTCAATGATGGAGTGGTTGACGCCAAAGTTACGACTCCTAAACAACCTATTTTAAACCTCAAAGGAGCGTCAAACAATGCCACACCAAGCAAACCTTCGTCAAGCGAACCAAGGCAACCGTACAACTTCCCTCCTAGACAAAAATTTACACAACTAGGAGAGTCATATGAGTCTACTTTGAGGAAGTTATTAGCAAACAATGAGATCACCCTTCCCATCTCAAAAGACTATGAACCAACAGTCAAACCTCCTTAGTGGAAATACACTAATTTCTCTTAGTATCATAGGGGAAAAGGACATAAAACTAATGATTGTATTCATCTGAAAAATGTCATACAAGACTTGTTAGACCAAAATTGTGTCAGCACAAAAGACCACCCATCTAAGGAATCACATGTGGTGTACAAGGATCCGCTCCTTAACCACGACAGGCAGAACAATCACAACAACAACAACTGACAGAATCGCAATAACAGAAACAATGATGCAAATTACACAAACGTACCTTTCGAGTACACTGTTAATTACATAACAGAGCACATCCTGCAAATCAATGTGCTCACGTTTAACAAACAATCAGATCCCAACACCAAATCTGAATGCAACATCACTACCTGTAGCGGAAAGGTCACCTTGCACACACTCCCTCCAAGGTTGTCATCATCACCATCTACCCCCCACAAATACAACATCATAGACCAACTACAGAAGACTCCGGCCCACATATCCATACTAGAGTTGTTGTGTCTATCACCATCCCATAAAGTTGTGTCAATCACCATCCCACAAAGAGATTCTCGACAAAGCCTTAGTGGAAACCACCGTGCCCACCAACTTGGCCCAAGAGAAGTTTCAAGCAATGGTAGGTCATCTTACCTCACCCAACATCCTCTCATTCACGGAGCAGGATGATCTATCTGTATCACAACCCCATAATGCATCGCTACATATTGAGGCCTTCATAAATCACCATTGCATCAAAAGGGTTCTCATTGATGGAGGAGCAAGTTTGAATATTTACACATTGAAATTAGTCCTTACATTGGGGTTCTTGGAAAATGTAGTGGATCCAAGGAAAAAGATCACAATTAAAGCCTATGATGAAGAAGAATGGATAACCAAGGGAACGGTAGTGTTACTGTTAAGAATTGGACCAGTCAAGAAAGAAGTTGTTTGCCAAGTCCTTGACAAAGAGCTCGCTTATAACATTCTCCTAGGTAGACCTTGGATACATGCCATGAAAGTAGTGCCTTCCACATACCACCAATGCATCAAGTTCCCTCACAACGGCTAAGAAATCACCATCCAAGGGGACCCTGATCCTTTTCAACATTGTAACACTATCCAATCCAAACCTGAAACTATCATCCCCAATAATAGAGCTTCCACATCTTCCACCTCCCAGCATGATCCCAACTCCCAAGCTTCCACATCGCAGCCCAAAGAGCAGAAAGTCAAGATTAGAGAAACAAGGGTAGGAGAGTACTCCATCAAGCACAGCCTTTGTTTAGCCAAACACTACAACAAATCCCTGTGATTAGCTCCCTTTTTTGCTCTGTTTTTTGCTTCCACCCACTGTTTTAATGTATTTTTCTCCAATTTTTTGAAAAAGTCAGTGCTATTTTTGGCATTTTTTGTGCTGATCAGAACAAGTAGGCACTAAATTAGGTGCAATATAGTGCCTAATTTAGCGCCTAATCAATGTTCAAATGTCTGAAGGTCTTATAAAGTGAATATCACAACGTTGCGAAGCATATCAGATGACGCCAACACCTGGTCGCTATGTTGCGATAGGTTGCCACCTGTCCAATCTGTTTATGAGTTGTTTACTTCAAAATCTTACCTTAGCCCGCTATCCTCCGCCACATGTCCACAGAGCAAGCCTAAGATCCAACGGCTGCGCTCCAATGCAAGGGAACCTTTCCAGGAGGAATATTCACTGAGGCAACGAGATAACAACACGTGGCGTGCACCGATTGAAAAGCAAGTATAATAAAGGCACATGGATGTGATCAACGGCCCAAATTCAAACTTGCAAACAAAGGAGATTTTTGAATGACTGTGGCACGGGCAGAGTTATGGTTGCAGCAACCTCCATTAATATAGAGAGTGGTACAGGAACTTGATGTTATAACAACATAATTCTAAGCATTTCCTGTCATTTTTCAAGGAGCAATCACGTTCAGAGCCGGAGAATCATCAAAACAAGCAAGGAGAAGCAATTATGAGTCTCTGCGACATAACAAACCAGTAAGTTATTGTCTCTCCCCTGCACTTAGTCTTTCTATTTGTAAGTACTTTCTGAAGCATTTAGAGTAGCTGTTGATTGCATAAACCCTAGGTTGCTTGCACAAATACAAAATGAGTCAGTTAGGTTAAGCTTCGATCTCAAAATGCAGCCTGGATGAGGATATCATGATTCAATGTCCTAGATCGTCTAAGAAACCTCTGACAAAATTAGGAGAGGTTGGTAAAAATGACAAAATATATGACCTCTGTGTAGATTGTCGAGATGCTAGGATCCCTATGTCTACTTGGAGTCTATTTGAGCATTGGCATAAGCGAATTGATTACAGTGCCCCAACTTGCCATGCCTGGACCCTTGACTTAGCCAAATTAATATGCCCTAATGTCTTTGTAAACACAGATTTGATGAGAGCTGTAGCAACTAGGTATGACCCTAGGACCATGTCTGTCTTGTCTGGAAATGGCAATGTTATCATTAGGTTCACAAACGCCTATATTGCTATTAGGACTAAAAAACTCTCACAATTTTCTTAGTCCCCATCTGCTTATCCTTGATATATACCATGTTGGAGCTAAAAGAAATTCCCATTTTTCATTAACCATCACTCACTTGTCATCCAAATATCATAGAAATTTGCCATACATTGATCTTGTGATTAAAACAGGTTGTTCAAATTTGTGTGACAAGATCCATATTGTATCTCATGACAATTTCATAAAAGATGACCTTTGAAATAAGCATTTCCCTTACTATAGTTGTGCAAACAGAAGTAATTAACCCCTATCGAAAAGATCACATATATGTCTTTCCGACCAAATAAGTCATAATCCCCTAATTAATATTTTCATATATATCGGGAAGACCTAAATGAAGTTACACCGATCAAAGAACCCAAAGACAACGATTGTGCAAAACAATCGGGAAGATAATATAATGTATCGCCGATAAAAAGTTGTATTGGCGAAAGATATAAAATCGGAATGAAAATTTTAAACTATGTTGATCTCAAAGGTCATACCGATAGATATAAGATCGGAAAAAGATATATGTTCTCTCGCCGATAAATCAATACACTAGTTGTATCGGCATGACATATACCATCAGGATAAACTTTTTATATCTTCTCGACTTTATAAGTCATTCTGATAGGAAGAAACTAAAGGAACTTGGCAAGAGTCTCACCGATGTTCCCCATGAACATAAGACATAAGAAAACATTATCGGCAAAATTTGATATATCAAAGGGACATTCTGTTCTCTCAGCGATGATGATTATCAACCTGATGACTATAAGATAACCACTGCTCATCGAGAAAACACTTGCCGATGTCCAAAAGCAACTTTGACAGTCAGAACCACCTTGATATCGGGGTGAAATTAATAAAGTCTTCCCGAAATGTTAAAAACAGGAAAAAGGCAAGTAATGTGGACATGAGAAAGATCAATGAGAGTCTCTCCGATAAAGATCAAAGAACTAAAGGAACACCTCCCATCAAAGAGACATAAAGCTAGTCTTGGAAATCAACTGAAAACATATAAACAAAAGATGGTGCCAAAACAAACATACAACTTGGCATGAGATTAAAATAGTCTTCCCAATGTAATTCATTAATCGATTTGACACTTTCAGAGCCCAAGAAGCCTGTTGCATTCAATTCCAATGGCCAACATTAATGGATGCCTGAGCATAATCTCATACAAATTGCTCTGGTTCATAATGAATTGAAAATCAAAACAAATTTCTAAGGGTTACAGTGGAAGAGCAGGGGATTCGCCAAGAGACTGAGAAATTTGCAATGCCGAGCACATACAAGTAAGCATTGCAAACCTTCATGTTGCTAATTGATTATAAGGTTAAATCTAGTATTCAGCATAGAGATAGAATTGAGGGTCCTTCCAAAAGAAAAAGAAAGCAGTAGACTGAAACTAGCCAAACCAAGGGCAAAAAGCAAAAGGTTGAAACAGGGAAAGGGGAAAAAACACCGAAAAGAAAACTTAATCAAGACCTTATAGACCAATTACCTAGTTCAGGCCCTAAGGATAGAAGAACTACACAATTGAGGGCAGATGTGGAAAATTTAGAAGATAAATATAAACATGTATGGAACATATGGACCCCTATCAGGGGATATGAGTTGTTTATGTTTTGCTACTACAGAAGGAATAGATTGGAACCCGTCTGTAACTCGTGGAATTTCAACCTAGGCAAGCTAGTTGTCACAGATGTTTTTGTGAACATAGATCTTGTAAAACTCCTGGCTTATCATTACAACCTTGACCTAAAAGTCATCTACAACTTGCAAGGGGAGCCATTTATTCATGTATCCAAGAATGCAGTATGTGAAGTTTTTGCCCTCGATGACACCTGCAATACTCCTATAATATATGAAGATTTAGAAAAAGAGTACTTGAGAATGGATACCACTTACAAGGGTTGGAGATTGCCATTGCATAGACCCAGAGAAGAAGGGAATTTGGTGCCACTTGAGGAAGGTTATGGACCTCCTTTTCATGTAGATCTGTTTGAACCTTATACGAAATACACATATTATTCAGTGGGACAAGTACTAGGAACAGAGGTCCCTGAATTCATGTCCATAGTGCTCACCCATGGTCATCTCTGCAGATATCCAGTGCCACCATGCCAGAGCTTTTGATTATGCCTCCCACCTCTCTAAAGGGATTGATTCAGGATTGATGGCCATTAAAAATGGCGCTCCAACGATAAGTTTTAAGCAATACTCTGCTCTTATGCATATGGTTTTATACTATGGACAAGAATTAACAATGTGGCCAAAATAACTAAAAATTACAGAATTTGATAAGAATGGTCAGTTGTTACCCATACAGTTATGGACTTCCATATGGGATAGTAGGTTTGTGAATTCTAGTTATGCACATTTTGAAGAATTCTTTGTTAAAACACTGTACATATGCTATGGTTATCCATGTAGCTATTCTTTGTCAGATGAGATTAAAAGGTTTTTAAGACCTAAGGATTTCGATGGACCACCAACTGTTAATCACAATTGGGGTGATTGGTATTGTTTTCTAGATTCCACAATGATCAAGGTATATGGGTTTGAAGATACTCCATTCTTATTGCCTAAAACAGTACCAGACAGAATCGCATACTTAGAAATCATCAAGCAATTGGATTACTCAAATGTTATGAACTTAAGTGCCTATAATAAACAATCTTTTATGCCAAGTACATTATGTTTTGGGGACTTTACTGTGTTGTCCAGAGAAGGATATGACCTCATTCATGACAAACTATTGCACTTTACTTTAAGAAAGGCAATGTTAAGAAAAGGGTTTGACCCTGAAGGGTTTATTGATTCTGCAAGAAGAAAACAAAATCTGAGTGGATATAGTGTTGAGGGTTGAGGTTTTAGGGTTTAGGGTTTAGGGTTTAGGGTTTAGGGATTAGGGTTTAGAGTTGAAGGATTAGGGTTTAAGGCATAGTGTTTAGGGTTGAGAGTTTAGGGATAGGGTTGAAGGTTTAGCGATAAGGTATTAGGGTTTAGGGTTGAGGGATTAGGGTTTAGTGTTGAGGGATTAGGGTTTAAGGTATAGTGTTTAGGGTTGAGGGTTTAGGGATGGGGTTGAGGGTTTAAGGTTTAAGGGTTGAGGCTTCAGGATTTAGGGATAGCATTTAGGGTTGAGGGATTAGGGTTTAGGGTGGAGGGATTAGGGTTTAAGGTATAGTGTTTAGGGTTGAGGGTTGAAGGATGCGTTACGCTGCACTGAAAGGTTATGGTCCCATTAGAGAATGATGTCCTCATATGGACCATGTCGAGTGCCCTCATCGATGTTGGTAAGGGATACATGGAAGGCAAATGGATTAGGTAGATAGTGGATTATGACGTGGATTCTAGAGGGGATAAAAGTGGATTATGTAGGGAAAATAGTGGAGTATGATGTGGATTATGTCGGTCTTATGCCAAAGCATGGACCATAGGGATGGTATGTGGAGGGTATGTAGGATAGTGGATGAATGATGGTAGATTTATTGCGGAATGGAAAGGAACCATGACCAATGGTTGCACACATCGCGATAAACATTGAAGCTTGTGCTGTGGAGGTGGTGTAGGGTGCAATGGAGATGTTTGCTTAGGAGATGGATGATGAAGGGCTTTAGGAACCCACATAGACTTAGGCATTTTATTACTTTTGTTCTGCTTGTGGGATGGAATGTTTTGACACTTTTGAGCGGAATGGGAATTTGAGATGGGAGTAGATGGTTGGGATTTTTTAGAGGTAGATGCCTCATTTAACTTGATTTCTTAGGTACCCATACCATTTTGGTTTTGGACTTTGCTTGTGGACGTATGGGCTTGGATAACTTTTTGGATTGATTTTTCTTTGACTCTTTGTTTTATGTCCTAAGGCATGAGGACCCTTAGGATGTTTGACTTTATCAGTAGAGGCGTCTAATATTGCATTTTTGGATCCCTTGGGGATGGTGGAATGAGTGGAAGCTTTAATTTTAGCTTTAAGATTAGGGTTGAGGGTTGAGGGTTGAGGGATTAGGGTTTAAGGTATAATGTTGAGGGTTGAGGGTTGAGGGTTGAGGGTTGAGGGTTTAGGGTTTAGGGATTAGGGTTTAGAGTTGAGGGATTAGTGTTTAAGGCATAGTGTTTAGGGTTGAGGGTTTAGGGATAGGGTTTAGGATTTAAGGTTCAAGTGTTGAGGGTTGAGGATTTAGGGATAGGGTTTAAGGTTTAGCGATAAGGGATTAGGGTTTAGTGTTGAGGGATTAGAGTTTAAGGTATAGTGTTTAGGGTTGAGGGTTTAGGGTTTAAGGTTTAAGGGTTGAGGCTTCAGGCTTTAGGGATAGCGTTTAGGGTTGAGGGATTAGGGTTTAGGGTGGAGGGATTAGGGTTTAAGGTATAGTGTTTAGGGTTGAGGGTTGAAGGATGCATTATGCTGCACTAAAAGGTTATAGTCCCATTAGAGAATGATGTCCTCGCATGGACCATGTCGAGTGCCCTCATCGATGTTGGTAAGGGATACATGGAAGGCAAATGGATTAGGCAGATAGTGGATTATGACGTGGATTCTAGAGGGGATAAAAGTGGATTATATAGGGAAAATAGTGGATTATGTTGTGGATTATGTCAAACTTATGCCAAAGCATGGACCATAGGGATGGTATGTAGGATAGTGGATGAATGATGGTAGATTTATTGTGGAATGGAAGGGAACCATGACCAATGGTTGCACACATCGCGATAAATGTTGAAGCTTGTGATGCAGAGGTGGTGTAGGGTGCAATGGAGATGTTTGCTTAGGAGATGAATTATGAAGGGCTCTAGGAACCCACATAGACTTAGGTGTTTTATTACTTTTGTTTTGCTTGTGGGATGGAATGTTTTGACACTTTTGAGCAGAATGGGAATTTGAGATGGGAGTAGATGGTTGGGATTTTTTATAGGTAGATGCCTCATTTAACTTGATTTCTTGTTGCTTAGGTACCCATACCATTTTGACTTTGGACTTTGCTTGTGGAGGTATGGGCTTGGATAACTTTTTGGATTGCTTTTTCTTTGACTCTTTAATTTTATGTCCTGAGGCATGAGGACCCTTAGGATGTTTGGATTTATCAGTAGAGGCATCTAATTTTGAATTTATGGATTCCTTGGGGATGGTGGAATGAGTGGAAGCTTTAAGTTTAGCTTTAAGATTAGGGTTGAGGGTTGAGGGATTAGGGTTTAAGGTATAGGGTTGAGGATTGAGGGTTTAGGGTTTAGGGTTGAGGGTTTAGGGATTAGGATTTAGAGTTGAGGGATTAGGGTTTAAGGAAGAGTGTTTAGGGTTGAGGGTTTAGGGATAGGGTTTAGGATTTAAGGTTCAAGTGTTGAGGGTTGAGGCTTTAGGGATAGGGTTTAAGGTTTAGCGATAAGGGATTACGGTTTAGGGTTGAGGGATTAGGGTTTAGTGTTGATGGATTAGGGTTTAAGGTATAGTGTTTAGGGTTGAGGGTTTAGGGTTTAAGGTTTAAGGGTTGAGGCTTCAGGCTTTAGGGATAGTATTTAGGGTTGAGGGATTAGGGTTTAGGGTGGAGGGATTAGGGTTTAAGGTATAGTGTTTAGGGTTGAGGGTTGAAGGATGCATTACGCTGCATTGAAAGGTTACAGTCCCATTAGAGAATGATGTCCTCGCATGGACCATGTCAAGTGCCCTCATCGATGTTGGTAAGGGATACATGGAAGGCAAATGGATTAGGCAAATAGTGGATTCTAGAGGGGATAAAAGTGGATTATGATGAGGATTATGTAGGGAAAATAGTGGATTATGATGTGGATTATGTCAGACTTATGCCAAAGCATGGACCATAGGGATGGTATGTGGAGGGTATGTAGGATAGTGGATGAATGATGGTAGACTTATTGCGGAATGGAAAGGAACCATGACCAATGGTTGCACACATCGTGATAAACGTTGAAGCTTGTGATGCGGAGGTGGTGTAGGATGCAATGGAGATGTTTGCTTAGGAAATGGATGATGAAGGGCTTTAGGAACCCACATAGACTTAGGCATTTTATTACTTTTGTTTTGCTTGTGGGATGGAATGTTTTGACACTTTTGAGCAGAATGGGAATTTGAGATGGGAGTAGATGGTTAGGATTTTTTAGAGGTGGATGCCTCATTTAACTTGATTTCTTGTTGCTTAGGTACCCATACCATTTTGGTTTTGGACTTTGCTTGTGAAGGTATGGGCTTGGATAACTTTTTGGATTGATTTTTCTTTGACTCTTTGTTTTTATGTCTTGAGGCATGAGGACCCTTAGGATGTTTGGCTTTATCAATAGAGGCATATAGAGGCATCTAATTTTGCATTTCTGGATCCCTTGGGGATGGTGGAATGAGTGGAAGCTTTAAGTTTAGCTTTAAGATTAGGGTTGAGGGTTGAGGGTTGAGGGATTAGGGTTTAAGGTATAGTGTTGAGGGTTGAGGGTTTAGGGTTTAGGGATTAGGGTTCAGAGTTGAGGGATTAGGGTTTAAGGCATAGTGTTTAGGGTTTAGGGTTTAGGGATAGGGTTTGGGATTTAAGGTTCAAGTGTTGAGGGTTGAGGATTTACGGATAAGGTTTAAGGTTTAGTGATAAGGGATTAGGGTTTAGGGTTGAGGGATTAGGGTTTAGTGTTGAGGGATTAGGGTTTAAGGTATAGTGTTTAGGGTTGAGGGTTTAGGGTTTAAGGTTTAAGGGTTGAGGCTTCAGGCTTTAGGGATAGCGTTTAGGGTTGAGGGATTAGGGTTTAGGGTGGAGGGATTAGGGATTAGGGTTTAAGGTATAGTGTTTAGGGTTGAGGGTTGAAGGATGTGTTACGCTACACTGAAAGGTTATAGTCCCATTAGAGAATGATATCCTCGCATGGACCATGTCAAGTGCCCTCATCAATGTTGGTAAGGGATACATGGAAGGCAAATGGATTAGGCAGATAGTGGATTATGACGTGGATTCTAGAGGGGAGAAAAGTGGATTATGTAAGGAAAATAGTGGATTATGATGTGGATTATGTCAAACTTATGCCAAAGCATGGACCATAGGGATGGTATGTGGAGGGTATGTAGGATAGTGGATGAATGATGGTAGATTTATTGTGAAATGGAAGGGAACCATGACCAATGGTTGCACACATCATGATAAACATTAAAGCTTGTGATGCAGAGGTCGTGTAGGGTGCAATGGAGATGTTTGCTTAGGAGATGGATGATGAAGGGCTTTAGAAACCCACATAGACTTAGGTGTTTTATTACTTTTGTTTTGCTTGTGGGATGGAATGTTTTGACACTTTTGAGCGGAATGGGAATTTGAGATGGGAGTAGATGGTTGGGATTTTTTAGAGGTAGATGCCTCATTTAACTTGATTTCTTGTTGCTTAGGTACCCATACCATTTTGGTTTTGGACTTTTCTTGTGGAGGTATGGGCTTGGATAAATTTTTGGATCAATTTTTCTTTGACTCTTTGTTTTTTTGTCTTGAGGCATGAGGACCCTTAGGATGTTTGGCTTTATCAGTAGAGGCATCTAATACTGCATTTCTGGATCCCTTAGAGATGGTGGAATGAGTGGAAGCTTTAAGTTTAGCTTTAAGATTAGGGTTGAGGGTTGAGGGATTAGGGATTAAGGTATAGTGTTGAGGGTTTAGGGTTTAGGGTTGAGGGTTTTGGGTTTAGGGATTAGGGTTTAGAGTTGAGGGATTAGGGTTTAAGGCATAGTGTTTAGGGTTGAGGGTTTAGGGATAGGGTTTAGGATTTAAGGTTCACGTGTTGAGGGTTGAGGCTTTAGGGATAAGGTTTAAGGTTTAGCAATAAGGGAGTAGGGTTTAGGGTTGAGGGATTAGGGTTTAGGGTTGAGGGATTAGAGTTTAGGGATCTTTACTCCTGAATCTTTACTCTTGTTCTTTGCATGTTAGTCCATCAATTGTGCAAGTGACTTGCAACGAAACATTCGTTGAAGTCTAGGTATAATTGGCATGTTGGCATGAGGAAAATTTTGGTTTGGCATAGCTAGGTGCTAAATTTGGCACACTTCACACTAGTTTTGGCAACCCAAAGAGATTACATTTAGGGCTGAAAGTTGGTGCTAAAGTCGGCATTAGAGACGCTGACTTTAGCACCGACTAATGAATCCAAAAAAAAAAATTCCCGCCTGCGTTAAAACATAACACACAGAAAAACACAAATTCAAGTTAATACATTTAAGCCCACAACATAGTGTACTTTGCCTCTGTTTTAGGTTTCCTTCTAAGAATTGTAGGCTGCGAAGCGACGATTTTATTAGGTCGAAAACAGAAGTTACTGAAAAGTTTCTACAACGGATCCGTGAATTTGTATTTTATTTATTTTTGGTTCTAGACATCTAGAAGATAAAAAATTGCTTTAGCTAGCTACTAAATTTGGGGTTTCTAGCTACCTCAGCCATTCAATCAAGCTTGTTCATCTGCCTTTTAGCAAGTAAGTTCCAATTGCTGAGCAATTTACTCTTGACCTAGGTTTTTATTGATTTTGATATAATTTTGAGCTCAAAGAGAGTTTTTCTAAGATGTTGTACTCACGCTTTAGGGTAAATTTGAGGAGTAATGTTGTTAATTATCCTTGCTTGCAGTATAACTTGCATTTACCATTTTTGGAAGGCCTGTCGAATAAGGTCTCTTTGTACATCATACCCAAAATACGAGCTGTTGGGATTTGTTTCTGGCTATGATTGGTCAAGCATGCTGTCAATTCATACCTGGCTACAATTGCCTCCACAGACTGGACAAAAATAATTTGCCCTAGGTCGCATCAAAATGTCAAGCAATAGAGGGAAGGGAGCAAACTCTGGCCACAATGAGGTAATTCACTATCAATTTATAAATTTGTAAATGTTTCCATTATTTCTTTGATTTTTAGTATTTAGTTTTCTATTTCTAAATTTAAAAGAAGAAATTTATTTTTTATATATATAGGGACGTGAGACTGACAAAGATAAAGAGGCATTGGCTTCCATATTAAGGGTAGAGGCAGTGAACAAATTGGATGGTATGGACATGACAATTCTTGCCAGATACATAGAAAAATGATCTAGTAAAACCCCTGAAACATTGCAACCAAATCAACAGTGTCAAAGGGAATCAATTGATTCCCCAACTAGTCCTGGATCGAGCAAAAGATCCAGGAGGAAATCAATATCAATAACCTCTAAGAATGTTGAATAGGGAGCAGAGGATTCCACTGTCCTAGCCACTCCTGGGACACAGACTCCTTCGACCAGCAACCCATGTTTTGCATCTTGCATTGGTAGCTACGATACCAAGATAGAATAGGATGTGGTTTCAGGGAAAGTCCGGATGACAGATGCTAGAAAAATGTTTGTGAATAGGTTGAAGGAATCATGCCTTCAACAGTTCAAAGACCATATACATTTGCCATTCTCAAAGATACCCATGCACCTACAAAAAGCAGTTATCCATGACATGGAGACTGAATTTGGCACAGGTTGGTCTGTAAAGAAAATAAAGCTACGAATGTCTCAAAACTGCAAGAGATTTCGGTGCAACCAAACAAAGAAGATAAAAAAATCCCTCTCGAGCTAAGGCTCAAAAAAGGGCCAATTGATGTAAGTCTAAAAGTATGGAAAGAGATTGTAAAAGCATATGAGAAGTCCAATGCACAGAGGAAGTCCGATGAGGAGAGTATGCAAGTATTTGAATTTGCTCATAAGATTATATCAAATTTATTAAACAATTTTTAAATTTTATTTGTGCATAATTAAATTGAATTAGTATATGTTTCAAGACAAGGCCTCCAAGGCTAGGCTTGACAAACTTTGTGCCACTCATCACAATGGCCAGAAAGGTTTACAGGCCTTGATCTATACATTTGTAAGTATATGTTAATATGTTAATATTTAATATGTTTATTATAAGACTTAAAGAGGGGCATGCAATACAGTTACGTTGTTGGTTATATTTCAAACCTTTGAAATATAATAGTGGACATTTAAATTTTAATATGCACTTTTTTTTGTTGAGAAGGAGCCATCATTGGCAGTAGGCATTAACTCTCCTTTGCTATAATAGCTTTGGGAAGTACTAGTCTTTAATGTGCTTGGTTTTGGGGTATGTGAGGGAGAAAAGGAAGGAGTGGGGAACCATTTTTGGGGGGAATTCTTCTTTTTGCCTTGGGGTTGAGGAAGGAAGGTTGATGGTTGGACTATAAGTGATTTAGAGGAAGGGAGACTTTGGGTGTGCTCATCATGTTAAGTGTCTTACTGTTTGGGTTGGAGACTAAGAATCAAATTGCCAACTGGTCTTCTTCAACTAAGCTAACCTTTCTTTGAAGTAAAGATCTTTGTCATCCATTCTTTTAAAATTACACTGACCATTTTGGTGAAACATTTCCTTTAACTTGTGTAATTGTATGTGGTCTTGTGAAAGCCTATGCTAAAGGGTTTGGATGAGGAAAATATTGTTAACTATGAGAGTTCAGACTTAAGATCATGGGACTTACGAACTATGGCAAATTGTTGGTTATTGTGTTTTGGATTTCTATCATGGAGGAAGCTACATAATTTTGGTCACAGTTTGAGGTGGAGTTTCAAACCCTAGCTAGAATTGCTAGAATGCTATCATTGCAACATACCATGAGTCTTGAGGAAACCTGGCCTGGTTCATGGTTATCTTTTTTGACATGGTTGTAAACCCTAATGGTGTTGGTATTTCACCTATAAATGTCCACTCTCTCAATTGTGGATGTGAGGTCTTCTTGGGATTAATAATGCCACTCCTAGGTGGGGTTTTGGGATGGTTTTGGATCCTTGGTTCAGGTCAACTTGCCCACCAACACTCCCTCCAAGGTTATCAAGTTCACCTTACGGAAGCCACAATGGAATACAATGTTGAAACAACACTACATGATTGTATTTGATTACAAGTTAACTCTTGGAAAGAATGGGTTTTGTCAATTGCATACAGTTGTGTAACATTGCAATAGTTGTATTGTACTTGTAACTAGAATAGTCTATTGTGAAGGCATTCATTTGATGAGAATGACCTTCGAGTTCATTGTAATGACTTGCACTGACTTACAAATGTGATTTCAATCTAGTATTTATTAAATTGGAGACTATTTGTGAACAAATTTATCTTAGTATGGACTTCCCTGTGTTTGAATGACTGAGCACTACCCGCGGAATAGTAGATATTATTTACTTGTGATCACTGCGTCACTTGGATAGAAGACTCATAAATGGAATATAGGACCTTCTGTTTCATTGTCCATAAAATCCTAAGGGTTGATTAAGTTATTGTGCATGGATGTAAATGGAAACTTTAAGCTCTCTGAAGGCTTGCTTATTGTTTGCAAAGTAGCATTAATTTCTTATTTTAACTGTGGAAACATCTTGTGGACACTAGTATGGTGTTGACTAAGGAATTATCTTGTAAACACTAGAAAGGTCTATGCATGTTAATCATAGACTGTAACCCTACATTTGGAAGGAAATTGTTACTGTAGATGTGATATATATTGTACAGTGGTATTTGGTCTATGGCATGACATCTTTAGTAGGAGGTACCTTCAGATTTCTGTAGCATCATATTTGGGATAAGGTACCGTAAAGTTTAGTGTGCATTGTATGGTGTTATTGTATTGGAGGTTGTTGTATGCAAATCTACAATGATATAAGGAGACTCAACTCTCGTCATTTCATTGCACAAAATGAGTGACAAAACAAGTACCTAGTTTAAAATTGGCCCTTCTTTAAGCAACATATGTAGCAATGAGACTTAGGATTCTTGAAAATGAGAAGCATCCTTCTCCCCATATAACTTGCTAACTAGGGCCACTATGTTTTTTACTGAACCCTTGAGGCTGATGGAAGGGTAGCATTTAGTGTTCCTAGAAGTTAATTGTCTAACTCCTCCTCTCGAGCCAATTTCCTTGTATGATGAACGAGATGATTGGGATGACCATCTTGAAGATGTAATTGAAGACTTTTGTGCTTGTGTAGTGTTGCAAATGTACGCTCCATGGGGATAAAACTTGTAGATCTTAGTGTTAATCATGATATAGGCACAATTTTTTTAATTGTTGGTCATGTAAATGTGAGCTTTCAGCTACCACAAGTGTCCTCTTAAGGATAGTCTCACTAAGGAAAGCATGGATGTAAGAGTCAAACTTGAGATACATGACCTTGAATTTCTTCTTGGTATACCTAAAGTTTCTAATCTCTTTGTTAATGAGCTAGATGTCAATTTGAACCAAGGATGTGTTTCCAACATTTGTGATGATGTTTGCATTCATGAGGATGATAAGTTACATCAAAATATCAAAAGTTACATAGCCTCTGAGATGGAGTTTATCCCATCTGTGAGGGAGTTAATTCATTCCAGTTGTTTTGCTGAGAACTGCTGAGAACAAATCACCATATAGGCTTACAAAGTTTGCAAAAGTAGTCATGTCACAGTTTTCCAGTCCCTCTCTGAAGATCTTGAGGGCTTCTTCAGTTTCCTTCTTCTTCTTGATTGCCTCTACGTCGAAGACTCCATAGATGAAACCTTTTTTTGGATTTGGGTTGGTGTGCTGGCCTACAATAATAACATCATCCCTGATCCCCTCATTGACCAGAAAACCTATAAATCTTGATGCCCTGGCAAGAGACCTTGTGGCTTGGATGACAGTCACGTAGAAACGCTCTAAAAGGACACCATCATGGATATGGCTGCCTTACGCTCCCCTTATCCTTGCAATCTCTTTGATGGCATTGCGTAGCCCCTTGTTCTCTGTATTGAATAAGCGGTGGACTTGCTGGTCCACTGACTCCTCCAAGCACTTGCAGCGGACTCCGAAGTGTTTTCTGCTCGCCATTGTTATGGGAGACTTCGAGTCGTCCTCCTAAAATAGAAAGTTTCTCTCGATTACCTTCCTCGTGACTTACTCACATTATCTGAAAGTTACAGGTTTTACAATGCTTTTTGTCTATTTGAACCGTCCTCACTTCTAGAAAAGGAACACTTGATTGACTCTTCCCTAATCGAATCAGACCGGGGACAGTCCTTCCTATCTCCTCCAGGATTTCCTATCTTGGAGAAATCCATGTTCATTGTCGATTCTTCTAAGATCTCCTGCCTTGAGTTGTACCTACGAAATTCCTAAATCCCCATCGTCCTTGATTAGCATCTTTCTTAGATCCTTGAAACACTGCCCTTCGAAAATGCATTCCTCCCTCATTTCCTGCTCAACCTCTCGATTCACTTGGAGATCGGCTACCCCGTTGGCCTCTTTGTATACATGCATGGTTGACCTCCTTGCCCGTGCTGGCTATCTCGAAGACACCCTAAACTTTATCATTGAGATACCTGTTAAATCTGTGTTGGTTGAATGCATGTGTTTTTTTGGTGCCTATAGATCACATATGAATATAGGCTTAGGAGTATTTACATCAACACTACTTTTTGATTTGGATCCTAAAAATATTGCACAATTTATATTCTTCTCTCAAACATCTATCCACAAGTGGGCAGGTGTGGTGAGGTAAGGAGATTGATGAAAGATAGAGGAATTAAAAAAATGCCCGGATGCAGTTGGATTGAAGGGCCTAAAAAGGTACATGCTTTTTTGTGTAGGAGACAGATCACATCCATAGACAAAGGAGACCTATGCAAAGTTGGAGAAATTGGCTTGGAAGACGAAGGCGGCAAGGTATTTTCCAGATTCAAGAATTTACTTAATGCTGTGGAAGGATGGGAAAAAGAATTATATCTCTACCACCATGGTGAAAAGTTGGCAATTGCATTTGGTTTGTTAAACATGCCCCATGGAACAACTATTAGACCTTTATCTTAAGGTTACTCATGAACCTTAAGATAAATAATTATTGAAAAAAAATTGGGCATTCATTAATGACATGTAAGAGAATTTAATCAACTGCTACTTAAAAACTCTTTAATGTTTCTATCTAATGCAAGTTATTAGATTAATAGTGAAAAAGAACATACATTGACCACACAATTTGTGGCACTTAAGGTTATGTAATAGAATTTACAGTTGATAGTTAAATTGTATAACAAATTTTTTTATGATCTTTAGTAACGTTTATTAGAATTGTTGCATGTTTTATATCATTGGAATGACATATTAGTTGTAACTTTTTTGAAATTTTATTATGGTATGTGCACTTTGATATGATGTAATATGATTATGGTTTCATTTCATATGTTGGAATATTAGATATATAACAAACAAAAAAATTATTACATGAAATAAATAATAACATTTCATTTTAAATGTTTTTTTAGAACACGGGTCTTCCAGAAGATGAAGATGATCCTAATGATATAGATCCAGATTATATTGGTTCTGGTTCAGATCACATGGTAGAGGATGATGATGATGCAGATACAGAAGACAACGAGGCCAATGACGATGACGACGACGACGACGATGATCATGATGATCATGATGGTGATGATGATGAGGCAGTTGTTGGTAGTATCCAGTGACATTCATGATGATATAGACTGCATCATGGATCATTGATGATATATCATTATGATGCCTCTTTTCATGGTTACTATCATATGTATCATTTTCACGGCCTGCAGTACCATATTATTAATTGTATCATTTTCACATGTATCAATTTGACTTATATCATTTGGACATGTATCATCTTGACTTGTATTATTTTGAGTTACATAATTTATCATTTTTACTTATATCATTTGTACATGTATCATTTTGACTTATGTCGACTATTGGACATGTATCATTTTGACATGTTATTGATCTACTGGTATATTTGACTTTCACTTGTTTTAGTTATATATGATGATGATCTTATCAGTATTGACTTGTCAATTTATATGTATTGAAAGTGATCGATGATTTTTGGATGGATATTTATTACGTATGATGATTTTAGTTTACTGCTTAGGATGGATGTTGTAAAATTCAATTAAATTATAGATATTTGACTCACTTGTTTTAATTATAGATGATGATCATGTTATAATAATTATCTTGTTTTTTTATATAATTATCTTGTTAAATTGGAAGCAAAACCCAAAGCAACAAAGAAGGTCATAATGGAAGCAAAACTTGGCATCAATTAGGAAGCCAAAAAAGAAGCTATTTTCGACGCCATACAAGAAGAAAAGTATGAAGCACCACTGAGAGAAAAACTAGAAGTAAAAAATGGGAGCATAAATGGAAGCAAAACTAGAAGCTAAATTGGGTGCCAAATCTAGCGCTAAATTGGAAGCAAAATTGAAAGCAAAAATGGAAGCAAATCTTGAAGCAAAACCTGAAGCAAACCTGGAAGCAAAATCGGAAGCAAAAATGGAAGCAACACAAGAAGCCAAACTAGAAGCAAAATCGGAAGCCAAACTGGAAGCCAAATTTGGGGCTAAATTGGAAGCAAATCTGGAAGCAAAATCGGAAGCAAAATGGGAAGCGAAATTGGAAGCAAAAATTGAAGCAAAACTAGAAGCAAAACTGGAAGCAAAACCAGAAGCAAAACTAGAAGCAAACTTGGAAGCAACACAAGAAGCAAAATCGGAAGCCAAATTAGGTGCCAAATCTGGCGCTAAATTGGAAGCAAAACTAGAAGCAAAATGGGAAGCAAAATTGGAAGCAAAACCTAAAGTAAAACTGGAAGCAACACAAGAAGCAAAACTAGAATCAAAATTGGAAGCCAAACTGGGTGCCAAATCTGACGCTAAATTGGAAGAAAATCTAGAAGCCAAATTGGGTGCCAAATCTAATGCTAAATTGGAAGCCAAATTGGGTGCCAAATCTGACGCTAAATTGGAAGCAAAATTGGAAGCAACACTGGAAGCAAAAATGGAAGCAAACCTGGAAGCAAAACTAGAAGCAAAATTGGAAGCCAAATTGGGTGTCAAATCCGGTGCCAAATCCGGCTATTGCTTTCCGACACTAAAGTTGGTGCTAAATCCGGTGCAGAAGTAAGCATACAAACTTGTGTTGATTTTTGCACCAGAAAAAGTGTCCAATTCCTGAGCTCAATTGCACTAAATTCCAGCACTATTTTAGGTGCTAATTGCCTATTCTATTGTAGTGAAAATGCCTCTATCTCCAAGGTCCTTTGGGTGACCTACACCTTTTCCAAAACCATCTACTCCTCCTGAACCTCCCACAGCTCCCTTTGTTAAATGGGGGACCCTATCAGATGAGAGTGAGGAAAGAGATGTTCTACAATGGATCTACATAGACGAAGATAACACACCATGAGAACAACAACCAAAACTCCCAATAGAGATCTATGTGCGTGGTCCGTCTATCTTACATAGAATGGGTTATGAAGGACAAGGTCCCATTAGTTTGAGAAAGGAAGGAATAACTGAACCCATTCAACCCTCTTCATCCTCATCAGCTCGAGACATTAGAGGGCTAGGATACCAAGATAAAGGCAAAGGCAAAGGCAAAGCTAAGGCTACTACTTGTTTTGTGGAACATATCCATAATCTCCAAGAAGATAGTGACATAGATTCTAATGAATATGAATGGGATGAACTTACAGAACATTCCTATGAGGACAAAGGAATTGATATCATTTGCACCTATAGCCCCTACCATGAGGGACAAATGCTAAGGCCTAGACCATTAGAGTGTGATTCGCCTATTCCAGGGAGCACAACTTACAAGGAAGGTCAGAGTTCACACGAGATAAACAATCTTGAGGAAACTACCATCATAGACCTTGTTCCTATCACTCCCCATCCTGACCAGGTATCCATACTTACCATCACACTCACTGAATGAGATTAACCCATCGACCCCCTCCCCCTAGTACATCCTGAACTAATCCATTGGGATCTATGAGGAACCCACAACTTGACATGTTCCAAAATGATGATGCCTACATTGACTACATGGAACTAAGAGACCACCTACCTGTGGGAGATCATAAAGCTGGTTTTGCCATAGAACTCAATACCGTGGCTTATTTCGGAGAGGGTGCGAAGCCTTCCAGCCGCAAAAATATAAAAATAAAAAATGGATCTGATGGTGAAAACCGCTTTGCGGCAGTGTCAGATCCCAAAAAAGTAAAAATAAAGGACGCATCAGATGGTGAAAACCTCTCTGAGGTGCCAGACGATGGAAGGCTTGACACACTCCCCAACGACATGTATCAGGAGATGTCACAAATTGTTGTAGAACCTACAGAACTTGTTGACATCGGCATAGAAGGTAACCCAAAGATCATACACTTTGCCAAGTCTCTATCTCCACCGGAAAAGATGAAATTTGTACCCTTCTTCAAAAGGAAACAGGTCAACTTTGCTTGGTCCTATGCAGATATGCCCGAGTTAGATCCAGACTTGATCTTGCATCACCTACCACTAGATCCTGGAGTTAAACCTGTTAAACAAAAACTTAGGAAAATGCATCCACATGTCGCATTGCTAGTCAAAGAGGAACTCAAGAAACTACTAGATGTAGGGTTCATTAGAGCAATCGATTATCCAGAGTGGGTATCCAACATTGTACCAGTATCAAAACCTGATGGCAGAGTCATATTGTGTAATGATTTCTGAGATCTCAACAAAGCCTGTCGCAAAGATGATTTCCCATTGCCCAACATTGACATCATCGTCGACTTGATAGCGGGACACACTATGCTTTCTCTTATGGATGGTTTTTCTGGGTACAACCAAATCAAAATAGCACCAGAAGATCAACATAAGACAACATTCACATGCCCATGGGGAACCTTATGTTGGAACGTCATGCCATTTGGGTTGAAGAATGCAGGAGCCACATACCAAAGGGCAATGACTATTATCTTCCACGACATGATACACATAACCATGGAAGACTATGTGGATGACATCCTTGCTAAGTCTCTTACAAGGGAATCTCACTTAGATGTCCTAGAGAAGGTCTTTCAGCGGTTAGAACAGTTCAAGGTCTGATTGAATCCAAAAAAGTGTGTGTTTGGGATCACCTCCGGCAAACTCTTGGGTTTCATAGTGTCAACAAATGGAATTGAGGTAGATCTTGCGAAGGTCAAAGCTATCATGGAGATGCCACCACCAAGGAACATCACTCAATTGTGGTCATTACAAGGTAAGTTACAAGCAATCCATCAATTTATCTCACAACTGGCGGACAAGTGTCAACCTTTCACCCATCTCTTGCATAAGAACATTCCATTTAGATGGGATGAGAAGTGTAAAGAATGGTTTCACAAATTGAAAGAGTGTCTCATGAATCCACCTATCTTGATGCCACCTATCCAAGGCAAGCTGCTATATGTCTGCATATCTACTACCCCAACAACTCTTGGAGCCCTCTTAGCACAACAGGACTATGAAGGCAAGGAAATGTCTATCTACTATAGCAATCACACATTAGTGGGGTATGAATTGCAATATTCTCCAATCGAAAGATCTTGTCTTGCTGTGGTTTTTGCTTCCCAAAAATCATGCCATTACATGCTTGCACATTCCACCAATCTCATTGCAAAGATAGATCCACTCAAGTACTTATTAAGCAAAGCATCTCTCACAGGTCGCCTAGTTAAACGAGTAATGCTACTAAGTGAGTTTGATAGAATATGTGGAAAGAAAAGCTATCAAAGGTCAAATTATCATAGATCAATTAGCAGAGGCTCCATTGCAAGATACCACTCCAATAACATTCGAGTTTCCCGATGAGTCAATTTTTAGTATCACAACACATTCATGGAAGCTATAATTTGATGGCTCTTATACAAACCATGGATTGGGGGCAGGAATCCTATTAGTCACTCCACAAGGTGACACAATACCTAAGTCCTATTGTCTGCTTTTTCCTTGCACAAACAATATTGCAGAGTATGAGGCCTTAGTCATTGGTCTTAAGATGGCAACAGAGTGGAAATTGAAAGAGCTACATGTCTATGGCGATTCTCAACTCGTCATTAACTAGGTAAATGATGACTATCAGACGAAAGATGACAAGATCATACCATACAAATGTATGGTGGATGACTTTAAAGGGTACTTTGTGATAATCTCCTTTGAGAAGATTCCTCACATTAAGAACAAAGCAACAGATGCCATGGCAACCATCGCCTCACTTCTCGATATACCAGAGAATGAGTCACATTTTGAGTTCTTGGTGGAGACAGTCATGCAACCAGCTTATGATATCCCCAAAACCCATTCAATTTGCCTCCTAGTAGGATCTGATTCACCCTTGTATGGTAACATTTACACTTACCTCAAGGATAACACCTTACCACCTAACTTATCCAACAACCAATGCCAAACCTTTATTTGCCAAACATCCCGTTATACCATTATTGCTGACACCCTCTACCATCGAGGTCTTGATGGTACTCTACTCAGATGTCTTGAACGTGAAGAATCTCAAACCGCCTTATGAGAAGTACATGACAGAATTTGTGGATCACACTCTAGTGGTCCTACTTTAGCTAAGAAACTCATGCATTTGGGATACTATTGGCCAAACATGGAGACAGACTCATATCATTATGTCAAGAAATGCAAGCAGTGTCAAATTCATGGTAACCTCATCCATGCACTAGCTTAGGAATTGCGACCTTTAACAACACCTTGGCCCAGTGGGGACTCGACCTTGTGGGCAAAATCCACCCTCCCTCATCTAATGGCCACAAGTTCATCATAACCACCATTAAGTATTTCACCAAGTGGATTGAAGCCGTTCCACTCACCAATGTCACTGGCAAGCAAATTGCCTCCTTCATCCTAAATTACCTCATTTGTCGATACAGAATTCCCTCATCCATAGTCACGGATAATGGAAGACCTTTCAAAAACTAGGATGTCCAAGAGCTATGTGACAAGTTCCAAATCCAACACCGCTTCTCCACCTCATATTACCCACAAGGCAAAGGTCAGGCAGAGGCATCTAACAAAACCATCTTGAAAATCCTCAAGAAAACTATCAATGATGTCGGTCGTGATTGGCACATGCAACTAAACCCTGCTCTGTGGGCCTATCGAACTAGCATACACAATCCCATAGGTGCCACCCCATATACCCTTGTATATGGTTCTAAAGCCATTTTTCCCATCGAGGTCGAGTTACCATCTTTTCAAGTGTCGTTAAAAGGTCTTATAATTGATTATGACTACAGAGTTTCTACACTACAAGAGTTAGAACTATTGGAGGAGAAATGACAGAATGCTTTCAACGATCTCAAAGCCTACCAACAAAGAATGTCAAGAAGCTATAACCACAGAGTCCGTCCAAGGGTCTTCAATGTTGGTGATCTAATGCTCAAAGAAAATCCCCGCAATTAACATGATCGGGAGAAGAAAGGAAAGTTTGAACCCAATTGGCTTGGTCCTTACGTGATCATTGTTGCCTATGGATCAGGAGCGTACTAGTTAGCTACATCAAAAGGTGAGTTGTTCGATGACCCAATCAACAGTATGCATCTTCGTCGGTTTTATACCTAGAGAACCCCAATGTAAGGGGGCAAAAATAGCAAAAAAAAATCAAAAAAAATCAAAAAATAGAAAAACAACAAAACAAAAATCGTCCTCTAGTGAAAACCTAGAAAACAGGTGCCTTGGATAGATACCATGATGAAAACCTGGTAAACAGGTGTCATGTGTATTTCAATAAACGTCGCAATAAAAGAAAAGTAGTGAAAACTTGGTAAACAGGTGCTCGTTGCGATGAAAACTGCTTCCTCCATCTTTGGGAAACCATCGCCTTACATCCATTCTTCCTACCATTATCCATCACTCAATCATATCCATCTTGCAACAACCACCTAACGCTAACCTATCATGGCTTGATACTCTATCAACTTTGTCACCTTACAACCTAAGGTTTTATCCAGTATCCTATCCATAATGTCAGCCTGCCATAGGTTCCATCATTAGTATCTTGTCTTCCTGAACTACGTCGCCTCTGCGTCTTCACGTAGGCAAGACCATCATGTATCGATGCGCCCCTGAGGCTCCTACCCATCCATTCCATACCCAGTCATCCATCCTCTAGTCTATCCGCATCCACACCATTTCCCATCCCCTAGGTCCTAGGTCCACACAGTTCACCTCAAACTATGTTGCCTCCACGTCGTCACATAGGTAAGGCCATTTAGAAATGAGCCCTCGAGGCACTAGGTCAGTCCCTTAGGGCCTCTTCGTATCCATTATCAGTTCATCCACAATAAATCAAACCTTCACCTGACTGGGGGCAAGTCCTCGACCTAGTTGCGGAGTTGGATTCTGCAAATGCCACATGTTCTAAGAGGGCACCAATAAGGACTGTGATACCTTTCACTGGACACACAAGCGTAACAAAGCACACTTCCAAACATAAATTTTGATGCAAGACATCAACCTATCCAAAGAAAAAGAAACAAGTTCCTAAACACTCAAAATGATTTTATCTAAATTATGGCAAGAAGACACATCTAATGTAAGAATGTTTTGTGTTTGTAAGCAGGTTAAGTTACAGAGTCTTGATTTTTGTTATCATGTCTTTCTATGCTACTCAAGGATGTCAAAAACTAGAGATGCTATGATGGGGGCATAATTATTTTTCTTTGTTTTCTACTTGTGGGTTTATCTTTAGTAATGTGAAGCCTTGTCTAAAGACATGATCAAACATAATGATAATCGAGGACATCAGAGGTCTAACATGAAACAAGTGTAATCCTTGTTTGTTGATATGCAAGAAATACTCAAGTCATCTTGGTTCAATTATACTTAGATGCTTGTATTAACTTGCTAAATCAAAATCCATGTGAGCGATACTCAGGTCATCTCAGTTTAATTATACCTAGGTGCTTGTATTATCTTACACCATATCAAAAACACAAAAATAACAAAAAAATGGCCAATGATGAAACAAGCACTTCAAAATACTTGCAATATCAAGATGACAAATATCCGCATCCATCCGTATCAAATTGCATTCCATATACCATCCATCAATAAATATTTTGTTCATAGTGTCAGAGTTTACAAAGGTTTGTGAGTCCTTCAGTTGAGTCATTCTTCTGTCAAAGTTGATTTTCTATCATTTGTGTCTTTCATCGAGTCTCATCTGCATTGATTGAGTACACTTGGACATATCAAAACATATAATCATTTTGCATTAAGTGAAATAGTCATTAATTTGATTAGATCATTTGCATTCATGTAAGTGCATTAAGTCATCCATGTGTAATCATTTTTGCATTTCATATTAGGTGAGATAATCATTAACTTGGTTAGATCATTTGCATACATATAGATGCATAAAGTCAAACACAACATTGCATTAACCAAATAACTCACAAAAACATAGCCATAATCATGTTGTCCTCATTAGATCATCATAGAATGTGACCACATAGGTGCATACATATAGGTGCATTTAAATCATCCATATACATTTGTGTCATCATAACATAGATGCATACGTAGTATCCCATCAGAAAAATATCAAAAACATAGCATAGAAGCATAACAAGTAAAATGCATCCATGATCATCGCATAAACATCATACATATAGGCCATAGTAACTGCATATAAAGTGTCATAAACATGTACATTGCATATAAACATAACAAGTAAAATGCATCCATGATCATAGCATAAGCAACATACATGTAGGTCATAAGCTACATCACCATATAAACAATAAAAGTGTCCAAGTGTACAATATCAATTTGTCGTCCATGAGTCGCATCACAAAAGGTCTATACATACATATAAAATGATAATGATACATGTCTCAGTCGCTATACAAAATACAAGTGGTATATACATATAATAGGCTACCCATGAGCCATAAAAAAGTGTGTGTACAAGTACAAAAATGTATGCATGGTAATAGCTAGCCCTACTATCGTGGGATTCTCCTCCCAGCACTGTCCCCTCCTCCACCACTGCGGCTTGACCCAGACTGTTGTGGGCCCATAACTGATGCTCCTGAGCGTGAACATCCTGCCCTCTACGCAGACACTCCCACTGACTGGCTCCTGTAGCTAGGTGCCCTCTAATCAGCTGGCACCGCCCTATGATACATAACTCTGTAATATTAGGTTTGTGCCTAAGCTCTGGCCAGTTCTCCCAACGCTTGTGTCAACTACACCTGTACCTGTGTCACCTACACTTGTGCCTGTGTCAACTGTGTCACAAGCATGATCATTGTTGCATTTGTGCCCAAGGTGGTTATGGGTGCATCCCTCTTTGTTGTAAGGGCCTGAACTCTAGCTAGGGTTGCGTCTCACTCTATGGTGATACCGGTGATCACACCCGTGTCTCCCTGTACTTGAGCCTCCGCGGCTCGCAAATGCGCTCTGACTTGCCTCAACTGGCCGTGAAGCATACCAACTACGTCCCCCTATCCCTGTTGCTGTGGGGCAGGCTGAACCTGAACCTATGGTCTCTGTGGGGCCGCTACCTGTGCAACCATTGCTGGTGTTGCCTGCACCTGGGGTGCCACCTGCTGAGTTGGAACCTACTGCTGAACCACCTACTGCGGTGGAACCTGTTGTGCTACCTGCTGAGGTGGGGCCTGCCCCACTCTCTGCCACTGTCACAGCCTGCTGTCTCCTCCGTCATTCCCTCCTCCTCTATCACCTCCATCATCTCCTCCTCTGCCACGACCTCTGGTTCTCCTTCTTCTCCTCCTCCACTTACCCCCATCGTCGTCCTCCTTTAACTCAGCCTCCTCTAGTCGAGGAGCCAGCTCTCCCGATCCTGAGTATCTGGGGAATGGGTGTACAGAGAACCAATCCTCGTAGTCTAGTGTCATGCCTGCATCCACTATCTATCTCCTCATCAGCCATGCCTAATAAGGTATCTGCAAGAAGTTTGTCTTGGCCTCCTCATAGGAAGCCACAGGTCCCCATCGCCTCCTCTCTGCCCAAGTCCTCGCAAAAAGGGCCTTCCCCTGTGGCATACCCTGCACCCTCCCAAACTACTGCATGACACGAGTGACAATGTGTCTCTCTAGTATATGTGTTGTCCGCCCAATCAACCACCGCATCTGAAACACGTAGGGCATCTCATCGGCCTCATCCTCCCACACCTCACACTCTATGTAAGGTCGCCACACAATTGCATCCACATTGTCCAACTAATGTCACCAATACTCCAACTTCCCCAGCCTGTGCTAGGAAAGTACACCTGCATACCCATATGAGTAGGGCTCACCCCTCTGTCTGTGAAATGCGCAAATGGGCCGTGTCCCCGTGATATGCTCCCAAGCCTAGAATTGAAGCAAAGACACACCTATAGACAAGCTAGCAGCTCCACGATAAACCACCTAATGCATGTCATGGTAAAGGTGAGTGAGAATGCAAACACCCCAAGCAAATCGAGTACCCTCAGTCAGCATTCGCTCCAGAGTTCATCCCCAGCCAACAGGGAACCCATGAGATCTCTGGTCGGGGCATACAACACCCCCGATCAAACTAGCCACAATCCCTGGAAAGTGGTCGTAAAAGTCATGCATATCTTGCCAGCTGATAATTGACCCTGCTATGGTAGGGTCATCCAACACCCGCCTGCACTCATCCAACCCGGCGTCGTGTTGTGGGTCGTACTCTACCTGCTCCCCAACTATGGGAAGGTGTAGGATCTGGTATATGTCCTCCAAAGTAACTACCATCTCGCCAATGGGGAGGTGGAAAGTCCCATCCTCACTGTGGAAGCGCTCCACCAAAGCAGTTAGCAGACCAAGGTTCGCACAAACCTAGGGCATGAAACACATGTACTCCAAACCAAGAGCACCGAGCACTAGCCGCTCTACCTCTGTCAACAAGTATCATTGCAGCATCGTCACAGGGAACTGCTCCCGCGACATGAGCGGATCAGAAATATCCTCCTACAACCAGCAAAACAATGCGTCAACCATAACTGTATCAATGCAAACCTGCTCAACTATTAAACCTATCAAATTCACTTACTTAACATATCAAATTGATCAAAACTAAGCATATCATCTCTTGTCTAGATTCTATCAATCTCGTAGACCGCTTGTCGATTGTCGCATGATCAAGATGCCAATCGAGTCAATTTCATTAAGTAAACTGAGTATCCTAAGCAAATGCACCATTTCAGGCGGCATTTGCACAGTATCAGAGCAAAAGCACAATTCCATAACAAATGTGCAACAACACCTAGTAAATGCACAACCAAATTGAGTAGATGTGTAGTTTTATAACATATGTGCAGCTTTGCGCCGCAGATGCGCAGAACTCGCATATGCGCCGCCAAAGAGCATGCATGCACCGGACTATAACAAATGCATAGATCTACCTAGCATACGCGCAAAAGTAACAAATGCGTTGAACAATAACTTAGATGCACTGGACTATAACAGATGCGCGGTTTCAGGTAGTGAATGCGTCAAAACGCGAATTGGCGCATATGCTTCCCTAACTTTAACATGCATTTATTACACCAATAAATGCCCCTAGCCTAAAAGTTTCGAAGTACGTACTGGGGGTCTTGCCTCTGCTAGTCGTCTGAATCGTCGAACCCTCTCAAATTGGTGCTCCTCGTGTGGAATCTCCATATCTCTGTTGACTGCTCTAGCTCCTGCGCTCTGTAATGTTCCTAAGATCTCTCTCAAAATGACAAGTGTGCAAATGACTAGGATTGTGGACCCTGCTTTTATATATAGGCATGCTGACCTACCTAGCTATGCGGCGACCGTACCTGCTATCTGAGTCCTTTCTCCACCATCTTTCTCAAGACATAGCCTGTTTCTCTCCATCGCTTTGCGCGTTCCCTAACCTTCTTCATCGTTAGATTTTCCATCTTGCGTCCTTTTGCCTTTTCTTCCCGTCCAATCTCCCGAGGGGGCATCCTACCGTCGTTAAACCTGTACCAGGTGAAAACTGGGGCATGTATCATTATCAGAAAATCATATTCTTTGAGCAACACTGTAAACTACATTGCATCAAAGAGGGGCAAAATGTATACACCTAAAAATGACACGATTCTGTCTAAATAAATATTCTTAATATTTATTCCATTTAATTCCTCTATCAATAAATAAATAAATCACTTTATTTATTTGATTCACATTCCTCCACGAAATTAAATAAAATCATTTATTTAATTGAAGTCTTCCCAAATTCTTCTAAAGTCATTCTAAATTTAATAATACCAAATTATTTAATTAGATCCTCCAAATCAGACTAAATTAAATAATACCAAATCATTTAATTGAATTCTTCTAAATTTAAGTCATCCTCTATATTTAAATAAATCCAAATATTTATTTAAATTGTTCTATTTTCCTCCAAAAGTGAATTAACACCAAAAATAATTCATGCAAATCCATGTGCACACTTAATTGAATATTTTAATATTTAATTAATTGTTCTCTCACCCACATGTCCTTTTTATCCTCCGATCCAATTAGTTAACTCATAAATCAAATCAGTTAACTAGTTATTCTATTTTGTTAACTAATTAATCAATTCCGTTAACTCTTCATTCTGTTTTGTTAACTCCTCTTGTTGCATGAGGGAACAAGACACTTGTCCTCTTCCTATTCGCTCACATCCTCTCAAGTTTCCTCAACCATTGATCCTCTTGTTCATTCTATACCATTGATCTTCTCTCTCACAAATCTATAAATACAACCCCTATTCCTCCATTTGAATAATCCAAGCTTTTAGTAAACTTACTCTATAGGAATCAAAGCGTACCTTTGGCACCAAACCATATCCATAGCTTGATATCACCATTATCATTGCATTGTGAAGATCATCTTCATTGCAAAACCTATCAATAGCCATTCTCCATTATCATCTTGGAAAAAAGCAAGGAAGTGCATCTTCTGAGGGCTTCATTCACATAAGAAAGATCAATTTGAGATAGGCAACCAATGGAAGTTGCGAAATAACAAGGTTTGTAAGGTATTGTTCTTTGTGTTTTGAATCTTGATTATTTCAACTTCATTGATTTATTGGGATATTATTGATATATTGATATTGCTCCACATTTTCCCGTAAGATATTCCACTATCAAGAGCAACTTGCATATGTGGTGCAAGGGGCTATTTATTCAATCTTTCTAGGAACTCTACCATGTCCACATGTCCAATTTCTATGTCTCTAATTTGATCAACACTTGATTCGATTGCGGATGAAGGAACCACCCCTTGGAAATTATACTTCATGTTTTTCTTTGTAGGAGATGCCTCTGACATTGGCTGAGAAACTGCAAGAGAGTGTTGAAAATCCCCAAAGTTAGCATATTTTTCATTTGGCAAGAAATATGCAAAGGTGGAGAAAATATGTGCTTCTGCATTAAGGAACAACATTTGTTGTTGGGGTAGAGAATTTTGCCGCCCTTACATGTGTTTTGATAGTTCTAGTGCAAGGCCGGAGAAATTCTCTACCTTGACATAGGAAAACAAATTTTCCTAGTGTAAGGGTGGAGAAATCCTCCACCCTTGCATAGGACAAATTAAATTCAAAGTGTAAGTTAGAGAAAATTCTTCGAACTACACTTGTGGAGTATCGGGTAGGACATGTCTTTCAGAGAAAACTATCCGAATGACATGTCTAGTGTTCAACCATGTCGTTTAAAGAATTTTCTCCAAAAGATATGCCTTACACTAGACAAGTTTTTAAGATGTGGTTTGTGTTGTTTGGAGAATTTTCTCCGAACAACACTTGAACTAAAACTAGTGATATTATTCAGAGAAAATTCTTTGAACAACATTCTTCCACAAGACGCTCGGGATTAGACGAGATTATTGTTCGAGGGTCTTACAAAAAACCTGAAACTAGGGTTTGAAATTGGGAGAAAAACCACAACTTTGCATTGATTTGCAACAGAGATTGACCGGGCATAAAATGCCCTAGGACTTAAACCACAAAACAATCAAAGATAAAGCAAAAATAAAACAACGTAAAAAGATATAAAATAATAAAATCTAACCTAAAATTGGCCACTGTTGTAAATCAAAGAATTCCCACAATCGATCGCGTGCAAATGAGAGATAAAATGATGAAGTTGAAGCATTTGGAAATGACGAGGTAAAAATGTAGGGTAAAAATAAAATTAAAAATGCAGTGATTTATATTAATCAACTGCAATTAATGCCCAACTTCCTGGTTGTGTCGAGTTAATGTGCCAGGACGGAGAATTTCTCCACCCTGGCATGTGTAGGGTTAGGGTTTTTCTCCGGCCTTACACGGGCAGAAAAGACTCACAAAAATGCAATGGTAGAGAATTTTCTGGCCTTGCATATGCAAGGTCGAACCTTTTCTCCACCTTTGCATGTGATGAAAAATGTCAAGTCGTAGAAAAAGCTCGACTTTACATATTTGAAGGGGTAAATTTTTTACGCAACTCAAAATGACTTTTTGAGGTGTGAGACTACGCATGAGGCCAATTTGATTTGTCTCATTTCACATGCTTAGAGATCGTGGGCTACAAAACAGACAATTTTTGTAGGGGTTATCCCATGAATTTGAGTCAACTAAATTCGAGGATAACAAAGCTAGATGAGGCAAACTTTTTGGATTCCATCAAACCAGTGATAAGCTTGAATGCAACTTTGATTAATACATTAAAGTTACCAATCAGTTATGAATTGTTAACAAATCTACAAGTCAGATACTGTGAGTTAGAATATATTGCACTTCCATCAGATGAACAGTGGAGCATGCTATAAAAGATAATAGAATGATTTGATAATTTGATAATACTTATGTGTACATTGTATAATGTATTCTTCATTTGAAAATCAATATAAGACTTTTTTCCATTTTTGTGTTCAAATTATTTGCATTATTTAATTGCTTAATTTAGGAAAATTCTGGTTTCTAGATACACATTAAACATTTGCTAATGTTGTATATGCTATTGTTAGTGTTGTTCGTATGCATTTAGTTGAATACATGTAACACTTATCAGTATCATATAATAATAATATGAAATTACTAATAATATGTTAATTAATAAATGGAAATTGAAAAATGTGTAAAATTTAGATGCTAAAATAAAATCAAATTTGGAAACAATGTTTAAAATTTAGATTCTAAAATGGAACATTGGAAAATAGTAGTATGTTAATCTATTAATTTTTAAAAGGAAAATGAAAAATGTATATCAGGTTTCACTGTTTAGTGATAGAAAAAAAAAATATCATCAATAACAATTTGGAGTTTGGAATATGAAATACATTATAAATACCTAGTAAGTGCTAAATCTCTTCCATTTGCCAAATCATATCCTCACTCTGACCATGAGATTGAGAGCCATCCTGATCCTAGTCTTCATTTTATTCGCTCTGCATACGTCCTCTTAAGTGCACCTCCTCACTACCACAACATGTGCTATTCATTGTGCCACTGTCATGTGTGCCAGTATGGTTTGAAGTGTTGCAAAACCCTCTTCTTTCACATATGGACCTCCAGATTGTGAGTGCCCTTTCAAAAGGAAAACTTCAGATATCATACCTAGTTGTATACATCCTCAAGCAATTTTCCAAATTCTTGTCAACTTTGTTTCTTATCTTTGATTTCAAAAACATCAATGTAGTGAAAACTCTCTCATCCTCCACCGAACCCAATGCACTAAAAGCAAGGTATGCGGAAACACTTCCTACAATGATCAACAACATATTGCACCCTCAAGGAGCTTGCAACCTCCTCTACAATATTGAAATCTAGTAATATTGTTCTATGATTATAGAATAGTATGATTTTATTGTTATTGCTTTCATACAACATCATTTTGGAAAATGCTTGTGGTGTAGACCACCACCCATTTTATTATACACACACTAGGATATTTTCCCCATAGACTAAGGGTAAATACTTATAGATTGGTATTTTGTTATTGCTCTTAGCTCTTAGATGCACTTAGGGTGAGAGCTTCTCTTGTATGATTAGTTGTTTCATGGAGGTTGGAAAACCAAAACGGGGGCTTGACCGAGGCAAGCTCCTAAACAACCCCAAAAAAATTTCCTTTGTTTTTGTATTGTGCAGATTTGTAAGAAGATCGAATACATGAGAGTTTGTTCTTCTTGTTTCCCATTTTATCTCCTTCATGTTCATTTCATTTTATTTCTATTTAAATATCATTTCTGGAAAGTTATTTTATGATTGTATATCGACTGGGTGATGTTCTAGGTTCACATATTTATGCATAGTACGAACTTTTGAAGTTTTATTAGTGTTGGGATGACAACACCACACGTTGATGTCATTGTGACATTCTAGCATCCGAGGCCGAGGCTCCCTGGCTTGGACATGAGGTTCTCCTTTGTATTCCCTTTTTGGTCCTGCTATCAGCTTCTTAAAATTATTTTTATATCTTTGTCTATTTTTAGTTTTCTATTAATTTGCTCATAGAGAACCGAATTAAAGACCTAGCTAGGCTGATCTGCTCTTCCTAAGTGGATAGAAGCATATTACTCTTCCTAGAGGCTGGTTAGGTCCTAAATGTAAGTGATTAGAGTTGGATGCTAGTTAAGATAGTTTAGGTATTTCAATTTTTATCATCTACAGAAACACTCAATATAACATATATCATATGAATTATAAATCACACAAGGCAAAGATAGGTATGCTAGTAGTAAATCAATAGCATAAAAGCACCCAAAAAATAATTTTACAATCCTCTATCTCATGCCTCTAATGTATAAAAAATTGAAAACTAGAAACCACTAAGTGGTATCCAAAACTACGAGTCAAAACCATGAGCCATAATAAAAATCCATCACCCTCATAGTCATGGACAACCAACTCATAATAATTGCTCCTCTTACACCTCTTACACATATTACACCTCTCTTATGCATCATAGATTATGTCATAATGGTCAATATTGACCACTTTCTTAAATCTAGGCTCTCCATGAGGGCATTTAATATTTGTCATAACCACCAAATTCGGAAGATGCTATGTAACTCCTAAATTTGAATTTTTCAATGTAACCTCCTTATTTAATGTCTTCTTACACAATATCTCATCCCAACGAATAAATATTATCCCCACCCTCAGGTGTCCCATTTTTCCCTCTCCATGATGTTTGGAGATCATATATTATTTACCATCTACATAATTAAATATAATTTATAAGACTTGATTATATTAATCATTGCCTATATTAGAGAGACTATGGGATGATGTTAGTACATATTTAGGTGACAACATAAAAGTGTGTCCCACTTTTTTGCCTAAGTGGGATGTTCAAATCAATATATTTTTCAATTTGTGTCAATTATCCTAAACAAATGATTAAGAATTTAAGGATAATGTAAATTAATGAGTTGTGAAATTTTCTTGTAGATTCAATTTATAATTTATAATTTTTTAAAAAAGAATTATATCTATCATTTTTTATTTTTTTAGTCATTTTTTCCATTATTTTTATTGAGTGACATTTTATGCATAACTTTAACTCCAAATAAAGTCTTTCCACAATTTCTTAGAATTAGATCATTAACTCCAATGTTTGGGGTGTATATTTTTTTGGTAATTGTTTATTGAATATTTTATTTATTATTAATTTTTGAATTAGCACTAACAATTTTTTTAGACCTATATTTTACCATGTCACATTTCTCTAAGTGTATATATCAAAACTATTATTTTTCATTAAAATAAGCACATTCATGCGAAGGGTAGTGTATTTTTTGAGATTTTTCTAACAAAGTTTGTTATTTTTGTAATGTCTTGAATAAATATCACTGTTTGTTCATAATAGGTCTATGTTCATTAAAAAATTAAAAAAATATAATATATATTATAATTTTTGAAAAGCTAACACTAAGGGTCACATACTTGCAAAATGACATTTTCAAATGACTTCATTTAATCCCCCACAAGGTGAAAGGAAATTGCTTTTTTGTTAGCATTTTGATAGGGATGAAGTAGACTCTATTGGGGGGTTTGATTTAAGCTTAGGGGGTTCTATCCAAGGAGGTTCAATCTAATCCCCTTTGATTGAACCCTCTTAGATGGAACTCTTCTAGGCTTAAATCATGCATTTTTCTAAAAATACATTGTTTTAGGTAAAAAACAAGATGTACCACAAGTGGAATAGAGCTTTATAATTCCACCTATTTTGTATTGGGTTTGTCAAGAACTTAGAGAGGAGTTGATTTGGTTTTGTAGTAGTTGATTGATTTTTTGAGATAGCACATTTTATTACTTACTAAAAAACTAATGACATTGTGCATATAGTTGATTTGTTTTACAAAGAAATAGTAGGATTGCATAGATTACCTAAGAGCATTGTGTTAGATAGAGATGTTACATTTGTTGGTAATATTTGGCAGACATTATGGAAAAAGATGAATATTGATTTGAACTTCAGTTCAACATGTTACCCATAGAGTGATGGATATACAGAATTTGTAAGTAGAAGTTTGAGAAACTTATTGACATTTTATCAAGTGAAAGGACATGATGTTGGGATTTGATGCTACCACAAGTTGAGTCTTCCTATAGTAGTATAGTAAACATAACTACATAAAAGATGCCATTTGAGATTGTGTATGGACAAAATCTAAGAAATGTTTCGGATTTGAGAAAATTTACCACAAATTATAAAAGGAATGTTATGGCCAAGAAATATGCAGAATACATGAAGAAATTACATCAAGAGGTAATGATGTAGTTGGAAAAGATGAATAGTAAGTATAAAGAAAATGCAAATCAAAATAAAAGACATAAGGAACATGAAAATTAAAGACTTAGTCATGGTTTATACAAAGAAAGAGAGATTTCCATAAGGAAAATATAATAAGCTGAAGAAAAAGAAAATTAGACAATGCATAATATTTAAGAAAAAAATTTGCAATACATGTATAAGATTGATTTCCTTGAGGAGTTTAGAATTTCACCCATATTCAATATTTTAGATTTATATGATTATTATGAGGAAAATGTTGAAGGAATTGTAGAAGAAGATTGAATGTTAGATATGACAAAATAGATTGAGGAGATAGATGAATTTTTGGACAAAAAGACTATATAGAGAACAAGGAAGAATAGTTACGATGAATACTTGGTTAAGTGGAAGGATAAACTGATTGAAGATTCTACATGGATGTCTAGAGATAAGGTTGATTGTTATGGTTTTTCTTTAGCTAAACACAAGCAAGAGATTCACTTTTTTACACATGAGGTGTATGATGTAGGAGCATCCTAGGCCTATCGACAATCCTATATCAATCAAAATATTTGATTTTATGTTTATCATGTTTTATAAGTATTCTTCAAGTGTTTTTACCATTTTGTAGCACCGAAGTTGCATATCTCATGTTATAGTTCCAAAATAGTCATTTCAGGCCTAATCAATAGTCATCACACTGTGCAGTATCACATATGGAGCTAAATGTCATTGTGGTTTGAACATAATATCTACCAAGCATCTTGAACATGCCCATAGGATTTGATTTGTATTTGATGCTTTATTGTTTAGTGCATCCTGATTTCATCGTATAATCATACCCTAAGTGAATTGCATGCCAAAATATTAAAATCTCGTGTCAATCTTGAGGTTGCCTATTTAATTATTAGTCCTCCTAGGGGGTCTATAAGTGCCTGAACATATATAGACATACATGGAAAGTATAATGATGATTTGATGGCCTGGAACATGACCCACATGGCATGAAAATGCCTTTGTCTCTAATGATCCTAATTGATGGTAGTGCCTAGTCAACACATAGCCCACTTTGTCTTTTGTTTTATGCTTGCTAGTCATTTGTTTTACCTTTATGCTTTGTCATCTCTTAAAACTTGTGTTTTAACATTTAAGTTAAAAAAATTGTCCCTATTGAATCAAATCATGGAATCAATTTTGAAATTGCCTTGACAATTTTTACTAGTAAGACAAACGATTCTGTAATTTAAGCTTGTGCATGCAAATTTTTGCATGCATCCATTTTGAAGCTATTTTTAGCATTTGAAATCTTGTTTACTTGGTCTCAAACTATATTCAACATTGTTTAACTCCACTTCCTTTTCACCAATCATGGATTTGAGATTATTATTAGATGGATTTTTGTTATTTTGAGGGTCTTTTCTCCTTGCTAGTTATAGCCTTTTCAATGCAATCTCCAATTTTAGGACCAACTATAACTTTTTTTGTCTTGGGCATTATTAAGGAGATAAGTACCATTTCTTTTCAAGTTAGCAATAACCTCTACAACAACATCATTGCAATTTTTCTTTATTGTACAACCTCTAGGCTCCTTGGTTAACCACCAACAACTTCAAAGCTTAATTTACAATAGTATTCTCTTGTCTTTGATACCCTTCACATTACTTTTCTTTGCTTTTCTCCCCACCATTAAGGAAGACTACGAGTAGAGAAGAAATAAAGATAAGTCAAACTTGGATCTTTGAGGACACTATTGCCACAACACTATCAATCTCCAGCATCTTGGATTGTCAATCTCTAGGTGTGGTTTTTTTTTATTTTAGTTCTTTGAATTAGAATAATTTGTTAAATTTAGAGTAGAATAGTTAGTTTAATTAGCTTCACACCCTTCTCTAGGTTTATAACACTATGTTATAGTTCCTTGGAGCCTAGGAAATAATTTGTTTGCTTTATTAAATTAGTTTATTTTCATAAATCTTTGTTTTATAACAACAATACACTTTTTTTGAAAATCAACAAAACCAAACACATACCAACAATAAGAAATCATCGATCACTAGGCAACAACTATTGAATTGAACAAGCAACCACAAAACAAGAAGGACAATCATTTATTTATCCATTTCATTAATAAAAACAACAAGTTGTATCATTTGTTTTATTCCATGAAAATACATTATGAACCAAAGAAAATTGAAAGAAACATTGAGATTAATTCATCAATTCATTTGTGATTGAAATTATTGTTTCAAGTTGAGTCATAAGCAAAGCAAAAGAGAAGTAGAAGTGATTAGTTTTTCATGTTAGCTTGTATATTTGTTTGATTGAATTGTTGTAGTTGCATATAAATCATCCAAAAACAAGAAAAGAATAAAAATATTAGTTACACTCATATAGATTACAGTGTTCATATTTAGAAAAATTGTTAGTTGTTTGCACATTGAAATGACATAAAACTACAAAAACATAGATTAGATTCATCTTGTTTAATTATGTGTTATTTATTTCGGTAGTTAGTTTAATTTACGGTTTTTATTTTGGTAGGCAATCAATTCATTCAAAAATTCAAAATGACAAAACAACACCTATGACCTCTCTTGTGCAAGCTGAGTGCACTCTAAAACTTAATCTTAACCACCATACATTCAACAAACAATTAAGTGAACATCCAATGAAACACACAAAAACAAGTGCAAACTTTCAACAAACCACAATCAACCAAGAATAGCTGAGCTCCAATTCCAAGGATATCATGCGCTCTCTCTCTCTCTCTCTCTCTCTCTCTCTCTCTCTCTCTCTCTCTCTCTCTCTCTCTCTCTCTCTCACACACACACACACACACACACACACACACACACACACACACACACACACACACACACACACACACACACACATTTAACATATCACACTCATATGTCTTAGGGTTAAAGAGGTTTGGATAGAGGTTACATTGAGAGACTCAAGGGGAAAATTCACCTCCACTTGAACTCATTGAAGAACAACAAGTCTAAGCCATGCAAAAACTCAACAAGAAAATGATCAACAATTGGTTGTTAAGCTAGGACACCTTGAAGTGTTATTTGAATTTGAAACTCGTTGTCTCAATCTCTTACTAGATAACACTCGTCAAGAACTCAATGCCATACATGTCACAAATGCTAGTGTTACAATTATCACAACTAGAGCATTGCAAAGAAAAAAATCATTACCATAATGACAACAGAGGAAAAGTTAGAGAGAAGGAAGAGTACGTGGATGAATAAGTGGGGTATTTGTTGAAAGGCACAAGACAACTGAGAGGGGGGGTCAATCAATTGTATCAAAACTTTAACTTCTTTAAACCATAATCAATTTCACAATCACTTAACTTATTTCCTTATTCTGTTATGAGTATTAAACATGAGTAGCATAATCAAAACATGAACACATCAACACCACACACACATGAACACCAGATTTTTATGTGGAAAACCCTAAACAGGGAAAAACCACGGTGAGTGTTAGCACACAATATAGTGTAGTAACAATACCGAATATCAAAAGGTGGCTCACTGCCCAAAGGAATGGTTCACTACTAAGGGTTGGCTCATGATGAGGAGCTACCAGCGGATACCAGAAATTGATGTCCTGATTGCTCACAACCGACGAACTAATAAGAAAGCTCTCGTTTCAACTCCATCGACCAAGTCCCTCAGCATTCTCCAATGCCCCGATGGCATCTGCCTCTGTAGGGATGCGTTCTGTCAATGGTCGCAGAACCCTTGGCCGATCCAAAACGTCGTCGCGTGGTTCTCCCTCATGCGAACCCTAGCACGTGAGGATGCTAGGATCTTCTACTGCGTGAAACCCTCGATCTGGATTGTCTGCACTATCAAACAAGAAAAACAAAACAAAGAACAAAACAAATACTGATACATTAAAGCCATTCCACTGATTTCGACAAAAATCTCACCAGTGGAATGCTTCACAGTGACATATGGCAACAATGGAAAATATACAATGAATGGAAAGCCACAGCTGCGTGATTTACAGTGGTAAGAGATGGAAGTCAGATGAACAAACAGAAAAGCTTTATTTCTCCCGAACACAATGCAATCACTATCGATCTGGTTATATCATAATACTCATTCAGTTCATACTTCTGGGTATTTAACAATTCGCCCAGAGTAGTACCACACTAGCTCCAAGCGGCTGGGAGACAAATCCAAGCAGCTGGGAGACTGCCTTATTTTGGCATTATTACTATTTTTAGAATTATGCTATTATAATTTGACAACTGTCCCCTAAGTCACTTGGGACTTACAAAATAGACCTAGACACAACTAAAATGAAAATGCCTTGGTCAAATTGACCTTATTACAAAAGAAAACATGATTTTCGAGGTGCTCCTGCACCATACTCCCTGGGTGAAAGTTGTCTCAAGTCCTCTTAGAGACTAACTGCTGCAAATCACCACCCTGCTTTTTGATGTCTTCTTCCAGCATCCATATAGCTTTTGAGTCGGGAAGTCCTTGCCATTTGACTAGGTGCTCAAAATATGTTTGATTTCTGGTCTTCTTGGCTATCCTGCTATCCAAAATACATTCCATATGCGATAGTTCCTTAGATGGTAAATGCTGCATCTAGTCTGCATTGTCTTGGACTGAATCTGTTGTCCCTTCATCTGTATCAAGACTCCTATATAATGTCAGATCAACAACATTGAATATAGGTGAAATAGCAATATCATCAGGAAGTTCAATTTTGTAAGCATTAGAACCATATTTCTCTAGGATCTGACAAGGTCCAATTTTTCTCATCATCAACTTGCTGTGGCCTCCCTTGGGTAGTCGGTTCTTATTGAGATGAACCATGACCATATCACCTATTTGGTACTGCACATCCCTTCGTCGTTGATCCACTCTAGCCTTGATCTTCTGACTGTTCTATTGTAGAGTATCTCTGACTTGTTGATGGATCTCTGTCATAGCCTTTGCAAATGTATCAGCATGTCCACTCCTTTTGTCCAACCCGTGAACATCTCTCAATTCAAAAATTCCTCTAGGATGACTACCATAAACAACTTCAAAAGGACTTAGACCTGTACTTCTATTTGTAGAATCATTATAGGCATACTTTGCTTGTGGGAGTACCACATCCCAACTACTACCCTGTTCTCTTGTCAAACATCTCAGTAGATTGCCTAATGACCTGTTCACAACCTCAGTTTGACCATCAGTCTAAGGATGATAGGCTGAACTAAAAGACAAATTTGTACCCAATCTTTTCCACAAGGTTCTCTAGAAATGTCCCACAAATTTGTTATCTCTATCAGATACAATGCTCAAAGGCAATCCATGAATCCTGACAATTTCCTTAAAGAACAAACCTGCAATGTAACTAGCATCATTGGTGGTTTTACAAGGAATGAAGTGTGCCATTTTGCTGAACCTATCTACCACAACAAACACACTATCATAACCTATCCTTGTCTTGGGCAATCCCATCACAAAATCCATACTCAAACTTTCCCAAGGTCTGTGTGGTATGGGCAAAGGTTGGTACAATCCTGCATTGGTTGAGACACCTTTTGCTTTCTGGCAAATCACACAACTCTCAACAAACTTTCTGATATCAGATTGCATCCTTGGCCAAAAGTAAAACCTTCTGACAACATCTAAGGTCTTATTGAGCCCGAAATGTCCTCCTAAACCACCACTATGTTTTTCCTTCACTATATTATCCCTCATTGAACATTTAGGGATACATTGTTGACTACCTTTAAACAAAAGTCCATCCTGCAATGTATAATCTGAAAAGTCGTTGTGAAAAGCATTGGCAAACTCACTGCGTACTTTGTAAGTCTCCTTAAAATCTTGATCCTCTGCATACAATCCTTTGAGTGACTCAACACCCATACTTTGTAACTGCACTTTTTGCACTGTCAACACCCTTCTACTTAGAGCATCAGCAACCTTATTGGTTATTCCCTTCTTATGCTTGATGATGAAGGTGTAGGCTTGAAGACTTTCCACCCATTTCATGTGTCTATGACTAAGCTTTTCTTGTCCATTTAGAAAACTGAGAGCATGATTATCCATATACACAATAAATTCTTTAGGAAGCAAGTAGTGCCTCCACTTTTTCAGAGCTTGGACCATAGCATACAACTCTAAATCATAAGAGGAGTATTTCCTCCTGGCTTCATTTAACTTTTCACTGAAAAAGGCTACTGGTCTGCCTTCTTGGCTCAACACTGCTCCTATGGCCAACCCACTTGCATCACATTCAATTGTGAAAATCTTATTGAAATCAGGTAACACTAAAACAGGGAATTTAGCAACTTTCTGTTTTAGATTCTCAAAGCTTCTATCTGCCTCTTGTGTCCACACAAACTTTGTCTTACCTCCACCTTTGATGGTTTCCAACATAGGTGCACAAATGTCACTGTAAGTCTTAATGAATTTTTTGTAAAATGTGGCCAGCCCATGGAAACTTCTGACCTCTCCGGTTGTCCTGGGTCTAGGCCAATTCAAAATAGCTTCTACCTTGGAAGGATCCATTTTCAAATCACCCTTAGAGATGACAAACCCAAGTACACCAATTCTTGTTTCATGAAGTCACACTTTTCCAAATTTATCAGTAATTTCTGATCTTGCAGCTTCTTCAAGACTATCTCCAAATGTTTCAAGTGTTCTTCCTTGCTCTTACTGAACACCAAGATATCATCAAGGTAGACTACCACAAATTTACCTATAAATTCCTGCAACACCTCATTCATCAATCTCATAAATGTGCTAGGGGCATTTGAAAGACCAAATGGCATCACAAGCCACTCATACAACCCTTCATTGGTCTTGAAAGTTGTCTTCGATTCATCCCCTTCTCTTATCCTTATCTGATGGTACCCACTCTTCAAGTTCTATTTTGGAGAAATAAGTAGCACCGCCCAAACAATCCATTAGATCTTCTATTCTAGGAATAGGAAACCTATACCTGATGGTTATCCTATTTATTGCCCTAGAATCAGTACACAGTGTCCATTTTCCATCCTTCTTTGGGGCTAAAATAGTAGGTACTGCACATGGACTAAGACTCTTCCTTATCAGCCCTTTGTTTAAGAGTTCTTGAATCTGTTTGGCTATCTCTTCATTCTGCTGTGGTGTCATTTTATACACTACCTTATTAGGAAGTACTGCTCCTGGTATGAGATCTATTTGATGGCTAATGTCTCTGATTGGTGGTAGGGAATCAGGTATATCCTTTGCAATCACTCCTTTGTAACTCTCAAGTAAATCTCTGACCTCTTTAGGTCCTACTTCTCTCACAATTTCCTTCTTTTCCCCCTTAGGCTTCACAATCAAAGCAGAACCTACTCCATCACCTTCCTTTAATGTGTCCATGAATTCTCTCTCCTACCATCATTACGCTAGATCCTACATGCTGTGGATCCTCTTCTACCAATGACTGTATCCTATAAGTCACACCATCCTTTTGGAAAGAGTAAGCATTCTTTTCTCCATCATGATGAGCCTTTCTGTCAAACTGCCATGGTCTGCCCAATAACAGATGGCAAGCATCCATTGGAAGGATGTCACACAAGATCTTATCTCTATATCCACCAATACTGAATTCTACCCAAGCCTGTTCATTTATGAGTATGTGCTGCCCCTTATTCAACCAACTGACTTTATATGGACTGTTGTGGGGTATCTTTTCTAACTTCAACTTATTCACTGCTTCCAAAGATATAATGTTGTCGGTAGAACCAGAGTCAATAATAACTTTACAAACCTTACCTTGGATCTTGCAGTTGATTCTAAACAAAGCCCTTCTTTGAAATGGTTCAATCTGTATTGGTTCCTTGAGCAGCGTCCTTTTGATCATCAGATTCTCTCCCGTCTCTGATGCTAGACTCACTTCAGGAGAAGTCACACTCCTCGCATCTTCTTGAATCAAGGTGGTTCTCTTCTCATTACCATGAGAAGTTGAGGCCTTCTCTAGACATTTGTATGCCAAGTGCCCTATCTGATTGCAATTATAACATCTCATATTGGAGAATTTGGATCCTCTACCTGATCCATCTGTCCCACCTCTTCCATTAGGCCTTCTCCCTCGGTCACCTCCTCTGCTACTTGAGTCCCCAACTTGCTCTTCTTGGTTAGACTCACCACTAGGCCTCTGGTTAGGACTTCTTCCCCCAAAACTGCCTCTGCCTCTAGAATTCCTTCCACCTCTACCTCTATTGTTCTGCTCACTCTTTCTCTTTATCTTCTCTTTAGCCCTTAAGGCCAATTGGAAACACTTGTTCACTATTTCTGGTGCTAAGATGCTAATCTCATCTTGGATGTTCATCCTCAGGCCATTCAAATACCTGGCCACCTTCTCTGACTCTTCTTCTTGTCTCTTTGATCTGAGACTGAGTTTATGGAACTCTTGTGTGTATGCGTTCACATCAAGGTCTCTCTGTCTGAGATTCTGCAATTTCTTATACATCTGCACATTATAATCCAGGGGCTTCCATACTTCCACTATACATAGGTAACCCATCTATGGTGTCCCTATTGACTGACTGTAGTGCATTTAAAAATGCCTTCTGGTCTGCTGCTATCTCCTCTGTCTTTTTGCTAGTTTCACCAATTTCTGTAGCGTCTTCATCGCTATCACTGTCAGTTTCCTTATGTTTGTTTTTGGACTGCTTGAACTCTCCCAACTTGGATTCAAGCATTTCCTCAATCAACTTCTTAACGGCGTCTTGCGACATACTTTTGGGAGGCATCCTTGCCACCTCTGTCTCACTTTCTTTGTCTAACATAAACATTCACAGACAACACCCAAACACCAACTCTCCTGCAAGTTCTCAATTCGACGTGCCGCCCAAATCTTTTGCTAGCTTTGACACCAATATGATGAGGAGCTACCAGTGGATACCAGAAATTGATGTCCTAATCACTCACAGCCGACGAACTAACAGGAAAGCTCTTGTTTCAACTCCATCGACCAAGTCCCTCGGCATTCTCCAATGCCCTGATGGCATCCGCCTCTGCAGGGACGCGTTCCGTCAATGGTCGCGGAACCCTTGGCCGATCCAAAACATTGTCGCGCAGTTCTCCCTCATGCGAACCCTAGCACATGAGGATGCTAGGATCTTCTACTGCGCGAAACCCTCGATTCGGATCGTCTGCACTATCAAACAGGAAAAACAAAACAAAGAACAAAACAAATACTGATACATTGAAGCCATTCCACTGATTTCGACAGAAATCTCACCAGTGGAATGCTTCACGATGACATATGGCAACAATGGAAAATATACAGTGAATGGAAAGCTACAGCTGCGTGATTTACAGTGGTAAGAGATGGAAGTCAGATGAACAAACAGAAAAGTTTTATTTCTCCCAAACATAATGCAATCACTATCGATCTGGTTACATCATAATACTCATTCAGTTCATACTTCTGGGTATTTAACAATTCGCCCAGAGTAGTACCACACTAGCTCCAAGCGGTTGGGAGACAAATCCAAGCAGCTGGGAGACCGTCTTATTTTGGCATTATTGCTATTTTTAGAATTATGCTATTACAATTTGACAATTGTCCCCTAAGTCACTTGGGACTTACAAAATAGACCTAGACACAACTGAAATGAAAATGCCTTGGTCAAATTGACCTTATTACAAAAGAAAACATGATTTTCGAGGTGCTCCTACACCGGCTCACTAATAGGGGTGGCTCACTGCCAAAAGGGTGAATTGATTTAGTAGCATCTACACCATGCCTGAGTTCAGTTCCATTGAAGTACAATATAACTCCTCTGCTATGCTCTTCTTTTACTTTTTGCACTCATCTTCTCATCTTCACACAATCACACCTCAAACACGAATTCATCACATGTATTTATATCTATCATCAACCTTGGAATGAACATCAAGGTTGACCATTGGAACTTTCTCTAAGGTCGGCATACATACATAAATAAAATTAAGACTAGACCTAAACAAACTTGTAGAGAAAATGAATGAAGGATGAACACATCACGGCTTAGCTCGGACCCAAACACATCTTCACACACTTGGACACGCTTCCACAATCCACGAAACACCTCCACAACAAGTGTGACAAACCAGGTCAGCCAGAACTTCAGTACATATCAAGAACACTTAGAAATTTGCTTGCAAGATCTTCATTGTAGCTTGCGGATCAAGCACATGCCTTCAACACATTCTGGAGACATTTATGGAAATCATATAATCACTCGGGAGCCAACAAATCCAACCGCAATAGATCTCACTTGGACACAACATATATCACTTGAAGAACATATTGCAGACTGCTTCTCAATAGACACTATCAAACTCTACTAATTAGAAACTTGCTTTTTGGAGCTTCAAATTACATATCCTTTGGAATGAAGATGACTAAGGACCTTATAAGCTTAAGTCCAAAACTGCAAAGCCAAAATCCAATTTGCGTAGAAATGCGGAGCAAAACATTTTCTCCTTATCACTCTGCGAACCTTGCCAAACACAGTCTTCACACTGGTGAATAAAACTTTTTCTGCACAATGATTCGAACCACCAAATTCTAGATTTAGCATCTTCAGACACTTCTCTAAATCATATCCAAAGCTCATACTCTGGTCTTCAATACAGAGCAGAATACTTAGACAATGTTCTTTAATCAATCAACAAACATCAACATCAGAAAAATAATCTCCCCCTTTGTCATTGATGGCAACATATGATGTGAAAAACATGTTCCACCATCAAGACACAATTCTACTTCAGGATTTCCCCTCTTTTTACACATTTGCACTCTTTCTCCCCCTGAGTTTTTCACATGATCTCTCTCCCCTTTGACATCAATGGTAAAGGGCTTCACATCTCTTCTACTACACATACTTGCACAATACTACTCTGATCAGTTTGAAACCATTCTTTACTCCCCCTGAATGCAACAATCATCTCAAACCACTACCTACTCTCCCCGAGAGGTAGCCTCCAACATCAGTCCAAAAAGGGAAATGTACTTTGAAGCACACTAGACCGGTGCACCTTCATATGCATCTAGTTTAAGGAAGGAGGGGCAATAACCCCTAATTTCTCCCGGAGACACTCAAATGTGTCTTTTGGAAGAGCCTTAGTGAATATATCAACAAATTGATCTTTTGTTGGTACATACTTAAGCTTTACCTCATTCTCTGCAACTTTCTCCCTTAAGAAGTGATAGTTGATTGAAATGTGCTTTGTCTTTGAGTGCATCATTAGATTCTTTGAAATGTTTATGGCACTTGTGTTATCACAAAGAATAAGAATTGGTCCATCAAACTCAACTTTGATATCCTTCAAGGTCTGCTTCATCCAGAGCATCTAAGTGCAGCAATATATTCTACTTTTGTAGTAGACAAGGAAACTGATTCTTGTTTCTTGCTATGCTAGGACACTACTCTATCTCCAAGGAAGAATGCACCTCCACTTGTGCTTTTCCTATCATCAGCACATCCAACCCAATCTGCATATGTGTAGGCACTCAAAGAAAAATAATTGTTCTTAGGATACCACAATCCATGATCATGAGTGCCCTTCAAGTACCTAAATATCCTCTTAACTTGTTGGTATGTGGCAACTAATCATGCAAATACTGTACACTCGTAAGGTATCCTTGTTGGGGTTTAGGGGCACAACCCCCAAAATTTTTTCCCCTTTTTGCACGTTCGGAGTTAGTAGTTAATTTTTTGTTAACTGACAAATGAAAAATGACTTTGTAAAACCCTAATTCTAGAAGCTTCCAAAAAGCTTGTTATAAGTGGTTGGGATTTATTTTGTGGTATGGAATTCATGAGATTGTAATATGTTTTGCACTAGATAATAAAATCATTGGATGGCCGAGTTTTTGTGGATGTAGCCCATTTTGGGTGAACCACTTTAAAATTTTGTGTTGATCTCTTTTGTGTTATTCTTCATTGTTATATTTGGGTTATTTAATTTGCATATAATTGTTAGTGTTTATTACTTCGATATGCCTGGACCCTAACATAACTGCCATCACATGTGATTTCTGGGATCTAATTGAAATCTAGCCACAAGATAGACTGCATGTATGATATTTGGTCTGATAACAATTAGGTAAAGCAGTCCTCCAATCATTGATCTGTACTTGCTTTGATTGGCTTTAGGGGATTCATCATTTTTGCTTAGTTTACAACCAGTAACCATAGGAGTACATACTGGTTTAGAGTCCTCCATTCCAAACTTCTTCAACAATTCCCTGACATATTTTGATTGAGAAATGAAAATACCTTTGTCTGTTTGATTGATTTGCAGTCCAAGAAAGAAATTTATCTCACCGCACATAGACATTTCAAATTCTTTTTGCATTTCATTTGCAAAATTCTTGCACATCTTTTCATTTCCACCAAATATGATATCATCTACATGGACTTCAATAATCAGGATTTGATCTTTGCTTACCTTGATATACAAATTGCTATCTATGGACCCTTTACTGAAACCTTGCTGCAACGGATACTTATCTAGTCTTGCATACCAAGCTCTGGGAGCTTGCTTCAATCCATACAAGGCCTTCTTTAATTTGCACACCATATCTGGTTTGTTTGATAACTGAAACCCATCTGGTTGCTCTATGTAGACTTCTTCTTCTAGCTCACCATTCAGGAAGGCAGATTTCACATCCATTTGATACACCTTGAAGTTTTTATGTGTTGCAAATGCCAAAAATAGTCTAATAGCCTCCATTCTTGCTATCGGAGCATAGGTCTCTTCATAATCAATTCCTTCAATTTGAGAGTAGCCTTTACACGCAAGTCTTGCCTTGTTTCTCACAACTTCTTCAACTTCATTCGGTTTGTTCTGGAAAACCCACTTTGTTCCAATCACATTCTTGTTTGCAGGCCTAGGGACAAGTTCCCAAGTCTTGTTCTTCTCAATTTGTTGTAGTTCTTCTTTCATTGCCTTGACCCAATGCTCATCATTGCATGCTTCATTTATTATTTTAGGTTCCACCTTAGACAGTAGATAGCGATTTACTTATTTCTCTACAATCCCACTTCTTGTCATCACACCTTTCCTTTTGTCACCAATAATCTGATCTTTAGAATGATCTCTTTGCATATACCTTGGAGTTTGAGGAGTTCTTACCGGAACCTCAGCTTGAGTCTCTTCTTCTTCCAGAGCTTGTTCTTCAGTCTAAACTTCCTTTTCTTTGCCTTTTTCAGTCTTTTTTGTATCAGCAGGTTCATCTGACTCATATCCATCTAGTTAGATATCTTCATCTACCTTTACATTTGCACTTTCAATGATCTTTCTCACTCTTTTGGTATAGCACTGGTAAGCCTTGCTCTTAGTGGAGTACCCAAGGAATATGCCTTCATCACATCTAGCATCAAACTTCCCTAATTCTTCATCTCTTCGGATGTAGCATTTGCTTCCAAAAACTTTGAAGTATTTGACAATAGGAGCTCTACCATACCACAGTTCTAAGGTGTCTTTGTTTCTTTTGCTTTGACTTGCACTTTGTTCTGAATGTAGACAACAATATGTATTGCTTCTTTCCAGTACACTTCCGATAGGTCTGCTTCCTTGATCATTGCTTTCGTAGCTTCTTGAACAGTTCTATTCTTCCTTTCAACCACTCCATTTTGTTGAGGAGTTTGGGGAGCAGACAAATGTCTTTTTATTCCATGTTCTTCACAAAAACCATTGAACTCACTTGAAGTGAACTCACTCCCTCTGTCGGATCTTAAGCATTTGATTCTCAAGTCCAATTCATTTTCAACCATAGCTTTGAATGCCTTGAACTTATCTAAAGCTTCTACTTTTTCTCTAAGGAAAGTGACCCAAGTCATTCTTGAAAAATCATCAATAAGGAGCATGAAATACCTTTCACCTTGCAGACTTCTTGTTTTTGTAGGACCACACAGGTCTGTATGCACTAGCTCCAACAAATCGGTAGAGGATTATTCTTTGCTTTTGAAAGTAGTCTTTGTCATATTCCCAAACTAGCATTCTTTGCATATAACATTGGCAAGCTTCACAATCTTAGGCAGATCTCTTACAACCTAAATAGTGCTTATTCTTACCAGATTATTGAAGTTAATGTGACATATTCTCTTATGCCATAGCCAATTTTCATCTGACTTAGCCAACAAGCAACAATAGTCAACACCTTTCAAATGATAAACATTACCATGAGTCTTCGTACCAGCAGCAATTAGGGTTCCAAAGCTATTTTGTATTTTACACCCATTGTCCTTAAACACAAGATTATATCCTTTGTCACACATTTGTCCAACACTTAGTAGATTATGCTTCAAGCCCTTGACATAAAGAACATCATCTGTATTATGTTTAACTTCAAAAGTAATAGATTCTTTTCCACAAATCTTACTGGCTGCATCATCACCAAACCTAACAAGTCCTCCATCATACTTTTCAAACTTAACAAACTTACTCTTGTCTCCTGTCATGTGGTTTGAGCACCCGCTGTCAATGATCCATTCATCTTCCTTTTCAGCATGAAATGCAAACAACTCTCCTGTACTTTCTTCCTTCACACAGCTTGCAAGATTAACAGAAATAGGTTCTTCTCTAAGTGGAATAAACAAGCATTCACTACTATTGCCATCATCAGAATTAGATTCATCATCAATTACACCTTCATCATTTCTAACATAATAACTCTTTCTTACCATCTTTACTTTGCTTTCATTAATCTTCAAAGCTTTGTTAGGACATCTTGAAGCACAATGACCAATTTTACCACAACTGAAGCATTTGAAAGGTAACTTACCTTTGAAATTTCCTCTGTTGCCCCTCTTTATTCTGCTTGCAAATTTGGCTTCTAGCTCTGCAAAGTCTTCATGATCTGATTCCATAGCATATTTCTCTGATCTAGCAATCTTAGTTGCTTCCTTGACCTTGAAGGTAGCCTCAGTTTTTACAGGGCCATCAGTAGTACCAAACTCTCTTATTTCAAAAGCAGTCAGTTTACCAAGTAATTGATCTTTTGTAAGCTTGCCCAATTCCAACAACTCTTCAATGGCAGATACCTTGTGACTATAAGATTTGGGAAGAGTTCTGAGTATCTTATCTATGACATCCTCATCCTTTAATTCTCCACCAAGACCCTTGATGCTGCTGACGACTTCATCAATCTTTTGTAAGTAAATTGTTATGTTCTCATCTTCAGCCATTCGCATGGTTTCATATGTGGTCTTCAATTTCTACAACTTGGCCTTCTTGATAAATGCATCACCTTCATAGATTTTATTCAATTTGTCCCAAATCTCGTAAGTAGTTTCCATATTCACAACTTTTACCATTTCAGTGTTAGACAGGGCATTTAACAAAGCATTTTTAGCTTTGTGATTAGCCACAAACTCTTTAGTCTCGTCTTCAGAATCCAAATCTTTAGAAACCGTGTATTTATCTTTAACCATTGCCCAAATATTATAACCAAGAGAAATGAGATAACTTTGCATTCGTACCTTCTAGTAGGCATAGTCAGATCCATCGAATCGAGGAATGTCTTTCTTGTGTGCCATCCCAGATCTACCTTAAGCTGTTAGGTTTTTTTCAAAGGAACCTCGCTCTAATACCAATTGTTGAAAGGCACAAGACAACTGAGAGTGGGGGGGTGAATCAGTTGTATCAAAACTTTAACTTCTTTAAACCACAATCAATTTCATAATCACTTAACTTATTTCCTTATTCTGTTATGAGCATTAAACATGAATAACAGAATCAAAACACGAATACATCAACACCATACACACATTAACCCTAGATTTTTACATGGAAAACCCTAAACAGGGAAAACCACGGTGAGTGTTAGCTCACAGTATAATGTAGTAACAATACCAAATATCAAAAGGTGTCTCACTACCAAAGGACTCATTGCCTAAAGGAATAGCTCATTGCCAAGGGTGGCTCACTACTGAGGGTTAGCTCACTGCCGGGGGTGGCTCATTGCCAAAAGGGTGAACTGATTTAGTGGCATCTACACCATGCTTGAGTTCAATTCCATTGAAGTGCAATACAATTCCTCTGCTCTACTATGCTTTTACTCTTCGCACTTATCTTCTCATCTTCACACAATCACATCTCAAACACGAATTAATTACATGTATTTATATCTATCATCAACCTTGGAATGAACATCAAGGTCGGCATTACATTCTACAACCATTGAAACTTTCTCCAAGGTCAGCATACATACATAAATAAAATTAGGACTAGACCTAAACAAACTTGCAGAGCAAATGAATGAAGGATGAACAGATCATGGCTTAACTCGGACCCAAATACATCTTCACATACTTAGACACGCTTCCACAATCCACGAAACACCTCTGCAATAAGTTTGACAAACCAGGTCAGCCATAACTTATGCACATATTAAGAACACTTAGAAATTTGCTTGCAAGATCTTCATTGTAGCTTGCGGATCAAGCACATGCCTTCAACACATTCTGGAGACATCTATGGACATCATATAATCACTTGGGAGCTAGCAAATCCAACCGCAACAGATCTCACTTGGACATAACATATATCACTTGAAGAACATATCACAGACTGCTTTTTAACAGACATTGTCAAACTCTGCTAATTAGAAACTTGCTTTCTGGAGCTTTAAATCACATATCCTTTGGAATGAAGATGACTAAGGACCTTATAAGCTTAAGCCCAGGACTACAAAGCCAAAATCTAATCTACGAAGAAATGCGGAGCAAAACACTTTCTCCCTATCACTCTGCAAACCTTGCCAGACATAGTCTTCACACTGGTGAATATAACTTTTTCTGCACAGCGATCTGGACCACTAAATTCTAGATTTAGCATCTTCAGACACTTCTCTAAATCATATCCAAAGCTCATACTCTGGTCTTCAATACAGAGAAAATGCAGACCAAAATACTTCGACAATGTTCTTTAATCAATCAATAAACATCAACATCATAAGATATAGTTGGCACCAATGACAACACAAACATGTTGATATCAATAACAGTTAACACATACTTGCAACAATATTAGCATAAAAGAGTGCCCAAATACTAGAAAGGATATTAAAAAATACGTGCAAGAAAAAATCAAAGTAAGCATGTGGACAAGGCAATTGGGAAGGAAAAGATAATACTACATAAAATATTTCAATCCTTCTTATGACCACACACAAAAGAGCTACAGAGGAGTGAACATAAAATGGAAAGTGAAAATGTTAATGGCCCAACTAAGGACTAGTTCGCATCAACTTAGATGTGAAACTAGAAGGTGGACGAGGCATAAAGAAGAATGGGCGGAGAGAATATGCTATTTTTGCACTTTGAAGTTAGTGGAGGCAGAGTGCCACTACATTATGGAGTGCCCAACTTACAAGGATATTTGGGCCAATTACAATGATACTTTGAATGTTGACTCCTTGACCAACTTGTTTGAAGAAGAGGTTAACTAAATTTGTAGTCTATTTGACAAAGATTCATAGCAGAAGGTCTAAGACCCCCCAAAAAAGGGAGTTCATTTAGGCACTATGTGGGCAGTCTACCTTGGTTCTCTTTGCATCGTGTTTTGGTTTTTGGTGGTCTCATACGCTGTTTGACCTTGTGGACATTATTAAAAGCCTTCATTCATTCATTCATTACCACTCATATGGCATTTCTCCCTTGTGAAAGCAGCTCTCTAGATGCTCCCTTGCTTACTACGAGCATGAGCGATCTGTCCAAATACGGACTTCACCCACTTTACTCGCTCTGCCATAAATCCAAAGACTTTCCTGCTCCATCCACCTACCTCATACGGTGAGCTGTGAGATTTGACATTGTATTTATTCCACCATTTCAGCCCAGAAGAATCTGGGACGAACTTCATTCCTTCCAAACTTCAACACACTTCCTTCTATTCCACTCTGTTCGCAACCCAAAATTCCATTTCTACTCCAAACATGGTAATTTCACTAGTGACAAATCCGCTACATCTCCGGGGAAGGTTCTCCGCCGTACGATCCATCATCGGACGGTCGACAAGCTTTCTGCGTCGGCATTGTCACGGTTTAAATTTGGCGGTCGATCCTGGCTGTCGGTTTAAACTATGAAACACTTGTCCACTCAATATTGCCCTTGAAATGCTAAATATGTACTCATGCGACTGTAACACGGTCATTCATTCAGTAGGTAATTGAAGCAGCTCTTTGACTTTACTGCAGGCGTTGCAAATTCTCGTTTCTTCTCCACTGCTTTGCTCTGAATCCTTCCCTGACTTCCAGGCAAGAGAAATGGAGGGCGGAAGAATGTTGTCTTTGTAATATTGTGTGCTGGATTTCCGAGCTGATAACGAAAATAAATGGTGGATTTCCTAGCTGATTAGGAAAATAAATGGTGCTTACTAGTGGACTAGTATAAATTCCGCCGTTGCTTTGCAGACATTTTGTGCGCTTGAGATCAGAGAATTATTTTCATTGCGTGGGACCCCTGAGGGACCTTCTGCTCAGAAATACTTTCTTCTGTGAAAAAGGGGTAATTATTATACTATCATTATCCATCCTTGTTATTGTATGATGCTGCGCCGTCTCAGGTTTTTGATTGGGGCGGATCCGAAGGCAGCACTTCCTCCGGCTTTGCCTGCGCCGGAGTCTCAAAGTTTTCACAGTGGCAGTCCCTCGCTTATGCCCGAGGTTGTGCACGAGATTGCCGTTTACATTCACCGCTTTCACAACCTCGATCTTTTTCAACAAGGGTACGCCAAATTTCTTGCTTTTTTTTCTTTCTACTTGGCCGAATTCTGTTTTTGGCTTAGTTGCCACAACCGTGGGGTATCTCTTTCATCAAATTCTTTATATCTGAAGCTTTTCTCATTCAACCAAAAAAGAAAAAAAAAAATGATTCTCAAATCTTTATTATGATTAACATGAGCTATTTGAATTCTGAAGCGCGATTTAAAGAATGCGAACTGTCTCTGGTTTCTTTGCGGTTACTTTAGAAGCAAATGTCTAATTTAAAGAAAAAAAAGAAAAAAAAAAAATGATTCTCAAATCTTTATTATGATTAACATGAGCTATTTGAATTCTGAAGCGCGATTTAAAGAATGCGAACTGTCTCTGGTTTCTTTGCGGTTACTTTAAAAGCAAATGTCTAATTTAAAGAAAAAAAAGAAAAAAAAAATGATTCTTAAATCTTTATTATGATTAACATGAGCTATTTGAATTCTGAAGCGCGATTTAAAGAATGCGAACTGTCTCTGGTTTCTTTGCGGTTACTTTAGAAGCAAATGTCTAATTTAAGACATGGTTCATTCAAAGTTTGGGTATTAGTCCGTAACATGAATTTTAGTGGAATTTAAAGAAGCTTACCTTAGTTAACAATAATATTTGGTAAATTGCTGAAAGAAATTGTTTAGATTAGATTTTGTCAAATGCTGAGCAATTGTAATTTCAAGTCAACAGAAATTTGGAGGAAATGACTCAGAGGTTATTTGAAACTAGTTTTAAAGTTTGATTTTGTTTTATATCGAAACCTTGTGAGCGGCTGTTTGAATAATCTTGATCTGGTCTGATAGTGTTTATGCACAATTCGGACCTGAAAATATTTATGCTTTTACTCAAAGAACGAAATTTGAAATTCTTATTCATGGAACCTGATTAAAGTAGTTCAAAAGCACAGCAAACTAAACATTTATGAGCGAGCTTGCAAGAATTCATAAATTTTACAATGGTGCAACTGAAACATAGATCAAGGGCATCGCATTTCACTCAGATTTATGTAGCGTAAAACCCATTTTGGGAAACATTAGCAAAGAACAACGCAGAAATGGATTTCTACTGCATTAATGCCTATTTAGTATTTACATAGCATATACAACAAGACTGTGATTCTTTTATGGGTATAGGACACAATGAGAACTTCCCGACACTCTTCTCTATGTTATACAGTGATACACAACTTTCTTACTGGCTTCTGCAGTTGAGAAGCTTTCAAATCCAAAAATCTGCTGCTCTTCAATTCCACAAGCCTAATATTTTTGTCTTCCCATTGACAGTGGGTGTCGGAACTGAAAAGACACCTTTTGTTTTTCCTTTTATGTGACTAAATGGTCACTTTTGGAACTTGGTGATGCTTTTTCTCTCTTTCTTCCTTTTATCTGGCCTTTTCTTTTGTCTGTAAATTTCTAATTGACCTTGGGGATCCTCCTGGCCCAAAAATGTTACATCTGCACCTACAGCACTGCTGTTACAGGTTACAAAAAGAAATGTGTCAACATATTTACTAAACATGGTTCTCTTAGGATAAGAATCAAGCAAATTCCTTATTAGTTGTTACTATGTTTTGCTGCCAATCAATCTATCTGACACAATAGTGCAACTTGTCTTTGCTCAAGGCGGCTACTGCTTGACAAACGTATTTTTGTCCCTTGAGCACATCAATTCAAAAGCCATGAAACCCAGACCACAAAAATGAATAGCATCAAGTTCAACCATCTCTTGGCAATATTGTGCCTAGCAATGTAAAAAGCTAAATGTTGATAGAAGCAAAAGCTATGGATGACTTTCTTGACTTGACAATAAACTGATTTCATCTATTTTCTCTAGGTATGATATGCAAGATTGTTTTGAGTCACCACCATTGACACTAGGAGAGGCTTGGGATACAATGAAAATGCAGGGTGAATATGTACAACAGGAATTTGTCTTATCTCAATAGACTTTTGAAAATTAGGGATTGGAGGAAAAGCAGCTAATAATAGTTTTGCAAAACACCTAGAATTGTTTAAAATAAATCCTTGTTGGTTGAATCAGCAATCCCATGTGCCATTTAATCAAAATTGCTGTTGAAAAATGAGAAGAAAGTTGAAACCTACATTTTCCTCTTTTGCAAGTCAATGCAAAACTTTGAAAAAATGATGAGATTGGTTTGTTTGAGTCCAAACATTCTGACATCTTAGGAAATATTATTCCCCCTTGAAAAAATACAGAGTGCAAAATGCTCTTACCTCAGGTTTTTTGGTGTTGTAAAAAATCTTATTGAAAGATAGGAAGATCTTATCTGAAATTCATCTAGTTTGGAGAAACTCAGCTAGTACTAGTACCTGGCAATTTCTGGTAAATTTCATTGATTTGGGCTGTGTGAACCAAATTGGTTTGTCAATTTCAGAGAATATAAACGTGCCAGGTTACCATGGATTTTTGCAAAAAATGAAATTGGAATTGGACTATTATGTACATTTGTTCAGCTTTCAATACCAATTAGTATTAGCTTTTGACTAAAGATGAAAGAGGTTAAGGGACCTTATACACATAAGTTGTAAAAGAAGAAAGTGAAAGTACTGGCTCTGATTGGTATTGTCATATTATGCTTATCAAGCCTGGGCGTCAAATAAAAATAAGTGAAGGATTTATACCATCTCCAATACCAAGGCAAGGATCCTACCAGCATGATGCTCATGAAACTGCAAGCAAGATCAATTCTGATATCTCAATGAAGCTAATCACCTCTGCTTAAGAGAACCGATACTTTACAGTCTTCAAATGGCGTCATCTGTACACCATTGATAGATCATTCATCACCATTCTTTAATAGATCATTCATCACCATTCTTTAATACTTATATTTTGGCCATAGGAAGGCAACACAAGACAGCAAGATTTTGACAAAGGCACAGTAAAAGAGATGAGCTCTTCTTTCCACTAAACCAGCCAAGACTACTTCAGGTCTTGCCATACCTTGATATTGGAAACCAAGCTCTCTCATCTCTCAATTAGACCAAGTCTCTCCCATAATGTTTCTCTTCTCATGATACCAATTCATAAAGTGCTGCCAGTACTAGTAAAAGAAAGAGAATAGACCAGATCAAATTTTTAGATTCTCTACCCCTTTCTTCTTAGACTGCAAGTGCATAGAACTAGAATAAGGGGAATTAGAATGGGCTCCCATGAAGGGGGCTTGAGCTCTGATGACTGATCCAAGAGGATCTGTGATTTTGGTTGACTTGTGGTGCAATAACATTACTTTGTGCCATATTTTGTCTTGATTCATAGCTTCAAGACCTCTCTTAGAACACATGGACATACTTCGAAGTCCTAACTCCTCTCCATTCATGCTGCGTAGTTCTGACAGTGTTAGCCTTGTTCTGCACAGCTGTTAAGTAGCATTTCCAGTAAATGACAAAATAGAGGATTTGAGTCATAACAAAAGGCAAGCAGTTGTGTTTCTTGTAACTGCCAAGACATCCCTTTGTCTTTCATTCTTGTATACCAATGTCCTATTACTATTCTTTGCTAGTTGATGATAAGATACACATCTTGTGGCATACATTTGATCTCTTAGATTCTGTACAAAAAATTTGCATAATACAATCTTGGGGTTTGTATTTCTAGCATGTTGTCTTCTCTCTCTTTAACCTTTCCAATCAATTACACGCTTTGAGTAATATTTCACACTCTCATCTTTCATTTGCTTGCATTCATAACACATTTGAATCTGTTTAAACTTGGGCTTTAGATAAGTGGTATCTAAGCGTTCAATCTCTTTCTACATCCTAGTTGTATTGAGTTCCTCATTTGAATCCTTCTCTGCATTTTCTATGCCCACTCACACAAGGTCTGAGTAGAGGAAGCTTGGTCTTGAAACTTGCAATCACTCATCACATCTGTCTTCACAATCTCAATACAGGGCAGACAAATCTACAGCAGAGATGCTGACTTTAGAAATGTTTTATGCTTCGCAATGACAGAGAGATGACTTAAAGCAACATTAAGTACAAGAAAAAGCAGGGATCATTGATCACTTCACTGAACTTCTACAACATGTTCAATCTTCTTCTGACTTGTTGACCTCAGCACCAAATAGATTGTTTGGAGGCCAGACACCATATGAGGTGCAAGTCAATCTAGGTATCCCTATTTTGAAGGTAAAATAGGTGTGGATGCTCTAGATAACTGGTTTAACCTAATTTGTTCTAATTATGCTGTTAATCAATTTTTTCTTTTCAAGAAAGAATTACCTTCGAACTTCTTACAGTCACCTTATCTGTGAAGAAATAGAATAACTACTGCACTACTGATGAGGATGAATAACTAATGCGTTACATATGTAGAAACCTAGAAGGGTTTGTTGAAGCCTTCAAAGAAACCTATTACCTTGTTTGAAACTATGATGACTAGTCTATCAAGTATTCCCAACTTCATTAAGGTTGCGACTGGTCTATTCAAGAAGACATTGATTATTTCATACTTTGTCTTCCAAGTTGAATATTCAAGAGTTCGAAGACTATCCTTTTGAAATATAGGTTACTATAGCCAGACCAACACGAACTTCCTTCATACCAACACGAACTTCCTTCATATTTCCTCTTTAGGAGAAGCCTTAGGTATGTTTGCAGTTATCAACTAATAGGTAAGCATAAGTCTAAGAATGAAGATTCCAAATCTCATGATAAGTCTTAGAATAAGAATCCCAAGATTGGAGCCAAATAAAATTCAAAGGAAAAGGACCTTTGTGGCATTCCCAAAAGTGACAAAAGAGCAAAAGAAGAAATCTAAGACTGGCAAGTGGTGCACAATACATAGTTCCAATGGACATTCCACTGATGGATGTTCTGCTTGGAAAGCTTTGCTTGCACATATCTAACCAAGATTGATCTTATGTCAGGTAACATCAAATTTCTACTGAACCCTTAAACCTTTGTAAGACAACCTTCAAAGGCAAGGAAGGTTTGTTTTAATGGTTCGTTTATGCCCTTCAACTTAACTAACACACTCAGGCCATTCATGTCGATGATGAATGACATTCTTCAGGCATTCATTACTTCATTTGTTGTTGTTTATCTTGATGACATTATCATTTTCCACAATTCATGGGTGGAACATTTGAGCCATATTCAACAAGTGCTCAACAATTTGCAGTAGCATGAATTGTATGCTCAAGATTGATCTTATGTTAGGGTACCATCAGATTCCTTACGGACCCTTAGACATTTGGAAAATAACCTTCAAAGTCAAGGAAGGTTTGTTTAAATGGTTGGTTACACCATTAGGCTTAACTAACACACTCATGACAGTCATGTAGATGATGAATGACATTCCTTGCCCATTCACTCTTTCATTTGTTGTTTATCCCAATGATATTCTCATTTTTTGCATTTCATGGAAGGAATATTTTAGCCATATTCAGCAAGTGCTCAACACTTTGTGTCAACATGAGTTGTATGCCAACATGGGTTGTTCCTTTGCCATGCAGGAAATATAAGTACCTTGGTATATCATTGATGCACACGGAGTACATGCGAATCGAGTTAACATTTGTGTCATACGGGAATGGCCTATACCAAAAATCATAGGAAGTTTGTTCTTGGTTTTTCTCACATCACTTGACCATTGAATTAAGTTATTGGACAACAAAAAGCATTCAAGGATTAGATATGTGGACTCTGTTCCATGCTAGTGCTCATCTTACTAGATCTTCAATAACCATTTGAGATGGAGACTAATACATCTGAACATGCCCTTGGAGCAGTCCTCACTTAGTTTGATTATCCAATAGCTTACCACAGGGAAACATTCACTACTTTGGCGAGAAAATATCCCACAGGTTTATGCTATATTGTTCAAGCTTGAGAGCATTTCAAACACTTCATATTGGCAAAAGAGACCATTATCAACATGGATCACAAAATGTTGTAGTTCTTGTACATGTAGAACAAATTGGAAAAGAAACAACATAAACAATGGTCATCATAACTTCAGTTGTTATACTTGAACATCAAGTGCAAGAAGGGAAGTGTCAAACTAGCAGCAAAGTGTTTGAAGAGACCCTTGGACCAAGGTCTTCGTTCATTGCTTGAGACATGTGGACATGAGACTAACCGTTGGTCAGAATTGTACAAATCTGATTCAGGCTTTGCAAAAATCCATTAGGTATTGCATATCGGTAAGACTATTGCTGATTACTATTTGTAGGGTGAACTCTTGTATTGATAGGGGCACTTAGATGTACCACACAATACTGAGCGCTAGAAGCTGATATGGGAGGCTCACTTTAGCAAGGTTGCAGGTGATCTTGGAGTTGAAAATACTCTTGCTGTATAGAAGCATTTCTTCTAGCCACATCTCAAATCTGATGCCGTGAAATATATCAAATCTTGGACTGCTTATGCCATAGTCAGGCCAACAAACAAGAATGAAGCAACACACACTCCTTTGCTCTCAGTTTCCATTGATTTCCTTTCCTACTACCAAGTGTGGTAATGATTGTGTATATGTACTAGGGAATAGATTTTCAAAGATGACAGTTCTCATGCCTTATAAAAAGTCAATTGTAGCTCTAGAAACAATTCAATTGTATTTTTATAATGTATTGGTTCATTTTGGGTTACCAACTATCATCATATCTAACTGGGACACAAGTTTCTTTAGTCATTTTTTGAAAGTATATTAGTCAATGATGGACACAAAGCTGACGAAATTGGTAAATAGGATGATCTTGCATCTTCAAACGTACAATTGTGGAAACCATCACACAGAGGCTAAAAGTATCTCTTTCATTCAACATACTAACAATAGATCTCTTCACAGATCTAGTCAGCATAGCTCTGTTTGTTTGGATTTCCAACCTTTTTTCCCCATTGATGTAACTTATTCTATGGGGACATTCCAGCAATTGCATCTTCAGCTCTCTTAGAAGTTGAGGCCACCAAATTCAGCGGACCTCATTTAAAATCCATCCTCTTTGGTATGGCTCATACATTATCACTAAGAAACTTGAAGATAGTGTTTTCAAGTTGCATCTTCTAGCTTATCTTGATTTGCATCCAGTTTTTAATGCAAAACTATTGCGCCATTACATCCCACCTTTGTTGGACACACTAGATGTCGTGAATCAGCAATTAGCAATTAGCAATTAGCAAACAAACTTGGGTACATGGCAATTAGTTGTGTCTCCCATCAAACAGAGTACACAATGCCAAGCCTGCCTTCTTTCTCTATCGTAGAAAATTCAAAAAATCTACATTCCACAGTCCTCACATGAGATCTTGAGAGTCAGTTCATCCAGTTCTTCATACAGACCACTCTTAGGCCAGTTAAACCTATTCTAATCCTTGTAAAAAATGTGTTCGAGGGGGGAAATTACGGTACACCATGCAGACCCCTTCATCTCTTACAATGCCCAGACCAAAATAAATTAAATAATTGAAACACAACCCAATGCCAAATCGTTTTTCTTAGCAATGCACATATTCATAAAAAATAGAGGAAACTAGGAAACAGGGAAGAGGAATTGATTTCTCACCTCAGACCCATTTTTGTTTTTCTCCCACCCAAGCCACAATCGAATACTTTCAAGAGAATCTTTGCAGTTGAAAGATAATTGAAGTGCAGACATTTCTTAACTATGTTCATATACAAAGGAGCATTTACTCAAATCAATCCTTCTCTCTTTGCCTCTCACTTTATCTCCTGATTATTTGCAGATATATATTGAACCACAACTTTCCCTCTTTTTTCCATGTAGAGAGCCAAACATAAAAAGATCTTACTAAGCCACATATCAACTTCTTCCTCTTTAAAATTGACTCTTGTCAGATAGTGTGAATTTTGGAAGCAAGGAAAATAGCAAAAAGAGTTTTAAGTGTTTTCCATTTCTGCATATAAAATCTAATGTAGAAGTTAGGGTGAGCTTGGTCCATAGTTTTCAAAAGTGTCTAGATTCTGGTGGTTAGCAAATTATACAGGCTACACCCTCCTGGAAAAAAAGATTATACTTGTTGCAGAGTCAAGACTTTACATCATAAGGGAAGCCAAACAACTTAAACTAGTCATGACATTTTTCCAATAATTTCCGCCACTTCCTAGATGAAAGGATGCAACAGTTTGGAATGGGCTAGATAGCTTCTAGGAATAGCTTCAGGTCTAATCTTGCTGCAATTTCTTTGTTGCCTTGCATCAAACTGAAATCTCCTTTTCATTGAACTACAATTTCAATGGATGCGTGGTCTTCACGAAGCTGAATTGAGCTAGCAGGAATAACAAGAATGTTGGCAGAACTCAAGCATTGAGCCATGTCATACACATTTCTCCTCCCAACTGACTGACAAGAATCAAGCATATCTCTTTCACCAGCTTCTGAATTTAATTAATCTCCATTTTGTCCATATCATTGGCCACCTTGCCCATCCTCTCAATCTAGAGCCTCCTTTAAGGCTTTTGAATTTCTTTGTTGACATATTCACAGAAGGATGCGTGCAGATTTGCATCACTGAGTTTTCCTTACTTTGATTGGATGCCTTGACCTTTGGAGGGCCTGTAATGTCAAAGTCTCCATTTTATTAATTCCCCTTTACCTGCAGGAGATGCCATTCTAATCTACAGAAAACAAAATCCCTCTTCCAAATCTTTCTACCTGAGCAATTAAATTGCAGGTGGACTCTGATAAAACTAATACAGAGAACTTTTACGTCTTGTAGAGGGAAAGAGTAGGCAGCACAAGATATCCCAATGGAATTATCATATAGAGACAGATTGAGATTAAGTCCTATGTCAACACCCTTTCTAACACAACTCTAAATCTTCAACAGTTAGCGATTGAATTTCACAGTTTACTGTTCAATTTTTTTCAAGGAAAGTGCAGAGAAATTTCTTACCCAGATACAGAGAGAACCCAAGTTTCAAGACTCCACCCATGGATCTACTCATAGCTCCCATCCTTCAGTCGACATTTACTCGCGTCTGCATCAAACACAAACATTCTAAATGGGAAAACCTTACACTGTCTACCATCACATCACCATCCTACCGTAGTGACTTAAGTTGCAACTCAATTGCGTTAAAAAAATGTTAATGATTTTGGAAAATGTTGCTTCACATTATGATAAAGGCCTGAGGTGACATAATAATGGGAGATGAGTGTAGTAAAACATTAAGTTGGAATGGGTTAGGGGAATGAACTTGGGAGGGTCCTTTGCCCAAGGCAGACATTAGGAGGCAAGGGATCCTTAGCCACGATGTCCTAGAAGTCATTCGGGAGGGTGGAAGGCAAACACAATATGGAGCACTGGATGAAGATGAAAGGCCAACCCATTTATTAACTGCAAGATGCTAATTGATTTCCTTCTCTTTTGATTCGGTCAAAGTCAATTTGTGGCCAAGCCATGGAGCCTACTGGGTTATGACATTCAATCAACACTGATTGGTCTTTCCACCATTCTTATCATTGAGTGGGATTTGAGAGTTAGCTTCCACTAGTATTCTCTTCTGTCCTCTTAGGTCCCTGAAGGAGAGCCATTGCTTCAGCTTGATTGTTTGTATCATTTCGATATACATTGCATAAATTAGAGTAGCTTTGCTGGATGAATCTCGAAAACATCTCTTCCATCGGCAGGTCCCGGATTGCCTTTGGCAGTGCCATTAAAATTTAAAGTTTAATTTTTATATAATTCATTGGAGGTGGAGAACAAAGAACTCTTGATTGCATTTGGAGCTGAGACAAGTGCTTTGATTGGGCGGCTGTGAAATAGATGGCCAGGAAATGTTCTTCCAATACATGGAGAACTTCTTCTCATCTGCCTCAATCATGTGATCCCGCTTTACTCTGACATCAATCAACTCATAGAGGACGGCTTCAGTTTTACTCCAAACTACCTTTTCCATTCGATCTATGTTGTTGAAGATTCTATTGTTCCTTTCTAGCCACAAATTTCACATGATTAAGATCCCTGTTTGAATATTTGCAATCATCAAACTTTGGAATTTTCCCAATTAAAGCTGAATTTGTCAAAAAAGGTTCTTCAATTTTTCCATGCATAGGGGCAATGGAAGAGAAGGTAATTGAAGATTCTTCTGCCTTGAGGCAGAGGAAAGAAAAGCAGGGTTCAAAAAACCCTTTCCTGATTACCCTTTCATAGATTAGAGTTCTTCCTTTTGCATCATCCAAAGGAAGTAGATGGCCTTTGGCAGCTCTTCATTTAGCCCTATCTTTTGTTGTTGGAAATTTAGTGATATTAGGAAGGGAGGACGATTTGAGTGCTACTCTGTATGCGGCACTTAGTGTGACTTCCCACAGAGGATCCCCTTCCACAAGCAGCCTGTCATCCTTATTCATGTGTGCTGGCCTTTCATGAGTTTTCCAATCACGAAAGCCTTTTGATTCAGTGAGCTATTTATTCATAGTGGGATCCCATTGGTCTAACCTCCTCTGAGATAGGGATTCTTTTTCTATCTAAGCATCCCTCCAAAAGTTCACGAAATTATCACTTCTAATCTGTCATATCAATAGGGGATGGATTGAATCTTTGAAGGATCTCATTACATTCCAAATGGCTGAACCCCTTGGAAGAGGAAATTGAGTGAATAATTTGATTTCCTATTGGGAGTCAGTGTACTTACATTCTGTTTTTTGTTTGAATGCTCTCCAAATTAATTTTTTCCCAATAGTTTTTATTCATTAATGCTCTAGATCTCTACCCTAGACCACCTCAAGCCTTTGGAAGGAATGCATTGTACTAGGCAACAAGGCAAATATTCTTTAGATCCTCGGTACTAGTCCAAAGGAAATTATATTGTGGCAATCTCAGATACTCTAAAATCTTGACAAGATCCCTAAAGAGTGACATGATCTAATTTGGGGTTGATTGTAGAGATACTTGAATGAGCTGATTATGTCCAACAATTGTTAATCACTTGCCCTTTCATGAAGAGGGTTTACATTGGATTCTATCATTGATTGGTCTCCATGCTTCTTTGGAGCACTTTCCACTTATGGGGGGTCTCCCAGTGTAAGAGCTAGGCATCTCTACTATGTCAATTCCCAGAATTTCTCTAATCTTTTCCTTGCATTGCTAGTTTAACATTTAGGAAGTATATTCTTGGGTTGGCAAAATGTATCTTTTGATCTGTAACAATCTCATTAGTATCTAGAATTGTCATAAACTTTGGGCTTCAAATTTAGTTGGCTCCCTTGCTAGCAAAGTGTTGTCCACACTTTGTGGGTGAGAGATGGGTTTGACATTCGTAGATACTTGCACACTTTACAGATTCCCAAGATGATAGTCTTTTCCACAATTATAGTTTTGTCCAATGTTTTTGCAAAGATGCTGAACTGGTAAGAGGATATAGGGTCTCCTTGCCTTAATTCTCTTGAGGACTTGAAATAGCTTGTAAGTTCTTTATTAACTAAGATAAAAAAGGACCGTTGATGGCATTGTGTGATGGTTAAGATTTGTGGCTGTTTGGTTGTCCACCTAGGTTCAAACCCCTATTGAGCTAGAACGATCATAGGCCTTGTGCTTGGTTGGGCTTTTGTGCTCTTAGTTTGGATGTTGGTCTTGAAAGTGCATGCTTTGTGTGCTCGGGGATTGGGCTTCTATTTGTGTCCCTTTGGCCATGGGGTCCGCTAATATCCCTCATTAATGTATTCAAGAAAATCTAAGATAAAAGAGGGCTGGGGTTGAAATACAACTTGTACTCACATCATCTAGTCCTATTTGAATCAAAATTTCTCAGAAACTTCTAGTTTACTCTATCATAGGCCTTATCTAGTTTAACTATCGTACCTACTCACTTCTTGTGATTTAGGGAGAGATGGTTTCATGAGCAATCAAACTTCCATCAAGAATTTGTTTTCTAGCAATAAATTCACCTTAGAATTTATAGATAATTTTGTCCAGGCAAGATTTCAATTGATTAGCCATGAGTTTGGTTACAAACTTATAGATTGAATTATAGAGGGCAATGGAGTGGTAAGCATCAAAATATTCAGCCTCCTCTTTTTTTGGAGTTGGTGCTAGTGTTGGAAATGTTGTCAGTGATGTCAAAGGTGCATACACATGTGGTCATTGATGTCAAGAAGGTGCATGAACAAGATCGTTATCCCTAATGTCAAAGCCCGAGATTGTTGGTGAGATTGATGTCTAAGAGATTGTTGGATTAAGATATATAGACGAGAGTATAGGAAATGATTGCCAACGTAGCAATATCATTGAATGCACATTGAATGCAAGGTGTAAATATCGTCATTGACGAGATTGTTGTCAAGGAAGTATAAATGAGATTGTTGGAATTGATGTCAAAGGCATGGAGTCATAATTTGAGTCACTGATGTCAAGGAAGAATGGCTCGGTACAATAAGAGTTAACCGTTACACTTTCTTGTTGAAGAGCAAAGCAAACAAGAGTGTATCTGTTACACATTACTGTTGGAGAGATTGTATGTTTAAATTAAAGATTTAAACATTGGAGAAATGGTTTTTATGGGCCGACTCATATGACACTCTTGGCACTAAAGAAACATGAGATTTAGATTTGAAATTATATCTCCAAGAGGTTGATTTCTTTGAAGACAAGGCAAGACATGTAGATAAGCAAGACTTGTTTCATTCCAGATATACTATTGTATGATACTAAGTGCAGCGATCAAGTTTGTATGGTACAATTTCCTTGTGAAGACCAGAGACTTTCTAAGTGTTATGTTTTGTATGAAGGAACAACAGTTTAAGTGGTGATAGATCAGCAACTTCAAGGAATATGTCTTGCATAGTTAAGGCAGCGCCTTTGTCAAAGAAGGAACAGCAATAAGTAACTTGTAAATGGTTTGATTTCCTTAAGAGGAAATTAACAATTTGCTAGAGGACGAATTGTGAGTAAAGATAAAAGCATATAAGACAAAAGTCACAAAGGACGAATTGTGAGTAAAGACAAATCAGCTAGAGACATATCATAAAGAGACATATCCATCCACAAAAGACATATCTATTGAAAAGGTATAAGAGGTAAATGATTGGAATATTTGAAGGCAAGTGTGTAATGAATATTATTTTGAGTGTATATGCAGCCCATGTATGAATGATAAATGCAAATATATATAACGAATATATGTGAAGATTAGAAGCAGAAATCTATGTTAAGATATTGCCATGTTTTGGGTCGGATTTGTGAAAAATATTTGTGAATGATAGTGATTAGATTTGGAAAGAAGAATGTGACTTGTGATTGCATCAGACTTGTAATTGGATCAGATTTGTGATTGGATCAGATCTTTGTTTGGATCAGATTTGAAAGAAGGATATTGTGTGAAGTTGGGATTAGATTTGGAAGAAGGATACTGTGTGAGTTGTGATCAGATTTGAGGAAGAAGAATATTGTATGAGGCGTGATCAAGAAGATCTTGTGGAGAAGTAAACTGTAAGATACCTCACTATACTTAAACCAAATTTTAGCTAACTTTTTCTTACTTCTTACTTCACTTAACCAACATCTAACATAAATGAAATCAACATGAATTGAACAAGCAATGAAGTTGAGATATCTTATTGCAATTGTCAATACAACTTATTACATTCAACAGATGCTTAATAGCATCAATATTCATCTTATTACAATGATTACAAAAGGTAGGCCTCAGCGCCTAGATTGAACAATGATTGTCTTCAAACAAGAAGTATCTTGTCTTCAAGTTGCTTGTGTCTTCAAGATGTAAGAACTTCAGGTTGCAAGTAACAACTTCAATCCAAGAAATAAGGATAAGGGAGCATCACCTTATCAAGGTTGAGGGAGCATCACCCCAACAAGCATGAAATATGCAGATTTCATGAAAAGAGCATAAAGCTTACCAAGAAATATCAAATAGCCAAAGATGCCAAATGAAGTCGCTCTCCTCCTTTTATATTACTCCCCCTCAAGAGCAAGAGGCAACCACGACACGTTTTCCAATGAGCATATTCTAGAGGAATATTCCATTGGGATGACTCACTTTTGAGTTAGAAGCCTTATCAAGCATGCTACCCAAAGTCAGTTACTCCGAGTTGAGAGCCTTATCCGGCACGCCATCCAAGGTCATTCTGGGACCCACTGCTTGCACGATACTCAATGAAACTTAGGCGCACATTGGAGATTGCAGAAACCAAGATTGGCGCCTCTCTTAAGCTAGGCGCACTTTTGAGGTGGCAAAGGCTAGAAGGTGCGCCTCAACATCAAGACTTGTCTTCTGACACTTAAACAATTTCCAAACATTGGCAATAGCTAGATTCTTTTCCTTGCAAGTTGATGAGTCCTCCTCAAGGCGCAACTGAGGGATCCAAGTGAGGCGCATATCCAGGGTTGAACAAGAGGCAATGTGCGCCTCAAACATCATGATATTTTCTTGTCTCTGATTAAGATCTTAGTTGGATGAATGATCCCTCAAACAAGTTTTACCTCCTAAACAAGATGAATGATCAAATTGTGACTTCCATTCCATTTCTAGCTTAGGCACATATTTAGGGTTCTAGAGTCATGAAGTTGCGCCTAGCATCTTGAAGTAAGTTTCAACTAAGTTCAAACCTTCAAGGCTTCTCCAAGGCTTCTCCAAATGCAAATTTGCCAATAGCAATGATGATGTCTCAAGATCCTCACCTTAGGCGCAAATTGAGCTTTCTAGAGAAGGCGCAAATTGAGCTTTCTAGAGAAGGCGCAAATGTGAGGTTGAAGATGAGGAAAAGTGCGCCTCACCCTCATAATACTTCTCTTGTCATAGATGATAATTTCAATTGAACGAATGATCTCTTGAACAATCTTTAACCGTTGATGATCAATTTAACCTTCCAATTCACTTCCTTGCTAAGGCACAATCTCAAGGCTGCAGAGGCATGATCTAGTGCCTTAGACATCTAGCTAGTTCCCTTGGCACTTTGAAGTTCTCCAATTCATGTTTGAGTATTTAGAAACCACTCATCATTGAAGCGCTCAAGTACTATCTTCCTATTCATGTTTGAATGGATCCTTGCCAAGGCGCACTTTGGTGGTTGACCAGGTGGGAAAGTGCGCCTAGATCACTTAGCATGTTCTTCAACTGTTTCAATTCACTGAATAGGCATCAAGGCATTTAGGAGACTTCTTTCCTTCACATGACATCAAAATGACACTTCATCTATTGTTGAAGATCTTCCCTTTGCAAGGCGCAAGTTTTGAGCTCTATAGATGGAAAAGTGCACCTAGCACTAAGACAACCTTATGTCACTTGATAAAGGTCTTGACTTGCAAAACAAAAGTTCATTAGCCAAAACCAAGTTCATTCCCTTATCATATGTATTAGCCCACGGGAATGATGAATAAGCTAATCCGTGTTCATTGTTGACTAGGCCGGAAACGGGGACATGACATAAACTATCAGCCATTGAAAGATTAATAGGCTGGTGCCTGTTGCTGGGTTGGAGATCAGTTGGCGTGGGGGTTGGAGCCTATCAAATAGAGGTTGGAGCCTCTTGCTGGGTTGGAGCTTAGTTTGTATGGCGGTTGGAGCCTCCAATAGGTTGGTGCCTATAATTCTATCAAGTGGGGATTGGAGTCTCCAGTAGGTTGGAGCATACGAAAGAAGACTAATATATATATACATAAGCAATATTGTGCTGTGGTTTTCTCTGAAATGTCCCGTACTATGGATTTAAACTATTTTGTTTTAAGTGAGCCGACTTCCTACGTTGGCGCCAAAGAAGAGTTTAAAGTTTAAACAAACAGTTAATTACAATGTTGGCTGAATCAAATATGCTGGCCAATCAAGTTTAAATAAATGTAATGATCTTAGGAGGCCAACATGTATACATAGAGCGCCTCATAAGACAAAGGTCTTAATCAGATTAATAACATGAAAGGAGCGAATGAATATTTGTTATCAATAACTTCAAATAGATACGAATGGTAATGTTGTCATTACATGAAGTGGTGCGAATACACAACAGTAGCGATCATTGACGAAAGGCATTTGTGAATAAGACAAAAATGTGTTGCAAGGCAGCGATTAAGATTATAAAACAGTGATTTATTTGTCAAGGGCAGCGGTTTTGAAAGGGCAGCAATTCATTTAAGAATTGTGAAGAGTCACCTATATTCACAATGACATAACCATTGAAAAAATATAAGAGGTAAGGATATGAATGTTTGAAGGGCATCAAGCGATCAAGGAAAATATATAACTGGGCAGAGATAAGTCTGCAAAGAGAAAGATATATATATATATATATATATTAGCAGAACTAAATCTGCAGGCATACATCAGCAGAGATATGTATGTAATAATTGATAACAGCAGATTACATTCAAAAATATATCTGCACTCAGCAGATAAGGGAAGAATGAGCAGTCAATACATTTACTTGTGAGAATATAGCAGTCTTATGTCTTAATAAATATTATGGTATGCTCTATCATGATTGTTGTATAATCTATATGAATCTGGATGTATTTAGTGTTTGTAGTTCTCATCCAATTGGCCATTCCATTTTGGAGTAGAGATAGCGCATATAAAGAATGCAAGTAGCTAAGGAGTCCATTCCGGTAAGGACACCTCGAGTGGGATTGGGAGGCCGAATGGCGGGTGTCATTCTGTGCTCCTGGGTTGGATGGAACGGCTTGAGGCGCCTTGTATGATCTCCCAAGTGGTGCTCCATAATGACGATGGGCTGTTTGGATGGAACCTTAGAAGGGAATCCCATATGATTAAGATAATGTTCCTAACCCTAGTATGAAAGATTTATTTAATGGATTATGCTTTCAATGATTATCTAACATGATTGCAGGTTTTCAACCAGGATCTATCTTGTTCAACAATTTAAATTGGTAAATGATATCGCTAACTCTATTTCATTTCTTGCTTTGCGTGGAATTGTGATTTTAGGGCAAAAACTAGGGCATAACCAAAAAGGGGACATTACAATTGGTATCGGAGCCTTAATCTTGCTAGCCTGAGGGACAAACCTACTTTAACTGTCATTAATTAGAATTAACTATTGAGCCTTCCTCTTAAGTAGGCCAATAATGCGTTTCTATATGCGTGTGCCTTTCACATGTATGCTTCGTATCTTATGTGTATTCATGTGTATACTTCGTTACTTACGTGTATTCGTATGTATACTTCGTTACTTACGTGTATTCATGTGTATACTTTGTAACTCACGTGTATTCATGTATATACTTCATGACTTACGGGTATTCTTACATGTATTCCTGTGCATACTTCGTGTATTACGTGTATTTATGCATATACTTCGTGTATTACGTGTATTTATGTGTATGCTTGATGCTTCATTTATGCGTATACTTCGTGTATTACGTGTATGCTTCATGCTTCATTTATGCGTATACTCGTGTATTACGTATGCTTCATGCTTCATTTATGCGTATACTTCGTGTATTACGTGTATGCTTCATGATTCATTTATGCGTATACTTCGTGTATTACGTGTATGCTTCATGCTTCATTTATGTGTATACTTCATGTATTTATGTGTATGCTTCATGCTTCATGTCTTACATGTATTTATATGTACACTTCGTATATTACGTGTATGCTTCATGCTTCGTGTCTTACTTCATGTATCACGTGTATTTATGTATACTTCACGTATCACATATATCTATGTGTTGCTTCATGTTTGATGTTTCTTCAACAAGTTTACTCCATGTGTGTTTAAGATTACTTTATGCTTAAAAATTATGAAAACGCCAAATCTATCAAAGCTTTATCTGTCAAACGCTTCTTGGGTTGAGAAGCACTAACAAATTAACTTATTTAAAATTAAATTATTATTAGTCCCCAAATGCAATAATGAAGAGTTGTAACTATTGAAGTGAAAGAGTATGACTCCCTCAAACTTGAGATATAAAAGGGAGAGCATTTCATTTGAGAAAAGACTGATTACGGTTGTCAACATCCATGCCCAACAATGTGACATGGAAGCCATGCAATACAATACAATGCCATGAACACGAAAGACATTATATATAATACCATGCATACAAATTCTTTTGCTATAAACTTACAACTATGTCCCAATAACAAAACCCATGGGACATCTCAATATTTGGAACCCCAAATAATTTTCATTTTTGGAACATTCAGATTCTTGAAAATCCTCCTTGTCCCAGTTCCAAGCATGATCGATAATTGATCTATATTACACTCAAAGAATCCAATATGACAATTTGCAATAAGTACAACCAGTTAGTCTTAGTAAGACAAGACAAATTCAATAGTCTACACTTATCCCAGAGAGAGATTGAAAACGCATAAGCTTCAAGAGTATAAACCAAAAAGGTTTTGCCTTGGCCATCTCAAGTTACAACTGAAAGACAGAGGAGTCATAATATTGCTGTCATCTTTCATTCTTAGAGCAGCCAGTCCATTAGCTAAGTTGCTATTTGCATATCAAAAGGTTGAGAGCTGAGACAACAGTAGGATCCATTAAGCATTTATGAATAAAGTAAGCTTAATGTCAATCCTCACAGTTTACCCCTTTTCAACTCTCACTCTTATCCATCAAGTAACGAGGGTCCTTAATACAAGTCTAACATGCAATACGATATACCCTAAGTGCTTCCCAATCGAGATTACTGACAGAGCAGGGGAGTGTATGTTTACGATCAGTAAAAATACTCTTAAATCAAACTTCTAGGGTTGTCAGAAGGAGTTGTTGTGACATATCTAGACTGTATTGTGGTCAAAATACTGGCAGCACCTTTCTTTTATTCCCTAAGTTCCAATCAAACAAGTATAATAAGTTAAAGTCTTATAAGCAAGGTAATTGCTTAGAAACATGATAAAAATTTAACCTCACAACACTTGTAATCAAAAGTCAAGCCTCACAACATGCTTTGATAGTAAGAAATGGGAACCATCTGCAAGATGTTCATAAATATATTTTTCAGATAAAGATGAACATGACCAGCCACTAGTAAGCTAGTAGTTATACTAGGTGAAGTTAATAAGTTTTCACTTCATTTGTTTAACCTTTGCAATATCAAACATCTTCTAGGAACTCTATCTAGTACAATCACTGTACATTGTTGAGAAATCTATCTCTGTTCACAGTCATCTTGTACTGTCCTATAGTTCTTAATACAGTTCAAGTTTTGCGGGACTCCTCTGCATCACTGTGCTAAAATCTGATTCCTTATCAGGTCACCATGTCTGGACAATTCATCACAAGGCAGTTTACAGGGTATTCTAAGGTTTTAGACATAATCTCTTAATTTGGTTGATTGCGTTTCCCTTAACTAACAATGCTTCTAAGACTTGACAGTCCCTTGAGTAATGCGGCAGAATTTAAGAATGGTAGGATGATTTCTATAAATCTTCTAACTGTTAACCGTCCTATAAACTTTATGACAGTAAGGTGGAATCTAGGACTGTGATCTTCTTGTTGTATGATAATCCTCCTCTTGGCATGATTGTTCATTTAGGGGCAAATGATTGTCCTTGCTGCTGACAAACCCTTCTAGGTGACTGGAAGGCCATGACAATGTTAAAATACAGATGACAGTCCTGGGTTGGTTATGACAGTCCTTTCATGAGGTTTACCATGACTATCTGGTAAAACATGTTTCAGATTGTCTTTCACTCCACATGGTACACCCAAAACTTGCTTAGAAGACTCCTCGCATGGTCTTTTGAAGCATCAACAAATGGTCGTTACAACCCAAGTTTCCTACGATCAGACTAGCAAACACTAAATAACTAACAACATATTATGACTTTACAAACATCCACCAACAAGTAAAGCCAATACACATACTACTAAGATTCGTTGTTTGGTGTCATCCCAGAATAACCAGCCACTAGTGAGTATACACATCTTTGCTAAATAGTTCCTATAAAACAATAGTGCCAACCGAATACAATAAATGACATAAAAATCTCCTCACAAAGACATATCCAACCCAATGGGTTGATCTGCCAAAAGAAAAATTGATCTTCGTAATGATGTTTCATTTGCTTGGTTTTGAACTATACTAATGCAAGGTGTCGTTTGGTTTCTTCTCTCTGAGGATGAGAGAAAACTTGTCTTAAGTTACGGACCCTACCAGTTGCCAACTCTGGGTTTTGTTGTTGAGAGATATTGGGAAATACAAGTACATGAACAAAAAGAAAATTTGACAATAAAGTGTTCACATACTTTAGAGAATGTTGTCAACCTTATGATCTTAAAATACAATATTGGCGGTTGGATGGCGACAAGCATACTAACAACCATTCTTTACGGAGGATTGATTTGGGGATGCTGATTAATTTAGTAGCATCCTAGTTTGTGATTGCTTGAGGACAAGCAATCTTGGGTGGGGTGGACTGAAATGTCCTGTACTATGGATTTAAACTATTTTGTTTTAAGTGAGCCGACTTCCTACGTCGGCGCCAAAGAAGAGTTTAAAGTTTAAACAAACAAAACATTTAATTACAATGTCGGCCGAATCAAATATGCTGGCCGATCAAGTTTAAATAAATGTAATGATCTTAGGAGGCCGACATATATACATAGAGCGCTTCATAAGACAAAGGTCTTAATCAGATTAATAACATGAAAGGAGCGATTGAATATTGTTATCAATAACTTCAAATAGATACGAATGGTAATGTTGTCATTTCATGAAGTGGTGCAAATACACAAGAGTAGCGATAATTGAAGAAAGGCATTTTTGAATAAGACAAAAATGTGTTGCAAGGCAGCGATTAAGAGTATGAAATAGTGATTTATTTGCCAAGGGCAGCGGGTTTGAAAGGGCAGCGATTCATTTAAGAATTGTGAAAAGTCACCTATATTCACAATGACATAACCATTGAAAAAATATAAGAGGTAAGGATATGAATGTTTGAAGGCCATCAAGTGATCAAGGAAAATATATAACTGGGCAGAGATAAATCTGCAAAGAGAAAGATATATATATATATATATATATATATATATATATATATATATATATATATATATATATATATATATATATATATATTAGCAGAACTAAATCTACAGGCATACATCAGCAGAGATATGTATGTAATAATTGATAACAGCAGATTACATTCAGAAATATATCTGCACTCAGCAGATAAGGGAAGAATCAGCAGTCAATACATTTACTTCTGAGAATATAGCAGTCTTATCTCTTAATAAATATTGTGGTATGCTCTATCATGATTGTTGTATAATCTATATGAATTTGGATTTTATTTAGTGTTTGTAGTTTTCATCGAATTGGCCATTTCATTTTGGAGCGGAGATAGTACATACAAGGAATGCAAGTAGCTAAGGGGTCCATTCCGGTAAGGACACCCCGAGTGGGGCTAGGAGGCCGAATGGCGGGTGTCATTCCGTGCTTCTGGGCTGGATGGAACGGCTCGAGGAGCCTTGTGTGATCTCCCAAGTGGTGCTCCATAATGACGATGGGCTGTTTGGATGGAACCTTAAAAGGGAATCCCATATGATTAAGATAATGTTCCTAACCCTAGTATGAAAGATCTATTTTATGGATTATGCTTTCAATGATTATCTAACATGATTGCAGGTTTTCAACCAGGATCTATCTTGTTCAACAATTTAAATTGGTAAATAATATCGCTAACTCTATTTCATTTCTTGCTTTGCTTGGAATTGTGATTTTAAGGCAAAAACTAGGGCATAACTAAAAAGGGGACATTACATTCTCCTGAAAGGGTTTCCACGTAAATTGTGTGTTCTCATTGTGTTCGTAATTGCTAGGTCTTGTTTATGTGTAGTTGATGTGATTGATTGAGTTTGGAAAGGTAAAAGTTTGTATTATTCACCCCCCTCTCAGTATAACCGTGTGCTCATCAGCTAGAAATATTGCATTTCATTCTTTGAAGGTTGTCTTTCTCCTCCTACACAACTCAATTGCATCTGACACAACTTTAGCCACAATATACTGGTATCTCTAAAAGAACTAGCCTAGAAGCAATCCAACTAGGGCCTAGTTTGCTCCAAGACAAAATACAACTTTTCTAACCTACACGTTAGTCAATGGTTCCATTAGATGTTTCGTTGATTTCCTAAGATTATGTGTAGGACATTTATAAGGTCTTTTTGATCTTGATCTTTGTTTAGATTTTCTTTTGAGAAGTTTTTGATAGAATGAGACAGCCTGAGCTTTGATCATTTCATTAGCTTCTATCTTGGTCCAATTGGGAGTCACTAGCTCCTTGATGTGGTTCTTGTAGAACTTCGACTGTCCATTTGGTTCAGGGTCATTTTGATTTTGTCATTCAAATTTTTTTTGGTTGAGTGGCATATGCTTTCCTCCCAAATTGTTTTGTTGTTGCATTGTTATTTAGTTCTTTATTCTTGCTTGACGGTATTCTTTGTTTCAAGAAGTTCCACACTGTTATATCTTTCAAATGCGATGATTTGTGCAGCCTTGGGATGTTTCAAAATTATATTGTTAGTATGATGGAGTTGTTGTGACCAAATCACACATCACCCCGTTGGACTGGGGACCCCCTTTTTGAACTCAGAAGTTTGTTAGGGGTTGTAATGCATCATTTTGTCAAGGTATGTAGGTTTGAGATTGATTGTATGTGTCCAGCGCATCTTATCCCTCTTTCCAACTATTCTGACGCCTTGATTGATGAAGATTGGAGGTAGTCAGTATGTTAGCTCATTTCCTAAATGCTCCTTGAATGTACCTTGGGCGCCTTGGTTGAATAAGGGATCTCCTCCTTGCAGAATGAATAGGTAATGAAGCTTAATTTGCAGTGAAGTGCCTTGAGTCATGAGGAAGATTTTGCCTTGAATAGGTGAGTCTCCAGTGAGTGCCTTGTGGAGGAGGATGAGATGATCCAATCTGAGCGCTTAGAAGTGGCTAGTAGCGCCTTTGAGAAGGTTCCAAGCACCTTGATAGAATGATAGAGCGCCCTAGTGTATCAGGAGCGCCTAGTAGAACCAAGTCATGTTTTTGAAGCGCCTTGACAAGGATGGAAGGCCATTTTTGCACCTAAATGAAAATGAAGGTTTTAGCGGCTTGGGTGTATTGGCATGAAACCTAGAGGATGGCGCCCATTCCTATATCCTCCTCTCTACTTTGGCGCCTTCATTGGAAACTTCAAGAAACCTCTTGAGAATTGCGCCTTGAGGGTGAGTGACTTGATTGTTTAAAAGTAACATCCAGTGAACGCTCAGGCAATAAAGTGTTGGGAACTCTCTACTTGAGCGTCTTGAAACTAAGTCAGAGGAATGATCAACATTACGCCTTGATTTGATGTTGTTTTGATCCAAAATTGAAAGAAATCATCTATCTGTAGTTAGGAGCATTAGGAGACAAGACAATTTGGGCGCTCATGATGAGGATTAGCGCCTTGATGAGACTATGAGCGCCTGAGTGAACCTTGATGGTGAGGTCAAAAGTGATATGCGCCTTGGAAAGATGAGTTGAGGTTGGTCCATTTCTAGCGCCCTGAAGTAGAGTTGTGTTTTTGTGCCTTCATCTCTCAATAGATGCGCCTTCAAGTGGAAAGGAGCGCCTTAAATGTTGGAGCGCCTAGGAGAATTTGAGATTGTTCAAGGAAGATGTGAATTGAGCTAAATGATGGAGCACCTTGAACTAGTTTAGAGGAGGCCACTTTTGCGCCCTTGATATGAGGAGGCCACTTTTGCGCCCTTGAGGAGTATATGCGCCTAGGTACAAAGCCTATCAAATTGCGCCTTAAAGAGTTTGAATGCTTGAGGAGCTTTTGAAGATTGAGCGCCTTGTGTTTGGAGGAATCAAGTTGGATGCTATTCAAAGACTCAACTCATAAGTGTTAGATAGAGAATAAGCGCCCAAAGTTAAAAGTTTGAAAACTTGCATTAAGTGAATTAGCGCCTTGATATTTGTCCATTTAAGAAGAATGATCATTACAAGTGTGCCTAAGGTGGGGGTATTGTTCCTAGCACCCACTGAAGGAAGGAGAGCACCTTACATACAAGATAGCGCCTTGATTAGGTGATTGAATTGGAACACCCTAGATACATCTAGCGCCTTAGGTGATTGGAGATGGAGTGTTTAGGCGCCTTGATGTGTTAAGAGTGAATTTAGTGCCCTGTGCAATAAGCGCCTTGAAAGAAATTCAGTGTTAGTTCCTTAGGATGAAACTAAGCGCCCTAGTCTTGCTTTAGCGCCTTGGGATGGATCTTTGAGGATTTTGGCGCCTATAACATATGAGCGCCTATGACAGAAGATTTTGGTGTCTTAGGTTGAATGAGTGAGCGCCTTTGAGACGAGCCTCCAGTGAGCGCCTAGGAGATTGGCGCCTAGTAGTGCAAGTAAGGTCTCAAGGAGCACCTAGGGTAAACCATCATGTTTTAGCGCCTTGAGTTGAGGGTAAGCAAATCACCTAATGGAGCGCCTTACAAAGGATTGAACGCCTTAAAAATGTTTAGTACTTTGATGAGTAAAATGACATTCAATCAGCGCCTAGATGTGGGATGGAGCGCCTTAAGAAGAGATAATGCCTTGAAGTGACTTAAAATGTCAAGGAGTAAGTTGACCAAATAAGCGCCATTTCACATTCATAATCATCATTCAGGCGCTTGAAGGTAAGAATCAAGTCATGTGAGTTTGACATGATAAAATTAGCGCCCATTGGTACGATCTTTAAACACTATCAAGCTACAAGGCATCAATTCCTATTGTGTAGTGAGCGCGTAAGAGGAGAGATAAGAACATCAATTCTATCCTAAGCGCCCTTGCACCTAGCTCCTCCATCTCAAGATTGGTCAAACAATTGGCGCCTAGTCTTTAAGAAAGTCAGCATGAGATAAGGATATGAGAGATCATAACATCATATATGGGTGCCCAAATGCATTTGCCCGTCCACCTTGAGCGCCCTTGACATAAACTTTCCATTTTAAGCGCCTTTCATACAAAGGTTTTTTTTTGAAAATTTAAAAGTTGCAAACATTAAATAACCGAAGCAGGCCGACCTAAGTGAGCCGCCAACATTTAAAAAGGGGTAAATTTGCTATATAAAGTGAGCGCTCCTTCTCATTTTTATAACTTATATTGCATTCTTTGAAAGGGGCAGCGAATTTGATAAGAGGGGCAGCGAATTCTCACTATAGCGGAGCGATTTTGTCAAGAAGGCAGCGAATTTTCACAAGGGAAGGCAGCAAATTGTTAGGAGCAGCAAATTGTGTATAAAGGGCATTGAATTTCTGATTTCAGGGCAGACTTGCGTTTAGAGGACTAACTTCAATATTTTTTTCAGAATTTTGCTCTTCTAGGACAAAAAAAACTTGACACAAGGTATGTATTAATCACTTCTACTTCACAGAAAATTGTCTCTTATTTTAAATTTGCAGATTTATATTCAGAAATCAGGATTAAAATATGTGTTGATCGACCTCTCTTGTACTTGGAAGATTGAGTGAAACTTGAAATTGAATAGGTGAAGTGTCCTTTAGAAGTTGGTGAAGTGATCTAGCATGATATCATTAATGTAGAAGACTTGTAGAATCTTTATTTCAATCTACTTATTCGAGTCCAGTCTTGCAGGTAAATGGGAATGACGGCCAAAGAGAGACAAGTCCTTATCAAGATGGATGCCAAGTCCAACATACCGGAGTCCAAGCTAGAAACACAGTGGAAGGATGTCGGCGACACCAACATGGGACACGTCAACCTGGAGGAGGTGAAAGACTTCTTGCTTGCCGTCACAAGGAACGAAGACATCAAAGCTATCGCAAAGAGCGGGATTGTACAGGCAGCTTGCTTTCCACTTGCCTTGCCGAGCGCCGAGCTAGTGTTGGAGTGTGTTCAGCATTATGACAAAGAGAAAAGACAGATTATAGCTAAGGATGGAACTGTTCTTGCCTACATGCAAAGGGAAGCCATTCAGGAGATCTTCAACATCCCGAAAGCAAAAGGAGTCTTCATATGCCCTACAACTGCTCAGATGACTTTCGAAGGCAACTCCAAGGTTTACATGCAAGAAATCAGGAAGAAGTGGATGAATGATTCATCGATGAAGATATACAACTCTGAGGATCCCAAGTATCACAAGGCTGACTTCAAGCAAGAGATAAGTTACCTGATCATGTTCTTGAATCGAGTAACAGGTACAAAGTCGGGACAGATTCTTTCGCATCAGTGTTATCCTCAGCTCCACCTGAAGAACATCAATCACTACAAGAGGTTTAATGATGCTTTCGCCATGTTCATAGTGAGGAGGTTAAGAGGTGAACTGCATAGAAGATTAACGGGTGCTGCTAGGAACTTCATTAAGCAGTATGGAAGGTATTATATTCAGTATGACAAGTTCACCTATATCAGGATTCAAGGTTTTACATCTTTCCCATATAGATTGCCTAGATATCCTTCAAACAGGATGGTGTTGCTAGAGGTTTCCAGACAGCTGTTAGAGTTTCATAAGATGCAGAAAGCAAGGAAGAAAGCAGGGGTTCAGTTTCCTCTTCAGCTGGGTAGATACTATTCTTGTCTGTCATTACAGGGAGCTGAGCATTCAGAAGTTGAGCTTCAGGCTTATCATCTGCATCCACATGATTCGAGGAGAGAAAACTTCGATCCACATGGAGCCATCAAGCAGTCTTATTCTTCTTACAAGCATAAAGAACAACTGGAGGATCACTGGGCTGATGCTATAGATGATGATGATATCAGGATGCAAAAGTGTTCAAGATTGAAATGGGACTTGATAAGAGTTACAAAGGTACTAAGAATTCCTGATCAGTTAGAAGGTGAAAGAGCTCTTCTTGGTGATGAGTATGATAAGATCCGCAATTTGCCTTATGAAGTCAACTGGGCTGATAGAGAAAAGGTTGATGATGAAGGATTGATAAGGCCCATCATTGCTATCACTGAAGAGCAGATAAATAAACAAGTACAAGCCTTGCTTGATGAAGGTAAGAGACTCACCTATACTAAGATGGGTGAAGTAGATCAGCAAGAACAACACAATGCACCTAGTAAAGATTCACGAAGCAGAGGAAGTGAGAGAGATTCAGGTCAGGGAAAGAAAAGAAAACAATTTGAGATTGTTCAAGGAGAATCCAGTAGAAAGAAGAAAAGGATAAGTATTGAAACTGCTTCTTCTAGACAGCCAGGTGACATCCCACTGACTCAAGACATAGTAGTACCTGCTGAGAATGTAGTTCCAGAAGCTCCAATTGAAGAAGTACCTTCTAGCCCACATGATACTGAGATCATCAATGAAGCAAATACCGAAGATAAGGATGAGGCTGAAGAGGAATCATTGCCTGCACAGGGAAGACAATTACAACAGCAGCAAGATCTTTCATCACTGCCAGAATGGTTACAGGAAAGAATCAGAGAGAATTGTGAACTTGAGAAGTGTCCTCCTCTTCCAGTTGATGAGTTACTTTTGGACATGTCAAAAGAGAAACCAAAGAAGAAGGCAAATATCCTTTCAAAGATCACTAAAGATGAAACAGGAGTAAGGAAGGTTTATGTAGCAGTTCCCAGGCTTGAAAAGAATATAGAGGATGTAACACCTGATGATTATGACATCAATACAATCGATCTGGGTCCTTTAACTGGATTGCAAGTAGAAGAAGAGCTTCAGGATTCAATTGATAATGCTCGAGCTATCATAAGACAAGAGACAGAAGGAAGAATCAAAGCTGAGCAAAGATGTCAAGCCTTAGAGCAGTACATTTAGCATTTGGTTCATCCTATTCATCAATAGGAAAGAGTTGCTACACCTCCATCTCTCCTTCCTCCAAGAACAGTTGAACATTTAGAAGAATTGAAGTCTTCATCTCACAGAATGAAGGACTGGATGAAAAGATCGAAGGAGGCTACATTTAGACATCTGGGAGATATTATGCAAGTAAGTGATAAGATTACTAGTCTTAAGGAGAGGGTACTTGCACTGATGACAACTTGTGTTGAATTCAAAGACCTCAAGGATCAATACTTGCCACACTTGAAGAGCTTGATGGAAACATCAGTTGATGAGTTGTTACATGCTGAAGTGATTGAAGAAGGTAAAACATATAACTTCTCTTCCTGGTATTATAGCTTTCGCATCAAAGGACAGTTGCTGGATAAAATAGAAATAGATGTCAAGAGTCAGAAGTGTACTTCAAAGAATTCAGGATGGAATACATGCCTCTTTGATGAAGATCTGTAATCCTTTTGGGGAGATGACTCTTGAGAATCTGAAAGAACAAGTTCAAGCTTTCTATTTTCAGGAAAATGATGTTACAGATGAAAGGCTTGATAGTATATTTTCACTTGCTGTCCACCTTGGCGACAACAAAGCAAGGATAACTGATTGGGAAAAGACACTTGGCCTCTATTCAGATGATGTACTTGAAGCCGAAGGAACCATTCAAAATGCGCCAAGTGTACCTTTGGAGGAAATCAAGCAAATAGTGTCCAAGTTTATTGAATGCCAAGCTTCTAGTGATGGATATTCACATGGGGATTCTTCATAAGATAATGATATATCATTCTTATCTTCTTGGGTGGCGTGCTTTTGTTCCTTTCTTCATAGCCTCCTTCATTTAATATAGATAGCCTCCTTCATTTAATAAAGTTGGCCTCTTTCATTTAATAAAGAAGAGTTTGTTACAACTACTTGTGATGTGGCTTGGTCTGGTCCGCTGGCTTGGCCGATCGATCTTGACCCTTCATTCATTTTGAGGTCTATAAAAGGGCTCTTGTTGTTCTCATTTGTACGGTTGAAAACTCTGAAATTGTTGCAAGAGCTCTCTGAGATAATAAAAGATTCATTGCTTCGGTGATTCTATTTGTGTTTCTGAGTGTTGCATAGTTTAGATTTTCAAGCGAACATCAAGTTATATTAAGTTTTCTTTAAGTTTATGTTAGCTAATGGAAGGTTTCTTTATTGCTTTGAGGTGAAATCTATAAGTTCATACCATTTGTAGTTTGTGGCTTGCAAATTGCAGTGTATGGTTAGTCTGAACAAAACTGAACATCAATTTGATCTTTATGTTTGTTGAATTCTTCATGAGCATAAGTGATTTAAACATCTTGTATACCCTAGAAGATTGCATCAATCTTGTGTAGTTGTTTATCTTGGCGAAGCAGGATCTGGTTTGGTTTCACCGTGAGCAGTAATCATCCTTACATCTAGGATTAGATTAGTGTTTCTAAACCTTTCATCTTCTGTTCTTTTTTTATCCATTTAGTTAGAATTAGAACCAAGAACATTATTGCCAAATCATATGCCATCAGTTGTAGTACCTAGATTCTCCACTATTCGCCTTCCTAATCATTGAATCAGCAGTTTATTTGAACAATTGTGTAAGTCCCTTTGTGTTTAAACAGCAAAATCATACTTAGTCACTGAGCCATCTCTTACAAAATCATCAGAAAGGAACCTTGGAGTCATCTTGTTTGATCACTTCGTTCAGCATTCGAGAGGCTTTGCTCAAGAGGGAGTCAGATACTTTGTATTTCACTCTAATTGTTGACTTGTCCAAAAACAAACATCAACAGGAGTGACAACCGTTGATTAGTTTTGATCCTATGGACTGCACAATGCCAAAAGATTGTCAGTTTGACACCTCATTTCTGTGTGCCATTGATTGCAGAAGTTCCAAGTTATATGTGGTGGGCCCATCTTTTTTTTTTCATTTGTTCGAGTAGTTTGTTTACAAAAATGATGCCAATGGGACACTTGGCAAACTTTCGCAGCTCCAAAAGGTTGTCAGAGCTAAAAGTTTTCTGCAATGTACCAATCATTAGATTGTAATGTTCCCAAATTATAATTTTTTTTAACTTTCTGATTTTTTTGTATTTTTTTTTGAATTTTGGAAATAAAATGCCAAACTGAAACAGCCAACTGGGAATTAATTGCAGTCTGATTACTAACAGTAAATGACTGAAAATACTGTATCAAACCCTCCCATTCAATGGACAGCCAAAATGAAACCCTCAATCAATGGAAACAAGTCAAATCTGAGAATAAAAATAAATTTATGCTGCTGGAATTATCACCATATAAACCCAGATCTGGTATTTTATATTATTGCAACAATACAATGCTGATTTTCAGAGATGTAACACAATATTCAGAAATTACAATGATGAGAACCCATCCAAATAGTGCCAAATTATGTACAGCTAACCATATGATTGGAAATATGCCAAATTGGGGATGAATTTGCTGTTGTATGGTCTGTAGCGTGCTGTAGCAGTGATGAATTCGCCTCCCTATACCTCTGTACTGACTGTAGAATGATGTCAAACCCTCAAATGTAGTGCGGCACCTCCCCAATGAAGTTGCTACCGCAACAAAAGATATAGATGATGGCGGTCAGCTGGAAGAATGTAGTGATCAGCAACAAATGGTGGTCAAGGGGATGGGTGATCAGCAAAATGACTATAGCGGATGACCCCTTGATGCAGTTCACGGCCTTTAATGTTGGTATTTCTGACCTAAACCAGTCGTCCTGATGATTGGATCAGCAACCAGTGATCAGAAATGTGCCTGTAACAAACATGAAAGATGGTACGATTGAGTGGGAAGGCTGCCAAGACTGTATGGAAACCTTGTGCAATTATGGCACTTCAACAAGTCACAAAAACCTGCAATAAAAATGGCGTCCAGCCACCCAAAATGGCTCAACTTCTGAAATTTCCCTTGGATGAAGGCGGCGCTCCGGAAAATAATGATATTGATCAGATCCAATACTCTAAAAATGTTGTCTTATGATTTGCTTGCAAATGTTAATTCTGTGAACCCTGAAAATTCACAGAAATCCTCTAAATTAGCTCAACATGCAAATCCTATGTGGAATTTGCGAATGCCAAAGATGAGGGTTTTCATCCTCACCTCTAGGGAAGAGAGTCAAGAGGGTTTTCGTCCCCCTGGTTTGCAGAAATACAGCCAAGGGTTTTCGTTCTTGGATGCAAAATCAAACACACACTTACATTGAAATGCCAAAATGAAATCTTGATAATGAAATGAAGCTAGGTGCCTTCTTGATATACCTTTCCAAAATGGGTCCGTGGATTTAAATTTCCCTCCAAGTATTTAAAAATATTATTTATTTATTTTTATTACAAGTATTTAAAAATAGTTTGTATTTTATTACTAGTGTTTAAAAATGCCTTTTATTTTAATTATATTAATATTATTAAGTTGCCCCTAAAATCATAAATTACCAGGCCCAACTTAAAATAATATTAATTATTTTAGTCCAAAAAAAGGGCACATGACATAGATCATGTTCACATCCAATGGCTAGCGCATCTCCAAAAGGTTGCAAAGGTTGTCAGTGTTTCCCATTGTGCCATTGGTTGGCGGTCTATGCAAGCTATTAGTACATGGTGGGGGCCTTTCCTTCCGCTTGTGTGGCCATAAGGAGATAAAATAAAGTAGCATCCACACGGCACACCTTTGCATCCCTAAAAGACACTCAGTCTGACAATAGAATTTTGTTGTGTCATTGGTCAAGGGCTCCCTCTTTGCAGTTGAGTAGGCCCTAATATTGTCATACATTGATGTTTAGGACATGCGAGCACCATTTAATTGATCATGTGTTGGCTCATCCAACGGACCACGCTCCTTCCTGAGGTTGTTCCATATTGTTAGTTTTGCTGTTGTGCCATTGGTCAGTGCATCCACATCCTCAAATGGTGGAGTTCAAAACTTTTGAATAGGTTCTTTTTTGTGCCATTCTTCATAATGGGCTGCATCTAATGAAAATCAATGATTAGTCATTCGTGGATATCTGCTGCCATGTTTTGAAATTCAAGAAGTTCCTCAATGATCGTGCTACAATGTTCAAGATGCATTCGAGGCATGCTTTAACTCCTCCACTTCAAATCAAAACAGCTGGCATTCATGTGTTGAGTGAAGGAGTTAGTTCATGCAAACAGTTACATGCAGGTTCAACAACATGATCAAGGCATTAATTGCTCACTTCGTGTTGTTTTTTAGTCTTGCTTCTCTATTTTATATAAATAAAAGAAACATGCTCACTTGTAGGGTAGAATGAACTAGGTATGCTCAAGCCATAGAGCTTTGTATACTACTATTTTCTCATGTATTTTCTAATTTCAGTAGCCTTCATGTTTCCAGTCTTGTTCTAGTGATCTATGAGTTTGTAGCTGTGGAGTATCATATGATTAATACAAAGCAGTTGTGATCTTTTTTGTCCCTCTTTTGTTTAGTCATAATTAGCTTTCTATTTACTTGGTGGATTCTTAAGTCACAATCCTGTTTGATTATTGCTGTGCAAATTCTGAAGTTAGAAAGTAGTAATCTCATCAGTGAATGATCTTAGATTGTTCACTTAGATTAGTTCTATTTCCGTGTTTGCATGTGTTTCTTTTTCCTCCCTTTTTCTATAAGTGAATTTAAGAATCAATTGAATAATATAAATAAAAGGAGCTGGCCTTTTAATCCCGGAGATTGTTCTGTAAGCCACATCCCATGCTCACAGACTTTTCATTCTTCATACCTATATGAGTGCATGTTTATAGTGAAGGTATAAACATAGATATCAACAGTTCCTATGTCCTCTGATTACAATGGACACGTGGAAGAATTTTGGATTTCTGCTCCTTACATGAAGCCAATTAACTCTTGATTTTTGCTTCCAGTGAGACTCCTACATTCTTAGAATGTGCTGAAATTTTGTCTTAAGGCTCTTTTCTATATCTGCATTGACATGATGCCACTCTCCCTAAGCAATATTCTCACGTATTTATGTGTTTCTTTAGCCACTATTCTTTTCTTTGGGAGATGTTGCCAAACTTTGCTTTCTTCCATTTCCTTGCTGCTTCTTTTATGGTCTTCAATTTTTAGGGAAGGATAGAGCATTTTGAGCCTTTTATTTTAGTATCCACCTTTTTTTGAGTTTTTCTTCAAACCTTGGATCTCAGATCCACATAACTTCAAACTTAAATTGAATACCTTGATGTTTGGGATCATCATTAATCAACAAATTTATAAGCCAATGATCAAATCCAGAAAAAGGAAGGACTTCAAATGGACACTTCATGCCTTTAACAAGCTACTCAGAGTTACAAAAGAGATCAAGTCCAGCATTTCCAAAATAAGATTTTTCCCCTCCATCCCATTGTTCCAAATGAAGCCTGCCATTTGGGTTCAATGTTCGTCATAACTGCTTTTTGATGAAATTCTTTTCAAATTCTGGCATGGATAGGATTTTTGTACAGAGCTACCCTTTTTCCAGAGGCTTTTAGTATTGCATTGAAATCCCTTCCCAGAATCCAGTTAGTGTTCTTATGTACATATCTCAAGGTTTCTAGATTCCCCCAACATGCTCTCTTTTTGTGGGTCCCCATTAGCATACACACATTGGAAATGGTAAACACAAGGCTTTCTTTCAAATCTTTCATGCATATATTGATGAAGTGACTACTGAGATAATCTTGGGGTTTCAAAGCATAGCTATTCCTCCAGAAGAGCTCGATGAAGCTACCACTGGCCGATATCAGATCCCTTTTGCACAAGTTAGGCAATGCTCTTCATTGATCTTAGTCTCTTGGAGCAGAACCATATATAGGTATTGCTCCTTTATCGGCTGCTTGATTAGGCGGCATTTTTTGGTGCTGAGATTCTTTTGACCACTTGCTTTCCTCCTGTATTATCCAACTCAGCCAGAATATCCTCCATGTCTTCATCTTTGTTTAACAGCATAATGCCAATTGAGATCTTGAATCATCCTTTTTCCTCATTATCTTTGGTGCGGGAAAATTTTGGGGCTGCTAATTCTGTCCCATGATTCTAAGATTCGAGGTACTCTCCTCTATTCAGTCTAGCATGTGAATCCTCTTTCACAAATCTTCCTTCGGTTGGAACAGAAGAAGGATTCACTTGGTTTTATCTTATCCAAGCACATAATCCAAAATTTCTTTTTCTGGTTTCTCCATCAACACTAGAGACAATTGATAGTGTTGAATGTTAGTTTGATGCCAAATCCTGCTTCAAAGTCCTTCCACAATTTCTGCACTTCACCGGCTGCTTCTGCGCCTCAATTTAGTCATAAAATATGAAACTTTTCTTTTCAATTAATTTATTTTATTTTTCCTAGAGAAGTTTGTTTTCTAGCTATCTTTGATAATTATGAATAGCAAGTTGTTGCATCCGAGTAAAGAATAATCAATTATTCTCCATAAATGGCAGTATATACGAGATATAATTGGTGTGGGTTTCTCCAAAGAGGATTGTTTGCTTACTCTCCTTTTGGATATTTGCAGATGGTATCAAATGAAAGTCAGTATGAGATGGGAGGGTTCAGATGAAGTTGCTCCTGGCTTCCCTGCTCGCGTGGTGCAGTATGAAGGTATTTTTCATTGTGTTTTGGAGTTAAGATATTAAAAACATATTTTAATTTTTCTTCTGGTATAATGGTTTACATGAGAGTCAATTCCAAGACTGTTACATTCTGATTCAGATGAATTTTATGGCATTATAACAACTGTAACTTTTAGAGGCAATCATACCTGGACTCCATGATGGTGATGTCTACATAGTTGTTCAGTGGATAATAAAATGACTACTGACCACTGACTAGAATGCTATTTAAAGGAGGCGTATTCTTTTCATAGCAATAAATGATTAATGAATTTGATTCTTTATCACATTTGCTCAGAGAACATATATATCAGTCACAATGAATGGAGGAAATATAGCAATCATTCCATCTCGCATGCGTATTCCAGTCAGATCATTTCTTTATATGTATATGTATATATATGCGTGTATATATATGGACTATCTCTAAGAATGGATTTCTTATCTCTCATTTACAAAGGGTCCTACTTTTTGAGTTGCATAATGTAGGAACTGCATTATACAGGCGAGATTGACTGGCCTATGTGAAAAGAAACAAGTTGTGGAAAGGGAAAAAGATATGAGACAAAAGAAAAGAGGCACACTTGCTGTTCATCCTCCTCCAACATCAGCAACTACAGAGTGTCTTAATATGGACAAGGCATGAAAGTTAAAATGATCAGTGCTTTCAAATATATTGTCAACATTGGAGGACAGAAGTGGATAGCAGAGTGGCCAGGCACATATATGAAGGTGGTTTGTTCACCTTATGAGCAGAATATAGTGAGGGCAATTGGCACCATACCTGAAGTATTCTAAAGCCCCAGTGTGAGGAGGTATATGACAACCTTGCTAATCATTTTGTCCCAGTTTTTAGCATACCGAGTTAAGGTGGCATTAGTAGTCCCTTGTTTAGTATTTCACGCCTTTGAAATTATAAATCAAAGTTTCAATGAAGAAAGAGAGGGTTCAAATAGCATTAAGGGTGAAGATTGAAAGTGGCTCAAATAAGGATGCAAAATGATGCAAACTAGCAAATAATTAAAGTTCAATTAAAGATGAAAGTGGTAGGTGTTGTGACCATTTTACAACATCTCCCCATTGCAAATGGGGTCCCCCCTCTTTTTGGCCCAGCTTGAGTTTTTGCTCTGTTTCCGAGGTTTCTACTCGGTTTCCATTCTAATCAGGAATGAAGTTCTAAGCAATTAGCTCATTGATCCTTGAGGAAGTGAAAAATGAGGGATTCCTCCTGCATATGATTGAAACCCTAACAAACCGTACCTTAGACAGATTGGGCCAGTCCATGGCAGGGATCCATCTTTTCAAGGAATATGAACTCTCTCACCCTCTTACTCCCAACATGAAGCCCCGTTCCAAACAAACTGTCCTACTTAGATGAGTTCAATCCAGAGGGAATTCAGTAAAGAAAGGTTCTGAAACTTAGTAAAATTTCAAGCAATCAGTCCAAGAGTCATTCCAGGACCTTCTGTCTGGAAGGAGTTCCTGACTGGCAAATTTTTGAACACCCTGAAATTTGCGCCCAGGAACCAGATTCCCTGACCATCAGGAATTTGCGATCAGAGAAATGATTCCAGTTCAGACTGGAATTTGTGACCTGAATGACTGAATCCTGAGTAGTCAGGAATTTGTGACCTCACTCAAGATTCCAGGACAGATTGAAATTTGCGACCTAAGGTCATGAATCCAGGACAGGCTAAAATTTGCGACCTAAGGTCAGGTATCCCTGATAGGATGAAATATGTGCCAGAGGTCCAAATTCCTTGACCATCAGGCATTTGCGACCTGGAGGAAGATTCTTGAGCACCCTGAAATTTGCGCTCTGGATAAGTCATTCCTTGACTGACTGGAAAATGCACCCCAGACAGAGATTCCTTGATAGTCTGGAATTTACACTCAACAGGAAGATTCCAGTCAGGGATGGAATATGCACTCAGATGATCGATTCCTTGGTGGCATGGAAAAGACGACAGGAATAGTAGTCCACAGGGAGTGTCTTGTTCAAAAGCTTCCGAAGATAGCAAAAGCTTAGCCCAGTAAAGATCCGAACTAGGTTCTTGGATTCTGAAACATGAAAGTCCAAAGCAAATAGGCAGTCCTTTGTCAAAATTCAAAGATCCTTGCCAAGCTAATGAATTCCATCAGCGAGGAAATTCCCCGAGACCATGAAAAATGCGCCCCTAGACTAGAAAGGATTCCTCTAGGACGGAGATTCCGGAACACCTCCCAAAATATGCCAGGGATGAAGAATTCGTGAGGACAGTGGAATTTGCGCCTTGGATGATCATTCCCTGACAGACAGGAATTGGCGCCAAGTCTCAGGAATCCAGTACCCTAAGGAATTTGCGCCCAACAAGGAAATTCCCTGAGCAAGTGGAATTTGCGACCAAGATATTCCTTCCTTGATCCTCAGGAATTTGCGACTTGGAAATTCCTTCCTTGACGGATTGGAAAATGCGCCACAAACACCAAGATTCCTCGACCACATGGAATATGTGCTAGGGATGGAAATCCACACTTGGGGAAATTCTCGCTCAAACTCTCCTAAGGAAAGTAAAGGTTTGGCTCCACAATTCATCCGGACCTCTAGGTTAAGGCTTTTGAATTCCATCCTTACAAGTCTTAAAAAAACAAAGAACTCGTCGAAGTGTTGAAAAGTTTGCGAAAATGTTTGAAACTCAATCAAATCCCTGAGATCTTGTCCAGGTCGCGAAATCCCGTACCCTCTAGAAAACGCCCCTAAAGAGCAAACAAGGATTCCCTGACGACAAGGAATCCCCGACACCTCTCCACTTGCGCCTTGAACAAGGGATATTTCCTTGACATAGTGAAATCCTCGACCACTCGGAAATGCGCCCACCGCTTGAATAAAAGACAAAATAGTAAGTCGGCCAAATCTATGGCGGCTAGAGGTTTTAAATAAGACAAAAATGCAAGTCGGCCTGTCTTGGTCGGCCAAGTGGCAAGGAGGGGCTTGAGCGCCTATATAAGGAGGGCGCCCAAGCTCATTTCTACCATTCAAACTCAAATCCAAAACAAAAAGCAGGTTCAGCTACAGAAAAAGCAGAAATAGACACTAGAAAACCAGATTTTAAGCATTCAAGGAGCAGATTTCACCATTGGGAGAACAAATTTCATCAAGGAGCAAGACAATTTCTGCATTTCCAAGGCGAATTTCATCGAGGAGCAGCAGTTTCTATAGGATTGAAGCAGATTTCTGCAGTCCAAGGGCATAATTCATCATTCCAAGGCAAATTTCTTCATTCCAAGGCAAATTTCTTCATGAGGACTGGAAATTTCTGAAGTTGAAGGGCAGATTTCTTGGTAGGAATCCATTGAAAAATCAGAAATTCCTGCACAAAACTCAGAAATACATTAGAAAATCAGAAAATTCTTCATTAAATCTACTTAAAAATCAGAAGTCTATTATCCAAGGACAGGTTTGTGCATGTAAAGCATAGGTCTTTTCCACCTAGAATATTTCTATTCTTTCCTTCCTATGCATTTGGCTTCATGAAATTTTAGTCCCACATGCATAAATCCATAGTACTTGCTTCTCATGTTGGGAATAAAGTCTCTTTTTTCCGCCTTTACTCTTACTCCTTGAACCTTATACTTTGTATTCTTTCCTTGATTCCACAGGGACATGGCAAGCACCAAGGCCGGTTCTTCAAGACAAGCTCAAATGCGGAACGTCCTTAAGGGTACACTTCCAGAGTCCAGGATCATCTCGAAATGGGGGAACATTAGAGATACCAACATCCACCCCTCAAGCATGGAGGAAATCAGGAAGCGGATATATGGAGTAGATGGATGCCCTCCATCCCAGCTCACAACAAAGCTAGTTCAAAGTGGAATTGTGCCCGCTGCATGTTTCCCACCTGCCATTCCTTGTTCCGAGTTGATCATGGAGTGTTTCATGCACTATGATCCCGAACGTCGGATGATTGTTGGCCGCAATGACACAGTGATAGCCTATTTTGCCAAGGAGAGGATTGCCGAGGCATTCAACATTCCTATGTATGGCCCCGTCGAGTACACAAGCAAGGAGGAAGCATCCGACATGTTCAAGGCTGATCCCTCGACCTGTCTAGGAATCATCAATAATTCATGGATGTAGAAGAACAGACCTCACCATTCCAAGCTGCCTAAGGGACTCCTCAAATCCGACTTCAAGCAGGAGCATGGAGACCTCGTCATCATGTTGAACAGGATCATGAGAAGTCCTCAATCTTCAACCTTCGAGCCATGGATGTTCTACTACATTGAGGAGATCACTGCCGGAGTGAAGATGATAGACTGGGCGCAAATACTCAGCGACAACATTGATGAACAGTTTCGGAACCTGGAGGATTCAAAGGCATTTTACATGAGTTCCTACGTAATCTACATGATGGCAAGTAACAATAGATACAAGGGACTGTCATGGAAGGGACGCGTCGGGAATTCCGAAGGACAAGTTAGAGTCTATGACTGTTATCCACAGCTTCATCTCCAGAGCATAGCTCATTTCAAAAGATATAATGACACATTGGCTATGCACATCACAAGAACGCTTCAAGGAGGCACTCACCAAAGTTTGTCACCCGAGTCGAAGCAGTTGATCAAGACATATGGCTCCTGGCGTAGTTGAAAAACTCGGACTCGGCAAAAACTCGGCAGACCCAAAATTTTTAAAAACTCGGGACTCGCCAAAAACTCGGGGAAAAACTCGGCAATAACTCGGCAAACATAACTTTTGTAAAAATATTCTTAAAAATATTGTAAAAAGACTATCATATGAAAGGAGAGATTTTGGACTGCGTTATAATTTATTTATAAAATATGTGCATTATTTATAAAATTTTGACAGTAATTTCCTATTTAATATTAAATGACTGGTCACTGTATTATAAAAATTAAAAATTAAAAAATGACTATATAATATGAAAGAAGAGTTTTTGGACGAAATTACGATCGGTTAAAATTTATATAGGATTATGATGATTTTAATTTTTTATTTTTTTAGTCAATGACTATTAAAAAAATCGAAATTTTAAAAAGACGGTATCATATGAAAGGAGAGCTTTTGGACAAACTGTCAAAATTTAAAATGACTATCATATGAAAGGAGAGCTTTTGGACGAACTGATGAAAGGAGAGTTTTTGGACGAACTGATGAAAGGAGAGCTTTTGGACGAACTGTCAAAATTTATATAAATTTTGACAGTTCGTCCAAAAGCTCTCCTTTCATATGATACAGGCATTTTAAATTTTAATAGTTTAAATTTAAAATTTATAATCAATGATACATATTACATATTATAGTGATACAGTCTACTATGAGTTCGTCCAAAGTCCAAACATACAGTCTACTATGAGTTCGTCGGCGACTCGGCGTCCACATTCGCAACAAAATTTGGACAGTTCGTCCAAAATCTATCCTTTCATATGATACAGTTCGTTTAAAATTTCTTTCTTTTTTAACAGTTCGTCAGAAAGTTGAAACCTTAGCTTTGCCCTCGCGTCAGATTTCGCCTTCAGTAGCACCGCTGGGAGGGAGAAAAACTCGCGATTTTTGGCTTTAGGGTTTTGGTTTTAATGAGCCGATTTTTTGCAGAAAAACTCGCGATTTTTGGCGATTTTCACTGAAAAACTCGCTGCGATTTTTACCAAAAACTCAGGCCGAGTTTTGCAGAGAAAAACTCGCCCTAGGTTTTGCCTCGCGAGTACTCGCGGGTCAGGCGAGTTTTCAGCGAGTTTTACAACTTTGGCTCCTGGTACATCCAGTTTCCGAAGTTCACGTACATCCGTGTGCAGGGATTCTCTGCCTTCCCGTATAGGCTGCCGAGGTATCCTTTGGATAAGATGTTCCTGCTGGAATTGACTAGGCAACTCTCGGCGTACGATAAAATTCAGAAGAAAAAGAAGAAGGCCGGGATAGCATTCCCAATCCAAATGGAGGATGCAGTCGAAGTATGTCCATCCCTCCAAGCTGCGAAGAGATCCAATGAGGAACTACAGTTTTACAACTTAGTGACCCATACCTCGCGAGCAAACTTTGATCTGTTCAATACCACTAGGGTTGCATGTGGAAGGAAACAGACACAAGGTCCACTTGGAGGATCACTGGGCGAATGCTGAGGATGATTTCGAGATTTGGAGGAGGATGTGCTCCCGGCTGTCCGTGGACATGATCAGGGCAACCAAGGTTTTTTCAGTTCCGGATCAAGTCAAGGAGAACGAAAAGCAAGTCCAGCCTTCCTTCGAGCAAGAAAAGGATAAACCTCTTCCACCACTTATTTGGTCCGAGCCTGAGGTTACCCACCTAGATGAACTAATGGCACCCGTGCTGACAAGAACACAGAAGTGGTTAAGCCAACAGACGGAGAGGTTGCATAAGAAAGGCACTCGCCCGACTTATAACTTGATGGGAGACTTGGAGTCTCAGTCTTCCGAAGAGGACATGACCGAAGGAACACCCGCAAAGGAATAAGGCACAGGGAGATAGGAAACAAGAAACAAAACTGCAGAGGATCCACTGGCAAAGAGAGTAAAGGCCCAAAAGGAGTCTATCAAGAAGCTAGCCCAAGAGGAGTAGAATACAAGTAGGCCTCATTCCGCCAGCACTTCTTCTGCCTAGGAGATTGATCTATTCTCCGATGACAATTTGCAAACAGCTAAGGATAAAGGGCCCGTGGAGGAGGAAATGATCCCGAATGAGCACAGTGAGAAAGAAGACAATGAGTCCATGGATTCCACCCAAGAGCGGATTCCCAGCCTGATTATAGGAGATCATCCTAACCATTCCTCACGAAATCCAGGGGAGTTCCGAATTGAAGACATGCTTCATCACCCTGATCTAGAATTCTTGAATGAGTTCAATTTCGGTGAAGTGCCAATACCCATACCACAAGTGGATCAGGAACCGCAGAACCACTAAGAGAAGTCAATCCATCCATAGGACCCAAGTGGTTGCAAGATAGATTGAAGAAGAAGACAGTCAAGAGGAATGATCCTTCGGCCGAACTTGGAAACTTCCTGGCTAGGATAGGAAAATTCGCAGACTCGAAGAAGCCAAAGAAGTTTTCTAGGATCACTAGGGATGAATCAGGATTTTGCCAGGTAGAGATAGTAGTTCCAAGGGTAGATGAGGCGAAAGAAGACATTAGTCCTGAAGATTTTGACGTAGTGACAGTCGACCTTGGACCAACTACAAAGGGACAGGAAATGGAGGAGCTGGAGGATTTCGTTGCCGCCGTCAAGGAAAGATTGAAGAGGGAGGAAGAGAAGAAGAATCAACTGAGGCAGGAGAATGAGGAATTGAAGCGTTACATCCAACATCTCATGGGTCCACTACAGTCTGCCCAAGGAATAACGGCCCAACCTGCAAGCATAACCAGGGATTCACTAGCAGAGTTCGAAGTGTTGAGATCGGCTGGTCATGCAGCGAAGGAATGGATGGGGAAGGTCTTGGATAGAGCTCATAAGTTTATAGAGGATCTCGTCCAGGTGAACGGGAGAGTTGCTGCACTCATGGACAGGACTCAGGCAATTCTGGAGGTTTGTCAGCAATTCACTGTTGTCCAAGAGGAAACCATCCCAAGACTGAAAGCGCTGATGAACACTTCGAAGCAGGACTTGGTTAGAGACAAAGTAATACAGGCAAATTTAGCCTATGATTTCCTCAGTTGGTACTGTTGATGATTGTTTTTAGACAAGTCAACAATAGAGCAAAACACTAAGTCTCTCACTCTCTCTTGAATAAAGCTCTTCATAGGCTGAACTATGTGATCTAGTGAAGTAACTCCAAGGTTCCTTTTCTTATGATTTGCAGTGGATAACTCAATGACTTGATGTGATTTTGCTGATGAACACAAAGGGACTTACACAATTGTTCTAACAACTTGATTGTTTCACTCACTAGAGGCGAACACTTGGAATATCTTATGGCAATGAGGTTCTTCAATTCTAATTCCTAATGATGATGAAGAAAAAAGTGCAAAAGACAAAGGTTTAGGAAACTACTCTAATCCCTAGATGCAAGAAACAATTATTGATCAGGTGAAATCAACCAGCTTTGTTTTGCCAAGTTAAACAACTACACAAGGTTGATGCAATCTTCTAGGGTAATCAAAGATGTTCAAATCACTTGTGATCATGAAAGTTCAACAAACACAAACGATTGAAGTTAAGTTCACTTTGTTCAGTCTAACCATGCATTGCAACTTGCAAGCCACAAATCACAAATGGTATGAACAGATAGATTTCACCACGAAGCAATAATAATCACTTTCATCAGCTAACATAACACTTAAAAGAAAACTTAATCCAATTTAACATTCGCTTGAAGAGATCAAAAACCATGCAACATTTAGAAACATATATAGAATCACCAAACAATGAGTCTTATATTATTTCAAAAGAGCTCTTGCAACAATTTTCAGAGTCTTCAACCTTACAAATGAGAGCAAAAAGAGCCCTTATATAGACCTCAAGAATACATGAATGGCCAAGATCAATCGACAAAGCCAACGGACCAGATTATGCCACCTAAGCAGGCGGTTACAACAAACTCCTATTTTTAGCATATGAAAGAGGGAACAAAGGCACATTTCCCAAGAAGATAAGGATAACAAATCAATAGCGTATGAGGAATCTCCATGTGAGTAACCATCACTAGTGTTATGGAATTCAATGAATCTGGACACCACTTGTTTGATATCATCAAAAGGTACACTTGGCGTGTTCCTAGTGGTCCCTTCGGCTTCAAGCACATCAGCTGCATAAAGGCCAAGTGTCTTCTCCCAATCGGTCATTCTAGCTTTGTTGGCGCCAAGGTGGATAGCAAGTGAAAACATGTTATCAAGCTTCTCATCAGAAACATCATCCTCTTGAAAGTAGAATGCTTGAACTTGTTCTTTCATGTTATCAATAGTCATCTCTCCAAAAGGATTGCATATCTTCATCAAGGATGCATGTATTCCATCTTGGATTCTTTGAACCACACTCCTTACTCTTGACATAGCTGTTTCAACCTTATCGAGTAGCTGTCCTTTATTGCGAAAGCAATAGTACCAAGAAGAGAAATCATATGTTATGCCTTCTTCAATCACCTCAGCATGTATCAACTCATCAATTGAAGTCTTCATCAAACTCTTCAAATGTGGCATATATTGTCCTTTGGTAGCCTTAAACTCAGCACAAGCTGTCAACAATGCAAGCACCCTTTCCTTGAGATCAGCAACCTTATCATACACTTGCATAATATCTTCCAGATGTCTATATGTTGTTTCCTTTGACCTTTTCATCCAATCTTTCAACCTATGAGATGAAGACCTCAACCACCCCTCAAGATGTACAACTGTTTCTGGAGGAAGAATAGGTGGAGGTGTAGAAACTCTTTCCTGCTGATGGATAGGATGAATTAAGTGTTGAATATACTGTTCCAATATTTGACACCTTTGCTCAGCCTTAATCCTACCTTCTGTTTCCTGTCTTATGATAGCTCGAGCATTATCAATTGAATCTTGAAGTTCTTCTTCTACTTGTGCCCCAGTCAGCGGACCCAGATCAATTATATTGATATCATAATCTTCAGGTGCAATATCTTCTATATTCTTCTCAAGTCTTGGAACAGCTACATGTACTCTCCTTACACCAGCTTCATCTTTTGTTATCTTTGAAAGAGTAGTTGCTTTCTTCTTTGGTTTTTCAGTAGACACGTCTAGAAGCAACTCCTCAACTGGAATGGGATGATATTTTTCCACTTCACAGCTTTCTTTAATTCTATCCTGTAGCCACTCCAGCAATGATGAAAAATCTCCTAGCTGTTGTACTTGCCTTCCTTGCATGGGCAATGATTCCTCTTCAGCTTCATCTTTGTCTTCAGTGTTAGCTTCATCAATGATTTCAGTATCATGTGGACTTGAAGGCACCTCTTCAAATGGAGTATTCGGGACTGCATCTTCAACAACATGTACAACTATATCCTGATTCATTGGAGTATCTCCTGGTTGTCTAGATGAAACAGTTTCAATGCTTATCCTTTTCTTCTTTTTACTTGATTCTCCTTTTGTAGATTCAAGTTGTTTTCTTTTCTTTGTTTGACTTGAATCTTTTCCATTATCTTTACTTCGTGAACTTTTGCCAGATGCACTATGTTGTACTTGCTGTTCAACTTCTCCCATCTTAGTGTAAGTGAGCTTCTTTCCTTCATCTATCAGTGCTTGTACTTGCTCTTTTGCATGTTCCTTAGTGATAGCAATGATAGGTTCTATCAACTCTTCATCATATACTCTTTCTCTATCAGTCCAGTCAATGTCATATGGCAGGTTCCGTATCTTATTGTTTTCATCACCTGAAAGAGTTCTATCATCATCTAGCTGATCAGGAATCCTCAACACTTTTGTAGCTCTCACCAAATCCCATCTTAACCTTGAACATTTCTGCATCCTTATATCATCATCATCAATAGCATTTGCCCAATGATCTTCAAGTTGCTCTACATGCTGATAGGTAGGATATGATTGTTTAACAGCTCCATGTGGGTCGAAGTTCTCCCTCCTTGAATCATGAAGATGTAAATGATATGCTTGAAGCTCAATCTCAGAATGTTCGGCTGCTTGAAGGGATGGACATGAATAATATCTCCCCAGTTTGAGAGGAAACTGAACACCGGCCTTCTTTCTTGTCCTTTGCATCTTATGGAACTCTAACAACTGTCTCAATACTTCCAACAGTACCATCCTATTAGTAGGATACGTCGGCAATCTATATGGAAAGGATGCGAAGCCCTGAATTCTTATATAGGTGAATTTATCATATTGAATATAGTATCTTCCATATTGTTCAATGAAGTTCCTAGCAGCACCTGTCAACCTCCTATGCAACTCTCTTAGCAACTTCCTTACTATGTACATGGCCAATGCATCATTAAATCTCTTATAATGATTGATGTTCTTCAAATGGAGTTGTGTATATCATTGATGTGATAGGATTTGGCCAGATTTCACGCCTACTTCTCCTTTAGATGTCAATCCCTTGTATACCACATTTCTTGCCAGTATGTAGACAAGATAGGAAGTCATGAAGAAAGATTTTGACTCATCAAAATTTTCAAATTGCTCATCAAGGTAATGACTATAAGCCCAGCCCAATCGATCATCTTATTCTTTGTGAACACATGATCAAAGTATTTATACATCCATCCTTCAAAAGTTGATGATTGAGGCCTACCTGTTACTCTATTCAAGAACATGATGAAGTAACTTATCTCCTTCTTGAAATCCGCCTTGTGGAACTTCGGATCTTCAGAGTTATATATCTTGATTGAAGAATCTATCATCCACTTCTTCCTTACTTCTTGCATGTACTGCTTGGAATTGCCTTCAAAGGTACGTTGGGCAGTTGTAGGACAAATGAACACTGTCTTCCGGTTTGGGATGTTGAAGATCTCCTGAATGGCTTCTCTTTGCAAGTAGGCTAGGACAGTCCCGTCTTTAGCCACAATTTGTCTTCTCTCTTTGTCATAGTGTTGAATGCATTCTAACACTAATTCGGTGCTAGGTAGGGTAGGTGGGAAGCATGCTGCTTGTATGATTCCACTCTTTGCAGTGGCCTTGATGTCTTCATTCCTTGTAATGGCAACTAAGAAATCCTTCATCTCCTCTAGGTTGACGTGTCCTATGTTGGTGTCTCCCACATTCTTCCAATGAGTCTTGAGCTTGGAGTCGGGTATGTTGGACTTGGCATCCATCTTGATCATTACTTGACGCTCTTTCGCTGTCATGCCCATCTACCTACAAGACAACAACTCAATAAGAGACTTGAAATGATAAGATTTATCTCTATAAGTCTGATTTTGGATGACAAAACTATGAAATTCTGCAAATTAAGTAAGTAAAAGGCAATATTATTGACTGAAATACAGCAGAAATGTACCTTCAAATTAAAAAATAAGTGCAGATTTCTGTAGAAAATGATGAAAATCAGTTATAAATGACAAAAATCAGACTTCAAAAGTGCAGATCTGCCTTTATTAATGCTGCTCCTCCTCCTCCTAAATTCGCTCCTTGATGAGTTGTGAATGAATGATGTCCAAATGAGAGAGGGTGCCCTCTTTATATAGATAATCTGCCTTAATTAAATGCAGGTCGGCCAAGTAGAGAGGTCGGCCAAGTTGAGTATTAAATGCAAAGTTCTGAAATTTTCAAAATTTGAAACAAATCTATTATATATAGGCGCCAAATTGAAGTGATTTATCATGAAGGGGCGCCTAGGCTTACTTAGGACTAATCTTTGACATTTAAAGCTTTATCTCACATTCAACCTCTTAAGAGGTCTCCTTGCTTCTATACACTTGAATCTATGATTTCAAGCTTCCTTGATTGCTAGGCGCATAGTGATGATGATTGAGGTGTGGATTAGCGCCTAACTCTTGGAGGATGATTTCTTAAAACTTGATTCATCTCATGGACTTTATGCATATTTTACTCCTTTAGGCTCTTAGACGATGAGACAAATTCATGTATTCTTCCTAAGGTGCCCATCCAAGGCATGATGTCTTATAATCCTAGGCGCTGATTTGAGGTCATTTTGACCGTATAGGGCGCCTAGTTTCTTTCAACAAGTCGCTAGATGCTACATCACCCTCTCTCAAGGCACTCATACAAGATCATTTCAACACAAGAGTGGGCCTATACCTTTTGATTTACTCTCTTAAACCTTCTAAAGCTTTATAGAGACTTCTCCATCTTTACATGCCAAATTTCAAAGTTTTCGAGCTCTCCCCACTTAGGGCCCTAAAATTGAGTAAAGAGACAAGGAAAGGGCCCATCTAGGAATGTAAAGGTACTTACTCCATTTTCAAACTTTCAAACCCCTTTATGGTTCAATGGAAATATTTTGAATCTTAAGCTTGCATAATGAAATGTCCATTGATGTTAGGCGCATATGGATAATTAAAATCACAAAAATTGGCGCCTAGCTAGTTGAGGTCTTGACAAGGCTCTAAGGCGCACTTTGGGTAGTGTTCATAGCATGATATAGCGCCTAGACCCTTTAGGTGATTTACTTATGTATTGATCAAGGCATCATTGCTTGAAGACCTTCTTACCCCAAGGTGATTTCAAGATTCAAGGTTCCTAGCCTTCCTATCTCCTAGGCACTTAAATGAGGTTGTTTGAGTTAAATCAGCGCCTAATGTTCTTCTAATTTCTAAAGAGGCTATTTATCTTATGATGATCAATTCTTGAAACTTAAATGCATTTCCTAACCAAGGCGCTGATTTGGGATCTCATTAACATGGATTGGCACCTTAATAGAATTCATGTCCTCTTTGATACTAGGCGCTGAAATCAGATTGTCTTGGTGGCAAAGTGCGCCTAGGGTCTTAACTCATCACATGATAGTTCAACTTCATCCTTGACTAAGGGGCTCTCAATGAGCCATATCCTCCTATGTCAGGGGCCCAAACTATCATAAAAATGCGCCTAGATACTCTTGGTGCTAAACTTGTCATTTTGGCGATTTTAAACTTACACTTAGATTTCCTGGAGATTATCCTATCCCTTAGGCATTAGATTTCATGATCTTGAGCTTCTTACATTCAAGGCGCCCAAAGTTGATTCTTCAAGTATAAATTGGTGCCTAGTCAGATAAGGTCCCCCCCCCCACTTACCTTAATCTTCCATCATTACAATTGCTCTTAGAAGACTTGTCAAGTTTCAATACCTTCAAGATTCATAATTTCAAGCATACTTACCTCTAGGCGCTCATGATGATGATTTGAGCAACAATAGGCGCCTAGACTCCTTCAGATGTTTAATCTCCTCCCAAGGCGCCCCAATGAGATCACACATGTATAGAAATGCGCCTTGGCTTGAAAAGGTTTAGATTTGGACAATTAGAATCACCTTAGGGTCTTAACTCCTCAGGGCGCTCCCTGCTGACTACTTGAATCATCCTTCCCACTCAAGGCGCACTCTCAAGGTGCTGCAGATGACAAAGGGCGCCTAGATCCATACTTAACCATTTCTATTTTTAGATCTCCACTCATTGAAGCATGTTGAACTCAAGACCTCACTCTAACATAAAACCCTCTGATTTTGACTTAAGGAAGGCTCTATACTGCATTTGTAAAGCTTATTCGCTGACTGACTCTAAGAGAAAACAAAACAACTAACCCAAAATAACTAATCCTCTAAAAAAACTGGGGGTCCCCATTTGCAATGGGGTGATGTGTGATTTGGTCACAACAGGTACTCCGCCTTGGTCATGAAGAGAGACAATCTTGAGAAGATTGAGGGTGACACAACCCAGGCCCACGCCATGTTGAGAGAAATCCAGGACAAAATCCTTGTGTCCATGGAGGCTTGGTTTGATCTGGAAGTAGCACAGGATGGAGTCATCAACTTGGAGGAGTTGAGGGGCAAGATGCGGAACATATACTTCAAGGCTGATTATCCTACCCAGGGGTCCCATCTTGAGGATGCGTCTTCATTCCTGATCTTCATGAACAGTATCCAGGAACTGAGGGCGGATTGGGAGAATGTTCTCACTGCTTGCGCCACCACCTCGTTAGTCATGGAATTCAGGTTGGAAAACATGCCCAGTATTCCTATGGAGGAATTGGAGGTCGTCCTGACTAGGTTCATGGAAGCAGAGACTAGGGAACAGGGGGAAGTTCTAGAGGAACATGACTGTCTTGTCCAAGAGTCCTAGTTAGCATGGGCACCGAGGACAGGTGGCGGTCCTCTATTCATGCATACTGATGACCCCACCTACCACCTTTAGGGTTTCTGACCTGGGCACATACTTCAAGGAAATCAGATTTCCACCCCCCCTCTATGTACTTTACTTGCCTATATAAAGGCTTGGGCGCCTCATTTGAAAGGGTCCCTTTTTGATTGCATTTTCATCTTAGGCTCTCTAAGCACCTAGCTTGTTAGTCTTATTTCTGTATCACTCCATTCTTGGAGGCATAAAACTTCAAAGGATCAGTAAGATTGTTGTAGAAACATCTTCCAAATCAATAATATGAGCATTGTGGATTGGTGTTTATAGAGTTCTTTGGATTATGACATGGTTTTTCTGTTTCCTTTAAAGCAAATCTTGAGCTCCAAAGTGTTGAAGTTGTTTCATTTCCTTTTATCTTTTAGCTCTATTAGTTAGAATGGTGGAGATTGTTACTGTTGATGCATGATTGAAACTGATTGTTCACACCATTTGTGATCTGTGGCTTGCAAATCACAGTGTATGGTTGGTCTGAACTTATTTCAAGTCTAACTTTGATTGTTTCTGCACGTTTTAGATTCTATGTCTCTTGCAGGAGTAGTTTGAAAATCCTTGCTTCCCCCTCAGAAGATAGCACCATCTCTGCCTAGATGTTGCCTCATGACGAAGTAGAAGCGTGGTACCAGTTTCCATCCTCAACAGTAGTCCTTTCCATCGATTAGATTCTTGAACCCTTGCCCATCTTTTGCATTTTCTTTTAGATCCGCGGTAGGAATAGTTCATAGAAGAGCTTATTGATAAATCATTCTCCTGTTTGCAGAGGTAGAGCTAAGTGAATCCATACCTTTCCCTTGCAATAGATTGAAAATCCAAGCCTTGCCTCCGGAAGTCATAGTGAAATCCAAGTTTTCCCTTCCCTGCAAAAAAAAGGAAGCACTTAGTTCGCGCGTAAGCCCCCCTCGTGATTACCAGCAAATCACATCATTCCACAGAGCTTTTTCCACACCCGTCAAGACCTGACACAAAAGGAACCTTGGAGCAGTCTCATTCGATCACAAAGTTCAGCGTCTGAGAAGCTTTGTTCAAGAGAGGATAGAGCACTCTGTGTCTTTATCCTAATGTTGCTGCTGTCACAAAACACGCATCAATAGTAGGTCTTACCAAGTCAAAATCAAAGGCACCTGTGTTGGAGGAGGTAAATGGTCAAAGAGACATTTAAATTGTTTTGGAAAGGGGATGACTTATGTTCCTGTGTAAGAAACTAAGACAAGAGGGTCCAAAGCATTATAAGAACACCCAAAGAGTCTCATTTAGGACATGACATGCAAGAATGTGAAGCTGCTCGTGACACAAACATTAGCAGAGGCCATATTGAAAGCTGCTAAAATGATACTGAGGCTGTAGACAATTAGTTTGTACATCTGGAAGTCTGTAATTCAAATCTTTTTGGGCTGAAGCTGATTCTTCTTATAACGAATTCCTAGTTATGACTTACCCAAAAGTTGTAGTAATATTGATTGACAATGCAATTCAGCCATTTTTTCTGCCATAATCATCCTCTAAACAAGCTGAATTTTGTAAGAAAAATCTTTAGTCTTGTCATTTATGTACTTGAACATTTTGAGATTGATTTATGTTTGGTTTTATTTGTTTATTTTCAACATTATTTATAGCTTATTACCTGCAGACTGTTGTGAACCAGAGAGTGGTCCCATTTAGGCTATGTTCCATGACATTTCTGGGATGGGAACAGCAGGAAATGGGGGGACATCTTTTGGGGACGGCAGAAAATGCCAGTACAAGTTTCAAGGATAGCAGTGCTGGAAGCCTTTTTTGGGGATGGCAGGGAGGCCAATTTTTAGGGGACGGCAGGGGACAGCTATTAAAAAAATAAGGGAAAATTTAAAAAATATAGAAAATTTCAAATATTCATATGATAGCATTGATAAGGCATTCATCATATACATCATAGAACCTTAACACATAATATTAGAGTTGAATTGAGATTTCATATGAGAGCGACAAACAAATTAACAAAATTTAATTGCATTCATTGACAATGTGCATAGAAAAATTACAACAAAATGCCCAAAGGCTGCAAGTTTCAACTACAAAATGACAAAAATATAGAAAATATAAATATGCACCTGTCCCTAGTCAGCATCTCGTGACATTGCATCAAAATCGGACTCTGTGGCTGAGTCATTGCCATTATAAGAGGATGTTAAAATGTGTAGTTTAGGTTTAGGTTTTATCTAAAGGGGTGTGGGGGCCCTTGTAGGCCCCCACATCCCTTTATTTTTTAATAATTTTGTGTTTTTTTTTTCAATTTGAATTTTTAGGCACTGGGTTGTATGGGACGGCTAGCCGTCCCTTACCGTTTCCTTCCCCCCCATCCCTTTATTTTTTAATAATATATTGTGATTTTTTTTTAATTTGACTTTTCAGGCACTGGGGCGTAGGGGATAGCTAGCCGTCCCTTGCCGTTTCCTTCCTCTTGACTGGCATACTGGATTCATTTCCAGGGGTTGGAAAAAATTGGGGATGGGGCCTTTCCTACGCGTCCCTGAAACGTCCCCTATAGGGGACGGGTCTGATTTTGCAGGGGACACGTCCCCGGATAACATAGATTTTTTTACATAATAGTTAATACAATTTAAAACTAAAAGTTAAAACAAGTATAGCTGTACATGACTCAAGATTCAAGTTTAGATATTCAAATAATGCATCAAATTTGAGATTCAATGGTAGGACTAAAATTTTGTTGTTTTCATTACAACTATATAATGGTGAAAGGCTCAAAATCTACAAACATCCAATAATAGGCATATAGGAAAGATATGCATATACAACAATTGGACCTCCTACGGCTGTGCCTCATCTAGGAATTTCAATATCCAATTTGACCTCTGACTTTGAGTCACTCCCAATATCAAATTGCAACTTCTCCGATAGGACCCTAACCAATTCCTTCCTCTTTTTTCCTCTCTTCGTAACTGCTGTAGTACTAGTCTTCCTTTACACAGTTTGCAAAACAAGTGTGGGTTGCAAATTGCAGTGGTTTTTATTTGAAGGCAGTGTCTAGGGTTTGATAAGGGGCATGGGGGCTGTTGTGGGCTCGGCATGCCCTATTTTCTTTTCCTTTTTTTTCCTCCGTAGTTATTATTAATAAAAAGTGTTTTTTAGTGAAGGTTGTGGAGAGGTCTGGTCATCCCTGTGATGGTTGAGGGATCTCTCTGACATTTCTGGGATATTTTCAATTATTTCTAGCTGTTGCAGGGATGTTTCCCTGGTTTTGAAGTTTTCAGTGACGAACAGGGTATGTTTCTTGGCTGTTCCTGGTCGTCCCTGACCAATGGAAACGGCAAGGGGATGGGGGCATGCAGGAAAGGGTCTGGAATGTTCCTCGTGTAACCCTGCATTTAAGTAACCCTATTCTCAGAGTTGTTTCCCTGGGGGAAATGAAGATTCCTCTAGGGTGTCACAAGAGGTAATGCATTGTGCTAATCATACAAGGGAGCAACTTGTATCTGGTGGTATCCCTAAGTTTCAGTGACATTAGTTTCCCCACTACAAGTTAGCATCTTCAAGATGCAAATACAGCTCAAGTTGCATGGAACTTGCTAGTTAACTTACTATCCATGGATAGGCATGAATGATATCCATAAAACATTAGGGCTGCATGTGATCTGAATTCAGAAAGAGCAGCATTACAATTCAGTGCAGGGGCAGATTCAGGTAGATATAGAAGGTTCAAAGGTGATCTGGACATACTGGGATGCATGGGCAGATGAGAATCAATCATACTTGACAGGTTTGGCTACACCTTGCTCAAACTTTGTAATCCTGAAAGAACAGAGTTGTAGGTCAGTGTGGGGCAGAATTAGGCAGAGATGTAGAAGGTTCAAAGGTGATCTGGAATCCTGGGTTTCACAGGTTGATGCAAACCAATCATACTTGACAGCCAAACCCATTCTGCATAGAGCAATACTATTTAGGCAGGTTGGTACTCATCCTAACTTGCCTCGCATAAGAGAAATTAACACACTCAAATGGATCCAAGGAAGATCAAACGCTTGTAATTATGTCTTTTGGAATCTCTGTTTGATCCAGTTGCTATTAAATTGTATAAATACACTGCATGGAGGTCATTTAATAATTAATACATACTAGTTGAGAGTTTTGGAGTTGTAGCATGTAGGTGCAACAGAGTAGAGTATTAGAGCAAGTTGCATGGTACAGAAAGCATAGGCGAGCATTTTAGAAATGCTTTCAAGTCCCACAATGTTCTTGGAGGTGTCATTGAGGTCAATTGGCTTTTATTCTTGCATGGAGATAGAGGCATGAGAAACCACAGTTCCACTCTTCTGAGTTTTTCCACATTGGGTTTTTCCTGAGTAATATCTTGTGTTGATTCTGTTTTCTTATATATTTCAATCTTTACTTGCTTTGATTCATGTTATGCAACTATTACAATTTCAGCTCCTAAACATCACAACTCTAACACAAATTACTGTTTTCTATGCAATGTACTTATAAGAAAGCAAGCATATTTCAGCAAGTCTGATTCATATAAGTTCAAGATTCATATTAAAAAAGCTTCTGGATTAAACTGTGTGATAATTTTTAATTCGACATTTCGGATCACACTCCGTGATGCAACATCAGGAAGAAGAAAGCTTAATGAATCTCTTCTTAAGCTTTCTTCTTCCTGATGTTGGATCACGGAGTGTGATCCAAAACGTCAAATTAAAAATTATCACACAGTTTAATCCAAAAGTTTTTTTTTACTAAAAATCATGGACTGTGGACATCTAATCTTACTTATTTAAGATTCATGTTGGGGAGTTCTTGGATCAACAATATATTCCATTGCACATACTTTCTTTAATAAGGATTGTATGCATGCCTAGGACTTACAGAGTGGTTTTCATCGGTGGTAAAACATATTCAAAAGTGGATGAGAAAGCACTGTGTCTATTAACAACGAACCAATTGGTGTCCTAGTAATAGGTTTTGTTAGTTCTACATGGTGGTAAGAAGAGAGGAACTAATGGCTTCAACAAATGCCTGTCGAGTTGTGATGTAGAAGTGAAGCTGCCTATGAGTCATTACTGAAATATGAAATATCTGATGACACAAACTTCAATGACTCCAGCCTTTGATGTGGGATTCCTTTGGAAGATTTTGTAATCATCATAGTTCTTTTGCTAATTATGTTATGAAACAAGCATGCCAACGAGTGGATCACATTTTGCATGGTGGGATTTTGTTTCACATGATGACCTCTCTCTCCTTCCATTCCTCTCTCTCCTCTCAGTCCCCTCAAATCCCTCCTTCCTAAGCCTACTTTAAGGATGACTTTTGCATTCTGACTTTATCCATGGCAGGTTCCTTTTGTGCATGTCCTAGTAACATAGTTTTTGTTAGTTCGACACAGGCAAGGAAGAAGGGCACTGGTGGCCACCCCAAATGTCTATTGAGCTGTGAGTAAGACTGAAGTCAACTATGATTCTCTACTGGATTCTCAAGTGAACTGAATTTTAATGACATCAACCTTTGAAATGGAGGATTCTTTGGAAGGTTTGCAATGGTCACAGTCATTTGCTGATAGATCATTAAACAAGCATGCTAACTAATGTGTCACATTTTGTCTGCTAGGATTTTGTTCCACATGAATACCTCTCTCTGCCCCCAGCCCCAAAAGAAAGGGGGCTAGTTGAGGGGCTTGGAGACCATTTGGTACTGTTGGAGAAGTTCAGGGTTTCCAATTGTGTCTGATGGGTGGACGGCTTTTTCTCTTGGGCAACTTTTGTATATAATTGAAACAACTCCTAGTGAGAGGAGATTTCATCAACAAAATTGTCATCAATGCATTTGAGAGCATTGCATCGTCCAATGTGGTGTAATTTATTACAGACAATGCATATGGTTGTAGGACTGCATGATTGTTGGTCACAAAGAAGCTGCACCCTTTGTACTTCCCATACAGTTCAATTGAACCTTGCTTTGCATCAATTGAATAATGGCAGTACATGGATCACAAAGCTTACTGGACAATGTCATTGAACTGTATAGTTCATCAGGACATGTTTTAAGCTATTTTTTGACAGTTATTTAAATTAGATTTCTTGAAATCCTGCAGTCTCATAATGGTGAATCATAAACCAGATGTTAAAGAGGTATTGTTGGCTATGGTTGTGAGTGAGGTTTGCCAGATTGAATATCGAGAAGGTAGTCCTAGTATGAAGCCTCGTCATTGATGAGGACTGATGGGACTATATTGAATTTGTAATTTCCTCATCGCCAGTTGTTAATTTGATCTTGGGATAAGAATGTTAAGAGATAAGCAGGAGAGTGAAATTAAGAAAATTGTTACTGATCAAAAACCTGTACTTATGGAATAGTGGACCAACTTCAACCAACCAGAAAGAAGTACTTGGTTGGGTCCCAAGAAGGCTGGAGATCTTGTTTACATTCAATTTAAACTTTTCATCATCTTTTGGAAAGATGGATATTCATCAGGGGCAAATGACTGGAAATGGATCTTGAAGATTCTAAATTGAAGGCAGCAATTGGCAATATTGATTGGTGTGACAGTGCTCAAGCAGATGAAGCATTTTCTATAGGTTTTCTTTTGACAGGTTACTATGAAATCCATGAAACTATTGGCTGTCTGATATTTGATATGTTTAGCTTGAACTATCAATCATTTTTGATTGTATTTATTCAGTGGCAAGGCACCCATGTGCTAAACTTTTGTCTTGATCATTGATTTAATGGCTGTTTATATCCTGCCTAGGTGACAAGGACCTGATCTGCTAATCTGTTAAAACTCCCAGCTATCATAATCTTTTTGAATCCTGTCATGCTGTACTTGATTTCATAGTTCTCAAATAAAAGTGCTTGGAGGTGAGACATTCTGGAGATCGCAGCACTCGGACTTGACCACCAACCACCTCTATTGATTGGAACGCTCTGCCTATTGACTCTTCCAATCATGCCTGGACTTATTATGTTTGGACTAATATTATCATCCCTGACTTCCCATATTAAAACTTTTCCTAGTAGAAGATTGACATACTCTATTCTTCGACACAGGATACCTTGATGGAAACACCTAAAATAGCTCAAGGCTAAGGAAAGCATGGAATGTTACTACATGTGCATGCCTGCTGAGTTGTGGGTTCCCTTATTGTGATGCAGGAATTTAGACTGAGTCACACTCTTGACAAATCCACCACTTTACCATAACATGAGAACCCCTTGGGGGTTGTAAATATCTTGTTACTCAATCAGAAAATTCAAAGTTCTTCTAGTGGCTAGTGAGATCAGTGCAACTGAAGAGGCAATACTCAATTTTGAAAAAAATTATAGATTGGGAAAGCCTTTGAAGATAGATTGGTCAATTATTGCTAGACAGTCCTTTTGTCTTTTAGTTCCTTCTGTTTTTTTTTTTCTAATTTTAGCTTATTTGTTTCCACAAGAACATAAATCCAAGTAACTGTTTATGGGTCTTTTGTGTAGCACCGGATTTAGGCTTGGAGGAAACTGCAGCAGTGTGGAAAATAAATGATGCCGATCACAGCTTTTGCACTCGTCCTTTTCGGATTAAATATGCCCGGCAAGATGTTCACTTGTCAGTTATGGTATCTTTCAATTTATCTGTAAGGATAACGGAGGTACTAACTTGTACAAAGTAGAATAAATTTTTGATTTATCTTTATCAAGCTGTTGTTCTTTGTAATCAGAAACCTATATCCTTGATGCTTTTGATGCATGCTTAACTTGTATGCCTTTTTTTCACGGTATCCATCCTTGGTGCTTCTGTTGGATTCTTAATTAATTTATGTAATTTTTTTATTATTCTAGTTTCACTTTGAGAGTTATATTTTGTTTGCCAGATCAGAGAGGGATATTACCCATTCTATTTTGCTTCTATGTTTGTTAGGAGCTGTCTGAAATATGTGCTTATCTTATAGCAGATGTTGAGTGTCTTCTAATAGCTCACATAAAAATTGGTATTTTGGGCTCTACCATTATTTTTTCGTAGAGACCTTTGACCTCTGCTGTCTTGCTAAAGTTTGCGTTTTTTTATACCGTTTCAGAGATTTTTGTCCTCTGCTGTCTTGTTAAAGTTTGAGCTTTTGTATGCTCCTACACACAATGACATGTAAGTGGTTGAACTCAATGTCAATTTCTCTTGTACGTATGAGACTTTTTTTTGTGTATAAATTGGATTCGTATAGGTCAAAATTCACATAGAGACTCTAAGTAGCAACTTTGAAGATTCCATTGTTGTTGAAGGTCATTTCTGATCATAAGAGTGGCTTATCATAATCTCAAATATGCATGTTGTCCTCTTCAGGACTGAAGTGCAAGATGCTCTGGACAACTTTCCTGCTTCGGTTCATGAGATTCGTGTCCCTCCCAAGGCTCTTCTGGGGTTGCATTCTTATTGCCCCCTTCATTTTGATACACTTCATATGGTATTAGTTGATCTGAGTGTACATGTTGTCCTGTTAAAAGCTGCCTCTTCTGTTTCTTCACAGGAATTGCTCAGGTTTGTGAACAAGTACTACACATCCTTCAAAGGATAGTTCACCTGCATTTTTTGATTTCATAAAGAACAGTTAATGTTTAATTTATACCTTTTAATTAGTGTGCTGAATATTCTTTTTCGCAATGTAACACTTGGAACTCTGATATTACAGTGAAGGTCAGGCAAACTCAGACAGTGAGTTTCAAGCAGTGACTGCTCAGGTGACTCCTTAAGCTGACATCCTGCCATATTCTGCTTGTGTTGAAGTGGACTTTTGTATGCTATCCTTTATTTTGCAGTGAAAATTGAGATTACTTTTATTGTTTTCCAGAGGTTTGTCTTGTATAACAATCTTTATTCCTCATGATTATTGTTGACTGCTCTGAAGTCAATTCAATTGTTTAGTCTGCTGCTAAATGAGTTGATTATCTTGTATGTATTCACTTGGACCAAAATAAGCTGCTGCTAAATTAGCTAAATGTGTCTCTATTTAATATTGTTAGTTGGAGGTGACACATTTTGGTTCAAGTGAATACATACAAGATAATTGAATTGATTATCTTATTGTACTTTCTCCACACACTATTCAACTATTTTCTTATTGTACTTTATACACTTCCAAAAAGGATCTTTAATAGCTACCAAATACACCAAAATGGAGGTCAGGAAAGGATTCAAGAAAGTGTCCCTGCTTTAACAATTTCCATTTTTAAAAATATCCATCAAGTCAAAAGAAGCACAAAGAACCTTGAAAAGCTCAAATTATAGATGCAAATTTGATACTTTTTATACAAAAAAAAGTGTTTTCTCTATAGTATAACAACCCCCAAAACAGAACCCCTATTTTTTTTGTACTTTTATACATTTACATCACATAGAAAGTGCAATCTCCAGTATAATGGATACATTTCACAATATAATTGAAATATAATTCCATTACAAATCACAACATTTACATATGTCAATAATCCATCTAAAATATGGTCATCACAATCTGTGTAATAAAATTGGTCAAAACAATGAGCAGTTTTATTATTGAAGGTAGAATGCAATATATACAAAAATAAGATACAAAGATTAATTGACAAGGCTAGGCATACCTGACCAACTACTAAACTAAGTTTAACAAACTACCTATGTTAATAATAATAATATGTTATTACTATTATTAACATTTATATAATGATGTAATAGTTTGTTAAATATGTATTATAATATTATTTTAACAATCACTCCCTTATTACATCATTTTCTCAAGAGTACAAATGAAGAATGTTTGAAAAGTTTTGAACTTCATTGATGCAAGAGATTTGGTAAAGATGTCAACATGTTGCTCTTGAGTTGAACAATATTGGAGTTGAATATTTTGTTGTTGGACATACATGTGGACTAATGACACTGAACCTCAATGTGTTAAGTTTGATCATGAAAAAATGGATTATGAACAAGCTTCAACACGCCCTAATTGTTGCAAAATAGAACAGTAGGTTGTTTCTCAGGCGCACCCATTCTTGTCAAGATGCAACATAACGATATTGTTTCACAAACAACTTCACCTATGGCACGATATTTTTCTTTTGTGGAAGAGCGAGCAGCAATGGTTTGCCTGACGTAGATCTCATATCATCCAAAGATCTTGCATAGTCTACATCTATGTATCTTATCAATGAAAAATGTGGATTCTATTTATATTCCAGGTCATTCTCCATTGTACCATGGATGCATCTCAAAATTCACTTTGTTGCTTTCCAGTGTGACACCTTAGGTGCTTGCATAAACCTCAAAAGATAAGTGACAACATAGCTATTATTTTGGCTCGATGTAGGTTAGGTAAATGAGACTCCCAATTAGCTAGCGATAAAGAGTAGCATTCACTTGGGGTGATATATCATGTCTCAAAAGTTACAATTCTGTCACCATTGGTGTTGACATGGGCTTGCAATCTTCCACCTTGAATTTCTTGAGCAATGTCTTGGCATATTTCATTTGAGATCTTTTGCCACACTTCTAGTCCAAGACAATAATGTAGGAGACCGAGATTTGTTATGTCGAACGATTGTTTGAGATCGTTCTTTGTTGCATCAATCATTCACTAAGAACTCCTAGTAATGACCAAATCGTTGACATATATTGTCAAAATCACAATCCACCCCTTTGCTCTTTGATGTAGAGGTTGGGATCATATGGATTCTTGGTGAATCCATGATGCAAGAGTTGCTCATTAATCTTGATGTATGTTAGCATTTTAATTCGCATCTTTCGATGCAACACAAAATGGAACAATATGTACAGTAAAATATTCTTTGAATTAGGAGGGGAAGGTGCCTCTTATAGATCTTAAAGAAAAACAAACTAGAATAAATCCTATCTTTTTGTTTTCTCAGCTAGGAGCATAAGGCGTTTTCAACACTTTTGTGATAGAAGAGAAATTTTTAAATATATGAACTCTACCTGTTGCAGAAAATAAATGACTATAACTATGATGTTTATATCCTTCGATTAAATCCAGAGATCAAATGATATAAATGAACAAAGATTTGATTGAATGAGCAAAAACAAAGGTTGGAAACATGGCAAATGAATTAGATGCAAATAATTGGGCACAAAGTCACAATTATTCTTGTCACAATCTTAACAACGTAAGGTTTGTTAAGATTCAATGAAAATACCTAATCCTTAACGAACAATTAATTGTAAAAGAATAAGTGAACAACAATAGGCAACACAAACAAGCTTGATAATTACCATCAAGAAATTAAGTGCATAGAGAGCACTTATTTATGCTATTTACAAAGAATTGCATGGAAATAAAATGAGGAGTTTAACTGCTACTCCTTATCTAAGACTAATTTTGCATGCATGCAAGTTTTATTCTTAAACTAATCCTATCCTCTGAAAAGGAATCTAAACATGCAATCATAAGCTAAACTGATAGTTACTTTTATGGCAACAATAATTAATGGGAGTTCTCAATTTGCATGACAAGAGAGATCTAAAAATAGACTTTTTTTTAGTAAACTACAATTCTCAAAATAAATCTTCTGAAATATCTAACTCTTTGCCTTGATGAGACGCACTCAACATCTAGGAAATGCACTGAATTTGGCTATCACTGGAATTTGCAAACTCTGCGGAAATTCTTCACCTGCTGTACCTATGAATGAAAAATGTAATTTTCTGCTTTTTTCCTCTATATGCTGTTGCTTGCAAAAATTCTTTCTGTATACTGCCAACAAAAAAGAAATTTTGCTCCTTATTGCTGTTTTTGAAATAATTCCCTGCTCTTGTTTGGTGTAGAAATGAAGAAAGGCTTCTTGAAATAATGAAATCCCATCAAAAAGTAGCACCAACTTCTGCTATAAATAAACCTGTTTTTATTTGCTTTTTGCATGTAAGAAATTCATCTCTAGTGGCAAGGATATAAATAGATGACTTTTATTTTTGAAAAATCATGATTTTTGCATGAGGGGTTGCCACCTTTTAACTCCAACCGGATCGGCCAAAAATAGAAAATGAATTAAAGTTTAAAAATAAATCATTAAAGCATGGCACCTCCAAACAGAACCACATGCAGTTTCACACTTAAACTCTTTGCCTTGATGAGACGCACTCAACATCTAGGAAATGCACCTTTCCTCAAGAGCACATCTGCCATGTATAGTTTTCAGGCGCACCCATGTGCACGCTTTTGGTCTATTTTGGATTCTTATTTTGTAGCTTTAGGGGCCCTCATGACCAGGCACGTGTGCTTCTACAAACAGATGGAAACGTTCAATTTTTGGTATAAGACATGCCTAAACTGGGTGTCACATGCCATACCAAACTGCCCGAGTCTCCTCCATCAAGCGCGTGAAGTCTGATTTAGGTGTGCCAATGATCTGGTAGAGACGTGTAAAGTATGGAGGCACATGGGAGATCCCTTGGGCATGCCTTTAGACTATTTCCTTTTACGAGTTTGAACTTTTGTCAGCTTTGATTCCCTAGGCACGTCCATGCCTAGACTTGTTTGCTTTTACACTGGAAGTTCATTTGGTGCATTAACCTTTTCATAGGGATGTAGGGTGTTTGTTGTGGCATGTCAATTGACAGGTGTGTGCACCACACCACACAAATATCATTTCAAATCCTTGATTTGACACGTAGTAAGCTAAATGAGCTCGCTTTTACTCATAAACTCTTTGTTTGTTCAAGCATGTTAAACATCTTGGTCTTGAAACTTCATTCATCCTGTATTGGTGCGTCGATCTTCAATTAGGCACGCTTTTTGTCATGTTGAGGTGCACTTGAAGATTATTAGGCATTCTTTTACACTTGAAACCTTTTCTACTTTGTCCAGACGCATCCAGTTATCACTAGATTCACTTCTAGACTTAATTTCAGCCGTCTTTGTTTTGATTGGTGTGTCAAAGGACCTAGAGATGTGTTTTTCCATCGCACCAATTTTTCTTTGTTTAGATGCGCCCAGTGACTACTAGGCGTGCTTTTGCACTGGATCTTTTTAGTTTCGTATGGGTACAACAATCACTAGGATTGGAGCCTGTTTTAAATCGTAGAGGGATTTTACAATTCTACACACTTTTTGTTGTTGCCTAGATGCAATATCCCTTCGTCTTTGAACTATATCAAGAAAAATATGTTTCAAGGATTTTTCATCCAATTTTCTCCTTTGCCCCTTGGGGATGTGCATGAAGGCTATACACCCAAACATTCTCAAATGTAAAGTGGAGGGCTTTTCTCATTCCATGCTTCCTTAGGAGTGATGTGTCAAGCACTTTGGTGTGTGCTTAATTCGACAAATACATAGTTGTATGAACCACTTCTCCCCATAATTCAAGAATTAGTTCTGCATCCTTTAACACACATCACACTATTTCTACAATGATACGTTTATGCCCCTATTTATACACCATTTTGTTGAGACATATATGTTGTGGTCAACCGTCTTTTGATCCCATGTTATTTAAGGTAGTTCGTGAATTCCTTACTGGTGAATTTCCCCCTCGATCTAAGTGGATGGCCTTGAGGGAGTGACTAGATGACCTTTTTGCAAGGGCTCAATTCTTTGAGTTTTTCAAATGCTTGATCTTTGCTAGTCAAGAAATAGGCTCACATTTTTCTAGTATAATCATCCACAAAAAAATGAAAATATTGGGCACCATTATGATTAGGTATCATGGGTCCACATAGATCGGTATGCACCAAATCAAGAGACGAGAGGCTTGTGTTTCTATAGTAGGTAAAGGAACCCAATGTTTCCTCACAAGACAATTGGAGCAAGGAACTTTTGTTTTCTTCATGGGGGAAGTCCTTGTACCATGTCTTGTTTACTCAAAGCAGAAAGATAGCTCAAACTAAGACAACTGAACCTTCTGTGCCAAAGAGCGGTGGATGAATTTGTCTTAATGGCAAAGGCCTTGTCTTCATGGGTGACATCAACAACCTAAAACATTTTTTCGACCCCTGAGGCATGAGCTACAACTTTACCATGGCAAGTCGTGGTAAGATCCATAGATACAATAATGGCAATAAGACAATGTAGAAGATAGATCACACAGGACACAAGAGATGTTTGTGGGCCCCTAATATCCAATATATATAGAAGTAAAATAAATCCTTGAGGTAGGGTAACACCATACAATACTCCTTATAGAAGAAGCCACTCCACACAATATCTCCAAGAGATCCCAAACACATATCACACTCTTCACATATCCTTACAATGATATTCATCTTCTTTATATAGACCTCCTAATAACATAATGGAGGGGTAAACCACTTAACCCACGTAGGCCTCCTAATAGTTACCTAGTATAATTCATGACCCAATATAACTAACTTGAGGGACGTGTACTACATATCAGCATCTCCATCCACCTATATACATTATAATATCATATCATATCCCTAGGCATAGTTGAAAAACTCGCCACAAGCAAAAACCCACCAAGCCCGAAAAATTCGACTCGGCAAAAAACTCAGCAACTTAAAAAATTGTTTAAATTTCATTAAAAAAACATTTTTTTTGCAAAATTCAATGATTAGATGCATCCAACAAGTCAATAAATGAGAAACAAGCCGAGTCTAGTTGTATTTGATTGATTTCAAAGTAAATTGGGTACAAAATGGCATCCTCATGAGGAATGCGCTGATACTGATAGTCTGAAACAAAATGGAAATAGCAAATTGTTTTTGTAAAATTGAAAGTAAATACTAAATAGTAAAATACTACATCTTCCTCTTCCCCTTCCCAAGTCTACTGAAAACTAGGGGAGTGGTAGAACTAGGTCTAGTCCTAGGAATTTGCTGTGGCTCCTCCCTCCTCGGCATGACAAACCGTGGCTCAACCTCCATCCTGGATGTAGATGCTGGTAGTGGTCCTGGTGGCAATGTCTCCTCATCCTCATCCTCAATGTCATCCAATGAGAATCTCAATCCATCGATTCTAGCGGCAACCCCTTCCTCCATTGCCTGTCTCTCCAAATCATAGATCTCATCCTCAGAAAACAATGAAGGCTGGTCATCCTGCCTTGTCCAATCACTGTAAGGATCTATCTCATCCAAATCAATTGGATCATCTGATATTTCCTCTACCCTTCTTGTGCGCAGCCGAAGATTATATTGCACATAGACAAGGTCATTGAGGCGTTTCTGATCTAGCTTGTTCCTCTTCTTTGTGTGGATGGCTTGAAATAAGCTCCAGTTGCGCTCATAATTGGATGAACTACATGGTTGGCATAAGACATGGAGGCCAAATCTCTGGAGATTTGGGGTATTTCCACCCCAATTTGTCCACCAAACCTCTACAAAAAAATATTGAAGAGTTAGAAACTTAGAAAGGAACGTGAAAAGTTCAAAACATATTAAATATCAAATTATCAATAGTTGTAACTTGTAAGTTTGTAACTTGTAAATTTGAAATTTTATACCTGGTGACTGATTGTTTATTGCTTGTGTAGCTAGGTCTGAAGAAAAGAGCCTACCCCTTCTTTCCCTATAAGCTTGCAATTCATCAACAATGAGGTCTGCCACTTCAGCCTGGGGTGTCATCCTCTGAATGCAAGAAGTGAGGCCCTCCATAACCTCTCCAGTAGGATCTGAGAAGGTGCTTGAATGGAAGAAACGGGGGTTCAAAAAGTACCCTGCTGCATGGATGGGTTGGTGGAGTTGATTGTTCCACCTTCTATCAATAATCTCCCATATGGGATCAAATTTGAGGTTGTCCCCCTTATAATAAGTTCTTATAGCTTCCTTAGCCCTATCCATGGCCTCATAAAGATACCCCATTGGGGTTTTATCTCCATCTACCAAGCGGAGGACTCTAACCAAGGGCTCCGACACCTACAATATAAAAATGCAAAAAGATTAAAGTTACTAATTTACAATGAAAGACATATTAAAAATAAATAAATATTCAATTTGAATTTAAATTTGAAGTTTTGAAGTTACCTTCACAATCTTTGTAGCTCTTTCTAGAAATACTTTGTCGAAGATAATGCATGCAACCTTGTCTCCTTCTGGCTTCTTCGCATAAGATGATTCTGTCCATTTTGGGCACACAAACATTTGTTTCAAAGCCGCCAATGCACCAAGAATGCTTTGCAACGTTAAGAAAACCGTTGCAAACCTTGTTACACCGGATCTCACCAACTCTTTCCCTTGGGTGTAATCCCTCATCATGTGAAGAACCCAAGGGTGATTGTAGATAAATTTTGTGATTCTCCTTGCATCCTCTACAATTGGTGTGACCCAATCAAGCTTGCCTATGTCCTCCAAAAGAAGGTCAAGGACATGTGTTGCACAAGGTGTCCAAAAAATTGTGTGGTGTCTCTCTTGGAGGATTCTACCAGCTGCCACATATGCTACTGCATTGTCAGTAATTATTTGCACAACATTTTCAATCCCAACCTCCATGCAAACTTGCTCCAACATTTTAGCCAAATTTTCTGCATTTTTCACTATGTTGGAGGCATCCACTGATTTCAAGAACACCACTTCATTCTTGCAAGCTACCAAAAAATTAATGATGGTGCGGTTTTTACCATCCGTCCACCCATCGGAAAGATTAGAGTAGCCATATTTTTTCCATTCATTTCTTTGGTCTTCCACCACTGCCCTTGCCCTATCTCTTGCATTTGTAAGCAACCTACAAGTACAAAGTGAAATTAAGTACACAAATTTTGTTTGTAAACAAAAAATAGCTTAAATTCATCATAAATTTCTATAAATTAAAGAATATAAATTTATCAAAAACTTAAAACCTAAAAGATTAAATTAACTAACCTCCCACTCAATTCTGTGCGAGAAGGTGCCTTGAAGCCCTTTCCTGCGCCGTCAGTGCAGTAACCAAATTATGCCAATAAGGAGAATTTGCCACATTGAAAGGGATGTTGTTGAAATACCAAAAATCGGCACAAGCAATGTATGCATGGTCATGCACTTCCTTATTCCACCCAGTTGCCTCTAAGGAAGTTTGTGATCCAGGTGTGTTTCTAGGCACAAAAAAACTATCTACTGTGCGTGTAGGTGCTGATCCTGGTGCTCTACTGGAAGTAGATGAAGGGCTTGCAATGGTGGTGGGTTGCCTTTGGTTACGTGGACCACGAAGAGAGCCCACTATGCCCTGAAGTGCATCATCATCCGACTCAAGGTTGATTGGAGCACCTTGAGAAGAAGCTATGGATGCTTGTATGGCTGCCTTTGCCTTCTCCCTTTGTAATTTTCTTTCTTCTGCGGCTGCAAGTATGGCATTCATTTGTCTTTTTATTTCTTCTGTGGTTTTAGTATAGGCCTTCGCATCACGATGATTGATGCCTGCAAGATGGTATTTGAGGCGGTTAATGCCTCCACGGTATACGTTTTCGCATTGGATGCAAAAAACTGAGCCAGGGTATGGTCCTAGATAGGCATATTTCCACGCAGGATCTCTAGCTCCTGGAGGACGTTTGCCTACAAATGATGATGATGCAATAGGGCCTGAGGCTGAACCGGATATAGAAGCATCTCTATCTGCCATTATAAATTAACCTGCACATACAAAGAGAAAGCACAAGTTGTTAGTTTTTTAATAGAAAATTAAAAAACAACCTAAATTAGATTTCTACTTGATAGATTAAATTTAAACTAATGTAAAATTCTAAAGTTAAACATTTTGTTCCAAAAAAAATGGATTCAACTAAAAAAAAATTAACTAGGGTTTGGAAAAAATATGAAAACAATGAAGAAATAAAAAAATTACTCTAAATTACTAAAAATGCAAACTAATCTATGACTTAAACATTTTCTTCAAAAAAAAAAATTGGATTGAAATAAGAAGAATGAAGAAAAATGAAAAAAAATGAAAAAAATGAAAAAATCAGAAAAAATGCAAACAAAACAGTGATGAATCTTGTTTTGATCAATACAAATCCATTTATACTACATTCATGATGTTTTTTAAACTTAGATGCTTCAAAAATGAAGAAGAAATTTCAAAAAAAGAAAGAGAAAGAAAAAAAACAAAAACCTACCTGGAAATCTGATTTGCCTTTCAAATTCGATTTGAATCCGCCTCAAATCTTGTTTGGTCGACGCCAAATTGCTGCAAATAGGTGTAAAATGCTTGGGAGGGGTTTTTTTCTCATTTGGAGCAAGTAGAATGACCAAAAATGAGTCACAAAATACCTTTAAACGCCCCCGAAATCGCACTTTTCACGCAGGCCGATTTTTTGGCGTGGACTCGCGAGTTTTTCAGAAAAACTCTCGGTTTTTTTGGCGAGTTTTTGCTTGTAATATTCGCGGCCTGAAAAAACTCGCGAGTTTTTCAAAACTCGGCGAGTAAATGGCGAGTCTTGCATCTATGTCCCTAGCTACATAGCATACCATCCCTCCTTAACATGTTTTGTTCCCAAAACATGAAAAGAAGCCAAATAGTAAGACTGTTGCAAGTTATTAAAAATATGAAGCCATGCCCTATCATCCAACCATCCATAGGTGATCTTTGCAGTGATTTTAGCTTGATAGTACCTATATCCCATCCTTGATCCACATTTTTCTACATCCACTTGTTTCCATTCATCACCATAGTAAGTCTTTTTCTGCTATGAATAACCATTACTTCTATAATGCTATTGATTGTTGTAATTGCTCCTTCTGATTCCATGTAGATCCATAGTGATTGGCCTTCTAATTCCATGTAGTATCATGCCTCCATGACTCTTTGCCTCTAACAATGATGTGGATGCCTATATATAGCATCCTTTGCTATCTCTGGAACCTTCTTTGGTTCTTCACCATTTGTTACCACTTGTTTTGTTGGCTCAAGAAGAGAAATAGTATTTTTGTCTTTTTTCTCTACATCTTGATCCTCTTGTTTGTCCTTTGATTCTTTGGTGCAATTTTAAGTAGATTCATGAACTTGCTCTACCTTGACTTTCCTTTGGTCCTTATTATGTGTAATATCTTGCAATGTAACTTTTTTTCTTCTATACCAAATGTTCATGAATTTCTTTTGCACATTAATGTTCATTGTCCCCAAAGATAACCAAGGATATCCAAGAACAATATCCAACCCATCCATATCCAAAGAATAAAAGTTTGAATGCAAAACATATTTATCCATTGAGAGCTTCAAATTTTAAAAAATTTGAATATGCTTACCCTCTATTTGATTGTCCTTGCTTTGCTTTGCTTGTACTTGTAGTTTCTCAGCTAGTTCCATGCAGATGAAATTATATTTGCCGCTAGGGTTTATATAAATAAGAACCTTTGCCTTTTTAATATATCCATGAAATTAAAGAATTGAATGTTTCTTCCTTAAAATGCATGTAATTTTACTCTCTTTCTCTTCATCTCCTTCTCCTTCTCCATTTTTCTTTTGCTTCTCGTCCTCATTCTCATCCTCCTCCTCTTCTTCTTTCTCTTCATTATAATTACCCTTCCTTTCTACTTCTTTTTCCTTGTCGTCCATATCCTCATCAACTATTGTTTCTTTTGGCATCCATCTATCAAAAAACATTTGTTCCAATTCATCTAAAGAATAAATGTCTTTATGCAATGGCACATACCATTGGTTAGCTTCATCTTTTTAGTGTTAAAAACATCATTTCCATTGTATACCTTGACCATAAGATGTTTTATATTGGTTCCACCAATCTAATGCATCTCGACTTCCATGAAAATTAAGATGTCCCATTGTAGTTCCACGGGGTTTCCTGACGGGGGGACCAAGGGCCTAAGTTTGGGGACGGCAGTTTGGGGGGGGGGGGGGCGGCGGCGGCGAGGGGGTGGCGCAAATACATATAGTACTTGAAAAATTAGTTATAAAAATATGTATAAGGAATAAGTATAAGAATTACAAATGAAAGTTTCACATACTAAGTAAACTAGTAAGTAGTAACTACTAAACAATAAAGTTTAAACATATGCTGGGTCCTCTGACTCTACATCCCATCTAGTTGCTGGACTCTTCTTGTACATAAGTGTGTTGTGGTCAATGAGATGCAAGGCACTATGTATAGCCACAAGCTTCTCTGCACTCCTAGAGGTAAGCTTATCCTCTTAACGAAGTGGATGAAGCCATAAGTAGACCAGTTCCTCTCAGTAGCAAAAGAACTAGAAACTTGGGACAGTAAAGAATGGCTAGATCGGTAGTCATAGAAGTAGGTGCATGCATAGTCCACCATAAAATTGGGTCCTCATGTGCCATAGTCTCCCTGCCTATCTTGGCCTCCTTTGAATATCCCCTAAGAGTGGCAAATTTTGTCCACTCAGTACGGATGATGACAGTGGCGAGATGGTGGTGGGTGGGGGTTTGGGGTGTAGCGCCCCTAGTGGGGTTGAGGGGCAAAGCCCCTCGTGGGGGTCTGTGGGTAGCGCCCCTAGCGGGGTCGAGGGGCATTCAATACCACATTGTTTGGTAGAAAAGAGAGACCTAGCCCAAGCGATTAAACTAGATCAAAACCCTCTTCTACCAACATTGGAACACAAACTGAGATTGGCTTCTACCCAAGAAGGAGAGCCAAACTACATGGGTTTTGTCCCTTTGTTGTATATAGGAGAATCAACCAAATCCAACTAATCAAGCTAGGGCAAAGAAAAAACCCTAGTTAAGCAAGATATGTGAAAACACGACTGTCGGGAACATATATCAAAAATCTAACACCACAACGGGGATCAGAGGGCAGAATAGAACCTGGATCTAGATTCGGGAGCCCAAAGGACCAGGGCGCTTGGGCACCCTAGAACTTGATTAGGGTTTGGCAGAATGTGAAGTTTTTTGTGTCTTCGCCCTTCTATGTTCCTGCTTCCTATAACTTGTTTTCTGCAGATTCTTTCGGATGTTACCTGCACACACACAAGAAGGAAAATGGTTAGGTGCTATTTAGGAGCTTGCCTAAGTCAAGCTTTGTGAATGGTGTTTCAACCTCCACAATAGCAATGATGAGATCTCAAAGAGTGCGTGCCCTAGGAGGGCAAAGGCAAAGTAGAATGGAATGTTAGAACAAAGCATGAGGGAAAGAAGTCACCATGAGCATGGAAACCCTAGCATGCTTGATGCGGTGTCACAACTTGAGTCAAGAAGTTGGTGTAGTCCAAAGAAGTAGAAAGATCTTCACAAGACCTGCAAGAAGTTAGTGCAACAACAATAATCCAACACAGAGAACTTTAGAGTAGAATAGAGAGCATGAGAGAGAAGAAAAGAGAGTGCAAATATGCCTAGATTGCTTAGAGAACTTAGAGATGTTCAAATGAATAAACTAACTTGCTTTTATATGCATTCCCGCTCAACAACAATGAATGAAACCAAATGGCGCTGACATGTTAAAGTCAAGGAGGTGTTCTAAGCCGACACCACAAGAGAGGGGCTAAAGGTCCCATCTGGGACCAGGGCGCTTGGGTGCCCTGGCCCTTTAGCCCCACAAACTCTGGGGAGTGCCCCTTTAAGTGGGCTCAGACCAGTTCTAACATTACTCTGTCGGGTTTATTCATTGGGATCGCGATTTAATCGTTTAATGTTGTTAAAATAGGTCCTGATTAACAAGTGTAAACATTTTAGGTCCACCCAGGTGCTAAACTAGGTGTAAAATGCTAGTGTACACATTTTACTCCATAACACACAAACCTTCATGGCGCATGTCATTTTCACAATTTTATCACTATGTTTTATGCAATACCAAATTCTTACTTTTCCTATCCTAATACTATCAATCTTGCAGCCTTTAGCCTTTCTCATTTTGATTTTTTTCACTTTTGTGACTACTCAGGGTGTGGATAGGGCCCAGACCATTAGGGTTAGGGTTACTAGCACAAAGATCTAAATAAAATTATGATAAAAAAAAATGTACTTTTTGCCTTAGTTGCCATGGTTAGGAGACGGCTGGGAGTCCCCTTGGCATCTTGGGGACGCCCCAGAGTCTCCAAGAAGACCAAAAATAAAGGGGACATCCTAGGAAGTCCCCTCTTTGAGGGGACATCCTGGAAACGTCCCCAGGTAGTGGGTGGCAGTGGTGGGATGGCGAGGGGACGTTTCCCCCAAGTCCCCGTCCCCAAAACGCCCTTGTCTTGGAAACGGAGGGTTTTTAGGGGGGGCGTATCCTCGTGGAACACTAGTTTTAAGACAAAATTCTTTCAATATATCACCTTTCTATCCATATCATTGACTCATCTTTGATCGGATCATTTCATAATGTTGTTGGCTTTAAAACCAAAAATACAAATATAAGACCCCTAATGAACTTTGACGAGCTTTCCAAAAATGTAAAAAACTTAGAAAAATTCCCTGATGTACAACCTATGGAGTGAAATTATGAAAAAACTAAGATTCCAATAACTCACTCAATTTTGATGATCAAAATTTGAAATTTGGCATGCAGCTTTCATATATGATCCTTCAACTCCAGTAAAAATTTGCAGAAAAATTCACAGCTGTTTGTGATTTATAGGCGAGTCTTCAAAAATCAGGGTTTCGTCCTCACCTTTGCCCAAGGCCCCAAATCGTAGCTCTAATACCACTTGGTAAGGTCCACACATATAATAATGGCAATAAGACAATGTAGAAGATATATCACACACAACACAAGAGAAGTTTGAGGGCCAAGTTGCTTGAATATCCAATATATGCAAAAATAGAGTAAACCCTTGAGGTAGGGTAACACCATACAATACTTCTTATGGAAGAAGCCAATCCACACTATATTTCCAAGAGATCCTAAACACATATCATACTTTTCACATATCCTTACAATGGTATTCACCTTCTTTATATAGATCTCCTAATAACATAATGGTGGGGTAAACCACTAAACCTTTGTAGGCCTCCTAATTACCTAATATAATTCATGACCCATTATAACTAACTTGAGGGATGTGTGCCACCTATCAGCATCTTCATCCACCTATGTACATTATAATATCATATCCCTAGGTACATAGCATCTTGTTCCAAATGAGACATAGTTTCTCACCATTATATCTATCAAATTCGACTTACAAGTTGTGCTCTAGCAATTGACTCATTGACAAAAGGTTCTTCGTGAGCCGTGAAACTGAAAGAATCTTTGTAATTCGACATTTGTGAGTCTTGAATGGTAGGGAAATGTCCCCTATACTCTTCACTTAATAGGATGTATCATCACCAAGGGAAACTTGCCCATTTGAGGTTGATGGGGTTAGGTGATAGAATCACTCTTGTTCACTTGACATGTGTTTGGATGCACTAGAATGAACATACCAAACAAGATTTTTAGAAGTGGAGATCTGATTCCCCGCAACTTACAAAAATTCTTCTTTATTAGAATCACCCATTGAAGCAACATTCCCTTGTTGCTTCTTGTGCTTTTTTTTGGCCAATAGGGATTCTTCTTATTGTCCCCCAGAGAATTCTGCTATGGCTTGCGTTGGCTTGATTGATTATTGGCAAATGAGTTGTACTAGCATTCCTAGATATCGTGTCGCTTCTTCCCACAAATGAGACATTTCTTTTTCTGTGTAGATGGATTATTTGGTTTGGATTTTGATGAACTTGGTGGACCACTCCGATGTTTAGATTTCTTTCCTCTGCTGAAATGCGAGGGCTTGATTGTCTTGAAAGCGTGCGGTCTCATCATGAATTGCCTCTTCTTGTTGAAACAAATTCACCAATTCTTCAAACAATGGCTTTTTGTGAGCTACATTTAGACAGGTGACAAACACTCAACAGGTAGGGGGAAATGCTCTCAAGACAATGGGTACAAAGAGTCATCTAACATAGTTTCCCCTAACGGTTGTAGCGATGTCCTCAATTCTGGAACTCCTTTTTGCAAATTTTTTTCAACTTTTCACTAGTTTGCATCTTCAAGCAGTTTTTACTGACTCTACAAATGAAGGATCTAATTCTAATTTTTTAATTCATAGACTATTTTGAGACGATTCCAAGCCTCTTTAGCAGTCATTGTTGTTCTGATGTGAGGTTTAATCTACTATGAAACACTGAATAGGATGAGCAATATGTGAAAGAGATTTCATTTCCAACTTGTGTTGGTCTAGTGATTTTTCCAACAACATTCCACAAATCTTCAAACTCAAGTTGAGTTTGGACCTTGGGTTTCTAGGCCAAGTAATTATCACCTCTCAATAACCGAGAGTCTAGAAGCATTATTTTCATAGTATTTGAAGCCATTTTCTTGAATGTGAGGATTCCTTATCTCTTTAGAAAGGTTCCCTTTTTTATAAAGTAGTACTACCAATCTAATACACTAAACCTTTCTATATACCTGCCCTTTTAATACAGTCGTTGATACGTAGAAGAAGCTAGTCCTCTTGATATATGTGGCTGTACTTGTGAGACTTTAGGGTACCTAAAAGAGAACAATACATGGTGCCAAGTTAGTACATGAAAGAAATTTTTGTATGCGGGCATAACTTCCTAATACACTCGAATTTTTTGACTGTTAGGATTTACATCTAATGATAGAGACTAATGGGTAGGGTATGGAATGAAAATTTTGCAAACCAATTTTTTGCCCTTATTTCACTCCAACCATTTATAGGGTCAATGCCCGAAGTATTGTTGTTGCAACATTATTAGGTGTTAGATGCAGTAATTTGTCACAATGACATTACCTGTAAATGTGAACCAGTGGCATTGTTTGTATGGAACATTGCTTGTTTGTTTCAAATTGTAACAAATAAATGACATAATTTTTCATTTAATTTTTTTAAATCTTACACCAGAAAAGCACATTAAGTCAAATTAATATAGCTTTTGCCTCCCTTTTTAAAATTCTTGAACTATATTAACATGCACTTTTCATTTATTAAAAAAAAACAAACTGTAGGATATAATAAAAATAATTAAGAAAAAAAAGTTGTTTTTTTGGTTTTGTTTAATTCTTTTCAACCTAAAGTTTTGGCTTCCCAAAATATTATATCTCCTTCAAACTTTAGAAAAGTGGGAGTTAAATAAAAATTGCACCTTTTAACCTTCAAGATTGGGCAAAATTAGGAAAACTTAAAAAATGTACCTTGAAAGTTTAGGGTTTGACATTTATCTCTCTTTCCTGGAAGAGGATGATATTTTGGTAGAGATATGTTTTGGCTGTGGATTTCTTTTCCCACGACACAACAATTATTTTTTACTTCTTTGATTCTACAATATGCGGTTTGCTAAGTATGTGTTGGCAGTGTGGTGATTTGGAATCATGCTGTTTCTCTTTTCCTTTGAATCACATTTGCTTGTGTCCAAGTACACGGCTTTTTTGTCTTTAGACGCAGCAATTTTCACACACAACTATGCATTTCTATGAAGTGTCTTCACATGCACATTTCTGTATGGCGGGCTTACATAGTGTAGTAGAATTTAATTGATTTAGACGCTTCTATGCAAACACTTTCATCTTCCATGCTTCTTTGATGGCAGGTTCTTCAAACTACCTTTTCCCACACAACATTCTCCTTACATAGTCGACACTTCTCTTTGATCACTTGTCCTTTTCTCCATGCCATTTCTTCAACGAAACATAGGGTAGGATATTAGCATTGATTTGATACCATGATACAATTGGGGGAAACAATGAGCAATATATACAAAGATAAGCTTTCCACTTGTCCTAGTGGCCTACTGTGGGGGCAATACGATCCCACCATCGATGGAAACCTAATCCACCCCAACCATTAGGTTGGCTTGAAGTGGTCAAATACAAAGTCCGTAGTCCATGTAACAATATCAAGGGGTTTACTTAAATTCTTTCATTTATTGATTTTAATTTAACTTAGATTCATATTAATAGTTTATTCAACAAAGCAACAAGTTACAACTCAATTCAACACAACACATCACAAGACATTACAACAACTTTCAAAATTTTGTGACACTCAACAAGATATATTGTAAGACTTCACAGGACATTTCAACATGACTCAAGATACAATGCACACTCTTGGATCGACCCAAATCGCATGTACACTCTTTGGATCATCCCAAATCACATATTTGGTCCAAACCCAACAACATGACACCTCATTGGATTGACCCGAATCACACATCAAGTCCAAATCCAAAAAACAAGACACACTAGAACTCATTCCCCTATAAATTGTCATTTGACACACTTACTGTTTGGATCGATCCAAATCACATATCTCGTCCAAACCCAACAACATCACACCTCATTTGATTGTCCCGAATCACACATCAAGTCCAAATCCAAAAACAAGACACACTAGAGCTCATTCCCCTATAAATTGTCCTGTTACACACTTAACTATTAGGCACAACCTAATTAAGTATTCCTTTATGTATAATGGTATCACCAACCTAGGTGCAACTGCATGTAATCAATATATAAATAGAAAGTACCACTATGGACACTCCTATAATGAATACAATGCATAAGATCAAACATTGGCATCTATTTAGCACTTTGCAGAGCACCTCTAGCACTACGGATAGGCCATCAATGTAATTTCATAACAATCAGGTTGTAAGACTCCATCATAATTGGAGATCTCTTGGTAGATAGTGGTAGAAGTATGCCAATTGTAGAAACATGCCTATGCCCTCTATACTCTACCCACTATGGCCTCATGTGATGTAGTGTGTATATAGTGAAATTTACAATATCTGGCTATTTCTCATGGGAACATGATATCTTAGGTTCACAACATATATGATCATCAAGTGTGGTTGTAGCACAAGGATTTATCATCGTTTATAGGATGACACACACAAGAAACACAAAACAGTCATTTAATCATAGATATGTGACAATATCCAAATTTTGACATGATAGAAAGTTAGGTAAGGATCTCAACTTCAATCCTCTATACTTTTCTAAAAGTTTCCACTCAGGGAAGTACTCAATGTTTTACGATATACATAACAATAATCATTAAAAATCACACTTAGGGCATCAAAATATCGAGTTCCAAACCTTTTTTGGTTAGGTCTGTGGTAGAGGCCTACACAGTGTGCTAGATACCTGCAAAATGTGGTAGTGCCCTGCATTTCACTCTAGTGACCTATAACATGCGCTAGTTTATTGGTACATTCTTTTCAAACACTGACTGCCCAGACCCCTTCATTAGGGTTTACGCTATCATTTGGTTAGGACATTCATAACTTGACCTCAATCAGATTAGGAATTAACAAAACAAGTTTCAATGTGACAAAAGCTCAGATCCCAAGGTACAAGACAAAATTGATAAAACATAGATGCATCAATTGACCCATTGAGCACTTAGAAATTCATAATCACCGTAAAATGAAAGTTCAACTACCAAATTGGTTGAAATCCATCTTCACATGTAATGGTCACCCTAGTTTTTTTTAAAAAAGTTCCACACAAAGATGAAGATGCAATGGTTAAGTTCTTCCACACTCTTCTGATCACCTAGATCCCTATGTGGGCAAGGTGAGAGCATACAAGTGCTTCCGAGTTAGCATTTCAAAAACCAACATGCAATAATAACAACTTGCACTTATTCAGTGGGCATCCGCTTACGCAGTGGGCATCCACTTAGTCGTGGGAATCACCACTTGTTCAGTGTGGAAAAACTGAAAGTAAAGTTTGGCACATCCATTTATTCAGCGGGAAGCCATTAACAATTAGACCACTTATCCAGTGTGTGAGAAATGAGCAGAAAACAACTACTCCACTGGTGGTAATACCATCCAGGGTTACATTCATAAATATTGCAGCTAATAACAATAACACAAGGGGTTAGGGTTATCTCTGCTGTAGCAACAAAATCAGAATATAAGAGTGAAGAAGTCACCCCAAACAACAACCAGAAGCATACCCATGAAGCTTTGTTATGGATGTAATGACTCTCAAACATTGATGCTACACCTCTGAAAGCATTCTGACAGCAGAAAAAACAGGTCTGATACAAAAATCAGAAATCTGGAAATGCACAGAAACCTTGAAAAATCCCCATAACTCCACATATATTGCAAAATCCACACCAAAACCTCAATGAACAGATGTTACTGCCCTAGGTGCCTCCTTTCATAGCAGAATAGAGTTCCAAAGAGGAGTGCTTTACCTCTTGTATCCTCACGTCCCTTGCTTGCATTGGTATGACCAGTTCTAGATGTACGGCCTGCTGGTAATTGTCATGTCTTCTTGCTAAGTCTCCAAAATCACTCATAACATGGGCGTCTAGGTACAATATGAATTACCAATGCAAATTCCCAGCCTTTCCTTTAAGTATATCAACACAACAAACAATTTGTATGGCTGCCTGCATGAAGATGGTACGACCCAGCAAAGGGAAACCTCCTTCAACCACTAACACAAACCATCATTAAATCACACCAAAAATATTTTGAAACAACTCTACTCCAATCAACATCAAAACACATAAAAAATATTCAAACCAAAACTCATTGCAACTGGACTCCATTGAAGCTCCTTATGATTTCTGAATTAAAATCATCAGTTACTCCAGCTAGGGTTGGTCTTCCACAACCGAAACTAGAAGATGAATGAGGGATGCAACCTCACAGGACCAAGCTTGAAAGCTCTTCACATAAATTTTAATTAGAAAATGCATAAACTCCCATGAGCGTTCAAAACTCCATTTTATAACTTCCCGTGCATGCCAAGGATAAATAAAATATGATATTGTATTATGGCTCCATGAGTATTTATTTTCCACTAAAGTGGGGTGCTCACTTTAAGAAATAAAATAATCTTTTTCACCAAGTGCTCACCAAGCTAGAAAAGAACACTTTTAAAATAATTCAAGTTGTCAACTTTAAAATATAAAGTTAAAACCAACGACAACTTAATTTAATTATTTTAAAAGTCATTTCCCTTAAAATGACCTAGTTAGCCTTCGGGAAATTCATGGAAACAAGCTAACTATTATTAAGTTAATTACCGACGGAAAGGGGACATTACATAGGACATGATATACAAATGGGAGAAAAGTTAATGTGGACAGGATTGTGTGAGTACACTCACCTCTAATTGTGCAGGTCAATGTGGATGGTTCATTTGTAAATTTGCATTTATCTGTACTGCATGGGAAAATTTGTTCTTTGTCCTCTTGGATTAAGTTAAATTATTTTGAGCCACAAGTAATTTTTTGAATTAGTAAGCTTTGAAATTGGTCTTCATGTCTGCAGGCTATAAGCAACGGAGAATCAGGAGTTGATTCCATGGACATTGCTTTATGGAAAGCACTCTGCGCTTCTCGGGATATTCTTCTTAATGAATTGCATAGCTTGAGTAGGGCAATTGATCAAAAAATTGATGAACTGGATGACACAGAAGACATGACCATACAATTGGTGACAAGAAAACTCGATGGACAAAAAACAGAAGCAATGGGTCTTAGAAATGGTATGATAATGGAAATGAAATCAAGGCTTGAAGAATCGACAATTGTTTTAAGGACAGTTTCAGAGGTAGAGATATCATTTTTTGACATATAACAAGAGTGCCTTTGTGCATCCTTACTTAAATGTATTTCCACTGAAAGATAAGATTTTCAGCAATCACTGTAATTGTAATTGGCATGTTAAATGGTATCATTATTGGCTGTGGGGAGTAAGTAATATGGAGTTTATTCCAATTTTCTTTCATTTTTTGGCAGCCAGAAAATTGGCCATTTAAGACCAAAGGCGGGCAATCATCAGAGGTGTCCAGGATAGAAATGCTTGAAGGACTCCAATCATTGGGGAGTCAGCTTTCTTCTATTTGGAATGCATTTTTGAGATTTCATAGGTAATGATAGTTAAGCAAAATAATACTTCTTTTCTTTCTTCAGAAATTAAGGGATTTGGTTTATTAATGTTGCCAAAATGAACTCAGTAAAGTTATTACCTTGATAGAATGGAACTGGAGGGTAAATTCTTCTCCCTTCAGATGTCCTCATTCTGTGCGTCCTTCTTGAGGTTCACTGTTCTTTAAAGGTTCCTTGTATTGAATAACTAAATAGCACTAATTTCTATTTTGCGTTGCATTTCTCAAAATTGAACAGGAAGTGAAGTTTTGCAGTATGCTGCTTGTGAAATGAAGCAAATATTCACACCTCTTGTCATTTTTTTGTATACCTGTAATGTTCTTGAAATTAATAACTTCATAATGACAACTTAATGAATTTCTTGATTTCATACATTTTGCAGGAAATATAGAATAGTAATAATGGAATATCTGCGTAGGGTATGGACGGAAGACATAAGTACGGAGTGGTCATTGTGGCTGGTACACTCTAAGATGGAGATTGCACAACATAATTCAAATAATGAAGTTGTTGATGAGAATGGTTGGGCTATACAAGCTGCAAGAAAAACCCTTATGAGAAAATCCTATGAAGATGTAAGTTACATATCAAAAAGTTAAAATCAGATTTTCAGCTGAATATAATTGCTAAGATAAGGTTGCACAGTTAATCACAATGGATTGGTATTTCTTAGCTTAACGTGAAATTGATCGACAATGTTCTATTACAATTTTTTTTCATTCCTGTAGCCTGCAGTAGCTGCAGCTTCTCGTGCTGACCTACATCGAAAGGGTATTGAACAAATGAAGGTATTTATCCATTCTCCTCTGTTTATTCAAAATCAAAGTAATATTTTGGAATTTGTCATAGGTTCCCAAGACTAAAAAAGGGTAGTTCATTGCAGATAAACAGTAGATACCTTCAGGATTTGCAACTATTTGGTAAAATAGCTCTTGTTCCAATTGTTTATGTTGAACACCATACAGTCCAACGTCAGAAATTGAGTAAGGTTAAAGAGGACACTATGTCGGGCTTTACTGGTTCTCTTGAGCAAGCAGGGGCTTCCGTAATACCAATGACGTCAAGAGATAAATTGCCTCCAAAGTTAGCTGATCAGGGAACAGGAAGAAGTGGGCGCACATTGAAGGTGGTGGTCTTTGTACATGGTTTTCAGGTTAGTTCATTTTGCAAATTTGTTTGATTGTTATAAATCATGTTCCTGCTTTTCTGGACGATCCATTAAATTGTTCTGTTTTAGGTGTTGGGTTCAGTTGTTTTAAGCTATAATTACTTGCCGCTGCAAATAGATAAAGATGACACTGATTCCCTGTCATGTTTGATAGCTACATGCAAGTTCCTTTCCTCCAGTGGAAAAGATGTATATAATATGTGATTGTGCGAAAGGAAAAAAATCACCAATGATGTGCAAGAATAAATAACTTGTCTTACTTTTGCTCTCATAGTGGCAAGATGGTTGTGACTTGTCCCCTTTAAAATAGCCAGCATTATTGAGATTTAATACTACAACAGGATAGTGGCAATGCAAGGATAAATAACGGGAAAAAGATATTTATATGGTACAGTAAGCTGGTTTGCCAATATGTGCACAAGAGTCACCAAATGTCATTGTCAATGGTCAAACGATACACAAGATGTAAGATACAGCTAAAGTTAACTTTTCTTTTGAAATGAAAAGAAAGATATCAGTCTCAGTTACAAGCATGGGCCTTCCTTCCTCTTTATCTGCAAAATAAATGGAGCTGAGATTTTGATAGCAGTGGGGTAGTGCCTTAATAGCCAGCAGTCTGTGAGGTCTGTGTGGGATAATAAGGATCCATGAGCCACTGGGGAATTGTACCTTACATTGAGCACCAGGGGTGTTTTAACAGAATTATTTTCATCTAGGTGTTATTATGGAGATAAGAAAGATCTATGAGTCACTGGGGAATTGCACCTTACATTAGCACAAGAGGCCTTTAACAGAATTATTTTCATCTAGGTGTTATTATGGAGATAACAAAGATCCACAAGCCACTGGGAATTGCACCTTACATTGAGCACAAGGGGCCTTTCAGAGATAATTATTTTCATCTAGGTGTTATTAGGGAGATAAGGAAGACTCTTGAGCTGCCAGCAAATTCTGCCTTATATTAAGTACACTGCCTTTAAGAGACAATTAGTCTAATATGTATTCTGTATCCAAACTAAACCCATATTATTTTCTGGACTCTTAACTTATACTCAGTAGAAAGGTGTAAAATTTGTAAGTGAGAAAGGTTCCTGAGTTGCCAGGGAATTGTTTTAGCTAAGATTGGGATGCCTGATTCAAATTGATTTATATATCGCCACTAATATGTTCTCTTGAATGCTTTTCCATGACAAGACATACATAAGATTTATTTCTGTAAGGCAGAAATAAAAATGGAGTTATAGAGAACTCCAAAGGTAAAAACAGGTATAGTGAGTCACTTAAATGATCTGGAGTCCTGGACACTCAGGGGACTAAAAAAAACATCAGCGACAGTTTTGACCCTAGTTGAAAATGTCTTACAATTTCAACTACAACCAAAAATTGATGACTGTGCTGGATTTGTTCATAGCCAAAACTGAACCAGATAAGACAAAAAGCCAAAGCTTGCAGACAAAGGACGAGCTAGAGCATTTGGAATTTCATTTGGTGTTTCAAGATGTTTGGGCTTCCTTTTGATGCTCTCTCGTGACTCTAGGCTATATCTATTATCACCCTTGTATGACATTGGGAAGGGGTTTCTTTCAACTGTAATTGTACTTAGTTGCATCAGTGAGGTAGTCTCACAGATGTTGGAATGTAATTGAGAAGACTAGAGGGAAGTTGCATTGCTGTATAGGTGTTTGGGCATACTCTTGAAGGTGTAATATGCCCATGAAGGTCTCGAGTAAGGTAGTAAACTTTTGTAAAACTGCAAGGAATTAGTGGCTTTGAGGAAGTGATCTCTTACTCTTATGGAGTTTTCTACCAAATTGGCTTTCTCCCTAAGTTGCCAAATCGGAATCGGGTATGGGTATGTGGGTACGGTATGTTGGTATGGCAATTTTTTTTTGGGCTGGGTACATCCATACAAAAAGCATATAAAAATCATAAATATATACATATTTGCAGCCTAAAAACAGAAACTAAGTTCAGAAGACCACATATCTGATATCATGCATATGCTAAATAAAACTAACATAAATATTACAAATACAATCTATTAACTTGATATCAATTTGTCAAACTTGAATGTCATGATAGATATTCATTGTTCAATATTAAACTAGAAATCACACCTTAGTGTGCAATGGGTATGCTAAGATAACATGTAGAAAAAAAGTAATTAGTGGTATAGTGCATGACCATTTATTATACTTGAGAAGAGAGCATACACTTATGTTGATGGTGAATACTTTTTATCCATCCATCATTTGAAGCCTGAAAGAATGTAGTGATATGTTTTAGTTTTGAATAGTAGTGGGTAAAAGTACCATAGTTTGATCTTTAATGTAGGGTTTTCGATTAGAATGCTTGACCATAGCCCCAAGTCTATCACACAACGGAACACTTTTTGCCACTATGTTTATGGAGTTAAGCTTAGTTTTGTAATCCCATGATGGTCAATGATTTTTTGTTTTAGGAAATGTCTTTTCAATTGTCATGGGTGGTAAAGGTAAAATTTGAAAATAATTATTCATAGGAAGGTTATGCATGTAGCCATGTTTTCTGCTTGAAACTGAAAAGTACTTTGAATCCACAAATTTTAGCTTACCATCATACATAAATAAAGATATGGTTTGTCCATATACCTTTTGGCATACTATACACATATTCAAAGTAAAACTATGGTGGGCCTTGCTCAAACTCTTCAAGATTCTATTGCCGACCCACAAGGTGATCTGAAAATTCCAAATCCAACCAATCTTGTGACGGGTTTCATAGTAATCTTTTCTAAATCTAAGTGCTTCTTTTATGAAATTTGATTTCTGCACATCCTCTTGGGTTTCGTTTAATCATTACCAAAGGAAACCATGGTTAGCATGACTAATCAAACTGATAACCCTAGGATTGTAATTTCAAGGAACATGACTATGAAAAACAAGACATTACTAATCTATTTAAGTGTAGACAAGTACAAAATAAAGAATTCCTTACCTGAATACCATACGGGTCTTCAATTGACAACATCAATACCTACAGCCTTACATAATTCACAATCCATGGAAATTCATAGAAAATAGAGGAATGCTTCCCCTGTGGCCGAACTCTTGTGTTCTTGTTGTCTGTTAGATTATTGTAGGGGCTTCCACCTATTATCAGATCAAAACCTCCAATTGAATTAATCATTTCATCAAGTCTTTCTTTTGTCAAATTTTGTACATCTTCCATCTCAATCAATTTACCTTTTCGATGTGTTTTTTCCACCCAACTTTTGAGGATAAACTTGTTTTTTTTTAATAAATTTTTGCAGATACAACATAATTGAGTGGTATACCCAAAAGATGCAAAGCAACTTTTGCATCGCTAGTAATAAAATGTTGGTTTTACAATGCTTATTCCTCAATTAGGAGCAATGGAAAGTAATAAAATTTATTGATGTAAAACACTTGTAACCTTAATTAAACATAGAAGATAAGAGAAGGAGATAGAGAAGATAAGATGACATATATACTTGGGAAAATCCTTTTGAGTAACACCAAATGTAAATCTTAATATATTTCTTCAAAATAAGCTTACAATAGATTGAGAAACTCCACTAATGTTGTAGCCCATTTATTAACATTTTAATAGCATGTTGATACTTAGACCTATGCTAAAAGCCTACAAATCCCTACAATACAATCCAAATGATATCAAAACACTATGCCAAGGGTTATATTTATAAAATTTTGCCATCCTATAAACCATTTGTCATTTCAACAAAACCATGGGCTAATTTTGACACCCCTCATGACACATCTCTCTCTCTCTCTCTGTTTCTCTATCAATCTCCCTCTTTCTCTCTCTTCTTTTGAGGGGTGTCAATGAGCTCAATCGCTCTCTTTATATATATATATTTCTCTCATTCTCTATATTCCCCATCTCCCTTTGTCACTTCTCTCTCTCTCTTTATCTCTCCCCTTCTTTTTGTTGCATATGTTGTCATTGATGTCAAAGGAGTATTGATCAGAGGTGTTGTGATGTGGAAGGCATATTGTTGCATATGTTGCCAAAGGAGTGGATGTCAAAGGAGTGGTGATCAAAGGAGGTGTGATGTGAAAGATATGGTGATGAAAGACTTGAGCATGCTGTTGGATCAGTATCATCTGTACACAGTTATACCTTATCTTCTGAAGTTCATGGACAGGTGAGGATTGTTAAAGTGGTTTGATTAATATCATGCTTTGATATATTTTGAAGTCATGCTTGTTGCATTGTTACATATATTGTCACTTGTTGAAAAACATTGCATGAGATATGAAGGAAAGTGTATAAGTTATCAAACTGTCAAAGAGGCATAGGGAATTGTATTGCAGAAGCTCAGGAAATTGTACCACATTCTACCGCAGATGAAGATATGACCTCGCAGCTTGGAGGTTAGTCAGAGACAGTTATGAGGTATGCATGATCAAGTTTCAAAGCATAAAAGTTACCGCAGAGTTTTTTAGAGTTAGTAGAGTTAGAACAAGTCTTGTTCTTGTGAAAGGTCATCAGAGATAGAACTGAAAGCTGCCACATTTCATCACATTTGCATATATGACTTGGCGATTTGGAGATTAGGTAAGCAAAGGTACAAGAATGATATACTCAAGTTTCAAAGGATACAAAGTACCGCAGAGTTTTCTAGAGTTAGCAGAGTGAAGACAGTGGCATTACAATGTTGTTGCAGTCTCAAAGGTACAGAAGAATGCTCCGCATTTCTCCGCACTTGAAGATATAGCCTGGCGGTTTGAACGATATATGAATAATGGTGTCTTGCACAACATATCCAAATTTCAGAATGTAAAAAGTAACGCAAGTATGTTTGGCAATGTTCCAAGGTAAGACTGTGAGAGAGGTAGTGTAGGGATAACATGTTTTAATGTCTGATTGCTTGCGCTAGCAAGAAGAAGCATAAACTAGAAAAAGGAGTGTATGAGAGGGCTTTGTAGGGCATATTGTGTCAGTGACATGAACCGCATGATGATATCTCTTTTCTTCGGTATTGCATAGGGTCTGGAGCTAAGGCATGAAAGGATTAAGTAGCCACGGAGCCGACATGGTATACTTGAGTGATTGTGCCATGTGTATGGAAGCATGCGCCAACAAGAAAGATTGGGAGAAGGTAAAATGGGTCCAGTAGATCTCTTGGTATGAACCACATTATGGGATTTCACTCCTACATTACCGCATTTGATTTGGGAGTCGACAAGCAAGGCCAGTTACACATTTCAGGACACACGTTACATGAAGGTTGACAAAGATGAAGATTTGAATGCTTGTGGAGCACATAAATGAAAGTTCAAGATTGTTGCAAGGAAGGAAGTTAGCGCAGAGTGTGTTAACAATGATAATGTGTGGATAAGATCATTCTAGAAGCAGTATGATGATGAAGTGTGGAAAAGATCAGTTCAGTTAAAATCAATGCAGAAGTGATGTTGTGGAGGTATTTGAAGTTGTGATGTTGCTGTGATAGTGCAGAGGTACTTGAAGGAATTTTGATAGTGCAGAGGTTGGTATAGTGATTGTGTGGAGGTGATAAAGCCACCAGAATCAGTCAAATGATCAAGATAGCAGAGGATAGTGCAGAAGTATTAAGTCATTGAGAATATGTCCAGGATGTCAAAACTCTAGCAGAATTGATGTTGCGAGGAAATTGAGCTTGGAAGGTAGCAGAGATGTTTGAGCAGAGGTGTTGAAGTCATTATAATAAGTCAATATCAAAGTGTTAATGGAGCTGTCGCTGCGGAGGTGATTGAACCATTAGAATCAGTCAGGTGTTTTGGTACAGAGGTTGGTGCCTCATCTTGTAAGTTTTGTAAGTGTTGTAGCGCTTTAGGGAGTTGGTGCTTCCTTTGGGTTGGAGCCCATAAAACTTTGTATTAGGGAGTTGGTGCTTCCTTTGGGTTGGAGCCCATAAAACCTTGTATCAGGGAGTTGGTGCTTCCTTTGGGTTGGTGCCCATAAAATTCATTGTAAATCTGATTTTATTTGTGAGGTTGGATTTGGATAGTAGATCCAAGCAGCTTGCTCATCGTGGCTTTTCCCATCTTGGGTTTCCACGTAAATCTAGTGTTATGTGTGTATGTGCTCATTTGCTTTATGTGGTTTGAATGTTTACATTGGACCGATTGTGTTTAAAGGAATAAGAAATCAAATATATACTGATTCACCCCCCTTTCAGTATATTTGTGTGTTCAACACTCCCTTCTCTCTCTCTCTCTATATATATATCCTCCTCTATGTCTATCTCACTTCCTCTCTCTCTCCCTCTTTTTATATTTGTCTTTCTCTATCCTTCTCTGTCTCTCTATCTCACTTCTAAATAATTTACATGATATAAATATGGTATAAAAATAACAAATATAACTATATTCGATATTATATATAAAATGAATATTGAATATAAATAAACGATTTTATAATATAATATTACTCTCTCTCTCTCTCTCTCTCTCTCTCTCTCTCCCCCCCCCCCCCCTTCTTTCTTCCTCTATCTCTCTCTTTGCCCCCCCCCTCTCTCTCTCTATTTTGGTGGCCATTTCAGACTTTAAAATGCGCTCCTATAAGGTCTCACTGCACTTTCAAATACACTCTTGTAAGGTACCCACTACATGGAAACTCAATCTGAATATAAATTGAGATCCACCTATAGAGAGATGAAAGTGTTTTAGTTATGGTGGCCTTTCCATATTCTCTATTTTGGTAGCCATTTCGAACTTGAAAATGTGATCCTATAAGGTCTCATTGCACTTTCAATTGAGATCCGCCTATAGAGAGACAAAAGCCTTTTGTTCATGGTGTCATAGTGGCTCCTCTCTCTCATTTAACAAATATAAATAAATAGTAAACATATAATATATTTAATATAAATATATGATTTTATAATATAATATTATGTTAGAAATAAATTTAATAATTTACAATATAGTAAATGTGGTATTTAACAATTAATATAATTTTCCATTATATTTTGTATATATAAAATAATATAACATAGTAATAAATATATAAATATTAAATATATAATATATAATTGTATAATCTAATAATGTACTTAAATTATTTGACAATGTGATAATGACGATATATTTGATGTTTCATTAATTTCTTAACACTATAATCATTTTTCAAGTAAGATTTTTTATACATTTACAAGTCCCATAAGGACACTAAATTATAATGACAATAAAGTAATTACTAAATTTAATCAAAGTTGACTTTTTAAAAATATCTCCCATCGATGAAAAATAATTTAATAACCAAATCCAAACATTTTTTAGAGTGAAAAATAGCTTTTATATGAAAGAGGTCTTAAACGACTCTTTCTTGACCCATGTAATAAGTGTAGGCATGTAAAGATAGAATCGTTCATCAATGTCTTGTCATTGTCCCTTGGTAGAGGGGTGTTTCGTGTTACAAAGATGGCAGCCATGGAGAAATCGTTCACCGTTGTTTTCTTTCCGCATTCGTGTCCACTTCCTCCTCCACTGGAAATTGTTTTTCCAATGACGGAAAAAAGAATGGACAGATTTGTTTGGATCGTCTTGCACTCGTAATGAGTTGTAATGTTCCCTTTTTCAGCCTAGTTCGCTGTGGGCCCGATAGCCTATTTTTCGGAATCTCGATAGGCTACATCAGTTTGGTAAGGGGTTCCCCTTTATGAAGAACTCTTGGTTTAGTTGTTTTGATTAATTTCTAATGTTGGTTTTGATCTCCGTGATGTGTCGGGATGACTGCAATTTTCAGAAGTTGGTTCGGGCTCCTGGATTGCTCTTCAAGATTCTTGGAGGAGCCGTCTATTTTTGGAAAGTCACCTGGAAGACATCGTTGTGCATCCCAAACCTTACAGAGCATAATGGTTCAGTTTATTTGGCAGTTGGTTGAAGTTTGGGATTTTCCTCAAAAAGTTATATTTAATGAGCTATTTTAATTATTATTTTCACTTAAGTCCCTAAGGGTGAAAATAATTAAAAAGTGATTAAGTGTTATAGCTCATTGGGAAGGGGAAAATATATTTTTTTATTTAGGCACTTAAAAGTGAGCACTTAAGTGGAGAAAAAAAAGATTATTTAAGTTGGAGGGAAAAGGTTATTATTTTCAAGAAATAATTCATTTCCTTTGTAACTCCTAAAGTGCCTTTATAAAGAGAATGAGAGCTCATTTGGAGGGGCTTTTTGATTTGGTATTGTTACTTTGCCGGATTGAACCTGTGAGTTCTTCCTTTTCCCTTCTTGAGGACGAAAACCCTCTTGAAGATGATCGGTTTCGGTGGTGAAAGATCCACCCTAGTTGGTGCAAGATGATTTTCATACAGGAAATCACACAGAGCTAAAAGATTTAGTTGCATTTTGAAGTTTTGTTTTGGAGGTTAATGTTTATCAATTATGAATTTTTGGAGTGATAAGAGTGGTTTGTAATGAATTTTATTGAATAATTTGATGAGAATCAGGCTGGCCCTACACCCCAGGCCGTACCTGTGCAAGTTGGGCATTTGGTATTTAGAGTGATCAATGGTTGATCTTTTTCCTCAGATTTGTATGCACAATTGTTCTCTCTTTGGGGCGTCACTATCCATGTATCATGTCTTGTTTGATGCAGATTTCATGAATTTAATGCAGGCCGTACTCCTTGGGCAGCACCGTACCATGTATTTGGGAGAGGCGAATTTATTATGATCTGATTTATAATGGTTTTTGGGGTAAATGTGGGTTGAGGCATGCTTGTAGGGTACAATTGCCTATTTTCTGAGGTCAATGCTTAAGTTTGGAGTTGTGATTTATTTGCTATAACCAGTGGTATGACTCAGGGTGCTGTACAGTGTTGTGGAGTTGGTTTGTTTGAATGATGGTTCAAATGGGTGTTTGGGGGGCTTGAAATATGTTCATTTGATGGCAATCCAAATCTGAAATGTGTTGATATAGTTTATTGATGAATAGAGATTATTTCTGTATGTGTTTTGTGGTTTTCAAAGTGGCTGACCATCCGTACAGCAGGGGGGTTATTTCTGATTCTCTGAGAATCTTCTTCAGCAGTGCTTTCCTCTGTATATTATCAGCTGGGCAGAGTATTATCTTGTGTTTATTAATACTGATACATGTGTAGGTTGTCTTGATGCAAAATCTTCCATGGTGCTGATATGATGGATCAGTGGTATTGTGACTGAGTTATATTCCATATGGTTGGCGTCTATGTCAGAGATGTGGTGTCAAAGTGGAATGAAGGATTGAGTTTCCATTGGTGTATGATTCCTTGGAATCCAGACCTTGCTGGGCCGTCCATACAGCAAGAGATATTTCTGATTTTTCTGATTTGAAGCCTATATCAGCTGTGATCTCCCCTTGCACATATTCACCTGAATATTATGATGAGTTTCATGGATTGCTAATGTGTATGCAGGGTGTTTTCAATAGGTCAAGTCATCCATGGAAGCTATGATGATGAACTAGTATATTGTTTGAGTGTATTGCAGCCTATATTCTACATTTGTATTCATTTATGGATGTTCTTTTCTATGTTCTTTTCGCTTATGCAGGTTTTGCAAAATTTCAGAAAAAAGATTATGCCTCAAAGCTAAGATGAATATGCAACTATCAGATGTTAGTCCTGAGGAGCGATGAATGTAGGAATATGGGTTTTCAATTCTAAATGACAAATCAATGTGCAGTTTTTAGCAAAATTATTTTTATTCAAGAGGATTCTTCCAAATGTAAACAGTGAAAGGAGATATTTGAACAAAGTTATGTAGGTTTTGGATAATTGCTAATTAATCTAAAATGCAACTACAGCAGTGCATTATTCAATCTTGCATGGCAAAATGGCGGTCCTGAATGCAGTTTTAGCAATACTCTTGATTTTGGATTTTCAAATGACAAAAGATGTGATTTCTAGTTTTAAATGAAGGGTTTGAAATTTGAATGCACCTGTGGGAAGGAAAAAACAAATGGCAACAATTATTGACAGGGTTATTACTGTTTTTCTTGGGGTTTTCAGCTGTGTTTTGAATGCAAATTTGACGGGTTTCTAGAATGCTGTTTTTGACAGAGGTTTTGGATTTGTGGATGGCGGATAACAGATTGGAATGCAATTCTATGCAAGAAAAATAAACTAAAGCAAATCAAGAGTACCGAAAAGGCTAAAGCTGATTTACCTCTAACCTTTATCGATTTAAATCTACACTAAACTAATAAATCAATCATTAACTACTATGAATAAACAAAATCTAAACAAAACTGAAGAAATCCTAACCTAGAGCCGGATGCAACAGGCTATGGAGCAACTTTGATACCTATTACCGATGTCCTCAGAATCATTACCATTCTTTGAATGTTTGGCAAACAATTGATCATATGATATTTCCAAGGCAAGGCAAGGCAGGGGCAGGGATTGAAAATGAAAACAAAAAGGAATGGCGAAAAACTAGTGGGCTGATGTAGTGTGCTGCCCCTGTTTGTTTTTTTTTTTTAAATTTCTTATTATTTTATTTTTATTATTATTGTGGTCTTTCAGAACTAGACAGAAGTTGCAAAAGGGGTTTTGTGTTTGCATGTAATGTTTTTGCAGATAACAATGACAATATATGACATGCAATGATAACCGAGAAAAACTAGAACAGATATGCAAAAAAGAACAATGACCCAGATCATAAAATCACTCAAAATGAATTATAGAGGCATACCCATTTGCACATCTTCAACTTGATACATATGCTGTACATGTACCAGCACTACATGAGCTATGAAAACACTTCCAAATGCATATAGATAGATATTCACGCTCACACAAATGAAGGGAAGTGTTATGCAGCCCTAGGTGCTAACAATGAGTAACATAGCAGTCGTGAATGAGGAGCGAATCAGCTCCAAGATGACCCACATTTTCCCTAGGCAATGGTACGGCCCAGCTAGTGATAGCTGCAGCAATAAACACTTCTCAAATGCCCCAAAATCTGTCATAAACCCTCAAATCTGAACTACAGATGAAATATAGTTTTCAACTCCCAAAATATGAATGGAGGATCATCAAACACTACTCAAAATGCTGCCATCAAGTGGTACGGCCAAGGCTGAGAATGTACGGCCAGCAAAGGGAGGCTGGAAACTCCATAGAAAATTCCTCAAAATCAGTGCCAAAACCTGCAATATATCCCTTAATGTCTTTCAATAATTATTGTGCCAAGAACTGAGAGATATGTCTATGAAAACCCTCCTGCGACAACCTGCATTCAACCATTGAAGCACCAATGCAAACACTGAGTGTATTTGCCTTTTTGAGCACTTGGGGATGATCTTTCACACCTGTGGAATGCTGTTACTAATGGAGGCTTTCGTCTCTAAAAACCATAGTTTCGAATTTCTCCAAAACCCTCAAACTCTTTGCAGTGCCAAAGCCAAAGCAAATGAAAATAATCAACATACCTAATGAATTGCCTTTTTCCTTCTTATATTTCCTCGAGAGGGTCGATTCACTTTTGGAGGGAAATATTTATTTAAAATCACTTTCTAATATTTCCCAAGGTGGGCGCTCAACTCCATGACTTAAGTGACTTTTAATAATATTTCATTTTTTTTTTATACTTAGCCAATATAACCCAAAGTCCAATATTAATATAATATTAATAATTTACGGACTTTAAAACGGAGGCCCAAATGATCTCGGAATTCAGTGATCTATAGACCGTTGGAAAGGTCTCGCCAAGACGCTTCATCTCCAACACTGAAAATATCGAAACACACAGAAACCCTAATTTACCAAAAATAGTAAGTCCGGGCCTAAGCAAAACAAATCCACCCCAGAAAGTGCCAAACTGAAGATCACACTGAAACCATGCCAACATCCACTTAAATACTGACAAACCCATCCAAGTCATCGCCAACAGTGGTTCCCTAACCAGGCTGGTTAGTCTACGGGAACACAATAATAGACTAACTCTCCATCTATCTGCATGGGCTAAAAAGGGACATTACAGTGGAGGCTGCAATGGAGTTTCAACAGCATCTAGGCTGCTCTTTTCCAAAATTTTCAATCCCTAATGAATAAGAAATGAACCCGTTTATAAGGAAAATGATGGCAAACCAAGAGAGTAGGTAGGGAAATGCATGTAAGAAGCTGCTTGGAGGAATCTGGATCCAGAGGTGCAGGTTTGGGTGGTTTAAATTCTCCCATGTTTAAATCATGTGAAACCGTTGCTTTTTAGCCCTACGATGCTTTTGAAATCTCTGCAACAGTTTTGAAACTGTTGTGGTGAAGGCAAAACCATTGCGAAACATTTGAAATTGCCATGACGGTTATGAAATTGCTACCACAGTTTCAAAACCATTGATTGTAGAAAGTGGTGGTTTTGCCAAAAATGGCAGAAACCACAAACACCAAAAGATAGGAAAAATTAGTAGAAAAGACAAAGGGGTAGGAAGGACTATGGGGTGCACTAGAAGAGGTTAGAGGGGTTTAACTGATGGGATCGCTTTGGGAACCGAGATCGACTGTTGCCTTTTTCGTCGTGTTGGCTGGTATGAGTGTTTGATCATCATTAAACTTAGATTGTTGGCCTGTGTGTTCCTGGGCACTTATAGTCACAAGCCATCTTCATATCCTTCTTGAAGTTGGAGCCGTTGAAGGTAACTCTATGAAATTTCAATATTTTATTTTTTAATTATTTTAAGGGTTAAAATTTTAATTTATATATATTTTTTATTTTTCATTATTGCTGTCTTTTAAATTTAAAATTTTAAAGACAAAGATGGTATTTTAACTTGGATGTATTTCATTTATTTTATATTTTAACACCATATTAGGTTGCTAAGATTCTATTGCATTGCATGCTATGGTAATTAGCAACATTTGGGATGTATGGAGACAGTCACATATAGAGAGGGCTCAAAACGTCAAAGCACTAGTCTTGGATGATGATTGGTTGGTTCATGTGGACTATGTGTAGAGTTTCACCGAGCCCATCATGTGTATGATCACATACATGAATATAGGTCAGTCATGTTTGAGTGAAATATATAACAATTTTGACTCCATGATGGAAAGAATAAAGGGCATAATAATAGCTAAGCAAAAAGACTCTTTGGAAATAGTTTTTAAGCAGGTGAAAAGAATTATATTGAATGATGGAACAAGATGACCACTCCATTGCATCTCCTTGCAATTGCTTTGACCTCTAAGTATTATAACATTAGATACCTTTTTTTTTTCCGAGGAGGGTGCCACTATACATATACATTGAAGTTAGTGATAGGTACAAGGAGACATTCACCAAACTCTTCCCCGATTGAGATATAAAGGACGCAATTGTGGATTAATTTGGGAAGTTTATAGCTTCCACAAGTTACAACCATAACACTCTTCGAGACAAGTACAAGGATGCTCATATATGATGGTACCTCGACGGCCAAGGATCTATTTACTTGCAGCCTTTTGACATCAAAGTTGTACCACAAGTAAGTAGTTTTAATTTTTTAACTCTCTTTTATTTGGCAACCTTTAATTTTAGAATTTATAATTTTTTTATTTGTACGTTTATAAAAAATAATAATTTTGTATCAACTTTGTCTTGACTCTCAATGGGTTGTGAGTCTCTTTAGTTGAGTGGAGCTGTAGTACATAATACTTTATCCACTTAGTTAAGTGCAACCGGTTGGTAGTGAAAAAGGCAGAGGAGTTGGTTTATGTGCATTCTAGGTTGCACCTCATCTTACCCAAGTAAGTTGAGTACAAGGAGGGAGCAACGAGGCATTGGGATGTAGCACCAAAGCATCCTGACTTGAAAGCTTCTTTTTCACACTTGGTCTCTATTTGCTATGAGGGGCATGAGGATCTACATAAGACATGTATAGTGCAACTAGTGGGAGTGACACTGGTGCTGCTTGTATTTTTAATGAACCAATTGATGATGTTGATGCTCTCGATGAAGAGCAATTAGCAATATGATGATATGTATTGAACTTCCATGTAAAATTGTACACTTGACCACTGACTAGTGCTGTATTTTGAACACATATAAATCATTTTGATCTAACATTTGACATTGGATTATCAATTAGCAGTTATGTCAGTATTTAATTTTGTATATTTTATTCAAATTATGGCTTTTCAAGATATTTTTTTAGTACATATGGTTTGTACAATGTACCCAAGCTCTGCCGACTCTGGGTAAAAATATTGTGAACCGCCATACCCAAATGCCTAACTTGTAAACTAACCCAATCCTGAACCCGAACTGGCAACTCAGCTTCTTGCGAAGGTTAGTCAAGGTCCAAGCTTTTGCAGAGATGTTTCTCACAAATCTTCGATTCCTATTAAATCCAAGGAAACTGTGAAGTTTCTTAATGATCTTGGGCACATGCCAAATGCATATGGCATTATCTTGTGAAAGATCCCTGATGGATCCCTTTGCTGAAATGAAGTGCTGTTGCTGAAATGAAGTGCTGTTTTTTGTGATTTAATTTGTTTTATGATTTTTATTATTTTTTTTTTTGTTTTCTTTCAGACTAGAGAGGAGATGCAGAAGGGGTTTCAGTTTTCTTGAGATGTGTATTTGCCAAGATGGCAAATAGAAATACATACAGCTGCAATCTCAAATAAAAATGGACTAAAAATAAATATTAACTGATAGAAAGATAACACATGAGAAATTGAGGCACATACCCATCAGATCTGTATTTTATATTCAATGGAAGCCTGGTTTGCAACCCTACTTGCATACAAAGGCAATATTGGCCTAGAAGATGCTATACATGCAACTGAGAATGAAGGATCTGAAGAATTAAGCTGATTTAGCACTGCTGCAAGCTTAGATCTGCAATAACATGCCCTGGAATCTGTCCGATGATGCACAAATGAAGACCCAGAGTAGGCCTCCCACAAACAAGAACTGGGTTGTCGTCCAATTCACCAAAATCCTTGAGAGTTTTCATTCCCAAGAGTCTGAATGCTGTTGCCCCCTTCCACAGAGTTCAGAGCTACCATGAAGCTTCAAAAGTTATGCAAAAGATGGATCCAAACAGCACTTCAAAGTCACTTTATTCCTTTCCCAAAGTGGGCGTCCGCTTTAGGGTTCCAAAAGGCATCCAAAATAAGAATCTTTAAAAGATTCTTTTATTAATGAAGTCTTCATAAGTTGGGCGCCCAAGTTGAGGGCCCAACTTCATTATTAAAAGACCACTTTTTAAACACAACGTTGTGCAACTAGGTGGGGGTCTTTTAATAACTTATTAACATAAAGTGACATGTTATTCATTTTATTTTATTTATTTTTATTAAATATTAAAGCCACACTTTAATATTCAATAATTATTCCAAATCCATCACCTGGCCATCCTGAACTGAGAACTACTGTAGCCCACGCCACTGGTGATGTCGCCACGTGTCATGCCAACTGACAGTGCCTCCCTAAAATGTAGGGATACCTCCTAAAAAATAGGAATTTGACCAAAACTCCAAAAATGCTCCTGGAGGTCCCCTGATGCCTCCTGGTCAACTCTCGGTCAAACCCTAAAAAATAGGAACCCTTCCTAAAAAATAGGAAACTGTCACAAACTGACTGGAAAGGCTTGTAAAGCTCTGTGCCAAGCTACACTGCCTCTGGATAGGTCCCCTAACCACTCTGCTGACCTACGGGAACCCGGATAATAGGTCAACTCTCATGTCTCTGCTAGACAACGCTAAAGAGGGGACATGACAGTCCTCCCCTCTTGAAGATGCTTGCCCACAAGCAACTGCAAGGACGGATGCTGTAAAATGGACTCTCCCTCCCAGGTGGTGTCCTCTATAGGGAGTCCCCTCCAACGAATCAAGTACTCCCGAATCACCCTACTTCTCAGCCGTCGTTCCCTCTCCTCCAAGATCTCCTCAGGAACCAGAGTCAGCTTACCTTCCTCATCCAAGGGAGGTAAATCGGGTGATGCTACAATATGTTGTCCCAATGCCTTTTTCAGGCAAGATACATGGAACACGTTATGAATCCGACTGTCAGGTGGTAACTCAATCTCATAAGCAACCTCTCCCACACGTTTGAGAATCCGATATGGTCCGTAGAAGCGAGGCTTGAGCTTCTCAGCTCCACCCCCTTTAAGGGTGCTCTGTCGGTAAGGCTGCAACCGCAGGAAAACCATGTCATCCACCTCAAATACTCTCTCAGTCCTATGCCGATCAGCGTAGACCTTCTGCTGATTCTGTCCCTGCTGAAGATTCTCCCTGAGAGATCTCATGATGTCCTGGTTCTCCTGTAACCAATCCTGTGCCAAGGGCACTCTGCTGTCACTTACAGCCAAATCAACAAAAGATAATGCCTCGTAACCATAGAGGGCTCTAAAAGGTGTCATAGCAATAGACATATGGTGTGTAGTATTATAGCAATACTCTCCTAGATATAGCCAACGCACCCATGCCTTCTGCTGTCCTGACACATAGCTGCGCAAATACCCCTCAACCCACTTATTAACAATCTCGGTCTGCCCATCTGTCTGTGGGTGGTAGCTGGTACTAGGTGTCAACTCCGTACCTGTGAGCCTGAAAAGTTCTTGCCAGAAAGAACTCATGAACCTACTATACCTGTCACTCACTATGGTCTTGGGAAGACCGTGGAGCCTGAATATCTCTCTGAAAAATAACTCCGCCACCTGAGATGCTGTGAAATCAGCTGCAATAGGAAAGAAGTGGGCGTATTTAGTCAACCTGTCTACTACAACATAGATACAGTCTTTCCCCTGCACCCGAGGAAGACCTGTAATGAAATCCATGGAGATCCCTGACCACTTCTGCTCCGGTATAGGTAACGGCTGTAATAAACCAGCAGGGAAAGTATGCTCAGACTTATTCTGCTGGCACGTCAAACACTCACGAACATGACGTAAGATATCAGCTTTGAGACCCTTCCAAGAGAATCTCTCTCGAACCGCCCTGTAGGTCTTACCATAACCTGGGTGCCCTGCTGTCGGAGTATCATGATAAGCATGCATAATTTGTTCCTTCAACTGAGAACCAGGAACCAGATACACCCTGCCCTTGTAGTAGATGACTTCATCTACCACAGTGTACCTATCATCCAACACCAAACCATCCATGACCTCACAAACATGCTGATTTTTGGAGTACTCAACTAAAAGTTGAGCCTTCCAATCTGCTGAAATCTCGCTCAGTGAACATAGGGCAGCAAGTGATGGTTTTCTAGAAAGTGCATCAGCCACAGTATTATTCTTCCCCTTTATGAATTCGATGTCAAAATCATAAGCCTGAATCTTGCTCACCCATTTTTGCTGACGATCATTGAGCTCTGTCTGATCAAGGAAATATTTCAGACTGTTGTGGTCCGTTCTTACCACGAATTTGCTGCCAACAAGATACTGTCTGAACTTGGCTAATGCATGCATAATAGCCAACATTTCCTTATCATATGTAGAATACAACCTCTCATTATCCCGCAGCTTCCGACTCTCAAAAGCAATGGGGTGTCGGTTCTGCATCAAAACCGCTCCTATGCCCAAACCGGAAGCATCACACTCAAGTACAAAGGGCTGCGAGAAGTCGGGAAGTGCTAAAACTGGGCAAGTACTCATAACCTCCTTGAGCCTATCAAAGACTCCCTGTGCCTGCTCTGTCCATCTAAAAGCCCCTTTCTTTGTGAGGTCTGTCAAGGGAGCTGCCAACTGAGAGAAACCCCTCACAAATCGCCTGTAATAAGCACATAGACCAAGGAACCCCCGTAACTCAGTAATGTTCCGAGGGTGTGGCCAATCTCTAATTGCCTGAATCTTCTCCTCGTGCACCTTCACCCCATCAGCACTAATCACATGACCCAGATATAGGACCTCTCTAAGTCCAAACTCACATTTGGACAACTTAGCAAATAGAGACTGACTCTCCATGATGCTAAGTACCTCCTCAACATGTCTGTCTGAGATGGTCCTCCCAAGTACGACTGTAGATCAGAATATCGTCAAAGAACACTAGAACTGATTTCCTCAATTGCTTGTTGAAGAGATGGTTCATGCAGGACTGGAAGGTGGTTGGAGCGTTGGTAAGGCCAAAGGGCATCACCAGGAACTCATAATGCCCATAGTGACAACGGAAGGCGGTCTTGTGTACATCCTCTGCTCGTACACGAATCTGATGATAGCCTGAACGAAGATCAATCTTAGAGAAGTAGATGGCTCCATGAAGCTCGTCCAACAACTCATCAATGCGCGGAATAGGGTATCTGTTCTTGATTGTCTTCTTGTTCAAGGCCCTGTAATCTATACACATCCGTAGAGTCCCATCCTTCTTCTTAACCAGAACTACAGAAGAAGCAAAGGGGCTAGAACTGGGGCGAATGAAACCCATATCTAACAGCTCATGAATAGTCTTCTCAATCTCATCCTTGTACGCTCTAGGATGACGATACGGGGTGGTGATCACTGGCTTAGCTCCATCCTCCATCTCTATCCCATGCTCAAACCCTCTATCCGGGGGTACACCAGGAGGTATGTCACCAAATACTCGGCCATGCCGATCCATCACTGTCTGTATGTCAACATGAAATGCTCTACCATCCTGAGGAGTGGGTGTCTTGGATTTCACAAAACAACGTGTGGCCCAGATCACATCATCATGTCTGATAATAGACTCCATCCTGCGAGAAGATACCTCCTTGGGTCCACCGTCGGAGGCTGCCCTCAAGATCACCTTCTTTCCACCAGATAGGAACTCTAATTGCATGCGGTGGTGATCAATAATATATCTCCCAATACCCTGTAACCACTGCATACCCAGAATCACATCATAATCCTCTAAGGGTAGGATATAAAAATCATCCGTCAAGGTAAAATCACCCATCTGAATGCTGAGCTGTGAGATCCTCCGAGTACAACCCAACACTACACCATCGGCAACCTTAACTCCAAAACCCTCGAACACCTCAGACTGTAATCCACGCCTCTCCACCAATTTCTGATCAATAAAATTGTGCGTGGCTCCTGTGTCAACCAAACTCATGACTCGCTGTCCCTGTAAGGTTCCTTTCAACCAAAAGGCATGGAACCTGGGATAACTGGATAGGGTAGCCATAGTCACTTTGGCTGCCGCCGATGAATCAGGGATGTCTATCTCTAGCTGGGGTCGCTCCTGAATAACCTCCTCAGGGTTGTCCTCAATGTCGGTGTCTGGTATCTCCTCATCCCCAAGCTCAGATGTAACCTCAACCAAGTGAACTCTGCCCTTACCCATACAGCGGTGTCCGGGCTCCCAAGGCTCCTTGCAGGAGAAGCATAATTTCTTCCTCCTCAAATCATTCCGTGACTCCTGATCCATCCTAGGAGGTCTAGCTGACTGTCCATCTCTGAACTGTGGAGTATTGGCCTTATGAAAAGGCCGTGATTCCCTGAATGGCCTCTTATCCGACTGATAAGTGGGAGTGGTGTCCAATCTCAAGGTCACATCAATGGCATCCTTAAGAGTGGCCGGCTGGAAGGCACGTACCAATCCCTTAAGCCTATCCTGTAACCCCTCAATGAATAACATCACGCTACGCCTCTGGGGCATATCAGGTACCATAACTGCAATACGCTGGAACTCATTAACATAAGCTTCAGCATGTCCTGTTTGTCTAAGATGTGCCAACTCCCTATAGTAGAGTTCTGTGTCCTTACGGTCAAACCGGGTAATGAGTCGTTCAGTGAACTCTGCATAGGAATGAATCAAGGCATGATCCTGGGTGACCAGTCCATGATGCCACCAATCATAGGCAACCCCATCTAAATGTAAGACAGCAAATTGGATAGCCTCACGCTCAGGCATGGGTCTCAAGGATAAATATATGTCCAGCTTGTGCACCCAAGCACGTGCACTCGTACCACCCGTACCATCATATGTAGCCAACGTGATCTTCCCAGTAGCTCTACTGAGGTCATAGTTCTGCTGCTGTGGTCTAGTGCCTCGGTCTCCTCTAAACCTGGTAGAATCTCTGCGCTGTGCACAATACTGTGGAAAAGGAAAGACATCCTGGACCTCAGGGGGTAAGGCTCTCCACTCAGCTGTAGCCGCCATGACTGAGTCCTGAAATTCCACCTCTGGTGGCTCTACCTGTGCTGGCCGTTCACCCGGTGCAAACTGAGGAAGTAAGGGTCTATCCCTGGCCTGTCCACGCCTAGGGGAATGATGGGAACTCCTAGCTGATGCGTGTGACCTGTGACTACGCTGGCTTCCCGCCACTGATACTGATCTGCTCCGTCTGCCTCTATCTAACTCCAATCGTTCCAAGGCATCCTGTATCCTGTCAAGGGTCTGAGCAATCCTAGGCTGAGTGTTGATGAGAGTTCTCATCATCTCTCTCTCTTCCTCATCCTGATCTCTCCTGGCATTTCTCTGTTCATCAGCCATTACTGGTTCCTCTGCTGTACCAATCCCAAGCTCGTTTTGGGCTGTCCTGCGTGTGTAATACCTGTCTGTATGCATAGAATGCAAATCTCTAAACCCCACAGGCTGGCAGGTCAAAGGCTCTGATACCACTGAAAGATCCCTGATGGATCCCTTTGCTGAAATGAAGTGCTGTTGCTGAAATGAAGTGCTGTTTTTTGTGATTTAATTTGTTTTATGATTTTTATTATTATTTTTTTTTGTTTTCTTTCAGACTAGAGAGGAGATGCAGAAGGGGTTTCAGTTTTCTTGAGATGTGTATTTGCCAAGATGGCAAATAGAAATACATACAGCTGCAATCTCAAATAAAAATGGACTAAAAATAAATATTAACTGATAGAAAGATAACACATGAGAAATTGAGGCACATACCCATCAGATTTGTATTTTATATTCAATGGAAGCCTGGTTTGCAACCCTACTTGCATACAAAGGCAATATTGGCCTAGAAGAGGCTATACATGCAACTGAGAATGAAGGATCTGAAGAATTAAGTTGATTTAGCACTGCTGCAAGCTTAGATCTGCAATAACATGCCCTGGAATCTGTCCAATGATGCACAAATGAAGACCTAGAGTAGGCCTCCCACAAACAAGAACTGGGTTGTCGTCCAATTCACCAAAATCCTTGAGAGTTTTCGTTCCCAAGAGTCTGAATGCTGCTGCCCCCTTCCACAGAGTTCAGAGCTACCATGAAGCTTCAAAAGTTATGCAAAAGATGGATCCAAACAGCACTTCAAAGTCACTTTATTCCTTTCCCAAAGTGGGCGTCCACTTTAGGGTTCCAAAAGGCATCCAAAATAAGAATCTTTAAAAGATTCTTTTATTAATGAAGTCTTCATAAGTTGGGCGCCCAAGTTGAGGGCCCAACTTCATTATTAAAAGACCACTTTTTAAACACAACGTTGTGTCAACTAGGTGGGGGTCTTTTAATAACTTATTAATATAAAGTGACATGTTATTCACTTTATTTTATTTATTTTTATTAAATATTAAAGCCACACTTTAATATTCAATAATTATTCCAAATCCATCACCTGGCCATCCTGAACTGAGAACTGCTGTAGCCCACGCCACTGGTGATGTCGCCACGTGTCATGCCAACTGACAGTGCCTCCCTAAAATGTAGGGATACCTCCTAAAAAATAGGAATTTGACCAAAACTCCAAAAATGCTCCTGGAGGTCCCCTGATGCCTCCTGGTCAACTCTCGGTCAAATCCTAAAAAATAGGAACCCTTCCTAAAAAATAGGAAACTGTCACAAACTGACTGGAAAGGCCTGTAAAGCTCTGTGCCAAGCTACACTGCCTCTGGATAGGTCCCCTAACCACTCTGCTGACCTACGGGAACCCGGATAATAGGTCAACTCTCATGTCTCTGCTAGACAGCGCTAAAGAGGGGACATGACATCTTGGTAGGGTACACACCTGCTTTGCAGAAGTGCTATGGCCAAGGTATTCTAGGGATGACTTGACAAACTCACACTTGGATTCCTTAGCTATAACATTTCTTTGGATAAGATTGCAAGCACAATGTTCAAAAGTGGGGAGAAAACCGTAATTATAATATAACATAATCCTTTCCTAATATAAACATAATATTGTCCCCACTAAATTAATACATAGACCATGGGCCTAGGACAAAATCAGCCATAACATATTCCTAATACTGTGTTGTGCTTAGATATACAACATTCAAATTTGATATTCTGTGGGCAGAAGGGCAAATAGACTGCTGAAGCTGTGGAGGAACATCATTAAAATACTTAGTCTTGCCATCACTTTCATGTATTCACAACACCTTCACCCTCAACTTCTTGGGTGATGTTCTCAGCAAATACTTTGTTGCTTGCATGATTGGTTTTACGGTTACCATCTTCTAATCAAATATTATTAAAAGTCATGCATGTGGAATTGGCCTGATCAATATATTATCCATCATTTTCGTTTTAAGCTGGCAAAAATCAGAAGAACAAATTTTCAGGTCTTGATACTTCTACTGTTGCCTTTGCTTCACTTAGCTTCTGAAAGTGTCATTCCTTCTCATAGTGGCCATAATTGTAAACAGTGGATGGAGCTTCCTCTACCTCAACCTCCTATATTTTCATTTTCTATTCAATAATATGCAGTGTTGACATTTGTTGTAGGCCTTGCGAATCTTCTAGAGCTTATGTGTGTGGTTGGTAGCAAAGGCCATTAGTAGATCACCACCATCATCGAGTTAAACCATGGTAAATCATTCCTCTTCAGCTGTGTTTGTTCCTCGTGCGTTACATATTCGGAAAAGTACGATAAATCGTTAAGTGGAGGAATATACCAAACCCAGCGAAAAAACATGTAAAGCAGTCTTAAAGTTGCTTGTTGTACCCTAAAGAGCCATAGTAATTAGTCAAGAGCATTAAGTTACCGGATACTGGGGGTACCCATCATATCTGATATGCATATGGATACAAATTTGCAGATATGTAACTGATACACCAAAATTTTCCTGACATATTAGGATGTGGCTTGCATATGGCAGTGTCATACTCAAGTTGTATCTAAATAGACATAGTTTATATAGGTTGCATCCATCCAATTACTAGTCTAGTAGATTAAGGGAAAAAAAAATAGCACCAATTTATTGTATTTAGTCACCGTCTCATTTCTCACATTAATAAAACTTGATGTCCAATAAAGGCAAACCTTGCTATTCAAAGCACTAAGAACATCAATACAAAAGTTCATTTGAGTCCATTGTAGACTTGGCAGTGCATTAATAACACTAGCAAAATTAGATGGAAAGTTAAAGGAAAGAACAATATTAAGAAAATATAAATCTAGAAAACAGAGGAGAGCATTAAAGTTCAAAATGACACCACTATAGAATAATATGTTGCCTAGATAGATTATTATATCAATACGATAAATCATGAAGTGTTGTAATTGGTCAGTATGAAAGAGTATATGCCAAAAAACAAACACAAATTTCAACATCTAGAGCACATGTTTTTTTCCTTTTTGTGTGTATGCATGAATGACACACACAAACATATCTGCCCATAATTATGGGCTTTGGTTTTTGAAAAAGCTGGCATATCCATATCAGTATCTCTGTCTGAATCCTTTTAACTTAGCTCAAGAGACGAGAGGCCAACGAAATGGGAGTGTGCACTGGATCAACTATCCACTAAACTGCTAAGCAATAAATAACATATCTCTATTGGTTGGTCCTTGTGATAGGGGAATGTTGAACAGGTTAGGTTAAGTGTGGTAAGTCAGGTAATTAGAAGAGGTGTACAGAAAACCAACTTTTGGTAAGGATAGCATGGTATGCCTGGAGGCTTTAGCCGTCTTAGAGATCTGACCCTTTTATGATACTGCCTGTTGTCATTAGTGAACAAGCTGTTGTAGGAATTGATATCAGCATTCTTCAGTATGTGCTGATAATATTTAAGTTGAGAGGTGGTTTTTGGTAACTGTATAAAATATTGCAATTATAATTTAGCACAATTTCTTTTGGATGTATATGCACTATATAAAGCCGAGATATTTATATTCAGAGCAATATTACTTGGAGAGGTATTTGATGATCTGTTATATATGCATGCTTATTGCTGATGTCTCATACGTGCATACAATCTTAAACCCGAACAGGAAGAACATCCTAGCTGTTGCATTATTATGAAATATAGTTTTGATTCTGTTGTTTGTGTCATTTCAAAATTCTTGAGTTAATAATATTTTGATTTTACTGGGCAGGGTCATCACCTGGATTTACGGCTTGTGAGGAATCAATGGCTTTTGATTGATCCAGGGGCACAGTGTCTTATGTCAGAGGCTAATGAAGATAGAACTACTTGTGATTTCAGAGAGTTGGGTCAAAGATTGGCAGAAGAAGTTGCTACCTTCTTGAAAAACAAATTTAGCTCAGGTTCAAGAAGTGCAACATATGAAAGTTTCAGACTTAGTTTTGTTGGACATTCAATTGGGAATATCATTATCAGATCTGCTTTAACAGGTACTCCTGTTTCCTAGTAGGCAGACATCCTTCTTCTACTTATTAATAACTATGCTCGCATTTAAAGAGGCAAAATAAATTCTAACCAATAGCGGATGGAATTTCAGATGCTGCCATGAAACCGTACCTGAATAACCTGTTCACCTTCCTGTCCATTTCTGGACCTCATTTGGGATATTTATACAGTACAAATTCTTTGTTCAATTCTGGGTTATGGCTTTTCAAAAAGCTTAAAGGATCTCCTTGTATGCATCAGCTAACATTTACAGACGAAGCAGAGCTTCAGAACTCATTTCTATTCAAGCTAAGCGAGGTTTCAGTCTGCAATCTGTATCTTTTCAAGTATTTGAGGAAAACAGTTAGATACTAAGGGGCCTGAATTAACAAATTTTCGTGTTAAAGATTCTTATTTGAACTGTGCAACTTGCATTTCTAATGTACATCTGGGTGATCTCTTCTCCAGGAAAGGACTTTTGAGCACTTCCAAAACCTAATCATAGTCTCCTCTCCACAGGTAGCTTCATAGGAAATTCTTTATTATTATTGATACATTACTTTCTTTGTATTTCATTACATTGCAAGTAGACTGTTGCACTGATTATGAAGTAACACAGGATCGTTATGTACCTTATCATTCGGCCCGTATAGAAAGGTGCCAAGCTGCGATGCGTGATTTAAAGAAAGGACCAGCTTATACAACCATGGTGAAAAAATGTCTGGATCAAATATTACTTCCTGATACAGATGATCGTACGTTTATACGCTGTGATGTGAATTTTGATACATCCTCTCAGGCTCGCACCTTGAACAATTTGATTGGTCGGGCTGCTCATATTGAATTCTTGGAAACTGATATTTTTGCAAGATTAATCATGCGGTCCTTTGCTCAGCTGTTTACTTGATCATGTTGCAAGAATATTGTCAATCGTCAACTGTATTGATACATACGGATTCCATGTCCACATAGGAAGAACTTCAAGTGCTAGCAGTGCACATGTTGCAGAAACTAAACTTTTCTGAGAGCTTTCCCTCATTGTATTATAGCTGCATTTCCTTATCCATGGTTGATATTTTAGATGGTTCTGTGGGGCCATAATGCTAACGAAGTTTTGCTTTGTACGGCCTACAAGGGACCAGATGAAACGGACTCTAAGTAAACAGATGTTGCTAAGCAGTACTGGTAACTAATTATTCCTAGAGCTTTCTCACCTTACTGAGTCAATATTAGTAAGGTGGTTAGTTCTAATTCACAGGTGCCGGTCTGTTATGACATCGGAAATTTCTGAGCTTTTGGAAATTCTTGCAACCTCTTCAAGAGATCACGTGGCAGGTTTTTCTTTTTATAAATATTCATGGAATAATCATGCCAACCTTCCGTTTTGTCCTTGCAAAAGGTTCAGCAGGGAAACAAATGTTAAAAGGATTTTCTGTATGATAAATGGTGTTCTGTATTTGAAGGGTTTGGGATAATCTGCAAAGCCGTGGCAACTTTCCAAGGGTAAATCCTTGGTGCGATTGATTGTGTGGGAGTAACCTTGTGGAATGCTACCTTGTGCAGATTTTTGCCAAAAAAGCATTGATTTTCCCGCATATAATGTGAATCCAGGGGAATGTTCTTAATGAACTGACAATTGTTGAATATATGTCAAATATTTGGAGCCTGTATGATATATGACCAAAATGGCTTCAATGAATAAAGAACTTATAGTTCTTTCAATGTATATGCCATGGTGTTAGTTGTATTAAAAACTTGGGCACTGTTTATTATTTCAATGTATTTGGCTCAGTTAGGAAAAGTTGGTTCTTTTTTTTGGATAGAAAATCCCCTTCTTTATGTTTACATGACCACCATTCTCTATATCACTCCTGAGTTTGAACTTTACCCATTGTATTTTTAAGTGATCCACCTTATCATTACACATCTCTGCAGATACAGTATTTGTTGAGGCCCATTATGTTATTTGACAATTTCAAAATTTTGATATAAAATTGGCTTGCATTGTGAGAAGTTAAGCTTGCCGTGTGGTAACCTTCCGGTGAAAGGCAAACATGAAACGTTGCGGGCCTGCGATGTAGAATAAATTTAATGTTTAGCTCCGAATATAACATAGATGGCGAAGTATCGTTCAATAATTGTTTAATTTTCAAAAAATATCTTTTCTACCTTGGAGGTCTTGTATATTATAGTTGTATTGATTTTTGCAATGGTTTTTTGATATTGATTTTTGCATTAAGATTGACTACATAGTGGTACTCTTGGATAATATAGAAACTGCGATGATTTTTATGCTAGGTTAGCAAATTTGTTGCATTTGAGGGTGTTGCTGTAGAGTTTAGTTATTAAGTCTCGAGTACAGAGAGCAAAATTTATTTATTTATTATTATTTTTTTTTATGTATTGATTTTTCTTATATTTAAAAAGGTTTTGTCTTTAGTGAGTTTGCTAGAATTTTTATTATTAATTTGTATTCTTACATTTTATTTGTTTTTAAACTAAATATTCTTGAAGGTGTAACTCTTTTCTTTGGAATCATCGTTCCTTGCAAGGATTATGGGAATTTAACTCCTTTCTTAGGTATTCTTATATTCTTTGCAAGGAATATTAGATTGCAATTCTTCTTCTTTATTCCCATGTTTGGTCATCTATTGTCATTAGAAATAAGACACTGCACATTAGGTGGCAAATATTGAAGTTTGAAGGTACATTCATAACTTTTCTTTTCACCTTTATAAATTAGAGGTTCACATTCTCTTTCTTTAAATGTGGTATTTAGTTATCTTATTATTTTGGAACACTCATATTTTTTGTAGTGGCAAGATTGAAGTTTGAAGTTATATTTATAACGTCTCTTTTAACTTCTATAAAATAAGGGGTTCTCATTCTCTTTCTTTAAGTGTGGTATTTAGTTATCTTGTTATTTTGAAACATTCATATATTTTTTAACTTTTATAAAATAGAGGTTCTCATTCTCTTTCTTTAAGTGTGGTATTTAGTTATCTTGTTATTTTGAAACATTCATATATTTTTTTGTAGCCGCAAGATTCTAAGTATTTCAAGATTGCAAGGTGTCATCTTCATTAATATATATGTGGATTTTTTCTTTTCTTTTCTTTTTCTCATAAATAGTTTTTCCATCATAAATTTTGTCTCAAATTTGTTATGGTTCAATGTCTAGTAGTTGATCTTCTATTAATATTTTTTTAATATAGCATTAGAGTTATGCTACTAAATTTTGAAACTGAGTGTGCAAGTGGTTTGTGATCAATATTTTATGCAACTCATTGATGCAGATTTGATTTTACACTCTTTTTTATACAGCTTATTGTTAAGATTTTTTATCTTTTTTTTTTTGGTTTCAAATCCATTTCAAAATTACAACTTATATTTCTTTCATGAAATGAGGGTATTGTTTTTTAAAGTTGAAGAGATAAAGAAGAGATCTACCAATCATATTTTCATCATCTTTAAATTCAACCCAAAAATATAGCAAAATTTATTGGTAATGTTCAATTTTTTGTAATGCTTTTTTCATTTAATTTTTTTTTAAAATCTTTATTGAATATATATGTTTTTTCTCTTCCTCCATACCCATATAGATGGCTATATTACTTTAGAAGTGTTGAACTTAATTCCAATAATTATCTTACATGGGAATCTGATATATTATTTATTTTTGTTAGAGCTGTAATACTTGCAGTAAATCTTTTACAGGAGAGTTTTCACATATCACAGGAAAAGATGCAAGAATATTGATGCATTGAATTATTACGAAAGATAAATACATCCACATTTGCCAATAAAGATAAAGCGGAAAAATATAAAAAAAAATCTTATCTTGTGATACACAATGTAGAAGCTCTTGTATCGAGAGAGGATTCTTGAATGTGAATATTGAAGATGATCCACTTGTGGCAAACAAGATTTCTTCCCTTAGAAAGAAACAACTCCAATGGTGAATGTTGAAGAACCATCAACTTGAAGAAACAATGTGAGGTAGGAAGTCTCACGATGAATGCCTTTGAAAACTGCATGGGTGTCCGCATGTCACAATTAGAGGATGCTACAATACAATTAGGAACTCCATACCTCATCAATGAGTGCGACAACTCAAGATAAAGTGAAGACTCATTATCAACAATCTCCAAAGACAAAAAAAGAAGAGATAACAACAGTGCTATGACTGCCATCAAAGAGGAAATGCAACTCTAGTGTGTCTTCTAGATCTGCAAGATGAGATTCACAAAACAAGTTTGAAATACTTGTTAGATAAACACCCCTTACTACAAAATCAAAAGAACATATAACATCCTGCTCAACCAATGGAAAATTGATATCAAAAGAAGCAGGAGGTGGAAGAGAAGAAATAGTGGAACTAGTCTAAAAAATTGAATAAGTAGTAAGAACATTAAGATTCAAATATCGAAACTTCTCCTTAGAAAATAGTATTCACACAAGAAGTGTGATCAACAACCAAAGGATTTGAACCATCATCAGTGGCAAAATCTTCAAAGGTGTATAATCGAGATTCATGATCAACAATCCTAGTAGCAATGATCTATGTTCTTTCAAGTCTCTAATAATGACTAAATTAGGTGTGAACTATACAGTCTTCCCTGTACCACAACGAGTAATTTGATATATGGAAAGATTGTTTGACAATGAAGGCACACAATACATTATTAAAAGTACCTTCACCAATTTCAATATATCCCTTCCCAACAACATTCATATAAGTATTATTACCCCAAAACAGGTGCATAACGTAAGGTTCAAAAGTAGAAAACACGGTATGTGATGAAACTATATGATGAGAGGCTCTAGAATCAAGAAGCTATTTACCTGATCCGTGAGATGTACTCACACAAAGTGCTCTACCTTTTTGTTTTTCAACCCATTAGCAAAACCTACATGGCCTTTTTTAGAATATCTTGACTGTTTTGATGGTGTAGGAGCAAAAGAAGTAGATGAACTAGAAGACATAGTTGAAGGCAAACTTACATTGTTTTTCTAAATAAAATGCTTTAACTCATCAATATGTTTCATGTAGCAAACATGTTCATCATGCCCACGTTTCTTACAATATGCACATGCGGGTTTCTCCTTAGATTTCTCCCTTTTATTGGATGAAGATGACTCAGGGGTAGCATGTGATTTTGATCCCTTTTCTTGCTCACTATTCTTGTTTTTTTTTGTTTATTTTCCTTACTATTTGAAGTCTTTGGTATTTTGTGCTTTGATTAGCAATAAGAGCTTGTGATTTTGAAGACTTCAAAGTACCCATTTGCACTAATTTTGTCTATTCCTTGGTACGTGATGTAGAAAAAACATCAAGTGAAGGCATTGTAAATCTAGCACTAAGAGCATCCCTTGTAGCATAAAAATCGAATAATCAAAACCATGTTTAGCAAGAATAGATAAAATCAACTAGGTGTCCTGTTTCTCAATACCACATTATTTCAGTTGTAATATGAGAGACTTAATCTTGGTGAAGAAGTCCTAGATACTATCAAAATTTGAAGGATTTAACCCCAATAAGTTCATTTTCTAGTTAAAAACCTTGCAAAGTATCTTCCTTACCAAATAGACTAATGTATTTGAGATTTTGTTTTGTGAGGTGCAAGACTCAACATGAAAAAGAAGATTAGAAGAAATTGACTGACATAGTGTACCATAGGCTTCATCACACCTATCAAACCATTTTCTCTTTTCTACAACATCTACTGGTTCAGGATCTGTATCCATTGTCGCCCTATGTATTTTCAATCTCTTCAATTGAATCTCCATTTGCTTCTTCCACTCATAGTAAAATATATGGAGTGAGAGAAACAACTTGGGATCTATCCATGATTATTATAGAAAAATTGAAAGAGAAACAACAATATTCAGCTCACAATGCAAGCAAATAATCCCCTTGTTCAAAGATAAATACATCCATATTTATCTTTTATTAGAATATGTATAAAAGATAAATACATCCACATTTACCAATAAAGACAAAGCAAAAAAATAGGAAAATCAATCTTATCTTGTGATACAAGTCACAAGGATAAGAAACTAATAAAAGGAAAAAAGGAAAGTAAATCCTAAATTAGACTACCTAATTAACTTATGATAATGTGTGAATATAATTTCACACTAACAATTTTAAGATTTAATTTTTTAATTGTAATCACATACAAAACATTTTTTCTGGGATCAAATGCTTCAAAGGAGGATAAAGAAAGATGAAACATTTTAAATGAAGGAACACGTTGGTTCTCCAATCTACTTTCAAATCCTTCTAAGGGGTTGTGAATCCTTATTTTCAAATTCACTTAGAGGATGACCAACAAATGAGAGATAGATAATCTCTCCTACACTTTAGGCTCTACAAAACCTAGGTGGGTACACCTAAAATATATATCTCAAAAAGAGCAGATGATTTGTTCATGCATATGTATGACAAGGGTTTGAAAATGACTTCATAATGACAACCTTCCTTGTACTCTTAATGACTGGACATGAACACTACAACACTACACACAGATTTTTTTATGGATGTGACAATAACATTTTTACTAGAAGTATTATATATTTGAAACAATAAACCTATATATAATGGATGAAACCTTAGACTACGAATATACAATACCAAATGTGTGATTTTTTCATTATGAGTATGCAAGTGGATGGAGTGCTAAAGAGTTCGGTGCCTGCTCCTTGTGATCACAGAGTCTAAAATGACTATAACATGATATTTTAACAAAATTTCATCTCTAGGGTTTAACAATAATATCACCGGCTTACAATAATTTAAACCAACAAAACTAACTTTTAAATTTGATTCTACTTAATAATTCTTCACAAACACTACATACCCCACTCGCTGCTTGAAGAGATTTACCACCCTCCTCGAAGATGAACTGATTGTTAGGATAAGGTGACATTAACCTTGCAATCCTAAGTCAATTTCATGTGTCTCCAAGGTCCTTAGAATGTGTTCTTGGACAACTAGAGATAGTGAAATTAAATATTTATTATTTATTTCACTATGACTAGTTGTAGTTGCTTTCATAAAGGTGGGACCCACTTGGATTTGCATGAGTCCATTGTAGGCATCCACTTTGGAGGTGGGGCCATTTGGATTTGTATGGATTGCATAATGTTGCATAAGCTTTGCATGATATCCAAACTTGGGCGCTAAGTCTTGGTGGGGTCCATAAGGACTTGCATGTTGTCACATGTGCTTTGCATGTTATCCTAATTGGGGTGCCAAGGCTTGCATGTCATTGCATGTGCTTTCAACACTCATTGTCAGCATCTAATTGGCTATGGGTTGGGCACCCATGAAAAGCTATGAGAAGACATGAAAAATCACTGATTTTATTGGTTGACCATAAGGGAAGGCATTTGGTTTTTGTATGTGGATTTGACATTTGTTTTGAGAAACCATAATGGTATTCTCACATCCAGATCTTCTATATATTGGTGCCTTTGATTGGTGGTATTATGAGAGTTTTATGCAGATTGAAGGAGTAACGAAGTGCTGCCATAATTCATAGAGAAAATGATGTGTTAAATGTAAACTTCAATCGAATATTAATACAATCATTGAATCTCTTTAGGTGTAGAGTTTTTTTTCTTGCAAGGGTTTCTCCACGTAAATACTGTGTCAACTGTTATAATTTATTCCTTCATTCTTTCATTGTTGAATGTGCTAATCATATAAACATTAAAGTGGATAATCTTTAATTAAATTTTAGACTTGTACACAATATTAAAGTTAATATTGTAGCAGTTTCACCTTGATTTTTCCAACACTAATCAACCCTGTGAATCTTAGAGCAATTGTGCAAGCAGAATTTTTTTGTTTTCCTTGAAAAACCTACTTCTTTATGGAAGAACATGCAACATTATGAAAGAGACAATCAAATTCAAAAGCTATTACTCATATCTTTCTTTCAACATTACAATATTCATGCTACAACAAACTTAAATATCCATTACCCTCAGAAAAAATTATTTAGAGGATTTCTTACAAAAAATTCTCTCCAAAAATCCTTCTTTTCTGCTCTACCCTCTACAATGAAAATTTTACATCTTTATATCAAACCTAGGAAATTGGGTGCCCTAATTGGTCTAGCTATCTTTTTCCTGCCTTTGAAAATCTTCAAATTTTGGCTCCCTCTTTTTATTTTGTTTTTATGGGCATTTGAAACCCATCACCAAAAATACCTGAAAAAGAGCGCAACTTTCAATGGCCGTAACTTTTGATTTGGGTACTTGATTTAGCAAATTTTTCTAAAATTGAAGAGCTCAGAGAGATCTACAGCCTTAAGATTTGAGTTATCCAATTTCCTTGATTTTTAGAGCTTCCAGCACTCATTTAAAACCTAAATTCAAATTTAAGATTGTTGTTGAGTTTTTCAAAACTTTTAAACTTTAATAACTTGATATTTGGACAATGACTTTTGGTTAAAATTCACTTCCAATGTTATTTTAGCAATTTTGGAGCTTTTGGGTAAAATTTTAGGTCCATACGTGCAAATTAAAACTTAATAAAAATAGAGATCTTACTATTTTATCTATTTTGGTAATTTTGACTGCTCTAGATTATTCTAGGGGACTTTTTAAGCAATCTCAACCTTGGTTGGGTAAACTAAGACACCATAGGGGCCAAAAATTGGGATATCAATTTTTGGGAGGCAAATTGACTTTTGCATACTTTAACATTAATAATAAATAGAAAACTGGATGGGCCCATTGGACATATGTTGTTTAATGCATTGGTGAATGTGTGTGCGTGAATGGTAATTAGATATGATTACCGAGAATGCATGGAATTAGATTAAATAGTGATGAATTGCATATTTCAAATGTTTTGATTATGATATGGTTTATGAACTTACCTATTGACGAGAAATTGAGTGCAAATGAGTGCAAGGTGCAGGATTGAAGGCGAGAACATAGGTTATACAATCTTCTAGCTAAGTATGATCATTCTGACAGGTTATACATATAAATCATTGCGAAATGTAAATCTATCTTTGTCTAAACTTTCTACAATCTTACTCCTCACAATTCCTAGGTTTATATCAGAGTTCTCATGAAGTTCAGTCTATGCACTTTATATATATAACTTAAACTAGTTATATCACTGTTCCATAATTTTAAGTCTATCAAAGAAACAAGGTTTACCATAAATGTTCTCTATGTGTTCAATGATATTAATGAAGTGGTCAAGCTTGTTATTTCTAATATTTACGTTTTAAGGACGACTCCTTGAAAGGAAAAGTGAGGCCTTGCTTATAAGCAATGTTTTTCTTGCCTCAAGCTAAAATCACCATTGGCATTACTACCAATAGCACTACATGTGATCTAATGGATTTCTACCATTCATATCTCACTCAACTTCTCTTTCCATTAGGTGCAAAATACTACTGAGAGTTCACAGTAAGACTGATGGTTGTTCTTAGCTTGTCTAGACGGATTGCAAGTTTCATAGACATCATAATAAAGGTCATTAGATACACAGTTTGAGGAAAATACACAATACTAGTGCTAGTATTAGTACTAGCTGTCGACATTGACACTACATCCATAGTAACAACCACCACCTTTCCCTATGCTAGTCTCTTGCTACTTCCATAGTATCCTTGTTGAAAACTAAAACATTCTATTTTTTATACTCCGCGGTTTCAAATTGCTATTCAAAGACATTTACTCTGTCATAAATTTGGACTCTATTGTCTCATGCACTCTGAGTGTAGTTTCATAGCTCGACAAGATAATTTCTCTATTTCCTACATAGCTTTGTTTACTTAGTAGCTTTGATCATAGTATCACTATTTTGTATAACTCTAAATACTTTGCTATACGAAAATACATCTCTGTATGTGTAAAGGATGAAAAGAGGGTTAATGGGATTGATGGATGGTTTAGCTAGACCCTCCTTCCACACAATACATTCAAGGACATTTAACCGAGTTGAATCACAACTTTTGCAAGAAGACTCAACTACAGGTTGGTTGTCACTTGGAATGATAGGAAAATTTGGAATTGATTGATTAATGTATTGATTTTAGTCTGATTTAGCTTAAAACCCTAATTATGCAAAATCGCAAACAAACAGATGGAACTTGATAAATGCTCGCACAGAGATATACTAAATATAGATTGGATACATACCAGATTTTGAGTTTTGGAGTACGGAAAAGTCAAGGGCTAAAGAGTGGGCACCTAAGCCCAAGGTACTTTTTTTGAGGGCTTTGGGATATTTTCCGTCACTGACTGTAACCACTTCAGAGATTCTCCATGACATGAAACTGAGGGGCAAAAGAGCAGGCACCCATGCCCTTCTTGAGCTATTTTTTGCCTTTTTCTTCAGATCCTGATTCCTTATGCTCTGCAACATTACTTTGCAACTTCTCTCTGCAAGATCTGACACTTGTCACTTGCAATCACAAGAAGAGGGGTTGGGGATTGTGGTGTTTAGGAGCTTGCCTCGGTCAAGCCTCGGAATGGTATTCAAGCCTTTCAACACCATTGTTAGATAGAGAGTGCGTGCCTTTGCAGGACAGAGGCAAAAATAAATTGATAAATGAATGATTGAAGCACAAATAGATATCACCTAAGAGGTGTAGCTCTCAAGTAGATGAAGATCTTTCACAACATGAGAAGATGAAGCCTAATCTACAATAACAAACACAACAACAACACAAGTCTGCTCTACAACACAATGAATGCCTTGAATTCTCTAAAATCATAAGTTCGCCAAAATCTCAAAATCATCTTCTAGTTTGCAAATGAAGTCCTAAACATGATTATATATGTATTCCCGCTTTAATTTCGTAATTCAAACTTAAGATGCCATCAAGGAACATCTTTAACGGTAACTTTGTTGTCATTGAAATCTAGGACCCCGCCAAAATAGGGCAGGGCAAGGGCGCGAGTGTTCTTGTCCTGGGACCTATTTTGGGTTAGGGTTAAGCTCTGCAATGTCCCCTATGTCCCATTTATCATGGGTTTCAAGGTATTTTGTCTCAGGATTCATTTCTAATATGCATGATGGAAAAAAAGGGACCCAGGAGCTAAAATTAAGAGGTAAAAGTCTTAGGGGAGATTTTACGACATAACATTTAGCCCCCACTTTAATGTATGTATGATCTTACGACCCATACATGCATTAAAGTACGGTTGAAAACACAACAAGCACGCTAGGCACTTGAAGCTAATGCATACACAAAGATTGAGGAACTATTTCTAACCCTTAGTATCAGGTAAGCATTAGGAAAAACACATCGCAGACATACAAAACACAATGAAGACAGTAATAGGGCATGCAAGACACAGAGAAGATAGTTACAGGCATGCAAGACATGGAGAAGGTAGTATTGAAGACACGCAAAACACGATGAATACAATGATATAACATTTTCATTTTCATATACATAAATGCATGGAAATAAGAAATTGCAACACAAAACCCCAAGAATGTAGGGGAGACTCATCGCCATGCCCTTTACACTACACCAAGGGTAGAAAACACGCCTTACAAAAACCAAGCATAGGGGAGACTCATCGCCACACCCTTTACACTACACAAGGGGGAAAACATGCTATACAAAACCCAAGCGTAGGGGAGACTCATTGCCACACCCTTTACACTGCGCGAGGGGGAAAACACGCCATACAAAACCCAAGCGTAGGGGAGACTCATTGCCCCACCCTTTACACTACGCGAGGTGGAAAACACATGGAAGACACGAGCGCCGTATAGCATGCCATAGACATACTATACGTCTTAAACACGACAAACAAGGTGATGGAAGGAGCTTATTGCTAAGTTCTCACCATCTCAAACATGCTACAGGCACACTTGACGGTTGGGCTTATGCCACAACAACTGCCAAAGACACACTTAAATGAGGATAGTCTCAAGATCCAACCCCGCCACCGCAAAGAACTTTTAAAATAAAAAGGATGTGCACTAGCTCAAGAGATACACCATCCCCACGTCTGCAGAGGGCTTTTGAATAAAAGGATACACACTAGCTCAAGAGATACATTATCCTGCCTCCGTAGAGGGCTTTCTTTGATTGCAATATAGATAAAGATATGCACTCGCGCTGGAGATACAACATCCCACCTCTGCAGATGGCTTACAAACATGCTTCATTAGTACCAAAATTGTCAAACAACTTACCTTATATATGCCCCCACCTTAAGGTGGTTGATGTTGTGTACTGATATCAAGCACATTAGGGTAGAGAGAAAACACACAAGGGAATAAGAGATTTCACAAAGCCTATGCCCCCAAAGGTGACATGTGCTTATGATCGCCGAATGCTCCCACAAACACATCTTAATCTAAGCAAAACATGAAAGCTATGCATGAAAAAAAAGAAGCCAAGGCTACACATACAGGTTTGATTTTGAGTATAGCCATTGGGCTTATACTGCAGGCATCTCAGAACTAAGTGTAACAACAAGACAAGATACAAAACAATCAAAGTGCACGGAGCATATGTATTGTTATGATTTGTTAGAAAAGATAAGACATCAAATATCACACAGAGTGATTCTACTAGCCAAGCGTCAGATATATAAATCAACCCCATCTTCATATATGGACTAGGTCCATTTTTGCTTGCTTGTTGAAGGGACATGTGGTCCATATTAGTTAGTTGTTTTTTTTTGTCATCCGCTGACTAGGTAGAATCACTAGAAGAAGGTAAACAATAAAATGAGAGACGAGAACAAGTGCCTTAGGAACAATCACATAGGAGGATGCCCCCAAGTCATCAACCGCAACGCTATGCCCCTAAGGCACGTAACACAACAATAAAAATAGAGGAGAAGCAAGATAGAAGAATGATGATACAAATAGAAGAATGGGCACAACAGAGGCAATCTCTCGGTATTCTTGACCTTACAAGAGTATCAAGGGTCATCCTAGGAGGCCTAAACAATACATAACGCATCACGGTGGAACACAACACAAGAGGGGAGGCCACATAAAGGAGAAAATAATACTACGCCATAGGTGACCACCAGGGTTAGAAATACTTACATGTTGCTAAGAAGTGCTTGGACTTGTGAATATCTTAGAGAGGTGTTCCATCAAGTTCTGTAATAAGAAGTGTGAATAGTTCATATTCGGTTGATTCGTATTTTTAGGATGACCAATCAGTGCTTGTTTGTCAAATCGTTGTATATTCGAAATCTTCTGTTGCTTGTGAGGAGGGGAACCATTACTATTTCCCACTAATGATAACCATCTTGTTCTTTTTCAATCCTTTGATCTTTTGTTTATATTTTGGCAGAAAAATGGGGTATCTTCCACCGTTTCATCCTTTCCTTGTATAATATCTTGTCGTGGTTGTTCAATTTGTAGATCTTGTGCATCTTGGTTAACTTCTGATCCTTGAAGGGATAACGATGAAGGAACCTCAACATAAATACCTTTTCCTCGTGGATGAGGTGAATTCTCAATTTTCTCCTTATCTGCTTTTATTATACCGACTATTTCATCATAATCAAGATAGTCATCTTCTTGCTCTATTGTATTTTACTCTACCATATTGTTCTCATTATGCCTAGGAAATGGATTTGTAAAGATCTATAAATTCTGATTCAGAGGAGCAACTGACTTATTTCCATTGTTATTGACTCCACTTACCTGTATAATATTCGAGTCGATGAGGTCTTGAATTTTCATGTTTAAGATGCATACATCGTTTAGTATCATGTCGGTCCTTGCATTCTACTACTATCCAATGGTTTGATCAGAGGGAGCTTCAAGAGATTATTACTCACTGCTTGATTCATGATAGAATGGAAGGAGTTAGATATTGAAGTGAACTGTCTTTGTTGTTTCCTATACTGAAACGGTGCCCTCTTCGGATTAGTGATAGCAGACACTTGTGAAAAGTTGTTTGAATTTTGTCCATTAACCTTGATGAAACTCTTATTATTCCTCTTAAAGTTGTTTTATGAAGGTCCAGCCATGGATTGATGAACTTGAGCCGATGAATTTTGGTTTTCATACTGACTAGACGAAAGTTGGTAATTGCGAAGGGCTGTGCATAAATGTTGAAAAGAGTTATACTTCATCAAGAGGATCTTATCACAGATGTTAGGTTGTAGATTTGTAATAAATACCTTCTGAACATCCTCATCATTCATCTGGTATTGAATTTTTGCATATAGAGCTTGATATCGACTAATAAACTCAGTTAACTTCTCCTTCGGACCTTGTTTACAATGAACTAAATCAATCAATGAGACTTGAGGTCCAATGTTTGCTTGAAAATGTTGTAGAAACTGATCAACTAGTTGAGAGAAAGAGTGTATTGAATTCAGGGGTAAAGAGCAAAACCATTCCAAAGCAGCATCTTTGAGAGATCTTGAGAAGAGTTTCGCTAACAAGTACTCTTCAAAGAAGAAATCACTACACATAGCCGTGAATGCTACCACACGAGTATTAGGATCACCTTTTCCACCATATTTTTCAAAGTGAGGGGTTTCAAATTTATTAGGCATATGAGTTCTTAAGATTGCAAAAGAAAGAGGATTTCGAGCATGATATGTTGGTAAATTAGGTTGAGAGGAATTTGTCAAGTTTGTTACCTTTTTTTGTAAAGAGGTCATGCTTTGCAAAAGTTGGTTTAGGAGGGCATCATTAGGAGATGTGGTTTGAGAATTAGAAGCTGTGTTCATGAAGTTTTGAGGAGATTAGTTGTGAGTGGTAACAAGCGGTGGTTGAGAATAATTATAAGTGAAAGGTGGTTGGCAATAGGTGGTAGTGAAAGGTGATTGGGAATGAGTGGGATGGAGAGGTAGTTGAGAGTGATTATTCATAAAAGAAGTCACCCTAGGTGGTTGGTTTTGATAGTTGAATCCCACAACCTTGTAATTTTGTGAATTAGTGCCATTAGATACTCCAATACTAGTGGTAGCATTACTACAAGCATGTGATTTAGTAGTGAGAATTGATGATGTAAAAGTAGACATTCTAGTAGTCGATATAGGTGCTGATACTTGTGTATGAGTCGGTGATGACATGTTATTAATAACATTCACACATTCAGTCACTAACATAACATTATGATGCACTATACGCACTAAGCCTCAAATCATGTTAACACCATCTTGTTCTTCTTTTAACAACTCTCTTATGTTATGAACCACAGGTATAGCTTCTTCCACTATCCTTTGATTTTCCATAAATGCTTGAAAATTAGCTAATTCTTTATCAAGTTTGTTTATTTACTCATCAGGTACATGTGTTATCACATCAATAGGGTCCTCAACATCATGAAATATTTGTTCTTCCATTGTAGTTGTAGGAGGAATGATATCTTGCAAAGTTTGTGTTTCTCCTTTTGTAAAGAAGGTGTTCAATGGATTTTTCGATGTAGGAACACCGTTGCTATTAGGAGTACTAGAGCCCATTAGTCTAATACTTCTTCTTAAAGGAATATTTATATTAGGGTAGCAGTCTATAAGACTCATGCAAATGCATACAACACTCAATGCACAAACTAATACAACAAACCCTAGGATGAAGGTATATTTGTTGAAATACACAATGTGTAAATGCAAAAATTGGAATGTGGATGCAAAAACACACTATAATGAAACACTACAATCTGAAATCATATTTAAAAGAGTGTTTAAAAGAGTAGTAAAATCTAAAATAAGATTTTAACCACAAACCCTAGCTTTTGCAAAGACTAGGTTATATGAAAAATGCACAATTTCAAGCAAATTCTAACAAACAAAGCATGAAAATGCAATGTAAATGATTATGTAATGATGTACTGCTATAATTTATATCAGATCTAATGCAAATATTAGAGAATTAATTATTTAGATGATATACAATGAAAATAATGTAAACTATGTCAAAATGCAAGCCTAGGATGCTTTATTTTTTCAAAATTTTCAATTTTTTTGCAAGATTTTCAAATGTATGATGATGATAATGAAATGAATGAATGCAAATCTGAAGTATAACACTTAGCAAGGTGCAAAATGTAATAAAAACACGGGCTCACCAAAATGTAAAGGATGAAAAGAGGGTTGATGGGATTGATGGATGGTTTAGCCAGATCCTCCTTCCACACAATACATTCAAGAACATTTAATTGAGATGAATCACAACCTCTAAAAGAAGGCTTAACTATAGGTTGGTTGTCACTTGGAATGATAGAGAAATTTGGAATTGATTGATTAATGTATTGATTTTAGTCTGATTTAGCTTAAAACCCTAATGATGCAAAATTGTAAACAAACGGATGAAACCTGATAAATGCTCGCACAAAGATATACTAAATACAGATTAGATACATACCAGATTTTGAGTTTCAGAGTACAAAAAAGTTAGGGGCTAAAGAGCGGGTGCCCAAGCCCAAGGTACTACTTTTTCTGAGGGCTTCATGATATTTTCCATCACTGACTGTAACCACTTCAGAAATTATTTGTGAAATGAAACTAAGGGACAAAAAAGCAGGTGCCCAAGCCCTTCATGAGCTATTTCCCCCTTTTTTCTTCAGATCTTGATTCCTTATGCTCTACAAAAATCCTCTGCAACTCCTCTCTGCAAGATTCGACACCTACTACCTGCAATCACAAGAAGAGGGGTTGGGGGTTGTGGTGTTTAGGAGCTTACCTCGGTCAAGCCCAAGAATGGCATTCAAGCCTTCCAACACCATTGCTAGAGAGAGAGTGTGTGCCCTTGTAGGACATAGGCAAAAACAAATTGATAAATGATTGATTAAATTTATTTTCCAATCATTTATCAATTTATTTTTGCCTCTGTCCTACAAGGGCACGCACATAAATGATTGATTGAGACACAAATAGATATCACCTCGGAGGTGTATCTCTCAAGTAGATGAAGATCTTTCATAGCATGAGAAGATGAAGCCAAACTTGCAATAACAAACACAACAACAACATAAGTTTTTAGACGAAATGCTCTTATTAGCTTTCCTTTTTTTCTGATGTCTTCATTGGAACACTCTATTCACCATGTGAAAGCTAAGTATGATAAGAAACCCTCTAAGCAGCCTGTTCCCCTTCACGGAGGCCTTATCTATTGTCTGTATAAGTTTCATCTCGCCTTGGACCCGCCAAAACCAATTCAACCCACCATTGTTGAAATCCCTGTGGATAGTCCCTCCATTGCTGCTACCTCTTTTGAGAAACCCTCTTATGAGAAACCCTGTCAATCTAGCCCTAACACCCAGAAACTGAAAGGGGTGTCCTTTGCTCATTCCTTGGAGGAGAATACAACGAAGGACAGTCATACTCCTACTTCCAAAGGTAGTGTGAAAGTGAAGAAATGGAAATTTAAGGAGGTGGTGTCTACTGTGGAGATCACCGAATCAGAGGAGAAAATGGGGGCCCATAAGAATCAAAATAGTGACAGTGAGGGACCACCGAAAAAAGCCAAAACTAAAACGAGGGCCAAAGCTAAGAATGAGGGCCACTCTTTAGGTGTTAGAAGGTCTGGCAGAATTGTAGGCAAACTTGCCCCTTAGGCTAAATTGATTGATTACTCTGAAAGTGACTCTTAGTCATCTACTCAAGAGGGTGAGCAGTCTAAAGATGAAGACATTGAGGTTCAGGAGATCTTGGAGGAGACTGAAGGGGTGGAGGAAAAGGAGATGCAAGTCGAGGATACTGATGGAGGGGATTTCACACCTGTTGATCATGCTCAAGCGGGGGAGGGGATGACTGTTAAGGAGGCTGAAGAGGATGCTAAGGAGGACGGTGACATTCAGGAGGATGAAATTACTATTCTCAGAGGCCGTGTGGATTCCCTGGAGCAGAAGTTTCACTCCATTGGATGTTTCATAAACAGTATGCTTTGCCACTCAGCTATGCTTAATTTGACTCTGCTGCAGGAATAGGACACCCTTGCCCATGGTGCGGATGAAGAGAAAATCAAAGAGTTTGATAAAAATATATGAATTTCTGTTCAAAGGCTGGGAGGCTGTTTCTCCTTAGCTTTGTTTATTTGCTGTCTGACTGCTACTTTTTACTTTCTACTGTTAATCGGCTGTTAATGCTGTAGTTGTTGTTGGTGGCTCCTTTTGTTCGTAAGCTTTTGTGGTTCCTTTTTGGGCTTCTGTTATAAGGGTTCAGCCCCTAGTTTTTGCCGCCTTATATTATCAAAAACAACAGAAGTATGCTCTGCAACACAATGAATGCCTTGAATGCTCTAAAATCATAAGTTCGTCAAAATCTCAAAATCATCTTCTAGTTTGCAAATGAAGTCCTAAAAATGATTATATATGCATTCCCGCTTTAATTTTGTAATCCAAACTTAAGATGTCGACAAGGAACACCTTTAACGGTAACTTTACTGTCATTGAAATTTAGGACCCTGCCAAAATAGGGTAAGGCAAGGGCACGAGTGCCCTTGTTCTGGGACCTATTTTGGGTCAAGGTTAAGCTCTACAATGTCCCCTAGCTCCCATTGATCATGGGTTTCATGGAATTTTGTCTCGAGATTCATTTCTAACATGCATGATGAAAAACAAGGGATATGGGAGCTAAACTTAGGAGGTAAAAGTCCTAGGGGGACATTTTATGACATAACAGTATGTTTATACAGAATGCAATTATCATAGTTTAAGAATGAAAAATAATTGTTTATATGAGATAACCTTACCTCCAATATTGACGGTTTTCCCATTGCTACTCAATCTAACTGGTGCAGGAGCACCTACCTGACAGCTGGCCTCCATGAGGCAGTTAGTTTGTTATAGGTCTGGTTAATGTTTCCAAGAAGGTCTTATAAGACCAATGCGTGTAATAAGGTCATGTTGACCATACTTTACTATTTTTAGATAGTTTGTTTGGACAGCTGTTATACTGTATGTCCGGTTGGATCTCCCAGCCGCCTGGAAAGATTTCCTAGCCGCTTGGAAGCTCCCAGCCGCTTGGAATCGAGTGGTAGTACTCGCAGGAAATCCTATTTATGCATGAGGATCGGTTGGTTTTAGATCATCGATCAGACTTTGCAGGGAGTGAGACAGAGAGAGGAGAGACAGAGTATTGTAATTGCATCTTTTGAAATCAATAAAGAGATCCTGTTTGTGTTCATTCTCTGTTGAATTCCATTGTTTAATCGTGTGGCTGTTCTAGTGGTTACATGGATTTGCTGATCCATTCCACCGGTTGATTCGTCGAATCGGTGGAATGGCTATGTACAATAGTTTAGGTTTTAGTTTGCATTTTCTGTTTGTTCGCATGTATGTTTGCAGGATCGCAGTCGAGAGGTGTTGAGAACCCTAGCATGGGTATGTGCTAGGTCATGCTGGTAGTTCGAGTTTGGAAAGTTGTCCAGGAAGCAGATCGGGTCACCTCAGGAGGTTCGGCGGATCGAAATTCGCTAAGGTTAGAAATTCGTCACAACGGCATCATCAGGATATTTCTGTGTATATCCTGCAGTTACTTCAGGTGTCATCCGAGTAGATGGAGGTGAGCATGATACAGTTGTTTGCATAAGGTGAATGTGCATTGGGGTGATCATCGCAAGGTGTTGCCGAGGAGGAGCGTATCGGCATAAGGTAGAAGATCGGGTTGATAAAACCATCGCGGGCCGATAATGTTATGTTTGGCCGACAGCAGGATATTGGAGGAGCTGCATGTAACGTCATCGTCATCAGGATAATCATCATCAGGATATCGGGGTGACGTAAGCATTGAAGGAAAGGTGCGTGAAGTGTCATCATCAGGATATATGGAGGGAGCCGGATATTTTATATCCTGCTGATGAAGATGATGTCGAACATCATGATGCTGCAGATAGAGGTTGGCGGTAAGATGAACAGTGATCGTCAGGAGGATGATTGCGCTTGCTGAATATGATGAAGCTGCCGATAGCCGGATATGATGATGCTGCTGACAGGTGAAGGGTCGAAGGTTTGTCTGCAGGAGGATATTGGTTGGCAGAGAAAATATGATGATGCTGACAATGTTAACAGAAAATATGATGATGATGATGGGTTGTAGACATACATGCTGTATGTCAAGGTTTTAGTGTGGATGCCTCTGCATCATAGTGGTATCAGAGCTCAGCAAAAGGTCTGGGCTGTTGTGTGTTGATTCTGTCACTGAAAAGACAGAGGTAGAGGAGTGAGAGGTTGACAAAATGCCTCCGAAAGGTAATGGTACTGCAAGGGAATTGCAGGAGATGAAGGAAAAACATGCCAGAGAGATGAGGAAGATGAAGGAGCTTGCTGAAGTACTTCAAGCCAGGCTTGTAGCCTTGGAGAAGAACAAAAAGAGGGAAGTGGAAGATAGTGAGTCAGAAGAAGACGAAGATGCTGTTGAAGAGTATGAAGAGGTAGCTGAAGGTCTGGATGCTGAAGACCAGAGATTTGCAAAACTGTTAAAGGCAGTACAGAGTGATAAACCTAAGGTAAAGGTTGATGTTTCCAAGTATAATGGAAGTTTGAATGAAGATGAGTTACTGGATTGGATTGCTGCACTTGATAATCACTTTGAATGTGAAGATGTTGCTGAGGATCAGAAGGTAAAGATTGCAAAGACCAAGTTAGGAGGTCATGCTTTGGTATGGTGGGATTATGTACAATTCGAGAGAAGGAAACAAGGAAGGTCAAAGATCACTTCATGGGATAAAATGGTAGCAAGGATCAAAGGTAAATTCTTGCCCAAGGATTATGAAATTCAGATGTTTAAGAAGCTGCAATTTTTAAGGCAGAAGGAAATGGATGTGAAGGCATATAATGAGGAGTTTTATAAGTTGAGTATGAGATCTGGTCATCATGAGAATGAGGTAGAAAAGGTGGCTAGGTACTTGGCTGGTTTGAGATTGAACATACAAGATGAGTTAGTTTTAGCTAACCCTAAGAATGTGGAGGATTGTTACCAAATGGCAATCAGGATTGAAGAAAAGGTGAATAGAAGACAAGATAAGTCCATGAGAGGAAGAGGCAGCAATATGAGGGGAAGAGGATTAGCCCCTACAACAAGGCAAACCAATGAGGGTCAAGAAGACACTGGTAAAGGACAGGGACAGTCTAATTTCAGAGGTGGATGGAAAGGTAATAGAGGCAGATTTGGAAGTGGTAGAGGTTCTACTACATTTTCAGGAAAGTGCTACACCTGTGGTGAGTTTGGTCATCCATTTTTCAAATGTCCAGAAAGCAAAGGTTCATCATCCAGAAATGATAGAACGAATGACAAGAGAGTACAACTTGTGCAAGAAGAGAAAGTAGAGGAATGTGTACAAAGTTTAAACACTTATCAAGATAGAGTTCCTGACAATTATGGATATCCTGAGGAGGGAGAAGCATTGATGCTTAGGAGAATTAGTTTGCAGACATCAAAGGATATGATGCAAAGAAGAGCTCTTTTCAAGACCACATGTAAGAGCAAAGGTAAAGTATGTAAGGTTGTCATTGATACTAGTTCAACAGATAACATGGTATCTCAGGAAATGGTGGATAAACTAAATTTGGAAAGGATTCCACACCAACACCCTTACAAGGCATCTTGGGTGAGTGATAGTTAATCACTTTTTGTCTATGAACAGGCATATGTTGATTTTCAGATTGGAGCATATCATGATAGAGTTTTGTGTGACATTTTGCCCATGGAATGTTGTCACCTACTGTTGGGTAGGCCATGGCAATTTGATAGGAGGGTACTGTATGATGGGTATGCTAATACCTACACCATCAAGAAAGATGGGAAAACTATTATGTTGATGCCATTACAGGAAGCAGCTGTAGTACAGAAGGTAGCAAAAATCATTTTAGTGGGAAAGAAGGAATTTGTGCAGAAGCCTATAGCAGCAGGCATAAAGGCAGTTGAGGACATTGCAGGGAAAGAAGTTGTTAAGGACAACAGTTTGAAGACAGTTTCAGTTTTGACTGACAGAGGTCAGCAGCAGGTTCAGCAACAGGTTTGCAAACAGCAACCAGTTGAGAGGAATGACAAGGATGTTGTCATAGTTGGGACTATTGTTTGTCCTATAAAGGTTGAAAGAAAGACAGAGTTGAACATTACAGAAGTTCAAGAGGCAGTTCAGACAGAGGTTCTGGTCAGACAACCTGACAAACACAAGGTATGTGAGAGAAGGGCCTACATTGACAGGCATGAGGATTTACTTGCAAGAAAACAAGTTACAGTTCAGAAGTCTTGGAGCAGCCGAGAGCTAGCAGAGGACAAAGCTGGAACAGGTCAAGACACTGCAAAGGCAAAGTGTAAAGGTGGAGGACTTCCACAACCTAACTCATGGGACATGAGTTCTTTTCTGTTAGGGAGTATGGTGCAGGAGCACCTACCTGACAGCTGGCCTCCATGAGGCAGTTAGTTTGTTATAGGTCTGGTTAATGTTTCCAAGAAGGTCTTATAAGACCAATGCGTGTAATAAGGTCATGTTGACCATACTTTACTATTTTTAGATAGTTTGTTTGGACAGCTGTTATATTGTATGTCCGGTTGGATCTCCCAGCCGCCTGGAGAGATTTCCTAGCCGCTTGGAAGCTCCCAGCCGCTTGGAATCGAGTGGTAGTACTCGCAGGAAATCCTATTTATGCATGAGGATCGGTTGGTTTTAGATCATCGATCAGACTTTGCAGGGAGTGAGACAGAGAGAGGAGAGACAGAGTATTGTAATTGCATCTTTTGAAATCAATAAGGAGATCTTGTTTGTGTTCATTCTCTGTTGAATTCCATTGTTTAATCGTGTGGCTGTTCTGGTGGTTACATGGATTTGCTGATCCATTCCACTGGTTGATTCATCGAATCGGTGGAATGGCTATGTACAATAGTTTAGGTTTTAGTTTGCATTTTCTGTTTGTTTGCATGTATGTTTGCAGGATCACAGTCGAGAGGTGTTGAGAACCCTAGCATGGGTATGTGCTAGGTCGTGCTGGTAGTTCGAGTCTGGAAAGTTGTCCAGGAAGCAGATCGGGTCACCTCAGGAGGTTCGGCAGATCAAAATTTGCTAAGGTTAGAAATTCGTCACAACGGCATCATCAGGATATTTCTGTGTATATCCTGCAGTTACTTCGGGTGTCATTCGAGTAGATGGAGGTGAGCATGATATAGTTGTTTGCATAAGGTGAATGTGCATTGGGGTGATCATCGCAAGGTGTTGCCGAGGAGGAGCGTATCGGCATAAGGTAGAAGATCGGGTTGATAAAACCATCGCGGCCGATAATGTTATGTTTGGCCGACAGTAGGATATTGGAGGAGCTGCATGTGACATCATCGTCATCAGGATAATCGTCATTAGGATATCGGGGTGACGTAAGCATCGAAGGAAAGGTGCGTGAAGTGTCGTCATCAGGATATATGGAGGGAGCCGGATATTTTATATCCTGCTGATGAAGATGATGTCAAACATCATGATGCTGCAGATAGAGGTTGGCGGTAAGATGAACAGTGATCGTCAGGAGGATGATTGCGCTTGCCGAATATGATGAAGCTGCCGATAGCCGGATATGATGATGCTGCTGATAGGTGAAGGGTCGAAGGTTTGTCTGCAGGAGGATATCGGTCGGCAGAGAAAATATGATGATGCTGACAATGTTAACAGAAAATATGATGATGATGATGGGTTGTAGACATACATGCTGTATGTCAAGGTTTTAGTGTGGATGCCTCTGCATCACTAACTCTATGCCTTCACAGAGTCTTTTATTTTGCCTAAGCTGCAGCCTCCTACATTTCTAATACTTGAGCTATCCGTGGATTCCTCCTGAGAATAAGCTCGTAGTATTACACCTCTTTATGCTTGGAGTGGCATATGTACACATACCAGACTATCCCTCTTATGCATGCAATATCCTTTGATAATATAGCCTTTTCAAGGCTTTAGTCTCCCATACCTGCATAGATCCTTCCCAAATTTAAGCCTATAAACACTCTCTATGGTGGCATGTAGATAGATGGTAGAGTTATTGGTCATAATGACCACTCTAAAACTATTTGAAACTCCTCCTTACCTCCATAAATGATGTGGAAGAAAAAGATTCGAATGACCACAAGAACATGTAGTGGTTTTGCATTTAATTTGCAACAACACCATGTTCTTAAAATGCTCAACGAATATATACTATGAGTTTAAAATTATATAGATCATATTAAATAGATCTAAAACAACATAATATAGGTGTATACAACATATACTTACGTTGTTTCTAACACTTGAAAAGATATGAGAATGGGGTCTAGGTATTCTCCCCCTCTCAAAATTACTTAAACATCAAAATAGATAAAAATAACATAATAGAATTCCAATCAGAAATTATCGATAATAAAATAGTTTAACTACTATCAAACATTTCCTTGTCTACGGTCATATACTATCCTGACTTAGTTTTCAACAAAACCTCATCTTAATGGATCTAGTTGACAATCGATGATTTGTCAAGTCAAAACCAAACTTAGACCAATTGGTCAAATATAACATACCATACTTGATGAGGGTTCACTAAACTGTGAAAGCACGAGACTTAGATGCAAAACAATCCATTTTTATCCATATGTCTATTCTCTTCTCTCTGATGATGCTCTCCCTCTCTTTCTTGAAGGGTGGAAAAACCTATTTCCTGGTTACAACTTGCAATCACCAAACTAGAATTAGTGCATCATTAGTCAATTCATAAAACTTATGAATAAATCATAACTTCTTATATTCACATGTCTAATTTATAATCATATAAACATAAACTCATGATATCATTGATTTATCCTGACATTTTCACATAATGTCAAATCATTAATTCATGCATAATCAACTACTAATTATGTGCAAGTAAAAAGTAAATCATAGTCAAAACCAAAATGAGAATCAAAGGAATGAGGAATGTAATCAAGAGAACAAAGACAATGGAAATAATCAGGGTAGAATTGTAGAAGAACTGGGTAAGAACCTCAAGAGGATTGTACCACCCAAATTTGATGGCAAAACCATCGGAGATGGAGTGAAAGCTTGGATCATTAAAATGGAGAAGTACTTTGAGCTCCATAATCTATCCAATGAGACCAAGGCTATGTGGGGTGTGTATCAACTCACTGATGAAGCAACTACTTGGTGGGACAACAAAAAACCTAAGAAGAAGTTGCTACCAAGGGAGATCACTTGGGAACTCTCTCCAAATTTTCAGGAAGAGGTGGTTACCTCATCTCTTCTTTGATAAGAAGGTGACAGAATTTTAGACCTTGACCCAAGGTAACATGGCGATGACTCAATATTGGGAAAAGTTCACCAATTTTCTTAAGTATGTACCACAGTATCAGATGGATGAGTGATTCATGATCCGTGAGTTCATCTTAATATTGAGGCCTCAAATTGAAGCAGATGTGGACATCCATAATCCTTTGACTATGGATGAAGTTTTTGAGAAAGCAATCAAACAGGAGCAGAAGCTTCAAAATGTGGCTAACTATCGTGAATGCAAGAACAAAGAAGCTGGGACTAAGAAATTTCAAAACAACAATTAGTAGGGAGGCAACAGTCTTCAGATCTGAAACCTGAAGCGAGGCAACTTTTCTCAAGATAAAATTGAAGGAAATTACAATGGAAGCAATAAGAGGGGAAACAACAACAACAATAATAGGAGGGATTTTCCTAAAGGACCAAGAGCACCTCGTGATGGATTCTTTGTATGCGGAGGAGAACATTATGCCAATGCTTTCCCTCAACGGTCAATGGGATGAAAGGAAAATAATCAACAAGGAGCACCTCAACATCAAATCCAAGCAGTCGTGGACAACAGACAGACAAATTTCCAAGCCTCTCCAATTCAGTTTCTGGGTAAGCTCTATGGACAACCCGTCTCTATATTAATTGATACTGGAGCAACTGAATGTTTTGTAGATCCAAGAATAGTTTCTAAGTTACCAATTAGAGAAAGACATATGGCTAATTCATGGATGGTTCAATATGGGAATCGAGAATAAAAGAGGGTAGATTCTTCTCTTTCTTGCAGTGAGTTAGAACTTCCCAGCTTTCAAACTCAAGTCAACCTTTATGCGGCTCCCTTAGGGTCATATGATGTAATTTTGGGAATCAATTGATCAGTTGAATAAAACTCTATAGTAAATTGTGAAGATAAGATGGTAAGTATTTTGGATGACTTTGTGAATCTTGTTGAGATTCATGGATTCCAAAAACCATTAGAAGTTAGATAAATCTTAGTTATGCAACTAAAGAGGGCCCAAAGGAAAGGATGTTCCATTTATGCCATCCACATTAGTGACCTTGATAACATGAAGCTAGTGCATGATGACTACTCTATCCTTAAGGAATTTCAAGATGTGTTTCTAGAGGAGTTAATAGAATTGCCACCTAAGAGGGAGTTTGATTTTTCTATTGAGTTGATACCTGGAATTGAGACTCAGTCAAATGCTCCCTATAGGATGACTACCACATAGTTGTATGAGTTGAAGGCCCAACTATAGGAGTTGTTGAACCAAGGGTTTATTAGACCCAATGTCTCACTGTGGAGAGCACCAATCATTTTTATGAAGAAGAAGGATGGAACCTTGCACTTGTGCATTTACTATAGGCTGTTGAATAAGGAAACTATCAAGAACAAGTACCCCCTTTTGAGAATTGATGAACTCTTTGATCAGATGAAAGGGGCTATAGTATTCTCTAAGATAGATCTTAGATTCAACTATCACCAATTGAGAATCAAGGAGGACATATCCAAGACAACTTTTAGGACTTGGTATGGCCACTACGAATTCATAGTGGTGCCATTTAGGTTAACCAATGCTCCCACAACTTTCATGAACCTAATGAATAGTGGATTCAAAGATTGCTTGGATGAATTTGTGCTAATCTTTCTCGATGATATCCTAATCTACTCCAAATCTATTGAGGAGCATGAGCAACATTTGAGGATAGTGTTACAATCCTTGAGGGAGAACAAACTCTTTGGTAAGATATCCGAGTGTACCTTCTATCAAGACAAGGTGCATTATCTAGGCCATATCATTTCAACAAAAGGGATTGCAGTAGATCTAGAGAAAATTAAGGAAATTGTGGAATGACCAACGCCATAGAATGTGACTGAAGTCTGAAGCTTCATGGGACTTGTAGGGTACTATAGGAAGTTTGTAGAAGGGTTTTCTAGAATTGCAGCACCGATCACTTCACGCCAAAAGAAAGGAAAAAGATTTGAGTGGATTGACAAGTGTGAGCAAGCATTCCATCTTTTGAAGGAAATCTCACTACAACTCCAATTTTGACTATACCTAATCCAAATGGGTAATTCACGATGATAACCAATGCATCAGGAGAAGGTGTAGGAGGAGTGTTAATGCAGAATGGGCAAGTGGTGGCTTATGAGTCAAGAAAGTTGAAGCAATATGAGCTGAACTATGCACCACATGACTTAGAGTTGGTAGACATAGTTTATGCACTACAGATGTGGAGACATTATCTCCTAGGGAATCCATTTGAATTAAAGACAAACCACCTAGGCCTCAAGTGTATCTTTACTCAACTCAATCTCAATGATCGACAAAGGAGATGGTTAGAGTTCTTCAGCTGAATATAATTTTGGGATTGAGTATATCAAAGAGAAGGAGAATAGAGTAGCTGATGCTCTTAGCAGAAGAAGACATTTAGCATCCATGACTACAAGAAGGTCTAATTTGAGATAACAAGTGGTTGAAAATTTACAAGGAGATGAGCACTATTCTAGAGTGAAGCAAGTTTTAGAGAAGAATCCCTCAGACCATCATTTCAATGAGTATGTGTTTGAATCAGATGAAATTTTGAGATACCAAGGAATATTGTACATTCTAGACTCAGGGGATTTGAGGAAGTTGATCCTAGAAGAGATTCACAACACACCTTATTTAGGGCACCTTGGAGTAACCAAGATGGTAGCAGAATTGAGGTCTCTATATTTTTGGCCAAGACTCAAGAAGGATGTGATTGAATTTGTGGCTCGATGCTTGGAATGCCAATGAGTCAAGGTTGAGCATGTGCATCCAGTAGGGCTTTTGTACCCACACAACGTGTCAAAGTATAAATGTCAAGTGATTAGTATGGACTTCATTCAAGGGTTGTACATGTTTAAGAATAGGCATGATGTCATCTTAGTAGTTGTGGATAAGTTGACCAAGGTAGCGCACTTCATTCAAAGAATCTTAAGGATGGTTCATTGAATTTAGCCAAAAAGTTTGTCCAAGAAATCTTTTGTTTGCATGGAGTACATGTGACGATCATATTAGATTGAGATACTCGCATGACTTCTAGATTTTGGACAACATTGAATTCCACTTTGGGGACAAGATTGAATTTTAGTTCAACATATCACTCACAAATAGATGGATAGACAGAAAGAGTGAATTAGGTAGTTGAAGACCTACTTAGAATGTATTGCATAGATCAAAAATACAAGTTGGAAGAGTATCTTTCATTGGTGGAGTTTGCATATAACAACTCCTACCATGCATCCTTGGGAATGACACCATTTGAAGCTCTTTATGGGTGAAAGTGTCGCACCCCTATCAGTTAGGATAAGGTGGAAGACAGAATCATAATTGGTCTAGAGATACTTAGAGAGATGGAAGAACAAATGAGATTGATCAAGGAGAGATTGAAGGAAATAACAAATAGACAAAAGAGTTATGTAGATAAGAACAAGACTTTTAGACATTTTTTAGTTGGGGACAAAGTCTTTTTGAGGTTCAAACCTTATAAGAGTTCCATATCTTTTGGAAAATCATCCAAACTAGAACCTAGATTTGTGGGTCCTTTTGATGTGTTGGAAGTGATCAACCCAGTTGCTTACAGACTTGCTCTACCACCTGCTCTTGCCTGAATCCACAATGTGTTTCATGTTTCCATGCTTAAACCATACCATCCTAACACAACTCATATCTTTATTGTCATGCTTTATAGGTACAAGAACTAGGAATGGTGCTGGTGGAGCCCACTCTAATTCTTGATAGACACAATGTTAAGTTGTGTAATAGAGATATAGTCTAGTACAAGGTCCAGTGGGACCAATATTCTATGGATAGTGCCACATGGGAGATTGCAGAGGATATAGACTATTTTTTTCCTCATTTGAGGAATTAGTTTGAGATACTTTTATTTGCATTAGTTTGACACTCTTATTTTATTTAGTGTGTTTAATAAGACATTGGGATGATGTCTCTTCCTTGTGGGGAAGGATGTCACATCTTGATTTTTGTTTGCATAATTTAACATTAATAATAAATGGAAAATTGGATGGGACCATTGGACATATGTTGTTTAATGCATTGGTGAGTGTGTGTGTGAATGGCAATTAGATATGATTACTAAGAATGCATGGAATTAGATTAAATAGTGATGAGTTACATATTTCAAATATTTTGATTATGATCATGGTTTATGTACTAACCTATTGACGAGAAATTGAGTTCAAATGAGTGCAGGGTGTAAGATTAAAGGTGAGAACATGGTTGAGGTAGAGATGACCTAGCGACTCAGCAATAGTTGGCATGATGGAAATCCTATACACACAATCACGTAGTTGCATTCATACTACATTTTGAATGGTTTCATTATGCATTTTGTATTATCATGGATACATAGGTTAAATTGTGCATTTGATTTAAATGATAATTATGGTTGTGATTGTTTAAATGATTAGTTTATGGCTATGCAATCTTGTTTATGACATGTTCATTTCAAAAAATGAGTTAGTAAAATAAAATCATCTCTTTTATATTAACATTATTGTCTTAACGACTATTTTTGGTTTCACAATATAATTATTTTCTTTTCAATTAAATATATACAGTGATTGATTTCGGTATATATATTAAATACATATATATAGCTAATTATATAAAAACAATGGTAAAAGTGAAGTTTACAAATTAAAAATATTGTTAGTGCATGATGGGTTCTTCATGCACCCACAATACTATGAAAAAGTGTTAGTTTTTTTCTAGAACTTAAGTGAAGCATTGGTTGGGTTGACTCATCTTGGACACCCAAATTAGGGTAGAAAATTGCATAAAATAGAGGAGAAAAACCCTATTACACACAACAACAATTTTGACAAAAATTCATGGTAGTTTATGGGAAAATCTTTGGCGGTAGCTTCTTGTGAGGAGTTTTTGAGCAAAATACAATGATCTGGGTGCACCATATAGGGAGATTGAACATTCACACAACAATCTACAATGATTTTCCTCTCTATTTGTCAGTATGTACATTCTTCTTGATGAATTCTTGCAAAATTAGCATGTGAGTTGGATGATGTATGTGATGTTTACCAGTAAATTCCAGACCTTGAATTCGCTATCGAAAAGGATATAAATTTTGTTACATATATATATATATGTATATATATACACTTATATATACATACATACATACATACATATATATATATGTATGTATATGCATTTTATATATTGATATAGAGGTTTATCTCTACCGTTGAATATATATGTATATGCATTCTATATATCTATATAGAGGTTTATCTTTACTGTTTGAATATATATGTATATGCATTTTATATATTTATACAGAGGTTTATCTCTGCTATTTGCAATGTAATTTTATGAAATTATGGTACATTTGGCATCTCCATTTTTTGATATAAAATCTCTGCAAAAACATGAATGATCTTACTCAAATTTAACTCAGAATTTATCACAGCTGTAGCATGAAATCAATTTAATTTGACTTTTCCTTTGAGTTAATTGCACATGTATGTGGGTAAATATACACACATATGTATATGTATATATATGCCTTATATATATTTACATGAGATAGATACTTGCATCATTTCTATGTGACTGATATCTCTATAGACTTGAATTGAAAAAACATGAAGAAAATAGGTAGAAACATGAAACTTAGACAACATATGCATTTGTGTCGAATATCGCATAAAAATTTAGTAGAAGACTAAAATGCATAAAGAATCACGTAGTTATATTTTTGCATGAAAAGTATTATGCATTTAAATTAAATCTTGCATGAATTCATAGTAAGAAAAGAAATGCATTCAGTATCATGATGTTTATCATTTTGCATGAAAGAAAAGAGTTAATTTTATTTGGCATATGCATGTTATGCTTAGATTTGTCCTTGTCAAGGAAAGTAGTTTTCTTTCTTTATGTGATTTGGGTTTACCTTCTAGGACGGGTGCTGAATATGGGCTAACAAAGAGTAGATCTTATTTTTGGGATCTACACACCGATATACGGTTTTAAGTGCTTTAGCCAAAGCCACATGTTTCATTGAAATAGATGAATGTTTGCCTAATATATTATATATTCTCTGCCATATCTTGATAGTAGGACATTGCATGTTCATGTTAGAAATGCATGTAGATATATCAGGTTGCAACAAATTCCATCCCGCCTTCCATTCCCAGGTTGCTAGGCATTTCATATAGGGTTAGGTATTCTTCATGTTAGAAAGAATTATGGGGAAGCATAAGCTTCATGGTTGGGCGGAAAAATGCCTAAACCATGTTCTTGTCTCTTGGATTTGCGGATGACCATTGGGGTTAGTGGCGGCCAGAGACTTCATTGATTATGTTTCATATATCATTACTTATATTTGTACATCATTATTTGTATGTTGGTGACTACATGGGCATGAGAGCCTATGTTGTATTCTTATATATCATATTTCATGTACTTATAACTTGGATTAGACACTTTTACATGTGAGATGTAATATGGAAATTGTATATATTGAATATGTTTCATTAATTTCCTTATTAATGTGAAATTGAGTTGTTTATTTGATTTGTGATATAGTTTTTGGGTAGCGTCCCTTACAATCTTCAACAAACATCTATCCAAACTCCTATAATGTTCGCAACCCATAAACTATATCACAAAAATAAATAAACGCTCAAATTCTCATTAAAAAAAGATTGAAATGATACATCTTCAATATATGTAAAAATGTCATATTACATCTCACATGTACAAGTGTCTAATCCAGGTGTTAGCACAAGAAATATGATATACAAAATGGTACAACTTTGGCTCTCATGCCATATAGTCAACACTATACAAATAATGATGCACAAATACAAAATTATACAAGTAATGATATATGAATATAGTCATTATCACTGGATACCACTAACTCACGTGGTCATCCACAAAGCTGAGAGATGAGAACATGGCTTAGGTGCTTTTCTGCCCAACCACGAAGCCTACTCTTCCTCAAAATTCTTCATACTTTGAAGAATACCCGACCTTGTACGAAATGCCTAACAACCTGGAAACAACAGGCAGGATGGAAACCTGGTGCAACTTGATATATCTACATGCATTTCTAACATGAACATGCAATGCCCTATTATCAAGATATGGTAGAGAAACATATCATTATAATTTGATAGGCAAACATTCATTTATTTCAATGAAAACATGACTTTGGCCAAAGCAATTATGAATATATCAGTAGATCTCGAAAAGAGGATCAACGTTCTTTATTAGCCCATATTCAGAACCCTTTCCCGGAAGGTAAACCCATCATACGCATAAAAAAGTAAACTACTTTCTTTACAAAGACAATCCATGGTAGAACATGCATATGCCCAATAAATAATTCCTTTTTCTTTTCATACAAAATTTACGTGAATATCAAATTACTTTTCTTGCAAATAGAAGATCTATGATGATTCTTTACGCATATTATACTTCTAACATGAACTTCATGCGATATTTATTTCATATGCAAATACTATCTAAAATTCATGTTTTCTTAACCATATTCATGCTATTTTTGTAATAAGGACAAAGAGATTTTAGTCATATAAAGAAAGATGCAAGTATTGATCATGATAATATATATACATATGTGTTTGTATATATATATATATATATATATATATATATATATTTGGGTATATATAACCCTCATTATATGTGCAATTATCTCAAAAGAAAGACTAATTTAATGATTTCATGCTCACAAGTAAAATCTGATTCATAATACAGTCATGATAGAATTTGAGATAAAGAGTTGAGAAAATCATCTTTCCATTCAGTTACAGGTTCATATATACATATACTACTGAGTTCAAATAAAAATAAAACAATAGAGATGCCAAACATTCAACAATTTCATGATTTATATTCAAACAATAGATAATACCTATGTATATTACCAAATAAAGTGCATTTACAACAGATATATACCCCTGTATATTTCCAAATAAAGTGCATTTAGGTATATGCATATATACATATATTTTTATATATGTATGTATATATCAAAATCATAACCTTCTTAGACAACAAAATCAAATTCTGGAAATCAGTGTTGAATTAAAAATTAGAAAAATAGAGAGGCCTATATTTCATCCATTTCATGATGTGAAAAGAAACCAACAGTTTCCATTCCCGACTTCACTTTGCACTCGTTTTTACATAAATAGTTTCCTATATTTAGGTCTATATTTATATATTATTTTAATTGATAAGAGAAATAATTACATTTGAAATGAAAATTAGTCATTAAATTTTTCTAATTTTATTTTAAACACACACTCATGTAGAGACAATGATGTTAAAATAAAAGAGATGATTTTCTTTTTTCCTAACAAATCATTGTTAAAAGAACGTACATAGTAAGCACAATTGCATGTATGTAAACTAATCGTTTAAACCATCATAAGCATAAACAATATTTAAAGTATATTGCACAATTAAAAATACGTATCCATGATAACACAAATGCATAACGAAACCATTCATAATGTAGTATGTATGCAACTATGTGAGTGTGTGTGTGCATCAGGTTTTCTGTCATGTCAACTCTTACTGGGCGGCTAGGACACTTCTACCTCAACCATGTTCTCATCTTTGACATATTCCTACACTCATTCACACTCAAATTCTTGTCAATAGGTTAGCCCATAAAACCATCGCCGAAGCACGAGAAAGATATAAAATCATAATCATAAACATAATAATTCATCATCATTTCAATTTCAATTTTATGCATTTTTAGAAATAACGACAAATTACCATTCACGCACATGTAATTATCCAATAATCAAACAATCATAAAGTAATGTCCAATAGTCTCATTAAATATATTGAATTTTAAATGCAAGTAAAAGGTCGAGATGTGACATCCTTCCCCACTAGGAAGAGACATCATCTCGATGTCTTATTACACACACACACTAGAGTAATAAAAGTATCTCACCAATGCTATCAAAAGTATCACACTATGCAAACAAAGCATCACACTATAGCAATAAAGTACCACACTAAGCAAATAAAAGTATCTTAACTAAGTCCTCAAATGAGGAAAAGAATGATCTATCTCCTCTACATCCTCCCATGCGGCACTATCTACAGAATATTGGTCCCATTGAACCTTATTGTAATGGGTAAAACGAGATAATAAAATGAATTACAAAAACCCAATAACATCAATGAAATGTGCAAGTAAAGAAGATTAAAATAAGGAAGTGATACTTACAACCTTTCTTACCTCACGATTTCTATTGTCCGCCTATTCCCGTTTGATCTTCAGTGATGAATGCAACCCTCAGGAAGCTTGCTTCCTTGCTTTAATTCCTCAAGATGACAAAAGAGAAATGGCTTGGATACTTATTGTGTTGAAGATGAGCTTCAACACAATGTGAAATGGATAATGAATGATGTGATAGTGGGGGTGCCAATGGCGTGCTAAGGATTCTACAGCATAAGTTTACTTGAAAGCTTCGTTTTGTAGAAATGGAAGAAGATGGTTGTATTTATAGACTCATGAGAGAGAGGATCAATGGTGTAGAAGAAATAAGAAGATCAATGGTAGAGGATGCTTGAGGGAACGTGCACGAATAGAAGAAGGACATATGTCATAGAAAAAGCTATTCTCTTTGAGTTAACTGCTTTCTTGACAAAGATAAGATTTGCTTTCACAAAATTAGAATGTTTTATTCTAATTTAAGAGTTTGTTGATAAAAACAAGGCTGTTTTAAATCAATAACTCAACTTTTGCTTTTGCATGACAAGGAAGATTTATTTTTAGAAGATTTGGAAGATAAGAAAGCGAATTAAATAAATAAATTTATTTAATTACTTGCACATGATTTGGAAGAATAAATAAAATATTTAATTATATTTTATTTTTGGAGAGTGAGAGGATTTAAATAAATTTAAATGATTTATTTAAATTTGGAGGAATAGACTTGATTTAATTAAATAATTTAGAATTATTTAATTGCTTAGAAGAATTTAATTAAATAAAATATTTTATTTAATTTTGACTTTAGAAGAGATAATAAAATATTTTGATATTTAATTAACTTGGAGGAATATGAATCAAATAAATAAATTTAATTATTTATTTATTGATAGAGGAAGGTATTTTTAAATAAATATTAAAAATATTTATTTGGACATAGTCATGTCATTTTTAGGTGTATACATTTTGCCCCTCTTTTGATCCTATCGTCATTAAACTTGTACTAGGGGCAAACTGGGGCATGTATCATTTTCAGACAATCTTATTCTTTGAAACAACATGATAAAACACATTGCATCAAAGAGGGGCAAACTGTATACACCTAAAAATGACATGACTCTGTCCAAATAAATATTTTTAATATTTATTTAAAAATACATTCCTCTATCAATAAATAAATAATTAAATTTATTTATTCGATTCATATTCCTCCAAGTTAATTAAATATCAAAATATTTTATTATCTCTTCTAAAGTCAAAATTAAATAAAATCCTTTATTTAATTAAATTCTTCCAAGCAATTAAATAATTCTAAATTATTTAAGTCAAGTCTATTCCTCCAAATTTAAATAAATCATTTAAATTTATTTAAATCCTCTCTCTCCAAAAATAAAATATAATTAAACATTTTATTTATTCTTCCAAATCATGTGCAAGTAATTAAATAAATTTATTTATTTAATTCGCTTTCTTATCTTCCAAATCTTCTAAAAATAAATCTTCCTTGTCATGCAAAAGCAAAAGTTGAGTTATTGATTTAAAACAACCTTGTTTTTATCAACAAACTCTTAAATTAGATTAAAACATTTTAATTTTGTGAAAGCAAATCTTATCTTTGTCAAGAAAATAGTTAACTCAAAGAGAATAGCTTTTTCTATGACACATGTCTTTCTTCTATTCGTGCACGTTCCCTCAAGCATCCTCTACCATTGATCTTCTTATTTCTTCTACACCATTGATCCTCTCTCTCATGAGTCTATAAATACAACCCTCTTCTTCCATTTCTGCAAAACAAGCTTTCAAGTAAACTTATACTGTAGAATCCATAGCGCGCCATTGGCACCCCCACTATCACATCATTTATTATCCATTTCACATTGTGTTGAAGCTCTCCTTCTACACACTAAGTATCCAAGCCATTTCTCTTTTGCCATCTTGTGGAATTAAAGCAAGGAAGCAAGCTTCCTGAGGGCTGCATTCATCACCGAAGATCAAATAGGAATAGGCGAACAATGGAAGCTGCCAGGTAACAAAAGTACTGTAAGTGGTTTTAATGCGTTTTATCCTTTGTTACTTGCATATTTCATTAAAGTTATTGGCTTTTATATTCATTTGATTACTATCCCATTTTCTTAATTACATTTCTGGCACCCACCGTGGGGCATTTGCCCCAAATCGAACCAAAAAAATTGAGTTTTTGAGTGATAGGTTTCGTATAGATTCTGTACAGGCTTTAAATAGGTTTAGTCGACGCATTTGATCAATCCTAAGGCGCATCTGAGCACTGTTCCAGCACATGCAAACTTCCGATGCATACATCCTCTAAGTTGGCACATCTACAACCTGTTCCAGTGCATGCAAACTTTCGGCACATACATCCTCTAAGCCATCGCATATACTACCTGTTTTGGTGCCTATAGTATTTTGGTGCATACACCCTTAGACACAACACTTACATCCTTTTTAATGACGCATACATAGAAATGACACATTTGTCTTTTATTCCTACACTTTTGACACCTGTCTTAGCACATTTGTAAAGCTACGCTTATAGTCTCTATTTCTACGCATATAGACTATAAAGCTGCGCATCTGTTCTTCATAGTGATTCTAGGATTTCTTGTGGTTTTCGGGTTAATGCCAACATTTGTCTTGCAGGATTAGGAGTTGGATAATCTTTTAGCTGCACTAATTAACTCATCATAGATTAATTAGGGAAAAAAGTAAAAAACAAATGCATGCATGCAAATCTCACATAGTTCTTAATTAGGAGGGTAGTAAATGAACATCATTTTTATCTTTACATTATTGCTATCTCTCTTAGTTTAGAACATTGCTATCCACTTTAAATAAATTGTGCTTGAGGTGAAAGCTTCCTGCAATGAGTGCTGTTGTGTTACGTCAACAACCAACCTCCCCCAAAACCCTCTAAGGCGTAACCCTTGGAGGCTGGGAGACTCCATAACGGAGAGTAGTGCTGCCGTATGTGTAACCACTGGAATGGTTGCCCTGACTACTTAGCCATTGTTTAGTATACCAAAATCCTCTATTTGTTGGCGCAAAAGGTGGGACCTTTGAAGTGGCCTCGATTCATTTGATTGTTAGTAGAGGTAGCAAGGACAATCCTAAGGTTCGGTGGGGGTATGAGCCTAAGGAAACTTGGGTCTAGTATGCATGAGAAGTGAGTGCTGTGGAGGAGAGCTGATGCTACCAGATCCTGGAGCTACACACTTTGAATATGCACAGCTAGGGGACTCAACAAATACTGTCCTTTCCAGCCTAGGTTGTAATTGTTCTTGTGTCAAAAAGTCCACAAAAATACAAAAAAATAATAAAAGATAAAAATCATGAAAACTTCTATGCGCTTGCTATGTCTTTATCTGCCATAATTAAAAATCAAAAACAAAAAAGACCAAGTTTTCAACCAAAAATAGAAATTTTTGAAAAATGTGCCGAAAACTCTGCAAAAAAAAAACTAAAAATGAGAACGGTGCATCTACTGTGACCTGTGGTGCATCCATTTAGACTTGCTGCGCATTTAATTACTGTTATGGCGCATATAAAATCTACCAGATCTACGCATGTGCTTCAATCTGCGGTGCTTTTGCCTTCTGTTTTGGCGCATTTACTACTGCGCATACAGTCTAGAGAGCTGTTTCATACTTCTTAGGAAAAAAATTTCAACTTCTCAAGAACCCATCTCAAACTTGTTTCAGTTTTCCCAAGATCTGATTAAAATCGTGCAAGTCAACCATTTCGCTCTTTGTCCACACCATAGCTGCTTTTCCCACACTCACACGTCACCCAAGCTCTTCCAAAATCAAGAAAGATATACAAAAACCAGGTTAGTACCAAGCTATCCTTGATCGCATCACCCCCAAACAAACCTAGTGAGTCTCCACTATCAAGGATCAATCATCCTTTTCTCTCAGAACTCTACTAGTGGCTTGTGCAAAACTAGTCTACATCAAGTAACTGGATTTCTATCATCCTTACTTTGACTATCGTTTTGTTCACCCATCTTGTTTGACACCAATTGATCTAAGGAAAACCTTGTTCAAAACCTTGGCCTTTTATCGCTTCTTTCTCAAATCTTTCAAACTCACTCCATCCCATCTTGCGTCACCTTGCATGGTCTTAACGAGGTCCCAAAAACAAAAACAGATTGAAATGGTTGAGAAAACTTTTCCATCCTCTCATGACAGTGATGAAGAAATTTCTATGGAAGAGATTCTCCAAACTCAGCAAGACTGAAGGTTTCAACACATAATGGATAAGGTACTTGCCCAAGACCCTACTAAATTCTTTCTCCACTTAGCACAACAAGGAGTCAAACTCCCTAAAGATTTTGGTGTAGAAGCTCTAAAAGAACCCGAGGAAGAAAGAAACCTTGAGGGAACCACACAAGAATAAATACCCATAGACAAAAGCAAAGCAAACATTGATTCTACGGATGCCTTAAGCTTAATGACCCAATAGATCGAAGCTTTACAACAACAATTCACATACATGCAAATAGGAACATCAACTAAGCATTATTCTCTAGAGGATAATTCACCATATCCTTTTGATAGAACCTTGATCATGATACCTTTCCCCTCTAAATTTGAGGTGCCAAAATTTGATAAATATTGAGGAAAGGGTGATCCAAGGGACCACATTAGGGAATTTAATGTTGCATGTCTTGAAGTCGCCCACAATGATACTTATCTTATGCGACTGTTTCCAAGAAGCTTAGGAGGACAAGCCATGGAGTGGTTTTCTAGACTACCACCTGGCATTAGAACCTTTAACGAACTTGTGGACAACTTTGTCACACACTTCTACAATATTGAGCATGACACCTCAATCTTAGACCTTTGTAACACCAAGCAAAAAGGTGGAGAATCTTTCACCGCCTTCCTACAAAGATGGAGACAGTTGGCAAGTAAGTGCCCACATCAAATGCCTAAAAAACAAATGCTGGAAATGTTTGTCCATAACCTACAAATTGACCTAAGCTATCAGATACAAATCCAATGTCCTACTTCCTTTAGTAAGGTCATTGAGATGAGTCTAATCATTAAAAAGGCTTTAATCACAAAGGGTCAAATAAAGATTTACAAGGACACTCCTAATACCAATACCAACGTAAATAAACCAAGATTCTAGACAAAAAACAAAAACATTGTGAATGATGGGGTGGTAGATGCCAAGAATGCGGCACCAAAACAACCAATCTTCAACTTATCGAATCCTCAAAATAACCCCCTGCAAAACAAACTGAGAAACACTAAATCACGGTTTACAAGTTTTCAACCTAGGAGGAAATTTACACCTTTGGGAGAATCATTGGAAACTGCCCTACGGAAGTTAATCACAAGTAAGATCATAACACTTCTAATGGCACAGGAATATGAACCAAAAGTCAAACCTCCTTGGTGGAATGACAACGATTTTTGTGAGTACCACTAAAATAGGGGGCACAAAACCAATGATTGCATTGCGCTGAAACACACCATCCAAGATTTGATCGAGAAAAACAAAGTGTCACTTGACGGACATACCTCAAATAATGATCACCGTGCATTCAAGGATCCTCTTCCAAACTATGAGCAGGGAGGGTCTTCCAACCAAAACAACAGTGAAACTAACAACGCCAATTACACAAACGTGTCCTTTGACTATGCTGTTAACCACATCTTAGAAAGTGATTCACACATCAATGTGATTACTATAAACAAAGATTTGGATTGTAATGCTACCACCCGCAGTAATAGATTCACTCTTAGAGGAGCCCCCACCTCTCCAGCTAATCAGTACAGTATCCTGGATCAACTTCATAAGACACCAACACATATCTCCATCTTGAAACTTCTACGTCTATCCCCGTCCCATAGGGCCATACTTGACAAAGCTCGTTCTGAAGCCTCCGTTCCAATGAACCTCACTGAAGAACAGTTTCAAACCATGGTAGGTCATATTACCTCACCTCACTCCCTATCATTCATTGAAAATGATGATATGTCAATTACCTAATCTCATAACGCCCCTCTTCATATAGAAGCCTTCATCCACAAACACAAGATAAAAAGAGTCCTAATCAATGGAGGAGTTGGTTTGAACATTTGCACTTTGAAGCTAATCCTTGCATTGGGGTTTGCGGAGAAAGCTATAGATCCAAAAAAGAAAATCACTATCAAAGCCTATGATGAGGAGGAGAGAACTTCCAAAGGAACTATTATTTTACCAATCAGAGTTGGGACCTATAATAAAAGATGTGGCATGCCAAGTCCTCGATATGGAGCTAGCATATAACATTCTTCTTGGAAGACCTTGGATACATGCTTTGAAAGCAGTGCCATCAACATACCACTAGTGTATCAAATTCCCCTATGAAGGTCAAGAGATCACCATCCAAGGTGACCCCAATCTATTTCAGTATTGCAACTCCATTCAATCTAAACCTAAAGTTGTGATTCCCAACAACCGCGCCTCTGCTTCATCTTCATCTCGTGTTGACCCAACTTCACTTGCTTCCACTTCAAAAGCATCCCAACTTGACCTCAGACTCAAAGATAAGGGCCTAGGTGAGTACACAATCTCCGAATCCCTCTGTTTGGCACAACTCCCCTATCTCCCAGATCATATGGAAGACCTACCCCGAGCAAATCCAAAACAGTTGAAACTACCAAAGGTCTGTTTATCAAATGGGGAAGCCTCGAAGATGAGAGCGATGAAAAGGATATCCTTCAATGGTCATATAAGGATGAAGGCAATTCATCAACACAACAAGACCATCACACCACTATACAAACTGAACAATATGGTCAAGGATTCCAAATGCTACAAAGAATGGGGTATGAAGGACATGGTCCACTTGGTTCAAGAAAAGATGGTATCACTGAACCCATCCAACCTCATACCTTGACAACCCAAGAAACTACAGGGCTAGGTTACACTGGCACAACAAGAAACAATAGAGCAAATAAGCATAAAGGCAAACAACCAGAAACATCTGCTAGTAATCTGGTTGATCAAATTCAGCAACTGTAAATGGGGAGTGAGATTGATTCCAACAAATATGAGTGGGATAGCCTCTGGGAGCTATCGTGTGACGAAAAAGGTATCGATGTTGTCCATGAGTATGACCTAACCCATGCAAATGAGAGATGAGGTCCAAGGGCTAGACCACTAGAGTCTGACCCATGTAATAACAATAGTGAAAGTCATGAGGAAAGAATGATACCCCCCTTGATAGATCAACTAATGGAGAGTACCATCATAGACTTTGTCTATGCTTATAATGGCCTCCACAACACTCTATCTTAACCATCAATACCATCAAACCAGACCAACCCAATGACCCCTTACCATTGTTGCACCCCTAACTCATAGATTGGGACTAACAAGACACTACCCCTGAGCTCAATACCTTTCAGAACGATGTAGCCATCATAGACTATCTTGAGCTTAGAGATCATATACCCGTAGGGGACCATAGAGCTGGCTATACCATAGAACTCAACGAAAAGGCCTATTTTGGAGAGAGTGCCAAGCCTTTCAGTCTCAAAAATGTCCAAATGAAAGAAAGATCTAATGGTGAAAACCGCTCTGCGGTAGTGTTAGATCATGAAAAAAGTAAAAATATAGACATATCCAATGGTGAAAACCTCTCTGAGGTGCCAAAGGATGGAAAGCTTGACCCTCTACCCAATCTCACACATCAAGAGAGATCTTCAATATTGATAGAACTAATAGAACCGATCAATGTTAGCACAGGTGACAGTCCCAAAATGATTCATATGGCACAGTCTCTAACCGCACAAGAAAAGCCAGTATTCACTGAATTCTTCAAAAGAAAACAAATCAATTTTGCGTGGACATATGCGGATATGCTAGGACTAGATCCGAATCTCATAATGCATCACTTATCCTTAGCTCCAGGAGCTAAGCTAGTAAAGCAAAAACTCAGAAAGATGCACCCACATGTGGCCCTCATGGTGAAAGAAGAGTTGAAGAAACTGTTAGATGTCGGATTCATCAGACCAATAGACTATCCTGAGTGGATTTCAAACATAGTACCAGTTGCCAAACCAGATGGTAGAGTCTGAATATGTAATAACTTTAGAGACCTGAACAAAGCTTGTCCAAAAGATGATTTCCCCCTGCCAAACATTGACATTAGTGTAGATCTCATAGTAGGACACACCATGTTGTCACTAATGGATGGTTTTTCCGGATACAACCAGATAAAAATTGCACCTGAAGACCAACACAAGATTGCATTCACATGTCCTTGGGGCACCTATTGTTGGTGTGTCATGCCATTTGGTTTGAAAAATGCCGGCACAACATATCAGAGGGCTATGACCACAATCTTCCATGACATGATGTACACTATAATGGAAGATTATGTTGATGACATCCTAGCAAAATCACTCACAAGAGAAGGACACTTGGCAGTACTGGACAAAAACTTCAAAACACTGGAATAGTTTAATGTGCGCCTCAATCTAAAGAAGTGCATATTTGGAGTTACCTCAGGTAAGCTACTTGGATACATAGTGTCCACCAACAGAATTGAAGTTGACCCAGCTAAAGTGAAAGCCATCATGGAAATGCCGCCTCCTAAGAATCTCACTTAGCTAAGGTCCCTACAGGGAAAACTACAATCTCTCAGAAGATTCATTTCTTAATTGGTAGACAAGTGCCACCCACTTTCCCACCTCCTACATAAGAATGTCCATTTCAAATGGAACGATTCATGTGAGCAAGCATTTCAGTAGTTAAAAGAGTATCTCATGAAGCCACCTATATTGATTCCACCGATTTAGGGAAAACCTCTATTACTGTATATCTCAGCCACACCAACAACTCTAGGAGCTCTCCTCGCACAACAAAATTATGAAGGGAAAGAACAAGAAATCTACTATATCAGTCGAACACTTGTTGGATATGAACTACAATACACTCTAATTGAAAGAGCATGTCTCGCTATGGTATTCACCTCACAAAAGTGGAGACATTACATGTTGTCACATTCGGTCAAACTAGTAGAAAAAATTGATCCACTCAAGTACTTACTCAACAAAGCAGCTCTAACAGGTAGATTGTCCAAATGGGTCATGCTTCTCAGTGAGTTCGACATCGAATATGTAGACAGGAAAGCAATAAAAGGCCAAGTACTTGCAGATCAACTGGAAAATGCACCTCTAACAGATGATAGCCCTTTGAGCTTTGAATTTCTAGATGAATCTATCTTTCACATAACCACAACCTGGAAAATGTATTTCGGTGGCTCATATACTCAACATGGATCAGGAGCAGGTATCTTGTTGATCACCCTTAGTGGCGACACCATTCCTAAATCATACAGATTACTATTTGCCTGCACTAACAACGTGGTAGAATATGAGACCCTAGTCATTGGCATCAAGCTAGCAGTTGAATGGAATATCCAAGAACTTCAGGTGTATGGTGACTCACAGCTGGTCATAAATCAAGTAAATGACAACTACGAGACAAAAGATGAGAAATTAATCCCTTACAAATGAATGGTAGATGACTTCAAAGAATACTTTGTCAAGATCTCTTTTGAACAGATCCTAAGGATTAAGAACAAATCTATAGACGCCATGGCAATGATTGCATCTCTCCTCGATATTCCAAATAATCAATCACGTTATGAGTTCTTGGTAGAGCCAGCGTCCCATCCTGCATATGACACCCTTGAATCCCATATCATTTACCACATTGTTGGAGCTAATTCCCCCCTCTATGGAAAAATATTTGCCTACCTTAAAGAGAATACCCTCCCACCTGATCTCTCTAGCAACCAAAAATGAACCTTCATCCGCTAGGCATCCCGGTATGCCATTGTCACCAATACCCAATATCATAGAGGTCTTGATGGTACTCTCCTTAGATGTCTTGATAGTGTGGATTATCAAATCACCCTGAATGAAGTACACGATGGTATATGCGGGACCCACTCTAGTGGCCCTACCCTAGCTAAGAAACTCATACGCATGGGATACTACTGGCCAACCATGGAACAAGATTCCTATCATTTTGTAAGGAAGTGCAAGAAGTGCCAAATCCATGGGAACCTGATAAATGCACCAGCACAGGAGCTGCAGCCATTAACAACTCCTTGGCCCTTCTGTCAGTGGGGACTTGACTTAGTGGGTAAGATACACCCTCCTTCATCCTGTGGCCATAAATTCATAATCACCACCACCGAGTACTTTACGAAGTGGATTGAAGCCGTGCCCTTAGCCAATATCACAAGCAAGCAAATTGCCTCCTTTATCTTGAACTACATCATTTGTCGCTATGGTATCCCTTCGTCCATTATCACGGATAATGGATGACCTTTCAAAAATTAAGATGTCAGGGAACTATGCAACAAATTCCATATCCAATACCACTTTTCTACCCCCTATTACCCCCAAGGCAATGGCCAGGCAGAGGCATCAAATAAAACCATTTTAAAAATCCTAAAAAAGACTGCCAATGATGCTGGTCGTGATTGGCATATCTAATTAAACCCCACACTTTGGGCCTATCGTACAAGCATCCGCACACCCACAGGTGCAACACCATACTCCCTAGTCTACGGATCTGAAGCCATCTTGCCCATTGAAGTCGAGATCCCATCCTTGCGAGTTTCATTAAAAGGCCTCATATCTGATGAAGAGTACAGAGTGTCCAGACTTCAAGAGTTAGAGTTGCTCGAAGAGAGAAGGCAACAAGCCTTTAACCACCTAAAAGTTTATCAATAACAGATGTCCAGATGCTACAACCATAGGGTAAAGCCCTGAGTATTCCAAGTTGGTGATCTAGTCCTCAAAGAAAATCCCAGAAATCAGCACGATCAAGAAAAGAAAGGCAAGTTCGAACCCAACTGGTTGGGTCCCTATGTCATCATTGCAGCCTATGGGTTAGGAGCATATTAATTGGCTACATCTGAAGGTGAATTGTTTTATGATCCTATCAACAACATGCATCTTAGCAAGTTCTATACCTAAAAATCCCAATGCAAGGGAGTCCTTAAAAATTCAAAAAAAATGAAAAAGTGATAAAAAAACAAACAAACAAAAAAAAATGAAAAATAACAAAAAAATCGTCCTCTGGTGAAAACCTGGCAAATAGGCACCTTGGATAGATACCATGATGAAAACCTTGCAAACAGGCATCATGCATATTTTTTTAGCTATTTGTGCAAATAAAAGCAAGTGGTGAAAACCTGGTAAACATGCGCTATCTGTGACAAACCGCTTGCTCCATCTATTGTGACCTTATCTCTCTTGTGTCCATCATATTATTCATCCTGAACTAGTCCTTTGAACTGTTGTCGAACTACGTCACCTCTGAGTCGTCACATAGGCAAGGCCATTCTCAATGCGCCCCCGAGGCTCCACTCCACTCCCCTTCTTTCCTGTCCATTCTGTCAAATGTCGTCTGTCCTGCTGTCCATGACCCTTTCTGCATCTTTGCCATCGCCTAGGTCCTAGGTCCATCAGGTTTAGCCTGAACTACGTTGCCTCTATGTCGTCACGTAGGCAAGACCATTTAGCAATGAGCCCCCGAGACACTAGGTCAATCCCTTAGGGTTCATCTCTTCATATCTATTTATCGTGTCACCCATAATAAGTTGATCCTTTGTCTAAAATTGGGGGCAACTCCTCAACCTGGTTGCGGATTCAGATTCTTGAATGCCACATGTTCTAAGAGGATACCAATAAGGATTGTACTATCTTTTACTAGACAAGCACACGCAACAAAGCAAGCTTCCAAAAACAAAAATCTTGGCACAAGACATCAACCTATCCAAAGCAAAGTAAAAACATGTACCGAAACACTCAGATTAACTCTATATCAATTATGCCAAAAAGACACATCTAATGCAAGAATGTTTTGTGAACAGGTTAACTTACAAAGTCTTGGATTTTTGTCATTATGTCTTCCTATGCTACTCAAGGATGCCAAAATCTAGAGATGCTATGATGGGGGCATAACCTTGTTCTTTGTCTACTGTTTGTGGATCAAACTTTAGTAATGTGACGACTTTTGTCTAACGACATGATCAGAAAAAGATCATTAAGGACTTCGGAGGTCTGAACATGAAAAAGGGCAATCCTTGTCTGTTGAAATGCAAGAAGTAGTTAGGTCATCTAAATTCGAGTTTGACTAGATGCTTGTATCAACTTGCTATATCAAAATCCATGTAAGGAATACTCAGGTCATCTCAGTTTAATTATACCTAGATGCTTGTATTTTCTTACAACATTTCAAAAAGCGAAAAGAAACAAAAAAAGCCCAATGATGAAACAAAGCACTTCAAAATACTTGCAATATCAAGATGACAAATATCCATATCCATAACGTATCTAATTGCATTTCATATCCATATCTGTATCCATATCTATATCCATATCCCATGCAATAAAATTCTATGCAGAGAATCAATGTTTACAAACAAATGCTTGTGATTTCTTCTATCGAGTCATTCTTCTATCGATCAAATTTCTATCTATCTTCATATCTCTCATCAACAGTTCTAGCTGTCAATCCGAGCAGTGATCAAAATGCAAGTCTATCCTTAAATCCATACCAATCAAGTCAAGTCAATATTGTCAAATGATCCAATCACAATCAATGGTCTTGATCCTTGTTTGGTCATAAACTAAATTGATCAATTATAATCAAACATTTGTCTTATACAGGATGTAGTATTATTGAAATCAGACCAATACACGTGTCTTACATGACATGCTTCATTTCCTGAAACTAGACAGTGTCCTTCGTGTTGTTCTAGGGATCTATTGTTCCCTGCCATGACAACACTGTTGTATATCGTTGGTTTACCGCTTGATAGGGGCAATACCTTGTTTGTTCTTGTATCATTTGTGCATACTTGCTTACTTACTTGTGTGTGTTATCATTTTATCTTGCATCACGTATCATTCGGTTCTTTCTTCAAACCATTTTTTTTCTTCATCCTAGCCTATCTTACAACTTCTTCTTCGTGAGATTGTCCATCTCACGCCTTCTGCCTTCTTCCCGTCCAATCTCCCGAGGGGGCATCCTATCATCGTTAAACTTGTACCAGGGGCAAATTGGAGCATGTATCATTTTCAGACAATCTTATTCTTTGAAACAACGTGATAAAACACATTGCATCAAAGAGGGTCAAAATGTATACACCTAAAAATGACATGACTCTCTCCAAATAAATATTTTTAATATTTATTTAAAAATACCTTCCTCTATCAATAAATAAATAATTAAATTTATTTATTTGATTCATATTCCTCTAAGTTAATTAAATATCAAAATATTTTATTATCTCTTCTAAAGTCAAAATTAAATAAAATCCTTTATTTAATTAAATTCTTCCAAGCAATTAAATAATTCTAAATTATTTAATTAAGTCAAGTCTATTCCTCCAAATTTAAATAAATCATTTAAATTTATTTAAATCCTCACTCTCCAAAAATAAAATATAATTAAATATTTTATTTATTCTTCCAAATCATGTGCAAGTAATTAAATAAATTTATTTATTTAATTCACTTTCTTATCTTCCAAATCTTCTAAAAATAAATCTTCCTTGTCATGCAAAAATAAAAGTTGAGTTATTGATTTAAAACAACCTTGTTTTTATCAACAAACTCTTAAACTAGAATAAAACATTCTAATTTTCTGAAAGCAAATCTTATCTTTGTCAAGAAAGCAGTTAACTCAAAGAGAATAACTTTTTCTGTGACACATGTCCTTCTTCTATTCACGCATGTTCCCTCAAGCATCCTCTACCATTGATCTTCTTATTTCTTCTACACCATTGATCCTCTCTCTCATGAGTCTATAAATACAACCCTCTTCTTCCATTTCTACAAAACAATCTTTCAAGTAAACTTATGCTACAGAATCCATAGCGCGCCATTGAACCCCCACTATCACATCATTTATTATCCATTTCACGTTGTGTTGAAGCTCACCTTCTACACACTAAGTATCCAAGCCATTTCTCTTTTGCCATCTTGAGGAATTAAAGCAAGGAAGCAAGCTTCTTGAAGGCTGCATTCATCACCAAAGATCAAACGGGAATAGGCAAACAATGGAGATCGCGAGGTATGAAAGGTTGTAAGTATCACTTCTTTGTTTTAATCTTATTTGCTTGCACATTTCATTGATGTTATTGGGTTTTTGTAATTCATTTTATTATCCCATTTTACCCATTACACTTATAATGAACAATATATATTTTATGCAACTTAACGTTGCGCCTATCAAGGATTCAAATGGGTTCCACTAGCACTATTCCTAGATCCTAAACTTGTAAAGCATGCCAATCAAGTATGTGAGAGGTGTTAGGATGGTATGACTTAAGCAAAGACACGTGAAATATATTATGGACTTAGGTAAGAGTAGGTGGTAGAGCAAGTTTATAAGCAACTAGGTTGATCACTTCCAACACATCAAACAGACCTACAAATCTAGTTGCAAGTTTGGATAATTTTCCAAATGATACAGAGCTCTTATGAGGTTTGACCCTCAAAAATACTTTGTCCCCCACTAAAAACTGTCTGAAAGTCCTATTCTTATCTGCATAGATCTTCTGTCGATCTGCCGCTTATTTAGAATCTCTCCTTGATCAATCTCATTTGATCATCCATCTCTCTAAGCATATAAGAACCAATCACAATCCTATCGTCCACCTTATCCCAACTGATAGGTGTGCAGCACTTATGCCCATAAAGAGCTTCAAAAGGTACCATCTACAAAGATGCATGGTAGGAATTATTATATGCAAACTCCACTAATGGAAGATACTCCTCCCACTTATACTATTGATCAATATAATACATCCTAAGGAGGTCTTCAACTACTTGATTTACTCTCTATGTCTGGTCATCAGTCTGAGGGTGATATGATGAATTAAAATTCAATCTTGTCCCAAAATCTGCATTGAATGTTTTCCAAAATCTAGAAGTCATGCGAGTATCTCAATCCGATATGATCATCTCAAGTACTCCATGCAAACAAAAGATTGCTTGGACAAACTTCTTGGCTAAGATCAAAGAACCATCTTTAAGATTTCCTAGAATGAAATGTGCTACCTTGGTCAACTTATCCACAACTACCAAGATGACATCATTTCTATTCTAGGACATTGGCAACCCATGAACGAAGTCCATGCTAATCACTTGCCACTTATACTTAGGTATGTCATGTTGGTACAAAAGCCCTATCAGATGCGCATGCTCAACCTTGACTTGTTGGCACTCCAAGCATCAAGACACAAATTCAATCACATCCCTTTTGAGTCTTGGCCAAAAATATAAAGATCTCAATCCCTCTACCATATTGGTTACTCCAGGGTGCCTTGAATAAGGTGCATTGTGGATCTCTTCTAAGATCAACTTCCTCAAATCCCCTGAGTTAGGAATATACATTCTACCTTGGTATCTCAAAATTCCATCCAACTCAAACACATATCCATCGAATTGATGATCTGAGGGATTTTACTCTAAAGATTGCTTCACTCTGGAATAGTGCTCATCTCTTTGTAGACTCTGAACCACTTGTTGCCTCAAATTAGACCTTGAAGTAGTCATGGTTGCTAGATGCCTTCTTCTGCTAAGAGCATCCGCCACTCTACTTTCCTCCCCCTTGATGTACTTAATCCCAAAATCATATTCACTTAGAAACTCTATCCATCTCCTCTAACGAGCATTGAGTAAAGATATACTTGAGTCCTAGGTGGTCTGTCTTCAATTCAAAAGGCCTACCCAAAAGATAATGTCTCCACATTTGAAGTGCATGTACTATGGCTGCTATCTCTAAGACATGAGGTGCATAGTTTAGCTCATACTATTTCACCTTCCTAGACTCATAAGAAACCACTTGTGCATTTTGCATTAGCACTCCTCCTACACCTCCTGATGCATCAATTATCATCGTGAAATGCCCATTATGATTAGGTATAGTCAAAATTGGAGCTGCAGTGATCTTTTCCTTCAAAAGATGGAAAGCTTGCTCACACTTCTTTGTCCACTCAAATATTTTCCCTTTCTTTTGGAGTGAAGTGATTGGTGCTGTGATTCTAGAAAACCCTTCTACAAACTTCCTGTAGTACCCTGCAAGTCCCATGTAACTTCAGACTTCAGTCACATTCTGCGGTGTAGGCCACTCCATAATTGCCTTAATTGTCTCTAGATCAACTACAATCCCTTCCACTGAAATGATATGGCCTAGGTAATGCACTTTGCTTTGATAAAAGGTACACTTGGATAGCTTTCCAAAGAGTTTATGCTCTCTTAAGTGTTGTAAAACTATCCTCAAATTCTTATCATGCTCCTCAATAGACTTGGAATAAATCAAGATATCATCCAATAATATTAGCACAAAATCATCCAAGCAGTCTCGAATACACTATAAATTAGGTTCATGAAAGCTACAGGAGCATTGGTTAACCTGAATGGCACCATTGTGAATTCGTAGTGTCCATAACGAGTCCTAAAAGCTATCTTCGAAATGTCCTCATCCTTAATCCTTAATTGGTGGTAGTCAGATCTAAGGTCTATCTTAGAGAACATTGTATCTCCTTTCATTTGATCAAAGAGGTCATAAATCATCGGAAGTGGGTACTTATTCTTTATAGTTTCCTTATTTAGCATCCTATAGTCAATGCACAAGTGCAAAGTCCCGTCCTTCTTCACAAAAATGATTGGTGCACCCCACAGAGACATACTATTTCTAATGAACCCTTGGTTCAATAACTCTTGCAATTGTGCCTTCAATTCGTACAACTTTGCAGTGGTCATCCTAGAGGGAGATTTTGATTGAGACTAAGTCCCTGGTAGTGAGTTGATAGAAAAGTCAAACTCCCTCTTAGGTGGAAACTCTGTCAATTCAATTGGAAACACATCCTAGAATTCCTTAAGGATAGGGTAGTCATCAAGTGTTGGTTTCATGTTGTCAAGATCACTAACTTGAACTGCATAAATGGAACATCCCTTCCTTGAGGCCTTCTTAACTTGCATAGATGAAATTTGTCTAAGCTCAAGGGGTCTCTAAAAGCCATGAATCTCAACATGATTCCCAAAATCATCCAAACATCTTACAATCTTATCTTCACAATTCACAATAGACTCATGTTCAACCAACCAATTGATCCTCAAAATCACATCATATGATCCTAAGGGTGCTACATAAAGGTTGAACTGGGTCTAAAAACTTGGAAGGTCTAACTCACTACAAGAAAGAAAAGAATCTACCCTCTTTTCTACCCAATTTCAATACTGAACCATCCATGAATTAGCCATGTGTCCTAGTTTAACAAGTAATTTGGAAACTACTTTTGGATCTACAAAACATTCAGTTGCTCAAGTATCAATTAATATAGAGACAGGATGACCATAGAGCTTACCGATATACTGAATTGGTGTTGCTTGGAAGTCAGCCTACCAATTGTCTACAGTTACATGGATCTGATGTTGTAGTGCTCCTTGCTGATTTCTTTCCCTTTACCCTAATGATCATTGAGGACAAACATTGGCATAGTATTCTCCTCCGCATACATAACATCCATCATAGGGTGCTCTTGGTCCTTTAGGCCTATCACTCCTATTATTATTGTTGTTGAAGTTGCCTCTCTTATTGCTTCCATTTTGATTCCCTTCACTTATGTCTTGGGAATTGTTGCCTCTCTTCATATTCTAGATCTGACGGCTATTTTTTCCCTGATGATTGTTGTTTTGGAATTTATTATTCCCAAATTTAGTATCTCGGTTCTTGCGGTAGTTGGCTACTTGCTGAAGCTTTTGTTCCTTCTTGATTACCTTCTCAAAAACCTCATCCATAGTTAAATGGTTATGGATATCCACGTCCACTCCAATCTGAGGTCTCAATCCCAAGATGAACTTCTAGATCTTGAATCATTCATCTAACTGATACTGTGGTAAATACTTAAGCAAATGGGAGAACTTTTCCCAATATTGAGTCACCGTCATACCATCTTGGTTCAAGTTATAAAATTTGGTCATCTTCTTGTCAAAGAGGAGTGAGGTAACCACCTCTTCCTAAAAAGTTGGAGAAAGAGTTCCCACATTATCTCCCCTGGCAACAACCTCTTCTCAGCTTTTTTGTTGTTCCACCAAGTAGTTGCCTCACTAGTGAGTTGATACGCACCCCACATAGCCTTGGACTCATTGGATAGATTTCAAAATTCACAATACTTCTCCATCTCAATGATCCAAGCCTCCATTTTGTCTCAAATGGTTTTGCCATCAAATTTGGGTGGAGAAACCTTATTGAGGTCCTTACCCAATTCTTTTGCAATTCTACCCTAATTATTTCCATTGTCCTCATTCTCTTGGTTCCATTCCCCATTCCTTTGATTCTCATCTCTTTGGTCCTCATTTTGGTTTTGGTCCCCTCTAATTCCTCTGACATCTTGCTCTAAGTTGTCCATTCTAGCTCCTTGTTGGGTCATGAGGTTGAGGATTTGGTCCAACCTATCATTCTGCTCATTGCTTGATCCACTGTGGTTTGTGTTTCTAATATCCATTATGTCTGGTTAGGGTTGACCTGCATCAAGATTTGCATCTTAGCATAGTAGACAAAGGCTCTAGTGTTAAAGCTAGGACTCTAATACCAAATGTAAGGTTCGCAACCCATAAATTATATCACAGAAATAAATAAACTCTCAAAATCTCATTGATATTAGATTGAAATGATACATCTTCAATATATGTAAAAATGTCATATTACATCTCGCATGACCAAGTGCCTAATCCAGGTGTTAGCACAAGAAATATGATATACCAAATGGTACAACTCTGGCTCTCATGCCATATAGTCAACACTATACAAATAATGATGTACAAATATAGAATTATACAAGTAATGATATATGAATATAGTCATTGTCACCAATTGCCACTAACTCACGCGGTCGTCTGCAAAGCCGAGAGATGAGACCATGGCTCAGGTGCTTTTCTACGCAACCACAAAGCTTACACTTCCCTAGAATTCTTCCTACTTTGAAGAATACCCAATCCTACATGAAATGCCTAGAAACATGGAAACAATAGGCAGGATGGAAACCTGGTGCAACCTAATATATCTACATGCATTTATAACATGAACATGCAATGCCCTATTATATGGTAGAGAAATATATCAATATAATTTGATAGGTGAACATTCATCTATTTCAATGAAAACATGGCTTTGGCCAAAGCACTTATGAATATACCGGTAAATCCCAAAATGAGGATCAACTTTCTTTGTTAGCCCATATTCGGCACCCTTTCCTAGAAGGTAAACCCATCACACGCATAGAAAAGTAAACTACTTTCTTTACAAAGACAATCCATGGTAAAACATGCATATGCCCAATAAATAATTCCTTTTTCTTTTCATGCAATATTTAACGTGAATTGCAAATTACTTTTCTTGCAAATACAAGATCTATGATGATTGTTTAGGCATATTATACTTCTAACATGAACTTCATGCGATATTTATTTTAGATGCAAATACTATCTAAAATTCATGTTTTCCTAACCATATTCATGCTATTTTTGTAACAGGGATAAAGAGATTTCAGTCATATAAAGAAAGATGCAAGTATTGATCATGATAATATATATACATATGTGTGTGTATATATATATATTTGGGTATATATAACCCTCATTACATGTGCAATTATCTCAAAAGAAAGACTAATTTAATGATTTCATGCTCACAAGTAAAATCTGATTCATAATATAGTCATGATAGAATTTGAGATAAAGAATTGAGAGAATTATCTTTCCATTCAGTTACAGGTTCATATATACATATACTGCTGAGTTAAAATAAAAACAAAACAACAAAGATGCCAAACATTCAACAATTTCATGATTTGTATTCAAACAACAGATAAATACCTATGTATATTACCAAATAAAGTGCATTTACAAGAGATATATACCCATGTATATTTCCAAATAAAGTTCATTTAGGTATATGCATATATACATATTTATTTATATGTGTGTGTGTGTATCAAAATCATAATCTTCTTAGAGAAATCAAATTCTGGAAATCATTGCTGAATTATAAATCAGAACAACATAGAGGCCTATATTTCATTCATTTCATGATGTGAAAAACAAACAACAATTTCCATTCTTGACTTCACTTTGCACTCATTTTTACATAAATAGTTCCTTATATTTAGGTCTATATTTATATATGTTATTTTAATTGATAGGAGAAATAATTACATTTGAAATGAAAATTAGTCATTAAATCTTTCTAATTTTATTTTAAAGACACACTCATGTAGATACAATGACGTTAAAATAAAAGAGATGATTTTGTTTTTTTCCTAATAAAACATTGTTAAAAGAACGTACATAGTAAGCAAAATTGCATATATGTAAACTAATCATTTAAACCATCATAACCATAAAAAATATTCAAAGTATAATGTACAATTAAAACTAAGTATCTGTGATAACACAAATGCATAACGAAACCATTCATATTGTAGTATGTATGCAACTATGTGATTGTGTGTGCATCAGGTTTTCTATCATGCCATCTCTTACCAGGCGGCTAGGACACTTCTACCTCAACCATGTTCTCCTCTTTGACATGTTCCTACACTCATTCGCACTCAGATTCTTGTTAATAGGTTAGCCCATAAAACCATAGTTGAAGCAGGAGCAAGATATAGAATCATAATCATAAACATAATAATTCATCATCATTTTAATTTCAATTTTATGCAGTTTTAGAAATAACGACAAATTACCATTCACACACATGTAATTATCCAATAAACAAACAATCATAAGGTAATGTCTAATAGTCTCATCAAATACACTGAATTATAAATGTAAGCAAAAGGTCGAGATGTGATAACTCATCCCTGTATGTATCGTAGGATGTAATTGTCTTAATGATGCCATCCCTATCAAAAGCTTGAACTTTAACCTTAGCATACTCCTACGTTTGGATTTGATCACTCAAGGCTATCTATTTATTTGTACGGGCATCCAACTTGCCCTTATATCCATTTATCTTCGTATATAGGTCCATTACTTCATTGATGACATCCTCTGAGAAATGGCCTACTGGATCTTCCAAAACTAGGCCATATTTGGCCTTGAAGCTCACAACTGAAGCTTGCTCTTCAAATATCTCCTTTTCATTCACCATTTGGCCGGTTATCTCCTCCAAAATCTCCATTTCATCTTCTAGGAGCTCATGAGCTTGACCACTGATCTCGATGGCTTTGTGTCGGCATCCTTTCAATATCTCTCCCTCAAAATTCAATTCCTTCATCCATATTGATATATGTGACATACTCTAGATGGTCATTATATGTTGGCATATTAGTACCTTGTCAAACAATGTCTAGATGGCCTTTAGATTGGTGAGATCCTGATCATTTTGATCTAGTCCTATTGCACATTCCACCTTTAGGATATCAACCTTATTCTTGATGAAGATCAGGGTGTCCCAATTTGACATAGAGGTCTGGATAACATCCCCACCTTCCTCTAGGAACTTCTGGTACCACCCTTCCATTACCTGAGCTTGATGCTTCTTTACATCCAGTTCCATGATCTGATCCTGGGTCACAAATGTTAAATTGGTTGGGACCTCCATTATTGATGTTCTGAGGGTGAATAACCCCTTTATGAATGTATCTAATTGGGCAATGCAACCCTTCAATTCCTGCTTCTTCAACTTGTCTTTCCATATTTTGGCCGCGATAGCCTCTTCACTGCCTTTGAGCTCATCTATTTCCTACTCTATAGTGGCATGTCCCAAATCCAAGGTGGTTATTTGATACTCATCCACACTTATCTCTCCTTTGGCCTTGTCTACTATAGATACAACCAATTGTGCTGTCCTACGTCTTGTGGAATCTCGCTTGATGGATGATACTGCCCTTGCCTTTCTTTTGGGCTTTATTTCTTCTGCATAAAATAATGTTTTGAAATTGAAAGAAATTAAATGAATAGGAGGGTCTTGTACCTCCAATGCCAGCGATCTAGGAATATCAGGTGTAGGTCCCTCTTGACTAGGTTGTTCAATTTGAACATCTTTTGTTTTCGGTTCCTCTTCTTCTTTGCATTATTCATCTTCATGTTGAGGAGCTTCACCATGATCTTGCTTTTCATCTAGGTGCCATTCACCTTTGTCTATCTTAGGATCTTGTCCATCATTAAAGGCCTCAATGCCTTTGTCCTTTCCAACATCTGGTCGATCTATGTCCATAGGTTGGGGTTCTAGGTTTTCCTCTTCAAGAGGTGCTTATTCAATACCCTGGTCCTTTTGGCCCTCATCGGATGCCAACTTTTGTTGCATCTCTTTGTCCCGATCCCCTATTGGGTATTCTTCACCCTGAAGTATATCATCTTATTTGGGATATCTTTAGGAGTCTCCTCTTTATCCTCCAGAGGGGTAAGGTCCAAATTTGTTTGTTAAATCTCCAATTTCTATGGTGGACCTACCACCTCATGTGTTGCCGTTTACATATCTTTTAACTTTTTGGATTGGTCTTTTGGCACATCCTAAGGTCTTGATATCTCTGTGTCGGATATAACCTCTATAACATGTCCTCCCATTAAACTAGGAATAACTTTCCCAATTTACTATCAAGTAAATAACATAATCATCATAATCTTTTTTTTAACAAAAATAATATGCATAATCATTTTATAAACCACAAACATATCTTTTTTGAATAATTTTAAACTTGAAAATTTACAACATATTCAAAGATAGCATGTTAGTGAGTTCCTTCACTTTACAATCATAATGGTTTGCTCATGGCAATAATGATAATTTCTTTTTACATAGAATTTGACTGTCAAGTCATATAAATAGAATATATTGCATCTGGAGTTTTGATATCTGTCTTCATAAGTCTTGGCTTTTCATCTTCTTGGGAAGGAGAGCATCACCTGACTGCTTTTACTCCAATCAAAGACTGGTGGTCCCCCCACACAACTTCCTTCCTAGAAGTGGCCCTACCCTTCACGAAGGGAATAGATATAAAGAACCAATAGGTTTTCCATCTGAGTCTCTAGTGTTGTGTCCTTCATAACTCTTCAGGGTCATAAAACTATAGATCCAATCTAACTATGTATAACACTACTAGAAGGTTATGCCATCTAGAGCACAGTGAACCGACAATGCATGCAGAAATAGATGCATTACTTTGGCCAAAGATTTCATATACATAGACATTTCATAATGAATGTAGTTGATTGTTCACCCACATCTAACTCAACTTAGAAGTTATCTCATCCAACAGTAAGTTTTGTTTAACTCATTCCATCTAATGGGTGTCTTGATAGTTCTCACCCATAGCCTTACTGACTCTTATTATCTTCTTCGATATATGGAGTACAAGACCAAAATGATTCACATAGAGTTCTTCATTCTTTTAGAAAAGTTTACCTATTGCTACTGCAACGTGAAATTTGTGACTCCACATCACTCTATTCCATGTTACAAAAGTATTAAGGTATACATTTGGTTTCGATATCTCATCTCGACATAAGAATAGTTTTATTTTTAATAATAACCTTGCATGTTCACCCAAGGCTATTTACTTGGTTCGAGAATCTTTATCTAATCCTCTTAGATAATGATCCCTTTTGTTTTATTCTATCATTGATGAAAGAACCTTATAGTATATTGTACATTCTAGCAATGTTTGAGGTTTACCTTCTCTAAACCCCATAACGATATTATAAGCTTAATATTTGAAGATAGAAGAATATCAATTATATGACAATAATAAATATTTTGACCAAAGTCTTGTCACCTTCTTACTTCAATAATATCAATAACTCTTATATAAAAAGTTAAATAAGTATCAAAGTATAATATCATTTAATCAACCTCAAGTCATCCTTTAATACCACTAGTTCAGTGGTCTTATCTTTATACTAAGAAAAAGAAATCAAAATACTTATAATGAAGTACAATAACAAACTTTCATAATGAATAATAGTACTACTGTTCTCTATACCAATATGTTTGAATCAAGAATCCATTATTTCTTACCAGAGTTTCTATTCATGGATTGTGAGGTCATACCATGGCCTATGGTGCCGTTCATAGTTGGCCACCCTTGTTGTTCTTTATAAAACAATAGCACAATCTTTCGAAGATAGACATGCATATACAACCTATTATCGATAGCTATGTAAATAAATATATACTAGTATATTTATATTTAAAAAAATATATCTACAGTACGCCGAGAGATATCTTCCAATTTGTTGAAATTTATAAATTACTTGCAGTTAGAATATTTGATATGCTCACATGAGTTAATTTAAAGAAACTATGTTGCGACACTTTTCATATTCTTCAAACGTAATAAAGATTTCACTCCATAACGGCCCAAGTTTTTCTATTTTTCTATCCATTTGGCTTCCATGAATTTTTTTATTTTTTGTTTAACGTGATAAAGATTTAACTCCATAATTGCCCAAGTTTTTCTATTTTTCTATCCATTTGGCTTCCATAAATATATTTATTTACACATTTTATGAATTTTGTTTACTTGGGAATCTGAATCTTAATTGTTTACGGGAATCTGAATCTTTCAGCCCTTGCTGTGAGTGTAGAACACCTCTCAGCATAATAAAAGGGAAAGTTGAAACATACAGGGTGAGTATCATAAACTCTTAGCCACTGTATTGTCATACTATGGAGAACGATAAGGTTAGTAACCCTTGTAGCTCCAGTTTTCACCATTACTGACGTTCATTACCTTTCTCACAATGAGAAACTTAAGGTGTCGACTGAATGCTACCATTGCTACAATGGCTAACACCAAGACAACTTCTTACAAGGACTAACACCTTAAATTTATCATTAGAGGTGCATAAAAATTGGTTGAGCAAGGTATTATCAGCCACCTTTGGAAATTAAAAACACAACACAGTATACCCAATATGGGTTCGACAGTGAAAATAAAGTGTTATACTTGAAACACAACCATATCCATAACTATGGTAATTGATATTACCTATGATACCGACTTCTAACCAATATATTATTTAGTCTTTCTACCACGAGGCTTCTACTTCTTCCTTTGTTGTTCCACAATGGTTTTTTTCCTCAACTCCCCTTGAAAGCGACCCCATCCATAAAGACATCTCCCTCCTTTCAGAAAAATCACCCATTCAACCTACTAAGGCTCCCAAGAAGGGCATGAAACAGAAATCAGCTCTCTCCCACTAAGTACAACTCACCAAAACATCATAAAAACACCCTTTCCACATTCTCCATCTTCATGGAGTATGGAGTGCAAAAGATGATTCATGTGGTGGTTGTCCATGGCCCACATTATCATGACAGAGAATTTCGAGACATAAAAACTAACATCTCACTTATCCATAAGTATTTATATACAATTAATAATAATATAATTCTATAAGAAAAAAAATACATTTGTTGCAATACTCAAGGGTTAAATGGAATTTAGTCATGCAACAAAAGTGAATAAGGGATTGAGGTCTCTAATTCCTCACCACCCTAGATTGACGTCAATAAAATTAAGTCAGTTCTTGAAGGAAAATAAATATATATGAACATCAAATAGTTTAACAAAAGGGAAATATGATAAACTCTATCCTTGACATATTCCCTGAATATCTCTCAACCAATGCAACGAAGTTGTCATTAGAAACCTTTCCTAAATGACAATTCAACAATGGTCGATATGAGATTAACCCAAGAAGGAAAATTAATTGACACATACCTCATCTCACAAAGGTTCACATAGTATTTAAATTGAAACTCAAATAACAAAGTGGTCTTTTCAAAATATCTATCCCCTTCTCTCTGGTGATACTCTCCTTCCATTCTCGAAGGTGGAATCTTTTTTTCCTGGTTACACTCATAGTCATACAAACTATGATCAGTGTATCATCAATAAGTCATTATACATCATGTTTAAATAATCTCAATAACATATAAACTCATATCTAATTCTATACATTAATCATAATTCATAAAATCAATGATTTATCTTGACATTTTCCTAATGTCAAATCATTAATCTATGATTAGTTATCCACTTAATCACATGAAAGTAAAAAGTAAAACATAGTCAAAGTTTGGGTATGTAACAACCTCAACCTCTTTATCCTTTGCTCCCTCAGCCTCAACATGTCCTATTTGTGACTCATCAAGTTGTTATTCACCACATCTATGGTGACCTCACCGTTTGTCAGGTCTATGACCTGATCCAGGGGCAATTGTATACCCTCTGCTCTTGCTTGCTATTGGATCTCTTGATCCTTCTTCATTTCCTCAGCCATTTCCCTCTTCACCTGAATGATATTTTGTATCTTTTAGGCTTGAGGTGACTCTATTATCAGACAACTACCTTGAACTTCATGATTTGCCACTTGCTAAGAAGGAGGTGTTTGTGTTTGATGTAGTTGAAGCTTAGGGTGGGAATGAGGAAACACAAATAACATCTCCATGATAGTGGCAAATATAGATGTCTCTAATTCTCTATCTTTGTCCTTTGGGAGAGCCCCCTAATATGTGCAGTTGGTTGGGGTATCCTCCTCTTTTGCCTAGGCATTTCCAATTCTTCTAGGATGTCCACTATTGGGCATTCTGGTGGAGCTACATACAATAATGGGATAGCGCCTATTGGTTGTTCCCTTTCTGGTGAAGAAACTGTAGCCACACTTACACCAGCTAAAGTTAAGGGTAGTCCAGAACTAGATGCACCATCTTTGGCCAATGCAGCCTCCATGACTCTCCTCTTAACTACGAGGAAATCATCATAATATGCATATGTTTGATCTTTTCTTTTCCTCTTCTTGCCATATGTGATGTCCACTCCTTTGGACCTCAGCTCATTCACTTGTCTATCTACCCATTTCTGGGTAGTAGCCATTACATTCTTAGACACGACATCAATTGATGTCTCATCTAGCTTTGTCTAGTCTGGGAGAGGTAATGTCTCCTTGTATATTTGTTTATTATAATAGTTCGGATCTAAAGTTAGACCATCATCAGACTTGATTTGAGGGGGCACCTCCAAGATCCCCAAAGTTCTCATTTAATTAAGTGTTAGGTGTTGTTATCCCTTCCTTACATCCTCTTCATCATTGCAATCTGCCCAAAAGTCCTTTAGATGGGGCACATGCTACAACTTCTTATCAACGAAGCTCTCCATTCTATGATTAGGATTGAACATTATTTGGAGTGGTAATGGTTGCAAGTTCAACATTTGCAGCTCAACTTCAGATAACTTGGAGTCCTTAAAGTTTGTACACCTGATGCACCTGACATCCAATGTAAACTTCACCATTCCCTGACCTTATTTCCTGACATATGATTCATAAGAGGGAATAATCTGACTGGTTATCTCTAGAAGCAATACATTGTCGATGGGATAGCTCGAGACCATGTATGGGAGACCTTCAAACCCTTCCATCCAGATATATGTGAAGGTTTGAAACTGTATGAACCAAGATCCATGTAGAGTGATGGCTATCTGTGCCTCTCAAGATATCCTTTTTGCTCTATCACCCTCCATTAATTGGACAAGCCACATCAGGAAACAATCATTTACCCTTTAGAAGTGGGCAATAGATTAATTCTTCTCTAGCTGGGGATAATATTGCCATACCAATTGCTCTCCATCCTTACTTCCAAGCTTACATACTGTATGCAAGCCATCAAATTGCGACTTGAAAGAAAAAGAGTAAACAATATATGATGTCATGAAGAACCTCCTCCTCTTATTCTTCCAACCTATTAGACCATTGTGCATGACAATGTTGCTTAGTTGTGCCCAGTGCACAATGCCTTCATCATATTTCACCAACCTGATTAGTCCATACATCCATAGCTCAAGGGACCTGACATCCTCATTCCTGACCATCCTATTAAGCAAGGTGATCATGTACTAGACTTCATCATTGAAGTCAAACCTGTATAGTGTTTTTCCATTTTAAACACTGCCTCCGACCTTATTGTAGGGTCTAGCCATGAATTGTGCATCACCTCTCTGCATCCAACAACTTTTGAGTTGTATTGTGTTGTTAATGCATTTATGTCAATTTTCAATACATCTCAACTTATCAGGAGGTTGAAAGTTTTTTCTATGCCCTTAGGTGAGAAATTTGCATAGTTTTAGCCTTGGTGTTCCACATGCCAATCGATTGGATTATATTTCTGTACACATTGGATAACTAGTTCCAAGGCATCCATGGCGGATGGAAATCCTGCCGTGTTGTACATGCCATTGCTGGCAATGTTCTTCAGCACTTTGCTCACATCATGGGAATGGATCTTCATCCTGATTGCCTCTATATCCACATTTCCACAGTGAGTATCTGAGGCATAACTGAATTTGCACAAAACTCCTCCAAGAGTTTTACCCAACAGGTCCTTGTTCACTCGTCATCCCTTTGTTTCAACCTTTTCAACATCATGTCTTGCATGATGCGCACACACCAGAATTACCTACCTATGTGGGGGCTAGGCCTATAGATTAATCTTTTTCATTGTCCTAGTTAAAACTAAATTCCATAGAATATAGGGTTATGGGTTAAATGTTTGTAGAAAATAATGAGATTTTACTATGGTAAATAACCTAATTGGATTTATCCTAAGTAAATGAAATTACCCTACTGTAATTGACAAATTAATGATTTTGTCTTATATGTAGTTGAGCAAGTGGAAATTTCACCTTTGTAAGGTTTTGCAACAGATGTTCATTTACCTTTGGCGTGTTCCATTCCACGAGCTCACTCTGTAATATTTACCTTGATTCACCTTAGGACCTCTACAAATTTCTCTTAAAAAACTCTTTGCAAATTCACTTTGGATGCTCAAATGCTTTATGGTTAACAGATTGATCATATTATTCTTTTATCTCTTGTGAAATTTGCTGTGTGGATGCATTCAATACCTCGATATAGTAGGTGAGCAATTACTCTTTAGGAGTAGGGAAATATGATAGCTGGATTGGTTTAAATTTAAAATCCAATGTAAAAAATCAATTTACTTTATGGGAGTTTAATGTAGACTAGACCAAATGGACACCAAGATATTCGGTCAAAATGTCCTATGAAAATGTCTAGTAGGAAAGTCTGGTTAACAATGTTCAGTTTGATTTTGGCTAATGTCAGGTAAGGGAAATCATGGTGATCTATCTGAATAATGTCATTGTGGTTTTGGTCAAACTTACGTTGACCAGATGTTTGTTTGAGTTGATCTTTACATCCTACTCAGAAGGTCCGGACATAGGAATGTCCAGTCAAAATATGTTAGGTTAAAAATGTCTTGTTTGAAAGTCAACGGTCAACAAGATGAAAGAGGTCACTTATAAAGTTTGGACAAGATCTAGAATTAGAATTGGACATGACAAATGTTCTGTCCAAATGTCTGGTTGAAATATCCTGTCCAGTAGGATCAAACACTCTTTTCTCATGGTTCGGGTCCAGGGCTACAAGGATAAATTTGATAGCTTCTACAGGATCTGGACATGGATTTCTTGAGTGTGTTAATATCCCGATCAATTTAGGGAATTAATTAATTTGGCTGATAGGCCATTCTATATGTGTACATATCTTGTAACTGCCAAAAATTTGGTAGTCCTATTTTTTGGTCGTCTAAAATTGTTAAAAAAAATTGGCAGTCCAATTTTTTTTTTAAAAATTGGACGTCCATATAAAATAAGTGTTAAAACAACCAAAAAATAGAAAATATATATGTAAAAGGAGAAGACCCAAAAAATAGACAATGGAAGGAGACATCATCCAAGAAACGTTGGCTGCAAGAAAATAAATCAGAGAACAAGAAACATTGACCTAGATAAATCTCAGAACAAGAGGAATTATTTACAGTGAATTAGTTTTGTTTTGGTAAGGGATGTCTCAACCTCCGTTGCTTACAATAGACTTTTTGGGGGATTGGAAGCAAGATTGCTGGGGTAGAGAATACCAACCCTGCCATGGATTGTCAGTACCAACATATGAAGAGGCAATGTAAGTTATTTTGTTTCAATTTTTAAAGAATTCCTAGATTTAGCTATGCATATAGCATAGATTAATATTGATATCATTGGGGTTCCAATTTTACAGCAACCCAGCCATGCCTTGGAAAATAAAACCACATATCCTACAACAAGGACTCTGCCATGGATGTTTTGGTAATCTGGAGCTTTCTCAAAGGTGATATCTTATTCTTCATTGGAGTAGCGAAATCTACCAAAGCCACTGTAACAAGATATCTTATTCTTTTAATTTATTTTACTAGACAATAAAATAAAACTCAAGAGATTTTGCTCTTCCTTTCTCTGGATGGATGCATGTGCATGCCTGTGATTTTTTACAGAGGGTTTTTTGAACCTTCCTCCTGCAACATGCAATTCACATTATAATTAGATCTAAACTTGATGAAAATAAATTAGTTATAAATTCTAAAAAATAAATAATTAAAATTGCAAACCAAATAGAAACAAACAAGAGAAATTACCTAGAGGCATGAAGGTGCATTGTAGTATTCATGGAGAGCACTATGTATTCATGGAGCTTCTTCCAGAGAGTCTCCTCTAAGATTTATCATAGAATAAAATAAAGTAAAATAAAAAAAGCTAAATGAATAATTTCTTGTGAATGAAATGTATTTTAAGTTTTAAATAATTACAAGTTTTCAAAATAAAAAAAGATAATTATTACTTTATTTATTATTTGTAGATAACTTGAGTTAGTTTTTTAGTAACAAATTACTTTATTATTTGTTTAAAAATATGATCATGTTTTTTTAAATTTAGGAAGTGTTTATTTATTTATTATATATAGGTTATGATTATCCTTAAAATTAAATAAGATTAAATTAAATATTTATATAAGATTTTATTGATAGGTTTTAAAATTTATCAAGTTTCTTTCATTGGAGGTTATTTAGAATAAAACAATTAAATTATTAATTTGGGTTAAATTTGATTTATTCAATTCTTGCATACAATAATTTATTTTATTTTATTTTAAATTTAAGAATATAAATATTTAGATATCACTTATTAAAGGTTAAAATATTAGTTGTATAATAATACGAACTATTTTAAATATTTCATTATTAGAATCCCTGCATTATTAAAAGATTTAACAAAGTAAAAAGTTAAATGAAAAATATAGTCTACGAAAAAAAAAATCTAAAAGTAAACAATAGTTATAATCTTTTATACACTAATTATTTAACTTAGTGAATATAATTAAATATTCATCTAATTAAAGTTTATTTACTTTTCCCTTTATAGGTTAAAAGAGTAGTATTAGTTGAGTGAGGAATTATTAAAAAAATTACTCTTTTCTAAAAAATAGGGAATTGTTAGAGAGTTTATTCTTTAAAAAAATATTCTTCCTTAAAAATAGGGAACTGTTAAAAGAGTTTATTCCTCCCTAAAACATATCATATCCAATTATTAAAAAAGATTAGTCTAAATAAATTGAAATAATTAGAAAAAAAAAAGAACATTATAAAATTGTATCCACATTATTATTTTTTTTTAAAGTTTTTTAATAATTGGTTGGGATTTGTTTTAATATTCTAATCTAATGTTAGTTTTATATTATGGGTTAATAGTAGTGAACCTTAACTTAATGTCATAGAATGCATATGTAGTCATTAAATATACATTGTATGTCCATTTTTATTTTAGTGTTAATTAATTTCATTATAGAGTTATTTTGAATTAGGACTTTAACTTATTTTACTAATATATTGTGCATTACAAATTGATTAAATATATCTATCTTAATGGATATTTCTAACCCATTTACATTATGTTGTCAGGGTCGGGGTGTTTCTACTAAATGGTAGAACTAAGGATGAAAGACAGTTTGGAGCAAGTTCCTTTTTCAAGAAACCTTTGGACTTCCCCCAGTGAAGAAGTGCAAGAATAGGCACTTCAGGCCTTAACCATTCTTGCAAACCACACTTTTCACTCCCACAACTTTGAAGCCATCCCTCATGATATTATTTTTGATTTGTTACCTTTCTTCTATCATCCTAAAGGTCCTTTTAAGCTCTTTTGGCTTGCCCTAAAGCAATCGTATACATTGTTTGTTGCAAACCTAATCACACAGTTATTGCTTTTACAATTGCGAAACCCCTTCTTGAAATAGGGGAATACCTTCAAGTGTTAAATCTTAGTTGTGAGATAATTTTATATTTTTGTGAAGAAGGTGATACTCTTGAATTTATCATTAGAAACAATATTTGTCCATGCCTTGTTCAGCTTCTCTTTCATGAATCTCCTCATATCCTACTTTTAGTCATGGAAACTATGGCCAACATTGTAGAGTATGGGAATTATAAAGAGATTGTGAATGACAGAGTACTATTACGTATTGTAGGAATCATTTCAAGTGGCGACAAGACATATTTGAACATAATGAGGCAACTTCATATGGAAACCTAATGGGATTGGCAAGGGCAGCTAGGGTGGGTAAAGGATAGATCTCAACAAAGCACAAAACTGTAAAAGAAATATCCTTCTCAAGGTGCCTATTTTACCTATTTGTGGTAAATTGATTAAAAAAATATCTCTCGGCGTACTTTAGATATATTTTTTAGACATATTCTGAAATTTACTTTTCACAAACACACATGCACTTCAAACAAAGTGAATGCCAAATTTAACTTTTCTCACACATACATCCACTTTAGACAAAGTGAATGCCAAAATTAATTTTCACACACACACACACACACATGTGCATGCACATAGAGTGTTTGGCAACATTCATTTACACACACAATGAATGTCAAAGTTAAATTTCAAACCCACGCACACACAAGGAAAGTCAAGGTTAGTTAAAACACACAAAGTGAACATCATTGAAGTTTGAAATTATTTTTGTACATATCCTTTACATAAAGTGAATGTCAAAGTATTTTTTGTTAGAGTTAGGGTTTAAACACACACACATGCACTTTAAACAAAGTGAATGCCAAAATCAACTTTTCACACACACACACACAGACATCCACTTTAGACAAAGTGAATGCCAAAATTAACTTTTCACACACACACACACACATGTGCATGCACATAGAGCGAATACCAACATTGATTCACACACATAGTGAATGCTAAAGTTAACTTCCAAAGCCACACACACAGAGTGAACACCAAAGTTAGTTCAAACACACACACATGCACTTCAAACAAAGTGAATTCCAAAATTAACTTTCCACATACACACACATCCACATTAGACAAAGTGTGCAAAAATTAACTTTTCACACACACAGACATGCATGCACATCTAGAGTGAATGCCAACATTCATTCACACATTCTTTAAGACTATTGTTAGGGTTAGGGTTAGCATTAGGATCACAGTCAGTGTTAGATTTATAGTTAGGGTTAGTGTTAGAATTAGGGTTAGGGTTAGGGTTAGGTTAGTTAAAATTAGACTTATGGTTAAGGTTAGGGTAAGAATTAGGGTTATAACTATGTTGGGTTAGAATTATGGTTAGGGTTAGAATAAGAATATCTCAAATTTTGTAGGATGCAAGAATGGTATTATTGTTACCTAGTTTTCACTACTAGCTAAATCAAGCAGAGCTTTCCAATTTTTTTTAGAGGAAAAGAAAGTACATTTTATTGCTACTGTGTTAAACCCAAGCACATTTGATGTAAATTGATATGAAGTTGTATTGTTGCATTCAGATATATTTCAGAGCTTAAGAGATTGTACAAATCTTTAAAAAAAAAAACCAACAATATATATTGAAGAAATAAGTGTATAGGTTCTCACACAAGCCGTGAGACTAACTGATTCAATTGCAAAATGAAAAGGACAAACTGTACATTTATGAAAGACCAAAAAGAAAATAGCATGTGAGGTAGGGTGACTCGTCATTGCCTGAATGATGAGCCTTCAGACTGTTGCCGCGTCTTGTGTTGTCCTAGATCGTCGGCTTGCCCTCCCATCTAGCCGCTATCTCCTTGCTACCTCGACATCTACGTAAAATTTTGAAAAAATGATGTTAGAGCAATGGCGGGGCATTATACATCACATGATATGCACACATAAACATACAATTTGCATTTTCAAATGCACTGAACCAATTAGCATCACAAAAGCTTTTGAGAAAATCAAGAATATCGACTGCAAGCCTGCATTTTATTTTCTAATAGTTTGTTTCATGTGCAGAGACAGATGTCATTATGTTTTATTTGACTCATTTAGTTACGTTATGAGTGAAAGAAATGTGGCTCCCACAAGGGTCGAGCCCAGCTCAGTAACAACTCAGAAAAATAGATACAACTGTCAAGAGCTAACAGTAAAATGCAGGACAGCAAACCACAGAGGACAACCAACAGTCAAAAGTCAAAAATAGGACAACAAGGTAAAGAATGCCAGTTAAGATCATCAAAATAGCTGAATGTCATGATAAGAACAGCCAACAACATTTTAGGACAGCAGTCACATGAATGCACCTTATCACTCATTTAGAACAACAGAGTATGACGAAACAACAGTCATAGCAGCAAGAAGACAGAGATGCAACATTTGAAGTTTGAGACAGTGAAGATAGGGGATTAGAACAAAGGAATACACAATAAAGGTACGACATTACAGCAAGGATCATATGGAACAGAGATGATCAACAGTCAAAAAGAACATCAAAACATCCATATTCAGAGCTGACAGAAGTACAGTTTTAACAGCAGCAAGGCATATATAGCAGTCAACAAGAGAAAATCATATGTTTTAGTGCAAATACACAGTCAGAACTTACAAAATGCCCAGACAATAGTGCCATAGATAGTCCTTAGACTCAGAAAATGCAATGTTCTTACAAGTTCAAATGTCACAACAATAGAAAAATGGAGTTTTGACCTCTTTTTTGAACAGCCAACAAGGAAGGATACATTAAGAGTTGATATTAAGGAGCCTTATTATGCTAAAAGAATAATAAGAGAATAATGGAATAGTGGAGATACTGGACTTTTTATCTACCCTGCACAGTCATGCTTATCAGGAGTACGGCATCCATTAGAAAAGATCGTTGAGGCACAACAAATAGGATGGGATACATGATTGTTTTTACTTGCATTTCAGAAAGCTCTAAGTGTGGGTCTATTTCTGATGATTTTGATCAATCTGAAGAAATAGAACTACAGTGTTATATTCCAGTAAATCATGGAACTAAATGTAGCAGTCCTATAGAATCTAATTGCACATCTTGTGTGTCATTCTCCCTGGAAAGAAATATTGTGGAAGAAGAATATGACTGTAGTTCAGGAAGCTTGGATGGTTTATTTGTTTCTGGAGTTAGTGCTTATGATCCCATAAAGCAGTCTGCTAGCTGCCAGGGCGATTATGATCAAAGTAAGGACACTGAACAACAATGCTTTATTTTGATAAATGCTCTTGGAACTGACTGCAGCAGTCAGAGAGATTCTAATGGTCTACCCAATGTGTCAATCTCTGAAGTCAATTCATGCCCCATAGATGAGACAAAGGAAGAATATGACTATGTTTCAGAAAGCACTGGGGTGGAAACAACTTTCAATGTCAATACTAATGGTCATACAGAACAGTTTGTTGGCTGGGAAGATGATCAAGGTGCTAATGGCAGATTAGGTTGCTACTTTTGGTGTGCAATGCAGCAGTAATATAGTGGCTGACAGTCCACAAAAAATTTTTAGTTATTGAATCCATTGCTGGTCCCAAACAAGTGATAAAAGAGGAGTGCATTGGTGTTGCAGGTAGCACATTGGATGGATTTGACAATGACTATAATCTCACAAGCCTGTTTGTAGAATGCAAGGATGATAGTAGCAGGGAAAGTGAATAAAAAATTCCCATACATTATACAGATGCTGACAGCCCCATAGACAAATCTCTGTTTGAGTTCAATATAAATTCAGGCAGGGACATGTCCATCCTTTTGATAATCAAAATTCAGAAGCTGAAAAGGTTGATTTGAGGCATCAAATGACTGAGGAAAGAAGAGCAGCACATGAGTGGATGCTGGATTATAGAATTGCTTGTAGAGGCTTTGAGTCGACCAACAACAGAAACAGAAAATACAATGTTTTCAAGTTTAAATATTACAGTTCAAGTGGCTTCACCAAGTCAGAATATGCAAGCAAAATCAGGAAAAGAGGTTCCTTCAAGTTTTTGTCTCAATAGCAAAGACAGATTTTTGAATTTACAACACAGAGGCATTAGTTCGCAGGTATTTTTCAAGTGTTATCATGTGTTGTGCTTGTTCACAGCCAAAGGAATATAGCAGCCTCATAGCCTCAAACACAGCTAGCAAACAATGCAGCAAAGTCGGCCAAAGTAAATACAGAAACAGCGAAAATATGTATCATTTTGCAGGCAAAAAATGACTTGAAATGCCTCAGAATCGACTTCAAATGGAGTTAAACTGCAAGAAATACCACTTACCCTAAAAAATCGACCAATATTGACAGAAAAATGGCCCGAAATGCTCTAGTTTTTGGCATCCAAACCCTCATAGTGGTCGGCCCTTAGCAAAACGTCAGAAAAAATAGCAAAATTCCATCATTTCGCAGTTTAAAAAATGGCTTGAAGGCACAAAAAAACGACCAACAATGGGGTTCACACATCAAAAGATGCACTTACCTTCAGGAATCGCCTCCAAAATCGACCAAGATCTCAAAAAAATGGCCCAAAGTGCTACAGATTTGGTGTTCAAACCCTCAGGCGGTGGCCACTTCGAATGCCAGAGATAAAATGCAAAATGAGATAATTTTTTAGGTTTTCTTCCTTTTAGGTCGAATGACCTATTTCTTGCATTTTTCTGAGTTTGCAAATGTTTCTTTTTTATCTATTGTTGTGCCCGTGGTCGTGACTTGTGAGTCTTTGAACCTAGCAAGGGGGTCGTGGCATATTTTATGTCTTTTCTTTCCTTTTAAGGCCAGGTCAAAATGTATTGTAAATAAGACAATGGGCCGAGTGTCTTTTTTGGCTAAGGCAATGTTGGCTAGGAGATATAAGGTGAATAATGATGTATGTAAAACTTGATGTTGTTGGGAATAACAAGGTGGTTTGAAAGCAAAATAATGGCATGGTGATGCATATGGAGGTATAAGGGTCATTGAAAATATATTGCTTCAAACCGTGTATAGGCATGATGTGAGATGATGTGATGTGTCGTGTTATTTTTCCTAGGAGGTATGGACATCCTTGTTATGTCATAGTGCCATTTTTTGCATAGGTCTTGATTATAAATTGTAAAACATTTACTAAGGTGGTGGAGTTATAAACCTCTTAGTTAAATGTTTATTAGATGCATAAAATGAGTAATTATGTCTTTTATTAAGATATTTTTCAGTTATTTATGATACTGCAAGACTTATGACACAGATCTGACGTATGTCAGAAACTGCAGAGGGCATTTAAAGGCATTTTATGACATTTTCAGGTGCCTTTATGATTGCAGATGACATTCCTTGACCATTTATGCCTTAGGAAGCCTTTTTGGAGGATTTTAGAGAGATATTTTGTGGGCATTTATGAGATGCATGGGAATGGAGGTGGTTGTCTCTCTATTTGCAGCTGTTTAGGAAGTATATATCCTCTTCCTTATTCATTTTTCAGGGGTTCTTGCTATTCACTACCCTGTATATTGTAATTTTCAGAGTTCTTTTGCAGAGGTGAATAGTTTTGTAACACATTTTTCAGAGATATACAGTGTTGTAACACTCTTTTGGCAGTAATAAGCAGTTCATACCTTCCTATTTCTTCTGATATTGTGTGTCCTCAGTGTTAGTACAAATTCTGGTGATGTTTCTCTGTCCTTGAAGCTGTCTTTCATGTTGGTGCCTTTATGCAGGGGTTTCTTTTATAATTTTTGCAGGTTGTGAGATGTGCAAGGGATAACAATCAGCTTGTGGGTAGTGAGAAAACCTCTTCCTCCATTACAAGACTGCTGTTATTTAGCCTTCTTACAAAACATTGATGCAAGGGTTATGAATTTTGCTAGGTTGTGTGAGGGTTCTTATTATTACTGGTTCTGAAGTGTGTCATTTCATGTGTGTTTCCTGATGATCTTTTGGTGCATCACCTTAGATAGTAGGTTTCATTTTCATGTAATCTTTCTTACTCTTTTCTCTGCAAAGACCTTAGTATAAGTAGTTTAGGTGGAGTATCAGCAGGAAGCCGACCTTCTCCGGAGGTTCTTTCCATCACAAGTGACCCACAGACCTGCAAAGATCCCATGTTTCTCCAGATTGCCAAGTTCTACAACTTAGCAAGGGTGCAAATCTGAGAGACAACAGTTTTTGGCACACCCGGTGGGACTATGGAATTAGAAACAGTTCAAATACTTCAGTTATTACTGGTTTTGATGTGCAGCCAGTGATTTTTAGACTTGTAAGAGGTTAAAAACCTGCATATCTGGCGACTCTAAGCTTTGGTTCAGCAAATCAGTATATTTCTGCTTATGAGAAGGATACAAACCAGAAGCAGTTCTTCATCTTTTGAATATTTACAATTATCCCCACCTAGGAGAAGAGGGATAACTGCTGAGAAATCCAAGACAACTCGTGTCTATTCAAGAAGAGCCAAGTCTACTCCTCCTGCTATTGGAATTCATACTGTCACAAGAATCCTAGCTACAATGATTCCTGCAGTCAGAAATCAGCCTTTTGTTGCATTCAACCAGGGCAGCCCCCTGAATTTAATTCAGCATGATGCTACTCCTGTTGCTGCCTTGAAAAGTTTACCATATTTTAATGGTGAAGATCAGACCACTCCAGCTGAACACATAAAAGATGTTGCAAACCTATGTGTTGTCCATCATGTGACAGAAGGGAATGTCGCAATCAGGTTATTGGCAGGTTCCCTCAAAGGCAAGGCTTTGCAATGGTTCAGAAGCTTGCCGGTGAACTCCATAGATTCATGGGATGGTCTAGGAGTCGAGTTGTGCAGTTTCTTTGAAGACAAATCAGATCATTTGTCATTGGTGGAGCAGCTGTCCACAATAAAAAGAGCTCCTCATGAAGTTATGTCAGACTTCAATCACCGTTTTCAGAAAACGTGGGATAGAATCCCACCATCGGTAAGGCCTACAGCTGACCATGCCTTCTTATATTATTTAAGAGCCTTAAACAGTGATATTTCTGTTATGATTCAATCTATGGGAGGAAATTTCTTACCTCAGGCTTATGCCATAGCCATAAGAGCTGAAATCAGCCTAATACAGGCTGGTAAAATCGTCCCTAGACCGCCTTTGCCAATTTTTCCAGCTATTCAGCTACCAATGCCAATACATGTGCCTCCTATAGTTGTTATACCTGCTGTGCCAGCATTACGAGCACCTAATGCACAGCCAAATAAGTCAGAAAATGCTATCCAAAATTAGTCTTTTGAATTACAGGAAATCAAAGGACTGCTGCAATCTTTTGGTAATGAGATTGTGAACCTCAAGAGGCAGCAAGGTCAAAATTTTAGACCTTATCAGCCCCCTTTCCAGTCCACTTATCAACAAAATTAGCAAAATAAGCCACCTTATCAGCCTGTTAATCAAGGTCCAAGGCCAGCCTTTAACTCTAGACCTTATCAGGCCTACAATCCAAATGCTGTCAGTTCTTCAAAGGAGGTTGTGCCCATACAAAACAATTTTGCCCAAGAATATGACTGGTGCTTTCCTTGTAACCAGCCCCATAATTAGAATACATGTGCCAATGGGGTGATTAACCAAGCTCTAATGGTTCAGAACAGTCCAACAGTGCAATCTAATGTGCCTGTAGAACCTACTGTTCAGCAGCAAGGAGAACAAGCACATGAAACAACACTCCTAAACTGGCAGGGAGAAGAATTATGCGGTATGAACCAGGTTGGTGCTTCAATTGCAGACAATACGTGCAGCAAGAAAAGGGCTATTGATGAGGGGCAGCAAGCTGATAAAGTCCAAATTCATGGGCATCAAGTGCCAAACATCAATCAAGGTGTTTCTAACCCATCAAAGGCTGAAAGAACTCAAGTCCTATCAAAGGATCAGCCTTTGATAGGCAAGGAATAGCTTAATCCATCAATTCAGCCAACTTGTGCTCAAGGTGACGTGGCTGCCCCCAAAAACCAAGCTAAAACAGGTACATTTACTTTCAATATACTTGAACATATGAAGAAAATAAATGCATCTATGACTATGTGGGATTCCCTGAGTATCCCTGGCCAAAAAGACCTGCTACAATCAGCCTTGTCAAATTTAAAGTTATCTCAAGAGTCTGATGTAGGTAAATCCAAGGCTGTTTTGACGAATAACCTTGAGAAAAATGCAGAACAACAAGCTTCAGAAGTCAAACCCCTACCCTTTTACATATCTTTGATCATAGGGGATCATCTAGTTCATAACTGCATGATAGACTTAGGTGCTAGCAGTTCCATCATGCCCAAACAAATTGTTGACAGGCTGGGCATTGAATATGAGCCATTAGAAAAGGGAGTTGTTCAGTTGGATGGAACCGCTGTTAACACAGTCGGTGTCATCAAAGGACTAAGTTTAACTCTGCATGCCTGCCCAAATTTTTCTATCCCGCAGGACATATATGTTATTGACTTACCGCCTTATTTTGCCATTTGCTTATCAAGGGATTTTACAACAAAGATAGGAGGTTACCTCTCCTCAGACTGGTCTCATATGCTGTTCAGAACCAGGTACGGCACTAAGGTGACTATCAAGTCGGAGCCCATTGCCAAAGACCATATTGAGCCCCACACTACACGCCCCGTCAATGCCAACTTGGTTGTAAGCGAATCAGAAACAAAACAGCTTGCTGTTCAAGAAGGCAATACGCTGATTGAAGGCATACCAGAGGTCCTTCTTGATGAATGGGCAGACCAGACTCAAGTGGTTGAACCATGTGAACACCTAGATGAGGTTGGTTTGGGGGTGTATATGATGCACGAAGCTGATTTATTTCTGCCCAATATTGAAAAAAGTGCAGAACAGTAGAATGGGCAGCAAGAAAATGAAGTCTGGGAGCTATTTTTTGACGGCTCAAGGAGTAGAAATGGTGCCGGAGGTGGATGCATGCTTGTTTCCCCTAAGGCTGAGAAGTACTATTTAGCATTCAGATTCTGTTTCAGCTGCACTAACAACGTGGCTGAATATGAGGCTCTGATTCAAGGCCTAGAATGGGCCAGACAAAAGGGGATTGGCTGTTTGAAAGTTTATGGGGACAGCGAATTGGTTGTAAATCAGGTCAGAAAGCTTAATGTCACAAAAAATGACCTGCTCAAGTCTTACAAGCACAGAGTATGGGACCTTTTGGAAGGTTTTGATGCTTTCAATTTGATCTCCATACCCAGAAATCAGAATAAACACGCTGATAGGTTGGGTGCTGTAGGGGCAGAATTTGACATTCCCAAAGAAATCAGTAGTGGTAAGAAAAAATAGCATATCAAAATTGTAGTTAGGCTTGCTATGCCAGATAATAACATACATTGGCAGGTATTTGATAGTGATCAGCAAATTGTAAACTTATTGAGAGAGGAGGCTGAATTTTCTCATGCAAATCAGGGGAAGCTACATCACCAGTATGGTGACCAAATCATTCAGCTGAAAAATAACAAGATGCCAAAAGGTTTGGTCACCTTAGAATCCATCTTTAACACTGATGATGAAGCTGTAAAGCCCAGGTCCAGCCTACAGGTCCAGCAAGACCATTATGAAGAATTTGAGATCTTTAAGGGCAAACTCCTCAAAATAGGCAAGGTATGTACAGCAAAGGAAAGACATGCATTTATTCAGCTATTTCAAGAATTTAGTGACATTTTTGAATGGGAATATGGCGATTTAAAGGGGTTTGACCCCCATCTTGCTCAACACACTATTGAGTTGGAACCTGATGCTAAGCCGGTAAGGCAGAAACAGAGGCATTTGAATCCTAAATTAGAGCCTCTCATGAAGATGGAACTGAATAAGCTGATTGAGAGTTGCATAATTTTTCCTATAAAGCACACCTCATGGGTTTCCAACCTTGTGCCGGTTAGGAAGAAAAATGGGGAGATAAGGCTATGTGTGGACTTCCGTGACTTAAATAGAGCTTCTTTGAAGGACCATCATCCTTTACCTTCCATGGAGCAGATACTCCAGGTAGTTTCAAGATCAGAAAGGTTTTCCTTGCTGGACGGCTATTCTGGTTACAATCAGATTTTAGTCAAGGAGGAGGACCAATACAAAACAACCTTCACCACAAAGTGGGGGACTGTGGCTTACAAAAAAATGCCTTTCAGTTTATCCAACGCTGGAGCAACCTTTCAAAAGGCAATGGATATGGCCTTTCAGGGGCTGATGTACAAGATCGTCCTAGTCTACTTGGACGACATTACTGTTTTCTCTAAGGAGGCCAAGAATTATCTCAATCACCTAAGACAAATTTTTGAAAGGTGTAGGGAGTTTGGGATATCACTTAATCCCAAAAAATATGTGTTTGCTGTCCATGAGGGCAGATTGCTTGGTTATGTGGTGTCGAAGCAAGGTATCACCAGTGACCCTGAAAGAATAAGTGCAATTTTGGCTCTACCTTTACTAGCACACAAAAAGGGCCTGCAAAGTTTCATTGGTAGGATCAACTTCATCAAGAGATTCATCCCTGATATTACTAATTTATTAAACCCATTAACTGCTATGTTAAGAAAGAACATGTCTTTCAGCTGGACTAAAGACGGAAAACGAAGTTTTGAACTTATCAAGGAGTCTTTGGCTGCTGCACTTACACTACTGAATCCTAATTTTTCTAAGGATTTTACCTTGTATGCATATGGTAACATTGATTCTGTTTCAGCCATGTTGGTACAAAAAAATGAGCAAGAAATGGAATAGCCTTTAGCTTTTTTTAGCCAGGCGTTGAAGGACTATGAGCTGAGGTACACTTTTGTTGAGAAGCATGTACTTGCTGTTATAAGAAGTTTGAAAAAGTTTAAACACATGTTATCAAATAACAAGATTAACTTAATGGTTGCTCATCCAAGCGTGAAAGAATTTCTGCTAAGTAGAGATCTCAGTGATAAGAGGGCTGGTTGGGTGACTAAGGTCATGGAGTATGACGTGGACATTAAGGTTACCAAGCTTGTCAGAGTTAAAGGGCTGTGCGAATAGCTTGCTGATGGTGTAATCAGCAAAGAGGACCATGATCTAGAGGCTGTTCTATCAATGCAAGATCAAGAACAAACAGCTTTTTCAGCTCCTGTTGCTGATTGGGTGCAAGAAATGGTTCATTTCCTGTAGACCGGTGAGTGTCCTCAAGGTTTGGATAGAGCCAAACGAAGGTATTTTAGATTGCAGTCCATACCTTATGTGCTCATTAATGACTTGTTGTTTAGGAAGGATTTTAATGGAGTATTGCTGAGATGCATTGGATCTAACCAAGTGGAAAAGGTGTTGCATGAGTTTCATGGAGGGTCAGCCGGAGGCCATTTCTCACCTAGAGCAACAGCTCTTAAGGTAATGAAAGGTGGCTATTATTAGCCCAGTTTGTTCAAAGATGCACACTTATGGGTTAGAAAATGCAAGGAATGTGCTCTGTTTGCCGGAAAAGAAAAGCTGGTAGCGTTGCCTTTACAGCCAATTCAGGTGGAACAACCCTTTATGAGGTGGGGTTTAGACTTTATTGGGGTTATAAACCCTTCATCCAGTGCTGACCATAAGTGGGTTCTTACAGCCACTGATTATTTCACTAAGTGGACTGAAGCAGTCGCACTTAAGGAAGCTAATGAGTCTGCTGTTTTGAATTTTTATGAGGAGCTGATCATCAGATTTGGGGTGCCTGAGTCCATCATTTCAGATAATGCCCTTGCTTTTATTGGTTCCAGAATTTTTGATTGGGCTGTGAGGAGTGGCATTTTTCTCAATACGTCCTCAAATTACTATCCACAAGGCAATGGCCAAGCAGAATCTACAAACAAGAACCTGATCAGGATCATCAAGAAGACCATGGAGGGGAACCAGAGATCCTGGCACACACAGTTAAAATCAGCACTATGGGCTGATAGAATCACTACCAAACGGTCGACAGGACATTTGCCTTTCATGTTAGTGTATGGCAAGGAAACTAGGCTTCCTATTACACTTGAGTTACCAGCACTTGATTTGGTAAACCATCTGGACATGCTAGAGGAAGGCCCTATGACGGTAAGGCTAGCTCAACTGGTTGAGCTTGAAGAAACTAGAAATGATGCTATGAGAAACATAGAGCATCATCAAGCCCAAATGAAAAGGTCTTTTGACAAAAGGGTTTCTCCAAGAACATTCCAGGATGGCGACATAGTGCTGAAGTGGGATGTGCTGAAAAGCAAACCTGCGAAGCACTCCAAGTTTGACGCTTTTTGGAGTGGGCCATACATTATTTCAGAATGCAAACCGCATAACGCTTTCCAGCTATCTAAGCTGGATGGTGACGTCGAGCCAATCCCAGTCAATGGGATTCACCTCAAACATTACTTCTGAGGCAGGATCTAGACTTGTTTGTACATATTTCATGAAGTTTTAGTTGTTGAATAAGTGCTGCTGCACCATAGATTAGTTGCAGTTTTCTTTTCCCTAAGTGCGTTTCCGCACAGTTGTCAGTTTTCTTCAGTCTGGTTGGGAAGGGTTTGAAACTGTTGTAATGTACTACAGCTGTATGAAAGGACAGCCATCATGTGAAATAGTAAATGCATCTATTCACTGTCACACACCATCCCTGTCCTCATAGAGCTGTAATAATTCACAGTAGTTTGTAAAGGAAGTGTTTTCCAATTTTTTTTGTCAAGCGTGTGTGACTCTATGCCCAATGGATAAGCTTCAGGCAACTGGTCTGATGTTTAGAAAGCAAACATATAGCAGATGTTGCCAAAGATGTTACCTAGTTTTCACTACTAGCTAAATCAAGCAGAGCTTTCCAATTTTTTTTAGAGGAAAAGAAAGTACATTTTATTGCTGCTGTGTTAAACCCAAGCACATTTGATGCAAATTGATATGAAGTTGTATTGTTGCATTCAGATATATTTCAGAGCTTAAGAGATTGTACAAATCTTAAAAAAAAACCAACAATATATATTGAAGAAATAAGTGTATAAGTTCTCACACAAGCCTGAGACTAACTGATTCAATTGCAAAATGAAAAGGACAAACTGTATATTTATGAAAGACCAAAAAGCAAATAGCATGTGAGGTAGGGTGACTCGTCATTGCCTAAATGACGAGCTTTCAGACTGTTGCCGCGTCTTGTGTTGTCCTAGATCGTCGGCTTGCCCTCCCATCCAGCCGCTATCTCCTTGCTACCCCGACATCTGCGTAAAATTTTGAAAAAATGATGTTAGAGCAATGGCGGGGCATCATACATCACATGATATGCACACATAAACGTACAATTTACGTTTTCAAATGCACTGAACCAATTAGCATCACAAAAGCTTTTGAGAAAATCAAGAATATCGACTGCAAGCCTGCATTTTATTTTCTAACAGTTTGTTTCATGTGCAGAGACAGATGTCATTATGTTCTATTTGACTCATTCAGTTACGTTATGAGTGAAAGAAATGTGGCTCCCACAAGGGTCGAGTCCAGCTCAGTAACAACTCAGAAAAATAGATACAACTGTCAAGAGCTAACAGTAAAATGCAGGACAGCAAACCACAGAGGACAGCCAACAGTCAGAAGTCAAAAACAGGACAGCAAGGTAAAGAATGCCAGTTAAGATCATCAAAATAGCTGAATGCCATGATAAGAACAGCCAACAGCATTTTAGGACAGCAGTCACATGAATGCACCTTATCACTCATTCAGAACAGCAGAGTATGACAAAACAACAGTCAAAGTAGCAAGAAGACAGAGATGCAACATTTGAAGTCTGAGACAGTGAAGATAGGGGATTAGAACAAAGGAATAGATAGCAAAGGTACGACATTACAACAAGGATCATATGGAACAGAGATGATCAATAGTCAAAAAGAACAGCAAAACATCCATATTCAGAGCTGACAGAAGTACGGTTTTAACAGCAGCAAGGCATATACAGCAGTCAACAAGAGAAAATCATATGTTTCAGTGCAAATACACAGTCAGAACTTACAAAATGCCCAGACAACAGTGCCATAGATAGTCCTTAGACTCAGAAAATGCAATGTTCTTACAAGTTCAAATGTCACAACAATAGAAAAATGGAGTTTTGACCTCTTTTTTGAACAGCCAACAAGGAAGGATACATTAAGAGTTGATATTAAGGAGCCTTATTATGCTGAAAGAAGAATAAGAGAATAATGGAATAGTGGAGATACTGGACTTTTTATCTACCCTGCACAGTCATGCTTATCAGGAGTACGGCATCCATTAGAAAAGATTGTTGAGGCACAACAGATAGGACGAGATACATGATTGTTTTTACTTGCATTTCAGGAAGCTCTAAGTGTGGGTCTATTTCTGATGATTTTGATCAATCTGAAGAAATAGAACTACAGTGTTATATTCCAGTAAATCATGGAACTAAATGCAGCAGTCCTATAGAATCTGATTGCACATCTTGTGTGTCATTCTCCCTAGAAAGAAATATTGTGGAAGAAGAATATGACTGCAGTTCAGGAAGCTTGGATGGTTTATTTGTTTCTAGAGTTAGTGCTTATGATCCCATAAAGCAGTCTGCTAGCTGCCAGGGCGATTATGATCAAAGTAAGGACACTGAACAACAATGCTTTATTTTGATAAATGCTCTTGGAACTGACTGCAGCAGTCAGAGAGATTCTAATGGTCTACCCAATGTGTCAATCTCTGAAGTCAATTCATGCCCCATAGATGAGACAAAGGAAGAATATGACTATGTTTCAGAAAGCACTGGGGTGGAAATAGCTTTCAATGTCAATACTAATGGTCATACAGAACAGTTTGTTGGCTGGGAAGATGATCAAGGTGCTAATGGCAGATTAGGTTGCTACTTTTGGTGTGCAATGCAGCAGTAATACAGTGGCTGACAGTCCACAAAAAAATTTTAGTTATTGAATCCATTGCTGGTCCCAAACAAGTGATAAAAGAGGAGTGCATTGATGTTGCAGGTAGCACATTGGATGGATTTGACAACGACTATAATCTCACAAGCCTGTTTGCAGAATGCAAGGATGATAGTAGTAGCGAAAGTGAATAAAAAATTCCCATACATTATACAGATGTTGACAGCCCCATAGACAAATCTCTGTTTGAGTTCAATATAAATTCAGGCAGGGACATGACCATCCTTTTGATAATCAAAATTTAGAAGCTAAAAAGGTTGATTTGAGGCATCAAATGACTGAGGAAAGAAGAGCAGCACATGAGTGGATGTTGGATTATAGAATTGCTTGTAGAGGTTTTTGAGTCGACCAACAACAGAAACAGAAAATACAATGTTTTCAAGTTTAAATATTACAGTTCAAGTCGCTTCACCAAGTCAGAATATGCAAGCAAAATCAGGAAAAGAGGTTCCTTCAAGTTTTTGTCTCAATAGCAAAGATAGATTTTTGAATTTACAACACATAGAGGCATTAGTTCGCAGGTATTTTTCAAGTGTTATCATGTGTTGTGCTTGTTCACAGCCAAAGGAATACAGCGGCCTCATAGCCTCAAACATAGCCAGCAAACAATGCAGCAAAGTTGGCCAAAGTAAACACAGAAACAACGAAAATATGTATCATTTCGCAGGCAAAAAATGACTTGAAATGCCTCAGAATCGACTTCAAATGGAGTTAAACTACAAGAAATACCACTTACCCTAAAAAATTGACCAATATTGATAGAAAAATGGCCCAAAATGCTCCATTTTTTGGCATCCAAACCCTCACAGTGGTCGGCCCTCAGCAAAACATCAGAAAAAATAGCAAAAATCCATCATTTCGCAGTTTAAAAAATGGCTTGAAGGCACAAAAAAATGACCAACAATGGGGTTCACACATCAAAAGATGCACTTACCTTCAGGAATCACCTCCAAAATCGACCAAGATCTCAAAAAAATGGCCCAAAATGCTGCGGATTTGGCGTTCAAATCCTCAGGTGGTGGCCACTTCGAATGCCAGAGATAAAATGCAAAATGAGATGATTTTTTAGGTTTTCTTCCTTTTAGGTCGAATGACCTATTTCTTGCATTTTTCTGAGTTTGCAAATGTTTCTTTTTTATCTATTGTTGTGCTCGTGGTCGTGACTTGTGAGTCTTTGAACCTAGCAAGGGGGTCGTGGCATATTTTATGTCTTTTCTTTCCTTTTAAGGCCAGGTCAAAATGTATTGTAAATAAGATAATGGGCCGAGTGTCTTTTTTGGCTAAGGCAATGTCAGCTAGGAGATATAAGGTGAATAATGATGTATGTAAAACTTGATGTTGCCGGGAATAACAAGGTGGTTTGAAAGCAAAATAATGGCATGGTGATGCATATGGAGGTATAAGGGTCATTGAAAATATATTGCTTCAAACCATGTATAGGCATGATGTGAGATGATGTGATGTGTCGTGTTATTTTTCCTAGGAGGTATGGACATCCTTGTTATGTCATAGTGCCATTTTCTGCATAGGTCTTGATTATAAATTATAAAACATTTACTAAGGTGGTGGAGTTATAAACCTCTTAGTTAAATGTTTATTAGATGCAGAAAATGAGTAATTATGTCTTTTATTGGGATATTTTTCAGTTATTTATGATACTGCAGGACTTATGACACAGATCTGACGTATGTCAGAAACTGCAGAGGGCATTTAAAGGCATTTTATGACATTTTTAGGTGCCTTTATGATTGCAGATGACATCCCTTGACCATTTATGCCTTAGGAAGCCTTTTTGGAGGATTTTAGAGAGATATTTTGTGGGCATTTTTGAGATGCACGAGAATGGAGGTGGTGGATGTCTATCTATTTGCAGCTGTTTAGGAAGTATATATCCTTCTTCCTTATTCATTTTTTATGGGTTCTTGCTATTCACTACCCTGTATATTGTAATTTTCAGAGTTCTTTTGCAGAGGTGAATAGTTTTGTAACACATTTTTCAGAGATATACAGTGTTGTAACACTCTTTTGGCAGTAATAAGCAGTTCATACCTTCCTATTTCTTCTGATATTGTGTGTCCTCAGTGTTAGTACAAATTCTGGTGATGTTTCTCTGTCCTTGAAGCTTTCTTTCATGTTGGTGCCTTTATGCAGGGGTTTCTTTTATAATTTTTGTAGGTTGTGAGATGTGCAAGGGATAACAATCAGCTTGTGGGTAGTGAGAAAACCTCTTCCTCCATTACAAGACTGCTGTTATTTAGCCTTCTTACAAAACATTGATGCAAGGGTTATGAATTTTGCTAGGTTGTGTGAGGGTTCTTATTATTACTGGTTCTGAAGTGTGTCATTTCATGTGTGTTTCCTGATGATCTTTTGGTGCATCACCTTAGATAGTAGGTTTCATTTTCATGTAATCTTTCTTACTCTTTTCTCTGCAAAGACCTTAGTATAAGTAGTTTAGGTGGAGTATCAGTAGGAAGCCGGCCTTCTCCGGAGGTTCTTTCCATCACAGGTGACCCACATACCTGGAAAGATCCCATGTTTCTCCAGATTGCCAAGTTCTACAACTTAGCAAGGGTGCAAGTCTGAGAGACAACAATTATAAATCTACATTGTAGAGTTCAAACATTCATCAAACACATATTTTTAAGGCATGCTTCAAAAAGTATTATTTTAATAAGAGAGTTGAATTGCAAGTATTTTTTTCATCCTTTTAAAATTATGCTTTATAGTTAAAAGAATCAACTAATCAAATCATGGTGATACATTACAAAGAATAGTTAGATTGTGCATATCAAAATGGCCAAAACATAAAAAGAATAGTACATATCAAAATATAAATATATACTATTTGGTGATAGGCCTATAAGTATTTGTGCCTATCGGCCATTTGATAGCATCTTTGGTGCTTTTACTAGTCATATTTGAATTTGGCTTCAGGTCTGAGCATTTTTATAAAACATTTGCAACCCGATATGGACACCGAACATGACCTGAACATCTCACAAAGGTCCATGTCCAGTTGACCAAAAATGTCTAGTTGACTAGAATATCCGGTTGGTATAACTTGCTTATTTAGTGAATTTTCAAAAACCTCAAAAGGCAACCCTAACTAAAATCCCACCCTCTATCTATCCATGACCATTTTAGGGGATAATTCATAACTTGGAATTCACTCTTAGTTACTTGACATTTTACCTATACCACCCAAGCAAACAACAAAAGACCAACAAAGAAAAAGTTGATGTTGTTAAGTATAGTAGGCTCCCAATCATATACCTATACAAAGTCTGATCAGCCTAAGGTGACTCATCATCTTTACTCAAATGACACCCTATTACCATAGGAGTACTTGTTGCATATGTGTTGTCATTGATGTCAATAGTGGTATGGAGTGCTGATCAATGATGACCAGTGATGTCAACAGAGATGCCAAAAGGAGATTGTTGCAGAGTGGTGATCAATGTGTTGGTGCCTGCATGAGCAATCAGTTTTCAAGCATTTGAACATGCAGGCACCTTCCTTAAAAATCCAAAAATATTCTAAGTCTCTGGGTCTCCTCAGCATTTTTCAACTGCAGCATCATATTTTCTTCGAGGAGGAGGTCATCATCATCATTTTTCCGGTCATCACCCTATTGTTTCTTGCGAGGATCATCATATTTTCTACCGGCTTGATCTTTCACTCGGGGGTGATATCTTAACATCGAGTGATCTTAGTTAAGATCATCCTGATGATGTTGTTGCAAAGTCCTAAGTATGACCCGATCTCTTGTGGGGTCATCATATTTGAACATCAGGTGATCTTTTTTAAGATCATCCTGATGTTGTTTTATCACTTCATGTTTGTTGTTTTATCACCCTGATGATGCTGACATCATTCTTATGTCAAGGTGATATCCACTTTTCTGCCTGTCTGCATCATGATATTTCTGAAGGAGGGGGGTGATATTTTCATATCCAAATATCACCCCGATATATGAATATGGTGGTGACGCCATCAGGATCCGGGGGGTTATATTTCTAACACTAGTCATCTTGTGGAGATCCCCCGATATTTGCAAATATGACGATGACATCATCCGGATATGAGGAGGTGCGCAATAGGCAAATATGCTGATGACGTCAATAGGATATGACGGTGACATCATTAGGATGTTCATCAGCCAGACATTTGGTATCGGCTAAGCAGGAGGATCTTCTTTTGATGCATCAGGTTGTGCTGATGAAGGTGAGTATCAGGTTGATATCTCACGTGAAGGTGAGGGTGGTCATCAGGATGATATTCTTATGTCAGGGTGATATATTTTATCTGGTGATGCGGACAGCATGATACTTTCCTGCAGGGTGATACTTTTTGCGGGGTGATATTTCACATCGGGGTGATGTGAATTATCAGGGTGAACTCATGCAGATGATGATGCTGACGTCAGGGTGATATTGAGTATTCAGATATCATGTTGGAGGATAATGATGACGAGACTTATGCTGGTGTCATCGGGAGCAAAAGCACCGACATCATATATGCTCGTGGCCTAGTATATAAAGTGTTAAGAAGGTTGCTGCAAGGTGCATGTGGGATAATTAGATCCTGCATGATTTGAAATATCAGGATGATACATTTTGGCGGGAAAGGTTTGCAATGCACAGTATGATGTTTTTCCCAAGGCTGCGGGTTGGTACGCCATTAATGGCGATTGTTGTAGAGGTATGGGCGATGGTGTGGACGGATCTAGTACCTGACTGAAGATGTGAATCCCCAGGCGGCGGCGCAAGGCTCGAGATCTCTTCCTGTCTCCTCTCCCACCTGCTGCATTGAATGTTTGAGCGCTAATATGATGATGCGTTGTATCTGGTAAATTTTGAGTTTGCCTGGTGGTTAAGGCTGAGCACCTCCTTGCTCTATAAGTAGTGTTGCTCATTTGTTGGTTGTTGAAGGCCTGGGGCAATTTTTGTGTAAATAACGAAAGACAGGGCATGTTCTTGGTTATTCTATCCCATTTTGGAGTTTATGAGTTGCAGCATGAGTGTATTTTGCACATATTTTTAGTTTCAATGTTAATGTTATATGAAAAATGCTTATTGCATGTGTCTATCTGCTTGTCTCCATTTGCTGCATGTTATTCTCCTTCTTCTGAATCTGGTTGCTAAGGGTTTCTCAGGTTCTGGGGTATGGTTTTCTGTATCACATGTTTGATCTCTAACTTCCATTCAAGGAGTGGATTAAATTGTTTTAGGTTGAGCATGGGGAAGGTTGCATGTCAGCAGGGATATCTGTAAGTAGAGGTAGTTAGATACCCATTCTTGGGTGATGTTTGTAAGGCAAGCATCAGTCCAACCCCCTAAAACTTGAGTGAAAGTTGCAAACCATCTGTTGTATACGTCTAGTTGACTCCTTGCCCAAGGGATAGGCACCAGTCTGTTCCTGGGTCAGTAGTCATGAGCCAAAACCCCTTGTTTTGCATCCAGGACATTATGTCCACCCATTTCATCACCTGCACCTGTTAGTTGTAGGAGTAGGATTAGGAACCCCCTGCATACTCTCATACCCAACCAGACACATATGTCCAAGAATGTTGCCAACCTTGTGATCTATCATGTAGATCTTGGTCCATACATGAGAGTATTCTACCTGTTGTTGTCAAGTTAAATCTATCAGTCATTGAGCAAGTCAAAGTCACATCTTTAGTTATAGGGACACCCCCCTTGGTGCGGCAGAACCAGAAGTGAAGGGGAGGAGCTCACGCAACCTCCTGTATTAGTTGGCTGAATTTGCCTGTGCATTAGAACTGGCAAACCCTAATGCTGATTCAGAAGAAAAACTAACAAAATGGCAACTCTACTGGGGAATGATTGATGAAAAAAGAATTTACTTGTGGCCCATCCGAGTCACCACAAAATGGTGACTCTGCTTGGGATGTGAAGTAAAAGTACTATCTAATCATCTCTGGTGATATATTTGTGGCCCATCCGAGTCACCAACAGAAAATGGTGACTCTGCTGGGGAGTGAACATAAAAAATGATATTTTATAGCCTCTGGTGAAGTTTTGTCTGGCTCTACTGGTGGAATGAACCTGGAAAATAGCTTTTAGCTATTGAAAATTTTGTCCTCTCTGGAGAGGTGGCGATTCTGCAAAAAAGATCTAAATGCACATGAAAGATAGATGTATGTGATGTGACAAAGATGTTCATATTTCTGCATCTAGATGAGAAAAGGTACCTAGCTTCTTCCCCTTATATTTACTATTTACTGCATAAGTTAGATGCTGGGGGAAGCCTTAGGTCTTAGGCAGACAAAGGGATGTCTAAGAGTAAGATTTTTGTGAATCCAAGTATGTATTATCCCATACTTAGTCAAGAGGGGGGTGATCTGTTGAATAAAAGAATAGAAGAGATAAAAAATAGGTTGATATTCTTAGAGGCTAGGCAGGCTCAGTTAAATAGTAGTAACCCTGTTGTGTCTGCTAGTCAGAAGGCTAAACCTCTTCTTAGCCCTTTTGATCCTCAGTATGACCCTGAGATCATGGCATCATGTGAAGATAAAAGTGAAAATGAAAAGATATCAGTTGAGGATGCCAATGAAAGGACTAATGAGGACTCCCATTGCAAGGTTGAGGTGTCTGACCATGAAAGAAATAATGAGGTTGTGGATAGCAATGAGCAACTTTTTGAATGGATTTGTGGAGATAATTGTGAGTATTGTGCTCAGGATAGAGAAGAAATAAGCACATAGGCTGATACTCCTCCACAAAGAGAATCCATTGATGGTGAAGATGCATGTTCTGCTGCCCATGAACCAATGGCATACCATGATGAGGTTGAAACACCTGGATAACCCATTTATGACACATGTGGTGATGAGGATCTGTCTGAGTATGGTGAGGATCTAGACATTGTTTTTGATTTGGATTATGTTTCTCATCCTGATGAAAGAGAGGCTAACATACATCAGCTAAGTGATTGTAAAAATGTGCCTGATTGTAAAGAGGTGCCAGAGCATGATCTTTTCCAGTTTGGTGCTGCTGATGGTTGTGTGCATGATGTGCACAACTATGATTTTGAAAGCTTTTCTTTTGATGTGCCAGCATATGAAATGAGCCCTGATCTTCCTAGCTGTGTGGTGAACTCTGAGTGTTTTCTGTTTTCAGTCCAGCTAGGAGATCATTTTACAATGCATACTGCTGATGCAGATGATGATAAGTGTTACATTCCATTTTAGTATGCATTGCTTGATAAATATTGCATTCACATGCTGCCTGATGCTGAAGGTTGCTTGCATAAGGTTGAGAGGAGCCAGGTAAATGAGATAATTGTTTGTGCAAGTAACAAGGTTTGTTTGTGGGCAGATCATGGTAGTATCTCCAGGCTTGATCCAATGTATGCAGATGAAAACAAAGTGTTTGACAAAGGGAGATACAGGTTTTTCTTTTCTTGGTGGCCTTAGGCCATCAAGTGTGTTTGGTGATGCAGGTTGGTGCAAGTTTGACTCTGTTGCCCAATGGATAGGGGACTGATCTGCATCCCAGAGATCTGTGGTTCTCGCCATGCCTGCAAGAGGCATGCATCCCCAGACAGAGCCACTGTTGGTGCCTGCATGAGCAGTTAGTTTTCAAGCATTTGAACATGCAGGCACCTTCCCTAAAAATCCAAAAATATTCTAAGTCTCTGGGCCTCCTCAGCATTTTTCAACTGCAGCATCATATTTTCTTCGAGGAGGAGGTCATCATCATCATGTTTCTGGTCATCACCCTATTGTTTCTTGCGAGGATCATCATATTTTCTGCCAGCTTGATCTTTCGCTCGGGGGTGACATCTTAACATCAGGTGATCTTAGTTAAGATCATCCTGATGATGTTGCTGCAAAGTCCTAAGTATGACCTGATCTTCCGTGGGGTCATCACATTTGAACATCAGGTGATCTTTGTTAAGATCATCCTGATGTTGTTTTATCACTTCATGTTCATTGTTTTATCACCCTGATGATGCTGACGTCATTCTTATGTCAGGGTGATATCTGCTTTTCTACCTATCTGCATCATGATATTTCTGAAGGAGGGGGGTGATATTTTCATATCCGAATATCACCTCGATATATGAATATGGTGGTGACATCATCAGGATCAGGGGGGTTATATTTCTAACACTAGTCATCTTGTGGAGATCCCCCGATATTTGCAAATATGATGATGATGTCATCCGGATATGAGGAGGTGCGCGATAGCCAGATATGCTGATGACGTAAGAAGGATATGATGGTGATGTCATTAGGATGTTCATCGGCCAGACATTTGGTATCGGCTAAGCAGGAGGATCTTCTTCTGATGCATCAGGTTGTACTGATGAAGGTGAGTATCAGGTTGATATCTCACGTGAAGGTGAGGGTGGTCATCAAGATGATATTCTTATGTCAAGGTGATATATTTTATCTGGTGATGCGGACGGCATGATACTTTCCCACAGGGTGATACTTTCTGCGGGGTGATATTTTACATCGGGGTGATGTGAATGATCAGGGTGAACTCATGCAGATGATGATGCTGACGTCAGGGTGATATTGAGTATCCGGATATCATGCTAGAGGATGATGATGATGAGACTTATGCTAGTGTTGTCGGGAGCAAAAGCACCGACATCATATATGCTCATGGCCTAGTATATAAAGTGTTAAGAAGGTTGTCGTGGGGTGCATGTGGGATAATTAGATCCTGCATGATTTGAAATATCAGGATGATACATTTTGGCGGGTAAGGTTTGCAATGCATAGTATGATGTTTTTCCCAAGGCCGCGGGTTGGTACGCCATTAATGGCGGTTGTTACAGAGGTATGGGCGATGGCGTGGACGGATCTAGTACCCGACTGAAGATGTGAATCCCTAGGCGGCGGTGCAAGGCTCGAGATCTCTTCCTATCTCCTCTCCCACCTACTGCATTGAATGTTTGAGCGCCAATATGATGATGCGTTGTATCTGGCAAATTTTGAGTTTGCCTGGTGGTTAAGGCTGAGCACCTCCTTGCTCTATAAGTAGGGCTATGTTGCTCATTTGTTGGTTGTTGAAGGCCTGGGGCAATTTTTGTGTAAATAACGAAAGACATGGCATGTTCCTAGTTATTTTATCCCATTTTGGAGTTTATGAGTTGCAACATGAGTGTATTTTGCACATATTTTCAGTTTCAGTGTTAATGTTATATGAAAAATGCTTATTGCATGTATCTATCTACTTGTCTCCATTTGATGCATGTTATTCTCCTTCTTCTGAATCTAGTTGCTAAGGGTTTCTCAGGTTCTAGGGTATGGTTTTCTGTATCACATGTTTGATCTCTAACTTCCATTCAAGGAGTGGATTAAATTGTTTTAGGTTGAGCATGGGGAAGGTTGCATGTCAGCAGGGATATCTATAAGTAGAGGCAGTTAGATACCCATTCTTGGGTGATGTTTGTAAGGCAAGCATCAGTCCAACCCCCTAAAACTTGAGTGAAAGTTGCAAACCATCTGTTGTATATGTCTAGTTGACTCCTTGCCCAAGGGATAGGCACCAGTCGGCTCCTGGGTCAGTAGTTATGAGCCAAAACCCCTTGTCTTGCATCTAGGACATTATGTCCACCCATTTCATCACCTCCACCTGTTAGTTGTAGGAGTAGGATTAGGAACCCCTTGCATACTCTCATACCCAACTAGACACATATGTCCAAGAATGTTGCCAACCTTGTGATGTATCATGTAGATCTTGGTCCATACATGAGAGTATTCTACCTGTTGTTGTCAAGTTAAATCTATCAGTCATTGAGCAAGTCAAAGTCACATCTTTAGTTATAGGGACACCCCCCTTGGTGTGGCAGAACCAGAAGTAAAGGGGAGGAGCTCACGCAACCTCTTGTATTAGTTGGCTGAATCTGCTTGTGCATTAGAACTGGCAAACCCTAATGCTGATTCAGAAGAAAAACCAACACAATAAAGACAATAGAGTAAGTGATCAGAAGTGTTGTGAGGTAGAAAGCAAAGTGATGTGTATATGCTATGATGATTAGAGAAGTAGAAATGGGAGTGTTGATCAGAAGAGTTGTGAAGTGAAGGAGATGGATTAGTATCATCTGTACATAGTTGTACCTTATCTACTGAAGTTCAAGGAAAGATGAAAGTTGTGCTAACATAAAGATTATTATTTTTGATGAAAAGTGCTATGAATGTAACCTTTGATGTGGTGAATGTTGTATTTACCATTTCCTAATGAAGTGCATTGCATAAGTTTTGAAAGAAAGAGTAAAAGGTTTTAGACAGTCTAAGGCATAGGAAGTTACACTGAAGAAGCTCGGGAGAGTGCTCCACATTCCTCCATATTTGCAGGTAGGGCCTTATGGTTGGGAAGTTAGATAGAGACATGTGTGAAACTTGTATGTTCTTAATTTTAGAGCATAGAAGTCACTGCAGAAGATTCTAGAGCTAGCAGAGTGAAGACAATGGTTCAGAGTTGTTGCAAATAGAATGAGTTAGAGAAATGCTCTGCATTTATCCACATTTGAAGATGTGATCTTATGGCTTGGAGGATATATGTATATAGGTGAAAGGTTTTCATGTTTAAAGTTTCAGATGATAAGTTGTACCACAAAGGTTCTTTGGAGTTAGCAGAGTAAAGACAAATCATGTTCTTGATTAGGGTTGTTAGGAGGAGAATGTGAAAGCCACCACATTTTACCACAATACAATGTTTGTCTTTGTTGTTTGGAGGATGAGTTTAGATGGTCTATATGTTTGTTCATTCTAAGTTTCAGGTGTTGAAGAGTACCACAAGTTTGTTTTTCAAAGATATTTTTCAAGATAGTGTATTCAGAGTTTGCAAGTAATGTTGGGTTTAGTGTCTGTTTATTTGTGCCAAAAAGAAGATCCATAAATCAGAGAAAGGAATGTATGTGAATGTTCTTAAAAGTCATATAATGCTTGTGAAGTGATACAGATGATGTTATTTGATCTGTTTGGTACCACTTTAGGTCTGGAGCTAATATGTGGATGGATAAGTGATTGTGAAGCCATCTTGATATATCTAGGTGATTGCACCGTGTGATTAGAAGTGTGTGCCAATTTTGAGATGTGTGTAAAGATGAAATAGGTCCTATTTATCACTTGGTTTGAACCACATTATATTTCTACATGTTTTTGGATGCTGACTTCTTGTGGATGTTGCACATTTCATGCTACACGTTTCATCTTGGCCGATGAAGGAGATAGTTTTTGAAGCTTGTGGAAGATATAAATGAAATATCTTGTTTGGTGTGAAAAGGGTGAGTGTGTGAGAGTGTGTAAGGACGTATATGTGAGTGTGGATGTGAGTTTGTGTGTGGAAGTGTGTTGAAGGTAGTAGAGTTTGTTGATCAGTGGAGTTGAAGATATATGTTAGTGTGAAGGGTGTTGATGCCGCGGAGGTGTTTGATCAATGGAATTTGTTAAAGTATTCTATACAGAGGTTGTAGCCTCTTTCTGTATGTGTTGTAGCACTTTAGGGAGTTGTAGCTTCCTTTGGTTGAAGCCATAAAAGTTATGATTCAGGGAGTTGTAGCTTCCTTTAGGTTGTAGCCCATAAAACCTGTTGTAAATTTGTTTTTATTTGTGAGGCTAGAGTTGGATAGTAGATCCAAGTAGTTTACTCACCATGGTTTTTCCCTTCTAGGGTTTTCCACGTAAATCTGGTGTTATACTTTGAATTACTTAATTTTCTTTATCATCTGTTTAAGGTAGTAGAAAATTTTGTTGATAAAGTTGAATTGGATTAAGTTTTGGCATATACTAATTCACCCCCCCTCTCAGTATATTAGAGTGTTCTAATAGTACTCACTGGTTTGTATTCTTTCATACCAAACTTTTTCAACATCTCCTTGACATACTTTGCTTGAGTGATAAATATGCCTTCATCTGATTGAGCAATTTGGAGTCCAATAAAGAATGATAGCTTACCTATCATAGACATTTCAAATTCCTTCTGCATCTCTTCAATATACTTCTTAAACATTTCATCATTCCCACCAAAGATTATATCATCAACATACACTACTATTATCAATATTTGCTCATTCTCAATCTTGATGCATAGATTGCTATCTATGGTACCTTTCTTGAAGCCTTGTTGGAGTAAGTACTTGTCCAACCTTTCATACCAAGCCCTAAGGGCTTGTTTAAGACCATACAAAGCCTTCTTAAGTCTGCATACCATGTTTGGGTTTTTTGATAGCTAAAATCCATCAGGTTGATCTATGTAAACTTCCTCTTCTAAGTCACCATTCAAGAAAAAATATTTGACATCCATTTGATATACCTTGAAGTCCTTGTGAACTGCAAATGCAAGAAACATCTGGAGGTGATTGTCTCCATTCTTGCCACTAGAGAAAATGTATACTCAAAGTCAATTCCTTCTACCTGTGATTAACATTTGTAGACCAATCTTGTTTTGTTTCTAACCACTTCTCCATCTTCATTCAGTTTATTTCTAAACACCCATTTTGTCCCTGTTACATTTTTGTCTGCAGGTCTTGGTACCAATTCCCAAGTCTAATTTTTCTCTATCCAATTTAGTTCTTCTTCCATTGCTTGGACCCATCCTTCATCCCTACTAGCATCAGCAAAAGTTTTAGTTTCTATCTTAGACAACAAAGAGAAGTTTACCTATTCATTTGTCCTTGCAAATATTCTTATAGTCTGCACTCCTTCATTTTTGTCTCCAATTATCTAATCTTCTGAGTGGTTTTTCTGAACATACTTGGCAGGAGTCTTGGTGACCTTCTCTCGTGTTTCTTCCTTTTCTTCAACTTGTTCTTTTTCTTCTATGCAAGTAGATTCATCTGAACAACAATCTTCTTGATCATATGTGTTGGATGTGACTCTTCATCAACCCTAACATTTACACTCTCAACTACCTTCCCCAGTCTTTTATTGTAGCACTTGTGAGCTTTTCTTCTAGTTGAGTATCCAAGAAAAATTCCTTCGTCAGATCTTGAGTCAAACTTTCCCAAACCTTCTTCATCTCTTTTGATGTAGCATTTGCTTCCAAAAACTTTGAAATACTTGACAGAATTTGGTCTTCCATTCCATAGCTCATATGATGTCTTGGTGTTGTTCACTCTTAGTTGCCCTCTATTAAGATTATAGACAATAGTATGGACTGCCTCTTTCCAATATACATTAGGCATCTTGGATTCATTCAACATAGTTCTTTCCATGTCCTAGACAGTTCTATTCTTCCTTTCCACTACTCCATTTTGCTGAGGAGTTCTTGCAGCAGAAAAGTGCCTCTTTATTCCATTTTCTTTACAATATTCCTCAAACTCACTTGATGTGAACTCACCACCTTTATCAGACCTTAATCACTTGATTCTATAATTCATTTCATTATCAACCATGGATTTGAAAATCTTAAACCTACTAAAATCTTTTCATTTCTCTTTAAAAATGTAACCCATGTCATCCTAGAGTAATCATCAATGAGTAACATAAAATACCTCTCACCTTGAAGACTCTTTGTCATGGTAGGTCTGCACAAGTCAGTATGAATCAGTTCTAATGGCCTTGTAGAAGCATACTCCTTGGTCTTGAATCTTATCCTTGTCTTCTTCCCAATTTGACATTCTTTGCATAAGGTGCTTGTAGGCTTGGTGATCTTTGGCATGTCTCTCTCTACTTGCATGGAGTTGATCTTCACAAGATTGTCAAAATTTATGTGTCCGATATTTTTGTACCACAACCAACATTCATTTGTTTGTCCTAGAAGACCACTTCTTCCATTAACACCCTTTAGGTTATACAATTTGTTTTCTATCCTAGCACCTTCTACCACCAGTTTACTTGAATTTGCTCTTTTGATTTCACATCCTTGTTCATGAAATATGAGATTGTATCCTTTTCTACACATCTGGATTACACTGAGAAGATTGTACTTGAGACCTTCTACATATAGAACATCTTCTGTTTTAGATTTTCCATCAATACTTATGATACCTTTTCCACAAATCTTTGTAGATGAATTATCTCCAAACTTGACTAATCTGCCATTCCACTTAGCAAGCTTGATGAATTTTCTCTTATCACCTGTCATGTGGCTTCAACAACCACTGTCTATCACCCAAATATTTGTTTTCCCTTGACCATGAAATGTTGTTTGGACAATCATTGAATTTTTAGCCTCATTGTTTGTCCCTTGTCTTTTGGAAGTGTCACTCTCCTTGTCTTGCTCAGTAACATCTACCATCTGAGTTTCTAATTTTGCTAATCCACTTCTACAATATCTTGCTATATGTCTCACATTGTTGTAGATATAACATATCACATTGACATCCACTAGAGAAGCAAGAGGATTCCTACTTACAAAAATCCTTTTATTCATACTAGACTTGCACTCCATAGCCTTATGACCATATTTATTGCAGATGAAACAATAACCAATGAATGCATAATTGAACCTATTTATGAAGCTCTATCTTGCATGGAAAGGTCTTTCGTACCTTCTTTGAGACATGAATGGAATGAGGTCTGCTCCTTCAGGATCATACAAATTTCCAGACTTTGCTTTCTCCATTTCTTTTCGAAGTGATAGGATTTCTTTCTCAACTTTTGTGCATTCATTTGTCTTAGCTTCAATTTGGGCTTTTTGTTCTTTGGTCTCTTTCCTTGCACATTCCAAGTCTTCAAGTGTAGAAATAAGTTCACCTTCAAACTCAACTTCACATTCTTTTTCATTTATAGTCTTGTCAGAACCATCAGAGATTATCATGGCCATGAATAAGGACTCTCTTCTTTCAACATCTGATGAGTAGTGATCTATTTCTTCTAAGGAGCTATAGTCTTCTTTGGAAAGGAGGTTCCTTTTAAAGTTCCTCCTTTCAAAACCATTGCTACTATTTTCATTTTCTCCTAAAGGACATTTAGAAGCATAATGACCAATTCTACTACATTTAAAACATTTGAAAGGTAACTTACCTTTATACTTGCCTAAACCCTTCTTCAACTTTCTCATAGAGTTTGCTTCTTCTTCCTCACACTCACTATGTTGACCAAATGTTCCTTCTCTCTTCACAACTTTGAAAGTAGCTTCTCTTTTGGATGTACCTTGGACTTCATTTCTTATCTCATAGGTAGTGAGGGACCCAAACAGTTCTTCCATGGTGAGTTTCTTCAGATCTTTAGCTTCTTCAATAGTAGAAAATTTTGAATCAAACTTGTGAGGGAGAGTTCTCAAGACTTTCTTTACAACCACTGACTCACCCACATCTTCACCTAGCCCTCTGATTCTATTGAGAGCTTCATCCACTAGGAGCGAATAGCTAGCAATGTTTTCATCTTCTTTCATCCTTAGATTCTCAAACATTGCTTTATAAGTTTGTAATATTTCTTGCTTTACACTATCATTTCCTTCATAGAGATTTTTGAGTTTATCCCATATCTCCTTGGTTGTCTTACACTACACTATCTTGACAAGCTCTTAACTGGTTAGATCACTTAAGATGGCATTCTTGGCTTTAGCATTATTTTCATGGGCCTTTTGTTAGGGATTGCATGCAGAAGATATCAATTAAATGCAAATAAAGATTAAACAGAGGAATGAAAATACACAAAAATAATAACAACGAGAGACAAGTTTTAACGTGGTTCACCCAAACTCAGGCTACATCCACCAACAAAGAGTCCAATATTATTATCTAGTAAATCAAACCGATTACAAGCAGCAATCCTTGCAACTCAGTACCATTGCAAAATGCTACAATACATCAACATAAACCCTAACCCTTAGCTGCTTTTAACAAGCCTTATGTTGGTTACAAAAATAGGGTTTTTTTATGTTGGCCAATAGAAAAATAACTCCCGACGCCTTTATAAAATAATAAAATTTGTTCGAGGTTTTAGGGGCACTACCCCTCGACCCCGCCCTGTATCACAATAGGGAGCATGCCAGGGGCATTGCCCCTAGACCCCCCAAGGGGCACTGCCCCTTGACCTCGTTAAATAATTTGGGGGGAAATCGTGCCAATAAAAGTGGGGTAAATTTATCCTCCGAGTCTGATTAGGCTCCATATAATAACACCTTCTTCTCATCCGAATCTATAATAGGGTGAGTAGGTTCAGTATAAGCATCCATTGCAGCTCTCCAAACATCATACCCTAGTGAGGTAAGATAAGTTTCCATCCTTACACTGTAAAAGTTATAGTTGGATCCATCAAATATTGGTTCCTTGTTAGAAGAAGGCTCTCTTTGAGCCATGTGTTCTACTCCAAGATCTACCTTCAGCTGTTAGGCTGCACCAAGGAACTTAGCTCTGATACCAATTGTTAGAACTGATATACTGAGAGGGGAAGTGAATCAGTATATGCCACAATTTAATCCAATTTAACTTCATCAAAAAAAACTTTCTACTACATTAAACAGATAAACAAATAATGAAGCAATTTAGAACCCAATCACACAACCACACAACCATAACACTAGATTTATGTGGAAAACCCTAGAAGGGAAAAACCATGGTGAGCAAGCTACTTGGATCTACTATCCAAATCCAGACACACAAATTAAAATAGGATTACAAAAAGTTTTATGGGATACAACCCAAAGGAAGCTACAACTCCCTAATACATTGTTTTATTGGCTCCAACCCAAAGGAAGCTACAAATCCCTCAAGTGCTACAATACTTACAACAAAAATGAGGCTACAACCTTAGTACAAAAAAAAAATTATCTGATTCTACTGGTTCAATCACCTCTGTAGAAATACCCTTGCTCAAACAACTCTACTACCTTCAGCACACTTCCACAACACACCACAACACAACTTCTATTATGAATCATGCATTATAGTCACCAGATTTCCTTCTCATCTTCTAGATCACTTATCTCCTTCACACACACACACACATACTCACTCTTCACACTCATACATACATCCTCTCTCACTCACACACACACTCTTACCTTTGCAATATACTTGATCTTTCATTTATATCCTCCACAAGTCTTCAAAACATCACCTTTGTCAGCCAAGATGAAACGTACAATGGCCAAAACATGTCATCCTCCAAGTCATCGTCAGTAATGTAGGAATTAAAACCCATTAGGTGGTTCATGTTAAGTGATAACCAGGACCTATTTTACCTCAGTACACATCTCCACATTGGAGTACACTTCCAAACACATGGCGCAATCACCTAAACACACCAAGTTGGCTTCACAAACACTTATTCCTTGCACATATTAGCTCTAGACTTAAAGCAGTACTGGAGAGACAAAATTACATCATGTGGTTCATACAATAAGCATTATATGACTTGGAATACATTCTCATACATTCCTTTTACCCAATCATGCTACTTGCTGGCACAAACAATCAAACTCAGAAGTTATCATCTCTTGCATACTCTGATTACACTGTTTGGATATATAACATTGAAAATCATACTTGTGGTACTCCTCAACACTTGAAACTTGAATTGTACACACATACAGTCAATCTAAACTCATCCTTCAAACAACAAAGCCAAACATCATAATGCGGTGAAATGTGGTGGCTTTCACTTTCTCCTTCTAAAAACCCTAATTAGCTACATGAGTTGTCCTTACTCTACTAACTTTGGAGAACCTCTGTGGTATATATTATCATTTAAAACTTGAATATAACATACCTCTCATCCATATCTAACTATTCTCCAAGCCGTAAGATCATATCTTCTAGTGCAGAACAATGTGGAACATTATATTATCTCTTTGTGACTGTAAAAACATTGTACCACTGTCTTCACTTCTGCTAGCTCTGGAATATTCTACGATAAATTTTATGCTTTGAAATCAAGATCATGCATAATTCACATCTATCTCTACCTAACCTCCAAACCACAAGGCCATATCTTCAAATACGAATAAATGCGGAGCATTCTCCTAAGCTCCTTCAATACAACTTCTTGTCAATTGAAACCTTGTACACTTCCCTTCATATCTTATGCAATGCTTTTCATCAAGAGACAATGAATGTAATATTCACAACACCATAGACAACACTCATTGATAAAAAAAGAAATGACATCTTCTTGTTAGCATAACCTTCGACATGACAACTTTAATATGTCCATGAATATCAGAAGATAAGGTACAACTATGTACAGATGATACTGATCCATTAGCCTGTTCATGACTTCCATCACCATATCCTTCACCTCACAACTTCTCTAGTCACCACTCCTTTGTCTGTTCCTATGAACATCACTTACTTTGACAACATCTACACATCACTATGCTTTCCATCTCACAACACCACTTCTGATCACTTACTCTTCTGACATCACAAATCACAATTTTGTTGACATCATACACACCAGTATGCCTTCTCCATCACAACGCTGTTGACATCAATGACAACATATGCAACACTTAGTATATTTGTGTGTTCTACATTTGGTGTCAGAGCTAAGTTCCTTGGTACAACCTAATAGTTGAAGGTAGATCTTTGATTAGAACACATGGTAGGTTAGGAAGGATCCTATTCAAACAAGGCACCTTTATTTGATGAATCAAACTATTCTTTTTGGAGTATAAGGATGGAGGCCTATCTAACCTCATTAGGGTTTGATGTATAGAAATATACTATGGATGGTTATTGTTACCTATTTGTGCACCTCATCCCAAACAGGAAAGGCTGGGACATCACTATATTTTTTTACCTTGGAGAGGGAGATAGATACAAATGATTGCTATAAGATACGAAAGGACATCCTAAATCAATGAAGAAGACAACATTCATGATGATAGTCTATAAAGAAGCAGAAAAAGGAGGGATAGACCTACAAGCAAAGACCTAGATCAGGTGTCTAACACATGAATAAAGGAAGAAGAGTAGTGCAGGGTAAGAGTTCACTGCTAGCTTTAGAAGGCCTACTACCCAGGTAGGAGGACATTCCAGTCATCACCTCTACCAGAATCATGCATCAACTCATTAAGAGTTTTTATAGGGTCCAAATAGGGATAGGAAGGGCATCCTACATGAGTAGGAGACATTCAGGAGTAGATAGGATGATGACGCTAAGCTACTGTTTTAGATTGCTTCCAATATATTTATTACAGCTTGTTTAAGTTCCATATGATAAAGGTACATAGTTTGTTAAATTCACTTATGATTATAAGCAACTGTATTAAGCAATAAATTTTAGGTGTACTTTCCTTATGAAATTGAAAGTTTTACAAAAGAAGAACAACAAACAAGTCAGTGCACAAAACAATTGCTTATATTCATAAGGAAATTGTGTTCAAAGTTCCCACACAAGCCATGGGAATTGACTATAAATGATGAAAGGAAAAGAACAAATATACATATGAAACAAGAAACATAGAGAAGAGAAGGGGATCCATCATTGCCTATGAAGATGAATCCCCACTTGTAGCTGCACCATCTTCATAGTTTCTCTAGTTTGACCTCCAGAAGTAGATGCAAGAGGAAGAAAGAGAGATGTTAGAGCTTAGGATATCCTTCACTCATATATGGTAAAAAACATCAAATGTACATGTTGTTGCAAGTATGGGCCTAATCGGTGTTGTCATTGATGTCAACATACTCCTGTTGCATTGATGATGAGGATTGGATGAGTTGTATGCTGAGGATATTGAGAAAATTAGTCCTATCAGGAATAGAGAAGAACAGTGAAGACAATGAGGTAAAGATCCCAGCTAAGATGAAGATCAGAGGATGCGCATCAAAGGGCTTGTAGATATGTGTCTTAAGATGATCTAGTAAAGATTTGAGAGGTCCATATGAAGATCTGAAGGAGTTATGGCCACCTGAGTAAAACTAGTTCTGGCAGATGTTCAAAGGTGACAGAGTGACCCAGATAGGTCCAGTGAGATATGGAAATGCAATATTTTGTTATGTGGATTTGGTGGAGTGTTTAGGATATAAATGTGAATTGAAAACTTAATTGGTTCATGGTCTGAAGATCTGTAAGCATCCATTCCAATATGACAGTGATGACAGACTATGTTCTTGAGCTTCCAAATGAAGGAGAGAAAGATTTCAGTAAGTAGAAGTAGAGTGGATGTTCTTGGTGATTCAGGCAAGCTTGTGGAAGTCTTTGGATTGTGTCCAGTTCGTGTTGGTGGTCTGCATTGAAGATTGAGCTCGTAATTGAAGAATTACTTCCGGATGATGATGTTCTTCCTAAGTTTGACTGACTGGATGAGTTACGCATCCTGCGGATGATCTTGAAGATGTTCTATGAAGATTGGCGTGTTCCTAAAGAAGATTGAAGTCTCAAATCTATGTGGCTGACAGAGTGTTGATCCGTGTGAAGTGTTTTTGTAATTAATCATATTGTATTTATGTATTTGCTCTGTAATGTATGCCAACTTGGATGATTATTCCAAAGTCAAATGTCTTGTATAAATAAGAGGTTGTGAAGTCATCTCAAGGATAGAGTGTGTATATGAGTGTGTGGTAGAGAGAGGTAGAGCAAAAAGTAGAGCAGAAGTATTGAGCTTAAATGGAACTGACTCAAGCATAGTGAAGATGCTATTCTTTAGTTCAAGTATGTAATATATATTATTTTATAGACAATGTGTCTCTTGTAGGCAGTGGGCCTCTTGTGAGCAGTGTGCTCGGGAAGTGAGCCCTAATTGGCATGTGCCATTTGTTCTTCTTATTCTTTTAATAGAGAATATAGTCTTGGGTTAGTCACCCCGTGGTTTTTCCCTTAACCAAGTTTTCCATGTTAAAATCTTGGTGTCATATGTGTTAATGTGTTTCTGCTCTTTAATTGTTGCATTATGTTTCCATGATTGGTTTATTATTATGCTACTGAATTACAAGAAGGATTTAAGTAATTAATTGGAAGAAAGTTTTAGACAACTGATTCATCCCCCCTCTTAGTTGTGTGTCCTGGATCCAACACATGTTCCTTTTTCAGAAGCATCAAACAAGAAATGAAAGAGATAAAGAACCATATAGATGCAAACATGTAGCCATAAGAAGATGCAAAAAATGAAGACCACATAAGTAGAAGAGAGGCTCCTTACTCTATTTTTTCTCTAACTTTTGTTTTGAGTGTGCAGGTATGTAAAGATGCAACATTAAAAGAAACCTTGTCAGGTTTGAGATAGATTATAAAGATAATCTGATCATGAAATCATGCAAAAGAAGAGGAACAATCCTATTGACTGTTTTCAAGCTATAGGACAATCATTAGGGTACATGACAGTCAAGAGGAGGAACAACAATAGCAGATCATAATGAACAATCAATACCTTTTAAGGAACATGCAAATTATGAAGGACTAGTGGAGGACTGTCAATAGTGGATGGATCAAGATGATATTCAGACCAATAGCAAATGCAAGGAGACAACAAAGATCTAGGGAACTGTTGGCAAGAGACACTATATGGATTCATGGTTGTTGTCATTGATGGCAACAAAGGTCATCCCACATATCCGCAAGTCATGATGTGTCTCTACCGGAAGTCAGAATAAAGAAAGTTGTGGTCCGGTGAAGAAGAACAGAGCATGTGGCAAGGTCCGACAGATTGGTCCGGACCTCTCAGAGGAAGTGTCTTGGTGCAGTGCGGATTTGGGGAAGTCAAGAGGACTACCTTGAGTGGTATATTCCAAGGATTTAGCCTCCGGTGATGGACAAGGAAAAAGATATGAATGGTTGAGTACCGGATTCCTGAGAGACAGTGAAAACAGAGGAAGAACTGACTGACAGAGTATCAGACTGCTTTCCGGATGGGTTACTGTTGATGACAGAGGTTGTGAAGGCATGAATCATATTTGGCCGACATGATTAATGATATCTACAAGTATATGCTTGATCCGCATTGCTTGGTGAGGAAGGATTCAGCCGACAGAATGAGAGTTTGTAAGAAACTAAGACTGTTCCGGATGCCGACTAGAAAGGTGATGAAACTACTTGTGCGGATATATATAGAGGATGGATTTAGTTGTGAAGTGTGTGTGGATGTGGAGAGATATGCGAATAAGTCCAGAGAAAGAGCAGAGGTAGCAAAAAGGATCCGGTATGTGAAAGATAGCAGAACAAAGAACAGAGGAAAGATGAAGTGCAGCAGATCAGTGTACTGAGCCTAACCGGAACTGAACTCCAGCATATGCAGATGCTTCCAATCAGTTCAAGACTGTGATTATCATCACTTTGTAGACAGTGTGTCTTCTTGTAGGCAGTGGGCCTCTTGTGAGCAGTGTGCTCGGGCTGTGAGCCCTAATTGGCAAGTGCCATTTTTGTAATTTTCTATTCTTCTAACAGAGAATAATTCTTGGGTTAATCACCCCGTGGTTTTCTCCCTTAACAGGGTTTCCACGTCAAAAATACTGTGTCATGTGTTTCTTATTTCATGGTTAATGTTTTGTGTTTGATTTTATGCTGCTTCAATTAAAAGAAAAGTTCAATAAGGGAAATAATTAGGATAACTGATTCACCCCCCCCTCTCAGTTATCAACAATTGGTATCAGAGCTAAGTTCCTCCTAATAGAGCCTAACAGCTTGAGGAAGATCTGGGATTTCAAATGGATGCATATGGTTTAAGGGAGCAACTCAAGACTGCCCTTGAGGATCTTGAACAGTCAAATTCTGAAGTCAGTGAATTAAAGGAAAGACTCAAACAGGCTGATGAATTCATGAGAGAACTAAAAGACAAATTAAGTCTCTCTATGAAAAAGAGAAAAGAGCTGCTTCAACAGCTGGCAAGACAAAGTGAAGAAAGCAATACAAATGAGGAATTGACTGAGCAAACCAAGTTATGTGAAAAGTTATCAAAAGAAGTCATTATGTTAAGACATGAAATGGAATCAGGAACTATAAAGTTTACTCAAGAGATTGAAGAAAAAAGAAAGGCTGAAGACAATCTAAGACAATCTCTTAAAGAAAAATCAGAAGAATGCCACCAGATGGACAGGATTATCAGACACCTTGAATCTGATCTTGAAGATGCCAAAGATAATGAAGGAAAACTTGAGGATCAAATTGCCTCTCTCAAAAGAGACCTTCAAACAGCAAATGAATATAAAGAGAAATTCAAGATAAGTTCTGCTCAACTTGAAGTTCTTCTTGGAAGTCAAAAGAGGACAGATGACAAGTATGGCTTGGGATATGAGAAAGGAGAAAGCTCCGGATCCGGTCAGAAGAATCTTGGATCAGAAAATCCAAGGAGCAGGCCTAGAAGACCTCCGGTAAGACAGCCAAATGCTCAAAGATATCCATCCTTCAATGGATACTGCCACAATTGCAACCACTTTGGTCACAAAGCTAATCAGTGTAGAATGAGAATGAATCAGAATAATTCATCCTTCTCCGGACAGTGCTTCAACTGCAAAAGGTATGGACACAAATCCCATGAATGCAGAATTATGCAAGTAAACAAATCATTCAAAGGTAGATGCTTCACATGCAATAGAATAGGTCATATGGCAAATCAATGCAGATCAAGAGGATATCAGTCAAATATGCAAAGAAATGTTATTTGCCAAATCTGCAATAGGTCCGGTCATAATGCTAAAATCTGCAGAAACAAGAATCAGGACAAAAGAGGTCCGGTGTATAATCAGAATCAAGACAAGGGTAAACAAAAGATGAATGCGGATGAGGTTAGGAATCAGATGAGCAAGATTTGGGTGAAGAAAAGTTCAGAGAATGTAGAGGTTGGATCCGCACCAGACTCTGGTGCTGATATTTCTTCCGGAAATTAAAAGTGAGCTCTGGCTCAGGGGGAGACTCAAAGAAAATCTTGTTCCCCCAGCCAAACAAGTGGTGCCGGATGTGGCACAAGATGCGGATCAAAGGGTTTGTAGATATGAAGTCTTGAGATACTTCAGTCAAGTTTTCAGAGGTCCGCATGGAGTTATGAAGAAGCTATGATCGATCAAATAAGACCTGTTCAGGGAAATGCTCCGGTATGATAAAGGATTACAAAAAGGTCCAGAAAGATCCGGAAATGCACTATCTTGTTCTGCGGATTGGACAGAGTGTTTGAGATGATCTTGTAATATGCCACCTCGATTTATTCATGATTGAAAGATCCGGATGATATCCACAGATCAGGACTAATCCGGGATACTCCAAGCTATCCAGACAAGGCAAACCGGAATGATGTAGGTAAAGCATTTATTGCAGACAGGTATTAGGGTTCGCGGAGCAATTTAAGGGATTTCTCAAAGGTCATTTGTTCATTCTGCACTCGAGAAGAAGCGAAAAGTGGAGCTCTGCAACAAGGTTCTTCAAGCACACCAAGGATCTCCTGTCGAAGCTATTGGATAAAGAAATCAATCCAACCACTCCGTGCAAACCGAAGGCGCATAAGGTATTCTCCGTTTTTCATTACCTCACTGCAAATCTTTGAAGAATGGCTACTCCAAACATAGTTAAGATCTCCGATAGACCTCGCCCCTCATTCAAGAAACATCCCTACAAATCATTGGAGGTTGACCCACTAGGAGCCTTCTCTAGTGTTCCTCACGGAGTTTTACACACCGAAGACATTAGGGTTTACATACATGCAAACATTGAGGAATTTGGGGAATTCAAATTAAGAGACCTCTATCACAAGCAGCTGATTGACAATGCTTTTGAGCTCAAACCAGAGTATAAGGATATTCAGAAGAAACAATTTGAGCAATTTATTCATTTCCCCTGTTTTGAAGAGGATGAATGGGTCCGGTATGTACTGAGCAGGATGCATGACAACTTTTTATGGCTAGATAGACCCTGCAAGATCACAAAAGAGGCAATTAGAGCAGTAACTGGCCTATACTCTTCCGGAGGAGTACCTATCCTTAAATCTGTCAAGAACAACATTGTAACTGAGGCCACCGGATCAAAATTTGACAAGAGGGCAATGACCATTGAAGATATTTCGGATCCGGATATCAAATATGCATCAATGATAATAGGATACAAGATCTACCACTCCAGCAGGGAGAATTCTGTATCCGGAACTGCTATATACACTGCTTATGAAATGTTAAGAAAGAATGCAGAATATGATCTCTGCGAACTACTACTAAGCCAATTAATGGAAAACATACAGAAAATCAAGAAGGATAAGAAGAATTCCTTTAAATATGGTACTCTTATTGTATGTCTATTCTTCTATTTCATGAATGAGCTACCCAGAACAAGTGGATGGGTATGGCAGAATAACAAACCTGTTGCAGTCCAGATAAGAGACTACTTGCATGGACTTGGGGATGCAAAAGCGAGAAATTCAGCTCTATGGGGTTACTTCAAAAACTTTCAGAGCATGATGCAAGCAAGAGAGAGAATTCCTCAATCTCTCATTGAGAAATACAAGGACTCAGTGTGCTTTATGGTTGACACTGATCAGTGCCTAATGGAGGCAGTAGAGCCAAGGACTGTCTGGATCATGCCCATGGGGTATGAAGTTGATGAACAGATAGTGGAGCTGCATGTTCAACACATGCTAAGTCAGCCCAAAGATCCTAAGGCAGAAAGGTTTGGAACCTTTGAGGAGCTGAGTGTAAAAATACATGTAGAACTCAGGGAACCTGAGATTAAAAGAAAGGTAAGAAAATAAGTAGAGCACATTGCTCAAGGCCTAGGTATCTCAAAGGAGGCACTTGATGCCAGCCGGGAAAGGAGGAGGAAGGCCGAGGAAGAAGAGAAAAGCAAAGAAAGTGCTCCGGTTGGAGCTCCCACCCGGACCAGATCAACAAAGAGATCTGCACCTCCCTCAACCAAAAGTTCAAAACCGAAAGTCCAGGCATCCGGTAAGAGATCAAAGGCAAAAGCCACAAGGGCTTATGGAAGCCAAAAGGATGAAGAGGAAACAGAATCAGATGAAGGAGTAAGAGAAGTAAAGAAACAGAAAAAGAAAGGATCCGGTAAGCCCTCCACAGGCCAAGACAAGGAGGAAATGGCAGAGGTAACTGTTGAAAAGCCCACTCTGTCACTAGAGAGCATAATCAAGTCGGTCACGGTGGATGGAAACCTTCAACCAATGACTGAATCCTATGATGACTTCAGTGAGGCAGACCAAAAGACTCTGCAGGAAGCCACAGTCAAATATCTAAACATATACAATAAGGCTTTCATTGAGATCATATCTCTCATTCCTAAAAGCCTAGAGAAGGAAATGGAAGTAAGAAAGAATAATGCTCATGCCAAAGATCTTGAGATCCGGGAGCAGATAGCTATTCAGCTATATCCTCAAATTGATCCCAAGACAATGAACATCATCTTCAAGGACTGTAAAGATGAGTTCAGAAGCAAAGCCAGGATGAATCAACTCATGCTTGGTGAGACTGACAAAGTGGCCCAAGAAACAGAAGAGATCCTCCGGAAGGCCTTCAAAAGGTTCAATCTTCCTGTTGTAGAGGACTTAGGTGCAGAAACAGCTGCTGATTTGGAATCTTCTGTTCCGGAAGAAGTGAGCCCTGAACAGACAAGTGAGGACTTGGGACCCTCTGCTCAAGAAGAAGTGGCCCATGAACAAGTTAGCATCTCTCCTCCGGTTTCCCCTACAGTCTCCGGATCCAAAGAAGAAGAGCAACTACAGGAGAAGGAAGCAGTGGTGAAAGACAAAGAGGTTGACAGTTCTAAGACTGCAGAAGAAAAGAAACATCTGTCTCCGGCAAGAGACACTGCACAAACTGTTCAACAATTTTTGAGTAAAGAAACTCCAGAGATTGATGAACCGGAGCTTCTCAAAGGTCCATTTGATTTTGACTCTCTCTCTCCGGTACAAACAATGAAGATAGCTTCATTTGCAAATGCCAAGGCAAATGAAAAGCTCCTGAAGTCTCATATGGAAGACTGTGAGTTGATAGAGGCTGCTTCCGGAATACTTGTAAAGATCATGCCATCAATCCAGATAGATCCGACAGCCTCCACTTCCGGTAATCTAAAAACCTTAGTCAGCAGTGTTGATACACATTTTGATTCTTTAGAAAAATCAGCTGAAGAAAAGGTCCGGAAGGAATTTTTGGATAAGAGATTTTTAGAAATATTAGAATTAATCTCTAAGGATAGGAAGATTGTAAGCATTGGAATAAGGAGCTTAGAGAATGCTCTTAAGGATGGCGGTGATATCTACAAATTTTGTATATCCTGGTCAAAGGCAACAGCAGCATTTGACAAGAAAATAAAAGAGGAACAGGATAAGCTACAAATCTTATCTCAAAGTTTTGATCCTCTCTCTTCCTCTATAATAAATCAAGAATGTCAGACCATTGCAGTCTTGAACGAATTAAAGAATCTTGAGAAGGAAAGGAAGAACATCACCAACCGGATGGGAGAACTTAGAAGGATTATAATCCCTAAGTTGGAAACCATGCATGAGGCCATCAGTGATGCTAGGACCACCGCCCAAACAAAAGATCCGACAGATCTCAAGCGGGCAGAAGCATTTGCATTTTTGTTAAGTGGTCACATTTCAATTTTGGACAGAATGAAGCAAAGTTGGGCTACCGAAATGATTCAATTACAGACATCCTTTGCAGACATTCTTCAATATATGTGAGTATGTAAATATGCGGCTAAGTATAAGAAATTTTTGAAAATTTTGATATGCGGACCCTACCCTTTGCCATTGATGTCAAAGGGGGAGTGAGGAGCAGTGAAAAATGAGGAATCCAACTAAGGGGGAGTTCCGGAAATTGTATATAAAGACAGAGCATCAGCAAAGGGGGAGCATAGTGAAAACACTTAGTCATTTTTCACTAAGTGTTGCCATCAATGCCAAAGGGGGAGATTGTTGGCAAGAGACACTATATGGATTCATGGTTGTTGTCATTGATGGCAACAAAGGTCATCCCACATATCCGCAAGTCATGATGTGTCTCTACCGGAAGTCAGAATAAAGAAAGTTGTGGTCCGGTGAAGAAGAACAGAGCATGTGGCAAGGTCCGACAGATTGGTCCGGACCTCTCAGAGGAAGTGTCTTGGTGCAGTGCGGATTTGGGGAAGTCAAGAGGACTACCTTGAGTGGTATATTCCAAGGATTTAGCCTCCGGTGATGGACAAGGAAAAAGATATGAATGGTTGAGTACCGGATTCCTGAGAGACAGTGAAAACAGAGGAAGAACTGACTGACAGAGTATCAGACTGCTTTCCGGATGGGTTACTGTTGATGACAGAGGTTGTGAAGGCATGAATCATGTTTGGCCGACATGATTAATGATATCTACAAGTATATGCTTGATCCGCATTGCTTGGTGAGGAAGGATTCAGCCGACAGAATGAGAGTTTGTAAGAAACTAAGACTGTTCCGGATGCCGACTAGAAAGGTGATGAAACTACTTGTGCGGATATATATAGAGGATGGATTTAGTTGTGAAGTGTGTGTGGATGTGGAGAGATATGCGAATAAGTCCAGAGAAAGAGCAGAGGTAGCAAAAAGGATCCGGTATGTGAAAGATAGCAGAACAAAGAACAGAGGAAAGATGAAGTGCAGCAGATCAGTGTACTGAGCCTAACCGGAACTGAACTCCAGCATATGCAGATGCTTCCAATCAGTTCAAGACTGTGATTATCATCACTTTGTAGACAGTGTGTCTTCTTGTAGGCAGTGGGCCTCTTGTGAGCAGTGTGCTCGGGCTGTGAGCCCTAATTGGCAAGTGCCATTTTTGTAATTTTCTATTCTTCTAACAGAGAATAATTCTTGGGTTAATCACCCCGTGGTTTTCTCCCTTAACAGGGTTTCCACGTCAAAAATACTGTGTCATGTGTTTCTTATTTCATGGTTAATGTTTTGTGTTTGATTTTATGCTGCTTCAATTAAAAGAAAAGTTCAATAAGGGAAATAATTAGGATAACTGATTCACCCCCCCCCTCTCAGTTATCAATAGGAACAATCTTGGCAAGCATCAATAGTTAACAAGGTGACTCGAGTATTTGCAACAATCATGAAAGTATTGTCCAAAATGAATAAAGCAATCACATAGGGCATGCAAATGCAAGATAGAGGTAATCATACGAGCATACATGACTAAAGTGAAACAATATATACAGGATAGTCATCACAGGCTAAAGAAATAATCATGATTGATAGAAATGAACAGTCATGCTTGATTGAAAGAACAATCACTATATCCAAGTTATAAACCTCTACAAGAAGGAGAAGCATTCAAAACAGTTACCTTCTCATACCAACAATAGTATGCAGATGTAGAAGATAAACAAATTGGTGTGGAAGTAGTCAACCCAGTCCTAGGGACTTCAAACCATGGAAATAGTCATCCAAAAGTGAATAGTATATAGTGACAACATCCATAATGTAAAGGAACAATAGGAGGTTGAGATAAAGGGGAAACAATATTCATAATGTGAAGTAGACAACAAAGTGGAAATGATAAATAGATATAGCAGAAATCATACAAAGGACTCAATATGAATATCAAAGGAATAACACAGTGGCAAACAAAAATGCCAAGTACAATGAGACACTAATAGTGGCATAGAGCAAGACCGTTAAGGATTCCACAAATTTGTCAAGGTATGCATATCCCAGAAATCTAAGTATACAATAGAAGATACATGACAAAGGTTAGAATTATACTTGATAGAGGTATGCATGGAAGACAAGTGAAGAAGAATATATGTTTCTCGGAAAGACCTGATAGAGATCTACATAAAAACTAGACAGTAAGCATGATCTTAGAGAAGGTTTAAGCATCATTAGAGCCTTATTGGATAATGGTATTAAGCCAAGGCACAAAAATCAATGCAAGAGAGTAGCACATATTATGAAAGGACAGTTAGCAAATAGAGGGGGGACAATCAACAAAGAAAACCTAATAATAGTCATGGAAGCTACTGAAAGGTCTGTCACAGTCCCAAGTTCCTTAACTGTCATAAAAAGTCATCTTGACTATCTTGAAGCAGAGTTACACCATCAAAGCATATTCAAGTGTTACATTTCTCCTAGAGCATTCATGATATGACAAAGACAATGCAATGATAGAATGGTCTAGAACATGGGCTTGACATCTGATAAGACTCCCTAAGTATGACTATATTCCACTCTCCTCAAAGGTGGTGAAGTAACCTAGGATACATCCCTGAAACCCTAGAGAAATTGTAGAAACATGTCACATACTTTCTAAAAGCCCTGTCAACTATCAAGAGGACTCTGTGAAGTGTATATCAAGAGGACTCTTGAAGTGTAGGCATGCCATAGTTCAGGAAGGTCTATTACCATTGACTAAGGGCAAAGATCCAGGGTCTAGATTTTGAGACTGTTTCAAGGATCTTGTACATTTGCAAAGAAGAAGATAGAGCTCCCATGAAGCAACAATATGGAGTTTTGACTAAGATAGAGGATCCTCTACAAAAAATATGTTTCAAAGAAACCCTTGTAATCAAAGTATAGAATGGATAAAGTTTAGAAGAGAGTCTTACAAGATCTGTTTGTAAGTTGTATGAGGGGTATAAAGAGTTTTCAACAAAACAATGGTGTAAAAGAGATACTGGACACAACATATTTGACTATAGTGAAAGCTTGAATAGTATCATGATAGTTTGAAGATGAAGAGCTTGCCATATAGTATACAAAGGAAGCACAATAAAGCAATAATAAGTTCCTTGCATTTTTTTCTCAAATCAATAAAGTAGAGAAGAAGAGTGTTTTACTATTTTCCCAGAAGAATTAGCAAGAGAAAAGAATGATACTTACTAGTAGTGAAGGAATGGTGAAATAGAGAAGAGATCCAGTGAAGAAGAAACTGTGTTATAAGCTCCATGGTGGTGCCTCTAGAGTAGCCGAGCAAAGGAATGAAAGACCAAAATAATGCTTGGTTAGGGTTTCAAAAGCCCTTTTTGACTATAGAGATGCCCTAATTTTAGTCTAGCAGTGACAGAGGCTTCTAAAGTCTTTTCTTCCCCTTTGATAAATCAATGAAATAACATCATAGCCCATGGTCAAACACTTACCTAGTGTTTAGGGTTAGCCAAAGAACCATCATAAGCCTATGGACGATAATGTGATAAGTGTTTGAAATTAAAAAAAAAAACAAACATTATTACCTTTTATCCTCTTTGCATGATCAACAAATAATCATTGTCCACTTTAGCAAATATTAAGGTAAGTAAATATAATCTACCTTAATACTTGTTAAAATAAGCTAATAAAATAACATTATAGTTACAATAACACTTATTAAGGTAGTTAATAAATATAAATTGCCTTAAATATTTGTTAAAGTAAACTTGGAATTCCCTTCAAAACATGCAAGAGGGAGATAAGACCAAGTCAACAGGAGGTATAAGGGAATGCAAAGGGGAGATTTTTTGCAGTTTACTTGGACTTTTAAGTCAAACTATGCTATTTTAAGAGGTCCACTTGGTCAAGTGGCAAGATGAGGGGAGTTCAAGGCTAAAATTACTCAAGATAGAGTAATTTTGAACCCTTAAATGTAGGCTTTTTTGCCTTGCTCGCCCAACATCTGGGAGTTTACTGATTTGGTTAAGGGTTTCTTTTCCAACCATCTTATGCATCAGAGGAGAGTTCAGTTCGAGTGGAGTTAACTTCCCCATTATTTGGAGAGGATTTTTGTAGTAAAAGAGAAAGCATAGGATGCTTCTTTCTTAGTTCTTGCTAGTTTTCCTTTACAGACAACAAAGAAAACTTTTGTATTGTAACTCATTAGCAACATTTTCATATCGAGCAGCAACATTATTTACAACATTTTTCAGATATTCTTGTAAGGTACTCCTATTATTTCTCAATAAAGCAGTGTGTTACCTTCTCAGATACATGTGTTATGTGATTGATTGAATGATATTGATGAGAAGTTTGTTTGTGATTTTAAACAAATCCTTCTAAATTTCATGTCTCATTCCTTGAACTTGATACATATAGCAATTGATTCATACAGTTGTAGGTTGAGTTAACCATTTTTTCAACTTTTGTAGTTGTGAAAGCTCTTAGTTTTCCTTCAGAGAAGTAGAAAATATTCTAGCCTTCCTATGAAATATATATGTATGAGCATTGTTTAGGCTGAGTTGTGTAACCAGGTCCTTTTTGAGAGAGAATTGCGAGTCAAGATAGCAAGAATAGAACTTAAAATTGGTGCATCACCTCCTAGGATCTAACTTTCATTTACATAACAATATTTTTATCCCTTTTCCACATCAAAGTAGTAGTTCTAGGAGGTATTTCAAGGGAACCAGCTCTGCTAGAGGTTCACCTTCGCCATAGACAACCCATAGTCTGAAGGTGATCCCATGTTTCACAGGATTGTTGACCTTCACACTTGACAAGGGTGCAATCCTTGTGACAACATTTTTTGGCACGCCTGATGGGACTGATTGGACTATTATAGTCCATAAGTTATGTAGACACCCTAAAATGACCATGTCTTCGAATCACTTGCATTTCATCTAATCTATAGCATCACCTACATTTCAACATTAATTAAATAATCTAATTATTTAATCAATTTCATCAAATTCTTCCAAAACTTCAGAATTCAACATTAATTAAATAAATCCCCTTTATTTAATTGATTTCAGCAAAATCAACCTTATTCTTCCATTAATTAAATAATTTATATTATTTAATTCAATCATTATCCTCTTTCAAATTTCAAGTCTCCATTAATTAAATAATTTATATTATTTAATTAAATCATTATCCTCTTTCAAATTTCAAGTCTCCATTAAATAATTTATATTATTTAATTAAATCATAATCTTCTGTTCCTCTCTCATGCACAATCAATTAAATAAATTTATTTATTTAATTTTAGTTATCTTTCAATTCCTCTTAAAATATCTTGTTAACTCATGTGCACAAACAGTCTTATTTTTAGAACTCTAAAAAAGACAAAATTACAAGTTGAGTTATCTATTCAATCAATCTTGTTTTCATCATATCTTAATAAAAATATCCTTATGGATTGACACATGTTGTGTGCACATTCATCATGGTTATTTGATTTATCTCCTCCGTTGATTCTTCTGAATTATTTGGACCGTTGATTGATCTTCATTGAAACCTATATAAACCCCCCTCATCTCCTTCACAATCTCTTTTCGATCACTTTTTCTCAGGCATACTTAACAATGCTTTGAGCATACATCGCATCGATTGAGCACCTTTACGATCTTTTGACATTGATCTTTGAGCACTACACTTGCTTATTGCAACTATGGTTTCACAGCAATATTGATCAATCCACATTCAATCTAAAGGGAACAATACAAATCTTGGTAAAAGCTTTCATGTTTCATTGATTATTATTAATGGTTTTTATTTAGATTGGTTCTCTTTATGTTATTGGGTTTTTGATTTGTTTAGTTTTATCTTTAGTCAATTTTCCTCATACACATTCTGGCACGCCCGGTGGGACCCACTAACCTTTTTTTTTTTAAAAAGTTGATTTTTTTGAAGCTAGGTACGGAAAAGCGCAATCACAATGCAAAAGATTTGAAGATTCTTGTTCACTAGTTTGAGAGAATAGCTGTTGAGCATTCAAATAGGGTAACTTTAGCTCAAAAGATTTCTGGGTTTTGTCAAAAACATCAAAATCCTATCTGAGTATCTCATATTTTTTGTAGGAAGTGTATGGATTTAAAAAAAATAGATCCCAATCCATGTCCTTATTTTTAGCCTATGCTTTTTTTTTAAAACTTTTTTTTGGCCTATTTTTAGAAATTTCATAAAATCAGGAATATCTGTGTAACTTTAGCTCAAAAGATTTCTGGGTTTTGTCAGAAACATCAAAATTCTATCTGAGTATCTCTTATTTTTGACAGGAAGTGCACATATTTCGAGAAAAATAGATCCCAATCCGTATCCCTATTTTTAGCAGTTTCACGAAATCGAGCATATCTTTTGGATACAGAGTCAGATTTTCACGAAACCAGTGGCGTTGGAAAGATTGTTCTCCCAAATTTTCTGTGGTGAAATAATTTTGAGGTAATTTTATTAGATTTATCAGGTACACTCAATCAAAGTCAACCCTTCTTTGCAAACTTCAAACGGTCATAACTTGTGCAAAATTTACTCAATTTTCACAAATATTTTTTTGAAATTGCATAGAATTTCATATAGAATCTGATCATAATATTCAATCTGCTATACCTAATCATTATTATTAGATTTTTTCATATTTCTCATTTTTTCACCTAAACAAGTTAAGCGCTTTTGGTCAATTGATTTATTTTTGGCTAACTATTTGAGTTTTGGTGGAACTAATCAACATTTTACAGCTTTTTATCACTCAAACAGAGAAAATGGGTTTCTCTAACATGTTCATGCAGGACGAGCTTTGAAGAAATTGACAAATCTGTCTCACTAAGTCTTAGAAACATATTGCCTTCTTAAGAGATAATTGAACAAATCATTTCAACAATCTAAGTCTTAGGAACATACTGCTTTTCTTAAGAGACAATGGACATGTATGCGAAAACACCTCAATTTTCTAAGGGACAATGGACATGAATGCCAAACACTTCAATTTCATAAGGGACAATTGACAACTACAAATGTGTGTGTGCCTAATTTAGTTGCATCTTATTTTTTCTTATAACGGGACAATTGAACCTTTGTTTGACGTGTTTGCTCTTACATTTCAGTACTTCCTTTAGAAGGGCCTGCTTTTGGATTGCATTTCATCCAAAAGGGATGACCCTAAGCGGAGTTTTCCTTTGAACCACTATATAAGAGGGATAAGGCGAAAACGAAGTCCTAACTGACGTCAGCCTTACCTTGTGGTGCCAAACTGAAAAGAGGTGTACTAACTCTTTGTGGAAATGATTTTCACATTGAGTGAAGTGTTTGATACTCTTAGTAGGATTGGTTAAAGCTTTTAGTAGCTTGTCACATTTCTCGTAAGGCATTGGTCCCTCAAAGTTACTAAGAACCATTCTAGATAGAGACTACCTGATCTATCTCTGAACGTTGCGGTAATCATCAGTGCAAGGGGAATCAATTTAAGCCCTTAAGATACTCACCATTGGCTCCCTTGAGAAGAGATAGTATTCCCTTGGCCATAAAGCTCTTGTGACATACTTGAGCTTTCCAAGGGGAGGGTGAGATATCCCTACCTATTTTCTCTCGCAAAGATATAAAATATCTGACACCTTTATGGAATGATATTTTTATCGACGGAGTATTAAGCTGTGAGTTGATCTACTACAATGAAGCCTTGTCTCTAGGGATAAAAAGTGCTTGTTATTGATTGTAATTGTCTTATACTTGTGGAAACATTGGGCTTTTTTGTGAGCCTCAAACATACACTATCTGTTGTGTCAGTCCTTTTTTGACCACTTGTTTGTTGTGTTTTCTCTTGCCAAAGATAAATCCAATCAGAACCATAACCAAATCTGTCAAATTTGCCTTTAAAAACATCAGACCCTACTTCAGCGCCTTTGGTATTACAGCAGCTTGCCCTTGGTGGTATAGTAGCTCGCTTTTGGTCACCATAGCTCGCCTTTGGTATAGCAGTACCTCACATTTGGTAACTCAGTCCATCACCTTTGGTATTACAGTAGCACGCTTTTGGTTGCACAGTCCTGCGCCTCTGGTCAAATAGTATAGCACCTTTGGTCTAGTTACTTGTGCATCAGAATTTGTCTTTTCTCAAAGCACAAGCAGAATCTCAGCATTACCTTTTTGTCCTAGTGTATTCCATGGTAACCACTAGGCTCCAACAAACTATGAAGTCCAAGCAAGTTGTCCCTAAAAAGTGCAAATCGCCTCCTCATACACCATAATTAGGCCGTCTCAATATTACTCCCAAGGTTACTCCTAGAACACCCACGAAAAGATCTACCAATTCTCCCAATGTGCCGCACCTTGACCACCCTAGCACTCCTCAAGAGGGTAGAGTCCCTTTGGTAAGTACACCTCACTATACCACTGACATGCCTCTGAATTTTGTCCCACAAGGTTATACTGTAGATCTAGCCCCATCTCAAGAAGAGCGACACTTTGAAATGGGTCAATCCTCTCAAGAAGATGGGCAAGATCTTGGTGAATTCATATAAATTCCAAGAGTTGTAGCCACCTTTGACAAAATCCTTAACGAGAACCAGGATCATTTCTTTCGCTTGCTAGCAGAGAAAGGAGCCAAATTACCTCAAGATTTTGATTTATCCAATCTCAAGGAGACAAACAACACCCTAGATGCCATACAAGTAGTGCAAAGCATGTCAACAGTGACCATGCCTTTACCTGAACAAAGCTTAAAAGGAAGAACGATTAAAAATCCCCTTTTTCAAAACCCAACAGGAAAGAGGGTCATTTCACCGCTTCTGACTCCTATGGAAATCTACAAACACCAACAGGAGACTCTACAATGTCAAGCGAAGATAGCTAAGCAAGCCACCTTAGCTCAATCAAATATACAACAAACTCCTAAAATTCCCACACCCATCGCAAGTGGAATTTTGGTTACTCCTTCATGAATAGGTTTCCCACCCAATTACAATCTGGGGAACAACTATGTAGCCATGCAACAAGGGTCTCAACACATACCACCTCCCATATCATCAAAACTCCACATATCTCAACCAATTAGAGTCATGCAGCCCCCCCCACAAAATTCTTCTACACTCATCCCCAATCAACCATCACAAATCACTTCTACCTATGTCCCTCCTCCACTATGTTCATCCTCGTTAAATTTCTTTCACACATTGTCTAGCCATCCTCAACATTCCCAACATCAAGTTTCCCAAACCTATGTGCCGCCATCGCAACCTAATCAAACACACTTTAGCTTTCCTCCACCCAATTCTTTTCTTCAACCATCACAAAGCCAACATTCTTACCTAGCGCTGCCTCCACCTCTTCCAAATCAAAACATCCAAGTCCAACCCAATCTGAACCAAATGTACAACACATACAACCCCAACCAATCTTACGACCCTTATAATACCAACGCTCATGGCTTACACTACAATCTTCCGTATGGGCAGCAACAACCACTTCTAGGACAACAAGAGATGTTTCCAACCCCTCCCACAACAATAGAGCTAAAAATCATGGAAGTTCAACAACAGCTATCTGATCTTACATTTGGCCACACCAAGAAGACCTTCTCTTTAGAGGAAGTGTGTCCTTATCCTTTTGATCGGTCATTACCTATGATCCCTTTTCCTCAAAATTTTACTATTCCTAAGTTCGATAAATACAAAGGAAAAGGTGACCCAAAAGACCATCTCAGGGAATTCTATCTTGCTTGCTTCGAGGTTTCACATAATGACACATACCTTATGCGTCTCTTTCCTCACAGTCTTGGAGGTCAAGTAATAAAATGGTTCTCACACTTGCCTACGGGTATCAAATCTTTTAACAAGCTAGCAGAGAAATTTGCCACCCATTTTTCTTACAACGCAGAGCATGAGATTTCCATGATTGATCTATGCAACAATAAATAGAAAAATAGTGAAACTTTCATTTCTTTCCTTCAACGATGGAGACAAATGGCTAGCAAATTCCCTTTCAAGATTTCAGAGAAACAACTTGTTAGCATATTTGTACAGAACCTCAACCAAGAGTTAGGTTTTCATTTGCAAATTCTTAGTGCTACAACCTTCGACGAAATCACATACAAGGGAATCAACATTGAAAAGGCCCTCATTGCTAAGGGTGTGGTCAAAATCTTCAAAGAAACGAAAGACAATGCTCCTCATCAACAATCGAGTGATAAACCCAAATATTGGAACAAAAACAAAACGTGGTCAACGATGGTATGGTCGACTCTAAACATGTCCAAACGTTGCAAACGCCGCTGCAACTTTCCAAACCAAGTCAAGCTCCACCTCAACAACAGTAACAACAAAGGCAACCTTATCAAAACCAACAGTAACGACAACAAGAGCGGCCTCAACAAGATTACCCTCCGCGGCGTCAATTCACTCCCTTGGGAGAGCCCATAGAGATAGTCTTACAAAAGATTTTACAGAAATGCCTCATCACCTTACCCAATGCTCCCCCATATGGTGAACCTGTTTACAAAACTGTGTGGTATAGAGAAAATGAATACTGTGAATTCCATAGGAGAAAAGGGCATAGAACCGCATCGTGCATGAAACTCAAGCACCTAATCCAAAATCTCATCGAAGGCAATCAAATATCTCTACAAGAAGATCCACTAGCTCAACACACGAACAAAGATCTTGACATGTACAAGGAACCATTCCCTCATCATGGTCCACCTCCTCCTTAGGATAGAGGTAAAGGTATCAATCATGCTTCTACTTCCTTTGATTCCATTGTAGGGCATTTTGAAGAGAGTCGAGTGTCTACCCTCACAATCAAAGGCAAATCTATGGATTGCACTGTTACAACTCGTCGTGGTCGTGTCACCATTCGTGGTCCTACACCCAGTCTTCCGGCTCAATCTGATTATAATCTTGTCAAACATCTAGGGAAAACACCAACACAGATCTCTATCTTGGACCTTCTATGGTCATCACCTGCACATAGAGTAGTGCTAGAAAAAGCCCTCCAAGAGTCTTTGGTTCCTAACAACATAGCGGTCATGGATTTCCAAGTTATAGTAGGTAACATTTCTTTGCCCTACAATGTGGTCTTCTATGAGAAAGATCTCCCATCCCATGATCCGTGTCACAATGATGCCCTTCATATTGAGGTTCTCATCCATAAGCGCAAAATCAAATGTATACTCATAGATGGTGGTGCTGGTCTCAACATCTGTTCTTTAAAGTTACTTAAGCAATTGGGATACTTTGAAGATCATGTCAACACTGATCAAAGTATTACAATCAAGGGATATGATGATGCTGAACGTCGTTTAGAAGGTATTATCCACTTGCCTATACAACTGGGCCCCGTTATGTTGGAAACTAGGTGTCAAGTCCTTGATATTGAGCTGCCTTACAACATTATCCTAGGTCATCCATGGACCCATGCAATGAAAGTTGTCCCCTCCACATACCATCAGTCCCTAAAGTTCCCCTTCAATGGTACGGAGATAACTATCCCAGGAGACCCCAATCCTTTTGAGTTATGCCGTGTCTTGCAAGGCAGTTATAAGAATTGCAACCAAGTGCCTAACAATACAAAAGCCCTTGAATCCCCACTATATGTTGATCCTAAAACTCTGACATCAGCCTCTACAAGTGAACCTAATCCTATTCCTGCAATCAAAGCACACATCCATGATATAGGCTTTGGCACTTATGATATCTCCAAATCTTGTTGTGTAGGGCGGATGCCTTTGTCTCCCAAATCTTACAGCCAACCACCCATTGCCAAAGTTGCCAAAAAAGTAGCTATTCCTCCCCCAACATTCCTAACCCAATTTCAACAGGGACGGTTATTGGAGGAAGAAACTATTGAGGACATTTTTTCTTGGCTCTATAAAGAGAAAGAACTGGTCACAATACCAGTCAAGCAATATGGCAATAGCTTAAGGATAGTAAAAAACATGGGCTATAAAGGCAAAGGTGGCCTTGGGAAACAGAATCAAGGCAATATGGAACCCATCATTGTGACAAAGAAACTAGACAAGAAGGGGTTAGGATTTGGTAAGAAGGTACCGCGCGCCTTGGACATCGAGTATATTCTCGACAAGGTAGCTGAAACTTTTCCCGTTGATTCGACATCTATTGAGGATATCATTGATGACTCTTCCCTCCATATGACCAACCTATTTGTAGAATCCTCCATTTTTACGCTATCCTCCGTATCCTTAACCTCCACCACAAACACCTAGAATGTCACACTTGTCTACCCTGAACTTATCGATTGGGACCAACAAGGGTCCCCCGTTATAGATGTATTTCAGAATGACGAAGCTATAGCTAAGTTTATGGGACTTCGGGAAGGTATCCCTCTTGGTGATCATAAAGCAGGTTTTGTAATGGAACTAGAGCCAACAGCTTATTTTGGTGAGAATGTCAAAACCTCCAGTCGCAAAAGTAAAAATAAAGAAAGATCTCTAGGTGAAGACCACACTGTGGCACCTCCCGATCACAAAATAGTAAAAACAAAGGACGTATCCAAAGGTGAAAACCCAACTGTGGCACCTAAGGATGGAGGATTTGACCTTCCCCTACCATCTAAGTATCAAGAGAAGTCAGCTCTCCTAGTGGAAGATTCTATAGAGCTAAACCTTGGCACAGAGCAAAATCCAAAGACCACATTCCTAGCAGCATCATTATCAGAAACAAAGCACAGGAATCTTAACACATTCTTCTTACAGAGAACCATCAACTTTGCGTGGACCTATGCTGATATGCCAGGGTTAGACCCTAAGCTAGTTGTTTACTATCTCACTGTTGATCCAAAAGTTAAACTAGTCAAGCGAAAGTTGAGGAAGATGCACCCATAGATAGCTTTCTTGGTAAAAGTGGAAATACAAAAGTTATTAGATGCAAAGTTCATATGACCTATTGACTATTCAGACTGGGTCTTAAACATTGTACTTATGTCTAAACCCAATGGGCGCATCCACATGTGTAATGATTTTAGAGATCTTAATAAAGCATGTCCCAAAGATGACTTTCCATTACGAAACATTGATATTATAGTAGACTTGACAGCAGGTCATGAAATGCTTTCTCTCATGGATGGATTCTTAGGCTACAATTAGATAAGGATAGCAGAAGAAGATCAACATCAAACAACTTTCACTTGTCCTTGGGGTAATTATTGTTGGTGCGTCATGCCGTTTGGTCTAAAGAATGTAGGAGCAACTTATCAGAGAGCAATGACAGTGATATTCCACGATCTATTTCATCATATCATGGAGGACTATGTGGATGACATACTAGCTAAATCTTCTAGGGCAGACCACATATAGGTTCTAGGATAGATCTTTGATAGGCTCGAGAAATACGAAGTAAGACTCAATCCAAAGAAGTGTGTCTTCAGGGTAACATCAGGGAAACTATTGGGATATATTGTATCTTGTAGAGGCATCGAAGTGGACCCCACAAAAGTAAAGGTGATAGTGGAGATGCCTCCACCAAAGAACCTCAAAGCATTAAGGAGTCTTCAGGGAAGGTTGCAATCCATCAGGTATTTCATCTCACAGCTAGCAGATAAATGTCAACCATTTCAACACTTACTCCGAAAGGATGTCTCATTTCGATGGGACGATAAGTGTCAAGCAACATTTGATCAGCTCAAAGAGTATCTAGCTACACCTCCTGTATTGGTTCCCCCAGTTGCGGATAAACCCTTGATATTATACATCTCTACTACAACTTCGGCCCTAGGGGCCTTGCTAGCACAACATGATGAATCAGGAAAAGAGCATGCAATTTATTATATTAGTAGAACCTTGGTGGGATACAAACTGAATTATTCACCAATGGAAAGGGCTTGTTTAGCAGTAGTGTTTGCTTCCCAAAAGCTGCGGCATTACATGTTGAACCAACACACAAATATTATAGCCAAAATTGATCCCTTGAAGTATCTACTTGCAAAAGTAGCCCTTACAGGCAGACTAGCTAAATGGGTCATGATCCTTAATGAGTTTGACATTGAGTATATGGATCGTAAAGCAATCAAAGGACAAGCTCTAGTAGATCAACTAGTAGAAGCACCCATGACTGATACACACCCTATGGTAGCAGACTTTCTGGATGAGAATCTATTCATGCTATCTAACTCAATAATGTGGAAGTTGTACTTTGATGGTTCCTACACATAGCATGGATCAGGGGCTGACATTTTATTCATCACACCTCAAAATGACTATATTCCAAAGTCATATCGGCTGACATTTCCTTGTACCAACAACATTGCCGAGTATGAAGCACTCCTCATAGGTCTCAATACAACAGTTCAATGAGACATCACAGAATTACAAATATATGGAGACTCACAACTAGTCATTTGCCAAGTCACAGATGAGTACCAAACAAAGGATGAAAAGTTGGTCCCCTAAAAGCAACTAGTGGATGCCTATAAACCACACTTTTCTAGCATCACATTTGGGCAAATTCCACGAGAGCATAACAAAGCTGTAGATTCTATGGCTTCTGTTGGGTCACTAATTGACATGCCTACTAATACACAGAAATGTGAATTCTTGATCGAGCAATTGTTGATACCAGCCGTCGATGTTCCCGTTACTGAAATCATCTGTGAACTTGTTGGTCCCAATTCCCCATGGTATGAAGATATTTATGAATACCTTAAACACAATACCTTGCCCTCTAACCTATCATCCACCCAACGCAAAACCTTTATTCGTCGATCCTCTCGTTACACCATTTTGGGTGATACACTATATCGTCGGAGTCTCGATGGTATCCTCTTACGATGTCTTAATATGGAAGAAGCCGACGCTACCTTACGAGACATACACGAAGGTGTCTATGGAGCACATTCTACCGGTCCTAATCTCGCTAAGAAGATACTCAGAACAGGGTACTACTGGCCTACAGTAGAGCAAGATACTGCACAGTTTGCTAAGAAGTGTCTACAATGCCAGTAGCATGGAGATTTGATTCACGCACCAGCTCATGAATTACAGCTTGTGACAACTCCATGGCCTTTTTCTCAATGGGGTTTCGACCTCATAGGACAAATCCACCCATCCTCTTCCAATGGCCACAAGTTCATCATTACCGCCACTGAGTACTTCACAAAGTGGGTCGAAGCCATTCCCATGACCTATATCACCGGTAAACAAATAGCCATGTTCATCCTTAATTACATCATATGCCGGTATGGTATTCCCCAAGCCATTGTCATTGATAATGGGAGACCATTCAAGAATCAAGATGTCCGTGCCTTATGCACACAATACAATATCCAACATTTCTTTTCAACTCCCTACTATCTGCAGAGTAATGGCCAAGCTGAGGCTTCCAATAAAACCATTCTCAAATTCCTCAAGAAAACAGTCAATGAAGCTGGTCGTGATTGGCACTTGCAACTCAATCCCGCCCCATGGGCCTACCACACTAGTATCAGAACACCAATTGGTGCCACATCTCATGCCTTGGTCTATGGCTCTGAAGCCATCCTACCTATAGAGGTTGAGATCCCATCCCTTAGAGTATCTATGCAGGACCTGATCGACGAAGAAGAGTATCACACTTCCAGATTAGTTGAGCTAGAACTACTAGATGAAAGGCGCCTTGCCACACTTAATCATCTCCATGTCTATCAAAACTACCTCCGGCATAATTACAACAAAAAGATCAAAGAAAGATGGTTTCAAGTTGGTGATCTTGTACTTAAAGAGAATCAGAGAAATCAAGCAGACCGAGAAAAGAAGGGCAAGTTTGAGCCTAATTGGTTAGGTCCCTTTATTATCACAACAACATATGGATCAGGAGCTTATACTTTAGCTACACCTGACAACATTCCTCTAGATGAGCCACTTAACAGTGTCCACCTTAAGAAGTTCTATGCCTGATCCTCAGAGTATTCCAAAAAAAAAAAAAAAATCTAAAACAATCCGTCCTCTGGTGAAAACCTAGCAAACAGGCGCCTTGGATAAGTACCATAGTGAAAACCTGGCAAACAAGCGCTATGTGTAGAGTCAACATCCATCATCTATCGTGTTCTGTCCACTCCATGTCCAGTGCACAAGGCACGCACTTCATCCATCCATCCATAATAAAACCATTGACCTTGTTTGCATTTCCATCTCCCTATCTAGTATAGCTTAGAAATTTGTCAATGTCCATCATCGTCACCCCACATCTTGATCTGTGTCAACTGTGTCAACAGTTTGCACTGTCTGGTCCTAGGTCACAACTTTCTAGGTCTTCTTCGTCAGTCATCCATACAAATTCCTCTACCGGAATGGGGGCAACTCTTTCCTTAACTTGGGTCTAGGATTGGTGCCTTGTTTGTGGTTCGCAACGCGCTCTTCAATCTTTTCTCTTTTCCGCCGATAGCATCCTTTAACGAACACATCGCTCCTATGATAAGGCTGTTATCTTCTGAACGCTTTTTCTACATCATCACATCCACCAGAACTACATATTATCATCTTCTCAATCTTAAAGTACCTTGATCCCATGGATATGGGTATGTAAGCAGTTTGGACTACGAAGGAAGTATCCAGTACTTAGGTACATAAGATCCCCTCCTCTCCACCTCGATCCATCTCATCACTCTATCCAAAACTACATATTTATCATTTTCATCTTTCATCGTAATGTGCCTTGATCCCATGGATATAGGGTATGTAGGTAGTCTGGAATACGAAGGATGTATCCAGTACTCAGGCACACATGATCCATCATTCTCCACCCACCCCAATCCATTAGCACTGTCATCCTTCTAGTCTTCCATTTGTCAAAATCCATTCACCTCGACTTGACTAACTCAAGCAGCAAGCTAGCACATCCATTCAAAGAAAAAGTCCTTAACAAACCTGAAGCAAAGCAGCTTCCTTCCAAAGTCATCTACTATCCTGCATACCGATTGCCAACACCAGCTAAATCCAGCTTAACCAAAGCACCAGATCAACAAGCTTGTATTGTGCAAAGTGTTCCATGATCGAGACAAACACACGCGTCTCCTGCGACATGTGGCATTTCCTGCAGCGAGACATTGTCTTTTTAGGTAGATAGCACCCTTTAACGGACACAGATTTCCTATGATAAGGATGTTATCTTTCCTATCCAATCTATCATGAGCAACCTCTTTGGCAAGAGAATATGTTGGCTGTATGTTTACTTTGTAAGTCAGTCAATTTGTGTTATGGTTTATCTTTTGTTCCTTAATCTATTACCTATTCAAGGCTACCTTGGTTTATCTATAATCTTGGTACGTTGCGATGCAGTACGGATTGGGGGCATAGTCATTGCTTTTGTGTGTCGTGTTTGAGGAATGATCTTTAGCATCTTTCTTAGCATTCTATTTATCTTGTGTGTGTTACAACCTAGCATCTTACATATTAATAATTCTTCTTGCATTCACATGTATTGAAGTTTATTTTATGTTCAAAGACTATGGCTCATTCACATGTACCAACAAGGTCATATTATGTCTAAGGGATCTAAGATCAAACCACTTGCTTGTAGAGTCAACGTCCATGCACTTAGATATCACAACACCTTGGTCTTTTATACCTTGGTAGCAAACTATCCACGTGCTATATCAAAAATAAGGATTGCTCTTTATAAACATTTGTGAAACCATTGCAACAAGCTCATCCATTTACACCATCCATTTTTCCATGGCCTTGTATAGTTTTTCAGGCAATGATCGATCAACAGTCTTTCTCTCATGTTCTCTCCTATCTCCTTTCTTCTATCTATCATCAATCCAGCCTCGTCTATCTCCAACAAAATCTTCTAGTCGAGCGTCAACACAGTTCTTCTATCACTTCCCTATCTTTCCTCTCGAGGGGGCACCCTACGCCAGCTACGCTGGGGCAACTAGCTACACTGGGACATCAAAAAGTGTATCATGTCTTCAACTATCGATTTCTTTGAAGCAACGCTGTAAACTGCATTGCATCAAAGAGGGGCAAAATGTAGACACCCTAAAATGACCATGTCTTTGAATCACTTGCATTTCGTCTAATCTATAGCATCACCTGCATTTCAACATTAATTAAATAATCTAATTATTTAATTAATTTCATCAAATTCTTCCAAAACTTCAAAATTCAACATTAATTAAATAAGTCCCCTTTATTTAATTAATTTCAGCAAAATCAACCTTATTCTTCCATTAATTAAATAATTTATATTATTTAATTAAATCATTATCCTCTTTCAAATTTCAAGTCTCTATTAATTAAATAATTTATATTATTTTATTAAATCATTATCCTCTTTCAAATTTCAAGTCTCCATTAAATAATTTATATTATTTAATTAAATCATAATCTTCTATTCCTCTCTCATGCACAATCAATTAAATAATTTTTTTTTTTTAATTTCAGTTATCTTCCAATTCCTCTTAAAATATCTTGTTAACTCATGTGCACAAACAGTTTTATTTTTAGAACTCTAAAAAAGGCAAAATTACAAGTTGAGTTATCTATTCAATCAATCTTATTTTCATCATATCTTAATAAAAATATCCTTATGGATTGACACATGTTGTGTGCACATTCATCATGGTTATTTGATTTATCTCCTCCGTTGATTCTTCTAAATTATTTGGACCATTGATCGATCTTCATTGAAACCTATATAAACCCCCCTCATCTCCTTCACAATCTCTCTTTGATCACTTTTTCTTAGGCATACTTAACAACGCTTTGAGCATACATCACATCGATTGAGCACCTTTACGATCTTTTGACATTGATCTTTGAGCACTACACTTGCTTGTTGCAACTATGGTTTCGCAGCAATATTGAGCAATCCACATTCAATCCAAAGGGAACAATACAAATCTCGGTAAAAGCTTTCATGTTTCATTGATTATTATTAATGGCTTTTATTTAGATCGGTTCTCTTTATGTTATTGGGTTTTTGATTTGTTTAGTTTTATCTTTAGTCAATTTCCTCATACACAAGTTCTCATTCATTGTTGATATTTGGTGTGTATATCAGCAGTATCAACCTTTGGAGGCAATATTTCACACAACTGGTGACTCTACAAGTGAAGAATCTACTGGTTCAAGTAGTTCAGATGCTCAAAGAATACGAAGGATCAACTTTGGTGATTTTTCATGCTCTTCTTCTTCATGGGAAGCCTTCAAAACCACCTGGTGTTCTACTGGTATGAGTTTATTTTCCAAAATTAGACCTAATTTTTCTTGTTTTTAATGAATATTTCATGAAATACCAGCTCATTTCCATGTTCTAGCATGACAAACTATCAAGGAAAGTATGTTCCTTTACCTCCTTTTCACAAAAATGGAGTTTTAGAGCCTTCTCAATACCCATATCAGATTGAAAACGTTGCTGGTTTCATCCCAAACAACCATGTAACAGTAGGATATCAACATGCATATCATGCTTACCTCCCACCCACCCCTGCTTAGCCTTCTTAGTAGCTTATCCACGCCTATAATTAGCCACAAGAAGGTTGTTTTTATCCTCACTAGCATGTTTACCCTCCTAGCCAACCTCAGGATGTTGAGAGCATGAACATTCAAGATATTGTGTTAGATTTTCAAAAATAATTGGATGCTATTGAAAGAGAATGAGAGTATAACATGTAATAGGAAGAGATTGCATATCAAGCCTATCTCCAACAATAGGAAATGGAGGCACAAATAAGGTATGAAGAAGAATGGTTTGCTAAACAGGTTGCAGAAAAAGGAACAAATGAGGCAACTGTTTGCCCAAATCCAAAGGATGGAATCTTAGTCAATATCCTCTATTCCCAGCTTCATAAAAAATCCTCTTACAACCATGGATCAGCCCTTAGAGGAGGAGTTTTTTAGAGTTCAAAATCCCAAGTTTCAATCATGGAAAACTTTCTAAATTAGTAAATAAGTACCCTCATTTTAAGATTCCAAGATTTAAAGGTTCTCATCTTTTGCAAGAGCCCTTACAAGTGCAAAATTAGTCTATGAGCTATCAAGAGCCGTTCATTCAAAATCCTATTCTTCCTCATGCATGTGTAGAGGATGTTGGTTCATGCTTGACACTGGATCCTTTACAATTTGCTTCATTTGATGGGTTTTCTAATACTTTTCATGAGATGAATGAAAGTAGAATGCAAAGGCTACAAGGTAAAAATCTTCAGTTGCAAAGACAACTTGTACAAGGCTCATTGGAGAAGAAACCAAATGAAGAGGAAGATTCAATATCTTTGTTTGATTAGCTACATGGTTTTGTTGACAATGATGAAAAGAGCATGCAAATGCTCACCTTACCAGATGATTTGGAGCAGCAAGAAGACATTAGAGAACATGATGTGTTGCTGGTTCATGAAGACAAGAATGAGGATGAAGCCTCAATCCATATAGAAGAACAAAAGGACAACCCTATTTTGGAGGCTAATAAGATTGCTTTGCATGAATATGTTTATCAAGATGGGCAAGTAACCAAATCAGAACTTATGATTCAAAAGGATCATCTTAATGCTTCATCAAGCCTTCAAGAAGGATGCTATGAATCTAAGGTGAGTCATCTTGTGCAAAAAAGTAAAGAAGATCTTGAAGATGTTTATTTTTGGGATGAGCTAGAGATTTTTTGTGCAAATTTAGATGTCAAACCAACATCTCAGGAAGAAGTTCATAAACAACAAAAGCACTAAGTGGAAATAACTATTTTTCCAAAGGTTTTCACTTAGCAAGATGATAGAACAACATAATGCAAACATCAAACCAACACTAATTGTTTGAGCATGGGTTTGTCAACAGGATGTCCTATTCGACATCTAATCTAGTTGGAAAGCAACAAGGAGAAGCCATTACCTATCATGCTTGTTTCAAAGCATGAAGATGAGCAACAAGAAGAAAAGAGTCAGCTCACTTGTCCACCTCAAAGAAACTATATTTTTAGTCAAAACAAGTGGGTATGTGTTTTTTTCTCTTTCTTGAAGAGATATTACATAAGTTTATTGGATGCCCACCCTTTCCTCACCCATTTTTGGCTGCTTACAAGCATGGAAAGCATTCTCAACTGATCAAGAAAGGCAACTATTTTGTGGAACCAGTTAATGGCTTTGTTTAGACAACCTATTTCATTTATTTAGTTTTAGGTAGGTAGGTTATGTAAGTCTTTCATTTTTAATAAGTGCTGATGCATAGTCTGTTTATCCTATTAGGGGATGGTTTTGTCTTGTTTTCTATTGTTGTGTCCATGTGTTGTTGCTGTTCAATGTTTCTAACAGATAAGTTACAAAGTTTTTTGAGTTCTTTAGGGTCTAAAAGACTCTCTTACCCAATGGATATACTAGGCAACTAGTCCTATGAGTTTTAGCAGGAAAAACTGATGTAGAGGTCACCAAAAATGTTACCTATTTATGTACCTCAGCCCAAACATGCAAGGCTAGGACAACACTATATTTTTTTTTACCTTGGAGAGAGAGACATATAAAAATGACTACTACAAGATACGAAAGGACATCCTAAATCAATGAGGAAGACATCAATCATGACAACAATATACAAAGAAGTAGAAAAAGGAGGGATAGACCTACAAGTAGAGACCTAGATTAGGTGTCTAACACATGAAGAAAAGAAGAAGAGTAGTGTAGGGTAAGAGCTCACTACTGTCTTTAGAAGGCCTACTACCCATGTAGGAGGCCATTCCAGTCATCACCTCTACCAGAATCATGCATCAACTCATTAAGAGTTGCTACAGGGTCTAGATAGGGATGGGAAGGGCATCCTACATGAGTTGGAGACATTCAGGAGCATAAATGAGGATGAAAGGAAGCTACTGTTTCAGATTGCTTCAAATATATTCATTACAACTTGTTTAAGTTCCAGATGATAAAGGTACACAGTTTATTAAATTCACTTATGATTATAAGCAACTGTATTAAGCAATAAATTTTAGGTGTACTTTCCTTATGCATTTGAAATTTTTACGAAAGAATAATAGACATGTCATTGCACAAAATGACTGCTTATATTCACAAGGAAATTATGTTCAAAGTTCCCATACAAGCCGTGGGAATTGACTATAAATGATAAAATGAAAAGAACACATATATATTTGAAACAAGAAACATAGAGAAGAGAAGGGGATCCATCATTGCCTATGAAGATGAATCCCCACTTGTAGCTACACCATCTTCAGAGTTTCTCTAGTTTGACCTCCAGAAGTAGCTGCAAGAGGAAGAAAGAGAGATGCTAGAGCTTAGGATATCCTTCACTCATATATGGTAAAAAGTATCAAATGTACATGTTCCTTTTTCAGAACCATCAAACAGGAAATGAAAGAGATAAAGAACCATCCAGATGCAAACATGTAACCACAAGAAGATGCAAAAAATGAAGACCACATAAGTAGAAGAGAGGGTCCTTGCCTCTATTTTTTCTCTAACTTTTGTTTTGAGTGTGTAGGTATGTGAAGATGTAGCATTAAAAGAAACCTTGTTAGGTCTGAAATAGATTATAAAGACAACCTGACGATGAAATCATGCAAAAGGAGAGGAACAATTCTATTGACTATTTTCAGGCTACAGGACAATCATCAAGCTACAAGATAGTCAAGAGAAGGAACAACAACAATAGATCATAAGGAACAGTCAATACCTTTTAAGGAACATGCAAACTATGAAGGAATAGTGGAGGACTATCAATAGTGGATGATTCATGATGATATTTAGACCAATAGCAAATGCAAGGAGACATCAAAGATCTAGGGAATAATCTTGGTAAGCATCAATAGTCAGCAAGGAGGTCACTTGAGTATTTGCAACAGTCATGAAAAGACTATCCACAATGAAGAAAGCAATCACATAGGGCATGCAGATGCAAGACAGAGGTAATCATACAAGCATACATGACTAAAGTGAAACCATATATACAGGACAATCATCATAGGCTAAAGGAACAATCATGCTTGATAGAAAGGAATAGTCATGCTTGATTGAAAGAACAATCACTATATCAAGTTAGAAACCTCTACAAGAAGGAGAAGCATTCAAAATAGTTACCTTCTCAGACCAACAATAGTATGGAGATGTAGAAGATCAGTAAATTGGTGTGGAAGTAGTTAACCCAGTCCTAGGGACTTCAAACCATGGAAATAGTCATCCAAAAGTGAATAGTATACAATGACAACATCCATAATGTAAAGGAACAACAGGAGGTTGAGATAAATGGGCAACAATATTCATAATGTGAGTTGGAAATGATAAACAAATATAGAAGAAATCATACAAAGAACTCAATATGAATATCTAAGTATACAATAGAAGATACACGACAAAGGTCAGAATGATGCCTAACAGAGGTATGCATGGAAGACAAGTGAATAATAGTATATCTTTCTCAGAAAGGCCTGATAGAGACCTACATAAAAACTAGATAGTAAGCATGATCTTAGAGAAGGTTTAAGCATCATTAGAGCCTCATTGGACAATGGTATTAAGCTAAGGCACAAAAATCAATGTAAGAGAGTAGCACATATTATGAAAGGACAGTCAGCAAATAGAGGGGAACAATCAACAAAGAAAACCTAATAACAATCATGGAAGCTACTAAAAGGTCTATCACAGTCCCATGTTCCTTGACTGTCATAAAAAGTCATCTTGACTATCTTGAAGAAGAGTTACACCATCAAAGCATATTCATGTGTTACATTTCTCCTAGAGCATTCATGATATGACAAAGACAATGCAATGATAGAATAGTCTAGAATAGGGGCTTGACATCTGATGCGACTCCCTGTGTATGACTATATTCCACTCTCCTCAAATGTGGTGAAGCAAGCTAGGAGACATTCATGAAACCCTAGAGAAATTGCAGAACCCTGTCACATGCTTTCTAAAAAACCTATCAACTATCGAGAGGACTCTGTGAAGTGTATATCAAGAGGACTCTTGAAGTGTAGGCATGTCATAGTTCAAAAAGGTCTGTTACCATTTAGTAAGGGCAAAGACCCAGGGTCTAGATTTTGAGATTGTTTCAAGGATCCTATATATCTGCAGAGAAGAAGATAGAGCTCCCATGAAGCAAAAATATGGAGTTTCGACTGAGATGTAGGATTTTCTACAACAAATCTGTTGCAAAGAAACCCTTATAAGTAGAGTATAGAATGGATAAAGTTTAGAAGGGAGTCTTACAAGATCTATTTGTAAGTTGTATGAGGGGTATAAATAGTTTTCAACAGGACAATGGTGTAAAAGAGATATTGGACACAACATATTTGACCATAATGAAAGCTTTAATAGTATCATGATAGTCCAAAGATGACAAGCTTGCCATACAGTATACAAAGGAAGCACAATAAAGCAATAAAACAAAATTTCCTTGCACTTTTTTCTCAAATCAATAAAGCAGAGAAGTAGAGTGTTTTACTATTTTCCCAAAAGAATCAATAAGAGAAAAGAATGATGGTTACTAGTAGTGAAGGAACAACGAAACAAAGAAGAGATCCATTGAAGAAGAAACTATGTTATAAGCTCCATGGTGGTGCCTCTAGAGTAGCAGAGCAAAGGAATGAAAGATCAAAATAATGATCGGTTAGGGTTTCGAAATCCTTTTTGATTATAGAGATGCCCTAATTTTAGTTGAGCAGAGATAGAGGCTTCTAAAGTCTTTTCTTCCCCTTTGATAAATAAATGAAATAACATCATAGCCCATGGTCAAACACTTACCTAGCATTTAGGGTCAGCCAAAGAACCATCATAATCCCATGAACGATAATGTGATAAGTATTTGAAATTAAAAAAAAAAAAACATTATCATCTTTTATCCTCTTTGCATGATCAACAAATAATCATTGTCCACTTTAGCAAATATTAAGGTAAGTAAATATAATCTACCTTAATACTTGTTAAAGTAAGCTAATAAAATAAAATTATAGCTACAATAACACTTATTAAGGTAGTTAATGAATATAAATTGCCTTAAATATTTGTTAAAGTAAAGTTGTAATTGCCTTCAAAAGATGCAAGAGGGAGATAAGACCAAGTCAACAGGAGGTATAAGGGCATGCAAAGGGGAGATTTTTTGTAGTTTACTTAGAATTTTAAGTCAAACTATGCTATTTTAAGAGGTCTACTTGGTCAAGTGGAAATATGAGGGGAGTTCAAGGCTAAAATCACTCAAGACGGAGTAATTTTGAACCCTCAAATGTAGGCTTTTTTGCCTTTCTTGCCCAACAACTAGGAGTTTATTGATTTGGTTGAGGGTTTCTTTTCAACCATCTCATGCATCAGAGGAGAGTTCAGTTTGAGTGGAGTTAATTTCCCCATTGTTTGGAGAGGATTTTTGTAGTAAAAGAGAAAGCACAAGATGATTTTTTCTTAGTTCTTACTAGTTTTCCTTTGCAGACAACAAAGAAAACTTCTGTATTGTAACTCATCAGCAATATTTTCATATAGAGCAACAACATTATTTACAACATTTTAAAGATATTCTTGTAACGTACTCCTATTATTTCTCAATAAAGAAGTGTGTTACTTTCTCAGATACATGTGTTATGTGATTGATTGAATTATATTGATGAGAAGTTTTACTGTGATTTTAAACAAATCCTTCTAAATTTTTTGTCTCATTCATTGAACTTGATACAAAAAGCAATTGATTCATACAGGTTGTAGGTTGAGTTAACCATGTTTTCAACTTTTGTAGTTGTGAAAGATCTTAGTTTTCCTTCAAAGAAGTAGAAAAGATTCCATCCTTCCTATGAAATATTTATGTATGAACATTGTTCAGGCTGAGTTGTGTAACGAAGTCCTTTTTGAGAGAGAATTGTGAGTCAAGATAGGAAGAATAGAACTTAAACTTGGTACATCACCTCCTAGGATCTAAATTTCATTTACATAGCAATCTTTTTATCCCTTTTCCTCATCAAAGCAATAGTTCTAGGAGGTATTTCAAGGGAACCAACTCTTCTAGAGGTTCACCTTCACCATAAACAACCCACAGTCTGAAGATGATCCCATGTTTCACAGGATTGTTGAGCTTCACGCTTGACAAGGGTACAATTCTCGTGTCAATAGTTATACGGCTCCTAAAACTCCTCCAACAGAACATATTGGTAAGAAAGAATGTGAAAACAATGCTAAAGCTAAGAATGAAATTCTATGTGGATTGAAAAATAGTGAATTTGTTAAGGTGATGCACTGAAAGTTTGCTAAGGTTATCTGGAAAAAACTTCATAGCATTTATTAAGGAGACGATAAGGTAAAACAAGCTAAGCTACATGTATACAAAGGCTAGTTTGAAAGTCTGAAGATGAAGGAAGAATAAAACATTGCTAACTATCTGCTCCGAGTGGATGAAATTGTCAATGTAATCAGAGGACTTGGTGAAGAAATGAAAGGATTGGTAATTATAAAGAAGGTTTTGAGATCCCTTCCCCAAAGGTATGATTTAAAAGTTTCTACTATTGCAGAAGATAGAGATCTACATATGTTCACAATGGATGATTTGTATGGATCCCTTACTGTTTATGAAACGAGGAATGTGAGTAAGGAGACATCTAAGAAGGAAGTTGCTTTCAAAGCATCTAAGAAAGAAAATAATGATGCATCTAAGCCAATCGATGGGTCTGATGATGGGGAAGACAACTTTCTGAGAAAGTTGAAGAAGGGATCCGACAAGTATAAAGGTAAGTTACCTTTCATATGCTTTAATTGTGGCAAAGTGGATCACTATGCTTCTAAATGTCCCTTTAGAGAAAGTGAAAATAGTGATCAACATAAGAGTCATAAGGAGTACAAAAAGAAGAAATTTCACAAGCATAAGAAGACCCTCTATTCAAAAGAGAACAATAGTTTATTAGAAGAATGTAATCATTGTTCATCTAAAAGTGATAGAGAAGAAGCCCTATTTATGGCAATGGAGGTTTTAATAAATGAAGACAACCTTGTAGGAGATGGTGAAGAAATGCTATATCCTCATGAAGACGAATGTGAGGTAGATCTAGAAGAACTCATCTATGCCCTAGATGATTTGAAATCTGTGAGGAAAGAAAATGAGAAACAAAAAGCAGAACTTGAAGAATATGAGGAGATGATTGTAAATATGAAAGTTCAAGTAGAAGAAGGAAAAAGAATTACAGAATTTGTGACATCTGAGCTGAAAGAAAAATCAAAAGAATGTCAGAATATTGAAGATGAAATTGTGTCTCTAAAGGAGGAATTGGAAAAGCTAAATTCTTAGTTAAACAAAAGTTTGAAATTTATAAAAAGCTCTGAGATATTAGATGAAATGATAAATAGTCAAAGAGTATCATTTAACAAGTCTATCTTGGATATGATGATTAAAATGCAAATTCTACAACACCTCCTAAGAAGACAAATACAGACAAGTCTGAGTCAAATATAGAAGCCCCAAAGAAGACTGAAAATAGGAAAGAAAAAGAAGATGTCTTTGTCAAAGTCAACAATCAAAAGAGGAGATTCAAAGGACCAAATCCTTCAAGACAAGCATACATGACCATGTTCAATTACCCATTCTCTGGTTACTGTTTCTTTTGTAACCAATATGGTCATATGGTTATTGATTGTAAATCTAGTGCAAGAAGAAATGACTTTGTGAGCAAGAATCCATTTTCACCCTTGGTTGATTTCAATGTCATATGCTACATGTGCAATAACTTTGGGCACATAGAAAGATTTTGTAGAAGTGGTTTTATGAAACCTCCCAGACATATAAGTGAAGTGGATGTTCCCTTTAAGAAAGAAAAGAAAGTGGACATTCATGCTAATCAGGACAATGAATCTAAGAAGGAATGGAAAATGAAGAAAGGAGATCATGAGTCTAAGAAATCAATGATCTTTCAAACTGCATTTCATTCTCAACGTCAAGGAAATCCATGGGTGATTGATATTGGATGCTTTAGTCACATGACTAGAGATAGAAGCAAGTTCATCAACTTGATGAAGTGGAATGGTGGTTCAATTAAGTTTGGTAATAATACATTTGCTAAAATTTGTGGAAAGGGCACTCTAAGCATTAATGGGAAGAAAAAGACAAAAGATGTTCTATATGTTGAAGGCCTAAAGCATAACCTACTAAGTGTGAGTCAGATGTGTGACAAAGTTTACAACCTTATCTTTCATGCTCAAGGATGCGAGATTAGAAAATCAAGCACTGGAAAGCTTGTTGCAGAGGAAAGTAGGACTGAAAACAACCTATTTAATCTCACTGAGATCAAAGGGAGAAACTATCTTTTAGGACAAACAGATGAGAGTTGGTTATGGCATAAAAGGATGGGTCATAGAAATTTTGATTATTTGGTGAAGATCAGTTCCAAGCATGCTGTGAGAGATATGCCTAAGATTGCAAAGCCTTCAAGCATTTCCTACAAAAAATGTCAACAAAGAAAGCAAACAAGGAAAAGATTCAAGAAAAAGGAGTATTCATCTACAATGCCTTTGGAGTTGATTCATACAGACCTATGTGGACCTACAAAAACAAGAAGTCTGCAAGGTGAAACGTATTTCATGTTGCTCATTGATGATTTTTCTAGAATGACTTGGGTTACTTTCTTAAAAGAAAAATATGAAGCTTTTGAGAGGTTTAAGATTTTCAAATCCTTGTTTGAAAATGAAATTGTTTCTAAAATCAAATGTTTGAGGTATGATAGAGGTGGAGAATTTACTTCTAATGAATTTGACGAATTCTGTGAAAAACATGGAATAAGGAGACAATACTCTCCTGCAAGGACTCCTAAAAAAATGGAGTATTTGAAAGGGAGAATAGAACAGTTCAGGAGATGGAAATAACAATATTGAATGAAGCTAAGCCACCTGATGTGTATTGGAAAGAAGTAATCCATACTGCTGTCTATATTCTTAATAGAGGACATATAAGAATAAATGACACAAAGACTCCATATGAATTGTGGAAAGGCAGACCTACATCTGTCAAGTATTTCAAAATATTTGGAAGTAGATGTTATATCAGAAGAGATGAAGACAACTTGGGTAAGTTTGAATCAAGGTCTAATGAAGGAATTTCTCTTGGCTACTCAACAAAAAGCAAGGCATACTGATGCTACAATAAGAGACTGTAGAAGATAGTTAGATTGCAAATGTTAGAATTGATGAAGACCTACATCATTCAACATATGATAGAGAAAATTGTTTAGATGAATCAGTCTACACTAAAGAAGAAGGTGAAGTTTCAAAAGAAGAATTAGAAAAGGAAAACACAAAGACACCTACAAAATATGTTCAAAGAAATCATTCTGAAAATCAGATTCTTGGAAATAAGGATGATGGTATTTTGACAAGAAGAAGATTGGCAAATATGAAAGAACAAGTCAATTTTTCTTTATTGTCTAAAATTGATCCTTAAAGTTTTGTAGAAGCTAGCAAAGATAAAACTTGGATTGATGCAATGCAAGAAGAGCTAAATTAGATCAAGAAGAATGAAACTTGGGAACTTGTCCCAAGACCTAAAGACAAGAATGTCATTGGAACAAAATGGGTATTCATGCCTAACATTTAAATTAGTAATATTTTCTATGTGAGATTTAAATTTAGGAACTAAGATTTTGTGATAAGGAATACTAGATATTTTACATTTTATGCCATTGATTAATAAGAGAGATTTTATTGATCATTTATTTTTGATCTTCTTATTCGTTATTGATGATTTTGATGATTTAGTGTCAAAATTATCTTATGCCTTAATGTTGATCCTTGATGATTCAGTGTTAGAGTTATCTTATTATTTGAGGTTTACCTTTTAATATTTAGTGTTGGGATTATCTTATCCTTTGATGATGAACTTCGATGATTTAGTTTTGGAATCATCTCATTCTTGAATGTTGACCCTTGGTGATTTAGTACTGATATCATCTTATTCTTTGATGTTCATCTTTGGTGAATTAGTATTATAATCACTAAACTTTTTATTCTTGTGGATGACCTTTGATGATTGAGTGTTGAAATCATGTTGTTATTCTTTTCCTTGTTGATGATATTTGGTAATTCAGTGGTGAAATCATTTTTTTATTCACTTGATTTTGATGATAATCATTTGTGATTTAATGTTGAAATAATGATTTAGAGTGGAAATCATGATGATCATTCCTTCTTTAATTTTTATGATCTTTTATGCTTGATGTTGAAATTCTCCTTGAGTTTAACGTTGAAACTCTCTTCTTTTCATCTAGTGTTGAGATCTTTAAATGATAATAATGGAGTCACATGCGGATAGGCATGTATGACATAAGGAATCAAAAAATCTTAATCCAAGATAAAATAATAGGTCACTGGTACTCAAAATAATCCCTGGGGTGGATTAACCTTGTATTCAACTAGTAGCCAAAATTTGAGGGAGAGTACAAGGTTGGTTCTTACAGAAATCCTTGGTATAGTAGTGGACTTGCTATACATTTTTGTAAGTGACTTAGAACCTAATTGGTTTTGATGGGTTGAAGTCTCTGGCTAGATCATATTGGATAATTAAGCTCAAATGGCTATTTTCAATTGTCTATCTTGTATTGGATAGAGACATAGTCCGTATTGACTATGTGGAAATGAATGTCTTGTATGGATAAGCCCAGTGGTAGTATAGCCTATATTGGCTATTCCTAAGCATTCAGATTGACTAAAACATTTACTCTAATAAGATTTCTTAAAAAAATATACTAATTTCTGACATCCCTCTTCCTCCATAGATCAAGTTTTAGTATATTTATCTTTGTTGATGGACAAAGGAATACTTGTTCTGTATGAACAAGAAACTACCAAAATATACAGTTGAATAAGCATAATGAGTCATTATTCTATTCTATGGAAGTGACTGTATGAGCTATAGCAGGTAATTATGTCTCTTTGAGTTAGAATGTTGGTTAGAGTCATTTATATGCAAAACGTCCTTGATCATGATAAGAATTGTTTAAACTATCGCAAGTGAATATGTGTGGTTGGAAGGAGACATTGAGAATTAACCTCTTGAACCCTACTTAACAAAGATAGGAGAACAATGATCCTAGTATTAGGTATGAGTGTTTTTTGAAGATATGTTGCATGGAAATCATTTGTATATAAGCCTAGACATGGAATGATTGCATTCATAGTTAGTGATCAAATAATTACTCAAATTGGAATAAACTTTTCTTGGTTGACATGCATGAGTGAATGAAATTAACAACTATCTCCTTGTGGAACCAATTAATACAAAGTGATGAAATAAATAGCTTGTTCAAATGTCATTGATGATCTCACAACTTGTGAAAGTATTCCTTGTTGAGTATAGGAACTATATGGTTATGAACAAATAGGTATATGTTAAGGAATTGACATCCTCGACAGGTAGATAAGATGCAAGGTTAAAGTAAATCAGGATGGAAAGGTATGGTAAATTTATGAAGATTAAATTTGAATTTTCTTAACCATGACTAGAACCTAAGAGCATCAAGACAATGACTAGGATGTCACGAACCTAGTTGGTGCCTAAATTATGAATTTGCAATTAGAAATAATATTATTTCATTTGATGAATTAATAGAAGGATTTGAAGGATTGACTTTACTTGTGAATGTGACATGCACCACACTCTATAGGGAGAGGGTATCATCAAGGAGAAGGTATCTAGCTGACTGAAGAGAAAAGGACTGAAGGGAACCAACACACATCACTTAGTCATCACATAGATTAATTACATAAGTGTGTGTGTGTGTGTGTGTGCGCGCACGTGTGTGTGCATGGGTGCGTGCACACGCGCGCGCGCGCGTGTGTGTGAAAATATTAGTAATTGTGTTGAAATCATTCAATTCTACAAAACTAATTAGCTAAATTATTTTGGAAATAAGTGCATGCTTGTGAAAATTTGGTGATAATTATGTGATTGAATCCTAGATAATTTTAATTGCTTTGATCTTTGAAAACATGTTGTTATGTTTGAGAGAGAACTAACTAGAGTAATTTATTTCTTGAAAATTTTGCATCGGGAAGATGCAAATTCTTAGTGGGGAAATATGGCATGACCATAGTAATCTTTATTCTAATATGTGTCTGATATTTTATAAGGCTTAGTTAGATTCTCTCAATGATAATTAAATGCTTTTTTTGTTTAATTAACTTCGATAGGAATAATTGAAAAGAATAGTGTTGTGATAGTAAATTTGGTTATATATTATTGCACATTGATTCTCATTTATTATTCAATAATTCTATTTATTTGCAATAGGAAAGAAAAATAAAACATTTTCTTCTAGCATATTGGTGTGAATCATGGAAAGGCTAAAATTAGATAGTATAGGAGGTAGTTGAAAGTAATTTCCTTGTAACAATTGTCGATGGATTTTAAAAAGGATTCACGGGAGAGAAGTGGGGTGTTCTTCATTTGGGGGAAAAATTAATTCATTATGTAGGTCAGAAGGAAAAGAAGATTTAGGAGAGTAAAGCATAATTATTCTAGGTATGTTCTATCTTATATTGATTTGTATATCTACTTGGAAAATATTAAATTGGTTGAGATCTTCACCTACAAATTTATATAGGAGTTTATTCCGATTTGCTCTACAAACTTTGTTATTCCATTTATCAGATTTTATTGTGGCTTATAATTCTTCAAAAAGGGTTAAATTGTTAACAATCATATACTTGTTTGTATCCTTCTATTTTTCTTGTCTCATGACTCTTCTTGGATTTGCAATCATTGTTGAATACACAGAAGTACTGAGAGGGGGGTGAATAAATACTTAATCGAATTCTTTTCTTCCAACATCATTCAAACAAATGTAAGCATTTAAACCATGATAAACAAAGAGAACACATAAGCACACAACCATAACACTAGATTTACGTGGAAAACCCTAGAAGGGAAAAACCACAGTGAGGCAATTGCTTGGATCTACGGTCCAAATCCAGCCTCACAAATAAAATAGATTACATTAACATTTATGGCATACAACCCAAAGGAAGATACAAATCCTTGAAGTGATACAACACTTACAACTTTCACAAAAGGAGGCTTCAACCTCTATATCAAAATACTTATCTGATTTAGTTCCTTCTTTCACAAAAGTAGACTGCTTCAATCTCTACAAACTCTATATTATCAACTTCTTTCCATTCACCTCTACAAAAACACTATACCAAGCTTTGAAGCATCAAAATAGATTCAATTACCTCTTCCTTGTCTTCACAACTCCCTCAATTGCCTCTGTGACAATATCACTTTACATAAACTATTCCTTTCCACATTTTATCATCAAACTGCTTTTGTGGTTGTTTTATTCTCACATTATTATTGCTAACATACATCTCACATCATATATATCCTTTAACAACTTTGATCTTTCATTTATGTCCTCCACAAGTCTTCAAAAACTTTCACCTTTCTCAACCAAGATGAAACGTGCTATAGCCTAGCTGGTCGACACCCAAAACATCTACAGTGATGTAGGAATAAAATGCAATTCAAAACAAGTGATAATCAGGACCTATTCCACCTTAGCACACATCTCCACATTGGTGCACACTTCCAAACACATGGCTCAATCATTAAAACACTTCAAGTCAGCTCAGCAAACACTTATCCAATTATGCAATTAGCTCCAAACCAAAAGTGGTATTGGAGAGATCAAATAACATCGTGCAAACCACATAATAAGCATTATATGACTTACAAATCATTCCTTTACACTCTTTTTACCATTTCAAGCTATTTCATGCTAGCGTAAACCAACATACTCTAATGCCAGTACCCCTAACACACTCTGCTTACACAGTCTTGATATAAAACATTGAAAATCATGCTTGCGGTAAACAAAGAAATTTGAACATACCAAATGACCATATGAGATTATCTTGTAATCAACAAAGCCAAATATTAAGATGCAGTGAAATGCAGTGGCATCTACTATCTTCATCTAATTACCTTAACTAGCAATAAGACTTGTCTTCACACAACAGACTTTGGAAAAACTACTACAATACACTTTATCATTTGAAACTTGAAATGTGCATACCTTTCACTTATATCTAGGTTTCCTCCAAACCGCAATGTCATATCTTCAGGTGTGGAGAAGTACGAAGCATTCTTCTGTCTCTTTGTGAATGCAATTACCTTATTTCATTACTTCCTTCACTCTGCTAACTCTAAAACACTTTGTGGTAGGTTTTGATGAGTCCAATTATTAGCTAGTTTTATTATGTTTTTATGCAAGTTCATAGACATTCTCAGACATCATCTTATACATATTCCTACACTATGCTATCTCTTATGCTCATTATGCAACCTTGAACCTGATTTAAAGTATATGGAAATATGGTTATGATATGATGGATATTGCATGATTATGTGTGGGAATGTATGAATTGTAAAGGATATATGTGCTTAGCTATGGATGTTAGTATTGTGTGAATGTTTTGTGAACTAACTCTTTGTAGATGGAGGAGATAGATTGTATCCCGCAACAATTGCAAGGTGCAGCCCGCAGCCAAAAGAGTTCCCAAATAGTAGAGCAAGGGAGGTTCCAGAATAAACTGAGTGCAACAACTACAACACATAGGCACTTAATGAAGATGATTGTGCATCATGATGACAATAAATAAAGGTGATTGAAGGAGAAGAACTCTATTGCAGTTAGGAATCCAACATGACTGATTCAACCAGTCGACGTTCTAGTTATTTTACAACAAGAGTCTCAGTTTCACTTGGACTCTTCTTTCTTTTTCAGTTATTGATTGCTTGGAATTTATCACACTCTAATATATAGGGAGTGGTGATTTATGATTTTAGTTGAGAGACCTTGTTTTAATAAACTTCCCCTGTGCCTATATGTATGGCTCAGTGGTTGAGGTAGAGTAGGTTGTAAGTTGTTCAATTCACAGATATAGTTATCTAATTTTTTAGTTATTTTTACACAGATAATGTTTATTGTTAAATGATGAATTCATGAATAAGATATTTCAGCAGAATCTTATGTGACATTGTAAAGATTGAGCAATGAATGCTTTGAATTATTATGACTGTGTCAATCTAAAAAGCTAGATTTGAGTTAGATCAGTGGAGACAATCACTTGAGCAATGGCCACTCAAGGTAACTATCCCACTTCATTTCTTGTATGATTACTTTTGTTGTAATAGTTATTTTATAAGTGCATGATTAATTAGATTCTTTGAGATATTCTAGTTTGCTTCAACTTGTTGTACTCTGGAGTGTAGAGTGTAGGTTCATATTATCAGTATCAAGATAAACATTAGCATTCATCTCTTGATAGTAATTAGTTAGAATCTTATATTGTATGTACCCATAGCAATAGTGCCATCATTACTTTCTTTACTGTTATGTAGTTTTGAGATTTTCTAGCAAGTATAACACTATACTAGGATGAGTTAGGTAGTCTTAAATCTTTGAAAGCACATATAGTGCTAGTACCATCACAAGCTTACTAGCCCTGGTCGATAATTCAATGAAGGTCTTTCCAAAGGTTCAAATGGATTGTTCAGTTAGGTTTTTCCTTTGAATTGTGTGATTGTCACCAAGTTTACTAGACATAGTAAGGATGCTACATTTTTGGCACCATTGTCAGGGATGGTGCTACTTTTAAAGATCAGTTTCTATTATTTCCAAGCTTTCCTAGTTTAAACTTTTTATTTTAGTATTAGGATAGTTAGGTTTCATCCCTTCAAATACCAAAACATTTTACTAACATTGTGCATAAGTTGTTGCTATACAAAGTCATACCTATTGTATGCGGAGGTAGAGAGACACTTTTGGGAAGGTTTCTCCCTTCAAACCAATAATCTAGAGCAAATATTGGTGACTACAGTGATAAGAGTGAGGGTATTACTGAAGAAGAATTTTCCCTTTCACCAACATCTACTAAAAACACATAGAGGACCTTCCAAACAATGGATGATGCAGTGGATGATCTACCAGAACATATGACTTTTGAATTTCCAATTACCAACCAAGAGAGGGCTACTGCCCTGAAGAATATACCTCCTTCAACATTACCAGTCTTCTATGGTTTGGTGACTAAGGATCCAAATACATTCTTGTTTGAGTTTTATGTCCTATGTAGAAGCTATGACTACACAAATGATGCTCATAGGCTTAAGCTATTTATTGCAACTTTGAAGGATGCTGTTATGAGATGGTTTATGGGACTGGGCAAAGATGCTATTCTAGATTGGGACACAATGAAAACAAAATTCTTGGAAAAATACCAAGATTATTGCAGAGGAGTTGATAGGAGAAGAGATGACATTTTCAGAATGACTCAAAAAGAGGATGAACCATTGGAAGATTATGCAGAAAGATTCCAATTCTTCTTAAAGAAAAACCCACAGAATAAACTCTCAGAAGAATCCCTGAAGCTTGTATTTTTGAGGAGTCAATGATGATTACATGGATGCCCTTAATATTATTGGGGTAGGGGATGTCTCTCAATTACCCTTTGATGATATCTGCAAATTTTGTAGGAACTGCTCAAGGTCCTTCACCAAAAAGATAAGGGGGAAAGAACATCTACCATTGGAAAGACATCTAATGCAATTTCAAGGGTTGAGTTAAGCAACCTACTGAACAATATGAAAGAAGATATTATAAGTCACCTAGCTACTTAGTTGGACACTCTACATTTGAAGAAGAAGTAGGAGGAGGCTAAAGTATACTTACTGAATACTGCCCCAATTGCAGACAAAGGAAAGCTAATTGCAAGTGTAAAAGGGTGGCCAATATTACAGAAGACAAATCAAAGAAACCACATTTTCAACCATTTAAAAGTGAAGATGGGTAGCTGTTCTATATTGCACAAAGAAAGCCATGGCAACCAAGACAAGGTATACCACAAGATCCTCTAAGTTTCAATGCATCATTTCCAGTTGGTAATCATAATTTCTCTAGTTGGAATCCCTAGCCTTGGCCAAATACCCAAAACCAATGGCAAAACCTTCAACAATGGAAAAACCCTCAACAAAAATAGAACCAACAACAACCAAATGTATGGCCACAACAAATTTCCAAGGTTCCAATTATAATCCTCAATGGCCAGTACAACAAAATCAGTGGCAGCCACAATGGTAAAAGGGACAACAGTAGAAGAACCAAAATATGAATTACCCACAACCTTTGTTGCCTTCTTAGCCATAATAGTAGGCTATTATGCCCAATCCATCAAGCCCAACATCAAAGCCATAAAGAGCACCACAACTACCTTCCCAAACTGCACCTAAACCCAATAACAAGCCTGTCCAACATGCATACACTAATGAGGCTATTAAATACCCCACTTATGGGGTAGAGGTGAGTGATGTCCACCTCAGGTCAGGGAAAACACTAGCTGGGCCTTCATCCCCTCAAATCATTGAGATGGTAGATTAGGAACCCACAGATGAAGCCTTAGACAATTCACCTCTAGAGCCTGAGTCAAATCAGGTAAATCAAACTATCTCAAGTCCAGAGCCTCCTTTCCCTGAGCATTTAGCCATTCCAAAACATCATACCCAAGCTAAGATAGACCTATTGGGTCAACTTAAGAATGTCAATATCAAAATCCCCCTCATTCAAGCTATCAAGGATATCCCAATCTATACCAAGGCAGTAAGAGATCTTTGCCTTAAAAAGCTAGGAGAAAGAGGAAGGACCCTTAGATAGTACATGTCTTAGGGAGCCTTGCTGACATTATGCTAGGGAATGTAACTATCCCTAAATACATAGACCCTGACAGTTTGATAGTGGATGTTAAGATAAATGGGACCCTTATCAAAAACACCTTGATTGACTTAGGGGTAGCCATTAATGTCATGACTAAGGAAACAATGCAACTACTTCAGCTAGCTAGCCTTAGGCCTACACCAACTGCTTTACAATTGGCAGACAGGTCAACAGTAAAACCTGAAGGGATCATTGAGGACATAGTCATAGCATTAGATTCCTGGGAGTATCCTGTAGATTTCATAGTCTTGCATCTAAAGGTCAACCTTGTAGGATATCCACTTATCTTAGGCAGACCATGGTTAGCAACAATTGATGCATTCATAGCTTGTAGGTCTGGGAACATGATAATCTCAAATGAAAGTATAACCAAGAAATTGGTCCTCTATCCACCAGCCCAACCTCATGAAAATCTAGAGCAAATTATATGGCCTACGTTGGATGAAGAAGACCACTATTCCCTACAAAATCTCATGACCATTGAACATAGCCCCCTGTTGGCAAACCAAGATGAGGATGACTTAATTGACCACATTATACAAAATAACTATGGTAGGGACCTGTAGCAACAAGATTGTCTGTCATGTCTGCAAGATCCACTACAGAACATTATACCTGCAAATTCCTCAGAAGAAATATCCCAACTTTTTCACTCTTTACTACCACAAGAATGTGTCCCCAACATTAGTGGATATGACCTTTCATTTGTGCAATCAACTTCCAAAACATTGGAAATCATGCCAGGTAAAATGTTGAATGTTAACAATGCCCTAACTGAAGAACAACAGAATTCCCTAAACACTGTGCTATAGGCACACACATTAGCCTTTACATGGAACTACAATGACATGAAGGAAATTGATCCAGACCTGTACATGTATAGGATCTACATAAATGATGGTTTCAAGCCAATTAGACAACCTCAAAGGAGAATGAACCCTGCCTTATGAGAAATAGTTAAAACTGAGGTACAAAAATTACTTGATGCAGGCTTCATTTACCCTATTTCTAACAATCAATGGGTCTCACCTTTAGTTATTGTCCCTAATAAAGGAGGCAAATGGACGGTATGTGTGGACTAAAGGGAGGTAAACACAACCACTAGAAAGTATCACTTTCCACTACCTTTAATTGAACAAGTACTTGATTCCCTAGCAGGTAAAAAGTACTTCTCCTTCTTAGATGGATTTAGTGGCTATAACTAGATAAAAATAGCTCCAGAGGACTAGGATAAAACCACATTTACATGCTCTTGGGGTACATATGCTTATTCTATTCTTCCCTTTGGATTATGTAATGCTCCATCCACTTTCCAGAGGGCAGTGCTAAGTATCTTCTTAGATTATGCTCATGATTCCATGGAGATCTACATGGATGACTTCACCACCTATGGAGAAACATATGAAAAGGCACTCAACAATCTAGAGAAAGTTCTAAAAAGATGTCAAGAACACAATCTATTATTGAGTCATGAGAAATGTTTTATGATGATGACTCAAGGGATTGTTCTAGGACATTTTATGGGTATGTGCAGGATCATGATGGGCCAAATAGTGGCAATGGAGAAAAAAAAGTGTGAAAGTGTTAGCCAAATTCGTGAAACACTTTTTTAGGCTTGGAAAGTTTTCTCAAAATGGATATCCGTTTTGAAAAAATGCATTTTTTAAATATTTTTTCAAAATGGATATCTGTTCTGGAAAAAAATGATTTTTTAAGCATTTTTCTATAACGGATATCTATTTTGGAAACGGATATCTATTTATTGAAAATGGATATCCATTTCTTCTATTTTGATTTAAAATGTTTTCCCCCCAAAATTTAGGCTTGGGAATCCAAACTTTAGGCTTTTCAACATGAATGAAGAATTCATATGTTTTTACAGATTTGCCTCAACTTCACCCTTGATGCTGACGGACTTTTTTATCCAAATTTGATAAAATCAAAAGGGTATATTTGGGACACTGTCAGGATTCTAAAAATATAATATATGCCTGATTATAATTTTAATAGGTAATTATTAATAATTTTCTACCTACACTATGTCTGAACTCCTGAGAGACACACTGATTGAAAAACATCCATAACTTTCAAACCGTTTGACTTTTTCAAATCCGAAAGTTGTGTCACACTCTACACTTCATTAGCTATAGGTCTTAAATTTTTTTTTGAATTTCATATTTTTTTGACCAAGTTAGGGTGGATGGAAAATTACTTTTTAATATTTTTAAAAAGTTGTAGTAAAGAAATCATAACTAATTATTTACTTACAAAAAAAATTCATAAAAATATGCGTCACATCCGGGCATGTGTCCTCTACTTGTATCTAAAATTTCAAATTTTCTTTTTCTTCTCATACTTAGGTTGGCTGGAATGACATCTAATTTTTTTTTTTTTTTCAAAAATTTAAGTAGTGCCTCATTGAATTATCCAATTTTCACCAAATAAATTATTTTTTTTCAAAAAAAAAATATTAACCCATAAACTACATTCAATTTCCTACAAATTTTATTACTACATATTTTTCAAATTATGTAGGTAACCTATTCAAATTTTCTCGTGAAGTTACCTAAGTCTATTTTTTTAGCATTTTCATTGCCACTTAGAGGTATTGTTTGGCCCATCATGATCCTGCACATACCCTTATATCAAGCGAAGGAATTCAAGTGGATCCCCATAAAATTGAGATCATCTCTACACTTCCTGTGCCACAAAAATAAAAAGATGTCAGGAGCTTTCTAGGCCATGCAGGCTATTATAGGAGATTCATTTAGGACTTCAATAAAATTGCAGCACCTTTGTTTACTCTACTCACAAAAGACATAGAGTTTGACTGGACCACCAAATGTCAGCACTCTTTTGAGACACTTAAGATAGCTTTGACAAAAGCACCTATCTTGAGAGGACCAAATTGGACATTACCTTTCCATATACACACTGATGCTTCTGATTTTGTTATAGGGGCTATATTGGGAAAAAAGGAAGGTAATAAGGAGTGTGCTATCTATTACATAAGCAAGAAATTACAAGGAGCAGACATAAAGCTTGCCATGATGAGCCCTGTGGGGATCACTTTGCAGCCAAAAGGACAACATTTAAGATCTTAACAACATGCTACTATTGGCCAACTCTCCATAAAAATTTACTAAAGTATACAAGGAGCTATGATAGATGTCAGAGAATGGGTAGACCAACAAGGATAGATGAGATGCCTTTACAACCATAGCTGGCACTAGCACCATTTGACAAATGGGGGCTAGACTTCATTGGCCCAATTTCACGAGTATCCAATAGCAAGGAATATATTTTGGTTTGCACAGATTATCTGATAAAATGGGTTGAAGTCAAAGCATTACAGTTTGCAAGAGATTGAAATGTAGCTAAGTTCTTGTATAAAGACATCTTTACTAGGTATGGAGTCCCCAAAGAAATTATAACTGATCAAGGTCCCCAGTTCACTTCTAAACTCATTTCTAAATCAAGGTTAAAGAATATGAAATTAGACATAAAAAGTCAACACCTTATCACCCCCAAGACAATGGGTAGGTGGAGGTTACAAATAGGGAGATTGAAAATAATCTGACCAAAATAGTGCACATTCACAGGAAAGACTAGGCAACTAGATTACTAGAAGTAGTGTGGGCATATAGAACAACATGGAAAGCAACTATAGGTTTCACACCTTATGAACTAGTGTATGGAAAAACAATAGTTCTGCCAATAGAATTTGAATATAAGACACTTAGAATAGCAGTGGAACTCAACATAGACTTGACATCAGCATAGAAAGAGAGGCTGCATATTCTGAATGGGCTAGACGAAATTTGAATGGAGGCTATCCATCACACACAGATAATTCAAAAATAGAGGACTAATTGGCATAATCAGTTTATAAAGACTAAAGGATTCCATGTGGGTGACTAGGCTTTATTATATGATTCCAAATACAAAGATTATAAGGGCAAGCTATAATCTAGATGGTTAGGACCCTATGAAATACAATAGGTATTCACTAATGGAGCAGTCAAATTAAAGACCATAGATGTAGTCGGATTCTCACTGCTAGTTAATGGCCATAGATTAAAGCTATACACAAAGCCAACAAAACAATATGATTTTCTTCTTTCTCTAAAACATTGCTATGGTCCAAGCCCTAATTCTGATACTGACATGTTACCACCAGATAATAGCTCAGCAGCAAACACTACCGGTTCTCATAGTGACTCAGTAGATGAGCTGCATAGCTCACCTCCTGAGAGCACTCAGGTATAACTCCTTAGGGACCTGTAGCAAGAAAAATGATAGCTGCCATAGTTCACTTAAGGACCTGTTGATGAAGATACCTGTAGCAACTATCTGTTAGGAGAATTCAAAATTTGTACCAAGTTAATTGCATTCCATCAACATTTATTCCATATCACTGCATGCAAACTTGCTCAACTTGTTCACACACACCAACCTATCATTCACTCCATATCTCATAATAATGATTCAACGCTCAATCACATTCATGCTACGAACACTCTTCACACACCACTCACTTCAAATCATAGGTACACATACTAACCTTCTAGAATTTGTCATGAACCTCTTTCCCTAGCAAAAAAATTGACCCTCGTGATAACATAAATTATATGGGAAATTAATTAATAATGTCAATAGCTAAGATAAAATAAATAATAACACTGTTAACTATTAATTTTTACAAATAAAAAATGATGCAATTAAATTAACTTAAATTAATTCATAAAATATATTTTATGTGCAAATAATTCCTTTATTAACTTTATAAAAAATAAAAAAAAACCAAAAACAAACAAACAAACAAACAAACTTGCAAAATAACTCAATCAATTCTTTTAATTAAGAGATTGATTTTTAGTTAAGTAAGAATGAGTTAAAACAAACTCCTAGTATAAGATTCATTTATCAGTCAACCTACTAAAATCATGGAGGCAATTCCTCTGTAAATGAGAACATAAAATAATAAACGGAGGAAGAGGAAAAAAAAAGAAAAAAGGAAAAGGGAGGAGGAGAAAAGGATTTTGCTGAGAAAAAGCAGAGGGAAGAGGAGGTCAGATTCTTGGGACCTTTTTATTGTAGGTATATCTGAACCAATTCTCCATTTTTTCTTTTATTCAATTTGTGACATGATAGAAAAGAATATACATAACTTCTACATAATATGATGGTGGGTATCTTGCATATCATTTTTTTTATTTGTACATGCATGTAATTGTTTTTGTAATTCTGCTTGATATTCTCTGAAATGGGAAGATCTGCATGTCTGTAACTTGATCTATTTATCATCTTGGTACCCTAGGAGGAGAATGTTGTCTCAGGTTTAAGAAGATTGTTGTTTCTGGAAGATGTATTTTGTGTTTCTAGATTATCTAATTGGTGACAAATAGCATGCATTTATTATTTAATTGGCAACTTTCTACCATGGCGACAATATTTCTCTTTCCTGTTCTTTCCACAACATTGAGTAGATGTCTTGAATTTGGGTTTTGTCTTGCTATCTTCATCTTCCAAGCTGCTTGTTGTTGCACCCATTGATTTTTTTTAGAAAGATCCTAAAACCTTATTCACTACCTCTTAATTCTTGTCTTCCCTTGTGATTTCACTCTCATGATAAGAATTAGAAAATGTTTGTTTTATAAGAGAGATATAATAGAAATTCCAAATCTTTCTGTGACAAAGTTATGTGTACTGATTTCATAAACTAGGCGGATTAGAAGTTTTGTTTTGCATTACTAATTTCATAAATCCATTTTGTGCATATCCTTCTATCAAACCCATGGCGTGCATCTCCTGCATTCATCACTTTCCATGAAGTGACGTCCTTGAGGCATCCTATTAACGTTCATATGCTTTGACTACACTTAATCTTTGTAAATCGATTCTAGTCTTTCCTCTAAAATAGAGGCATACTTAGTAGAAAGAATATGAACTAATTTTTATATTTATGATTTATATTTTGGCATATTGTTGCGTTTATCATCTTTAGGCACTAATTTTGGTTAAGTTTCTAAGTTTAAGTTCTTTACTATCTAGCTGGCCGCCTATTTTAGTTCTTGTCTCTGGTAGTGAGATTTTTAAAATTCCATGTTTAGTTGATATCTCTTTGCAACATGCAATAACCCTTTGTTGTGGCACTAGTATACTCCTCCATTGTAGATCTTAACTTGCCTTCTTAGCAAAGGGAATATATCGATACTTTTAGAAATTCTTATCGCTTAAAATCTTGCCATTTTGATATCCAAAGATATGGATTTGGTGTTGATAAATAATATAGTTGTTGATATTTATTTCATTACGTTATTACAAAACTTAGAATAGATATAAGTATAACTATATAATTAAATATCAGATTGTATAGAAAATTTTAAATAATCTTTTGTATGGTTAAAAAAAAATATCAATATAGCGCATAAGATAATATCTTCTTTTCTTGTATAGACTAAGAAGAAAATATGGAATATTATGATGATTAATATGTATATACTCTTATATGTTAACTTAGCTTGTTGGACTTCAAAATAGATATGATTGGTAATCTTAAATAAATTATTGATATCAATTTAGTGATGGTTAGTTGATAAATAAGGTGAAAATTTTAGACTACCTTCTTAGGATTTTCTTAAGTAAACTATTTCATTTCTAGAATATACCTTAAGACTGATCTAATACTTCCAAGTATCTTTGGATTAGGATCATATATGTAAGCATTGTAGCAAGGGTAAGAGTTTGGGTTAAAATTATAGGTTGATTGAAGAATCTAATATTTAACATAATGATTAAATGGCACTATAGTTGTTTTGTCATATTTACTGATATGGTGTAGTTATTGTCTTTTAGTTATAAGTATATTATAAGAGGTATTGTAAATACTAATATGATGTTGTTGAGTAAATTGATTATATGACTTGTTCTCACACAAGAGAGTGTATTGTAATTTTTGATAGGAGAGATTGAGGAATGTATTAGTAATTAGTCAATATGAGTTAGAAAATTACATAATTTTAACCTTGGTATAAATGACGTGTTTTGATATATTTAAATCTTGTTCTTATAAGTTAATGATCCTAGAGTTAGAAGGTATCACTTCCTAGATCACTAGGATTTCTCTTACTGTATGGAACATATAACCTTCCTAATAATGGTTTAGACATCAATGGAGTGATAATCTTGCTTTATGCCTTAACCCTACAAGCCTCTACTCATAATGATAAAGGAGGATAGCTCATTACATCCATTAATGAACACAAACATAGGAAACTCTAGCAGGTGGGGGTACTTTAAAAGGTCTAGCATCTATGTTCTAACTCCTAGAAGGGGGTTACCTATAAACCTTCAAATCCCAAATCCCATTACCTGACTCTACAAGTTGGAAGTAAGTATTCCTAAGAAGAACCTTATTACATTGGATACCATAAAACCCTTAGAGTAGATTAATAATGATAAGAGGTTAGATGAAGCGGCCTTAGAAAACCAATATGGCAAATATGTAAATAATAGTCTTTCAAGAAAGTTGAAGAAAATGGTTAACTCAGGTTATCTTAGTAAGGAAACTAAACTCATAATTGAGAACTCCCCATCAGGTACTTAAATGTATGGCTTTTGACCTTATTCTAGACTCTTGCAAAGTTGCATATTCACCTTTGTTGTTAATGAGCCCAACAATTGCATTTGTTACTATTTCAAGTTTATCTTTTTACCAAACTTACTATTGAGAAAATGATCCTATGATCTTTTAAGATAGTCATCCATTCTTGTATTGACCTAAGTTCGAGTTGAATTAGAATAATTTTAGTATTGGTTAAATTTTATGTAAAGAATCATAGATTTATTAGTTGAATTTAGATCTTAAATTTTGACATTATTAGTATATATCAAATAGTTAAGAGTTCTATTTTCTTTCTAGTTAGGTAAACGTATTAAATAAGATTGAAACACAAAATAAAAGGATAAGTTTCCTGAATTAACACATTGTTCCACCTTACCAAATACCTCCCCAATTCTGCTGTAGAGCATAACCAACTTTTGAAACATTATTCGTGCAAGGGTACATACCCTTGAATTTGGTAAATGGGGAACATCAAACATGTCGTGGAAAATTATTTGATAGGAAAAGGGATGGTGAAGTTAGGTAAACAAGTATGGGTCAAGATGACCAAATACTTATTAATGCTCCCTTCGTGGGTAGTAGTCATAGAGGAACTGTCTGGGGAAATTGGGCCCTAGAAAGGGCTACGTACCCACATTTAATAATTCAAATAAAACCTAGAATAGAAAACATAACTACATATTTTACTCCTTGATCCTGTTTGGAAGTGGGTATGTAGGCAGCCTGGGAATGAAGGATGTTCCTAGTGTGTAGGATTTAGGCACGAGGATTAGAGGGGGGGATTATAGTTCCCACTTAAGGATCGATGCAACTTCTTAATGAATTAGGAAACATCCCATCAAGACGAGACCTCCAACCAATGTAGATTAAACTTATGAAAAGGAAAATCCAAATTTAAATACTCGAAAGAATCCCCGTTTGGGATTTACCTGACTCCCCGAGGCCTAGGGCTAAATTTTTTAGGTGGGAATCAAGCGACAATACTTGAATTCTTTAACTCTTGAAGACGTAGACCTCAGTGCACCCCAAAGAGAGTAGTCTTCAGAGAGAGACCTAAGATCTGTTAGATGTCGATGGGCTTAAGACTTTGGCTAGAGAACATACCTATCCCATTTGGATAGATGCCCATCCTGTATGGATAGATGCCTATCTTGTATGGATGGAAGTTTACCTATCCCGTTTGGATAGATGCTTGTTCCGTTTAGACAAAGGGATACACTTTTTGGGTAGAGGTAAGTATCGAGTATGTTAAATCAATACATAAACCAAATATAGGAAAAAAAATGTAGTGACTTTTGAAGGGTTAATGATTGGGAATCTCACAGGATAACTGAAACATTACATGTGGTATCAGAGTGAGGTTCAAAAGATAGGCCTTGAGCCTACTATGACTCACACAAATTAAGTATGGAATGAAAAGAGTAAATTGGATTCATAAATGCCAAGATAACACTACCTTAGGCAAAGAAATGATGCTAAATACTCAAGGGAACAATGAGGCGGGAATTGAAGTAGACATTGAATTGCTAACTATGCAGAAGGATAAGTTAAACTCCTTAGAGAAAATAGTTGAATATCTTAGAACAAGGCAAACAAATATTAGTAGAACCTGAATTTGAATTCCTCCGGAAGAGGCCAATCTACATGAAAATGCAACGAACATGGTTACATTTAATAAAGATAAACTTATATGATGATTTGTTTGAAGTGGTGCATTAAAAACCCTAGTTATGAAAAGACATTGGAACATTTGGAAAAATTTCATGGTTACTCACTTGAATACTTTATTTTTGTAGGACTCGCTACAATGAAGAGAAACTTGGCTGGATATAGGTTTCAAAAGGGGGCGTGAAAGACAAGAGGAGACACTATAAAAAAATGTAGAATAAAGAAAAGCCAAACCCCTGATAAGTCCCAATCTAAAGAAATATGGATATCTAACATGAAGACCTTGGTAATGGTCTTTCAAATAATTAAGCAAAGAAAGAAAAGGATGTACAAGACAAAAAGTAAAACAAAAATTTCAGCAAAACGAGACATGCCCTTCGGATGTGGGCGAGATGCACCCATAGTTGACAAAGAAGTGATAAAGCAGTATAAGCAAGTGCACCCTTTGAAAAAATTTATTGTGTTGGACTCAGACGAAGAGTAAGAGCCAAAGGAGGTTCCTCTAAAAGAGAATGAATTAGGTCCTAGAAAGGACTAATTAAATGCATTATTTGTTGGAAGGAAGATGCCACAAGCCTCTTTGAGGCGTGATAACACTATAAGTGGTATATTAGTGTACTTTGACAAGATGGGAATAATAAACATTTATGAATTTTAGTCATTGATATCTTAATTTTGTATAACAATTAGGAATTGTACAAGTATTCGTGATACTTTATGAGAATTATTTAATGATAATGTGAATTGGGGAAATAATCATACACTATAGTGAATCATAAATGATGGAAAGGAAGCGATTATGAATGGTTAGATTTATTGAAGAAATTTTTATCATCCTTGGTGACCAAATAAAAGGGTTCACTGGGAAAAGAAAGATCTAGTGCTTCAATGACAAAATGAATAGTATTTGAGAAGTTTGGAGTAGTAAAACCTATCAAGGTGGTTTCATTGATAATGAATTGGAGTATGAGCATTAGAACTATGGTATACAAGAACGTGATATCGAGGATAGTGATAATTGAAGTTACAACTTTTGGAAAAACGTAAAGACTTAATAAGATACAGGAGTACTTGGATAAATCTTGTTTCCCTTGCAAAACATCAACTTAATTTGATTATGATTTTAGAATGTTTGGTGATTAGTGAAAGGCTAGCAAGCCTCCTTTGTCTCAATAGGCTTTTTGATTGGTGCATCGAGACGATGCACAAATTAAGGGGGGGAGGATGTCACGATCCTCTTTCCCTAGAAAAATATTGACCCTCGTGATAAAGTAAATTATATGGGAAATTAATTAATATTGTCAATAGCTAAGATAAAATAAATAATAACAATGTTAACTATTAATTTTTACAAATTAAAAAAATGATGCAATTAAATTAATTCCTTTATTAACTTTATAAAAAAAAAACAAGCATGCAAAATAACTCAATCAATTCCTTTAATTAAGAAATTGATTTTTAGTTAAGTAAGAATGAGTTAAAAACTACTCCTATTATACGATTGATTTATCAGTTAACCTACTATAATCATGGAGGCAATTCCTTTGCAAATGAGAAAATAAAATAATAAATGGAGGGAAGAGGAAAAAAAAGTAAAAAGGAAAAGGGAGGAGGAGAAAAGGATTTTGCTAGGAAAAAGAAGAGGGAAGAGGAGGGCAGATTCTTGGGAACTTTTTATTATAGGTGTATCTGAACCAATTCTCCATTTTTTCTTTTATTCAATTTGTGACATGATAGAAAAGAATATACATAACTTCTACATAATATGATGGTGGGTATCTTGCATATCATTTTTTTGATATTGTACATGTATGAAATGTTTTTGTAATTCTACTTGATATTCTCTGAAATGGGAAGATCTGCATGTCTGTAACTTGATCTATTTATCATCTTGGTACCCTAGGAGGAGAATGTTGTCTCAGGTTTAAGAAGATTGTTGTGTGTCGAAGATGCATTTTGTGTTTCCAGATTATCTAATTGGTGACAAATAGCATGCATTTATTATTTAATTGGCAACTTTCCACCATGGCAACATTATTTCTCTTTCCTGCTCTTTCGACAACATTGAGTAAATGTCTTGAATTTGGGTTTTGTCCTGCTATCTTCATCTTCCAAGCCACTTGTTGTTGTACCCATTGATTTCCTTTAGAAAGATTCTAAAACCTTATTCACTACCTCTGAATGCTTGTCTTCCCATAAGAATTAGAAAATATTTGTTTTATAAGAGAGATATAATAGAAATTCCAAATCTTTCTATGACAAAGTTATGTGCACTAATTTCATAAACCAGGTGGATTATAAGTTTTTATTTTGCATTACTGATTTCATAAATCCATTTTGTGTATATCTTTCTAGCAAACCCATGGCATGCATCTCTTGCATTCATCACTTTCGATGAAGTGACATCCTTGAGGCATCCTATCAACATCCATGTGCTTTGACTATGCTTGGACATTCTGCAACCCTTAACACAATCAACAACAATCTTCAAATTTCTCTATGCTAGTAGGAAAAATGATTATCTTCCTTGCCATTTTTACCTCTCTTTGTAGATATTGAGCGAGATAGAAACTATAGGTTTTTTTTCTAAGAATCTTAAACAAAACCTAACTAATTTATAAAAGATTCTTTTTCTTTATCTTAAATTCTAACTAATCCATTTTAAAATAACATTCTAATCTTATCTTTTAATCTTTATAAATTGATTCTAGTCTTTCCTCTAAAATAGAGGCATACTTCATAGAAATAATATGAACTAATTTTTATATTTATGATTTATAATTTGGCATATCACTGTATTTACCATCTTTAGGCATTGATTTTGATTAAGTTTCTAAGTTTAAGTTCTTTACTATCTAGCTGGCTGCCTATTTTAGTTCTTGTCTCTGGTCATGGGATTTTTAAAATTCCATGTTTAGTTGATATCTCTTTGCAACATGCAATAACCCTTTGTTGTGGCACTAGTATACTCCTCCATTATAGATCTTAACTTGCCTTCTTAGGAAGGGAATATATTGATACTTTTAAAAATTCTTATTGCTTAAAATCTTACCATTTTGATATCCAAAGATATGGATTTGGTGTTGATAAAGAATATAGTTGTTTGATATTTATTTCATTATGTTATTACAAAACTTAGAATAGATATAAGTATAACTATATAATTAAATGCGATCTTGTATAGAAAAGTTTAAATAATCTTTTGTATGGTAAAAAAAATATCAATCTAGCGCAAGAGATAATATCTTCTTTCCTTGTATAGACTAAGTAGAAAATCTTGAATATTATGATGATTAATATGTATATATTCTTATATGTTAACTTAGCTTGTTGGAATTCAAAATAGATATGATTGGTAATCTTAAATAAATTATTGATATCAATTTAGTGATGGTTAGTTGATAAATAAGGTGAAAATTTTAGAGTACCTTCTTAGGATTTTCTTAAGTAAACTATTTCATACTTTTGTGTGTTATTTGGTATTTCCAGAATATACCTTAAGATTTATCTAATACTTACAAGTATCTTTGGATTAGGATCATGAATGTAAACATTCTAACGAGGGTACGAGTTTGGGTTAAAATTATAGGCTGATTCAAGAATATAATATTTAGCATAATGATTAAATGGTACTATAGTTGTTTGTCATATTTACTGATATGGTGTAGTTATTGTCTTTTGGTTGTAAGTATATTATAGGAGGTATTGTAAATACAAATATGATGTTGAGTAAATTGATTGTATGACTTGTTCTCACACAAGAGAGTGTATTGTAATTTTTGATAGGAGAGATTGATGAATGTATTAGTAATTAGTCAATATGAGTCAGCAAATTACATAATTTTAACCTTGGTATAAATGATGTGTTTTGATATATTTAAATCTTGTTCTTATAAGTTAATGACCCTAGACTTAGAAGGTATCACTTCCTAGATCACTAGGATATCTTTTATTGTATGGAACGTATAACCTTCCTAATAATGGTTTAGTCATCAATGGAGTAATAATCTTGCTTTACGCCTTAACCCTACAAGCCTCCACTCATAATGATAAAGGAGGCTAGCTCATTACATCCATTAATGAACACAAACATAGGAAACTCCTATTGGAAAATAGACAAGGTAGGTGGGGGTACTCTAAAAGGCCTAGCATCTATGTTCTAACTCCTAGAAGGGGGTTACCTATATACCTTCAAATCCCATTACCTGACTCTACAAGTTGGAAGTAAGCATTCCTAAGAAGAACCTTATTACATTGGATATCATAAAACCCTTAGAGTATATTAATAATGATAAGTGGTTAGATGAAGTGGTCTTAGAAAACTAATATGGCAAATATGTAAACAATAATCTTTCAAGAAAGTTGAAGAAAAGGGTTAACTAAAGTTATCTTAGTAAGGAAACTAAACTCATAATCAAGAACTCTCCATCAAGAACTTAAATGTATGGCTTTTGACCTTATTCTAGACTCTTACAAAGCTGCATATTCACCTTTGTTGTTAATAGAGCCCAACAATTGCATTTGTTATTATTTCAAGTTTATCTTTTTACCAAACTTACTATTGAGCAAATGATCCTATGATGTTTTAAGATATTCATCCATTCTTGTATTGACCTAAGTTTGAGTTGAATTAGAATAATTTTGGTATTGGTTAAATTTTATGTAAAGAATCATAGATTTATTAGTTGATTTTAGATCTTAAATTTTGACATTATCACTATATATCAAATAGTTAAGAGTTCTATTTTCTTTCTAGTTAGGTAAACTTATTAAACAAGATTGAAACACAAACTAAAAGGATAAGTTGCTTGAATTAACACATTGTTCCACTTTACCAAACACCTCCCCAATTCCTTATTATGAAATTGTTGTAGAGCATAAACAACATTTGAAACATTATTCATGCAAGGGTACATGCCTTGAATTCAGTAAATGGGGAACATCAAATGTGTAGTGGAAAATTCTTTGATAGGAATAGGAATAGTGAAGTTAGGTAAACAAGTATGGGTCAAGATGACCCAATACTTATTAATGCTCCCTTCGTGGGTAGCAGTCGCAGAGGAACTGTTTGGGGAAATTGGGCCCTAGAAAGGGCTGCATACTCACATTCAATAGTTCACATAAAACCTAGAATAGAAAATAGAACTACGTACTTTACTCCTTGATCCCATTTGGAAGCAGGTATGTAGGTAGCCTGGGAACGAAGGATGTTCTCAGTGCGTAGGGTTTAGGCATGGGGATTTGGGGTGGATTCTAGTTCCCAATTAAGGATCAATACAACTTCTTAATGACTTAGGAAACATCCCATCAAGATGAGACATCCAACCAACCTATATTAAACTTATGAAAAGGAAAATCTAAATTTAAATACTTGAAAGAATCCCTGTTTGGGATTTACTTGACTCCCTGAGGCCTAGGGCCGAATTCCAAGGTGAGACTCAAGAAACAATACTTGAATTCTTTAACTCCTGAAGACATAGACCTCAGTGCACCCCGAAGGGAGTGTAGTCTTTAGAGAGTGACCCAGGATCCATTAGATCCCGATGGGCTTAAGACTTTGGCCAGAGCACATACCTATCCTATTTGGATAGATGCCCATCCTGTATGGACAAAATTTTACCTATCCCATTTGGATAGATGCCCATATCATATGGATAGAAGTTTACCTATCTCGTTTGGATAGATGCTTGTCCCGTTTGGACAAAGGGCTACCCCGTTTGGGTAGAGGTACTCGAGTATGTTAAATCAACACATAAACCAAATATAGGAAAAAAAATGTAGTGAGTTTTGAAGGGTTAATGATTGGGAATCTCACAAGATAACTGAAACCTTACAAAATTAACATAGCTTTCCAATACATTTAATATGTACTCACACTTAATTCATCATGATTTTCATTTTTAATCTTATTTCCATACTCTTTAATTATCCCCTTCATCTCGTACAATGCATTGAAGTGAGGTCACTTCCAAGTTTTAATTGGGGGGAGATAATATGTGTTCAAAAAATGATTGTTTGCCACCAAAGCCATCAATTACAAAATGTGGACAAACCATACAAACCCTTTTTTCCCTTCTTGTATTTGTAACCTTTTTATTATCAACTTCCTAATATTCTGAGTCAATTCAAGCTGGTTCAAGCTTAGTAGTAGAGGTTGCAAGTGAACAAATTGCATGCAAGTATAACAGATATATAGGGTTGAGCAGAGGGTTGTTAAATCTAAACTTTGAGATGAATTAGTAGCATGTGAGGTGATCTTATTAGAAAGGAACCAACAGTATATCAGTCAATATTGGAGGACAGGTTAGTTTTGCCAATTTTCACAAGAGCAGGATGGCTAGATTACTTCTTGAAGCTCATAGAGTATAATGAAGACATGACAAAGAAATTTGTAGCGACAATACATCAGGATGAAGCCACTATCAAGGGTTTGAAAGTGGATGCTTCAGAGGCTGCAATTGCAGAAGTGTCTGGTCTACCTAGGAATGGAGATGAATTCCCTATCAGAGCAAATGCAGTAGTTGCCAGGGATGAATTCAATGAGGTAGGAGAGAACCTTGACTCATCATCACAAGCTACCAAGAGATTATAACATCCATGGGTATGGGCTTCTTGTGCTGCTTACATTATTAAGTATATTACTTGTGATGCTAAACAATCCATTCTATATAGTGTGCATTTTAAGCTATTGAGTCACTTCCATCACAATAGACTAGTCAATGTACCCAATTTTCTTTATAATTTGTTAAAAAGAATGGGGTTTGAATACCAATGAAAGTTAAATGATTCAGCTCTGTCACATGATTGTTTGATTACCTTTTTAGTGAAAAGGAGCCTTAAGGTTTGACAGCCACAGGTGTCCTAGGAGAGATTTTAAATTTGTGGGAACATTAATGACATTCTTGAGGAACCAATAGTACCAGGAAATGTAGAATCACCTGCTACATCTTTAAGGGAAACTCCTCCAGTTCCACTTGTTGCTTCACCCACCCACAACAAGGGAGAATCAAGAGAGAAAAATTGAAAAACTCACCACATGCAACATCTAATCAACTTGCAACAAGAGAGATACATCAAACCCCATCTTCTAGTAAAAGACCAAAAGACAGAAAGAGGAGAGATGGTTCTTCTTTTACACCTTCAAAAGTACAGAAAAAGAAACCCACATAACTAAGGAATTCACACCACCTGAAAAGGAAAGGTGCTATGAGGGTTAGTGTTGAGAAACCAAGAAAAGAAAAAGAAGGTATTGTGATAGTGGATATCGACTCAAAACTAAGGAACAAGGAGACTAAAAATGTGCAAGTTTCCATGAAAAGAAAATGGTATATATCCACCACCTCTGAATCAGAGGATATTTTTGTCGCCAAGAAAACCAAGAAGAGAACATCAGTTAATGCTAACAGTGAGGATTATGAATCCACAGGGGATGGTGCTGAACAATTTTTGAAAGATGAGGAATTGTTGTTAGAAGAAAGAAATGTTAGAAAGGAATTGTGAGAATCTTTTGAAAGGATCAAACAATTGGAAGAATTGGTAAAAACATATGAGAAAAGGGACAAAGAAAGGGCAAAGATTTAGGAATTGGAGGAAAAATTAAATACTTATTGGCAAGGGTTAAAATTAGATTTACTTGCACAACTAGCAATAGTTACAACAAGAAACAAGGAACTAGTAACTAAGGAAAGAAGACCCCCTACCATAAAAACTCCAACCTGTCACACAACCATGTCCCTAGGTTACCAATTATGGAAGGATACTCAAGACTTTTCTAAACAAGAGGAGGAATGGAAGAAAGAAAAATAAATAATGATCTCAGAGCATACTAAGGTAATGGAGAGAAAGGATATTGAATTGAGAAGGTTAGCAATCAGGGTGGAAGAGGTAGTAGATAAAGCCACCCAAATTGTTAAATGTAGACCTCCAGCCAAAACTTATGCTTTGTTTTTACAAGAAAAGTTTTTAAGTCATCAATTCAATAAGTTGATCAGTAATAAGCTAGTTGCTATGAGTGGAAGATTTAATTTTCTAAAATCTTTTGTTGATGCCACACCAGAGGAACATGATCAATTATGTGAGTTCTATTTGCATAACTATGTTGTGCCTGAAGACACAGAATGGAACCAATTAATTTTTGTGGGAGATTTACAATTAAGGGCACTAGCATCTTATTTCAGGAATGAGAAGTTTAGGGGTGAAATTATCCAAGGATATATGGAGAGAGAGAAATCAATTGCTCTTCCAATAAGGAAGGAATCTAGAACCCCTGAAATGATCATTGAAGAATGGAAACAACTTTTGGACCATAAAGGTGTAGGTTAAAAATCATGAACTTGAGATTGCAGTATTATGAAAGAATGCAACATTTGACTGTTGGATTCATCCATCATTCCTACCAGTTTGTGAAAGAAAGATGGCACAACTTAACCCCTAAATTGCAGAGAAAAGAACCCCACTCTGTTTATAATTTTATGGCCATGTTTGAAAAAGCACAAAGATATATGGATTTTGCCAGAGGTTAGGGACTTGAATGGGTACCACTTACATTCCAGCTACCAATGCTCTTGTACCTGGTACCAAAATGGATAGGGAAGAAGAATGAGGAGTGTGAGAAAGCAGAGGTTGCCAAAATGAACAGAATGGCATGTCACAGAGGCTTTTATTTGAAACAAGTTGAAGGAGTGGATGCTGTCACAGACTTAATGGAATCACTTTGCGCTACAACCTCTAGCCCTAGTTAATTTGCTTGAGGGCAAGCAAATGGGTAGTTGGGGTGGGAATGATGAGTCCAATTATTAACTAGTTTTCTTATGTTTTTATTCAAGTTCATAGACATTCTTAGACATTATCTTATACATATTCCTACACTATGCTATCTTTTATGCTCATTATGCAACCCTGAACCTAATTTAAAGTATATGGAAATATGGTTATGATATGATGGATATTGCATGATTATGTGTGGGAATGTATGAATTGTAAAGGATATCTATGCTTAGCTATGATTGTTAGTATTGTGTGCATGTTTTGTGAACTAACTCTTTGCAGCTGGAGGAGATAGATTGTAGCCCATAGCAATTGCAAGGTACAACCTGCAGCCAAAAGAGTTCCCAGACCACAAAGTAGGGGAGGTTCTAGAATAAACTGAGTGCAACAACTACAACATAGAGGAACTTAATGAATATGATTGTACATCATAATGACAATAAATAAAGGTGATTAAAGGAGAAGAACTCTATTGCAGTTAGGAATCTAACGTGACTGATTCAACCAGTCCATATTCTAATTTTGTTACAACAAGAGTCTGAGTTTCACTTGGACTCTTCTTTATTTTTTAGTTATTGATTGCTTGGTATTTATCGCACTTTGATATATAGGGAGTGGTGATTTATGATTTTAGTTAAGAGACCTTGTTTTAATAAACTTTCCCCGTGCCTATATGTATGGCTCGGTGGTTGAGGTAGAGTAGATTGTAAGTTGTTCAATTCACAGATATAGTTATCAGATCTTTTAGCTATTTACACAGAAAATGTTTATTGTTGAATGATGAATTCATGAATAATATATTTCAGCAGAATCTTATGTGATATTGTGAAGATTGAGCAATGAATGATTTTGAATTATTATGATTGTGTCAATCTAAGAAGCTAGATTTGAGTTAGATTAGTGGAGACAGTCACTTGAGCAAGGGCCACTCAAGGTAAACTGTCCCTCACTTCATTTCTTGTATGATTACTTTTGTTGTAACAATTATTTTATAAGTGCATGATTAATTAGATTCTTTGAGATATTCTAGTTTGCTTTAACTTGTACTTCGAAGTGTAGAGTGTAGGTTCAAATTATTAGTATCAAGATAAACCTTAGCATTCATTTCTTGATAGTAATTAATTACAGTCTTATATTGTATGTACCCATAACAATAGTTCTAGCATTACTTTCTTTACCGTTATGTAGTTTTGAGATTTTGTACCAAGTATAACACTATACTAGGATGAGTTAGGTAGTCTTAAATCTTTGAAAGTACACACAGTGCTAGTACCATCACAAGATTACTAGCCCTAGTTGATAATTCAATGAAGGTCTTTCCAAAGGTTCAAGTGGATTGTTCAGTAAGGTTTTTCCTCTGAATTATGTGATTGTCACCAAGTTTACTAGACATAGTAAGGATGCTACAGGTTTCATGATATTAAATTTGAACCATACATGTCTGAGAGCATTTACAAGCTATCTTTTCAATCTGTAGGCTTATATCTTCATCTGCTATAGAATGCGGTACATTATCCTGAGCCTGTGACACCTTCCCTGACTGAACAAACACTTAGACAATTTTTCTTCAAAATTTTATTGCTTTCTTCATCAAGTGTCAAACATTACGAGTTCATACAACATATTTCAACCAACATAACTTCCATGTCATTTATTATCAACTCAACACATCAAGGATATTGATAACATACACTTATCATGAACTTACACATGAAATTCAGAAGATAAGGTCTGACTATGTACAAATGATACTGATCATTATCTCTCCTTTAACCTTCTCCTCTGATCATCGCTGCATATACACACCACTTTTCCATTCACATTACAACTCTATTGACTTCATTGGTCACCACTCTATTGACATCAATGACAACATATGCAACAATATCCCCCTTTGTCATTGATGACAACACTAACTTGATATGCACATTTCTCCCCCTTTGACATCAAGGGAAAAGGGATAGTGGTCTTCTTATGTGCCTGCAAAAACATTCAAGCTCCCCCTATCTACACAATCCTTGTTATTCTTTATCAGTCCACTCCCCCTAAGAAGTAGCCTCTGCCACTTCAAAAATTGATGTAGCAAAAACTCTGTTCTTCATTTTCCTTATGATATACATAGATAATATATATAGAGTGCCTTGTTCAAATAAAAATAGCACTGTTTATTCTTGTTTCATTCTCCGCATACCTATACAAAATCAAAATTTTGTCTCACCTTCAACATGTCTTCTATTTACTTAGAAGGTAGAACATTCTTATATATTACCTTCAATTGGGCAAGTGTTGTATCCCAGTGCTTCTTTATTGAAGAGAGAATGTGCATTTGGCTTTCAAGATGAATATACAATTCTTCTGCTTCTTCCAAAGTAGATGGCACCTTTACCTTTTGAGCAACATTTTCTGCCTCAGACAAAATTCTAGTTAAGGAAGCTAACCTCAGGCTTACAACTTCCATTAGCTGACCAATTTCCCCTTTGATTTGCTCTCTTTGGTCCAGAAACTGCTTCAACTAGGAGTGAAGACTTTCTATTTGTACCCTTGTAGCACCATCTTTGTCTTTCATTGGATCATAAACATTGGCCACTTGTGTGATTTGTGACTCAATGGAGTCAATTTGACCCTTTATGTTGTTTTTAGTTGCTGGCTATTTCAAACAAAATTGATAAACATTTTAGCATCCTTTAAGCCATTTTGAATGCTTTTCATATTCTCTTTCATTTTATTATGTGCTTTAGCACATCTACCAGATGCATCAACCAAAATTTTATTATTCACCTACTCAGTTACCTTTTTCTCTATGTGCTTCTCCAGATAAGATGAATGTGCTTTGAAAGATTCCAATAGAAGCTTCATTTGCTATGTGGGATGTAGAGATGGATCTCTTTTTTCCTCAAGTAATTCCTCCTAAATTATCTTTATTGCCTCATCTAACAGTTTAGCTCCTTTAACTTGTTTATGTAAGATCTCGTATCTAGTTGTGAATTGTAGTATATCTCCAAGTTGTAACTTGTGGAGAGGAGATATGTTGGACAAGTTAACTTGTCCATCATGCACTGATAGTTGTAAAAGTTGAGGAGAAACCACAGGTTGAATCTACATTTGTTGTGCCAAAAACTCCTTAATTGAATCAACCAAAGAGGAGGAGGAAGATGTATCATGTTCTTTTTTTGAACACTCCCCTGTATCAAGATTTACTTGCTCCTCTTGTTGATCAGGATTAACCAGTTGCTCTACATTGTCCAGAGGAGGACTACTATACTTAGTGTTATGAACATGAGATGCATTTCCTTCACCTTGTGCAACTTGTTCCTCTTGCTCCTCTTGTTGATTTTACTGATCAGTGTTATGTAGATGAGATACTATATTGTGAGGTGGAGACACTTGTGGTTACTCCACATTCTCATCTTCTTTTACCTCTTCCAAGATTTTCTTTGTCACATCCTCAATATCCTTCTAAAATTTGTCTCTGTCATCTTTCTCCATGCTCATAAGGGTGTCTACCCTATGCTTTGTCCTTAGCTCCTGAGCTTGCATTTGAGACATTTTATCTTTTCCTTCTTGAGAAACAATAGTTCTTCATCCATTTCTATGGCTCTTTCTCTCCTCTGCCTCAAAGCTTGGGCAAGACTCTTCAGAACCTTTTCAATGATATCATTTAAAGGCACATTGTATTTGATCATGTACATGGCCACAACCTTTTCTATGGTGCTCTGATTTGCAGTGGCACATCCAGATGTAGTTTTGTAGTCTCCTTTAGTATATCGTGATGCAGAATTCCATTAAAAATAACCTCTAACTGGAGAGGTTCATATGGAGGTGCCACCAGAGGAGTTTTCTTAGATTTATTTTCTTTCTCTTTAACTTAGAGGTTCCTTCCTCTCCTTCTTCATCTTCATCTTCCTCTTCTATCTCCTCTACTTGAGTCTTCTTCCTTTTGGTAGGCTATTTAGGCCTAGCATGCTTCTTTTTGTAGTATTCATCTGAGCTAAGGTCTTAGATGCAACTCTTTTTCTAGTGGATGGTGTTTGTGCTAAGATGGAGGGTTGTGGAGCATTTGTAGCTATAGAAATGGACCCACTGGTCCTTCTGGCTACTTGGGTAGCTGGCAGATTGACAGGACCAAGTTGAGGATCCTTTGCAGGGATTTCTAATGTAGATTTTGGTAGAATACCTCATTTCTTACGAAATTCTTCTTTGTTTTTTTCTCAAACTACTCCACACTCTTCCTATTCATCTTTTCTCTTATTTCATCATAGGTTACAAACCTTTCTGCTATTATGTCCTTGGGTTTTTTGAGAAGAATATTAGCATAGGTTTTTATCTCATATGTGGAGACCTCATAAGGCAATCTAGGAATCCAAGCAGTCCTAGGTTTAACTACTTCCATGTAAGTATAGTCCTTGTCAACCAAAAAGGTGATTTTCTCCTTATATTTCTATACAATGCTAAATGGAAATCTATCCCTGGCTTGCATATCTAATTACAGGGTTTTGAAAACCCCCTAGTACATTGTGCTACAATTCTTTGCATCACCAAAACCCCTCATATGATTCTTGATTTGAGCAGTAACAAGAATGTGTTGTTGCCAAACCTTCCCTTTAAACCCAGGAAGTTCATTTAAAAAGTAAAATGCAAGGTAGATGATGAGAGTACCATCCCTGAAATTATAGCCTATTTCCTTTGTCCTATTCAAATTATCCATTAGCTGCTCTCTCATGACCTCACATAGGTCAAAATCCTTTCCTTCCTTTACCATCTAATAAGCACTGTGAATTGATGTACCAATGGCAGATCCTTCTATATTTGTAAAGTAAACCTTATAGGCAATACCCATTGCAACATACTAGAACCTTGGATCTATTATATCATTTACATTCAGAGTCTTCTTGTCAAATTTGGTTCCAGTCAACTATTTGACCTTCTCATTCTTGATAGATTTCATCACTGGTACTGGTTCGGTAGAACTCAACCTAGTAATAGTCCTAATTGTATCCTTTGTAATCCTATAGGGCTTATCAAGATACATAAACTCATCATGAATTCTTCCTAGGATATAAATTACCAATTCATGTTCATCACATAATTTAGAGTAATCTTTCCATATGTGTAGTCGTTTAGCTCCCACATTTGCATATTCTAGTTTGTAATTATCATCATCCAAGAGTTTATCTGTTAGCTCTTCAAACTTCACATGATTGATCTCATTCAGTTGAGAGTGGATTGTTGCAAGTATGTGCTAATCGGCATTGTCATTGATGTCAACATGTTTGTGTTGTCATTGGTGTCAACTATGTCTGAACTGATGTAGCTATTGTTGTTTGATTACGTTGTTGTGTTAAAGTGATCTGAATACATTGTAGAGATGCTAATGATGTTAGTAGAGTGTTGCTATTGCTAAGTTTCCAAGTGCTTTTGAGAAAATTTGATTGATACTAAAAACAATGTGTTGAAGCTTCTGACTTACAGAGTGCTATTTGAGTTTTTTCTCCGTATTTCCTCTATGTTAGAGATCTGTGTGTGTGGTTTGGATATGTTGTCAAGAAGTGTTTGAAGATGCTAAATCTAGAATTTGGTGCTCTGGATTGCTATGGAGTGAAAGTTATGTTCACTAGTTTGAGAACAATATTTGACAGTGTTTTGAGTTGTGCAAAAGTGTCTGGGAGAAAGTATTTTTCTCCGCATTCCTCCTTAGATGGGTGTTAGGTGCTGCAGTTCTAGATATGTGTTCATAAGGATCTTACCTATCTTCCCTCCAAAAGGTTTATGATTTAGTGCTTTGAAAAACAACTTATTGTGTGGCAGAGTTTGATAGTGTTGTTGTGTTTAGGTGAAAGTTGTTGTGTTTAGGTGAAAGTTGTTGTGTTCAAGTGAAAGTTGTGGCTGAATTTGTTGGTTTCTAGATGACTTCAAGATGTTTGTGGATATTTCTAGATTATTTTAAATCCTTGTCTATGGTCTGCAAGTTATGGTTGTGATCATAGAAGTATGTGATAAAGAATTTCTTATGTTTACATTGTTTGGATGACCTTGAATGTTTGCACTGATTGAGGAGTTGATTTGGTGATTATGTGAGTATTGTGTAGCATACCTAGATATATTTGGGTCCAAGATAAGGCATAGAGTGGTTGGACTTCATTCCTTTGTGCCATGGAATGTTTAGGTCCAGACCTAATTCAAATATGGTGTGTTTTCTGACCTTAGAGAGTGTGTTGCTGACCTTTAATTTTGTTTCAAAGGTAATGATGGTATAAATAAGTGTTAAGGATTCATAGATGCAGGTGTACAAATGGGGCATATGATGTTATGATGTGAATTTGATTAGGGAAGCAAGGGATTTAATATGTTAGGCTACCATATGCCGTGAGCAAAAGGTGTCTACAATTTTTAGTGATGTTGCAAAGGTGTTGAGTTTGTTGTGATGCATATTGAGCTTCATTGGAAATGAACTCCATGCATAGGTTAGATGCAATTATATTAGTTCAAGGCATGGCAGTGAGCCATTCTTCTCTTTCTTCTTTCTTTCTCAATGGGCAGTGAGTCCACTTGGACAGTGAGTCCCCTATAGTGAGCATTCTCTCTATGGCAGCGAGCCTTTGTAATTTAGTATTGTTACTACATTATATTGTGAGCTGATCCTCACTGTGGTTTTTCCCTTTTAGGGGTTTCCACATAAAAATATGGTGTTCTCTTAAAAGATTAAGGGTTTAAGTGAACTAATGTGGATGTGATTATGTTTATGAGGATTTGAAGTTTTTGATACAATTGATTCACCCCCCTCTTAGTTGTCTTGTGCCTTCAACAATTGTTATCAGAACAAGGTTCCTCTGAAGAAAGCTTAACAAATTAAGGTAGATCCAGGATGGCACACAAGAAAGATATTCCCTTATTTGATGGATTAGATTATGCACTTTGGAAGGTAAGGATGGAAGCCTTTCTAATTTCTCTTGGTTATGAGGTCTGGAAATGTGTCAAGTCCAATTACACTATACTTGAGAAAGGTGTAAATACTGAAGATGAAATCAAAGATGCCAAAATAGATGATAAGGAAAAACATGCTCTCTTAAGTGGACTTACTAATTTTAAGTTGGTGAAAGTTGTGAATTTGAAAACTACTAATGAGATTTGGAAAAGGTTGGAAAGTGTTTATGAAGGAGATGAGAAGGTTAAACAGGCTAAAATGTAGAATTTGAAGCTCACTTATTAGACCATGTGTATGTCTAAAGATGAAAACATTACAAGCTACTTACAGAAGGTGGACAAAGTTGTCAATGGCATCAAGGGACTTGGTGGAAATATAGCTGATAAAGAATTAATATTGAAGTTACTGAGAATTCTTCCTAAAACTTACAGTCATAAGGTTTCTGCTATTGAAGAATTACAAAACTTGAGTAAATTCACCAAAGATCAGTTGCTTGGTACACTAACTATTTTTCAAATAAGAGAGTTTAGTACACCTAGTGGAACTGCAAAAGATGAAACTACTTTTAAAGCTAGTAGAACAGAGAAGACTGTTGAATCAGAATTGAAAGACTTTAATGAAGTGGAAGCTAACTTTGTGAGAAGGATGAAAAAGTGTTCTGATAAGTTCAGTAGTAAATTACCTTTTAAGTGTTTCAGTTGTGGAAAAATAGGTCATTATGCTTCAAGGTGTCCATATAGAGCTCTGAGAATTAAGAATAAGGAAAACAAAGGAAGGATGCTCAAGATAAATTACTATGCAAGCATTTCTGATGATGAATCTAACTTTGAGGATGTTAATGATGATGAATGCTTATTTATTGCCATACGAGATGAAACTAGTTCTACTAACTCTGGAAGCATGTATTAACCCTAAAGGCAATGTAATATCTACTCGTCATGCTAGAAGTCAAAAGGATGATTGGGTTATTGACAGTGGATACTCAAATCATATGATAGGTGATAAGAGTAAGTTTATTAAACTTGAAGAATTTGACGGTGGAGTAGTTAGGTTTGGTGGTGATGAAGCTGTTAAGATTTTTGGAAAAGGTTTGATCAGTTTTGATGGAAAGCATAAAACTGATGATGTACTTTATGTCAAAGCTTTAAAGCATAATCTCTTGAGTGTTGGACATATGCGTAACAAGGGCTGTGAGACCGATTATTTTACCTTCCATATTTTGGTCATTATGCTATTCAGTAGATGACACTATCAGACCTTAGTGACTATGTTTCATTATGCAGACTTGATGTTTTATCTCACTGATTCGATGTATGTGATTTGATTCGGTCATATTGGATGTTATGTTGTGGTTCGACATACGGGATATATATTAGATGCTATTTTGTTATGAGATTTTAGTTATTTATGTGATGTGAACTATTTGACATGTGATGGAAAATGCAGTTTAATTTGGAGTTATGTATTGATGTTTATTTCGATTGCGTGAAGTTAATTACAGTTGCTTCAGCTATGACTTTTTATGATAGGACTGACACTTGATTGAGATGTGCAGGTTTTACATTCCCTAGCCACGGGAAATCGGAGGTAGAATTCAAACTATGTTATCCCCTGTTAAGCCAATCCATTCCCAAGAGGGATAAGGATCACGTTTGAATTTGTGTGTGGATTTAGGGTGCTTGGTTTAATTTTAATTATTTTGACCGTAGTACCCTTTTATTTAAATTGATTAATAATAAGTGTTGTATAATTTTATTTGATTTATGCCACTTGGTATTTACATTATTTTTCTAGGCCATTTAAATGTGGATTTTTAACCCCTTCATGAACCCTAGGGTCCCAAAAGTTACCCTAGGTGGTCAACCATGAATCTAGGGTCAACTTGGACTATCTAACCCTAGTTTTGACTTACCTTAGGTCACCCTAAACCACGGTTGAGTATAAGTGACGAATTTAGAAATAAGAGAAGAAGGGGGATGGGCCTTGCCTTGGGAAGGACTCATCTCCCATCCCTAAGTTTTGGGAATCATTCCCAAGGAAGACTTGGGAGGTCTCCAAGAGTCCTCCCAAACTCCCAAGTGAGTGGGAGCACCACTCAAGACCTTTGTCTTCTTGAGGTGTGAGTGGGAATCCAACTCACCATTTGTCCCCCTCCCACTTGTGTGGAAGCACAAGAGGGTAGGGTGGAGATGGAGGTGGAATGAGGGGATGACATTTGTCATCCTCATAATTCCTCTCCTTTGCAAGTGGCATAGGAGGGGGAAGGAGGAGGTGACAAGTGTCACCTTCTCATCCCTCATGGCCAAGTTGATGGCCTATAATAGCTCCTCTTGTAGAGGAGTGGGGTTTCTCCTTTTCTAGTCTTTTTCCTTGCAATTTGGAGAGTTCTTGAAAATTTTAGTTTTCCTTTCTAGTCTGGAGGAGTTAGGGAAGGTTGGAGAAATTCTGAAAGTTGGAAGGCTTGGGAAGGCTTGGAGCTCTTCACCAATTCTACTTCCATTGTCAAGGCCTTGAAGGTAGGCCTCTTAACTTGCTTCTTACCTTGCTTATATGATGTTCAATGTTTTAGATTTTGGTTGTGTGTTGTTTGCATTATGATGTTTGCATTGTGATGTTGGGTTGGGTGTTATGGTGAGAGCACCTCCAATGGAGGTAATGCTCAACTTGTGTGGGTAGGGGAAAGGAACCTCCTTGAGGTCTCTCCCACAGTTTGTATTTGTGCCTTGAGGGCTCTTATTTGAGGAGTGAATTAATTGGATGGCAAGAGTGCCAGGTGATTTATTTGTGAATATTGTGGATTGTGGTGTTTTGGGGAATTTGGCTTGAGGCCATGAGTAGAGATTTTTATCATTTGGGAGCCCTTTGAAATTGAGGGGTCCATTCCCTACCCTCACCAAGCTCATTTTTATGAGTTAAGTTATGTGTTAAACCTATGGGGATGTTACTGTTTGTGTTTAGTGTGTGATTGTTGTTGTGGAATGAAACCCTGTGTGAAATCCCTACCTCCCTAGCTCGGGGGTGACCCACTTGTGGGTCTACGGTAGGGAGGAGAGCTTTTGTTAGTGGCTGGAATGTTGTTCTTCTATGGAGATTTATTGCAGGTGTCTTTATGTAACAAAGAGTAGAGTGGAGTACAATTTGGAGTTCCTTTAGTCTCTTGTGAAAGCTGTTGGGCCATGGCCATTGTGGCCTTGTTGTATTAGAAATTATGTAAGAAGTTGTTAGGGTAATTGCCATGGAGATTGCTGTGATTTTATTTATGTAATGAGAACTTCATCTTATTTTAATTTTAAAGTTGTCTTTTCCCTTATGTGTGTAGTTAGCTGTTAAAATTTGTGAAATGCAACAATATCCCCATGTATTCTAATACAGTTTATTTCTACATTGTGAGTTGAATTGCAAGGAGTGTGAGTTACTTTATTTTTCTGTCTACCATTCTTACAAAAGAAAATATATATATACATTTAACATTGTCTGTATATACTTATGTTTCCAAAAAGAAGAGTGCTGTTGATTATTATGTTGCAACTTGTAAGCTAGTATTCTATTTTTAAAAAGCAAAGTAGAGAAAATAGAAGTTATTTAACTGCTTATTTGAACATATGGATGAGAAGTTTAAATTAAGTTCCTTTGCTGCTTGAGAGTTTTTTTGTAAATAGGTTGTTGTTAGAAATCTTTTATAAGGGAATTCATTTTGCCACATAGGGTTATTCTAAAGAAAATGCATACATATCTATTGATATGTGCTTCCATTTCCTGTTTATGATTCAAAAAAGAAAGAATACAAATCCAAAGAGGAGTTAGAAGGGAATCATAGTAATCTACTCTACTTTTCTTTTAGGAAAAAAAAAAAAAAAATTAAAGAGAATATATATATATATATATATATAAAGAAAGAATGAGGAAAAAAATATACTTCTGAAAAAAAAGGAGACACATATATAAATATATAAACAAATACAAATATATATAAATATATACAAAAATATATAAATATGTATATATAAATGTTTATATATATATTATATTTTAAAAAAAATTACACTTCTGAAAAAAAAGAAAAAAAGAGACACATATATGCATTTATATTATACACTATTTAAAAAACAAAAAAAAAAAAGAAAAAAGAAAAAAAACAAAAAAAAAACAAAAAAAAAATGAGAAGGGCGAACTGTGGGCAGCGCCCATAGTCCACCCGCACATTAGTAAGAGAAGGGGGTGTGGGGAAGGCGGTGCCTCCACCCACACCCGTGGGTGTGGGTGGAGGCATCGCCTCCCCCACACCCCCCCATACCCGAAACCCCTGCGTGCACAGTCTCCTCTGCTGCCTGCAGTCCGTGGCCCCTCATCCCTGAAACTCTCCTCCACCGCCGTCCCCACCACCAGTCCCCCCTCATTGCCACTACAACCTCCGCCCCCACGCTGCCAGTCCCCCACACCGCACCACCACCACTCCCGCCGCCCTCCGCGGCCCTACTTCCCCTTCCCCTGTGTGACCTCCCCTCTCCACCACTCCACACTCCGCCTCCACTGAGTCTGGCCACCGCTGCTGCCACAGTTCCTCCTCCTCCACCCTGCAACAACTCAAAAAAAGGGAAACGAAATATATTTTCTTAAAACCCCCTCTGGTAATTATCCCTATACAGAATGCTATCCCTCATACACAAAAAAAAGAGTTTCACAAAAGGGGAAACTATGGTTGTGTATACCTCCCGGTAGCAACCATGGCTTCCATCTTAGGCTCACAAAACCCTAAACCTACAAAAAAAAAACAATGGAAGGGAAGAAGGATGGATTAGGGCAACACGAAATGAGAAAACAACATAATAGAAAATTAGGGTAACTTGAAAATAGAAAATAATAGAATTAGGAAATTAGGGCTTTTCCATTTTTTATAAACCAATTTTCAAAAAGCAAGGGCAAGAGGTTTTGTGAGAGTATATTTTATTCTCATTTTCAAATTCCCATTTTACTTTATTTTATCTCATTTTTGCATTTCTTTTAAATTTTGCTTAATTCTAGTGGGATTTTGACATTTTAGTGTATTGCCTTGTTAGATAAACTTGTTTTGGGAAATTGGTTTAGTTGTTTTTTTTTTTTTTTTGGGAAAAAGTATTTTTTTTCTTGTTTTTAAATTCACTTTAATGGGGCTAGTTATTTTAATTTTCCCTGGTGAGGTTTTAATTCCTTGTAATTAATTATCTATTTTATTATTATTATTTTATGTTTTATCGTGGATTTCGTCCTAGGTTAATTTAATTTTTACCGTTTATTTTATTTATTTTTCCTATCGATATTTTTTTTAAAAATTTGTTCTTAGGGTTTATTTAATTTAACTTATAAATTTTTTTTTTCTCATTAGTGAATCATTTTAAAGTTTTATTTCTGCGTTTAATGAAAATGCGTTATGCTGCCAAAATTTTGTTAGATTCCTAGGGTTACATGATGCGATGTTTTATTTATTTTTTATCCATTATCCCAAACTTAAATCAAATGCCATCTTGCCATAATATTCAACCCCTTTACGATCTAGGTTAAATTTAGGGATCGACGTTGGCAGAATCTTCTTCACCTAAGGAAACTTGGGGTATAGATGGAATCGACCTAACCGTAGAGGCGACACACTTCGTGTCGCTTACCCCTAGACGGCCTTCACCATCACGGTCACGTTGACATGTCTACGCCCTAGAGTACTGCCATCGAACACGCAGACGCATGTGAGGGGCTTCCTAGGGTTAGGGAGAAAAATTTTTTGCAGACCATGTCGCGACCACATGGCGAATGTGGTTGAGACACGGGTGTTTTGTGCATTGCGTCTTCGGGAAAGATGCGGGCATGACATTTGGTATCACAGCCAAGTTGTTTAAAACACTAGGCTCATTTAGGCACATTTTCAATTCCGTAACCATACTAATCTGTGGTTACCTCATTTTGTAGGATGCCTCCCAGACAAGTTTGGCGAGCGCAGTCCCACCGCACTCCACCCATAGAGGTTCACACCGATTCTTCAGCTGTGGGACCGGGTCAGCCAATTCCACAGGTACAGCCATTTCCATAGGCACAACCAGTTCCTCAGGTACAGCAGGCACCACTGGCCCCACCAGATATGGGACCACAGATATTATAGACACCCAAATTTGTCCCAACTTTGTTCATGTCTAGCAACACCTAGTCAAATACATCACTTAGACATCATGTAGCATTTTGTCCTAAATCCCACTCTTAACCCCACTTATTCCATTAGCCAATTAATTAAATAAATTTTATTTATTTAATTAAAATCCCATTCAATCATATCCTTATCCTACTTAGCCAATTAATTAAATAAATTTTATTTATTTAATTAATTTCCACATCATATCCTAATCCCACTATCCAATTAATTAAATAAATTTTATTTATTTAATTAATATCTAACTCATATCCCAACTAATTCAAATATTTTATTTGAATTAAGTTCTCATCATAATCCCACTATGCAATTAATTAAATAAATTTTATTTATTTAATTAATATCCAACTCATATCCCAACTAATTTAAATATTTTATTTGAATTAAGTTCTCATCATAAGCCGACTTTCCAATTAATTAAATAAATTTTATTTATTTAATTAATTTATCTTATCATTTAGTCGACATGTGTGCCTCTTTTATTTAAAAAGATAAGTGGTACTACAGCATTTTATTTAATATCTTTCATATGTAGTACTTTTTATGTACACAAGCACACATGAGCCCTATTCTCCTTGACACTTGTCAAATAACTACAACTCCCTTGAAGAGTGGGATAACTGAATCAATCCTAGCCATCCACATCAATCATTTAGCTTTTTAATCTCAACCATCTATTTGAACCAAGCCTTTCCTATAAATCAAACCCTTCACAAGCCATTAGCAATGCATTGAGCCTCAACTACCCTTATTCTGCCAAATTTTCTAAAATGCATTGAGCCTCAATTACCCTTATTCTGCCAAATTTTTAAAAATACATTGATCCTCAAGTATCCACATGCTGTTGAAATATCATTAGAGCCTTTGCATCCTTCATCTATCATTCATTCTAGCATCTTCATCTTAATGTTATGCTGCAGAAGTGAGCACCCAACATTTTTCCAACAATAATCCTTCAAAATCTTGCATGCTCATGCGAGGTGGAGAAGAGCAATGGAGATAAATCGAGCATAGCGTGGAGATCAGTTTACATTTACATTTGTTATTTTGATTTTCATGTTGTCTTGTGCTTCATTGTGCATTGCTAGGGTTTTTATCATTGCTGGTTATTCATTTGCCCTAATTTGCAATTTTACCCTAACTACATTTGGCACGCCCGGTGGGACTCACTTCGCTTGATCTTTTTTGTAGGTTTTTGTAGTAAAAATTTGTATTCATCTAACCCCCATTGTTGAGTTTTGCAGGTTTAATTAACTTTTTATTGCAGATCCGCTGTTTTTTTGACAAAACCTTGGGTTTTAAAGATTTCATCATATCTTCCAAACGGCTATGAATTTTTCTACAAGATTTTATCCAAAGTTTGTCCATGATATAAGGAAGCTACAACAGAAAAATTTCAGGTTTATCGTAATTTTTGCGGGATTTATCACATTTTTATGTTTTTTCATAAAATCATAATTTTGGGTGCAAATCAGTGAATTTTTTGGAAATTTTTATTATTCTGAAAAGCTCTCAAAATTTTAATGGGGGTCCATATTTTACAGATTTAATTTGGAGGTCATTTACAGTGTAAAAATATCAAATCTTTGCTGACTATACCTTTTTCATAAATCCGCATTTCTGGGCACAAATCAGGGAATTTCTCTAATTTTTTTACATTTTCGGAAAGCTCTCTCTAAAAATTAATGAGGGTCTCTTCTTTAATTTTTTAATTTTTAAATCCAAAATGTATCGAAATAATCAAATCTAATTCAGCTATGCATCTAAAATTACAATTTTCCTTGCCTGATGAGCCTATTTTTTATGCCTGCATTATAATATCATTTTTTTTATGTTGTAGGTGATCATAAGGAGCTGGAGCAACATTGACATCAACATCTATAGCAAATTAGACAGCGAATTAATCAGGTGCAATCATTTCATCTCTTATCTTTTAATCTTGTTTGCAAACACATTTAGATTTTGGGCATAAAATGAACAATTGTTTACAAATTCACATCAAAAAATTGGGCTAAAACGAACCATTGTCTTTCATCACATTTGGATTTGGGTTTTAAATCAGACAAGTGCTTGCATTGTCTTCCACACATTGAATATCTAAGGTTAATGAATCCCATGTGAGTGTGATCAAATAAATGTGTATGCTCTATCCTCGTGTCCTAGCACGAACTTGGAGATCAAAAACATTTATTTGTGTTGCTTTTGTTTAGCCTTAGAGAGGCCTACCTTGGTATCCACCCCAAGGGAATGACCTCAAGCGGTACTTTCATCTGGTCTGCTATAAAAATTAGAGGATAAGGCGAAAGCCAAGTCTAATCGGTATTAGCGCTCACCATACAGTGCTAACTCAAAAGGAGGTGTACTTTTGTGTATATTAAAACTCCTAGTAGGGTTAGTTAAAGTCTTAAGTGGCTTGCTGAATGCTCGTGGGGTGCCGGTCCCCTAGATTTTCATTAGAACCTCCTTGTGATAGTGGCCTTGCCTTAACTAGTACTTGTTGAAGTGTCTTCACGTGCTTGCTTAACCATCATCACATTCTTCCAAACTAAAACTTGCTTATGTGTCTTGCGTGAGTGATTCATGTGTGTATATGCATAATCATTTGTTTCAATATTGCCACATCAAGCTCTAAACACCCAAACACATAAAGACAAGTCATCCTACACATTCTTCCAATAACATTCAAACCCAATCACTTTCATCCCAAACATAGCCAAGTCATCCAAACAAGCCACATCATCATCCAAATCCCTAAACAAGCACTTGTCAAAAGGACTTAAGACATACACTTGGGTGACAACATGTCTACACTAGAGGACCTAGAAATCAAATTCCAAAGATTCCTCCAAAATCTTTATCAAGGATCACAACCCCTAAACCAAGATGCCATTGAAATATTACAATTCTTCATCCAAAGAGCTCAACCCCACGCAAGCCAATCACCTCAACTGCAATACTTCATAACCCAAGTCCAACACCTTTTAGCTACTAGTCAAGCTCAACAAGTATAGCAATCCTTAGTCACTTCATATCAACCTAATCCACTTTATAGCCACATGTCATATCCATCCACTTCCTATGAACCTAATCTACCTATCCACCAAGTCAATGCCACATCAACATATGAACATCCACCTCAAGCTTATCCAATCCCTCATGCTGACATTCCAATGCACTACCAAGCCCATCCACAAAGCAATCAAGTGATATTACAAGAACAATGTCCAAGTCCAAATGGCCTTTTGTATATAAATCAAGTGAGCACAAGTCAACCTTGGCAACAAGATCAAATGCCCTCGACTTTGGGTCCACCTCAAGATATTTTGTCTGCATATCCTACCATTACACCTAGCTACCAAGACTATCAATGGCCTCCACAACAAGCACAAATGAGCCCAAATCCACCTTTACAATAAGAAGCACATCCAAGTCCAAGTAGTCCCTTGTACATAAATCAAACAAGCCCAAGTTATCCTATGCAAGATCTAATAACCTTTGACAAGGGAGATACCAATCTAGAGTGGCCACCACCATCCAATCACCCACCAACACATAAGCCTACTAGCCCTATCATAAGACTACCATGTGATCCTACCCCCAGTCCATTGGTCCATCAACCTTCCAAACCACCAAGCCCTCTATTACCTTCATCACCAACTCATTCTAATCTTTCACCAAAGGATATGGTTGAGAGAGTTTTACAGAGGATGCTTGAAGCAAAACTCATTGAACTTCTTGAAGTCAAACCATGTGAAGAAAGTCCATATGATGAACATGATTATTGTGCATACCATAGGACCAAAGGCCATGATACAAATACATGCCCCATGTTTTTCCCAATTGTTTACAAGGTGTATCAACATACAATAAGAAATCATGCCACATCATCCCAATCCCATGTGTCACACCCATCTAGTCCACATCCTAATCCATCAAACTCCATTATCCTTCCATCTAATCAAAATCCTAGTCCTACGCTTACAACATCATCCTCTACTATTATCATCCATCCATTATATTGCCCATCCACTCATACCCTTGCGAAGGATGTGATCCATTGGCTACGAGCTAGGAATAAACTACCCCCATGTCAAACACCAATTCATGAGCCCATCAAAGAACTTCCAAAGGTCATGTCCAAGCCTATAATCCCATCATGTGGTCCACCTATCCTTGAGCCTATCCAAGAGCCCTCAATTAACATTCTTAGCCCTTCAAGCCCATCATGTGACCTACAAGCCATCAAGCCTAATCAAGAGTCTTATTATGAATCCAAGTCAAGAGTCATCATGTTCTCATGTTGTTGACCAAGAGCGTATCCAAGAGCCTTCCACTTCCATTCAAGCAACCCAAGAGGCATTTCAAGAGCATAATCCTAAGCATGTGAAAACATTAAGCCCTAGTCCAACTCAAGATCAAAACACTTTCATGCAACCCATCCATAACATTTACCTTCTTTATGATCAAGATGATACCTATGAAGAAGCTATCCATGAGCACCTTGATCCTATCCATAATCCTATATCTATCCATGAGCAAGATGTCCAAATTGCTCCTAGTCATATGCCATCTAGCCCTATCCATAATGAGCAAACATCCACTTGTCATGATGAGACACTTGTCCCCCGAGTAAGCATAAAAAATCAAACAAATAACTTGGATCTTAGTGAACACAATGCTAATCAAGATCCTAATGATCCCCCTTCCACATCCACCATCGATTCCACTTCAAATCCACCATCATGTCCTATTGGTCTTACCACCCTTATACATGAGTGTTCTTTCTTAGGACAACAACAACCTTTGTCCTCCACTTCACCTTCTCCATCCAATAATGAGCTCAAGTCTAATGTTCACACCACATCTAGTCCCATTGTCCATCGCATACTCCAAAACATGAACTGCCAAGGTAAAGGTCTAGGCCTTCATAAACAAGGTATTTTGGAGCCAAACCATGTCAAGATCCCTCCATGCTCATATGGCCTTGGATACACACCCCAAGGTAAACAAGGCCAAGATGTTTGTAATCCCTTCATGCATCATAAATCCACCACTTTCCATCACACCCCTCATCATCTACCCAAAACATATGTTATCATTTCACCTCCATCATCCTATAAATGTCAAAAGCATGTGAACATACACCTTCCACCATCCACTTTGCCTCCACTTTTACCAACTCCAAATATCCCTCCATCCACCTTGCCACCATTGCTTCCAACACCTAACATACCTATCATTCATAAGTATCCTTACATCCCTAATCATGACCAACAAAAGCACACATCTCCTAAGCATAAAGCTTCCAATCATTCCATCCACTCCACCCACCCCATGGGATTCAAAAGCAAAAACTTTGATGCCTCTACTTACAAAGCCAAAAATCTAACTAAAACTCCTAAGGACCCTCATGCCTTAGGGCATCAATGTGAAAAGTCTCTAAATCATCCATCTTCTAAGCAAAGTACATTCACAAAGCTATCCAAGCCCATACCTCTAAAAGCAAAGCCCAAAAGCAAATTGGGTTGGGTTCCTAAGCAAACAACTAGCAAATCAAATGAGGCATCCTCATTCACATCTCAAGAATCCCAACCACCTATCTCTATCCAAAAGCCCACTTCCATCCAAAACTTTCATTCCCTTCAAAAATCCCACAAGCAAAACAAAAACATTAAAAATACTAAATCTATGTAGGTTCCTAAATCACTTCATCAACCATCCCCTACTTATCAAGCAAGCTAATCAATCACTTCTTCCAATTAAAAACATTAAAAGTACCCTTATTCTGCTAAATTTTCAAAAATGCATTGATCCTCAAGTATCCACATGCTGTTGAAATATCATTAGATCCTTTGCATCCTTCATCTATCATTCATTCTAGCATCTTCATCTTAATGTTATGCTGCAGAAGTGAGCGCCCAAGATTCTTCCAACAATAATCCTTCAAAATCTTGCATGCTCATGCGAGGTGGAGAAGAGCAATGGAGATAAATCGAGCATAGCATGGAGATCGGTTTGCATTTACATTTGTTATTTTAATTTTCATGTTGTCTTATGCTTCATTGTGCATTGCTAGGGTTTTTATCATTGTTGTTTATTCATTTGCCCTAATTTGCAATTTTACCCTAACTACAGATATTACAGGCCTTACATGCTATCTTAGATAGGCTTCCACCGGCTGTAGTGGAGCCATGTGTAGAGCCCCATGTAGAGCCACGAGAGGCACCATGTGTGGAGCCTTACATCAAGCTTCCAGAGACAGAGGAGGTTGGTTTGGCCAACAGGGCCTGTAGCAGGAGCCCCACACATCAGGCTAGGCAGGATGAGGCAGTGCGTGTAGAGCACTTTGGTCACAGGCCTTATGATTATCATGTAGATGAGCCTATCAGGGGGCATAGAGATAGAGGAGATCCCATTAGGGACATATTGAGGTTGAACCCTCCTACATTCATCGGGACCACAGAGGGAGCTGAGGCAGAGGACTGGCTTATCAGTTTAGACAGGTGCTTCACGTTGCGTCCTTACGAGGGCAACATAAAGGCCCATGTGGTAGTACACTTGTTGCAAGATGTAGCAGCTACCTAGTGGCACATTGAGGAGTGCAAGCGTCACCTTTCTTTAGACACCCTCACATGGGAGACCTTCATTGAGCGCTTCAATGCGCGCTACTTATCAGACCATTACAGACAGCATCGTATAGACGAGTTCCATGACCTTCAGTAAAGGGGACTTTCAGTGGCTCAGTATGAGGCTAGGTTTATAGAGTTATCTAGATATGCAGAGTATCTCCATGACGAGAAACTTCTGTGCATAAGTTTATTAGGGGACTGAACCACAGTATAGCAGGGCCTATTTGGATGGCAGATCCCCAGACTTTGAGTGATGCTGCTGAGAAGGCATATATCACTGAGGAGATTCAGGGACAAGGGTAGAGTTCTTGCCCTCAGTTTTAGGATTGGGGACAGTAGCAGCATCAACAGAGTTTCTGTAGACCATCACAGCCACCTCACAGAGGAGGATTCAGTTTAGCATCGTTACCTCCTAGACCCTCATAGCAGCAGCAGTCACAGTAGCAGTAGAGAGCTAGGACACAACAGAGGTTACATGGGGGACATAATAGAGGTTGGCAGTAATAGGGCCCACACCAAGATCAGAGACAATAGGGACCACCTGCGGGACCCGCGAGGTCACAGCAGTCTTATAGGGGCTCACAGGGGTCTACTGGCAGATTAGGACAGCAACAGTCGGGTAGGACTCAGACTGTATAGGTACAGGTTAGGGGCCCTTGTTATGTTTGTGGTGGAGCTAGACACCTAGCTAGAGAGTGCCCACAGGGTTTTGCAGTAGGGGGACAACATCGTGCAGGAGGATCCGAGCAGACTGTGGGTGATGTGGGTAGATCCCACCGTATGTTTGCAGCGGTTGATAACCACCAGGTAGATTTTTAGGCGTCAGTGATTGAGACGTCAGGTATGGTTGGGGGTAACCCCATTTCTATTCTTTTTGATTCTGGTGCTACTGATTCATTCATATCTCCATCGTTAGTGGAGCGTTGCAGGTTGGTGGCCTCTAGGCAGGGTGATAGGTGGGTGGTTGAGTTGGCTTCAAGAGCCAAACTGACAATAGATGCCTTAGTCCATGACTGTGAGATTGCCTTGGGACCCTTCACTACAGTATGCGACCTTAGAGTCATGACATTAGGATCCTATGATGTGGTGTTGGGTATGGATTGGCTTGCGGCTCATCGAGCCAAGATAGATTGTCATCGAAAGGCGATCTGCTGTTTAGACAATCACGGCACATCAGTTGAGATTGTGGGTATGCAGAAGCCCACCGCAGTGCGTATGATATCCACTCAGCAGCTTAAGTGCTGCATGCAGAAGGGATGTCAGATGTTCACCATCACAGTGAGTGACAGATCAGATGATGAGCCAGAGGCATCTTTGGAGGATCATCCCATCCTTAGAGAGTTTGCCGATGTATTCCCAATAGAGTTACCAGGGATGCCTCCCTGACGTGAGGTAGACTTTCGCATAGACTTAGTGCTAGGTGTTGAGCCAGTGTCTCATGCACCCTACAGGATGACCAGACATGAGCTTACTAAGCTCAAGCTACAGTTGGAGGATTTGCTTGAGAAGGGGCACATCCGACCGAGCATTTCACCTTGGGGCGCTCCTGTCATCTTCGTGAAGAAAAGGATGGGTCTCTTCGCTTGTGCATGGACTATAGGTAGTTGAATAAGGTGACGGTGAAGAACCGTTACCCGTTGCCCAGGATTGATGATCTTTTCGACCAGATGTAGGGAGCTAGGGTGTTCTCTAAGATAGACCTAAAATCTGGGTATCATCAGTTACGGATCGCGGAGGCAGATATCCATAAGACCACCTTCCAGACACGTTATGGACACTATGAGTTCATAGTGGTTCCCTTCGGCTTGACAAACGCCCCTGCAGTGTTCATGAGTCTCATGAACGGGGTGTTTTGTACCTATCTAGATCGGTTCGTGATCATTTTCCTCAATGACATTTTGATCTACTCACGGACCGAGGAGGAGCATGAGGAGCACCTTCGTCAGGTTCTACAGTGTTTGTGAAACCAGAAGCTTTATGGGAATTTGGCAAAGTGTGCATTTTTCAGGATAGAGGTTCAGTATCTGGGGCATATCCTTTCCGGCAATGGTATCTCAGTAGATCCATCAAAGATCAAGGCTATCAGGGATTGGCCAGCACCCACTAGTGTGACAGAGGTCAGGAGTTTTATGGGGTTAGCTAGTTACTACTGTCGCTTTGTTGAGGGCTTTTCTCAGATTGCGTACCCCATCACTTCCCTCCAGTAGAAAGGGAAGAGCTTTCTATGGACTGAGCAGTGTGAGAGGGCCTTCGGGGTCCTCAAGGAGTGTCTCACCAGCGCTCCTATTTTAGTAGTTCCTGATCCTATAGCAGATTTTATGGTTTGCACGGATGCATCACTTGAGGGATTGGGAACTATACTTATGCAGGGTGGTAGAGCGATCGCGTATGAGTCGCGAAGCACAACTTGGAGTTAGCAGTAGTGGTTCATGCTCTAGTCCGTTGGAGACATTTCTTGTTGGGTTGTCACTTTGAGCTCCATTCCAATCATCATAGCCTCCAGTATATCTTTACACAGCCGAATCTAAACACCCATCAGCGGCGTTGGATGGAGTTCCTCTACGAGTATGACTTTGATGTCCACTACATCAAAGAGAAGGAGAACATGGTTGCTGACGCATTGAGTCGGAGGCACCATGAGCTCTTGACCTTGACTTTGAGTGTGGACTTGAGGGATCACATTATTCAGCATCTACCAGAGGATGGATGGTTTCTTGAGGTGCAATAGGAGATCAGTTCACAGAGGGCCCTTGTGGGTAAGTTTGCAGGGTATACACTTGACACAGATGGTTTACTTTGTCATCGACAGCGCATCTATGTACCCCGCGCAGGTGACCTGCGTACTGTAGTGCTATCAGAGGCTCATAGAGCACCATACGCAGCACATCTGAGGGTGAAGAAGATTCATGCCAATCTACGACAGCTGTACTATTGGGTGGGTATGAGACGAGATATAGCAGAGTTTGTTGCTCGTTGCCTTGAGTGCCAGAGGATCAAGGCCAAGCATCAGCATCCAGCAGGTCTCCTATACCCACATGATATACCTAAGTGGAAATGGGACACCATTTCCATGGATTTTATGATTGGTCTTCCTATGTCTTCACATTGCCATGATGCCACCATGGTGATAGTCGACAAGTTGACCAAGGTGGCTCATTTCTCTCCTGTACACACAATGTACAATGCGCCAGCTATGGCGAAGGTATTCTTGGATGATATTGTGAGACTAAATGGGGTACCTTGTCACATCATCTGAGATAGAGATCCAATGTTCACTTCAGCATTCTAGAGAGCCTTACAACAGGCATTGGGCACACAGCTCAATTTTAGCTGCGCTTATCATCCTGAGATAGATGGACAGACAGAGCGGGTGAATCAGATATTGGAGGACATGCTTTGGATGTATGTTATGGACCATCAGTCTAGATGGGAGGAGTATCTGTATCTAGTTGAGTTTGCCTACAATAATGGGCATCACAGCTTGTTAGGTATGCCTCCCTTTCAGGCTTTATATGGCAGACCATGCAGGACACCATTGAGTTGGGATCGGATAGAGGACAGAGTCACCATTGGTCTAGAGCTAGTTCAGGATATAGAGCAGCAGGTCAAAGTGATTAGATAGAGGTTGCAGGAGGCATAGGATAGGCAGAAGAAGTATGCCAATGCTAAGAGGATTGATCAGAGCTTCTCAGTGAGTGACAGGGTATTCCTTAGAGTATGGCCACACAAGAGTCTAATCTGTTATGGAAAGGGCTCTAAGCTCGCACCACGGTTTGTAGGACCCTTTGAGATCTTGAAGCAGATAGGACCAGTTGCCTATCATCTAGCATTGCCACATAGCCTGTCACGTATCCACAATGTCTTTCATGTTTCTATTTTGAGACGTTATATATCAGATGTATCTCACATACTGGACTGGAGTGCTTTACATGTAGAGGCAAACGGGTAGTTGGAATTGGAGCCAATTCACATATTGGCTCGTCAGACGCTGGGCCTTTGCGGTCGAGAGCTGGACCAGGTTAGAGTCTAGTGGGATCGATATGACGAGGTCACAGTGACTTGGGAGGATGCAGCTAGTTTTAGGGCACTCTATCCTCACCTTTTTGATGACTTCCAAGAGGAAGTTCAGTCTTAGGGGGGGAGGATGTGAGGCTGATTATTTTACCTTCCATATTTTGGTCATTATGCTATTCAGTAGATGACACTATCAGACCTTAGTGACTATGTTTCATTATGCAGACTTGATGTTTTATCTCACTGATTCGATGTATGTGATTTGATTTGGTCATATTGGATGTTATGTTGTGGTTCGACATACGGGATATATATTAGATGCTATTTTGTTATGAGATTCTAGTTATTTATGTGATGTGAACTATTTGACATGTGATGGAAAATGTAGTTTAATTTAGAGTTATGTATTGATGTTTATTTCGATTGTGTGAAGTTAATTACAGTTGCTTCGGCTATGACTTTTTATGACAGGACTGACACTTGATCGAGATGTGCAGGTTTTACATTCCCTAGCCACGGGAAATCAGAGGTAGAATTCACACTATGTTATCCCCTGTTAAGCCGATCCATTCTCAAGAGGGATAAGGATCACGTTTGAATTTGTGTGTGTGGATTTAGGTGCTTGGTTTAATTTTAATTATTTTGACCATAGTACCCTTTTTATTTAAATTGATTAATAATAAGTGTTGTATAATTTTATTTGATTTATGCCACTTGGTATTTACATTATTTTTCTAGGCCATTTAAATGTGGATTTTTAACCCCTTCATGAACCCTAGGGTCCCAAAAGTTACCCTAGGTGGTCAACCATGAGTCTAGGGTCAACTTGGACTATCTAACCCTAGTTTTGACTCACCTTAGGTCACCCTAAACCATGGTTGAGTATAAGTGACGAATTTAGAAATAAGAGAAGAAGGGGGATGGGCCTTGCCTTGGGAAGGACTCATCTCCCATCCCTAAGTTTTGGGAATCATTCCCAAGGAAGACTTGGGAGGTCTCCAAGAGTCCTCCCAAACTCCCAAGTGAGTGGGAGCACCACTCAAGACCTTTGTCTTCTTGAGGTGTGAGTGGGAATCCAACTCACCATTTGTCCCCCTCCCACTTGTGTGGAAGCACAAGAGGGTAGGGTGGAGATGGAGGTGGAATGAGGGGATGACATTTGTCATCCTCATACTTCCTCTCCTTTGCAAGTGGCATAGGAGGGGGAAGGAGGAGGTGACAAGTGTCACCTTCTCATCCCTCATGGCCAAGTTGATGGCCTATAATAGCTCCTCTTGTAGAGGAGTGGGGGTTCTCTTTTTCTAGTCTTTTTCCTTGTAATTTGGAGAGTTCTTGAAAATTTTAGTTTTCCTTTCTAGTTTGGAGGAGCTAGGGAAGGTTGGAGAAATTCTGAAAGTTGGAAGGCTTGGAGCTCTTCACCAATTCTACTTCCATTGTCAGGGCCTTGAAGGTAGGCCTCTTAACTTGCTTCTTACCTTGCTTATATGATGTTCAATGTTTTAAATTTTGGTTGTGTGTTGTTTGCATTATGATGTTGGGTTGGGTGTTATGGTGAGAGCACTTCTAATGGAGGTAATGCTCAACTTGTATGGGTAGGGGAAAGGAACCTCCTTGAGGTCTCTCCCACAGTTTGTATTTGTGCCTTGAGTGATGCAGAGGCATCCACACTATAACCTTACAATACAGCATGGATGTCTGCAGCCCATCATCATCATCATCATCATCAGCATCATCATCATATTTCACCTGCCGACCGATATCCTCCTGCAGACAAGCCTTCGCACTTTCACCTGTCAACAACATCACCTTGTTCGATTATCGACAGCATCATCATGTTCGACCAGCGTGAACATCCTCCTGACGTCCACTGTTCACTTCAGCGACAACTTCCGCCTTGACTACCTTCAGCATCATGATATTCAACATCATGATAATCAACAGGATAAAGAACATCCGGTTCCTTCCATTTATCCTGATGATGACCAACCTTCACTTCTCGCACCGTCCCTTTGATGCTGACGTCACCCGATATCCTGATGACGTATATCCTGATGACGATGACGTCACCCACAGCTCCTTAATATCCTGCTGCTCCGAAATATCCTGATGACGTATATCCTGATGATGATGACGTCATATCCTGCTGTTGGCCAAGCTTAGCTTTTTTGGCCCACGATCAACCCGATCTTCAACCTGATGCCGATACGCTCCTCCTCGGCTCCTCCTGATGATGATCACCCCGACGCACCTTCACTTCATGCAATCGAAAGCATCATGCGCATCTCCACTTATCCGGATGACGATGTCTGAAGCGACTGTAGGATATTTGCAGAAATATCCTGATGATGCTGTTTTAACAACTTTTCAACCTTAACAAAATTTCACTTCACCGATCCTCCAGGGACGTCCCGATCCACTTCCAGGGTGATCTTCCACACTTTATCAGCTCGACCTAGCACATGCCCATGCTAGGGTCTTCAACACCTTTCAGCCGCGATCCTGCACACCTACATGCGAACAAACAAACTAACACCTACCCTACTGTACATAACCATTCCACCGATCAGACAAATCAACCGGTGGAATGGATCAGCGAATCCATGAAAACCACCTAGATGCAGTAAATCGATTAAACAATAGAGACCAAACAGAAAATGAAAACAACAGGATCTCTTATTCGATTTCAAAAGATGCTATTACAATATTCAGTCTCTCCTCTCGCAAAGTCTGATCGATGATCTACAGTTAACCGATCCTCATGCTTAAATAGATTTGCCTTCGAGTACTACTGACCTGACTCCAAGCGGCTGGGAACTCTCCAGGCGGCTGGGAGATCCAACTGAACATACATCATGACAGCTGTTCTAACAAACTTCCTAAAAATAGCAAAAGCATGGTCAGCATGATCTTATCATGATCAACATGACCTTATTACATGCATTTGGTCTTATCAGACCTTCTTGAAAACATAAACAAGACCTAAAACAACTAACTGCCTCATGAAGGCCAGCTGTCAGGTAGGTGCTCCTGCACCATACTCCCCAACAGAAAAGAACTCATGTCCCATGAGTTTAGTATGTGGAAGTCCTCCACCTTTACACTTTGTCATGTCAGTGCTCTGACCTGTTCCAGCTTTATCTTCTGCTGTCTCTTGGCTGCTCCAAGTCTTCTGAACTGTAACTTGCTTTCTGGCAAGTAAATCCTCATGCCTGTTGATGTAGGCCTTTTTCTCATATACCCTGTGTTTGCCAGGTTGTCTGACCAGAACCTCTGTCTGAACTGCCTCTTGAACTTCTGCAATGTTCAATCCTATCTTCCTGTCAACCTGTATAGGACAAGCAATAGTCCCAACTATGACAACATCCTTGCCATTCCTCTTAACTGATGGCTGTGTGCAAACCTGTTTCTGCACCTGCTGCTGACCTCTGTCAGTCACAACTAAAACTTTCTTCAATCTGTTATCCTTAACAACTCCTTTCTCTGCAGTATCCTCATCTGCTTTTATGCCTGCTCCTCTAGGTATCTGCACATACTCCTTCTTTCCCATCAAAATGATTTTGGCTGCCCCCTGTGCTGCAGCATCTGCCTGCAATGGCATCAACTTCATAGTTTTCCCATCTTTCTTGATGGTATAGGTATTAGCGTACCCATCATACAGTACCCTTCTATCAAATTGCCATGGTCTACCCAACAGTAGGTGACAACATTCCATGGGCAAAATATCACACAAAATTCTATCATGATATGCTCCAATCTGAAAATCCACATATGCCTGTTCAGAGACAAAAAGTGATTGACTATCACTCACCCAAGATGCCTTGTAAGGGTGTGGATGTGGAATCCTTTCCAAATTCAGTTTATCCACCATTTCCTGAGATACCATGTTGTCTGTTGAACCAGTATCAATGACAACTTTACATTTTTTACCTTTGCTCTTGCATATGGTCTTGAAAAGAGCTCTTCTTTGTGGGGATTCTTTGTCATGTACCTTCATGGTAGTTGCTGTTCTTCTCATCATCAGAGACTCTCCACTCTCTGGGTATGCATAATTATCAGGCTCCTTATCTTTTTGATAAGTGTTTGAACTCTGCACACTTTGCTCTACTGTCTCTTCTTGCACAAGTTGTACTCTCTTGTCACTAGTTCTATCATTTCTGGATGATGAACCTTTGTTTTCTGGACATTTGAAAGATGGATGACCAAACTCACCACAGGTGTAACATTTTCCTGAAAATGTAGTAGAACCTCTACCACCTCCAAATCTACCTCTATTACCTTTCCATCCACCCCTGAAATCAGACTGTCCCTGTCCTTTACCAGTATCTTCTTGACCCTCATTTGTTTGCTTTTGTGTAGGGGCTACTCCTCTTCCCCTCATATTGTTTCCTCTTCCTCTCATGGACTTATCATGTCCTCTATTCATCTTTTCTTCAATCCTGATTGCCATTTGATAACAATCCTCCACATTCTTAGGGTTAGCTAAAACTAACTCATCCTGTATGTTAAATCTCAAACCAGCCAAGTACCTAGCCACCTTTTCTACCTCATTCTCATGATGACCAGATCTCATACTCAACTTATAAAACTCCTCAGTATATGTCTTCACATCCCTTTCCTTCTGCTTTAAAAATTGCAGCTTCTTAAACATCTGGATTTCATAATCCCTTGGCAAGAATTTCCCTTTGATCCTTGCTACCATCTTATCCCATGAAGTGATCTTTGACTTCCCTTGTTTCCTTCTCTTAGATTGTACATAATCCCACCATACCAAAGCATGACCTCCTAACTTGGTCTTTGCAATCTTTACCTTCTGATCCTCAGCAACATCTTCACATTCAAAGTGATTATCAAGTGCAGCAATCCAATCTAACAACTCATCCTCATTCAAGCTTCCAGTATACTTGGAAACATCAACCTTTACCTTAGGGTTATCATTCTGCACTGCCTTTAACAATTTTGCCAATCTCTGGTCTTCAGCCTCCAGATCTTCAGCTACCTCTTCATATTCTTCAACAGTATCTTCATCTTCTTCAGACTCACTGTCTGCCACTTCCCTCTTTTTGTTCTTTTCCAGGGCTACAAGCCTGGCTTGAAGTGCTTCAGCAAGCTCCTTCATCTTCCTCATCTCTCTGGCATGTTTCTCCTTCATCTCCTGCAATTCCCTTGCAGTACCACTACCTTTCGGAGGCATTTTGTCAACCTCTTAATCAACACACAACACATAATTCAACTCTATCTCTGCCCTTTCGGTGACAGAATCAACACATAACAACCCAGATGTTTTACTGAGCTCTGATACCACTATGATGCAGAGGCATCCACACTATAACCTTACAATACAGCATGGATGTCTGCAGCCCATCATCATCATCATCATCATCAGCATCATCATCATATTTCACCTGCCGACCGATATCCTCCTGCAGACAAGCCTTCGCACTTTCGCCTGTCAACAACATCACCTTGTTCGATTATCGACAGCATCATCATGTTCGACCAGCGCGAACATCCTCCTGACGTCCACTGTTCACTTCAGCGACAACTTCCGCCTTGACTACCTTCAGCATCATGATATTCAACATCATGATAATCAACAGGATAAAGAACATCCGGTTCCTTCCATTTATCCTGATGATGACCAACCTTCACTTCTCGCACCGTCCCTTTGATGCTGACGTCACCCGATATCCTGATGACGTATATCCTGATGACGATGACGTCACCCGCAGCTCCTCAATATCCTGCTGCTCCGAAATATCTTGATGACGTATATCTTGATGATGATGACGTCATATCCTGCTGTTGGCCAAACTTAGCTTTTTTGGCCCGCGATCAACCCGATCTTCAACCTGATGCCGATACGCTCCTCCTCGGCTCCTCCTGATGATGATCACCCCGACGCACCTTCACTTCATGCAATCGAAAGCATCATGCGCATCTCCACTTATCCGGATGACGATGTCCGAAGCGACTGCAGGATATTTGTAGAAATATCCTGATGATGCCGTTTTAACAACTTTTCAACCTTAACGAAATTTCACTTCGCCGATCCTCCAGGGACGTCCCGATCCACTTCCAGGGTGATCTTCCACACTTTATCAGCTCGACCTAGCACATGCCCATGCTAGGGTCTTCAACACCTTTCAGCCGCGATCCTGCACACCTGCATGCGAACAAACAAACTAACACCTACCCTACTGTACATAACCATTCCACCGATCAGACAAATCCACCGGTGGAATGGATCAGCAAATCCATGAAAACCACCCAGATGCAGTAAATCGATTAAACAATAGAGACCAAACAGAAAATGAAAACAACAGGATCTCTTATTCGATTTCAAAAGATGCTATTACAATATTCAGTCTCTCCTCTCGCAAAGTCTGATCGATGATCTACAGTCAACCGATCCTCATGCTTAAATAGATTTGCCTTCGAGTACTACTGACCCGACTCCAAGCGGCTGGGAACTCTCCAGGCAGCTGGGAGATCCAACCGAACATACATCATGACAGCTGTTCTAACAAACTTCCTAAAAATAGCAAAAGCATGGTTAGCATGATCTTATCATGATCAGCATGACCTTATTACATGCATTTGGTCTTATCAGACCTTCTTGAAAACATAAACAAGACCTAAAACAACTAACTGCCTCATGAAGGCCAGCTGTCAGGTAGGTGCTCCTGCACCATTGAGGGCTCTTATTTAAGGAGTGAATTAATTGGATGGCAAGAGTGCCAGGTGATTTATTTGTGAATCTTGTGGATTGTGGTGTTTTGAGGAATTTGGCATGAGGCCATGAGTAGAGATTTTTATCATTTGGGAGCCCTTTGAAGTTGAGGGGTCCATTCCCTACCCTCACCAAGCTCATTTTTATGAGTTAAGTTATGTGTTAGACCTATGGGGATGTTACTGTTTATGTTTAGTGTGTGATTTTTGTTGTGGAATGAAACCCTGTGTGAAATCTCTACCTCCCTAGTTCAGGGGTGATCCACTTGCGGGTCTACAGTAGGGAGGAGAGCTTTTGTTAGTGGCTGGAATGTTGTTCTTCTGTTGAGATTTATTGCAGGTGTCTTTATGTAACAAAGAGTAGAGAGGAGTACAATTTGGAGTTCCTTTAGTCTCTTGTGAAAGCTGTTGAGCCATGGCCATTGTGGCCTTGTTGTATTAGAAATTATGTAAGAAGTTGTTAGGGTAATTGCCATGGAGATTGCTGTGATTTTATTTATGTAATGAGAACTTCATCTTATTTTAATTTTAAAGTTGTCTTTTCCCTTATGTGTGTAGTTGGCTGTTAAAATTTGTGAAATGCAACAATATCCCCATGTATTCTAATACATTTTATTTCTACATTGTGAAGTTAGTTGAATTGCAAGGAGTGTGAGTTACTTTATTTTTCTGTCTACCATTCTTAGAAAAGAAAATATATATATACATTTAATTGTCTGTATATACTTATGTTTCCAAAAAGAAGAGTGCTGTTGATTATTATGTTGCAACTTGTAAGCTAGTATTTTGTTTTTAAAAAGCAAAGTAGAGAAAATGGAAGTTATTTAACTGCTTATTTGAACATATGGATGAGAAGTTTAAATTAAGTTCCTTTGCTACTTGAGAGTTTTTTTGTAAATAGGTAGCTGTTAGAAATCTTTTATAAGGGAATTCATTTTGCCACATAGGGTTATTCTAAAGAAAATACATACATATCTATTGATATGTGCTTCCATTTCCTGTTTATGATTCAAAAAAGAAAGAATACAAATCCAAAGAGGAGTTAGAAGGGAATGATAGTAATCTGCTCTACTTTTCTTTTAGGAAAATATATATATATATATATATATATATATATATATATATATAAAGAAAGAATGAGGAAAAAAATATACTTCTGTAAAAAATAGGAGACACATATATAAATATATAAACATATACAAATATATATAAATATATACAAAAATATATAAATATGTATATATAAATGTTTATATATATATATATTATATTTAAAAAAAATTACACTTCTGAAAAAAAAAAAAAAGAGACACATCTATGCATTAATATTATACACTATTTAAAAAAAATTAAAAAAATAAAAATAAAATAAAATAACAAAAAAAAGTGAGAAAGGCAGACTGTGGGCAGTGCCCACAGTCCACCTGCACATTAGTAAGAGAAGGGGGTGTGGGGGAGGTGGTGCCTCCACCACACCCCCCAAATACTCGAAACCCCTGTGCGCACAGTCTCCTCCGCCACCTGTAGTCCGCGGCCCCTCATCCCCGAAACCCTCCTCCACCGCCGTCCTCAGCACCAGTCCCCGCTCACCACCACTGTGACCTTCGCCCTCGCGCCGCCAGTCTCCCACACCACACCACCACCACTCCCACCGCCCTCCACGGCCCTACTTCCCCTTCCCCTATGCGACCTCCCCTCTCCACCACTCCACACTTCGCCTCCACTGAGTCTGGCCACCGCCGCTGCCACAGTTCCTCCTCCTCCAACCTGCAACAACTCAAAAAAAAGGGAAACGAAATATATTTTCTTAAAACCCCCTCTGGTAATTATCCCTATACAGAATGCTATCCCTCATACACAAAAAAAAAAGAGTTTCACAAAAGGGGAAACTATGGTTGTGTATACCTCCAGGTAGCAACCATGGCTTCCATCTTAGGCTCACAAAACCCTAAACCTGCAAAAAAAAAAACAATGGAAGGGAAGAAGGATGGATTAGGGAAACACAAAATGAGAAAACAACATAATAGAAAATTAGGGTTCACGTAGAGATAACATATTCAAAAGAAAATTAGGGTAACTTGAAAATAGAAAATAATAGAATTAGGAAATTAGGGCTTTTCCATTTTTTATAAACCAATTTTCAAAAAGATAGGGCAAGAGGTTTTGTGAGAGTATATTTTATTCTCATTTTCAAATTCCCATTTTACTTTATTTTATCTCATTTTTGCATTTCTTTTAAATTTTGCCTAATTCTAGTGGGATTTTGACATTTTAGTGTATTGCCTTGTTAGATAAACTTGTTTTGGGAAATTGGTTTAGTTGTTTTTTTCTTTTTTCTTTTTGGGAAAGTATTTTTTTTCTTGTTTTTAAATTCACTTTAATGGGGCTTGTTATTTTAATTTTCCCTGGTGAGGTTTTAATTCCTTGTAATTAATTATCTATTTTATTATTATTATTTTACGTTTTATCATGGATTTCATCCTAGGTTAATTTAATTTTTACTGTTTATTTTATTTATTTTTCCTATCGATGTTTTTTTTTAAAAAATTTGTTCTTAGGGTTTATTTAATTTAACTTATAAAATTTATTTTTCTCATTAGTGAATCATTTTAAAGTTTTATTTTTGCGTTTAATGAAAATGCGTTATGCTGCCAGAATTTTGTCAAATTCCTAGGGTTACACGATGCGATGTTTTATTTACTTTTTATCCATTATCCCAAACTTAAATCAAATGCCATCTTGCCATAATATTCAACCCCTTTACGATCTAGGTTAAATTTAGGGATCGACGTTGGTGGAATCTTCTTCACCTAAGGAAACTTGGGGTATAGATGGAATCGACCTAACCCTAGAGGTGACACACTTCATGTCGCTTACCCCTAGATGACCTTCACCATCACGGTCACGTTGACATGTCTACGCCCTAGAGTACTGCCACCAAACACATAGACGTGTGTGAGGGGCTTCCTAGGGTTAGGGAGAAAAATTTTTCGCGGCCCGTGTTTCGAACAAATGGTGAATGTGGTTGAGACACGAGTGTTTTGCACATCATGTCTGCAGGAAAGATGTGGGCATGACAAAGGTTACAATCTTATGTTTCAGAATGATGAATGTGAGATCAGAAAAAGCTCCAGAACATTAATTGCTGCTGGAAAGAACAGGTGTTATTTATTGCCTTATGACTCAGATCAGTGAGAGTTGGCTATGGCATAGGAGATTGTATCACATCAACTTTGATAGCCTGGTAAGGATAAGTTTAGTCCAAGCTATGAGAGATCTACCAAAGTTAACAGAGCCTACTACTGCTATCTATAAGGAATGTCAGTTTGGAAAGAAAACAAGAAGAAGATTCAAAAGCAAGGATCAGTCATCTACCAAACTATTAGAGTTGGTGCATATAGACCTGCGTGGTCTTGTTGAAATTAGGGTAGATAACTGAGAGGAGGGGTGAATCAGTTGTCACAAAATTTTTATCTTTTGCTGTATTTAAACCTCTTTACCACTTATAAATTAATTAATGCTATAACCATGAAAGCATGAATCACCAACACATGAGGAGAAATATAATCAACACACATAACACCAAGATTTTACGTGGAAACCTGGTTAAGGGAAAAATAACAGCGGGGGTTAACCCACAAGATTTATTCTCTATTAAAAGAATAGATAAATGGGAAGGCACTTGCCTTCAGGTGCACTACCCAGAGCTCACTGCTTAAAGGAGGTTCACTGCCTACAAGAACATTCACAATGTTAACACTGAAAGGTTGAACTAAGAAACAACATCTTCATGCAAGGTTCAGTTCCATTGAAGTGCACAACACCTCTACTCTGCCCCCACTCACTTCCTCGCTACATCTACATCTTCTCTCACAAACACACAATTTCCATGACTTCACAACCCTTATTTATACATGACATTGACTTTGGAATGTACATCAAAGTTGGCCAAACAATCATCTATCTGGAACATTCTCCAAGATAGGCATTACAAGCAATTACAATCATAAGACTTAAAATACTTCATGCGAACCATCACACTATCGAAAAAACATAGCTAGACTTGAATCTTCCTTGAACAACATGCCACGCTCCATATAACTCTTCTTAGATCATCCACAACATGCACCAAGCATCCGGTCAGCCAAGACTTGAAAGAACAACAACATTCAAGTAGAAATCTTCAACCACAAGCTCAATCCTCAATGTGGACCACTAGAACAATTGGCACATGATCCAGAGACCACCACAAGCACAATGAAATCAACAAGAACAACCGCATCACCTCAAATCACCAAAAACACTTGCATCTTCATCTAGAAACTTAAGAACACTAACTGTCATGACTATCACACTAGAAAGATTGCTTGTGGACCTCCAAACCACAAACCACTTGTATTGAGGACATACACCAACATCCCAAACATACATCTAGATCTGTAGACCAGAATATTCTAATGCAGAGCAATCCGAACCAAATTCTTGTCACTCTGTCACCTCTAAACAATTGCAAAACCTGGTTCTACTCAGATGGCCATAACTTCACCAATTCTCCATACGGACCTCTCAAATCTTAACTAGAGAAACTTTAGACAATCCTCTACAAAATCCTTTAGTTCACAGACTCAGATCTTCTTCTCACCAGAAACGCGGAGTAATCTTTTTCACTAAACTGCACTGTCTTCACTGTTTCTGACAAAGAGATATGTAACTCACTTGTTCCTTCTAGAGATGCTAATTTTCTCAATATCCTCAACATACAAGTCTTCTAAACAAGTAATAAAATAAGATACAGTTGACACCAATGACAACAAGGATATGTTGACATCAATGACAACACCGATTAGGCACATATTTGCAACAATTTCCCCCTTTGTCATTGATGGCAACATATGATGTGAAAAACTGTTTCAACCATCAAGACAAGAACTTCTCCTACTTTCTCTTATCTACAACCACTTTCTTCACTACTCCCCCTTTCACTAGCAACTACTTACTTCTAACTTCTTCACATGACTTCTCTACCCCTTTGACATCAATGGCAAAGGGCACATATTTGCAATCATCTCTCATGCTTTTTGTTTCTTATACAAGACCAAACTAAACTTAGACATACTGACTACTCCCCCTTGAGTAGCATCCTCTTAACACCAATTTGGATCACAAGATATGACTATGAGTTCCACCAGACTAATGCACACTTAGTGCACCTTAGTTCTGAATAGGAGGGGTAATCATCCCTAGCTTCCCTCTGAGATACTCAAAAGTGTCCTTAGGTAGAGGCTTAGTGAAGATATCTGCAATCTGATCCTTTGAAGGAACAAACTCCATTTTGACTTCATTCTCATTTACCTTCTCTCTCAAAAAGTGAAACTTGATGGATATGTGTTTTGTCTTTGAATGTAACACTGGATTCTTTGAGATGTTTATTGCACTTGAATTATCACAAAAGATTGTAATAGGCTCTTCAAACACAATTTTGATATCCTTCAACATTTGCTTCATCCACAAAACTTGAGTACAACTTCTTGCTATTGCTATATACTCTGCCTCTGCAGTAGACAGAGATATTGCCTCTTGCTTTTTTCTCAACCAATAAACCAATCTCTTTCCAAAGAAAAATGCACCACCACTAGTACTTTTCCTATCATCAACAACTCCTACCCAATAAGCATCTGTATATGCATGAAGAGTGAAGTCATCACCTTTAGGATACCATAAGCCATAATCAGATGTTCCCTTTAGATATTTAAAAATTCTTTTGATTCCTACAACAAGAGATTCTCTAGGATCACCTTGAAATCTAGTAGCAAGGCCAATTGCATTCATAATATCAGGTCTGGTATGAGTCAGATAAAGCAGTCCTCCAATCATTGATCTATACCTTTTCTAGTTTGCCTTAGGGGAATCATCATCTTTACTCAACTTGCATCTAGTTATCATAGGAGTACTTACTGGTTTTGAATCCTCCATTCCAAACTTTTTCAACAACTCTTTTACATACTTAGACTGAGATATGAAGATTCCCTTATTTGATTGAATGATTTGCGGACCCAAGAATAAGTTCATTTCACCAAGCATGGACATCTCAAATTCACTTTGCATATGATCAGCAAATGTTTTACATATGCTCTCATTTCCACCAAAAATGATATTATCAACAAATACCTCAATAATCAAGATGTGTTCATGATCAATTTTGAAATAAAGATTATTGTCAACTGTGCCTTTGTTAAAACCTAACTTTAGTAGATACTTGTCTAATCTTGCATACCAGGCTCTTGGGGCTTGTTTAAGTCCATACAATGCTTTCCTCAACTTGTAGATCATATCTCCTTGATCAGACAACTAGAATCCTTCTAGTTTCTCAATGTAGACTTCTTCTTCCAAATCTCCATTTAGGAATGCTGACTTGACATCCATCTGGTAAACTTTGAAATCCATGTAAGTAGCAAAGGCAAGAAATAATCTGATTGCTTCGATTCTTGCCACCAGAGCAAAATTTTCTTCAAAATCAATTCCCTCTACCTGAGAATATCCTTTGCACACCAATCTTGCTTTGTTTCTCACAACTTCACCATTTTCATTCGATTTATTCTGGAAGACCCACTTAGTTCCAATTACATTTTTGTTTTCAGGTCTAGGAACAAGATCCCAAGTATGATTCTTTTCAATTTGCATTAATTCTTCTTCCATTACTTTTACCCAACTTTCATCATTACAAGATTCATTCACTAATTTTGGTTCAATCTTTGAAATCAAACAATACTCTTCTTGTTCTTCAGCAATTTTTCTTCTATTTTGAACACCTTTATTTCTATCTCCTATAATCTAATCTTCAGAATGATTCAACCTCACATACTTGGGAGTTTTGGGATTTTCTTGAACTTTTGATTCTTGAACTTGTTCCTCAACATTTGGACTAGCTTCTTGCACTGGATTCTCCAGAGCAATCTGAATATGAGTTTGAGGACTTTCATTTTGATCATCTGATTCATATCCACAAGACTTGGAAGGTCTCTCCTTGCTTTCATCAACCTTGACATTAGCACTTTCAACAATCCATTTCAATCTCTTGTTAAAGCACCGGTATGCCTTGCTTTGGTTAGAATAACCTAGAAATATTCCTTCATCACACCTTGCATCAAACTTGCCTAGATCTTCATCTCTTTTGATATAACATTTACTACCAAAAACTCTAAAGTATTTCACAGTAGGAGCATTACCAAACCACAGTTCATAAGCAGTTTTACCATTATTACCTTTGATCTGTACTCGGTTAAGAGTGTAGACAACAATAGTCACAACCTCTCTCTAGTAGACATGTGGAACATTTTCTTCCATCATCATGGTTCTAGAAGCCTCTTAAATAGTCCAGTTCTTTCTTTCCACAACTCCATTCTGTCGAGGAGCCCTAGGAGCAGATAATTATCTTCTTATTCCATGCTTTTCATAGAATGCATTAAACTCACTGGAGGTAAACTCTCCACCTCTATCAGATCTCAGACACTTTATCTTCACACCAATCTCATTCTCCACCCTAGCCTTGAACACCTTGAATCTGTCAAAAGCCTTTGATTTTTCTCTCAAGAAAGTGACCCACATCATCTGAGAGTAATCATCAATTAGCAACATAAAGTATCTATCTCCTTGCAAACTCCTAACTTTGGCAGGACTACACAAATTAGTGTGCACAAGTTCCAACAATCCACTTGAAAACTGTTATTTACTTTTGAATGTAGTTCTGCTCTATTTGCCCAACTGACATTCCTTGCACATGCTATTAATAGGTTTTACAAGCTTTGGAAGATCTCTCACAGCCTGAGTAGTACTTATCTTGACAATATTATCAAAGTTTACATGACACATTCTCCTATGCCATAACCAACTCTGATCAATCTAAGCAATCAAACAACTTTTACCAGTGCCACTTAAATGAAAGATATTACCTCTAGTATGTGTGCTAGATGCAATCTCAGTTCCAGAACTTTCCAAGATTCTGTATTTTCCATCCTTGAATCATAGATCATACCCTTTGTCAACCAACTCTCCAACACTGAGAAGATTATGCTTCAAACCTTCTACATACAAAACATCATTAGTGTTATTCTTACCATCAAGAGAGATGGATCCTCTGCCATAGATTCTACTAGTTGAATTGTCTCCAAACTTCACAATTCCACCTTCATACCTTTCCATACTTACAAGCTTACTCTTATCACCTATCATATGATGAGAACATCCACTTTCAATCACCCATTCATCCTTTTCTTCAACCTAAGTAGCCAAGGCAATTTCCACATTCACATAGCTAGCAGATTCAGTAGGCACTGGATCTTCTTTTTTGATAGCAATGAACACCCATTCATTTCCAGAGGTACTTCCCTTATCAGATTTATCATATGTAACTCCTTCATCAACAACTTCTTACATCTAGTAGCATTTCTTCAGATCCTATTGGTAATCTTTTGGTAAAAAGGGCTTCAAGTTCTTCAAGCTCCATTTCATCTTCTTCAAGTTCCTTCCTTGCCTTCTCATATCTAGTTAATCTTCTTGAAGAGCTTTCACTTGGATCAAATCTTTGCTTCCTAGAAACACTGGCCTTAAAAGCAAATTCTAATTTAGGAAGAGAATCACCAAACTCACTCATTTCAAATGCTGAAAGCTTGCCAACTAACTGATCCCTTGTAACAGTTGTCACAGTCCTAATCTCCTCAATAGCAAAAAATTTATGTTTGTATGAAGCTGGTAAGGATTTGAGTACTTTGGCAACAATCTCTGATTCTTCCAGTATTCCACCAACACTCCTGATACTTCTCACAAGTTCATTCACCTTTTACATATAGGAAGTGATGTTTTCATCTTCACTCATCCTCAAACATTCATATCTACCCTTTAGGCTTTGTAACTTGGCACATTTGACATATTCATCACCTTCATATAGAGTTTCCAACTTCTTCTAGATTTCATGAGCATTTTCAATTCTAGGACATTTGTCATTTCTATATTAGTCAGGGCACTCAACAATGCTTCTTTAGCTCGAATGTTGTATTCTTCTTCCTTGAGTTCATCTGGAGTTGAAGGGCCTTTCTTCGGAGGTTTATACACATCCTTAGTTATCAACCAATAAGGATCACCCATGCATTGTAAATGACACTCCATCCGATTCTTCCAAAGAGAGTAATTTGTTCTGTCAAATCTCAAACTGTCCTTGTATGTTGACATCCTGGATCTCCTCAAGCGGTCAAGCTTATTTTAGAGGAACTGGGTCTGATACCAATTGTTGAAATTAGAAAAAACAACTGAGAGGGGGGGTGAATCAGTTGTCACAAAACTTTTATCTTTTGCTGTATTTAATCTTCTTTACCACTTATTAATAGATTAATGATATAACCATGAAAACATGAATTAACAACATATGAGCAGAAACATAATGAACACACATAACCCCAGAGTTTTACATGGAAACCCAGTTAAGGGAAAAACCACGGTGGGGGGGAAAATCCATGGTGGGGGTTAACCCACAAGATTTATTCTCTATTAAAAGAATAGATAAATGGGAAGGCACTTGCTTTTGGGCGCACTACCTAGAGCTCACTGCTCAAAGGAGGCTCACTACCTACAAGAACATTCACAATGTTAACACTGAAAGGTCAAATTGAGAAACAACATCTTCTTCATGCAAGGTTCAGTTCCATTGAAGCGCACAACACCTCTGCTCTGCCCTTACTCACTTCCTCACTACATCCACATCTTTTCTCACCACACACAATTTCCATGACTTCACAACCCTTATTTATACATGACATCGACTTTGGAATGAACATCAAAGTCAGCCAAACAATCATCTATCTGGAACATTCTCCAAGATAGGCATTACAAGAAATTACAATCACAAGACTTAAAATACTTCATGCGAACCATCACACTATCAGCCAAACATAGCTGGGACTTGAATCTTCCTTGAACAACATGCCATGCTCCATAGAACTCTTCTTAGATAATTTACAACATGCACCAAGCATCCGGTCGGCCAAGACTGGAAAAAACATCAACATTCAAGGATAAATCTTCAACCATGAGCTCAATCCTCAATGTAGACCACCAACACAATAGGTACATGATCTAGAGACCACCACAAGCATAATGAAATCAACAAGAACAACCACATCACCTCAAATCACCAGAAACACTTGCAATTTCATCTAAAAACTTAAGAACACTAACTATCATTCCTGTCACACTAGAAAGATTTCTTACGGACCTCTAAACCATGAACCACTTGTGTTGAGGACACACACCAACATACCAAACATACATCTAGATCCGTAGACTATAATATTCCAATGCAAAGCAATCCAGACCAAATTCTTGTCACTCTGTCACCTTTGAATAATTACAAAACCTGGTTCTACTCAGATGGACATAACTTCACCAATTCTCCATGCGGACCTCTCAAATCTTAACTGGAGTAACTTCAGACAATCCTCTACAAAACCCTTTAGTCCACATGCTCTGATCTTCTTCTCACCAGAAATGCGGAGCAATCTATTTCACTAACTGCACTGTCTTCACTATTTCTGACAAAGAGATATGTAACTCATTTGTTCCTTCTAGAGAGGCTAATTTTCTCAATATCCTCAACATACAAGTCTTCTAAACAACTAATAGAATAAGATATAGTTGGCACCAATGACAAGGATATGTTGACATCAATGACAACACCTATTAGGCACATATTTGCAATAGGTCCTACCAGAGTAAGGATTTTCCAAGGTGATAGGTATTTCATGCTATTTATTGATGATTACTCTAGAATGACTTGGGTCACTTTTCTTAAGGAAAAATTAGAAGCCCTAGATAAGTTTAAAGATTGTAAAGCAATGGTTAAAAATGAATTAGATATGAAAAACAAATGTTTGAGGTCTGACAGAGGTGGATAGTTTACTTCTAATGAGTTTAACATGTTTTGTGAGAATCATGGGATAAAGAGGCATCTATCTACACCTATAACTCCTCAACAAAATGGAGCAGTTGAAAGGAAGAACATGACTGTTCAAGAAGCTGCAAGGACAATGATAAAGGAAGCGAACCTACTAGAAGTCTACTAGAGAGAAGCAATTCATACTATTGTCTACATATAGAACATAGTACAGGCGAAAGCAAATGACACAAAGACTCTCTATGAGCTATGGTATGGAAGGATTCCTACTGCTAAACATTTCAAAGTTTTTGGAAGCAAATGTTATATAAGAAGAGACGAAGAACTAGGAAAGTTTGATGCAAGATGCAATGAAGGTATTTTCCTTGGATACTCTAACAAAAGAAAAGCTTACCGTTGCTATAATAAGAGGCTAAGAAAGATTGTTGAAAGTGCTAATGTTAAGGTTGATGAAGATATACAAAAGTTTTTAGAGATTAATGGATATGAATCAAATGAGTCTTCTTGTGGAGAAAAAGAAGAAACTAAAGAAAAAGTAGTACAAGTTGAAGAACAAGAAGCTTCAAAAGAGAAGTACAAGTTGAAGAACAAGAAACTCCAAAAAAAGTTCCTAAAACTCCTAAATATGTTTAGAGGCATCACACTGAAGATCAGATCATTGGTGATAAGAGCAAAGGTGTATGGACAAGAAACAAAGCTGTTGAAGAACATATAAATCTATGTTTACTTTATAAAGTTGAACCTAAAATAGTGGTTGAGGCATGTAAGGATGAGTATTGGATTAACTCTATGGGAGAAGAACTAATGCAGATTGAGAAGAATTAGACTTGGGAACTTGTCCCAAGACCAGAGAATAAGAATGTGATTGGAACTAAGTGGGTATATAGAAAGAAGTTGAATGAGAATGTAGAAGTGGTAAGGAATAAGGCAAGACTTGTGTGTAAGGGGTACTCACAAGTGGAAGGAATAGACTATGAGGAAACTTTTGCTTTGGTGGCAAGAATGGAGGCTATTAGGTTGTTTTTGGCTTATGTAGCACATAAGGATTTCAAGGTATATCAAATGGATGTGAAGTCTACCTTTCTGAATGGTGAGTTAGAAGAGGAAGCATACATAGAGCAACTAGATGGATTTTAATTGTCAGACAAACCAGATATGGTATGCAGATTGAAGAAGGCATTGTATGGATTGAAGTAAGCTCCCAGAGCTTGATATGCAAGGTTAGACATGTTTTTGTTGCAACATGGATTCAGTAAAAGGTCTGTAGATAGTAATCTTGATGCAGGAGCATACCTGGTTCAAGATCAATCTTGCATCAACCAAAAACATTTACATTTTAGTTTGTTTGCAATTTAGTTTGTTGCTTTTCATTTCCAGTTTAGTTCAGGCAGTTTAGTCAGTAGCAGTTTCTGTATTTTGGTCTGCATTCTACCACAGTTGCATTTTAGATCTTATGAAGCTAGACTTAGCATCTACATTCATTCATGCACAACATATCTAAAATTCAAAGCATTTGGATCAAGTACTGAAAAGTTATCGCTATCAGAAGATCCACTATTTTTCTTAGAACAGAGCATCCTGACGGTCTCAGACACATGATCTAAAGGAGAAGACTTGTGGAGCATTTCTTGAATTACAGAGCTAAAGGACACATCTTTCAATGTTCTATGGTTCATGGCCAACCTTCCCTTAGATTCGTACATCATTCCATGTATTTGTGGAGGTGTTCTACATGATTAGGTCTGACCTATCCATGTACACACGTTACAACTCTTCATTGGAGCTTGTGATCTTCCTTGGCCGATGCGGAGGAATCTTATGTTTCAGATATGATATATATTGATGTAATAGATCCTAAGGAAAGTAGTTCATCACAATAGAGATAATTGATAGTTTGGATTCTTCATGAAGGAGCTTCAAAGCTATATCTTTTATATATTCTAATATTCTGTAATTAGGCCTTTGAGCCCTAATTGTAAGCCCACCTGTTGCTGGTCAATTTGTATTTGAATTCCATGATATATTGAATGCTTGAATCTGCATTTGTTTCATATCTATGAGTTGTTTCCATTGTGTTTACTCTTGTTTCATGGTTTGGATAGTTCATTCTGTGAACCCTCCTACTGTGATTGCACCAAGTGCTATCAGAGTGAAAGTTCAAATCTTTGGGAGAAAATCAAGTGAAGTTGGCAAAGGATTTCTGTAAGATCTTGTTGTAAGTAGATTTCCAATCTGAGGCAGGTTACTTGTGTCACAACCGATTGTTGATTGTGAGGCAGTTGTCACCTTGTAGTCCGATCACCAAATTTGAGGTAGTTTGCACTTGATCCTAGGAAGAATGCTGCTGAGGAGAATCCCTGTTGTTGGAACAATGGTTGGTAGAATGAATGAGATGATGGAAATAATGAAAACAATGAGAATTTAATTGGATGCCATTGAGGAAGATAGGCGAAGAGGATTGACACCTAGACCTAATGTTGAAAGTGATGATGAAGAAGAATTTCAGTCTGTTGAAAAAATTGGTGAAACCCTAGGAGGTGATGAAGAAGAAGAATCAAATCAAGTCAAGATGTTGTGAGCCATTTCAAAGATTGGAAAGAGACCTAGAGTTGATGTACCTAATTACATTGGAAATTTGAACCTTGAAGAGTTGATTAACTAGATAAATGACATGGAAGAATACTTTGAGTATGAAGAAGTTGAAGATTCAGAGAAGGTAAAATTTGCAAAGACAAAGTTGAAAGGACATGCTGCTATATGGTGGAAGGAAGTTTGGTTGGATAGAAATAGAAGAGGAAAAGAGATGATTACAAAGTAGGATAGGATGGTGACAAAATTGAAGAATCAGTTTATACCTGCTGACTATGAGTTGGAATTACTAAAGAGATTGCAAAACCTGAGACAAAAGGAGAAATCTGTGAAGGATTATACTGAAGAATTTCATAAGATGATCATAAGGACAGGACATAGTGAAGCAACCAAAGAGAAAGTGGCTAGATACATCAATGGACTGAGATTGAACATCCAAGAAGAACTAAGTTTAGTGTGGATGACATCTTTGGAGGAAGCATATCAGTTTGTGCTGAAAGTTGAAGAGAAATTGAATAAGAGGCATGACCAGAGGCAGATAGGAAGAGGAGGTAAATTTTAGAGAGGTAAAACATTTTTCAGAGGAGACAGATGATATCTAGAGCAGAACAAGCTAGACAACCCATTCAAGAAAGAAGAAAGAGATAACAATGCATACCAGAGCAATGACAATTTTTTTTTTTATCACAGAGGTAATTATAATTCATACTGGAATGTAGGACATAGAAGAGAGGGAAGATGATTTGATAAGAGAACATTCAGAGGCACTTGTTTCAAGTGTGGATGTGAAGGACATAGAGCATTTGAATGTAATTAGGGGAGTACAAGCAAAAGGACAGAGAACAGTGGAAGAGAAACCTATGTGGAAGAAGAACCTATTGGATCACTTAATTTAGTTGGTAAACCTAAGAAAGGAGAATCACTTGTGATGAGGAGATCACTATTTCAAATAGAGACAAATGAGGAACCACCGCAGAGGAAAAGTTTGTTCAGAACCAGATGCAAATCAGGAGGTAAATATTGTAAAGTTGTTATTGATAGTGGTAGTTTGTATAACCTAGTTTAAGAGGAGATGGTGACTAAGCTGAAGTTGGAAAGATTGAAACACCCTAAGCCCTATCAGATAGTATGGATTCATGATGATCATAAGGTACTAGTGAGTGAACAATGTTTGGTGAAATTTCATATTGGATCTTATCATGATGAAGTCTTGTGTGATATTATGCCTATGGATGCTTGTTATATTTTGTTGGGTAGACCTTGGCAGTATGATAGAAAAGCTATAAATGATGGGAGAAAGAATACATACACTATAAAATCAAATGGGAAGAGAATTACTTTGATTCCTTTGGAAGATGATCCTAAGAGTGAAGTATGTGGGACTGCTAGAATTTGTTTGGTAGATGAAAGAAAATTTTTGGATGGTTTGAGACATGAGAATATGTGTTATGCCTTGATCCCTAAGAAGCTTGAAACATTGAAGAAGGAGACCAAGGAATCACAACTGGAAGAGATAATTGAGTTGCTAAAAGAGTATGAAGACATCATCAGACAATGTGCCTGAAGGATTTCCACCAATCGGGAGTATCAGTCATCACATGGATCTTATACTAGGAGCTAGTTTGCCTAACAAAGCAACACATAGAATGACACTGGCAGAGAATGAAGAATTGAATAGGTAGATACAATAATTATTGAGGAAGGGATTGATTAGAGAAATTTTGAGTCCTTGTGTAGTACCTACAGTGTTAGCACCTAAGAAGGATGGAGAATGGAGAATGTGTACAAACTCTAGAGTAATAAACGAAATCACAGTTAAGTATAGATTTCCCTTACCTAGGATGGATGATATCATGGATTGTTTGAGTGGAGCAAAATATTTCACAAAGATAGATTTGAAAAGTGGATACCATTAGATCAAAATTAGAGAAGGAGATGAATGGAAGACTGCTTTTAAGATAAATGAAGGATTGTATGAGTGGGTGGTGATGCCTTTTGGATTAACAAATGCACCTAGTACTTTCATGAGGTTGATGAATTAAGTCTTGAAGAAATTCTTGGGTAAATTTGTTATTGTATATTTGGATGACATTCTATTTTAGTAAGACAAAAGAAGAACATTTGCAACACATGAGACAAGTTTTGCAGAGACTGAGTGAAGAGAAATTGTTGATAAACATCAAGAAGTGTAGTTTCATGAAGGAAGAATTGGTATATTTTGGATTTATGATTTCTGCAGAAGGATTGAAGATGGATCCTAAGAAAGTAAGAGCAATTATTGAATGGCCTACACCGGAAGGCATTGGAGAGTTTAGATCATTTCATGGATTGGCTAGTTTCTACCAGAAGTTCATTAGAAATTTTAGTTCAGTTTGCAACCCTATGATAGAAACAATGAGAGGTGATAGAAAAGATTTTAAGTGGACATCAAGAGCAGATACAAGTTTTGAGTTGTTGAAGTAGAAAGTGACGGAGTAACCTGTTTTGGCATTACCGAATTTTAATAAGGTATTTCAAGTAGATTGTTATGCAAGCAGAAATGCAATAGGAGCAGTGTTAAGTCAAGAAGGTAGACCTGTAGCATATTTTAGTGAGAAGTTGAATGATGCAAGGAGAAGATATTTAGTTTATGATCAAGATTTATATGCCATAATTCAAGTCTTGAAGAAGTGGAGACATTATTTGCTGCCTAAGGAATTTGTGTTTTATACAGATCATCAAGCTTTGCAATATTTGAATAGTCAAGGTAAGTTGAATTATGCAGAGTTATACATTTGTACTGAAGCATAGGAGTGGAAAATCAAACAAAGTTGCAGATGCATTGAGTAGGAGAAGGAACTTGTTAATAGAGATGAGAGTTGAAGTGATAGGATTTGATGAATTGAAGAACCTGTATGCAGGAGACACTAATTTTATAGAAGCTTGGAAAGCATGTAAGGAACCTATTGTGATAGATAGGAGTAAATGGTTGGACTATTTCATTCAAGAAGAAATTTTGTTTAGATGAAATCAGTTATGCATACCTAGAAGTTCAATGAGAGCTAATTTGATCAAGGAGAAACACAATGGTGGATTGGAAGTACATTTTGGCATTGATAAAATAGTGGCTTTGGTGATTGAAAACTACTTTTGGCCTTAGATACATAAGGATGTTAGGAAGTTTGTGTAGAGTTGTAGAGTTTGTCAAGTTGCAAAAGGGAGTAGTCAGAATACTAGATTGTACAGACCTTTGACAGTACCAAAGAGACCTTGGGAAGACATAAGTATGGATTTTGTGATGGGATTACCTAAGACATCGAGAGGACATGATTCTATATTTGTAGTGGTAATAGATTTTCAAAGATGGCACATTTCATACCTTGTAAGAAGACAACTAATGCAGTGCATATAGCTGACCTATTTTTCAAGGAAATTGTGAGATTGCATGGATTACCTAAGAGTATAATTTTAGACAGAGACACCAGATTTCTTGGAAGAAATTGAAGACAGATTTGAAGTTTAGTTCAACTTTTCATCCACAAATTGATGGATAGATAGAGGTAGTGAATAGGAGTTCAGAAAAATTGTTGAGATGTTTGGTTGGAGAGAAAGCAGGAAGTTGGAACTTGATTCTTTCACAAGCAGAGTTTGCATACAATAATTTAGTGAATAGGAGTACTAGAAGAACACCTTTTGAGATTGTTATCGGAGTAAACCCTATTTGAGTCTGAACAACACTGAGAGGGGGGTGAATCAGTGTTGTATTCAACAAGAAATTCAAATACTTTTCTTCCAATTTGTGTGCATGAAATAATGATGCTGACAACAACTAATCAATATAGAAAGCTTTATCAAAGTAAGAATCCAAATACTAAATAACAACCAAGACTAAATGCTCAAACATGGAGACCAAGTAAACCACACATGAAATGAGATCATAACATAATAAACTTCATGAGTGGAAAACCCTCATAGGGATGAAAAACCACTCTAAAAATGCCTCACTGGCTTAATCAAAACCATGCCTCACTGGCTTTTCAATGTACAAAACAAATAGAATAAAAAAATACACAGGGTTACTTTGTTTCTCTAATGCTCTATCTCTACTCCGACAAATTCAAATATGTGTTTCTATAGTTTGTCTTTTGTTCATCCTCTCAAGATAATGCAATGTTATACAAATAAAGCATATATCAAGATAATATTCATCACAACAAATCCCCAACATTCTCATGATCTTCTGGGTTACAAAATGATTCTACACACTAGTGGCAATCACACTAATGAAGAAGAATACAACTATTGCATACACATTCCCAAATACATGCATTATAATACACATATGCCATACCTTTGTACTTGACCTCTTTTCAAACCTCTGCAACCTCTGTGATTGTCACTCTGATAGACTGACCATGAATCTCTTTGTTCACTCTTTCTTCATGCTTGAATTCATTCATGTCTATAATATTCACATACTATTTTGATATGTGTCATTCTTTTATTCTCTGGTTTTCTGCACTATTTCATCCAATCTTCATATCCACATGTAGGTATGTGTCTATGTTGCAAGTATGAGGATAACCAGTGTTGTCATTGATGTCAACATACTCATATTGCATTAATGAGAAGGATTGGATGAGCTGTGTGCTGAGGATATTGAGGAAATTAGTCTCAATCAGGAACAGTGAAGAATAGTGATGACATTAAGGTAAAAGTCCAAGATAAGGTGAAGATCAGAGGATACGGTTTAAAGGGTTTGTAGATATGAGTCTTGAGATGATCCAGTCAAGTTTTCAGAGGTCTGCATAATGATTTGAAGAAGTTATGACTGCTCTAGTAGAACTAGTTTTGACAGATGTTCAGTGGTGATAGAGTGTCACAGATTGGTCCGGTGAGCTCTAGAATTGCATTATCTCATTCTGCAGATTGGAGGGAGTGTTGAAGAAGTCCGTGTGAAGTGACAACTAGATTTGTTCATAGTTTGGAGGTCTAGAAGCACCTTTTGCATTATGACAATGATGACAAACTGTGTTCTTGTAGCTCCGAATGAAGGAGAGAAGAATTCCAGTAGGATGATGAAGTGCGGATGTGTTTGATGATTCATGAAAGGCTATGATGATCATTGGATCATGTCTAGTTAATGTTGGTGGCTCACTTTGAAGTTAGAGTTTGCATTTGAAGAATAACCATGGATATTGGTGTTCTTCTTGAGACTGGCCGACTGGATGTATTACACATCTTGCGAATGATCTTGTAAGTGTTTGCTGACTTAGAAATAAGGGATTGTGAATTCATTTTGAAGTGAGCATTGTGGAGATGAGTGTGGCATAATGAAGAAGAAGAGCGAAAGGCAGAGCAGGAGTTTTGGGCTTAAATGGAACTGATCCAGGCATGGTAAAGATGTCAATCACCAGTTCAAGTTTGTGATACTTGTTACTTTGTAGATAGCGTGTCTCTTGTAGGCAGTGTGCCTCTTGTGAGTAGTGTGCTCAGGCAGTGAGCCCTAATTGGCATGTGCCATCTATTTTTCTTATTCTTCTAACAGAGAATATTCCTTGGGTTAATCACCCCGTGGTTTTTCCCTTGACCGAGTTTTCCACATCAAAATCTTGGTGTCTCATGTGTTGATGTGTATCTGCTCTGGTGTTTATGCTTTATGCTTTCATGAGTGATTAATTGATATGCTATTAAATAACAAAGACGATTTAAGTGTTTGAATTAGAAGCAAGTTTTCGACAACTGATTCACCCCCCCTCTCAGTTGTCTGTCCTGAATCCAACAGTCTCTACAATCACATAGACTAAGTCTCATCTCACCATACATTATATAGAGAAAAAAATAAATTTTACTGGCCCCAATGATTCATTTCCATAATTGTTTTCAGGGTCATTACAACTTATGATTGTCAAACTTTAAATAGCAGAATACCCATTAGATTTTGAAATCAAATTAAATTTCAACCATGGATTTTGAGATTCGCGGGCCTGTTAGATTAAATCTTGAACCTTGATATCAAACTCCCGCTTGATGTGCTTTGGCAAGACTTGAGAGCACTGGTTGAAAGGAAAAGAGGGTTGGTTTCCATATGCATTAAGGACCCTTCAATGGATAACACTTAAGTGAATGACCTATATTCAAAGGGCAACAACCAATTAAAACAAAATGCAACTTTATATGATGACGATCAAACTTGTAGTATAAGGTAGCATTAGGGCTTAAGAATATTAGGGTTTTAGGATTTAACCACTTAGAAATGTGTATAATGACATAAAACTCACGTGTTTAGAATTGTAACAGTCAATTCCATTTTCTCATAGCAATGACATCCAACTCTGAGCTCTGCACAGAACCAATGAACCATGATTGATCCTCTGATCTTGACAAGATGGTACATGATGAAACATCCTCTCCAATCACTAACATCAAACAATCCATGCATCCTCATGAAGGCACTATGTCATTGAACCGTGTCATTCACTCCTGAAAAGCACCTCACACAAGAACTCTTGAAGCGTCATCCAACCATGTCATGTAAAGCTTTGATAATCTTTGAAGCTATGAATGAAACCTCTATGAATGAAAACTTAATTGCTTGAACATGCATGTGAACCATGTGTTACTAGAACTATGATCATGTTGAACCATGTGAAGTCCTGTATGATCAACAACACAATAGCATTTAATAGCATGGGAATCACATCTCTTCTACAATCCTGTCATGAACACATCATGATCTCTTTTGGTCCATCAATGACAAATAATCATGTCAAAACCAACAAACCCTAGAGGAGTTGTAGAGTTAAGAGATATTAGCATGGAAGATAAGAGGAGCGCAGAAGCATAAGAATTCACCCGACATATGGAGACAGTTCATAGTCAGGTAAAGAAGCATTTGGAAGGGATGAACAACAAGTATAAGGAGCAAGTAGATGAGAAGAGAAGACACAAGGAATTTACAGTTGGAGATGAAGTGATGGTATACTTGAGAAAAGAAAGATTTCTAGTTGGGACTTATAACAAGTTAAAGATGAAGAAGTTTGGACCTTGTAGGATACTCAGGAAATTTGACTTAGGCAATGCATATGAAGTGGAACTATCGGAGACATTGGATATTTCACCTATTTTCAACATTGTAGACCTATCCCAGTATCATGAAGCAGAGTTCAGTGACAACATGGCAGAAGACTTGAAGAAGCAGTTACCACAACAAGTACTGAAGCATATTGAAGACATTTTGGATAGAAGAGTTAGATGCAACACTAGAGGAAGACAATACAAAGAATATCTTGTGAAGTGGAAGGCAAACCGGAAGAAGATTCATCTTGGATTTCTTAGGCTGAGGTAGACTATCTTGGTTCTCCTCTAGCCCTAGTAAAGTGAGGGACTCACTTTTTCAGTAACCTTGGATGTCTAATGCAGGAGCATCCCTAGTTCAAGAGCAATCTTGCATCAACTAGAAACATTTGCATTTCAGTTTATTTGCAGTTTAGTTTGTTGCTTTTCATTTTCTAGTTCAGTTCAAACAGTTTAGTCAGTAGCAGTTTCTGTATTTTGGTCTTGATGCAGAGGCACAAGCAATACTTGGTATAACCTATCAACCAACCTAGATTCTAGGGTCTCTTCTTTAAGGTTTCCCAAACCTTAACTAACTCAAGACCATTCTCAAGGCTACTCAAGAGAGAGAACTAGCCTAGGACCACACTCATGTGTCCTCACACAAAGGCTATTCACTTCTATATTAGGGAGAATCAACTCTACCCAACCAACATCAACTCTCTAGGTCATAACCAAGCATGTTACCTCCTCAAACCATGATCTCACTCACACCCAAGACACCATACGACATGAGCATGTCCACAATGCCTCACTTGACTCAACAACACCCACCAATACTTGTTGAGATTGCTCTGATCAGGTTAGGGCAGGTCTGCACCATTAGGTCAAATTGAGAGACCTAATGCTTGTAGCCCTACAAGCGGGTAATTCAAGGATAACTTTCAAGACTTCCAAAGGACTTCCAAAACACATTACAGATTAGAATACCCTTTAGGCCCATACACCAAACCTCAAACTTTCAGGATTGTACTCAGACCTTTGACCCCTGTGACAACAGACACTAGTTTTTAGGGATTAGGCCTAATTTTAGACCTTTACAAAGGAACTATGTTAAATCCAACTGCTCAGAGCAAGACAGTGGTATCCAAGGGTCTATAATCCTTTGTAAACACTTGATCAACCATCAATTTGGTCACTCCACCAATTGTCCTCACATAACAACACTTTTCCCATCATTTCAAAGACTAGTCACATAGAGATGCCTAGTCCAACTCATGTCAAACTCCTTGAATCCTTGAGTGCTTGACCCAAAACCACAAAAAAACACAAAATATACATTGTATTCCTCCATCACACTAAAAATGAGAATCTTGCTTTCAGTGGACAGAGGAATAACAATCATTAATCACAAAACCCTAGTTTTCTAGGTTTTCTGACCAGTCTTTGCAAAGAGATTGATATCTCACAAACTACAACACTTCAAAACACCAAAATACTTCCAAATGAAATCTACCTCAATACATGAACATCTCCAATCAGTTTCAGGCAATCAACTATCCGTACAGGCTGTATAGAAATGACTGTTGCAGTGAATTATTTAGGAAAAATAGTGTTTCAGCACATCAAATCTCCAAATCTTCATTCATACTTTGTAGTTACATCCCCCTTCACCTATAGAAGGCTTGAGACATTATTTAACATCCCTCCCAACCGTACAAACTGATTTTGAAAGTTATTTAGCCGTTGGGTTTCTCCTATCACAAGAAAACTACATGTTTTCATTATGTTATTACATCAAACTTGACCAAAACATGGTCTACATAGGCCTAGTGACCAAATTGACATAAAATCCTTATTAGAAACATGATGTGGCTTAAAAATCCTTATTGAAAATATAAACAAAGCATGATATGCATAGGAATTCAAATGATCCAAGATTGGATCCACCATAGAGAAGGTGCTCCTGCACCATACTCGCCCTGTAAGAAAAATTCAAGTCCCTTGAGTTGCCAACTATTGGAGTGTCTTCCCATGCTTGAAAATGTCTACCTCATTCATCCATGTAGCCTCTAAATCAGGAAGATCTTGCCACTTGACCAAGTACTCCTTGTACACACCCTTCCTTGTCTTTTTGACAACTTTGGAATCTAAGATGTATTCCAATTGTAAAGGCTTACTTGGAGGTAGATCTCTGACCTAATCTTCATCTTGAATCACAACATCTAATCCATCTTCAACATTCAATGGAAGTCTGAATGGAAAGAGGTTGAAAACATTAAATATGGGAGAAATACCACGACCGGATGGTAGTTCTATTTCATAAGCATTTGGACCAAACTTATGCACTACCTTGCATGGTCCTATTTTCTTCATTAGAAGCTTGGTTGGCTATCCTTTAGGCAGCCTTTCCTTCCTTAGATAGTCCATCACCAAATATCCCACCTTGAATTGTACATCTCTCCTTTTGAGATTTGCCCTATCTTTGTATTTGGAGACTATTTTTTCCAACTGAACTTTGACTTGATCATGAACTGCCTTCATGGTGGCAGCAAAATCTTCTCCTAGAGCACTCCTCTTATCCCAACCTTGTAGGTCTTTGAGTTCAAGGGGTCCTCTTGGATGGAAACCATAAACAATTTCAAATGGACTCTTCCCAGTGCTTCTATTCACTGAATCATTGTAAGCATACTCAACTTAATTGATAACCAAGTCCCATGCCAACCCATGCTGCTTGGTAAGGCATCTTAAAAGGTTTCCTAGGGACCTATTAACAACCTTAGTCTGACCATCAGTTTGGGGATGGTAGGCTGATGAGAAAGACAATTATGTTCCCAATTTTCTCCATAAGGTCCTCTAAAAATGACCAACAAACTTGGAGTCTCTATCAGTGACAATTGAAAGGGGCAAACCATGGATTTTAACCACTTCTCTGAAAAAAAGACTAGCAATGTGAGATGCATCATTTGTGCATTTGCATGGTACAAAATGAGCTATCTTACTAAATCTATCCACAATGACAAAAACACTATCCACACCCCTTACTGTCTTAGGAAGACCAAGTACAAAATCCATACTAATGCTCTCCTAAGGCCTATTGGGAATAGGAAGGGGTTGGTACAAACTAGCATTAGAAGACATACCTTTGGCCTTTTGACATATGGTACAACTTGCAACATATCTCCTTACATCTGATTGTACTTTTAGCCAATAGTAGAATCTGGTGACTTGTTCCAAAGTCTTGTCCAACCCAAAGTGTCCTCCTAAGGTTCCATTGTACTTCTCTAAGATAATGTTATCCCTCATTGAACACTTAGGAACACATAGCAAACTGCCCTTGAATAAGAGACCTTCCTGTAACACAAAATCTAAATATTCACCATGAAAAGTGTTAGCCAAATTAACATAAACTTCATAAGAAGCTCTGAAATCTACATCCTCCTTGTATAACCCCTTCAAACAATCTATCCGCATGCTTTCCATCTGTACTTCATGTATGACAAGTATCCTTATACTTAAAGCATCAGCCACTTTGTTGGCAACACCTTTTTTATGCTTAATAGTGAAGGTATAGTCCTGCAATTGTTCCATCCACTTAACATGCCTATGATTCAACTTTTTTTGACTATTTAGAAAGCTAAGAGCATGGTTATCAGTAAAAACAATGAATTCTTTGGGCAGCAAGTAGTGTCTCCACTTTTTGAGAGCTTGCACCATTGCATAAAGCTCTAGGTCATAGGTAGAGTACCTTTGTTTAGCCTCATTCAACTTCTCTGGAAAAAAGGCCACTGGATGTCCATCTTGACTAAGAACAAAACCTATTGCTTGCTGACTTACATCACATTCCACTACAAAAACTTTGTCAAAATCAGGGAGCACCAATGTAGGTAATTCAACCACTTTCTTCTTTAACAATTCAAAGCTATCATCTGCTTGCTTTATCCATTGAAATTTGCACTTCATTCCACCCTTGATGGTGTTAAGAATAGGAGCACTTATGTGACTAAATTCTCTAATGAACTTCCTATAAAAAGTTGCCAAGCCATGGAAGCTTCTAACATCTCCCACTGTCCTAGGAGTAGGCCAATTTAGAATGGCCTCAACCTTTGTGGGGTCCATCTTCAAATAACCCTTAGAAATCACAAAACCTAGGTACACAAGTTCAATTTTCATGAACTCACACTTATCCAAGTTGATCATCAACTTATTCTCATGCAGCTTCTTCATCACTTGTCCAAGATGCTTCACATGCTCTTCTTTTGTCCTACTAAAAACAAGTATGTCATCAAGATAAACAATTACAAATTTGCCAATGAATTCAACAAGTACCTCATTCATCAAACACATGAATGTGCTTGAGGTATTGCTAAGGCCGAATGGCATGACAAGCCGCTCATAGAGACCTTCATTTGTCTTGAAGGCAGTCTTCCATTCATCTCCCTGCCTAATTCTAATATGATGATACCCAGATTTCAAATCAATCTTTGAATAATAACATGACTCTCCAAGATAGTCCAAAAGATCCTCAATCCTTGGCATAGGGAATCTATACCTTATTGTGATCTTATTTATGGCCCTTGAATCCGTACATAGTCTCCACTTCCCATCTTTTTTTGGAGCAAGGCCACTAGGGACTGCACATGGACTAAGACTCTTTCTAATCAGTCCTTTCTCTAAGATTTCTTGAATTTGTCTACTCACCTCTTCATTTTGTTGTGGTGTCAATATATAGGCAGCCTTATTGGGAAATGTGGCACCTGGGATCAAGTCAATTTGATGACTTATATCTCTCATGGGTGGTAAGGAGTTAGGAGTATCCTCTACCACAAGATCTTGGTACCTATCCAACAATTGTTGCACTTCTAGTGGAATCTCTTTTTGCTTTTTGTCTTGCTGACCTGATTCATCTTTAGGCTTCATTACCAAGGCATACCCTTGGGTATCCTTCTCCTTCATGAGGTGTAAGAACTCTTTGCCACTAACCATCATGACATTGGTGTCATTACTCTTCTCTCCAATCTGCTCTTGCATAGGATCCATCCTAAACTTCCTTCCATTCTTGGTGATGAGGTATGTGTTCTTCTCACCATCATGTTGTGCCTTCACATCATACTACCATGGATGTCCAAGAAGAAGGTGACAAGCATCCATAGATAATCTCACATAGTACCTTGTCCTTATAATCACCTATCTCAAACTCAACCCAAGTTTGTTCTTCTACCATGTAATTTTGATTCTTATTCAACCAAGAGATCTTATGAGGACTAACATGGGGCAGCCTTTTCAACTTACACTTCTCTAGCATTTCAGTAGACACTACATTCTTAGTAGAACCTAAATCAACAATGATTTTACAAAGTTTACTATATGCTATACCTTGGGTTTTGAAGAGAGTCTTCCTTTGTGGGGACTCTTGTTTCAATGGCATCTTCATCAAGGTCTTCTTGATCATCATGTTGTCTCCTTCAAGGACTGGTGCAGCACTACTAATGGGTGAATTCACACTTTGGCAATCATCATTTTTCAACAACTAATTTCTTCTTCCACCATCATGGGAACTAGTTGCCTTCTCAGGGCATTTGCTCATAGTATGGCCTACTTGATTACAACCATAGCATCTACCAGTGAAAACTCTGGGTCCTCTGCCTACACCACCACTTCTACCTCTGCCATTTGGTCTTCTCCAACCTCTAAAACCACCACCTCTATGGTCTACATCAGAATGAGACTCTTGTTGACTTGGGTTTTCATTTCTACTTGACTGTCCTCTACCACAACTGCCTCTTCCCCTATAATTTCTACCACCTCTTCCTCTAGTGTTTTGATCACTCTTTCTTTTCAACTTCTCCTCAGCCCTAGAGGCTAATTGAAAACACTCATCCACTATATTAGGGACCACCATACTAAATTCATCTTGTATGTTATACCTCAAGCCATTGAGATATCTGGCCACCATCTCTTGCTTGTCCTCCTTGTGATTGACTCTCATGCTCAATCTATGAAATTCTTCAGTATATGTAGCCACATCCATATCCTTTTGTCTAAGATTATGAAACTTCCTAATGGACTGCAACCCATAATCAGATGGCATGAACTTGTCTCTTAGCATGGCCACCATTCTACTCCATTTGGTGATAGGGTTCTTTCCAACTTTCTCTCTTTCACCTTGCATATAGTTCCACCAAACTAGGGCAGAACCTCTCAATCTTGTCTTAGCAAACTTGACTTTCTTGCTGTCACTATACTCCTTGAAGTCAAAATAGTTGCACATGGCTTCAATCCAATCCATGAGGGCATCTCCATCTAGTTTCCCACTAAATGTAGGAACATCCATCTTTGGATCACCACTATCTCCATGAGCACCTTTGAGTGCATTCAAGAATGCCTTTTGGTATGCAGACATATCATGTTCTTGAGGGCTCTCCTCTGCCTCTTCTTCTTCTTCTGCATCAGAAGCACTTCCATCCTCTTTACTCTTACCCTTGGACCTCTCTTCTTTCAACCTTGCTTCAAGCATCTCCTCTACCGTCTTCTTGATGGCTTCTTGGCTCATAGACTTGGGAGGCATTGTGCTAGCCTCAATTTCTATCTCCTCGTTTGACATACATTGCTCCAATTCAAATATTGGCTCTGATACCAATATGATGCAGAGGCACAAGCAATACCTGGTATAACCTATCAACCAACCTAGATTCTAGGGTCTCTTCTTTAAGGTTTCCCAAACCTTAACCAACTCAAGCCCATTCTCAAGGCTACTCAAGAGAGAGAACTAGCCTAGGACCACACTCATGTGTCCTCACACAAAGACTATTCACTTCTATATTAGGGAGACTCAACTCTACCCAACCAACATCAACTCTCTAGTTCATACCCAAGCATGTTACCTCCTCAAACCAGGATCTCACTCACACCCAAGACACCATATGACATGAGCATGTCCACAATGCGTCACTTGACTCAACAACACCCACCAATACTTGTTGAGACTGCTCTGATCAGGTTAGGGTAGGTCTACACCATTAGGTCAACTTGAGAGACCTAATGCTTGTAGCCCTACTGATGAGGAGCAACCAGCAGAAACAAGAAATTGATGCCCTAATCTCTCATATCCCACAACCTAATAGGAAAGCTCTCATTTCAACTCCATCGACCAAGTCCCTCAGCATTCTCCAATGCCCCGATGGCATCTACCTCTTGACCAAAACAAAGCCAATAGCTTTCAAGGATAACTTTCAAGACTTCCAAAGGACTTCCAAAACACATTATAGATTAGGATACCCTTTAGGCCCATACACCAAACCTCAAACTTTTAGGACTGTACTCAGACCTTTGACCCCTGTGACAACAGACACTAGTTTTTAGGGATTAGGCCTAATTTGAGACCTTTACAAAGGAACTATGTTAAATCCAACTGCTCAGAACAAGACAGTGGTATCCAACAGTCTATAATCCTCTACAAACACTTGATCAACTATCAATTTGGTCACTCCACCAATTGTCCTCACATAACAACACTTTTCCCATCGTTTCAAAGACTAGTCACATAGAGATGCCTAGTCCAACTCATGTCAAACTCCTTGGATCCTTGAGTGCTTGACCCAAAACCACAAAAAACACAAAATATACATTGTATTCCTCCATCACATTAAAAATGAGAATCTTGCTTTTAGCGGATAGAGGAATAACAATCCATTAATCACAAAACCCTAGTTTCCTAGGTTTTCTGACCAGTCTTTGCAAAGAGATTGATATCTTACAAACTACAACACTTAAAAATACCAAACTACTTCCAAATGAAAGCTATCTCAATACATGAACATCTCCAATCAGTTTCAGGCAATCAACTATCTGTACAGGCCATACAGAAATGACTATTGCAACGAATTATTCAAGAAAAATAGTGTTTCAGCACATCAAATCTCTAAATCTTCATTCATACTTTGTAGTTACACCCCCCTTCACCTATAGAAGGCTTGAGACATCAGTTAACATCCCTCCCAACCATACAAACTAATTTTGAAAGTTAGTTAGCCATTGGGTTTCTCCTATCACAAGAAAACTACATGTTTTCATTGTGTTATTACATCAAACTTGACCAAAACATGGTCTACATAGGTCTAGTGACCAAATTGACATAAAATCCTTATTACAAACATGATGTGGCTTAAAAAGCCTTATTGAAAACATAAAAAAAACATGACATGCATAGGAATTCAAATGATCCAAGATTGGATCCACCATAGAGAAGGTGCTCCTGCACCAGGTCTACATTCTACCGCAGTTGCATTTCAGATCTTGTGGAGATGGACTTGGCATCTACATTCATTCATGCAAAACATATCTAAAATTAAGAGCATTTGTATCAAGTACCAAAAATTTATCACTATTAGAAGATCCACTATTTTTATTAGAACAGAGCATCCTGACAGTCTAAGACATATCAGCTGAAGGAGAAGACTTGTGGAGCATTTCTTGAATTGTGGAGCTAAAGGACACATCTTTCAATGTTCTATGGTTCATGGCCAACCTTCCCTGAGATCCACACATCATTCAATGCATTTGCAGAGGTGTTCTACATGATTAGGTCCAACCTCTCTGTGTACACATATTACAACTCTTCATTAGAGCTTGTGATCTTCCTTAGATGATGCGGAGGAATCTTATGTTCCAGATATGATATATATTGATGTAATAGATCCTTAGGAAAGTAGTTCATCACAATAGAGATATTTGATAGTTTAGATTCTTTAGGAAGGAGCTTCAAAGCTATATCTTGTGCATATTCTAATATTCTATAATCAGGCCTATGAGCCCTAATTGTAAGCCCGTGTGTTGCCGGCCAATCTGTATTTGAATTCCATGATATACTGAATGCTTGAATCTACATTTGTTTCATATCTATGAGTTGTTTCCGTTGTCTTTACTCTTGTTGCATAGTCTGGATAGTTCATTCTATGAACCCTCCTACCATGAGTGCACCAAATCTGTACATCAAGGTAAGCAAAAGATCAAATTATGATTGTTGAAGTCTATGTGGATGACATAATCTTTGGTGGAAATGAAGGTATGTGTAAGGACTTTGCAAATAAAATGCAAAAACAATTTGAGATGTCAATGTGTAGAGAGATGAACTTCTTCCTAGGGCTGCAAATTAATTAGACAAATAAGGGCATTTTCATTTCACAATCCAAGTATGTCAAGGAACTGTTGAAGAAGTTTGGAATGGAATATTCTAAACTAGTTTGTACCCCCATGACAACTAGTTGCAAGCTGAGAAAAAATGATGAATCCCCTAAGGCTGATCAGAGCAAATATAGATCAATGATTGGAGGACTGCTATACCTAACTGCTAGTAGACCAGATATCATGCATGCAGTCTTTCTTGTGGCAAGATTTCAAGAAGATCCTAGAGAGTCACATGTCATGGCAGTGGAAAGGATATTCAGGTATTTGAAGGGCACTCTAGATCATGGTTTGTGGTATCCTAAGAACAATGACTTTACCCTAAGAGCCTACATAGATGCATATTAGGCTGGATGTGTAGATGACAAGAAAAGTACAAGTGGTGGTGCATTCTTTCTTGGAGATAGAGTTGTATCGTGGCTAAGCAAGAAGCATGATTTAGTGTCTTTATCTACTACAAAGGCAGAGTACATTGCAGCTGCATCCTGTTGTACACAAGTGTTATGGATGAGACAAACCTTGAACGATATCAGAGTTGAGTATGATGATCTAATTCCTATCTTCTATGATAATACTAGTGCTATTAATATTTCAAAAAATTTGGTGATGCACTCAAGGACAAAGCATATTTCAATTAGGTATCAATTTCTGAGAGAGAAGGTTGTAGAGAATGAAGTGAAGCTGGAGTATGTGCCTACAAAGGATCAGGTTGCTAACATATTCACTAAGGTTCTTCCTAAGGATACATTTGAGTATCTCTAGGAGAAGTTAGGGGTTATTGCCCTCCTTTGAACTAGTTGCATAAGGAAATGCATCAGTCTAGTGAATTTCAAGATTCATTCTTTTCTGTACTAATGTTGGAGGCTACCTCTCAAGGGGAGTAGGTAGTGGTATTAATGATTGTTACAGTCAGGGGGAGTAAAAGTTGGTTGGTGTGTACTTCTAAGGGGGAGTATTCAAAGCAATTAAGAAGAGTGCAAGTATGTGCATTATCATAATTAGGGGGAGAAAGCTTGAGAAAGATGAGTCACCCTTTGCCATTGATATCAAAGGGGGAGAGAGTTCATGTGAAAAACAAAGGGAGAGAAAGAGAGTAAGATGTATAAAAGAAAGGGGGAAAGTGATATTGGTGTAGAGTTGTGTAATGATGGTTTTTCAGATCATATGTTGCCATCAATGACAAAGGGGGAGATTGTTGCAAGTATGTGCTAATCGGTGTTTTCATTGATGTCAACATGTTTGTGTTGTCATTGGTGTCAACCGTGTCTTCTGATGTAGCTATTGTTGTTTGATTAAGTTGTTGTGTTAGAGTGATTTGAATGCATTGTAGAGGTGCTAATGATGTTAGTAGAGTGTTCCTATTGCTGAGTTTCCAAGTGCTTTTGAGAAAATTTGATTAATAATGAAAATAGTGTGTTGAAGAAGTCTTCTGACATACAAAGTGTTGTTCAAATTTTTGCTCTGCATTTCCTTTACATTGGAGATCTATGTGTGTGGTTTGGATATGTTGTCAAGAAGTGTTTTAAGATGCTAAATATAGAATTTGGTGCTCTGAATTGCTATGCAGTGAAATTTATGCTCACCAGTTTGAGCATAGTATTTGACAGTGTTTCTGAGTTGTGCAGAAGTGTCTGGGAGAAAGTATTTTTCTTCGCATTCCTCCGTAGATGGGTTTCAAGTGCTACAGTTTTGGATATGTGTTTAATAAGGGTCTTACCTATCTTCCCTCCAAAAGGTTTGTGATTTAGTTCTTTGGAAAGCAACTTATTATGTGGCAAAGTTGACAGTGTTGTTGTGTTCAAGTGAAAGTTGTGTTGAAGTGAAAATTGATGTGGCTGATTTTTTTGGTTTTTGGGTGACTTCAAGATGTTTGTGGATGTTTCTAGATTGTGTTAAAGCCTTGTGTGTGGTCCTCAAGTTATGGTTGTGATTGTGGAAGATGGTGATAAAGAATTTCTTATGTTTACATTATTTGGGCGACCTTGAATGTTTGCGCTGATTGAGGAGTTGATTTGGTGATTATGTGAGCGTTGTGTAGTGTGGCTAGATAGATTTAGGTCTGAGCTAAGGCATAGAGTGGTTAGCCTTCATTGTGTTGTGGAATGTTTAGGTCTAGACTTAATTGAAATATTGTGTGTTTGCCGACCTTAGAGAGTGTGTTCCCAACCTTGAAGATTGTTTCAAAGGTAATGATGGTATAATAAGTGTTAAGGATTCATGGATGCAGGCGTGCGAATTGGGGATATGATATTGTGATGTGAGTTTGTGGTGCAGTGCACCTAGTTTAAGCATTTAATTAAATTTTTAAAATTTAGTGTCAAAAGGCAAAATGAGTTTAAAATAATAATAATAAATAAATGTAATAGAGCCTTAAAAAGGCATAGGAGGATGATTTTAGTCATTTTATGTTAGTGGAGTTTGAAAATAGTTAGTTTCTTCTAGTGGGTCTGCAGTCATAAAAATAGTGACAGTCTATTATTAGTAAAAAAATAGTTTTTTATGAAAAATTAGAAGTTTAGGCTATTTTGAGCCTTATTCCCATGATGGGAATCTTGTAGGAGGATACAAAAACAATTGGAAAAGCATTGTAAGGGAGAGTATTGTCATGCCCACATTTCCCATGTGGTCACAACACACATCGCACGTGTCATAGCCACATCTGTCATGTGGTTATGACACGAGATATGAAAAACTTTTCTCACACTGTCCTAAAAACCCCTTCGCATGCGTACGCATGCTCGACGGTGTTCTCTCATGGTGAAACACTACAATTTTCAGCAGGATATAAGTACAATTGCGTGCAACCAGACGCATACAGATCAACAAGAGGGTCTTTACGACGCCGCTAACGTCATTGCAAGAGTGAGATTACCAAAGTTCCTAAATCTAAACCTCGGTAATTTCCGGTAGCATAACACCTTATGGCGTTAGTGGGAATTACGCTGCACTCATTTACACACGTGGTTCACTGATAGACTAACAACTTCCCACGACGCCTTGTTCCGACTAAACCGACTAGTGATCTCCCTATTTAGTCATTTTTCAGCCAGGCACGGTTGTCTGTCTCCTCTCTTGTTTCCTGAAACATACTCCTCCTACGACTTAGCATTTTCAACAAGGCGGTTCATTTGCTCTCTCTTCCCTTTTCACTAGTTCTTAATTTTGATTGTATTTTTATCGCCTTTACCTTAACTATTTCTCTGTTAATTTAGTGTGTTTATATTTCGGTCTCTCTCTCTTTCGTTTTCTATGCTTTCTTTATGTGTATCTGGTCCTTTCTTCATGATTTACGTAAATCAGGGTTATCACTATAGCTATTGTTGATATTAAACCTAACTTCAGGATGGTCTAGGTCACATAGACTGGTTTACTACTTCGCTGGACTCGGTCTCCTAGTCTTTTCCGATCACGGTATCTCCTCTTCGTTTGTATTAATTAAACTTGTTCCTAAGCAGATTTAGCAGAAGGGTCCGTCAACTTAGTTCTCTTATCCCATGTGGGAAATGTCGCGCATTTTCTCCTCTGTGTTTTCCAATGTTAGTTTTTCTTCTTCGGACTCTCTTACAGGTTTACTTATGAGGTCGTTTACTACAGTTGGGATTAAAATGGCCACATGGAATGTCTGTGATGGCTTCTTAAGTTTATTTCCAGTGATCTTTTAAGCAAGGTGACGTGTAATTTTCCTCTTCATTTTCCCTGGTTATTAACATTATGTTGGTAGAGAAACTTCCGAGAAACTCTTCTCGGGTAACACAGTATATTCCTTTATGCTCTCATTATATTATAATTTTATTTTCTCTTATCTATAATTACTGTTGTTATTATTACTAATCAGTATTATTAATACTCTTATTGTGACTCGTATAACATTGTAAATAGATGTAGGAGGCTCTCCACTTTATAAAACCCTGATCATGGAAACCTAAATTCTTTGGTTGTTGTGTTCAACACTTAAATAAACCTAACTGTGAAAATATAGTTTGGTTTTAATTAATTTTGCACATCCCCTTGTTATGAATGATAGAGATGGCCTCTTAAAATGGCCCAAGACATCTCTCATATGTATATATATGCCATATATATAAATATATATTTATGTCATATATATACATATAGAACTATATAACTAAATATATCTATTATTTATTCACAATTTCCCCTTCAAAACATAATATATATATATATATATATATTTGTTTTGTTATTTAATGAACCAAATATATATATATATATATATATACACATTTATGACATATATTATGCCAACACATATATATCTATATATATAGATATAGATATATATATATATATATATATTTATTTATTTTGTTATTTAAATGAACCATAGCATGTATGTTAGGGCTAATAGCCCTAACATTTTTTTTTTTATACTTAACATTTTCTGTTTGGTTGTGGCAGGGGATTGGCGGCAGGGGTCGGCCGCACAGAGGGTCGGAGGCAGGCCCGACCGAGGGCAGGGAGGGCCATGTCCATGGCCGCGGGAGCACACATGGTGGCGGAGGCTAGGGGTACTGCGGAGGTTGCAGTGAGGGTCGCGGCGGAGACCGCTTAGCACGGAGCTCCGCGGGGTGTAACGGCGGGGGGGGATGTGGGGAGGGGCGGAGCCCCACCCACATCCCACGATGTGGGGTGTGGGTGGGGCTCCGCCCCTCCCCACACCTCTAATATAAAACAGAGACTGCGGTGGGGATTACTCCCCACCGCCCACCGTGAACTTGCCTCGGCTGTGTGGAAACACACAGCGACCTCTTAATATTTCAAAATTCTTTTTTTTTAGTTTGAATTTCAAACTCATTCAATGAAAGATATTTAATAATTTATATATATATAGATATATATCTATATATCTATATATATATATACACACTTCAGTTTCATAAGAATGCTTCATTTTCTCAGTTACAACAATATATATTCAATATCTGTTATATGATAACTTACTAACAATTATTAAATATAATTGTGTATATATATATATATATATTTATTTTAATTTCCCAGTATCACTTAATTTTGGTTTTATTTTTTTTAAGTTAAGCCATTTATTCAATTTCCCATAATGCTGTTAAAAAAAATGATAAATAAATAGCAACTATTATATATATATATATATATGTTGCATAATTTTGTCACATTAAACAAGTTATTCAGTTTCTTTCAATTAGTTAAAATGATCGAGTAAGAATTAAATAACGAGTATATATATATATATATATATATATATCTATATATATATTTATATCTATATACACTTAAGAAAATGAAGTTTAAATCAGTATATTTCGGCAATAAATATATGTCCATTTCAACTCATTAAGCAATTCCAAACTTTCAAATACATAAACAAACTCAGATTAGATTGCAAATAAGTAATGAAATTGCTATTTCCAAAGATTTACAAAGAAACAAACTTGAAAATTTAAGGTATTTTCATATTACAGAAAACTTAATTCTTCCACTACAAATAGCAAGAGAATAAATTTTAAACCATGAATACAACAACTAACTTCCCAGTTATACAACTGATAGCTTATGACAACCAAGTAAAAGTCCATCAATAACAAGATCAGGGAGGTGATTTCCTTTACTCCTAGGGTAACGATAAATTACAACAATATCAAGAGAGGTGCTCCCTCTTCACCTCTCATGAAATGAACCAGGCCTAATTCTCATGACAAAGAAAAATAACTGTTTCTGCATAAATATAACTCCTCCCAAGCCAACCAGAAGCTCCAAGAGAAAACCTGCGTATCAAAGACAAACAAAGAAGAAAACACCACTCATCTAGCTCTCCTCCCTTCCGTAGACCCGCAAGTGGGTCACCCTCGAGCTAGGGAGACCATACTCACACCTGGGTACTCAAACACTCCACTTCACAACAGTAACAACAACAATCCCAAAGCACACAAACACTCGTGGGTAATTTACACAACACAGAAACTCAACTACAGTGAGTTTCATAAGGGGCAGGAGAGTGGACACACTCGACTCCAGAGTGTCACCCTGACAGATAAGTTAACCAATATAATTTCTCTTGGTCTCAAACCAAGTTTGATCACAAATTTTAAGAAATCTGTATATGACTCTCAAGTCAAAGATACAGTCACAGATACATGCCCTCAAGGCTTTCAACATCCCAAAAGATGGAAACAGGTATGCACCCGAGGAGGATCTCTCCTCCCCTACCCCAAACTTGATGAGCATTTCTCCCAAGTGGGAGAAGCTCTGTCAAACAATCCGACAATAAACCCCACAGAAAACAAATCTAACACAAAATCACACACATTACATACACAATCAGCTATACGAAACAATGGTAAAAATCAAACCAACCTTGCAAAGCCCTCCTGGAATGAAGCTGTTACAGAGTCCACAGAGTTCTCTTCCAACCTTAGCCACCAACTCCCTCTCCCTTCTCTATCCTGCAAGCTAACCTTTCTATATTTGGTAAGGCAAAAATGAAAGTTTCCCCAAAATTCAACTAACTCCCTCTCCTCCCAAAATTGGAAACAAATAACCAAATTCTTTTCAGTTTTGAGGAATGGGGAGGTGACACTTGTCATCTCCTCACTCTCCCCCAAAACCACTATTCTGTCCTGGTGGCTTATGTCACTCTCCATTCCCAAGAGTACTCCTTATTCCTCTCCTCATGTGATTCCTCTTACGCATGGAAGAAATAAAAGGAGTTAATGGGGAAGAAGACAGGTGACCCATGCCCCTTCTTCCCTTCTTCACATGGGTGTCCCCACAGCACATGGGGGAATCTCACTATGGAAGGGGTGACTTTAAGTCAATCCTTCAATAATGGATGGCATCTCTTACCTTGGGGAATGTAGAGGGGATGGGTTGGGTGTTGGTACAACCCATCATGTCCCCTCCTACCTCCAATTTTCGCCACTTAACTTCAGGGGAAGGTTAAGTTGACTAGATGGAGGTTACTCAAGGGTTACCCATGCCAAATGGGCCCCTGGACCCATGGGGTATAACCCAGGGTCAACTTTAACCCATACAAGACACCCCTGGTCAAGGTAAAGCACAAGAAAAGGCTTCATAAATTTAAATAAAATAAGAAATTTCAAATTCAATCTCTTTACAACACAAATTATAAAATAATGTTACATGAGGGTAACCTAATCCACTCAACCATACGAAAGACCACATTACATCATTACATCAAACACAAGAGATCTTGGTTCCTTGTGGAACCAATCGGCTTAACAGGGAATAACAATTAACAAGGTGCGGAATGATCTCCGAATTCTGTGGTTCGATTAGTAATTCCTGCACACTAAATTACAAGATCAGTAACCACATAAAATCATCATAGCCGAAGCAACTTGAAAACATGCATTATCATGACATAGTACTAATTAACATAAATGAAATCATATTACAATTTTCCATCATCACCTAATTAATTCTTTTTTTTTTTTTTTCTGAAATGTAAACTTATCCAAACATCACCCAATTAGTTTTTCCGAAATCATACTAAAGTTTAATAGTTTGACAATTCTGGGAACTGCTATCCCAAAAACATAAAAAGTAACAATAACAGTCATGTAAATAGTCATAACAACAGAAGTAAAAAGGGCGGTCCTCACAAGTATGGTTGAATTTAGAGATTTGGTTGAAGTTTGAAGAGAAATGAAATAAAAGTTTAGTTTTCTACATTTTTTTTTACTATTTTTTTGTTGTTCCCGAGGATGGTACAGTCCTGTATGGAATCCAAATGGCATAAAATTAGATTTTTTGGAAATATCTCTGAGTCTTATTTATTTTGGAGTTGGTTGCATCAATTTTTATTATGTTGTGTGAAAGTTATGATAAATTTAGTGATTGACACTTCTAGTTTTTTTCACTGTAACAGTCATCTTGTTTGGAATGGTGCAAATTTTATGGATCAATTATAGGTTTGAAACCAATGGGAAAAGATGGATATATGATTCTAGTTTCATATTATTTTAATTTGGGCAATTTTTATTAAGAATTGAGTGAGTTATGCCATTTTTGGTGAGGACATGTCTGTGATCGACAAGGGTTTCCATATCTGTAACAGTCCATTTTTGAAGCATACTTGCAAAAGTAACCCCTACCCATTTTGAGATATGTTAAACAAGGGCCAAATGGGTATTTGAATCAAGTTTTATTTGTTAGAGGTCAGGTCTAGGTCAAAAATTATGGCCAAGAAAAACCTATTTAGCGCTCCATTTCAAAACTTAGGGAAGAGTAGAATAGTCACCTTTTGAGGCATTTGTCTAAAACAAACCTATGTTTCATGTGAGATATGTTGTGTAAGAGGAAAAAGGGTATCTGAATCAGTTTTTATATCATGGGTATGAGTTGTATTCTAAAAATTATGTCTAATTTACCTTATTTGCTGCTCTCATCAAAGCATAGTGGAAGTTTGTGAGTTTTGGTGAATCTTCCATGCCTTTGCATCAAATTGGTATCAGAGCACAGTTAGTAGGTCTGTGAAGTGTTGAGTTGAAGGGGCAATTTTTCAAGATGCCTCCAAAAGCAAGAAACATGGCCCAAGAGATGAAGGAGAAGCATGTTAGAGAGTTGAGGGAGCTGAAGGAAAGAATGGCTACCCTAGAACAAAATTAGAGAAGAGGAGTGGCTCTAGGTGATGAGATTGAGTCTGAGGAAGAAGAAGAAGTTGAGTATGAAGATGTAGAAGAAGAGTTAGACCTTGAGGATCAGAGGATGGTAAAGTTGTTGAAGGCAGTAAAAGAAGACAAGCACAAGATGGAGATAGATGTGCCAAAGTATGGAGGAAGCCTGGATGATGAAGAGTTGTTAGATTGGGTTGCAGCATTAGACAACCACTTTGAGTGTGAAGAAGTTTCTGAGGATTAGAAAGTGAAGATTGCAAAGAACAAGCTGACTGGTCATACTTTGTTATGGTGGGATTATCAGCAGATAGAGAGAAGAAAGCAAGGAAAGTCAAAGATTGTCTCATGGGACAAGATGGTAGCTAAGATCAAAAGTAAATTCTTGCCTAAATATTATGAAGTTCAAATGTTTAAGAATCTTTAAGGTTTAAGGCAAAAAGAAATGGATGTTAAGTCATATACTAAAGAGTTTTATAAGCTGAGTATAAGGTCTGGTCAAAATGAAACTAAAGTGCAAAAGGTTGCTAGGTATATTGGTGGTTTAAGATTTAACATGCATGATGAACTAGTGTTGGCAAATCCAAGGAGTGTTAAAGATTATCAGATGGTAGTTAGAGTGGAAGAGAAGCTGAAAAGGAGACAAGATAAGTCAGCCAGAGGCAGAGGCAATACCTCTAGAGGCAGAGGATCTTTCAACACAAAGCAAGTTAGTGAAAGTCAAGAAGACATGAACAAGGCACAAGGACAAGGTGCTGATTTCAAACAAGGACAAAGTGCATATTTCAGAGGTAGAGGTTCTAGAGGCAGATTTGGTGGTGGAAGAAGTGCAAATACCTTTGTAGGTAAATGTTATAATTGTCAAGAGTTTGGGCACCCAACATATAAGTGTCCTGAGAAACAAAATTTTTCAAGTGATGGTGAGAGGAAGAGTGAGAGAAGGACTCAATTAGTCCAAGAAGAAGAGTGTGGTAGTTCTAGTTACACAAGATGTGATGTTGAAGCAAGAGAATCATTGATGCTGAGAGAAAGATCACTACTGAAGACCTCCGGGGAGAAGGAGCTGATTCAGAGGAGAGCATTGTTTCGAACAAATTGTAAGAGCAAGGACAAGGTATGTAAAGTGATAGTGGATTCTGGTTGTGCTGACAATATGGTGTCTAGTGAGATGGTAAACAAACTGAAATTGAAAAGAGTTCCTAGGGAAGTTCCCTACAAAATTTCTTGGGTGAGTGATCATCAGTCCATTTTAGTGATTGAGAAAGCATTAGTTGAGTTTGAGATTGGAGCATATGAGGATAGAGTACTTTGTGACATCCTACCAATGGATTGTTGTCATATGATACTGGGAAGACCCTGGCAATTTGATAGGTTTGCAGTCTATGATGGAAGAGCTAATACCTTCACTATAAAGAAGGATGAGAAGACTTTTGTGCTACTGCCATTAGAGGAGTAGTCAAGTGCAACAAATATGATTATGTTTGGCAAGAAGGAGACAATGATGTTTGAGGAGAGTAAAAACAAGGAGTGTGCAGCCTTTTCAAGGCATGAAGTTGTTGAAACAACAAAGAGTAAATGTGAAAAAGAGTTGCAGCCAGTTGTGAGGAGAAATATCTTCATATGGAAGAAGGAGGTGACTAAAAATATGAAGTGTAAGAGTGTAGAGCTTGTGGAGAGGCAATAAGTTAGTGGAGTCTTGGTAGGGACAATCATGTGCCCTGTAGTAATGAGTAGACAGCCGAGAGAAGCTGGTGCAGTAGTTTGCAAAGTAAGCAAGTTGGATAAAGACTTGACAGAGGTTGGTAAAGGTAAGATGATAGTGAACATTGGAAAGGAGAGTATGAGACCATGGTGTAAACAGGAAGGTAAGGAGTTAAGTGAAAGGACAATATAGAAAAGCATAGTTGATGATGAAGATGACAAGGTTAGAGGACCAAGAGTGGGACAGTCCACAAAGAGTGCATATGGTCAAACAACAAGAAATATTGGCAAGCATGCCATGGATAGAGAAGATGAACCTGATGAAGACAAGCATGGATCAATGAAGGACAATTTGCAAGAATATTTCCAAGGGACTTGGAAAAGTTTCAAGTTAGGCTGTATGGTGCAGTGCACCTAGTTTAAGTATTTAATCAAATTTTTAAAATTTAGTGTCAAAAAGCAAAATAAGTTTTAAAATAAATAAATAAATAAATGTAATAGAGCCTTAAAAAGACATAGGAGGATGATTTTATTCATTTTATGTTAGTGGAGTTTGAAAATAGTTAGTTTCTTCTAGTGGGTCTGTAGTCATAAAAACAGTGACAGTATATTATTAGTAAAAAAAATAGTTTTTTTATGAAAAATTAGAAGTTTAGCCTATTTTGAGCCTTATTCCCATGATGTGAATCTTGTAGGAGGATACAAAAATAATTGGAAAAGCATTGTAAGGGAGAGTATGGTCGAATTTAGAGATTTGGTTTAAGTTTGAAGAGAAATGAAATAAAAGTTTAGTTTTTTGCATTTATTTACTTTTTTTTGGCTATTCCTGAGGCTAGTATGGCCCTTTATAGAATCCAAATGGAATAAAATTAAATTTTTTGGAAATACCTCTGAGTCTTCTTTCTTTTGGCATTGGTTTCATCAATTTTTATTATGTTGTGTGAAATTTATGATGAATTTAGTGATTGACACTTCTAGTTTTTTCACTGTAATAGTCATCTTGTTTGGAATGGTACGAATTGTATGGATCAATTACATTTCTAAAACTAATGGGAAAAGATGGATATATGAGTCTAGTTTCATATTCTTTTAGTTTGGGCAATTTTAATTAAGAATTAAGTGAGTTATGCCATTTTTGGTGAGGACAGGTTTGCGATCTACAAGGGTTTCCATATCTATAACAGTCCATTTTTTAAGCATACTTTCAAAAGTAACCCCTACCCATTTGGAGATATGTTAAATAAGGACCAAATGGGTATTTGAATCAGGTTTTATTTGTTAGAGATCAGTTCTAGGTCAAAAATTATGGCCAAGAAAAACCTATTTGGCGCTCCATTTCAAAACCTAGGGAGGAGTAGAATAGTCACGTTTTGAGGCATTTGTCCAAAAATAACCTATGTTGCATGTGATATATGTTGTGTAAGAGGAAAAAGGGTATCCAAATCAGTTTTTAGATCATGGGTTTGAGTTGTATTCTGAAAATTATGTCAAATTTACCTTTTTTGCTGCTCTTATCAAAGCATAGTGGAAGTTTGTGAGTTTGGGTGAATCCTCCATGCCTCTGCATCAGTTTGATTAGGAAAGTAAGGGATTTCATGTGTTAGGCTACCAGATGTAGTGAGCAGAAGGTGTCTACTATTTTTGGTGATGTTGCAAAGGTGTTCAGTTTGTTGTGATGTATATTGAGCTTCATTGGAAATGAACTCCATGCATAGGTTAGATGCAATTATAGTAGTTCAAGGCATGGCGGTGAGCCATTCTTCTCTTTCTTCTTTCTTTCTTAGTGGGTAGTGAGTCCACTTGGGCAGTGAGTCCCCTACAATGAGCATTCTCTCTATGGTAGTGAGCCTTTGTAATTCGGTATTGTTACTACATTATATTGTGAGCTAATCCTCACCATGGTTTTTCTCTTTTAGGGTTTTCCGCGTAAAAATCTAGTGTTCTCTTGTGCATGGTGTTGATGTGTTTAAGTTTTTGTTATCCTATTTTCATGTTTAAACTTCATAACAAATTAAGGGCTTAAGTGAACTGATGTGGATGTGATTATGTTTATGAGGATTTGATGTTTTTGATACAACTGATTCACCCCCCCTCTCAGTTGTCTTGTGCCTTCAACATGGATGTATATCCTTACATCCTCTATGTATACAATACATGCAAGAACATTTGAAAATGCCCTGTCTTTGTCCACTTCCATTGCTTTATATGGATATTTCTTATATTTTGGCCTTAGTTTCTCAGAGACATCAACTAATTGAGGAGTCACCATCTCAATTTTCTTTGAATTTAGAAACTAGGGTTTTATGAAATAGTAGTTCTAAAAATACCTTTGTGTTCTATCACTAGGGTTTCACCTTCAACTCCTCTCTTCTCAAATTCACCAAATACTCTAAATGACTTCTCTTCTCATCTCTGGATGCAAGTTGCTTTGATTTCAAATGGGATTAGATCATGAAAATGTTGCATAAGTAGTTTTCATTTGCCCTAAAATTCACATTTAATGCACCTTTATCTGGTTAGGTAAACTACTTCCGAAGTGCTTTGTAAGTCCATGAAGACCTAAATTCTTTCTACAATCCTTTACAATTTATGATTTTGTTCCATAAATTTAGGGGATGAAACTATCTTGTCCTAATAACATTCTCATCTATCAATCTCAAGCCAAATCATTTGTGTTCCTGACTTCTAATTGTAGAAGACACAAATATTTAGGGGGAATAAGTAGATATGAAATGACTAGCTCCCCCTGATTCTATACCTTTCCTTAATCAACTATGAAGTCTTCTGCACTAGGCAGAAGCACAAATTGTTCATTCTTCTCATTATCTTTTTCTGATTTCTTTCTCCATATCTTTGCCATTTCCTTCTTTTACTGAGTCAGAGTTTCCTCTATCTTCCTGTGTTGAGCAGGTGGTTCCATAGAACCACTCTTGTAGAATCTTTCTTTATGCCCAAATTTGTTGCACTTGTAGTAGACAACATTGTATGAGTTTATACCCATATAACCATTTCTCCTTACTTTGGTTCTATGATCAACAACCCTATGACAAAATTTATTGCAAGCATAGCAATAACCATAAAATGAATGGGACATCATAGCATCATGTTTTGGAGACACAAATGAATTCTTTCTCATGTAATCATTTCTTCTTGCCTTAGTTCTACAATCAATAGCCTTATGACCAAAATTATTGCAAGAGTAACAGTAACCATAAAAGGATTGAGAGAACTTGGGAGTAGTAGTCTGTCTAGGAGGAGATCTCTTGAAACCCTTCTTTAGATCACTGATTTTTATGAAGTCATCATTGAACTCCTACTTATCTTTAGTCATCTTAAAGTCTTCAATGTAGGCCTCTTCCTTTTTCAATTCGAACATGCCTTCAGCTATATCTATTTTTGAGCTCTAACCTTTCTCAAATCCAAGACCACCTTTATTCTTTAGAGGTCTTTGACTACTGATTATCTCATCAAGGATATTGGTGCTTTTCTTAAGTTTTAGACTCTTTTCTATTTGATCCTTTGCTTTCTCTAATTTTTTCCTTAGAAAGACAACTTCTTCAAGTTTGGAGCATTCAATTGATTTGGCATTGATCTTATCATTCAGGCAATCTGTAACCTTTTTTCCTTCTTCAACTTGAACTTTTAGGTTGACAAATGCTTCTTTTGATTCTTTAAGCTTGACATTATATTCTTCATTTTCTCTCCTTGCTACATCCAGATCTTCTAGAGTAGAAATGAGTTCTCCTTCAAAATCAACTTCACATTCTTCTTCATTGAAGGTTGTCATATCATTATCATCTTCCAGAGGATTCTTACGATTAGCCAGTACTTCATTTCCCATGTGTTCCATTCCAAGATCTACCTCAGCTGTTAGATTGTATCAAGGAACTTAGCTCTAATACCAATTTTTAAACACAAAGAAGTACTAAGAGGGGGGGTGAATCAGTACTTAATCAAATTCTTTTCTTCCAACAACATTCAAACAAATGTAAGCATTTAAACCATGATAAACAAAGAGAACACATAAGCACACAACCATAATACTAGATTTACATGGAAAACCTTAGAAGGGAAAATCCATGGTGAGCCAGCTGCTTGGATCTCCTATCCAAATCCAACCTCACAAATAAAATAGATCACATTAACATTTATCAGCTTTGACCCAAAGGAAGTTGCAACTCCCTGAAGTGATACAACACTTACAACTTTTACAAAAGGAGGCTTCAACCTTTATATCAAAATACTTATCTAATTCAGTTCCTTCTTTCACAAAAATAGATTGCTTCAACCTTCTACTGATCTCTAAAAACTCTATATTACTAACTTCTTTCCATTCACCTCTGTACAAACACTATACCAAGCTCAACAACATCAAAATACCTTAAATTACCTCTTCTCTATCTTTACAACTCCCTTAATTGCCTCCACAATAATATCACTTTACATAAATTGATCCTTTCCACATTTTATCATCAAACTACTTCTGTGATTATTTTATTCACACATTATTATTGCTAACATACATCTCACATCATATATATCCTTTAACAACTTTGATCTTTCATTTATGTCCTCCACAAGCCTTCAAAAACTTTATCCTTTGTTGGCCAAGATGAGACGTGTAACATGAAGCATGTAATAGCCTAGCGGGTTGGCACCCAAAACATTTATGGTGATGTAGGAATCAAATGTGGTTCAAAACAAGTGATAATCAAGACCTCTTCCACCTTAGCACACATATCCATGTTGGCGCACACTTACAAACACATAGCTCAATCATTAAAACACTTCAATTCAGCTCAACAAACACTTATCCAATTATGCAATTAGCTCCAGACCAAAAGTGGTACTGGAGAGATCAAATAACATCATGTAGACCACACAATAAGCATTATATGACATGTAAATCATTCCTATACACTCCTTTTACCATTTTAAACTATTTCATGCTGGAAAACCAACAAACTCTGATGCCAGTATCCCTAACACACTCTAGTTACACAGTCTTGATATAAAACATTGAAAATCATACTTGCAGTAAACAAAGACATTTGAAACTTGAACTAAACATAACTGACCATATGAGCTTATCTTGTAATCAACAAAGCCAAATATTATGATGTGGTGAAATGCGGTGGCATCTACTATATCCCTCTGATTACCTTAACCAACAACAAGGCTTGTCTTCACACAACAGACTCTGGAAAAAATATTGTGGTACACTTTATCATTTGAAACTTGAAATGTGCATACCTTTCAATTATATCTAGCTATCCTCCAAACCACAATGTCATATCTTCAAGTGCAGAGAAGTGCGGAGCATTCTTCTATCTCTTTGTGATTGCAATCACCCTATTTCATTACTGCCTTCACTCTGCTGACTCTAAAACACTTTGCGGTAGTTTTCATTGTCTCAAATTTGAACCATACATGCTTGAGAGCATTTACAAGCTATCTTTTCAATCTGTAGGCGCATATATTCATCTGAAATAGAATGTGGTACATTCTCTTGAGCCTATGACACCTTTCTTGACTAAACGAACACTTAGACAATTTTTCTTCAAACTTTTACTGCTTTCTTCATCAAGTGTCAAACACCATGAGTTCATATAGCATAGTTGAACTAGCATAACTTCCATGTCATTTATTATCAACTCAACACGTCAAGGATATGTTGGAAACAAGGCAAATAACTGAGAGGGGGGTGAATCAGTTATCTCAAAATTTCCTTAACTTTCTTTTCTTTTGTTATCTTAATAATCAGTGTAGCATCAAATCATATAAGCATATGTGATCATAAGAACATAAATAAAATCAACACACATAACATAATTATTTTTACGTGGAAAACCCTGTTAAGGGAAAAACCACGGGGTGACTAACCCAAGATTGTATTCTCTGTTAAAAGAATAAAGGAGTACAAAATAACACTTGCCAATTAGGGCTCACTACCCAAGCACACTGCTCACAAGAGGCACACTACCTACAAGAGACTCACTGTCGATAGAACTTACAAAAGATAATCAAGTGTTTGAACTAATGAGAAGCATCTACAAATGCAAGAGTTCAGTTCTAGTTTAGGCACAATATACTGATCTGATGCACTTCATCGTTCCTCTGCTCAATGTTGCTATTCTGTCACATACTGGGCTTGGATAGCTGTTCCCACACTTATCTCTACTTTTCTCTGCACTTTACTTCTTCACATATTGCCTTCCTCCCTCACATGCTGAAATCTATTTGGTATATATATCCACATCAAGGATTTTTATCAACTTGCTAGTCTGCATCAAGAACACTGCAACTAATTACTCTATCGACTGAATCCATGCTTGGTTTGTGATGCGTATCAAAAAATAGACATAGAAGTCATTAATCATGTCAGCCAACAATGTATGATCCCACAAATTGCTTGATCAACATCATTTACTCATTAGGATTGAAGTCTGATACTCTGTCAGTCAGTTCTTCCTCTGTCTGCTCTACTTGACTAGAACCCAATACTCAGATGCTCATATCTTTTCCATGCTTTACTACCGGAGGCTAAATCTTTGGAATACAGTGGTCATGATACCCCTCTTGACTTTCCAAAGTCTCAACTTACTGAGTTACACCATCTGAGAGATCTGGACCTAATTGTCAGACTTTGTTATATACTCTGTTCTTGTTCATCGGATCAAAACAATCTTCAATCTGATTTCTGGTATAGGCATACTATGTACTATGGATGTATGTGATAGACTTTGTTGCCATCAATGACAACACTCATGAAGCCACACAGTGTCTCTTGCCAACAATCTCCCCCTTTGGCATTGATGGCAACACTTAGTGAAAAATGGCTAAGTGTCACAGTAACTCCCCCTTGGCTGATGCTCTGTCTTTTGCACTATTTTACCGGAGCTCCCCCTTAGCTGGATTCCACATTTTTCACTACTCCTCACTCCCCCTTTGACATCAATGGCAAAGGGCAGAATCTGCATACCAAAATTTTGCAAAAATTAACCTATACATGGCCACATATATATATGTTATACTTACATATACTTAAGTATATCTGCAAAAGTGGCCTTCAACTATACAAATTCTATGGCCCAACTTTGCTTCATCCTATCCAAAATGGAGATGTGACCACTCAACAAAAATGCATATGCTTTTGCCCTTCTTAAATCTTCCAGATCACTAGTTTGGGCTATGGTTTGAGCATCTGTCAAGGCCTCATGCATTGCCTCTAACTTAAGGATAATTATCCCTCTAAGTTCACTCATTTTGTTTATTATATACTTCTTTTCTTTGTTCAACCTCTTTATTTCATTTATGATGACAATGGCTTGGCATTCTTGATTCATTAAAGAGGTAGTAAGGGGATCAAAATTCTAAGATAAACTTGACAGTTTACCTTCTTATTCTTTCACCTTCTTTTCAATATCCTCTGTCACTTTGGGCCAAGATAGACAAAATTTGTACATGTCCCCACCATCTTTAAGAGCATTTTCAAGGCTTTTTATTCCAATGTCTAGGGTCCTAATATCATTAGCAATGAGTCCCTGTACTTCAGTGAATCTTTTTCCCAGAAACTCCTTCCAGACCTTTGCTTCTGCTGATTTTTCTAGAGATTCAAAGTGAGTGCTAACAGAATTTACCAAAGATTTCAGGTTTCTAGATGGTGAGGCTAAAGGATTCTTTTGGAATGATGGCATGATCTTCTCCAACATCCTGAATGCAATCTCCAATGATTCACAGTCTTCCATGTGAGATTTTAGGAGTTTTTCTTTTGCTTTGGCTTGAGCAAAAGATGCTATTTTCATTGTCTGAACTAGAGAGAGAGAGTCATAATTCAGTGGCCCTTGAAATAGCTCAGGTTCATCTATCTCCATCATTTCTTTGTTTAAGAATTTCTTCACTGCCTCTGCAATGTCTCTTGTCAGTGATTGAGTCTTCTTTTCTTTTGGGATATCAGAACAGTCATCATTTGTCTTCTCTGCTTGTTCTTCTTATTTTCCCTTAACCTCCTCTTCTTGACTCACTTTCTCCTCTTTTCTTCCTTCTCCTTCAACTTTAGAATCTAGAATGTCTGTAGTGGGATCTGGAGGAGAGATGTTACCTATGTTTACTGCTTCATGAACTTCCTCTTCCGGAATAGAGGAATCCAAATCCTTAGACTTCTCTAGATCTATCTCTTTTGATCCTTCTACATTAGAAGATTCTTCATTGGTTACATTTAATCCTTCAACATCCATGGTAGAAGGTTCTTCAACTGATTCCTCTATAATAGGAAGATTGAATCTTTTCAAGGCATTTTAGAGGATATCTTTTGTCTCACTTGCTACTTGGTTAGTTTCTCCAAGCATAAGTTTATTCATTCTTGCCTTACTCTGGAACTCATCCTTACAATCCTTAAAAATCATATCCATTTGTTTTGGAGTGATAGAAGGATAAAGCTGAATCATTATTTGTTCCTGAATCTTTAGGTCTTTTGCCTTTGCATTCTCTTTTCTCAGTTCAAGTACCTTTTCTAGACTCTTGGGAATTAATGATAGAATTTCAATGAAAGCTTTATTGTAAATATTCAGGTACCTGACAGTAGCTTCTTCCAAAATCCTCTTGTCGGTACCACTGTATTCATCATAGAACTTTGTTACTGGCTGCAGGTTCCCATCCACAGTAACTGCCTTGATGATCTCATCAATGGAAAGAGTGGGCTTTTCAACAAATTCTTCTACCTTTTCTTCCTTATTTTTACTAGCAGAGAATTCCTCGAATGTTTTCTTCTTCTTCATTTTCTTGATTTCCTAATCAGATTCTATTTCTTAATCATCTTTAAGACTTGTGTATGACCTTGTGGCTTTGGTCTTCATCCTCTTTTCTCCTTTTCTAAATGTCTTGACTTCTAGTTTGATGGCCCTTGAGCTTTTAGGAGTGGCAGGTGCAGAGCTCTTGGAGGATCTAGTCCAGGAGGAGGCTTGTACTGGAACATCTCCTTTCTTTGCTTCTTATTTTTCTTTCTCAGCCTTCTCCATTTTCTCTCTATTTGCATCTACTACTTCTTTTGATAGGCCAAATCTTTTGGCAATTTCCTCAACTTCCCTTCTTACTTTCCTTTTTATCTCCGGTTGCCTTAACTCAACATGTATTTTTACACTTAGTTCTTGAAAGGTGCCAAACCTTTCTGCTTCAGGGTCCTTAGGCTAGCTCAATAGGTCTTGAATATGTAGCTCCAAGATTTTTTCATTGACCTCTTATCCCATAGGCATTATCCACACATTTCTGGGCTCAATTGCCTCCATTAGGTATTGATCAGTGTCAACCATGAAGCACACTGTGTCCTTGTATTTCTCAACTATGGATTGAGGTATCCTCTCTCTGGATTGCATCATGCTTTGGAAGTTCTTAAAGTAACCCCAGAGAGATGTGTTATGAGCTTTAGCATCACCAAGTCCATACATATAATCTCTAATATAGATTGCAATTAGTTTATCATTTTGCCAAACCCAACCACTAGATCCAGGTAGCTCATTCATATAGTAGAAGAATAGACACAGTATTAGACAACCATATTTGAAGGAATTCTTCTTATCCTTTTTGATCTTCTATAGGTTTTCTAATAGTTGATTTAGGAGAATATCACACAGGTCATAATCTGCATCTTCCCTCAACATCTGATATGCTGCATATATTGCAGTCCCAGATAGAATTCTCCCTGCTCGAATGATAGATTTTGTAGCCAATTATCATTGAGGCAAACTTGTTATCTGGATCAGTGATGTCATCTATGGTCATTGCTCTTTTGTCAAATTTAGATCCAGTGGCTTCAGTTACTATCTGGTTCTTGACAGATTTAAGTGTAGGTAACCCACCGGAAGAATACAGTCCAGTCACTACCCTGATGGCATCTTTAGTTATCTTAAAGGGCCTCATTAACCACATGAAATTATCATGCATCCTGCTTAGGATATACTGGACCCAATCATCTTCTGCAAAATAGGGAAAGTGTATGCAATGTCTAAAGTGTTTATCCCTGAGGGCCTTGTATTGAGGTTTGAGTTGAAAACTCTCATCTATTAGTTGTTTGTGGTAGATGTCCATCAATTTTGAGTCTCCAAATTCCTCAATGTTGGCATGGATATAGACCCTAACATCTTCTACGTGCAATACCCCATGCAGAATGCTAGAAAATGCGCCTAAAGGATCAACTTCTAGAGATTTATAGGGGTGTTTCTTGAATTTAGGATGCTGCCTATCAATGATCTTTACAACCATTGGAGTAGCCATCTTGCAAAAGATTCAGAGAGATTTTTAGAATGGAAATACCTTTTTACGCTTTTAGGGTTTGAATTAGGAGCTAGAACAAATCGCTGGATGAATTCGATTTTCCAGTTGATCTTGAGTGAATTGTAGAAACTTTATTACAGAGCTCTTCTTTTCTTCTTCTTGAATGCAAATGTGTAAATAATGAGTGAATGAACCCTTTTATCCTTGCGCAAACCCTAATTTCCTTTTGTAATAAATGCACAACATAAGTTATCTGATTGCCCTATTTTGAGAGAGATCTTCTTGAATCACTGTGCTGAACTTAGAATCATTGTCAGTGAGGATTGACAATGTATCTTCTTTTGTTCAATCATGTCATGGGTCTATAGATCAAAGTATTTCAATTTTGAATCATACCGGATCTGTCTGTGAAAATCCTACTTTATCGGAGCGTTGTCGGAACCGGATTAACTTGAGCGGTTAAACTCTTGCAAAATTCCATGCGGATCTTTCATATTTTTACTGAAGGTTATGTAGATGTTTTTATGAGAACCTTTTAATCCACATCATTCCATGTGCCAAATTTAGGCACTAGTTCACTGGCTAGGGGAATTTGTTTTTCTCTGTGACTCCCCCTGAGCTAGAGCTCATTTGTTTATTTTCTGAAAGGAATATCAGCATCGAATTCTGGGGCAGATCCATCCCCAATATTTTATGTACTCTTCTTCACCCAAATCTTTCTCATCTCCTTTTAAACTTCATCCGCATTCATTTTATCTTTACCCTTATCTTGTTTTTGATTATGTTGCACCAGACCCTTTTTATCCTGATTTTTACTTTTGTAGAATTTGACAATATGACCGGATCTATTGCAATTGTAACAGACAACATTTATTTGCATATTTGATTGATATCCTCTTGATCTACATTGATTAGCCATCTGTCCCATTCTATTGCATGCAAATCATCTACCATTGAATGAATTGTTTATTTGCATATTTCTGCATTCATGAGACTTGTGACCATACCTTTTGCAGTTGAAACATTGTGCGGAGAAGGATGGATTAGTCTGATTCATTCTCCTCCTGCACTGAGTTGCTTTATGACCTAAATTGTTGCAATTGAAGTAGTATCAATTGAAGGATAGATATCTTTGAGCATTTGGTTGCTTTACCTGAGGTCTTCTAGGCCTGTTTCTTTGATTTCCTGATCCAAAGTTCTTCTGACTAGATCCAAAACTTTCACCTTTCTCATATCCCAAGCCACGCTTATCATCTACCCTCTTTTGGCTTTCAAGAAGAATTTCAAGTTGAGCTGAGATTATCTTGAATTTCTCTTTGTATTCATTTGATGTTTGAAGATCTTGTTTAAGAGTGTCTATCTGATTCTCAAGTTGTTCTTCATTGTCTCTAGCTTCTTCAAGATCTAATTCAAGATGCCTGATTATCCTATCCATTTTGTGGTAGTCTTGTATTTTCTCCTTGAGGGATTGTTTTAGATTATCTTCAATTTTCCTTTTTTCTTCAATTTCTTAGGTGAATCTCATAACCCCTGATTCCATTTCATGCCTTACCATAATGACTTCTTTTGATAGATTCTCACATAGCCTATTTTTCTCATCCAGATCTTCATTAGTATCATTTACTTCACTCTGATTGGCTAATTTTTGAAGTAGTTCCTTTCTCTTTTTCACAGAGATACTCAGTTTTTATTTTAGCTCATTTATCAAATCATCAGCATGTTTGAGTCTTTCTCTCAAGTTATTAACTTCAAAGTGGGATTGTTCAAGATCATCTAGGGCAGATTGAAGTTGTTCCTTCATACCATATATATCGATTGAGATTCCCAAATCTTCCTCAAGCTATTAGGCTTTGTTTAGAGGAACTTAGCTCTAATACCAATTGTTGGAAACAAGGTAGATAACTAAGAGGGGGGGGGTGAATCAATTATCTCAAAATTTCCTTAACTTTCTTTTCTTTTGTTATCTTAATAATTAGTGCAACATCAAATCATATAAGCATATGTGATCATAAGAACAGAAATAAAATCAACACACATAACATAGGATTTTTACATGGAAAACCCTGTTAAGGGAAAAACCACGGGGTGACTAACCCAAGATTGTATTCTCTGTTAAAAGAATAAAGGAGTACAAAATGACACTTGCCAATTAGGGCTCACTGCTCGAGCACACTGCTCACAAGAGGCACACTGCCTACAAGAGATTCATTGCCTACAGAACTTACAGAAGGTAATCAAGTGTTTGAACTGATGAGAAGCATCTACAAATGCAAGAGTTCAGTTCCGGTTTAGGCACAATATACTGATCTAATGCACTTCATCCTTCCTCTGATCAATGTTGCTGTTTTGTCACATACTGGGCTTAGATAGCTGTTCCCACACTTATCTATGTTTTTCTTCACACTTTACTTCTTCACATATTGCCTTCCTCTCTCACACGTTGAAATCTATTTGGTATATATATCTGCATCAAGAATTTTTATCAACTTGCTAGTCAGCATCAAGAACACTGCAAGTAATTACTCTGTTGGCTGAATCCATGCTTGGTTTGTGATGCGTATCAAAACATAGACATAGAAGTCATTAATCATGTTGGCCAACAATGTATGATCCCACAAATTTCTTGATCAACATCATTTACTAATCCGGATTGAAGTCTGATACTCTGTCGGTCAGTTCTTCCTTTGTCTGCTCTACTTGACTAGAACCCAATACTCAGATGCTCATATCTTTTCCATGCTTTACTACCAGAGGATAAATCTTTGGAATACAGTAGTCATGATACCCCTCTTGACTTTCCAAAGTCTGTAACTTACTAAGTTATGCCATTTGAGAGATCCAGACCTGATTGTCAGACCTTGTTACATACTCTATTCTTGTTCACTGGATCAAAACAATCTTCAATCTGACTTCCGATATAAGCATAATATGTACTGCGGATGTGTGGGATAGAATTTGTTGCCATCAATGACAACACTCATGAAGCCACACAGTGTCTCTTGCCAATAGGATATTGATAACATACACTTATCATGAACTTACACATGAACTTCAAAAGATAAGGTATGATTGTGTACAAATGATATTAATCATTATCTATCCTTTGACCTACTCCTATGATCATCATTACATATACACACAACTTTGTTATTTACATTACAACTCTGTTGACTTCATTGGTCACCACTCTGTTGACATCAATGACAACACATTCAACAATCATGCATTCTACGAGTAGTTTTACTCTCTAAGTTTTGTCAAGCAGTTCATGTGACTTATTTGTGCCCTCTTATTAGTGGTTGATAGTTTCTTGAACCCTTTCAAATATCTTACACTGGTTGAATTGGGAAATTGGGCTTCATGATTGTAGAATGCTCTCCAAGTCATGAAATTGTCTTTCTTTCATTGTAATGAAATTACTCTTTTTGGACTTTATTCATGCCCTGTAAGTGTTTTTGCTGCAACTATAGATTTTATTGAAAGTCCTCATTATTTATATTTTTCTAGGGTGTCATTTATAGAAAACTTTTGTGCCAAAATGAATCCATTCTATTATTGCGTCAGGACTATTCTTTTAACCATTTTTTTAATATATTTGCTTGGCTATGATTTGCACCACTCTTGCAAAAATAAGATAGTTTAGCATAAAATTTGTTTTCCTTAAAGACCTATCTTTTATTTGTACTACATTAAAATGACACCAACCCTTATATAGACTTAAAATTATTTTGCATGACATATTAGCCTTATGGATCAATTGCTTTACATTGTATTAGTATGGAATTTTATTTAGATAACCATAAATGATTTCATATGCATGGTAGAGGTGAATATGTATGCTTAGGATTTATAAATCTATTTAGTGCATCTATAGTAGGCATTGGCTTTAGAGTTTCTAAATATTAAATCTACCTTTTGGATAGGCATTGACCCGTATTAGAATGTCTTAAATAATAAATCAACCTTTTTGGTAGGTGTCAACTAGACTAGAAGTTCCTATATGTAATATGCATTTAATTCCATTCATTAAGGAGTCAACTTTTCACTTAGAGATTTATAATGTTAATGCCTAATCTATAGAAGGCACTGATTAGTTTCTAGAAACTTATTTAATATTACTTGCATTCTTTTAGGCATCAACTTAAACTGAGATGATCTTAAGTGATTTCCTTGCAATATAAGAAACATAGACTTGTATTTTATAAGATCATGATGTTAGAATCTGCAATGGATTCCATTAGCAAAGGTGTCGACTTCTATTTGAGATTCCAAATGTTAAATCTATATTCTATTGGAACCGTATCACTATAATTTGTAATTATATCTGTAACATATTACTATGATAGTATTGACCTAGAATTATGCTAACTGCATCCTTATAGTTTGTATTTATACTAGTTATGCTAGCCATGACACAGTTTTTTACTAGCCGTCTTCATGTGTTTTCTTGATATCATATGTTAGGTTTCCATCTTATACTTACCACTGATATGTCACCTCTAATATGTGCTAAGTATTCAAAGTTTTCTAATTATAGATGGGACCACATGTTTCATTCTATTGTAGTTTGATAAAGGTAATGGTATGTCTTTGATCAATTACGCCTTGCTCTTTCTCACGTAGGTACCATAATAATTGGTTGAGCCATACTTATTTTGCTAAAGGTGTAATGGTCTTGCAAGATTTAATTGGTGTTGTTTAGGTGATGTTGTATATTCTCATTTCAAAGAATGTATGAACTTTTGATTATTATTGTGGATTGACTTTGTCAACCTCTGTGGTGGTAGTGTTAATTTTGAAATACCTACATTAAGCTCAACCTCTAGAAAAGATCTTTGGTTATTATCTATCTTTGCAAGTTAAAAGATGTTTAAGTCTTGAATAGGGGGTGTAGTAATACCAAATTGGTGCACTATGTGAAATAAAATTCCTTTAATGATGTGATTGGCCATTAGAATAATATTATCTTTGGGATTGCCTTATGCTTTTGTCATACATAGTAAAATAGACTAATTACATGTACAACTCTTTCAAGAAAATTAGACTTGGGAATCCAATGGAATTGTAATAAAATCCTTATATGCGTTATGTGTTTCATGAAAAGTGAAATATATTAGATGAAATAATTATTAGTAATTGGTAATATATAATAGTTATAAACAATTATATATAAAATGTGTTAGCATTAAATTGTTTTTGGTTGTTTTGTTGGATATTTTTTGTAAAATTGTTCATTATTTTGAGAAATCCACATTATCTTCTTGAGTCAAGAATCATTATCATACTAGATAACTAACTTTGATAATTTTCATTTTGATCTCATTTTCTGTGCCCTAAATAATAATGAGAATAATAGTGTGTGAGTTTACTAATATTATGGTTACATGATATCTATTTTTGATTTGTTCAATGCTCGAACTCTATCGTGTTAGGATTGTAGATCTTTTGTGAAAGAATATAATATTAAGAAAGTGGATAATAGTCATATAGATAGGTGAAAAAATATATAGGATTGTTATACATTACTTCTGTTAGTGATCTATCAACATGATTATGATAAATTACACACATGACAAGGTTTAATAAGGACTTATGTGTAATCATCTAGGAATGTATATCTTGTTGATGCATGAGTTCTCACAAGTTTTAATATTCTTTATTGATGAGTTATTGCTATAAGAACATCAATAGGACTCACAGACAGAGCATTCAACATTCACTATGAGCATACAAGGTTTGCAGAGCATTCTCATGACTTGTGGAGCCAAATGGAACATCTTACAATATAGTATGGGACTAGATAGATCTTCATTGAGAACCACAATATGTTTCATCCATTTGTAGAGCATTACCACATGTTGTAGGCCAACCTACATGCTTAATCATACATTGGAGTTTTATCCCTCTTGATGTCAACGTAGAGCATTCTTTGAGCTAGGAGATGATATAAAAGCATTCATTTGATGTATTAGGAATATATCTAATATGATAGAAAGTTTTTAGTCTTTAGTTGTGGATTTGTGGAAGGCACTTCAAAGCTATATCTTTCATGTAATTTGTATTCTATCAGAGGATAGGCTTGTGAGCCCATAACAGTCCACATGTTGCCGACATATGAGCAATTTAATTGTTTAAGATATTGATTCAATAAATCTTCCATTGCATTTTATTCTTGTGTTACTCTTGTGTTGTTTCTGTTGTGTTTACTCTAGCTGCATGGTTGGATAGTCCATTCTCTAGACCCTCCATTTGTGATTGCATCGAGTGGTATTTAAGTGAAGTTTGCAAATCCTTTGGGAGAGAAGGCATTCTAGAAGATCTTGAAGTGACCAGATCACCGACCTGAGGTAGTCTACTTGTGATTGTCAAGAGCGCTGATTGTGAGGCAGTTACAACCTTGTAGTTAGATCACTGAATTGAGGCAGTTGCACTGGATCTGAGGAAGAGATGCCACCAAGGAGGATACTCGCTATGGCCAATATTGTCAGAAGAATGGAAGAAATGATAGAGATGATGAGGACAATGAAAGTTATGTTGTAGAAGAAGATAGAAGAAGAGGACTAAACCCTAGACATGAGAAGGAAAGTGATGATGATGAATTTCAAGCTACTGACCAAAATGAAGAAACCCTAGAAGGAGAATGTTAGGATTAAGGTGCCATCAACCTTGTAAATCCTATGTAATTAATTACTCTTAAAATTGTTTGTAAATCACCCATAAGGGATGAAAGGCTCCACCAACATCAATCTTGTTTCAACTACATGTCTATATCTAGTCCCCAATGCTAATTCATCCGTGATGGGGGGTTGTAGGGGGGTTTCCCTCTGCGAGGGGTTCAGGAGGTGTTGCAAGTATGTGCCTAAGCGGTGTTGTCACTGATGTCAACATATCTTTGTTGTCATTGGTGTCAACTATGTCCTATTCTATTACTTGTTTAGAAGCTTTGTATGTTGAGGATATTGAGAAAATTGGCCTCTCCAGAAGAAACAAGTGAGTTACAGTGAAGTGTAGTATAGATAGTGAGTTGTATGCTAAAGAACAATCTAGTAGATTACTCCGCATTTCTTGCTACTTGAAGATCTTGGTCTACATACTAGAAGTTATTTAAAGGGATGTATGAAGATTCTAAATCCTGAATTTGAGCCTCCAATGTGAAGAATTGAGAGAGTTGCATTCACTAGGGTAAAACCTGCTTTCTCTGATTATTCTCTAGTGACAGGGAGAAAGTATTTTGCTCCACATTCCTCTGCATTAAAGTATTTTGCTTTGCAATTTTAAAGGGAAGTCTAGGATGATGATAAGTGCCTATAATTGCAATGGTTCATGTTTTGGTGGTCCACAAGCTATCCTTCTTTTATGACATTTGAAGACAGTGAAGTTCATGTGCTCCAGTGTGAAGAATCTCATGAATAAAGTGGTTTGTATTTGTGCGGTTGCTCTTGATGATTTCAACATGCTTGTGGATTCCTCTTGATTATGTTCCTACCTTTACATTGGTCCGCATTAAGGAAATAAGATTGTGTTTGAAGATTATTCCCAGATAACGTAGCGTGCAACCAATCTTAGTAGACTTGGTTAATTCCAATAATTGCGGAGATCCCTTGAAGATTATGGAAGTGTGTTATGGCATGGAAGATCATGTTTGAGTCCCAGCTAAGGCATGACGTGATCCGTATACATCTATACTATAAATCATTATCATAATTTTGTATTAGGTCAAGATCTATTTTGTAAAATGTTTGTAATGCCGACCTTGGAGATTGTTCCAATGGTTGATAATTGTAATGCTGACCTTGATGACCATTCCAAGGTTGATGAAGTGTATAAATACTAGTAATTGAGTCATGGAAAAGATTTCCTTGTGTGAAAATGGGAAGATAAGGAAAAGGGCGAGAAGATAAGGTAGAGTAGGGTAGAGTAGAGTAGAGGAACTATTATACTTTAATGTATTAATCACAAACATGAAGAATATGGTGATTTTGGTAGTGAGCCTGACAATGAGCCGTCAGTAGGGTTTAATAGCCCTCAGGGTTTAACAACCCTTATTGTAATCTTTCTAGGTTTAGGGTTGAGGCAGTGAGTCTTCTAGACCTAGTTGTACTTCATGGTAGTGAGCCAGTATGTTTTAGGCCCGTGGAGTGACCAAGCCTGAACATCACCTTTCAAAGATTGAAATATATTTTGAGAGCTAATCCTCTCCATGGTTTTTCCCCACCTTGAGGTTTTCCACGTAAAAATTTGGTGTCTCTTGTGTTTAATATTACATCTGTGTTTAAGCTTCTGATTTCATGCATTCTTTGTTTAATCATAATAAGTGCAGATAAGTGATTAATGTTTAAGTGCAGAAGTGTTTGAGTTTTTGGGACAACTGATTCACCCCCCTCTTAGTTGTCCAACACATTTCAACAATTGGTATCAGGGCAAGGTTCCATTGAAGAAAGTCTAATAGCTTGAGGAAGATCCAAAATGTCTTATAAGAAGGAAGCTCCGCACTTTGATGGGATGAATTATGCTCTTTGGAAGGCACCAATGAAAAGTCATCTTCTTTGTCTTGGTTACAAAGTATGGAAGCTATAGAAACAACATACACCTTGCCTCAAAATGGTTTGATGACTGAAGATGAAATCAAGGAATATGAAGTGGATGTTAAAGCAAAAGATGCTCAGTTAAGTTCATTGAATGACTCAGTACTGACAAAAGTTGTGGATCTCAAAAATACAAATGAGGTATGGGAAAAGCTGAAAAATCTATATGAGGGAGATTATTCTATGAAGGAGGCTAAGCTATAAAGTCTGAAAGTGAAATATGAAAGTTTGAAGATGAATGAAGATGAAAACATAATAACCTTTATGCAAAGAGTTGATGAACTTGTCACCGGAATAAAAGGAATGGGGGAAACTCTCGGTGATAAGGAAGTTGTGATAAAAATTCTGAGATCACTACCAAAGTCCTACAGTCACAAGGTAGCTCCAATTGAAGAATTTATGCAAGTAAAAGCTATTTATAGAGATCAATTGCTTAGTAAGCGTACTACCTTTGAAATGAGAGAGTTTGGTGATGCCCTGCCAAAAGTAGAGATTGCCTTCAAAGCCAGTACTTCTGGGAAAACCTCTAGATCAGAAAAGTACAAGGTAGAATCAGATGATGAGTTTGATGAAATTGAATCCAACTTTGTGGATAGACTACAAAGAGGATCCGGTAAGTTCAAAGGTAAATTACCTTTCAAATGTTTTTCCTGTGGTACAGTAGGCCACTTTGCTTCCAGATGTCCTAAAAGAATTGAAAGGAATAAGACAAGATATGAGAATAGGCTTAGGATCCAAAAGAAATGTTATTATGTTGAAGATTTTGATGATGATGGAGTATCAGATAATAGTGAACCAGATAATGCTAGTACTTCTGGTAATGAATGCTTGTTTATTGCTATTAAAGAAGAACATGTGTCTATTAGTCCTGCTAGCTATGTGAAGAAAGAAAAACTAGTGGAAAGTGCTTTGGATGCTTAGGTTGTTGAAGACAAAGATGAATGGGTTATTGATAGTGGCTACTTTCACCACATGACTGGTGACAAAAGTAAGTTTGTGAGTTTGGAAAGATATGATGGTGGACTGGTTAGGTATGGAGATGATACAACTAGTAAGATTTGTGGAAAATGATCTACTTCTTTTGATGGAAAGCATAATAATGAAGATGTCTTGTATGTGAAAGGATTAAAGCACAATATTTTGAGTGTGGGTCAGATGTGTGACAAAGGTTATGACTTAATCTTCAAGGACAATGGATGCAAGATCGGGGAAAGCTCTTGAACGGTCATTACAACTGGTAAGAATACCAAAGGTAATATCTATCACTTGAAAGGAACTGATAATTAATCTTTGTTGGCTCAGATTAATGAAAGTTGGCTATGGCATAGAAGGTTGTGTCACATCAATTTTGATAACATTATGAAGATAAGTACTACACAGGTTGTTAGAGATTTGCCTAAGCTTGTGAAGCTTGCTAATCCTATTTGCAAGGAGTGTCAATTTGGGAAAAAAAAGAACAATTTTCAAAAGCAAGGCCTACCGATGTTATAATAAGAGGTTGAATAAGATCATTGAGAGTGCAAATGTTAAAGTTGATGAAAGCAAGGAAAGGTCTCCAGAATCAAGTGGCTATGAATTAGATAAACCAGATGTTTCAAAAGTGGTGTAGCATGAAGACAACTCAGATGAAGAGGATCAAGCTTTGGAAAGTGCTACCAAGACACCAAGGTATGTAAAACTTAATCATTCTGAAGATCAAATCATAGGAGACAAGAGTAAAGGAATCCTAACCAGAAGAAGAGCTACAGAAGAACAAGTAAATTTCTATCTAATTTCCAAGATTGAACCTAAGATTGTGAATGAAGCTTGCAATGATGAGAATTGGGTAAAGGCTATGAAAGAAGAATTAATACAGATATAGAACAATCAGACCTAGGATCTTGTTCCCAAACTAGCAGATAAAAATTTGATTGGTACCAAGTGGGTTTTCAGAAACAAGATGAATGAGAATGGTGAAGTAGTAAGAAACAAAGCAAGGTTGGAATGCAAAGGATACTCTCAAGTTGAAGGAATAGATTTTGAGGAAACATTTCCACTAGTGGCAAGGATTGAATCTATAAGAATGTTTTTGACATTTGCGGCCTACAAAAATTTTAAGGTATATCAGATGGATGTAAAGTCTGTATTCTTGAATGCAGAGTTGGAAGAAGAAGTCTATATTAAACAACTGAAAGGATTCTAGTTATCACATTAGGGTGACATGGTATGCAGATTAAAGAAGGCATTGTACGTGTTAAAACAAGCCCCTAGAGCCTGGTATGCTAGATTGGATAAGTATCTGATACAGTTAGGATTCACCAATGGTACCACTGACAGCAATCTCTACTTCAAGATCAATAATGAACAAATTCTAATTGTTGCAGTCTTTGTTGATGACATTATCTTTAGAGGAAATGAAGATATGTGCACAATTTTTGCTGGAGAAATGCAAAGTGAATTTGAAATGTCCATGTTCGGTGAGATGAATTTCATTTTAGGTCTGAAAATAAATCAACCAGATAAGGGTATCTTCATTTCTCAGTCTAAGTATGTGAAAGAGTTGTTAAAGAAGTTTGGGATGGAAGACTCTAAATCATTAAATACTCCCATGATAACCGGTTGTAAGTTGAGCAAAAATGATGATTCACCTATGGCAGATTAGGAAAGGTACAGATCTATGATTGGAGGATTAATTTATCTGACTCAAACTAGACCTGACATAATGCATGTAGTTTGTCTTGTGGCAAGATTTCAAGCAGAGCCTAAGGAGTCACATGTGATGGCAGTCAAGAGAATTCTAAGATATTTGAAAGGCAGAATGGATTATGATTTGTGGTATCAAAAGGACAACGATTTCACTCTCAATACATACACTGATGCAGATTGGGCCGGAGATGTAGATGACAGAAAAAGTACAGATGGAGGTGCATTCTTTTTAGGAAAAAGGTTGGTATCTTGGATAAGCAAAAAATAAGACTCAATATCTTTGTCCATTGTAGAAGCAGAATATATTGCAATAGCATGTAGTTGTACTCAAGTGTTATGGATGAAGCAGACATTGAAGGACATTAGAGTTGCGTATGAAGATCCAATTGCAATCTTTTGTGACAATACAAGTGCCATAAACATATCAAAGAATCCAGTAATGAATTCAAGGACAAAGCCCATATCCATAAGATATCACTTTCTGAGGGAAAACGTGACATAGAATGAAGTCAAGTTGGAATATGTATCTACAAAAGACTAGATTGCAGATATTTTCACCAAACCTCTGCCTAAGGATACTTTTGAGTACTCAGAGAAAAGTTAGGGGTTATTACTCCTCCTACCCTAAAATAAGATGCACAAGAGTGCATCAGTCCAGTGGTGCTTAGAGTTACTTCTTTAGATCCAGATTGATGCTTTTAGGGCTACTTCTTAGGGGGAGTAGTCAGAGAGTTCAAAAGAGAAATTGAATCAGAGTAGAAGAGTGCAAGTATGTGCCCTTTGCCATTGATTTCAAAGGGGGAGAAAAATCATGTAAAAAATGAGAAGGAAAGAGTGCAAATATGTAAAGAGATAGGGGGAGAATCTTGTCTTGATGGTTTTTGTAGTTTTTCACATCATATGTTGCCATCAATGACAAAGGGGGAGATTGTTGCAAGTATGTGCCTAAACAGTGTTGTCATTGATGTCAACATATCTTTGTTGTCATTAGTGTCAACTATGTCCTATTCTACTACTTGTTTAGAAGCTTTTATGTTGAGGATATTGAGAAAATTGGCCTCTCCAGAAGAAAAAAGTGAGTTACAGTAAAGTGCAGTATAGACAATGAGTTGTATGCTGAAGAACAGTCTGGTAGATTACTTTGCATTTCTTGCTACATGAAAATCTTGGTCTATGGATTGGAAGTTATTTAAAGGGATGTCTAAAGATACTAAATCCTAAGTTTTAGCCTCCGGTGTGAAAAATTGAGAGAGTTGCATTCACCAGAGTAAAACCTGCTTTCTTTGATTATTCTTTGGTGATAGGGAGAAAGTATTTTGGTCCGCATTCCTTCGCATTAAAATTTTTTTCTCTGTAGTTCTAAAGGGAAGTTTGGGATGATGATAAGTGCCTATAATTGCAATGGTTCATGTTTTGGTGGTCCACAAGCTATCTTTCTTCTATGACAATTGAAGACAGTGAAGTTCATGTACTCTAGTGTGAAGAATCTCATGAATAAAGTGGTTTGTGTTTGTACAGTTGCTCCTGATGATTTCAATGTGCTTGTGGATTCCTCTTGATCTTGTTCCTACCTTTACATTAGTTTGTATTAAGGAAATAAGATCGTGTTTGAAGATTATTCCTAGATAACGTAGCGTGCAACCAGTCTTAGCTGACTTGGTTAATTCTAGTAATTGTGGAGATCCCTTCAAGATTATGGAAGTGTGTTATGGTGTGGAAGATTGTGTTTGAGTCCTAGATAAGGTGTGGCATGATCCACATATATCTATACTACAAATCCTTAGCATAATTTTGTATCAGGTCAAGACCTATTTTGTAAAATGTTTGTAATGCTGACCTTGGAGATTGTTCCAATGGTTGATGATTGTAATGCCAAGCTTGATGATCATTCCAAGGTTGATGAAGTGTATAAAAACTTGTAATTGAGACATGGAAAAGAGTCCTTGTACAAAAATGGGAAGCTAAGGGAAAGGGTGAGAAGATAAGGCAGAGCAGAGCAGAGGAACTATTGTACTTCAATGTATTAATTGTAGACATGAAGAAGATGATGATTTTGGCAGTGATCTTGGTAGTGAGCCGCCAGTAGGGTTTAACAGCCCTTAGGGTTTAACAAGCCTTATTGTAATCTTTCTAGGTTTAGGGTTGAGGTAGTGAGCCAGTATGTTCTAGGCCTGTGGAGTGACCAACCCTAAACATCACTTTTCAAAGATTGCAATATATTTTGAGAGCTAATCCTCTCCATGGTTTTTCCCCACCTTGGGGTTTTCCATGTAGAAATCTAGTGTCTCTTGTGTTTAATGTTGCAACTGTGTTTAAGCTTCTGATTTCATGTGTTCTTTGTTTAATCATAATAAGTGTAGATAAGTGATTAATGTTTAAGTGCAGAAGTGTTTGAGTTTTTTGGACAACTGATTCACTCCCCCTCTCAGTTGTCTTATGCATTTCAATAAGGGGATCATCCCCCTAGCGAGGGGTCTAGGGGGCCATGCGTCACAGTGGGGGCTCGGGGACATCACCCCTAGAGACAAATTTTATCATTGTAAATCTGGACCATTTGTCATCAGGTCACAAATCTAACAGTTGATATTATGCCAATTTTCTTTCCCTAGAAGGCAACCCTCCTTTATAAGGATATTTGTACTACACTTTTAGTAGAGTTGAGAGTAACAGGCTCCACTGGATTGAAGACTGAAGGAGAGGAAGTGCATGTACTGTAGTCTCATATTTGAAGATAATTTTACTTGGATCCTCTTTTCTTGGTGGAGTTTTTTTCCCGAAAGGGTTTTCTCCACATTACATACTGTGTTATGTGTTCAGTTCTTAATGCATGTTATTTATGTGTAGTGAGTTTTATTTTTGTTGCAATCTCCATTGATTCTACATTATTTAGAGGACATAAATAATGTTTGAATTATATTTTTGTTGTGTGGTTTACACCTTCATTTCTAACATTTGGTATCAGAGCTTGGCCAATTTTGATTCTTGGGTGGAAGTGTGAAGGTTTTTTGGTTGCAGTCAGAGATTTGGTTGTTGTTTGTTTGCAAATATAGTGTAGATATCATGGCTTCATCCACTGTTGCTTCTACCTCTTGGTTGGACATTGAAAAGTTCAATGGCACAGGGCACAAATTGTGGAAGTTAAAAATGGAGGATTTGCTAGAAGAAAGGAACCAGTGGTTGGCTATTACAAAAGAGAAGAAACTTGATGATGTTGCTCCTGATGAGTGTGAAAGACTAGATAAAAAGGCACGAGGTACAATTTGGTTGTGTCTTTCATATTCTGTTCTACAGAATGTTGCAAGTGAGAAGTCTACACATAGCTTGTGGAAGTGTCTGGGTGAGATCTACCAAGCCAAGAGTATGGTAAATAAGATTTATTTAAAGTGTAAGTTATTTTCCATGAAAATGAAAGAGGGTGAATCGGTTACAGAGCATTTGAATTCGTTTAATTTTTTATTGAGTCAACTAGCATCTTTAGATGTTGAGGTGAATGAGGAAGCTAAATGTATATTGCTTCTCTAGTCTTTGCCTAAGTCATGGGAGAATGTTATTTTGGATATCATTGCTAACCTCACAGATCCAAAGTTGGATGCTCTTGTTTTAGTTTTGTTCTCACATGAATTGAGGAAGAAAAGTATGGATAGTTCAGGGGATGCTCTCAGTGTTAGGGGAAGGTCTATGGAAAGAGGACCAAAAGGAGATCAGAAGGGGTCTAAAGACAAGTCTAAGGGCCATTTTAAGACTCTTGGAAAGAATAATAGAGTCAAGTGTCAAAACTATGGAAAGAGAGGACATGCGTAAAGGAATGTAGAAACCCAAAGAAACAATGGAATTCCGCTACTAACAAGTCTTTGAATGCAGGCAATGAGGTTTTACTTTCTACATGTAATGTTGTTACTCATGATCATTGGTTGGTTGACTTAGGATGCTCATACCACATGACCCTGCATAAAGAATGGTTTTCCACATACGAAGAGTATGATGGAGGAAATGTGTACCTCAGGGACAACTCTACATATCCTATTGTTGGATGAGGGAAGGTAATGTTGTGTTTCAGTGATGGGAGAATTAAAACCCTCCTTGGTGTGTTGCATGTTCCTAGATTGGCTAGAAATTTGATTTCTATTTCAAAGTCGAACGATTTGGGAATGCATGTGACATTTGATAAGCATGGCTATAGATTGGTGAGAGGAAACTTGGTGGTAGAGAAGGGGAAAGGATTGGGAAATCTATTTAAGCTAGAAGCCACTACTATTTGTAATGCCTCTTATGCATCTGAGGCTAATACTGAAAATACATGTATGTTGTAGCACCGTAGATTGGGCCACATAAATCAGTCTGGTTTAAAGACTATCTTAAATAAAAATTGTTAGATGGTTTATCCTATTATGATGAGAGTTTCAAATTTTGTGAACATTGTGTGTTTGGAAAATACAATAGATCTCCATTTCCTTTAGGGAATAATAAATCTAATGATAAATTGAAACTTATACATTCAGATGTTTTTGGTCCAGTGGATGTTGAATCAATTGGAAAATCTAGATATTTTGTTTCTTTCATTGATGATGTCTCAAGATTTACCTTGACTTATTTTATGCGTCACAAATTTGAAGTTTTCACTAAGTTTAAGGAATTTAAACCTTTAGTTGAAAAGCAATCATATTATAAGATAAGGGTTTTGAGATTTGACAATGGAGGGGAACACTGTTCTAAGGAATTTGATGAATTCTATAAGCATGCAGGTATGGTTAGATAGAAAACTACTTCATATACTCCACAATAGAATGTAGTGGTAGAAAGGATGAATTGAACAATAATGGAAAGATCCAGAAGTATGTTAAGTGAATAATAGTTGAACAAATGCTTTTGGGTAGAAGCTATGTGTACTGGAAACTACTTGGTTAACATATCCTTGTGTAAGGCTCTTGTTTCAACTCCTTATGAAATGTGGATAGTTAAGAAACCTTCTATTTCACATTTAAGGGTATTTGGTTGTGAGGCTTATGTTCATGTGCCTAAATAAAAATGAACTAAGATAGATCCAAAAGTTGAAAAATATACTTTCATTGGATATGATGATAATGTAAAAGGTTATAAGCTTTGGAATCCACTAACTTGGAAGATTATCTATTCTAGAGATGTTATTTTTAGGGAACTTACTGTTGTTTCAGAACCTAAATAGCCAAAGGAAAAATAAGAAAAGGTGAAGAGAGTGCATTTTGAATTAGAGCATGAAGATGCACCTTAGGAAGAACATAATGATGAATTGGGGGGTGAAGAAGTCGAAGAAGACTTGAGTAAAAGTTTTGATGAGGAAGAATCTATTGTAATAGAAGAAGTAGGTATAGATGAGCATGAAGTAGAACCTGAAGAGTATTAATCCACCTCTGAGAAGATCCACAAGACAATGGAACCTAGTTGAAAGGTATAGCCCACCATATTTTCATTGTGTATTTGCTTTATTGAGTACTGATGATGAACTTAGATCATACAGGGAAGCTATTTCCCAAAGGAAGAAAGGCCATAGGTTGCAAATGGGTCTTCTAGAAGAAGTTTGGAGTAGACGGTTCATTGGAGAAGTACAAGGCTAGACTAGTAGCCAAGGGCTACTCCTAGAAAGAGGGAGTTGATTTCAGTGAAATTTTCTCTCATGTTACTAAATTAAATTCTATTAGATTTGTCTTATCCATTGCTACATCTCTTGATTGGGAAATAGAGAAAATGGGTGTTAAGACTACTTTCTTGCATGGAGATCTTGATGAAGAAATTTACATGCAATAGCCTCCAGGTTTTGAGGTAAAAGGGAAAGAACATTGGGTTTGTAGATTGAAGAGGTCTCTTTATGGTCTAAAATAGTCCCCCAGAATGTGGTACTATAAATTTGATTCATTTGTTTTGAAATTGGGGTTTGTTATAAGTGAGGAGGATCACTCTGTTTACATTCATTGTATTGATGATTGTATTCTGACCATTGCATTGTATGTTGATGACATGTTATTTTTTAGCCATACTAAGTGTATGATTAGTGAGTTGAAAGCCCAACTTTCAAGTGCATTTGAAATGAATGATCTTGGAGCTGCCATGTATATTTTGGGGATGGAGATCAAAAGCGATAGAGGTAACAAAAAACTTTGGTTATCTCAAAGTAAGTATGTGAATACCATTTGTTAGAGATTTAGTATGTAGGACTGTAACCCAGTTAGAGTTCCTTTGCTCATTGGTACTAAGATTTCATTAGATATGTGTCCAAAGAATGAGGATGATTTAGAGGATATGTATAATGTGCCATAAGCTAGTTTTGTAGGGAGTTTGATGTATGTAATGGTTTGCACTAGACCAGATATTGCCCAAGCAATGAGAGTTTTGAGAAGATTTATGTCTAAACCTATTAGAGAGAATTAGAATTATTTGAAGAGGGTGTTTAGATATCTAGTAGGCACTCCTAATTATTGTTTGATTTATTATGGTACTGATAGTGCTGATAAAACTTTAGACATACAGGGATTTGTTGATGCAGATTAGGTAGGTGACTTGGATAGTCGAAGGTCCACTAGTGGCTATGTGTTTACTTTGTTTGACAGAGTAGTGAGTTGGATGAGGATGAGGTAGCCCATGGTTTCTTTGTCCACCACCGAAGTAGAGTATATGGATGCTACCCATGTCTCTAAGGAGGTAGCTTGCTTGAGGAGATTGTGTATAGGTATTGGTTTTGATTACAAGATCATTTAGATTGGTTGTGATAGTCAGAGTGCTATTTGTTTGGCCAAGAATCCTAAGTATCATGCTTGGACTAAGCATGTTGATGTACAATATCACTTTGTTCAAGAAATGGTTGTAAGTGGATTGATTGAGCTAAAGAAGGTAGACACTCAAGAGAATGTTGTAGATGCTTAAACCAAGCTTGTGAGCACAGATAAATTTGTTTGGTGCAGAGAGGCCATGGGCCTTGTTTCTAGTGCCTGACTATTTGATGGTTTTCCTATGGGTATTTACAATGTATGAAGTCAAGTGGGAGAATGTTAAGATTAAGGTGCCATCAACCTTGTAAATCTTATGTAATTAATTACTCCTAATATTGTTTGTAAATCACCCATAAGGGATGAGAGGTTTCACCTGTAGTGATCTTGTTTCATCTGCATGTTTATATCCAATCTTTGACGCTAATTTATCTGTGATGGGGGGTCGTATGATATAAATAAGGTTTGAATCATATCTTTGTTGTGTGGTTTGCACCTTCATTTCTAACAAAGAAGAATCAGATCAGGTAAAGATGTTTAAAGCTATTTCTAAGATTACTAAGAGACCTAGAATGGAAATTTCAAACTATACTGGAAATTTGAACCCTGAGGAATTGATTGATTGGATACATGACATGGAGGAATATTTTGAATATGATGGAATAGAAGATCTAGAAAGAGTAAGATTTGCAAAACCTATGTTGAAAGGACATGCTGCTATTTGGTGGAAAGAAGTTTAATTAGATAGAAATAGGAGAGGAAAAGAGAAAATCATAAAATGGGATAGGATGGTGACAAAATTGAATAATCAATTCATACCTACTAACTATGAGTTGGAATTGTTGAAGAGACTGAAAAACCTAAGGAAAAAGGAGAAGACAGTGAAGGATTACATTGAAGAGTTCCACAAGATGATTATTAGGACTGAACATAGTGAAGCAAGCAAGGAGAAAGTGGCATAGTACATAAATGGATTGAGGATAAACATTCAAGAAGAACTAAGTCTGGTGAGGATGACAACAGTAGAAGAACCATATCAATTTGCACTAAAAGTTGAAGACAAGTTGAATAAGAGACATGAGAAAAGATAGAGAAGTAGAGAAGTAAAATTGTAGAGAGGTAGAACACATTTCGTAGAAGGAAGACCATATGCAGAGAAAAAAAAGGAGACTAACTCATACCGGAAAGAAGAAAGAGATAGTAGTTCATACCATGAGAGAGATGACATAAATTTCTACCACAGTAACAAAGGGAGTCATAATTCTTATCGTAATGAAGGATACCGAAGCGATGAAAGAGGATTTGACAAGAGATCATTCAAAGGAACCTATTTCAAGTGTGGAGATAAAGGACACCAAGCATTTGAATTTCATCAAGGGAGTACTAGCAAAAGGACAAAGAATAGTTCAAGAGAAGCATATGTGGAGGAAGAACTAGTGTAGGGGCACCTAACCCACAATGACCTCCTTGAGGCATTTAGTTGTTTTATGTTTATTTTTATGTTTTCAATAAGGTCGTAAATGACCATTAAATGTAATAAGGTCTGTTTGACTGATGCTTGTTATTTTTAGGTTGTTAGTTAAGAGTTTGTTAGTTGGTTAGATCTCCCAGTCAATTGGAAGTGTCTCCCAGCCGTTGGGAACCAAGTCTGTACTACCGAGGGTAAGTAGATAAATACCCCCAGGGACAAATTGAAAGAGGGACAGAGTACAGTGTGGTGGTCATTTGTAGTTCAATTTAGGCATGAAGTTGTAACAGAGCATCTATAATTGCATTTCTGAAAACATCAATATAAGATCCTATTGTGTTATTTTCTGGGTATTGAATTTACTAAATAGATCTTTTGTTGAGGTTGGATGGATTCATTTATCCATTCCACCAGTTGATTCTTTGAATTGGTCGAATGGCTGTATATATTAGATTAGGTTTTCTATTTTTTTCTATTCATTTTGTGTGATTGTAGGATTGATTTGTAGCATGCTGAGATGAACCTACCATCCTCATGTGCTAGGTTGTGAAAGTTAGAAAATCCATATGCTTGTGGAGAACCAGTTTGGTGAAGCCGTGCAGGTTTTAGTCATGCATAGCAGCGTCACAGATAATTAAAATTTTTGTGTTTGAACTATTTCCAAAGATTCAATGGGGTTTCGGTTCAACGGTGATAGCAGATAGTACATCGGGTTCCACAGTTGATTGAAGTCGGGTGGAAAAGTCTTCATTTGAACCTTTGGCGAAAGGTTCAATGGTTCACAAGTAAATCAGGTTCATTTTGGCTTGATGAATGCTTGGAAGAAGTTAAGTAAAGATTCGAAGGATGTTTTGAATTGGTTAAGTGTTTGGTTGAACCTTTGAACTAGTTCAATGGTTCAAAGGGTTTGATGGTTCAACCGTTCAGTGAAGCCGATGGGTTCTTCCGGTTCAACAGTGCAACTGTGGATTTCCAATAGCTGTTTAAACTAAGTGATTGAACTGATAGCATTGGTTTAATGGTATAGTTGGTTCAGAGGTTCAACCAAAGAAAATACTCATATTGGCGTAGCAATAGGAGATACAAACCATTTTCTGATAGCGACAGTCTCGTTGATAGGCACAAAATCTAAGTTCCATCGGTCAGAGGAAGGGGCTCAGTGTGATAGAGTTTAGACTCACCGATAGGTGGATTTCACCGATGGGAAAACACACAGAAAATTGTATGTTAATGACTAACTAAAAATTAGTTTGCCATGATCCTCTGCCCACTCTGCATCATAGTGGTATCAGAGCTCAGCAAAAGGTCTGGGTTGTTGTGTGTTGATTCTGTCACTGAGAAGGTAGAAGTAGAAGGATTGAGAGGTTGACAAGATGCCTCCGAAAGGAAATGGTACTGCCAGAGAGTTGCAGGAGATGAAGGAAAAACATGCTAAGGAAATGAGGAAGATGAAAGAGCTTGCCGAAGCACTTCAAGCTAGGCTTGCAGATTTGGAAATGAACAAGAAGAGAGAAATGGAAGACAGTTAATCAGAAAAGGAAGAAGATGATACTGAAGAATTTGAAGAGGTAGATGAAGAATTGAATGCTGAAGATCAGAGGTTTACAAAACTATTAAGGGCAGTTCAGAATGACAAACCTAAGGTAAAGATTGATGTTCCAAAGTATACTGGAAGTTTGAATGAGGAAGAGTTACTTGATTGGATTGCTGCATTGGATAATCACTTTGAATGTGAGGAAGTTCCTGAGGAGCAGAAGGTAAAGATTGCTAAGACCAAATTGGCAGGTCATGCTTTGGTATGGTGGGATTACATACAGTTAGAGAGAAGAAAGCAAGGTAAGTCAAAGATTTCTTCATGGGACAAGATGGTAGCAAGGATCAAAGGTAAATTTTTACCCAAGGATTATGAAGTTCAAATGTTTGAGAAACTACAATTTTTAAGGAAAAAGGAAATGGATGTGAAGGCATATACTGAGGAATTTTATAAATTAAGTATGAGATCTAGTCATCATGAGAATGAGGTTGAAAAATTTGCTAGATATTTGGTTGGTTTGAGATTGAACATACAGGATGAGTTAGTTTTGGCTAACCCTAGGAGTGTCGAAGATTGTTATCAAATGGCAATCAGGATTGAGGAAAAGATGAAAAGGAGATAGGACAAGTCCATGAGAGGAAGAGGTAGCAATACCAGAGGAAGAGGATCAACTCCTACAAGGCAAACCAATGAGGACTAGGAAGACACTGGTAAAGGACAGGAACAATCTAATTTCAGAGGTGGATGGAAAGGTACAAGAGGTAGATTTGGAAATAGAAGAGGTTCCAATACATTCTTAGGAAAGTGTTACACTTGTGGTGAATATGGTCACCCAGCATTTAAATGTCCAGAAAAAACAAGTTCAGTGGGAGAAAGGAGGACAAATCTGGTCCAAGAATCTGATGATCAAGGTGGGACAAGCTCAAACACTACTACAAATTATGCGTATCCTAAGATAGGAGAAGCATTAATGTTAAGGAGAACAATCCTGATGACATCCAAGGAGATGATACAAAGGAGGGCACTTTTCAGGACCAATTGTAAAAGCAAAGGCAAAATATGCAAGGTAGTAATAGATTCTGGTTCAACAAAAAATATGGTATCTTAGGAAATGGTGGATAAACTGAAACTGGAATGGATTCCACATCAAAATCCTTACAAAGCATCTTGGTGATAGTCAATCACTTTTGGTATATGAACAGGCATATGTTGATTTTCAGATTGGAGAGTATCAGGATAGAGTTTTGTGTGACATATTGCCCATGGAATGTTGTCACCTACTGTTGGGTAGGCCATGACAATTTGATAGGAGAGCATTGTATGATGGGTATGCTAATACTTACACCATCAAGAAGGATGGGAGAACTATTCTGTTGGCACCATTACAGGAGGATGCTGAAGCAAAGAAGACAGGTAAGATTATTTTGGTAGGTAAGAAAGAGTTTGTGAAGATGCCTACATCAAAGTCAAAGGTAGTTGAGGATGTCTCAAGGAAAGGAGATTAGAGTTTGGAGAAAATTTTAGTTATGACTGACAAAGATCAAGTGGATCAGCAGAAGATCCAGAAGCAGGTTTGTACACAGCCTCAGGCTGATTGGAATGACAAGGCTACAGTCATAGTAGGGACTATTGTTTGTCCCCTAAGAGTTGAAAGACAGACACATTCTACCCTAGCAGTTAATGAGGTTTCCCCTGTCCATGTCCAGATAGAGATGATGAATGATCAGCCAGATGTGAGAAGAGCCTACAGTGTTAGGTATGCGTATTTGATCCCATGGTAGCAGGTTATAGTGTAGAGATCATGGGGCAGATTTGAGACAGCAGCAACTATAGGTGGTTTCAGTCAAAGACTTAACTCATGGGATAGGAGATCTTTTCAAATTGGGGAGTATGGTGCAGGGGCACCTAACCCACAATGACCTCCTTGAGGCATTTAGTTGTTTTATGTTTATTTTTATGTTTTTAATAAGGTCATAAATGACCATTAAATGTAATAAGGTCTCTTTGACCGATGCTTGTTATTTTTAGGTTGTTAGTTAAGAGTTTGTTAGTTGGTTAGATCTCCCAGCTGATTGGAAGTGTCTCCCAGCCATTGGGAACCAAGTCTATACTACCGACGGTAAGTAGATAAATACCCCCCAGGGACAGATCGAAAGAGGGATAGAGTACAGTGTGGTGGTCAGTTGTAGTTCAATTCAGGCATGAAGTTGTAACAGAGCATCTGTAATTGCATTTATGAAAATATCAATATAAGATCCTATTGTGTTATTTTCTAGCTATTGAATTTACTGAATAGATCATTTGCTGAGGTCGGATGGATTCATTTATCCATTCCACCGGTTAATTCTCTAAATCAGTGGAATGGCTGTATATATTAGATTAGGTTTACTGTTTTGTTTCTATTCATTTTGTCTGATCATAGGATTGATTTGTAGCATGCTGAGATGAACCTAGCATCCTCATGTGCTAGGTTGTGAAAGTTAGAAAATCTGTATGTTTGTGGAGAACCAGTTTGGTGAAGCTGCACGGGTTTTAGTTGTGCGTAGCAGCATCGTAGATAATTAAAATTTTTGTGTTTGAACCATTTCCAAAGATTTAATGGGTATTTAGTTCAACGATGATAGCAAATAGTACATCAGGTTCTGCAGTTGATTGAAGTTGGGTGGAAAAGTCTTCATTTGAACCTTTGGCTAAAGGTTTAATGGTTCGTAAGTAAATCGGGTTCATTTTGGCTCGATGAATACTTGGAAGAAGTTAAGTAAAGCTTTGAAGGAGTTTTTGAATCGGTTAAGTGTTTGGTTGAACCTTTGAACCAGTTCAACAGTTCAAAGGGTTCGACGGTTCAACTATTCAGTGAAGCCAATGGGTTCTTCCAGTTCAACAGTGTAACTGTGGATTTCCAATAGCTGTTTAAACTAAGTGATTGAACCGATAGCATTGGTTCAGTGGTACGGTTGTTTTAGAGGTTGAACCAAAGAAAATACTCATATCAGTGTAGCGGTAGGAGATACAAACCATTTTCTGATAGCGATGGTCTCACCGATAGGCACAAAATCTAAGTTCCATTGGTCAGAGGAAGGGGCTCGGTGTGACAGAGTTTAGACTCGCTAATAGGGTGGATTTCACTAATGGAAAAACACACACAGAAAATTGTATGTTAACGACTGACTAAAAATTAGTTTGCCACGATCCTCTGCCCGCTCTGCATCAAGAACTAGTTGGATCACCTAGTTCTGTGGGAAAGATAGAGAAGGGAGATTAATTAGTCATGAGGAGAACTTTGTTCCAAGAAGAAACAACTAAGGAGCCACCACAAAGGAAAAGTTTGTTCTAGACAAGATACAAACCAGGAGGTAAATGTTGCAATGTTATCATTTATAGTGGTAATATAGACAATTTGGTTTTAGAGGAGATGGTGACAAAGATGAATTTGGAGAGATTGAAACATCCGAAGCCCTACAAGATAGCATGGATTCAAGATGATCACAAGGTACTGGTGAGTGAACAATGTTTGGTGAAATTTCATATATGATCTTATGTTGATGAGGTATTGTGTGATATTATGTCGATGGATGTATGTCATATATTGTTGGGAAGACCATGGTAGTATGATAGAAAGACAATACATTATGGAAGGAATAATACTTATACTATAACATCAAATGGGAAGAAACATATCTTGATACCTTTGGAGGAGGAGCCTAAAAGTGAAGTATGGGACAATGTTAGGATTGGTTTACTAGATGGAAGGAATTTTTTGGATGGATTGAGACATGAGAACATCTATTTTACATTGATTCTGAAGAAGTGTGGAACCCTAAGTGTAGAAACTACTACCATAAAAGGAGAAGAACCACTCCAAGAGGAGATAACTAAATTGTTGATAGAGTACCAAGATATCATATCAGAGAATGTGCTGAAGGGATTACCACCAATCCAGAGTATTAGTCATCATATGGATCTCATATCTAGAGTCAATTTTCCAAACAAAGAAGCACATAAGATGACACCAGTAGAAAATGTGGAGCTAAATAGACAAATACAAGAGCTGTTGAAGAAAGGATTGATCAAAGAAAGTTTGAGCCCATATGCAGTATTGGCAATACTAGCACTAAATAAAAATGGACAATGGAGGATGTGTACAGACTCAAGAGCAATCAATAAGATCATAGTCAAGTATAGATTTCCATTTCCAAGGATGGATGACATCATTTATTGTTTGAGTGGAGCAAAATATTTCATAAAGATTGACCTAAAGAGTGGATACCATTAGATTAGGACCAGAGAAGGAGATGAGTGGAAGACAACATTCAAGACAAATAAAGGATTACATGAGTTTTTAGTCATGCCCTTTGGATTAACTAATGTTGCACCAAGTACTTTCATGAGGTTGGTGAATGAGGTTTTGAAGAAATTCTTAGGTATGTTTGTTATTATCTACTTGGATGATATTTTGATTTTTAGTAGAACAAAAGAAGAACATTTGCATCATATTAAACAAGTACTTCAGAGGCTGAGAGAAGAGAAATTGTTGATAAACATCAAGAAATGTAGTTTCATGAAGAGAATTGGTATATTTGGGATTTATGATTTCTGCAGAAGGATTGAGGATGGAGCTTGAGGAAGTCAGAGCAATTGTTGGGTGACCAACACCTGTGAATATTGGAGAGGTAAGATCTTTTCATGGACTAGTAAGTTTCTACTAGAAGTTCATAAAAAATTTCAGTACTATATGCACACTAATGAAAGAGACAATGAGAGGTGATCAAAAGGATTTTAAGTGGACATCAAGAGCACATAAGAGTTTTGAATTATTGAAGCAAAAGGTGACAGAGCAACCAATGTTAGCATTACTAGATTTTGGCAAAGTATTTCAAGTTGATTGTGATGCCAGTGGTAATGCAATAGAAGTATTAAGGGAGACTAGTAGAATATTTTAGTGAGAAGTTAAATGATGCAAGGAGAAGATACTCAGTTTATGATCATGAGTTCTATGCCATAATTCAAGCCTTGAAGAAGTGGAGACATTACTTGTTGCCAAAATAATTTGTGTTGTACACTGATCATCAAGCTTTGCAGTATTTGAATAGTCAGGGTAAGTTGAATCAGAGACACATGAGATGAGTAGAGTTCATGTAGAGTTACACATTTGTATTGAAGCACCAGAGTGGAAAGTCAAACAAAGTTGTAGATGCATTGAGCAGAAGGAGCTTGTTGATAGAGATGAGGGTAGAAGTACTAGGATTTGAAGAACTTAAGCACATGTATGAAGATGATCTTGATTTTGTAGAAGTATGGAAAGCATGTAGATAACTTGTTGTGATAGATAGAAGCATATGGTTGGATTATTTCATTTAGGAGGATATGTTGTTCAAAGGAAATCAATTATGTATACCTAGGAGTTCAATGAGAGAATTTGATCAAGGAGAAGCATAGTGGTGGATTACCAAGACATTTTGGCATTGATAATACAATAACTTTGGTGAATGAACATTATTTTTGGCCTCAGATATATAAGGATGTAAGGAAATTTGTTCAGAGTTGCAGAGTATGTCAAGTTGCAAAATGAAGTAGTCAGAATACTAGATTATACAAACTTTTGACAGTATCAGAGAGACATTGGGAAGATATAAGCATGGATTTCATATTAGGTTTTCCAAGAACACAGAGGAGACAAGATTCTATATTTATAGTAGTGGATAGATTCTAAAGATAATGTATTTCATTCCTTGTAAGAAGATAAATGATGTTGTACATGTTGCTAACCTATTTTTCAAGGAGATTATGAGATTGCATGAATTAACAAAGAGTATAGTTTTTGACATGGATACAAGATTCATAGGATATTTTGGAGAACATTGTGGAAGAAGATGAAGACAGACCTAAAGTTTAGTTTATCATTTCACCCATAGACAAATGGACAAACATAAGTGGTAAATAGGAGTTTAGGTAACTTGTTGAGATGTTTAGTAGGAGATAAGGTAGGAAATTGGGATATAATTCTACCGCAAGTAGAATTTGCATACAATAACTCAGTGAGCAAAAGCATAGGGAAGACACAATTTGAAGTTGTGACCAGAGTACAACCTAGAGGAGTTGCAGAGATGAGAGACATCAGTATGGATAACGAGAGAAGTACAGAGGCAAAATAATTTGCAAGATACATGGAGACAGTACATAATCAGGTCCAAAAGAATTTGGAAGTGATGAATAAAAAGTATAACGGACAAGCAGATGAAAAGAAGAGACATAAGGAATTCTCTGTTAGAGATGAAGTCATGGTATATCTCAGAAAGGAAAGATTTCCAGTGGGGACATACAACAAGATGAAGATGAGGAAGTTTGGACCATGTAGGATTCTTAAGAAGGTTTACTCAGGAAATGCATATGAAGTGGAGTTATCAGAGACATTTGGTATGTCACCTATATTCAATATTGCAGATCTATATCAATATCATGAGGGAGAATCAAGTGATAGCATTGAAGTTGGATTGAAGGATTAGTTACCACAACAATAACTAGAGAATATAGACTAGATTTTGGATAGCAGAGTTGGGCATGTTGGAACCTTAAAATTTTGGCATCAACATTGAAAATGAGTTAGGGTTGCTTTTTGAATTTCCTAAAAATTCCTTGTTTTTCAAAAGATATAACCAAGTCAATGAAAGTCAAACTGTATATTGGTCAAATTGTATCTGAGTCAAAGTGCATTTACATAATGCATACAAGTGCATGTGTATCGCAAGCCTTGAGGCCTTCATATACATATATCAAATCTGAAACAAATTAAATCCACTTTATAATGTAAGAGTTGTGTCCGTGTTTGTATGTATATTTCATGTATGTATAAAAGATGCAAAAGCAAGAAGATACAAATGCATAAAAACATACAAGCCTAGAGTATACAAAGGCATAAAGCATGAAGATAAAAATATACAAATACACTATAGATACTAATACAAATCTCAACCCGATAGCTGTTTATGCTGGCATTTATAATGTTTGAAATCTGCATTTGTATTTGTATGTCATATCTGTTGCAAGTATGTGCCTAATCGGTGTTTTCATTGATGTCAACATATCTTTTTTGTAATTGGTGTCAACTGTATCCTATTTTGTTATTTGTTTAGAAGCTTTATATGTTGAGGATATTGAGAAAATTAGTCCCTCTGCAAGAATCAGAAAGTAAATAGTGAATCACAGTGAAAATAGTGAGTTTCATACTAAAGAACAGTCCAAAAGATTGCTCTGCATTTCTTGCTAAATGAAGATCTTGGTTTGCAGATTGGAAGTTATTTAGAAGCATGGCTAAAGATGATAAATCTTGAGTTTGAGCCTTCGGTATGAAGATTTGAGTGAGTTACATTCACCAGAGTAAAACCTACTTTTTCTGATTATTCACTGGTGCCTGAGAGAAAGTATTTTACTCTGCATTCCTTTGCATTAAATTGTTTTGCTCTGCGATTCTAGAGGGAAGTCTAGTATGATGATAAGTACCTACAATTGTAGTGGTTCATGTTTTGGTGGTCTGTAACCTATCTTTCTTTTATGATAGTTGACGACAATGAAGTTCATGTGCTCTCTGGGGTGAAGAATCTCATGAATAAAGTGGTTTGAGTTTGTGCAGTTTCTCTTGGTCATTTCAACATGCTTGTGGATACCTCCTAATCATGTTCCTACCTTTACATTGGTCTGTGTTAAGGAATTAAGATCATGTTTGAATATTATTCCCAGATAACGTATCATGTAACCAGTCTTAGCCAACTTGGTTAATTCTAGTGATTGCGAAGATCCCTTGAAGATTATGGAAGCGTATTGTGGCATCGAAGATCATGTTTGAGTCCTAGCTAAGGCGTGACATGATCCACATACATCTATACTACAAATCCTTAGCTTAATTTTGTATTAGGTCAAGACCTATTTTGTAAATGTTTTGTAACGTTGATCTTGGAGATTGTTCCAATGGTTGATGATTGTAATGCTGACCTTGATGATCATTCCAAGGTTAATGAAGTGTACAAATACTTGTAATTGAGTCATGGAAAAGAGGTCTGTGTGTGAAGATGGGTAGATAAGGAAAGAGGTGGAAAGACAAAGCAAAGCAGAGGAACTATTGTACTTTAATGTATTAATCTTAGACATGAAGAAGATGTTGATCTTGGTAGTGAGCTTGGCAGTGAGCTGCCAGTAGGGTTTAACAACCCTCATTGTAATCTTTCTAGATTTAGGGTTGAGGCAGTGAACCTGCTAGACCTAGCTATACTTCATGGTAGTGAGCCAGTATGTTCTAGGCCCATGGAGTGACCAAGCCTGAACATCATTTTTCAAAGATTGTAATATTTTGAGAGCTAATCCTCTTCGTGGTTTTCCCCACCTTGGGGTTTTCCATGTAAAAATCTGGTGTCTCTTGTGTTTAATGTTGCATTTATGTTTAAGTTTATGATTTCATGCATTCATTATTTAATCATAATAACTATGGACAAGTGATTAATGTTTAAGTGCAGAAGTGTTTTAGTTTTTGGGACAGCTGATTCACCCCCCCACTCTTAGTTGTTCGGCGCATTTCAACAATTGGTATCAGAGAAAGGTTCCTCTAAAGAAACTCTAACATCTTGAGGAAGATCCAAAATGTCTTGTAAGAACGAAGCACCACATTTTGATGGGACAAATTATGCTCTTTGGAAGGCACAAATGAAAAGCCATCTTCTTTGTCTTGGTTACAAAGTATGGAAAGCTGCAGAAGCAAAATACACCATGCTTCAAAATGGTTTGATGACTGAAGATGAAATCAAAGAATATGAGGTGGATTTCAAAGAAAAAGATGCTCTGTTAAGTTCATTAAATGACTCAGTTTTGACAAAAGTTGTGGATCTCAAAACTACAAATGAGGTATGGGAGAATTTGAAAAATCTATATGAAGGAGATGATTCTATGAAGGAGCCCAAGCTACAAAGTCTGAAAGTGAAATATGAGAGTTTAAAGATGAATGAAGATGAGAACATAACAACCTTTATGCAAAGAGTTGATGAACTTGTCACTGGGATAAAAGGTATGGGGGGAACTCTCGGTGATAAGGAAGTTGTGATGAAAATTCTTAGATCACTACCAAAGTCCTATAGTCACAAGGTAGTTACAATTGAAGAATTTATGCAAGTAAAAGCTATTGACAAAGATCAGTTACTTGGTAAGCTTACTGCCTTTGAAATGAGAGAGTTTGGTGATACCCTACCAAAAGTCAAGACTGCCTTCAAAGCTAGTACTTTTGGGAAAACCTCCAGATCAGAAAAGTATAAGGTAGAATCTGATGATGAGTTTGATGAAATTGAAGCCAACTTTGTGGATAGACTACAAGGAGGATCTAGTAAGTTTAAAGGGAAATTACCTTTTAAATGTTTTTCCTGTGGTAAAGTAGGCCACTTTGCTTCCAGATGTCCTAAAAGAATTGAAAGAAATAGAAAAAGATATGAGAATAGACCTAGGATCCAAAAGAAATGTTATTATGTTGAAGATTTTGATGATGATGAAGGAATATCAGATAATGGTGAACCAGACAATGCTAGTACTTTTGGTAATGAATTCTTGTTTATTGCTATTAAGGAAGACCCTGTGTCTACTAATCTTGCTAGTTGTGTGAAGGAAGAAAAACTAGTGGAAAGTGCTTTGGCTGCTCAGGTTGTTAAAGACAAAGATGAATGGGTTATTGATAGTGGCTGCTCTCACCACATGACTAGTGACAAAATTAAGTTTGTGAGTTTGGAAAGATATGATGGTGGACTGGTTAGGTTTGGAGATGATACAGCTGGTAAGATTTATGGAAAAGGATCTATTTCTTTTGATGGCAAGCATAATACTGAAGATGTCTTGTATGTGAAAGGATTAAAGCACAATCTTTTGAGTGTGGGTCAGATGTGTGACAAAGGTTATGATTTAAGCTTCAAGGACAATGGATGCAAGATCAGGCAAAGCTCCGTAATAGTCATTGTAACTGGTAAGAAGACCAGAGGTAATATCTATCACTTGAAAGGAACTGATAACTATTGTTTGTTGGCTCAGACTAAATAAAGTTGGCTATGGTATAGAAGGCTATGTCACATCAATTTTGATAACATTATGAAGATAAGTACTACACAGGTTGTTAGAGATTTGCCCAAGCTTGTGAAGCCTACTAATCCTATTTGCAAGGAGTGTCAATTTGGGAAACAAACAAGAACAAGTTTCAAAAGCAAGGACCAATCAGTTGATGGACTACTGGGACTAGTGCATATAGTTTTGTGTGGACCTACCAAAGTAAGAAGTTTGCAAGGAGATAGGTATTTCATTTTGCTTATTGATGATTATTATAGAATGACTTGGGTTACCTTTTTGAAAGAGAAAGCAGAAGCTCTGGATAATTTCAAGGCATTTAAGGCAATGGACGAAAATGAGATGGATTTGAAGATCAAATATTTAAGGTCTGATAGAGGAGGAGAGTTTACATCAAATGAATTCAATTTCTTTTGTGAAGAACATGAGATAAAGAGACAGTTATCTGTACCTAGAACTCCACAATAAAATAGAGTTGTTGAAAGGAAAAACAAAACAGTTTAAGAATACTAGAACCATGATGATGGAAGCTGATCTTCTGGAAGCATGATGGAAACATATATTGTTGTATATATCCTAAATAGAGTCCAAGTCAAATGTAACATTTCTAAGACTCCTTATGAATTATGGTATGGTAAAGTTCCTACTATGAAATATCTCAAAGTTTTTGGTAGAGAATGTTATATCAAAAGAGAAGAAGATCTAGGCAAGTTTGATGGTAGGTGTGATGAAGGAATCTGCCTTGGTTACTCCACCAAGAGCAAGGCCTACTAGTGTTATAATAAGAGGCTGAATAAGATCATTAAGAGTGCAAATGTCAAAGTCAATGAAAGCAAGGAGAGGTCTCTAGAATCAAGTGGATATGAATCAGATAAACCAGATGCTTAAGAAGTGGTACAACATGAAGACAACTCAAATGAAGAGGAACAAGCTATGTAAAGTGCTACTAAGACACCAAGGTATGTAAAACTTAATCATTCTAAAGATCAAATCATAGGAGATAAGAGCAAAGGAATCCTGACCAAAAGAAGAGCTGCAGAAGAATAAGTAAATTTTTGTCTAATTTCCAAGATTGAATCTAAGTCTGTGAATGAAGCTTGCAATAATGAGAATTGGGTAAAGGCTATGAAATAATAATTGATGTAGATGGAGAAGAATCAGACTTGGGATCTTATTCCCAAACTAGAAGATAAAAATATAATTGGCACTAAGTGGGTCTTCAGAAACAAGATGAATGAGAATGGTGAAGTGGTAAGAAACAAATCAAGGTTGGTATGCAAAGGATATTCTCAAGTTGAAGGGATAGATTTTAAGGAAAGATTTGTACCAGTGGCAAGGATTGAGGCTATAAGAATGTTTTTGGCATTTGCAGCCTACAAATATTTTAAGGTATATCAGATGGATGTGAAGTCTGTATTCTTGAATGGAGAATTGGAAGAAGTCTATATTGACCAACTGGAAGGATTCCAGCTATCATATTAGGGTGACATGGTATGCATATTGAAGAAGGCATTGTATGGACTAAAACAAGCCCTTAGGGCCTAGTATGCTAGGTTGGATAAGTATCTGATACAGTTAAGATTCAACAAGGGTACTACTGATAACAATCTCTATTTCAAGATCAATAATGAACAAATCTTAATTGTTGCAGTCTTTGTTGATGACATTATCTTTGGAGTCAATGAAGGAATGTGCACAATTTTTACTGGAGAAATGCAAAGTGAATTTGAAATGTCCATGTTTGGTGAGATGAATTTCTTTTTAGGTCTACAAATAAATCAATCAACTAAAGGTATCTTCATTTCTCAATCTAAGTATGTGAAAGAGTTGTTAAAGAAGTTTGGGATGGAAGACTCTAAACCTATAAATACTCCCATGATAACTGGTTGCAAGTTGAGAAAAAATGATGATTCATGTATGGTAGATCATAAATGGTACAAATATATGATTGGAGGATTACTTTATCCGACTCAAAGTAGACCTGACATAATGCATGCATTTTGTCTTGTGGCAAGATTTCAAGTAGAACCTAAGGAGTCACATGTCATGGTAGTCAAGACAATTCTAAGATATTTGAAATGCACAATGGATTATGGTTTGTGGTATCAAAAGGATAATGATTTCACTCTCAGTGCATACACTGATGTAGATTGGGCCAGAGATGTGGATGACAGAAAAAGTACAAGTGGAGGTGCATTCTTATTGGGAAAAGGGCTGGTATCTTGGATAAGAAAGAAACAAGATTCAATATCTCTATCCACTACAAAAGCAGAATATATTGCAGTAGCATGTAGTTGTACTCAAGTGTTATGGATGAAGCAAACATTGAAGGACATCAAAGTTGTGTATGAAGATCCAATTACAATCTTTTGTGACAATACAAGTGCCATAAACATATCAAAGAATCTAGTAATGCATTCAAGGACAAAGCAAATATCCATAAGATATCACTTTTTGAGGGAAAAAGTGATAGAGAATGAAGTCAAGTTGTTATATGTATCTACAAAAGACCAGATTGCAGACATTTTCACCAAAGCTCTACCTAAGGATACTTTTGAGTACCCCAGACAAAAGTTAGGGGTTATTACCCCTCCTGCTCTAAACTAAGATGTATAAGAGTGCATTAGTCTGGTGGTGCTCTCTAGATCCTGATTATGCTTTTAGGGCTACTTCTCAGGGGGAGTAGTCAGAGAGTTCAGAAGAGAGATTGGATCAGAGCAGAAGAGTGCAAGTATGTGCCCTTTTCCATTGATGTCAAAGGGGGAGCGAACTCATGTGAAAAACTCAGAGAGAAAGAGTGCAGATGTGTAAAGATATAGGGGGAGAATCTTGTCTTGATGGCTGTTGCGGTTTTTCACATCATATGTTGCCGTTAATGACAAAGGGGGAGATTGTTGCAAGTATATCCCTAATCGGTGTTGTCATTGATGTCAACATATCTTTGTTGTCATTGGTATCAACTGTATCCTATTTTGTTATTTGTTTAGAAGCTTTATATGTTGAGGATATTGAGAAAATTAGTCCCTCCGGAAGAATCAGAAAGTAAATAGTGAATCATAGTGAAAACAGTGAGTTGCATACTGAAGAACAGTCCAGAAGATTGCTCCACATTTCTTTTGAATGAAGATCTTGGTTTGTGGATTGGAAGTTATGTAGAAGCATGGATGAAGATACTAAATGCTAAGTTTAAGCCTCTGGTATGAAGATTTGAGAGAGTTACATTCACCAAAGTAAAACCTACTTTTTCTGATTAAGAAAGTATTTTGCTCCGCATTCCTCCACATTAAATTTTTTTCTCTATGGTTCTAGAGGGAAGTTTGGGATGATTATAAGTACCTACAATTGCAATGGTTCATGTTTTGGTGGTTCACAAGCTATCTTTCTTTTATGACAGTTGAAGATAGTGAAGTTCATGTGCTCTGGTGTGAAGAATCTCATGAATAAAGTGGTTGGAGTTTGTGAGGTTTCTCCTGGTGATTTTAACATGCTTATGGATACCTCTTGATCATGTTCCTACCTTTACATTGGTCTACGTTAAGGAATTGAGATTGTGTTTGAAGATTATTCCCAGATAATGCAGCGTGTAACCAGTCTTAGCCGAGTTGGTTAATTCTAGTTATTGTGGAGATCCCTTGAAGATTATGGAAGTGTGTTGTGGCGTGAAAGATCGTGTTTGAGTCCTAGCTAAGGCATAGCATGATCCGCATACATCAATACTACAAATCCTTAGCTTAATTTTGTATTAGGTCAAGACCTATTTTGTAAATGTTTTGTAATGCTGACCTTGGAGATTGTTCCAATGGTTGATGATTGTAATGCTGACCTTGATGATCATTCCAAGGTTGATGAAGTGTAAAACTACTTGTAATTGAGTTGAGGAAAAGAGGTCTGTGTGTGAACATGGGTAGATAAGGAAAGAGGTGGGAAGGTAGAGTAGAGAAGAGGAACTATTGTACTTAAATGTATTCATCTCAGACATGAATAAGATGTTGATCTTGGAAGTGAGCCTAGTAGTGAGCTGCCACTAGGGTTTAACAACCCTTAGGGTTTAATAGACCTCATGGTAATCTTTGTAGGTTTGGGGTTGAGGCAATGAGCCTGCTAGACCTAGTTGTACTTCATGGCAGTGAGCTAGTATGGTCTAGGCCCGTGGAGTGACCAAGCCTGAACATCATTTTTCAAAGATTACAATATATTTTGAGAGCTAATCCTCTCCATGGTTTTTCCCCACCTTGGGGTTTTCCACATAAAAATTTGGTGTCTCTTGTGTTTAATGTTGCATCTGTGTTTAAGTTTATGATTTCATGCATTCATTGTTTAATCATAATAACTGTGGACAAGTGATTAATGTTTAAGTGTAGAAGTGTTTGATTTTTTGGGACAATTGATTCACCTCCCCTCTCAGTTGTCTAGCACATTTCAACAATATCATATGTATTACGTATACAAATCGAAATATACAATGGCAGACTTGAACTCAAGATTAAATTATGAGTAAAGTATAGTTATGCATAACAAAAAGGGGAAAAGTCAACATGTATAAGTGCATGTATATGATATGCAAAAAGGTAATATAGATGGAAACATATACAAAGGCAGATCCAAAGGTAATTTCAATCTCATTCATAAACCCCTATGAAGTCCACATGTGTATGTCATTGCGATTGCATAAGATATACAAAAGACCATTATCAAGTGAAATTAAAATTGTATCTCAAATTCAAAGAGCAAAAGGATGCCTCAAATGTTTTCTATGAGCATTAAATATACACCTACCTCCATGAATATCTTAGTTAGGGATTGCTTTAGCAATAATGACGGGCAATGCACATTTCACCAGATACTGCAACATTGGAGGGAAGATCTTGCCAGGCCAATAGTCATAGGTGCTTTACAATGATTAACCTATCTAGGTCTTGGTCAAATGTTTATGCCTATATTATCTATTTCTTAATTATGTTCTAGTTATGTGAAAAGGTGCAATCCATGAATAGTCATATTGTTTTGGCCTGAAGCTTGTTTCCTTCCCATATATATAAGGGAAACCAAGGCCTAGTTTAGACATCATCATTCACAAAACAATTATTATATACTATAATATCTCTTTCAATCATATTTCAGAATCAAGATACAAAACTTTCATGATATTTTAATACAATGGGAAAGATGATTTAAATATGTGGTGTTCTACTATTCTATTGATATTCAATCTTATGAGTTGTTTGACTATCTCCACATTGAATTTTTCTAGTTATTTAAATCAATTAGATTTATCAAGGCACATTTGCTATCTCTATGTGGTATGCTTGGCTTGTTTCTATATAAAGTTGATTTAAGTCCATGTAAATGATTCACATTTATTGGTCTTTGCCTTGAGTTAAAATCCTCTAAATAAATCATCTTAGTTGGTTTCCTTCAAAGTAGAATTAAATTCCTTTCAGACAACCACAGTAATTTGGAGAAATATCAATTGGATTTTTAAAGAAGAGTCTAATAACCAACATTCTTGCACATTTACACAAAGTGTAAACATTCAAAAGGTGTCAAATAGTCAAAGTTAAGCCAAGTAGATAAATCTGCAAATCATACAAATCTTGACCCCATTTACCCAATAGAATTAGGCATTGGTCATTACAAAACAACATTTTAAAATCTTATTTACATTTTCAAATCTCAAACTTTAGTAGTGGGAATAGCTTACAGCCTTACATCTATTTCACATCCATATGCCACTGTGAGTAGATCACTTAGGTCATACAAATTTGCATTAACCATCAAGATACACCCACCTAGGTCTAGCAGAACCTAAAGCGAAGGGGGTTTTAATCATATCATCCCTGTTCCAGTTAGCCAAAATCAATAAGAGAGCTTGGCATCATCTTTAGGTTAACAACCTACATTTTTGAGACCTAACAGGGTGCATAACCAGAGGCAAGTAGTATAAAGACTACCTTGTGAAATGGAAAGGAAGACCAGAAGAAGATTCACCATGGATTTCTTAGGCTCAAGTAGACCGCCTTGGTTTTCCTCTAGCCCCAACAAAGTGAGGGACTCAATTTTCAAAAAACCTTGGATGTTTGATGTAGGAGCATCCCAAGTTGAAGAGAAATCTTACATTAACCAAAAATATTTTGATTCTTTTTTTTCTTGCATTGTAGTTGCATTTCAGTCAGTTGTAGTTTTAGCATTTTCCACCACATTTTACTGCATCATCATTTCACAGCTCACAGAGCAGGATTTGGATTATATATTATGTCATATTAAGTATTAAAGTGTCATAATCTCTTATAACATGGATGGTAGGTGATCCAAAATTGATGGTGAAAAGTTGCAATCATCCCCACCTTTAAGGGTCCCTGCTAAGAAAATTGGGATATCAAGTTAGTATGAACACACTAATAACTAGAATACCCAAGAGAATACTTCAGAACAACCTATAATAACACATAACAACTTCACTCCCCTACATGAATAAGAGGAATTCCAATCCAAGAGTTATCATGCCCAGTCTAATCATAATAGATTCAGTGATATTCTAGACCAGTACAGACCTGACCCTAAAAAGCAGCTTGAATATGAGACTCAGATTGAAAGGGAAATAATACAAAACTAGGCTAAATATGATTATAAAATGTCATTGCAACAGGGTGGAGAGATTCAATATGAGTCTTTAGATCAAATAACATTTGTAGAAACCCATGATAGTTCACTAAAAGGCATACAGAATAAGAATGAGGTACAATAAGATTTACATAAATTACAGGAGGAACTCGAGCTAGCCAAACTAAAAGAAGAGGAAAAAAGGATAAAGAAAGAGTTGCAATAGATAAAATTTTGGAGTGTAGCAAGTAGCTCAAAGTATATACCCCCCATAAGCAAAGTGGGCATGCCCTACAATTAATCCACAAGGGTCACATCAGAATGCAAGTGGTTCAAATACTTCAAGAGCACCACATAATCAAAGTAATACTAGCTATGTGTAACAAAACATTCCACCACAAAATCCTAGAACACATAATGTTCATATTGCTTCACACCATATGGCTAATACTTATCCACCTCCTGGTCAGCAACATATTCCACTTCGCCAGCAAAATACAAATACAAATCCACACCATATTTTACAACAATATGCACCTCACCATCACCACCAACAATATCAACCAAACCAAAACTTGTAAGGACCCCTTAATATAAATATATATAGACATCTAGATTTATCTAGGTACCAAACCTGCCCTAATCCTATTGATAATGACTTAAGAAATGCACTTCCAAAGTTTTCTAGAAATAATGCCATTTTAGCAAAGGAACATATCATAAACTTTGAGATAGTCATGGATAATTATGATGTACAATATGAAGATATCCTTATGAAATTATCCATGTTATCTCTAATTGAAAATGCTAGGGATTGGTATAAAAACTTACTCGATGCTTCAATTAGCTCCTTGACAGATTTCAAAGACTAGGTCAAAGAACAATATGGTAGTCATACTGATCCAAATTTTTCTATACATGAACTAAAAAGTATTCAAAAGAATTATAATGAGTCAGTAGTGGATTTCAACTGGAGATTTTCAAAATTCTACCACAAAATTTCACCTAAAATGAAACCTCCTAATGGCATGGCCCTAGCTTTATACTTGAAGGCTTTTGACCCTAAAACTAGATATGAACTATGAAATAGAGCTCCTATGACTCTTGTAGAAGCTCAAAAGGCTACCGTGAATATTGAAAATAATAGGAGGGCTGTTGGAAAACTTGGAAAAAGGGAAAACATTAGAATCCCACAAGGTCCTAATAACCACCAAACTAGGCAAGCGTATTAAAGAAATGAAAGGCCTAGGTTATATGACATGCCTTATAACACTAATTGGAAGGATGGAAAGCCTATGGATAATAGACAGAAGCATAATTATAGTAAGGACACCCCTGATCCATTAAAGAAACATGGGAAGCATGTAGTGGAAATTAATCCATGGTGCATGGCATGTAACCTACCTCATTTACCTGAATATTGTGTGGTAGCCCAATCATTGCAAGAAAATGAAGTATCTTATGATCAGGTCTAGGATGATCATACTGTAAATATGTTGGAAATGAGGCCTTACTTGATTGATGAAGAGTACTCATCCTTTGAAGAAGATGGGTTTGAATATGATGTGAGCAACCAGAGGTATAATGTTTACATGGGTCAACAAGAGGTTTTCTCTAATCAAGAAGATAATGATGAAGAAACCACTTATGTATCCAATATAGTCCCATAGTTCTAGTTAAGAAAACCTATTGAGGAAGAGAAAAGAGCTCTTACAATTGTTGTTGTGGCTCAAGCTAGAAGTAATTACAATTTGAGGAATAGAACCATAAATACAGATTAGGGAACACCCAAAGGCATGTTTATCAAAGAACCAAATCATAAGAAGCATGCCCCAGATAACCAGAAGAAAAGGGAAACTCAAAAAAATACACATAAGGAAACATCCAAGATTGAGCATAATAAGATAAAGGATGGCAGTAAGCAACAATCTAAAGAGAAAAGATCCAATAAAGAGAAGTCAAAACAAATCACTATTACTCCTTCATTTGATATTACACAAGCATTGTCCCAAATCAAGATATCAGTACCATTAATGGAAATGATGAAAATAGATGAATACAGGGACAATGCTCTAAAGTTGTTTTCTAATATACCAAATCAGTAGCAAAGTCATAACAAAAGCAAAGGTGGGCCAGAAAACAAGGTAAACAATCTTGGACAAGAGGTCATGAGAACTCTAGAAATTTATCTTGGTGACACCATAACAAAGAATCCTTCCCATAAAACTGCTAATCAATAACAAACTGGTAAGAAATTGCATGATTGACTCTGTAGCTACCATAAACATCATGCCAATAGCAGTCATGAAAGGATTAGGCCTGTGGGTGGACACAACATATGGTAAATGTTATGTAATGGACAACAAATCTATTCTAGTTGTTGGAATCATGAGAGATGTAGAACTAAAGTTAGCCTCATGTCCTAAAGCTACCTACAGAATTGATATAACTATAATAGATACTCCACCATACTATGGTATGTTGCTATCTAGACAATGGACTACTGCAATAGGAGGAAATGTCTAAATTGATTTATCATATGCTACAATACCAGTGAATGGGAAGGAAGTTAGGTTGTGCAGAGAGCCAAGATATGAAAATATAATAGAATGGCTAGACCCAAATCAGATGAATTGTTTTTGTGATGTAGATCTTGGGAGTTTCAGGATTGAAAAATCATAGCCTAAGTTACAAAACACTGAACCAATAGAAAGAGAGGCTCAATTAGATGAGCATGGTGTGTGGCAAATGTATTTTGATGGTGTATGTAGTAAATGAGGGAATGGCGAAGGAGTAGCATTCATCTCACCATCAGGAAAGACATTCAAATATTCATTTTTGTTGACCTTTGAATGCACTAGCAATGTCATTGACTATGAGGCATTACTATTGGTTTTGAACATTGCCCTAAGACATGGAATCAAACTACTAGCAGTATATGGTGACTCTAAATTAGTTGTCTCACAGATCAGGATGAAATATTCATCAAAGAACAAGAGATTGAAGCAATATAGAAATGTTGTGTGGGATACCATTGAACTCTTTGATGCATTCTCTATAGACTAGATAGAAAGGTCCAAAAATATAATGGCAAATTTCTTAGCAAATTTGGCCCTGAAAAGAGATGATATTACATTATCAAGAATAGCAGAAGTGGAATTCAAGACTAGGCCAATAATTCCTAATAATATTTATAATTGGCAAGTATTCAATGATGATGAAGATCTGATTAAGTTCCTTCATTGTGTAGACCAATATGAATCCCAAGAGATTGATTTCAATGCATTTGTGGAAAAATAGATGGCAAGGAAGCCCTTTTTGGGAAAGAAGTGGTCCAGCTCAAAACAAACAAAATACCTAAAGGCCTTGTAGCCTTGGAAAGAGTGTTTGATGGGTAGGACAGATATAATTTGAAGCTTGCAATAGTCAATCTCAAGGATGTTGAGGAGATTAATCTGGGAACAAAGATAGCTCCTAAAAAGGTTTACATTGGGAAAGGATCAACCCAAAAATTAGAGAAATGCTTATAACACTACTCAAAAAATATATAACATGTGTTTGCCTGGTCCTATGATGATCTTAAGGCATACTTAGAAGACTTATTTCAACATGAAATACCATTGAAACCTGATGCCAAACCATTCAGACAAAGGTAAAGGCCTATAAACCCTACACTGGCACCTAAGATGCAAGAAGAACTTATGAAGCTCAGAGAGGGAGGAATTATCAAACCAATTAGACACTCTTCATGGGTATCGAACCTAGTACCTGTAAGAAAAAAGAATGGTGATATAAGATTGTGCATAGATTTCAGAAATTTGAACATTTCATCACTAAAAGATAACTACCCCCTTCCAAACACGGAGACTATGTTACAACAAGTGACAGGATGTGAATTGGTGTCCATGATGGATGGCTTCTCTGGGTACAACTAGGTAAAGGTTAAAGAATCAAAACAATATAAGATAGCTTTTACAACACCTTGGGGTACCTATGTCTATGTAAGAATGTCATTTGGCCTTACAACTGCTGGGGCAACATTTTAGAGGGCCATGGATGTAGCTTTTGCTGATTTGATTAACACAATAATGGTAGTCTACCAGGATGAGCTTACATCATACTCTACAAAGGTAGAAGACCATTGTTTACACTTAGAGAAAATTTTCATCAGGGCTCTGGGAATATGGTATTTCCCTAAATCCAAAGAAGTGCCTTTTTACTATGACAGAAGAAAAACTACTAGGACACATAGTCTCAAAACATGGTGTAAGGATTGATCCTGAAAGGGTAGAGGCTATTGAAAAAATTCCTATTCCAAAAAATGTGAAAGCTATTCAATCTTTCTTTAGACAAATAAATTTTGTTAGAAGATTCATATCAAACTTTGCAGAAATTGTCAAGCCAGTTTCCAAAATATTGAAGAAGGGTGCAAAGGTGGATTAGAATAAAGAGGCCAGTGATGCATTTACATCCATTAAGAAAGCTATTAAAGAGGCTCCTGTATTGAAATCCCTAGAGTTTGATAAGCCATTCCAAATATTCTCTTTTGCATCTTTTCATACAGTGGCAGCTATGATGTTGCAAAAGAATAAAGAACGATGTGTTGGAGTACTTGTTAACATTGAGAAGGGGGGAGTGAATCAGTGTTATAGAGAACAAGACAAATTTTCACACTTTCATTGTAGGTTCAAACAACAGATGTGAATGCTAACTCATATGCTTATTAATGCATGTAACAGAGCATTAAAGATATAAGTAAACAAGTACCATGAGTATATGAACCAAATAACAAATAACATCACAAGATAGATGGAAAATGAAATGGATAATTGATGACACCATAACACAGAAATTTTTAGGAGTGGAAGCCCTCTGGGGTAGAAAACCACTCAGTAAAAGTGCCTCATTGGCTTATTTAATAATCTTGCCTCACTGGCTACAATCATTGCCTCACTGGCATTCTCAACAATGTCTCACTAACAATAGTGCCTCACTAGAAAAGGTCCTTGTCTCACTGACTTGACCTCATTTCTGCCTCATTGGCATATTTCAAACCAAACAAAGAATAATATAATTTAATATAGAGGGTTACTATGTTTCTCTAAAAACCTAATAACATCAATGATAATGCACTTGGTCGTCTATCCTCAACATTAAAACAGGTGTATACACAACACATTACAATTCCTATTCAAATCCCTTTTTATACATTTCATAATGTCTTCCTCTTCTCATGAAATAGTTTGAAGAGATAACCGTGCACAAAAACTATTTCAGATGTCTTCCAACTGTCAAAGAAGTTATGGTCGAATAGACCTCATATGTTCAACACTTTTGAAGGATATTCAAACTGTATTGTACGATAAAGTGCTTAACCAGAGTTAAGTCTTTTTACAGCTGCTTCATAATGATATACAAAAAATTGCCACCCAAATGTGTATTTGAAGACAGTTATAACTGTTCATATCAAAGTATTATAAATCCATAACAAGACCTTGAAACCACTTTCCAAACCATAGTTAACAACATCTGCTAATAACATTTTAAAAACCAAATGAGAAATTATTATTTTTGTTTTTAAAACCGTTAATCATCATCATTATTTCAAATAATAGAAAAGAACTGAGTAACTGTGTGAGATTTTCATATGACAAGAAATCCCTTATCAAAACTGCTTGAAGGTTGTTGTTTACAACTACCATTACCCAGTTTCAAACCCTAGGTAAAAAAGTAACCACTGGTCTTTCAAACTGACATAAACCCTTTAACCAAGTTTGCATTAATCTGCCATTCTAGAAAAAGATAAACTAATATAGGAAACAAATCATAAAGGAACGAAGTCACCTATAGACCAACAACTATGCTAGAAGTAGTTTAGTAGATTCTTTAGAAAATCCTTTGAAGATGCGTGTTGTTGTTCCCAACTCATTTCATGGTTACCACATATATGAAATGAAACCCTAGGTTAAGAGCTTCATATTTGAAGCTTCAAACTTTGCAAAATAAGTACCAAAACTTCCTTTTTGCCTGTGAATATTTTATACAATCGGTGCATTTGGTATACACTAAAAAGGGCTTGGTGATGATTACAAAGACACAAACATCTTTTACCTGCTTTGAAGAGCTCGAGACCTGTTCATCAGGCCATTCCTTAATGAAGCTTGAAGTGGCATTTGTAACAAAGTTTATTTTGTTTCTTCTTTTTAAAACAAAAAATATCACATAATAAATTATGACAAACAATGTACCCTTTAATGCCACTTTTAAAATCACATCAAAACTTTACAAAATAACATCACATTATAATTCCACTATGAAATGAAGTTAAACTCCACTGTCAATGCTATTTTCACTGAGTGTCCAATCAACACTACTTTGTGTCAAGTCTGTCACATAGCCCACTGTTGTCTAGTGCCTTAAACCAAACAAAATCAAACCATCATAGATGTCCATATCATAGACATCCATACTTATAATGCATGAGGCAACTGTTATCATCTCATAAGATCAAGAGAGAATAAGAACACAGGAAATTCCACTAAGCATGATACTAAAACATGTGTCAATTGACAAGTATGAATATCAACTGAGCATGATACCAAAACATGACAAGTATGAATATCAAGTATGAATATGACCACCAAGCATATCCACTCTATATCAAACATCATGAGTGTATGTCATGAATGCCCACAACAACAACTGAAGAATAGCAAACTGAACTGTAATGTGAAAGAGAATCAACTGAATTGAGCATGGGCCAACAACATAATCACTGTATTTCCAACTAAGTCAACAATGTCAATATATGCCTAGGATTATGATGTCATAGTGCCAACATGTCACAGCATATGTCATCAATGATGATACCATCATAAGACCAACACCATTCAACCAAATGCCAATTGTTCAACCAAATGCACACCATTCAACCAAATGCCAATTGTTCTACCAACATGTCAAGGTACCATATCCAACTAAGAGAGATTGTGTCTTTGACATCAAGGACAACAACTAAGGGCAACAAACTCCTCCTTTGTCCATGATGGAAAAACACAACTCTCTCTCCCCCTTTTTGACATCAAAGACAAATGGAGGAAGGAAAGTGTGCCAATGCCTATAATGTAAAAAAATAGGCAAAAATGTAAAACCATACCAGTCATACCAAGATTGTCCCATGAAGAAGAATCCAGAACATCTGAAACAAAAATGAGATGTCAGCACCATAATGAAATATTAGTAGCATGAAGAGCATGTAGCAAAGATAGACAACAACTGAGGAGAGTATTACAAATAATGTCAATCATCAATTAGAAACCATGCCAACCATCAGGGAATAGAAATATGTAAGAAACTCCCCCTGAGTCCAACAACTGAAAATGTCACTGAATTGTGCACATGAACTACCATGCCACTCGTAAAATGTCACTATCACTATAAACAACCCTGTCAAATACATGGCTGCAAGTCTATATACATACAACAAATGTGATCATCCCATACGAGCATAAAAGATCACCATACCAAAAAGCATAAGAATGCAGAAGATTAAGTGCATAGACAATATGAACCATGATAACATATATGAACTATCACCATCAACAATATGATGTTATGCATGATATGCAAATATGTGCCAACTGTCAAGCATATACCAGAGCATGTGACCATTGTATTCAATCATTATAGAGCAAGTTGTGAATTTGTCATCACGGCAACAAACTCAACTATCCTGTAGCATGTGTCAAACTATCACCATTACCATGATGCTAAAACCAATAACCTCTATCAACATTACAAGCCAGAGAACAACTGCTTGTAGAGAATAGTAAATGCCACAACTAACACCAACATGTTTGATTCTCTTCAAATGAACAACATTATAAGCATAAACAAGATCATCATCAAGAATATGAGTTCATGCATCAAATGCTAAACCTCATGAATGCCAAATGCCAATGCCAATAGTCACTGTGCCAAGTGGTACCAAGTTATGTGTTTGTCATCAATGGACAATAACTGCATATGTTAAACAAGTAGCTAATAGAATAACACTGTCACCTTGAATTCATCATGATCAATACCACATATACCTTAATGTTGACAATAAAGATTCTGATAACATTGCATACTATCTATTTCATTGTAAAAAAAACAAATTCTTCAATGATAGACTTATATCAAGACTAGAAATCTCTATAGTGCATTATCATTGATTTGAAAGAGTGGAGCAGTATAATGTATAATGAGCAGTGAGCAGTAGAGCAATATCAACTAGTACGGATCAGTTTCTATGAAAACATTCACTACCTTGATTACTTTACCTTGAAGAAAAACCACACTTTCACCCAATCATAGACCCTTTCCTATCCTTGTAAAAGACTCCCTTCACAACTTTGAGAAATATTGACATCAGACCAAAACCTGCCCATTACTAATATGATCAAAAGCAATGGCATTGTCTTCAAGGGCATAGCATGTAAAGATGAGATACTATGTATACTGAGGTCTGTATTACACACTCATTGCAAACATTCATTGATCTTTGCATTAAAAAAATGTCATTCACAAAGATCTATCAGCCCTGCAATACACATCAACATCAAAATTTTTTTTTCCTCAAACATGTCTACTACCATCAAGTCATGATGCATGCACCTGCTCCTGCCATACAAAACATCTAGAGATACTCTTTGCAATATACTACCATATCAATGAACTTATCTAAATAAGACTGTCAACCTTGCTCTTGAACCTGCTGCACACATTTGAACTTGAGATATGAAGAACACAATCAAACAAGGTACTGCCAACAACAACCCCTCAAACCATTGTGTTACACTAACAAAATAAGATGTGTATAGAGCTCAAACCACTATCCTCTTGAAACATCAAACACATGAAGAACAACTTCTATCTTGACAAATGATCCAAAACATGATGCATAGCATGAACACACATGAAGACATCATCAATCACAACACAATTCTTCTTGATTATTCTTGTCCAAAAATAATGACCACATCATCGACTTAATTCAAGTACAAGATGTGAAGAGGAGGAGACAATAAGATTATGCAACCAGACAATACATCTACTAAACTTTCTTAGGGTTTTAAAAGATGAAACATTTTTACAACTCCCGCTAACTATATGCTTTTCTGTTAAGTTGTCAAGCACAAGTTTTGTGCATCTATTGGTTTTGCTTTCTTCTCCATACTTTCTCAATCTCTCTCTTCTTCTTGTCCAAGATATCTACCCTCTTGTCATGTCCATGTGAATTCATAGAACCTCTTCTACAAAAATATGCTCTATGCCCAAGTTTATGACACTTAAAGCAGGTGACATTGTTTCCAAAAGGAGTAAAGAACTTATATCTTCTTGAAAACCTAGAAGGATCATGTCTTGCTTGAACATTATAAAACTTTGTAGTATGACCAAATTTATAACATTGATCACTATTTGACCATTCATGAGGACCCTTATTCCATTTGATCTTCATTGAATGTTTCCAACAATCAGTTACTTAATGACCATACGTATGACATACATAGTAACAGACAGAAAAGAAATTGTAGCTTGCTGATTGATTTTGTTTGAAAAGTGAAGATCTTGAGAAGCTCATCCTTCTGCCTTCATCAACACATTTATCTTCAGTCTTATCTATAGGAACATCAGCATGATGATCCAAATCAATCTTCTTCCTTGGTGTATTCCTGACTTTAAAATTCTATCCTTTCCCATTTGCAAATACAAAAACTGTTTCAATTTTTGGTTCTATTCCACTTGAAGATGCTTGTCCTTCCTCATACCCTAAGCCAGTAAGATCACTGGAATATTTTTGTCTACATAGCATATCATCCAGTGCATTAATACTTTTCACAAACTTCTTATATATCTCTAACTAAATCTTATGGTCTTCTAGATCTTTCTTTAAAGAAACAAACTCTTCTTCAAGTTTATGTCACTCAAAGGTTTTGACATCTAAGGTAAATTTGGTTTCCTCAATCTTTGTTTTCAGATTTAAGATCAAGTTATCTGAATTAGCTTTTAATAGAGAATTTTGTTTTACACTATTTTTCAAAGAATCAAGTTCATCCTCTAACTTTTTACACATTTCTTCTTTTTCTTTCAACTTGACTTCCCTTTTCCTTTTCAATTCTTTTACTTTCTTCAATTTGTATCTTAATTTTCTGATTTTCTCTTTCAAGATCCCTAATCACATTTAGAGCAGAAACAAGCTCTCCTTGAAAATCAACAACTCCTTTAGGGCCACTAACACACTCTTCTATATCTGATTCATTCATATTTACCACAAATTCATCTAGTTTTATATTACACATCTTTTCTTCTATAGGATTGTTCTTATTATCACTTATTGAATCAACTGACAAGAATTTTTCTTGACACAAGGCTTCATTAGACTTGACAAGGATTGTTTGATTATTCTTTTGCTTGACACTAGTGTTTTTCTTTTGACCTCTATTTCTTTTGAACTTAGCCACGAAAAGTACTCTTACCAAGAAAACCTAAGGTTGATTAGACCTATTGGACAAGGGTTTGGCTCTGATACCACTTGTTGGAGTACTTGGTAACACTAAGAGGGGGAGTGAATCACTATTACAGAGAACAAGACAAATTTTCACACTTTCATTGCAGGTTCAAACAATAGATATGAATACTAACTCATATGCTTATTAATGCATGTAATAGAGCATTAAAGAGACAAGTAAACAAGTACCATGAGTATATGAACCAAATAACAAATAACATCATAAGATAGATAGCAAATGAAACAAATAACTGATGACACCATAACACATAAATTTTCAAGAGTGGAAACCCTCTAGGGTAGAAAACCACTCAGTAAAAGTGCCTCACTAGCTTATTTAATAATCTTGCCTCACTGGCTACAATCATTGCTTCACTGGCATTCTCAACAATGTCTCACTAACAATAGTGCTTCACTAGAAAAGGTCCTTGTCTCACTGACTTGACCTCATTTCTGACTCACTGGCATATTTCAAACCAAACAAAGGATAATATAGTTTAATAGAGAGGGTTACTCTATTTCTCTAAAAACCCAATAACATCAATGATAATGCACTTGGTTGTCTATCCTCAACATTAAAACAGGTATATACACAACACATTACAATTCCTATTCAAATCCCTTTTTATACATTTCATAATGTCTTCCTCTTCTTATGAAATAGTTTGAAGAGATAACCGTGCACAAAAACTATTTCAGATGTCTTCCAACTGTCAAAGAAGTTATGGTCGAATAGACCTCATATGTTCAACACTTTTGAAGGATATTCAAACTGTATTGTAAGATAAAGTGCTTAACCAAAGTTAAGTCTTTTTATAGCTGCTTCATAATGATATACAAAAAATTGCCACCCAAATGTGTATTTGAAGACAGTTATAATTGTTCATATCAAAGTATTATAAATCCATAACAAGACCTTGAAACCACTTTCCAAACCATAGTTAACAACCTCTGCTAATAACATTTTAAAAACCAAATGAGAAAGCATTATTTTTGTTTTTAAAACTATTAATCATCATCATTATTTCAAATACCAGAAAAGAACTGAGTAACTATGTGAGATCTTCATATGACAAGAAATCTGTTATCAAAACTACCTAAAGGTTGCCATTTACAACTGCCATTACCCAGTTTCAAACCCTAGGTAAAAAAGTAACCACTGGTCTTTCAAACCGACATAAACCCTTTAACCAAGTTTGCATTAATTTGTCATTCTAGAAAAAGATAAACTAATACAAGAAACAAGTCATAAAGGAATGAAGTCACTTGTAGAATGATAGCTGTGCTAGAAGTAGTTTAGTAGATTCTTTAGAAAATCCTTCAAAGATGCATGCTGTTGTTCCCAACTCATTTCATGATTACCACAGATATGAAATGAAACCCTAGGTTAAGAGTTTCATATTCGAAGCTTCAGACTTCGCAAAATAAGTGCCAAAACTTCCTTTTTGCTCATGAATATTTTATGCAATTGGTATATTTGGTATACCCTAAAAAGGGCCTAGTGATGACTATAAAGACACAAACATCTTTTACCTGCTTTGAAGATCCCGAGACCTATTCAATAGGTCATTCCTTAATGAAGCCCGAAGTGGCATTTGTAACAAAGTTTATTTTGTTTCTTCTTTTTTTAAAAAAAATATCACATAATACCATATGACAAACAATGTGCCCTTTAATGCCACTTTTAAAATCACATCAAAACTTTACAAAATAACATCACATTATAATGCCACTATGAAATGAAGTCAAACTCCACTGTCAATGCTATTTTCACTAAGTGTCCAATCAACACTACTTTGTGTCAAGTCTATCACATAGCCCATTGTTGTCTAGTGCCTTAAACCAAACAAAATCAAACCATCATAGATGTCCATATCATAGACATCCATACTTATAATGCATGAGGCAACTGTTATCATCTCATAAGAACAAGAGAGCATAAGAACATAGGGAATGCCAAAACATAGGAAATGCCATTGAGCATGATACTAAAACATATGTCAACTAACAAGTATGAATATCAACTGAGCATGATACCAAAACATGACAAGTATGAATATGACCACCAAGCATATCCACTGTATATCAAACATCATGAATGTATGTCATGAATGCCCACAACAACAACTAAAGAACAACAAACTAAACTGCAATGTGAAAGAGAATCAACTAAACTGAGCATTGTCTAACAACATAATCACTGTAATTCCAACTAAGTCAACAATGTCAATATATGCCTCACATTATGATGTCATAGTGCCAATATGTCACAGCATATGTCATCAATGATGATACCATCATAAGACCAACACCATTCAACCAAATGCCAATTGTTCAACCAAATGCTAATTATTCTACCAACATGTCAAGGTACCATATCCAACTAAGAGAGATTGTGTCTTTAACATCAAGGACAACAACTGAGGGCAACAATATGAACAACCCATCTCATTTTTTAGTAAATCACTTCAGGGAGTAGAGTTGAAATATGACATTACTGAGAAACAAGCCTATGCCCTAGTGAAAATAGTGAAGGCATTCAGGCCATATTTGGTTGGAGCTCATGTGATAGCCTATGTACCAAATGCTACAGTGAAGGATGTTTTTATCAAGAATGAAGTCACAGGACAGAGATGTAGATGGATCAATAGAATCCAAGAATTTAACATTGACATCCAAATCACCAAGCTTGTTAGAGGTCAGAGTTTGGCCAAGTTGATGGTTGAATTAAACTTGGAGGCTACACAAGTTTACAACATACAAGAGTAGGATAACATTATTGCAAGAATTGGGCATACACCTTGGTACACCAATGTTATTATCTTAAGAACATGAAATGCCCTCAAGGCCTGAATGACAATCAAAGGAGAACTTTGAAACTTGTTGCATCACAATATGCCTTCATGGATGGAGATTTATATTGGAAAAATAGAGATGGTATTTTACTCTTATGCTTGGATGAAACACAAGCTGAGAAGATGTTACAAGAAATGCATAAAGGTGTGTGTGGAGGACACTTCTTAGCAAGGACTACTACCCGTAAGATAATAAGAGTAGGTTACTACTGGCCTGAAGTCTTTAAGGATGCTCACAGATATGTGAGAAAAAGTGAAGCCTATCAAAAGTTCTCTAGCAAATTAAACTACCAAGGAGCCTTACCATTAAGACCAATGCAAGTTGAAGCTCCATTTCATCAATGGGTAGTTGATTTTATAAGGGAAATTATAGAAAGATCTAGTGGTGGATACAAATGGATCTTGGTAGCTACAAATTATTTTACAAAATGGATAGAAGCAATTCCAACCAGACACGCCACTAGTAAAGTGGTGGTTAATTTCCTATTAGAAAACATCATCACAAGGTTTGGAGTTCCAATGAGACTCACCATAGACAATGTCATGTGCTTCAGATCAAATGAATTCAAAACATTTTATGAATCTTATGGCATAAAAATTTCATATGCCTCCCCATATCATCCTCAGGCCAATGGGCAGGCAAAATCAAGCAACAAAAGCATCCTAAAAATAATTAAAAGAATGTTAGAAAATAACAAAAAGGCATGGATTCAAAATTGAAAATGGCTTTGTGGGTAGATAGGGTTACTATAAAAAAGAGTACATGAAAATCCCCATTTGAATTGGTGCACGGTGCTCAAGCCAGGCTTCCTATACATAATCTTCTACTAGTTTATAAATTTATTCTCCAAGAAGACATAGATGTTCCTGAACCCATGGAAGAGAGAATGGAACAGTTGGCTAAACTAGATGAAGTAAGGGCCCAATCTCAGGAACAGAATGAAAAAATACAATTACAGATGAAATACTTATTTGATAAAAAGGCTAAGGAAAGGAAATTCAAGGTGGATGGCATGGTGCTAATGTGGAATGTCAGAGGACAGGACAAAGGAAAACATGGTAAATTTGAGGCATTATGGATGGGCCCATTTATCATCACTAGTAAATGTGGTGAAGATTCTTATTACCTACAGAACATGAGTGGTGAAGTACAGGAATTTCCAATGCATGGACAATTCCTTAAATACTTCTCTTAAAATTTTTCTTTTTTACATGCACAATAGGTTAGGATTTCCATTTTCCACCCTCCCCACCACCATTGGTCTATGTCCCAGAGAATATTTTCTAAATTCTTGCAGTGACCTCATGGCCATTCATCCCCAAGCAAGAGCCACTATTGGAACCTAAAAATTTTGGCATCAACATTGAAAATGAGTTAGGGTTGCTTTTGAATTTCCTGAAAAATTCCTTGTTTTTCAAAAGATATGACCAAGTCAACAAAAGTCAAACTGTATATTGGTCAAATTGTATCTGAGTCAAAGTGCATTTGCATAATGCATACAAACACATGTGTATCACAAGCCTTGAGGCCTTCATATACATATATCAGATCCGAAAAAATTAAATCCACTTTATAATGCGAGAGTGGTGTCCGTGTTTGTATGTATATTTCATGTATGTATAAAAGATGCAAAAGCAAGAAGATACAAATTCATAAAAATAAACAAGCATAGAGTATACAAAGGCATAAATCACAAAGATACAAATATACAAATGCACTAAACATACTAATACAAATCTGGACCTGATAGCTATTTATGCTGGGATTTATAATGTTTGAAATCTGCATGTGTATTTGTTTGTCATATCATATTTATTATGTGTACAAATCCAAATATACAATGGCAGACTTGAACTCAAGATTAAATTATGAGTAAAGTGTAGTTACACATAACGAAAAGGGGAAAAGTCAACATGTATAAGTGCATGTATATGATATGCAAAAAGGTATACATATGGAAACATATACAAAGGTGGATTTGAAGGTAATTTCAATCTAGTTCATAAACCCTATGAAGTCCGCATGTGTATGTCATTGTGATTGCATAAATATACAAAAGACCGTTACTGAGTGAAATTTAAATTGTATCTCAAATTTGAAAAGCAAAAGGATGCCTCAAATGTTTTCTCTGAGCATTAAATATACATCTACCTCCATGAAAATCTGAGTTAGGGATTGCTTTAGCAATAATGATAGGCAAAGCATATTTCATCAGATACTGCAACATTAGAGGGAAGATCTTGCCATGCCAGCGGTCATAGGTGCTTTACGATGATTAACCTATCCAAGTCTTAGTCAATTATTTATGTTCATATTATATATTTCTTAATTATGTTCTAGTTATGTGAAAAGGTACAATCCATGAATAGTCATACAATTTTGGCCTGAAGCTTGTTTCCTTCCCATATATATAAGGGAAACCAAGGCCTAGTTTAGACATCATCATTCACAGAACAATTATTATATACTATAATATCTACTTTCAGTCATATTTCAGAAGCAAGATACAAAACTTTCATGATATTTTAATACAATGGGCAAGATGGTTTAAATCTATGGATATATTTGTGGTGTTCTACTATTCTATTGATATTCAATCTTATGAGTTATTTGACTATCTCCACATCAAAATTTTCTAGTTATTTAAATCAATTAGATTTATCAAGGCACATTTGTTGTCTCTGTGTGGTATGCTTGGCAGGTTTCTATATAAAGTTGATTTAAGTCCATCTAAATGATTCACATTTATTGGTCTCTGCCCTGAGTTAAAATCCTCTGAATAAATCATCTTAGTTGGTTTTCTTCAAAGTAGAATTAAATTCCTTTCAAACAACCATAGTAATTTGGAGAAATATCAATTGGAGTTTTAAAGAAGAGTCTAATAACCAACATTCTTGCACATTTACACAAAGTGGAAATATTCAAAAGGTGTCAAATAGTCAAAGTTAAGACAAGTAGATAAATCTGCAAATCATACAAATCTTGACCCCATTTACCCAATAGAATTAGGCATTGGTCATTACAAAACAACATTTCAAAATCTTATTCACATTTTCAAATCTCAAACTCTAGTAGTAGGAATAGTTTATAGCCTTACATCTATTTCACATCCATGTCACTATGAGTAGATCACTTAGGTCATACAAATCTGCATTAACCATCAAGGTACACCCACCTAGGTCTAGCAGAACCTAAAGAGAAGGGGATTTTAATCATATCGGCCATGTTCCAGTTAGCCAAAATCAATAAGAGAGCTTGATATCATCTTAAGGTTAACAACCTATGTTTTTGAGACCTAATAGGGTGTAGCACCAGAGGCAAGTAGTATAAAGAATACCTTGTGAAATGGAAAGGAAGACTAAAAGAAGATTCACCATGGATTTCTTAGGCTCAGGTAGACCGCCTTGGTTTTCCTTTAGCCCCAATAAAGTGAGGGACTTAGTTTTCAAAAAACCTCAGATGTTTGATGTAGGAGCATCCCAAGTTGAAGAGCAATCTTCCATTAACCAAAAATATGTTGATTCTTTTTTTTCTTGTATTTTAGTTGCATTTCAGTCAGTTGTAGTTTCATCATTTTCCACTACATTTTATTGCATCATGATTTCATAGCTCACAGAGCAGGATTTGGATTCTATACTATGTCATCTACATCATATCCATATTTCATGAGATTTAGAATTATTTGTGGAGAGTTATCTCTATCAGAACATCAGCAGGACTCACAGACATAGCATTCAACATTCAATATGAGCATACAAGGTTTGTCAAGCATTCACGTGACTTGCAGAGCCAAATGGAACATCTTACAATATAATATGGGACCACATAGACCTTCATTGAGAATCACAACATGTTTCATCCATTTGCGGAGCATTACCACATGTTTTAGGCTGACCTACATGCTTCATCATACATCAAAGTTTTAACCCTCTTGATGCCGACGCAGAGCATTCTTTGAGCTAGGAGATGATATAAAAGAATTCATTTGATGTATTAGGAATAGATCCAATATGATAGAAAGTCTTTATTCTTTAGTCACGGATTTGCAAAAGGCACTTCAAAGCTATATCTTTCATGTAATCTATATTCTACCAGAGGATAGACCCGTGAGCCCATAATAGTCTGCATTGTTGAACACACCAAGATACTGAGAGGGGGGTGAATCGGTATCTAAACAACTTCAAGTTCTTTGAAGTAGATTAAAACTTAAGTATTACAGCATTAACATAGACATGAAAGATCAACATAATGCACATCAACACATGAGACCAGATATGCGTGGAAAACCCAAGAAGGGAAAAACCACGGTGAGGATTAACTCACAATATATGAAGCTCAAAATTACAACTTTGTTTTAGGGTTACAACCCAAGGAAGCTACTACTCCCTGCTAACTTTGTTTTAGGGATACAACCCAAGGAAGGTACTACTCCTTGAAGACTTTGTTTTAGGGTCACTCCCAAAGAAGCAACTACTCCCTGGACTGAGAACAAACTCAAATGATTTTAGTATGACAATCCTTTTACTGCTTGAAAACTAACATTGAAGCTCACACCTTTTATGATTGTACTTTTACTTCTTCTGATGATTGAATCAATTATGTACTCTTCACTTCCCTCCTATCACAAAAATGTCTTCAAGATGAATTAGGACGGTCTCTAATACTTCTACTCTTTCTCCTTTAGTTGCACATCACAATGCATATGATATTCATATTCTTCTCTTTACATGCTCATATTTTTATTTTTGTAATCATACCTCACCTAGATCAACTAGGTTCACAATATATACATGATATTACATTGATTACATTATGAGTCAACTAATACAGCAAGAATATTAAATTTTACAAGTCAGCCAAAGAACACAACATGAAACATGCATAGGGCAAGCCCTATCATGAACAACATGCTACTGCATAAGGAACCACATGCCTTGTTTATCCCAATTCATGCTTAGTTAGGTCCTAAATAGTCTTCATAACATCATTCTTCAACAAACAACATCCACACGCCACACCTATTTGTAATAGGTTGCCTTTAAGAACATATGAAGCTTATAGCATCTCAGTCATTTCAAGTTGGCTGTACACAAAAAATATAGTTTCTTGCAGATAACCAAATCACTTGATACTTCACAAGATCATGCATTGAACCTCCCTGAACATGTTCACAAAAATGTATTGACAAAATTTCACACCTAGAGAAATGTAGAGCATTCCAACAAGTCATCATTACCATTTTACTTTGCCAAATGATAGACTAGAACTCTGTCATTCATAAATTTCATTACTGATGGCATATAGACTTTGTTTCTTGGATATAACATCTTCATGGCATACTAAACTTAAATTCTAAACTGCATGATCATATCTACAAATGTGGAGGAATTTGGAGTATTTTCCCAAGTAGTCTCCCAGGAAGCTTCCTATAGTAGAACTCTTCATCAACTTCCAGAGACCAAAATTTTTTTGTGATCTTATGATAGCTCATGTAGACTTAGAAACATACATTTTAGTGCTTCTAATTCCCATATTAATATCTCTTCTTGATGCTTCTAATTCCCATCTTAATATATATTTTTGATGCTTCTAATTCCCATATTAATATGTCTTCTTGATGCTTCTAATTCCCATCATAATATAACTTCATACTCAACTCTACATTGACCGAGTCATGACATCCAACCATGAGCTTCAGCAACCACATCACATCCAACATCAGTAATATATTAGATAGTCTAGACTGAGTGTTGACAAGAGTGTTATAATCACAATAGTGACAACCCAACCACATGACATCCAGCCATGAGTTTTAGCAACGACATTACATCCAACATTAACAATGTATCAATAGTCCAAACTAAGTGTTAACATCAATGACAACCACATCACAACCTTAGGTATCATATGTACAACAATCTCCCTCTTTGGCATTGATGGCAACACATACATGCACATTCTCCCCCTTTGACATCAAGGACAAAGGGTAACAACCTCTTCTTTTCAATTTTCCTTGTTAGTAACAACTACTACCTACTCCCCCTGAGAGGTAGCCACCATCAGTATAGGAAAAGGATATAGTAGGAATTACTCCCCCTGGACAGATGCACCAATCATGCATCTAGTTAGAAGAGGGAGGGGCAATTACCCCTAACTTCTACCAAAGATACTTAGAAGTATCCTTTGCAAGAGCCTTAGTGAAAATGTCTACAATCTGATCTTTTGTTGGAACATATTCCAACTTCACTTCTTTCTCTGCAACCTTCTATCTCAAAAAGTGAAACTTGATTGATATATGCTTGGTTTTGGAATGCATCAATGGATTCTTGGAAATATTGATAGCACTAGTATTGTCACACAAAATAGGATTAGGCTCATCATACATCACCTTTATATCCTTCAAGGTTTACTTCATCCAAAGCACTTGAGTGCAGTAAGATGTTGCAACAATATATTTAGCTTCTACTATGGATAAGGACACTAAATCTTGCTTCTTGCTCTTCCATGAAACCAATTTTCATCCTAAAAGGAAAGCACCATCACTTGTACTTCTATCATCAACACAACTATCCCAATCAACATCAGTGTAGGCACTCAGATCAAATTCATTACCTCTTGGATACCATAAGCCATAATTTGGAGTTCCCTTCAAGTATCTAAATATCCTTTTCACTGCCTTCTCATGTGTTTTCTTGGGATTAGCTTGATATCTAGAAACCACACATATTGCATGCATAATATCAGGTCTATAAGTAGTCAAGTACAACAATCCTCTAATCATAGATATATAGGAAGCTTGATCAACCTTTGGAGACTCATCATCTTTTCTCAAGTGACATCTAGTGACCATAGGAGTACTCACTAGTTTTGAATCCTTCATACCAAACTTCTTCAGCATCTCTCTAACATACTTAGCCTGAGAAATAAAGATACCATCATCTAGCTGAGCAATTTGAAGTCCAAGGAAGAAAGACATCTCACCAATCATAGACATCTCAAATTCATTTTGCATCTCCTCTACAAATCTTTTACACATATAATCATCTCCACCAAAGATGATATCAACATATACTACAACTATCAATATCAAAGCTTCTTCTTCCTTGATGTAAAGATTACTAGTTGTAGTACCTTTCTTGAAGCCTTGCTAAAGTACTTATCTAACCTAGCATGCCAAGCTCTAGGTGCTTTCTTAAGACCATACAAAGCTTTCTTGAGTCTGTAGACCATGTCTGAATCTTCTGATATTTGGAAACCATCTAGTTTCTCAATGTAAACCTCTTCCTCTAGATCACCATTGAAAAATATTGACTTGACATCCATCTGATACACTTTGAAGTTCTTGTGAGCAACAAGGGCAAGAAACATCCTGATTGCCTCCATCTTGGCTATCAGAGCATATGTCTCCTCAAAATCAATGCCTTCAACTTGATAATAGCCCTTACATACCAATCTTTCTTTGTTCCTCACAACTTCACCATATTCATTTAGCTTGTTCCAAAACACCCACTTTATTCCTATGACATTCTTGTTGGTTGGTTTAGGGACCAAATTCCATGTCTGATTCTTCTCTATCTGATCCAATTCTTCTTCCATTGCTTTTATCCATCCATCATCCTTGCTAGAATCAACAAAGGTTTTGGGTTCTACCTTTGACAATAAACACAAGTTTACTTGCTCACATGCCTTAGCAAGCCTTCTCCTGGTCTACACACCTCCATTCTTATCTCTAATGATCTGATCTATTGAATGGTTCTTTTGAACATACTTTGCTGGAGTATTAGGTATCTTCTCTGGTTATTGTTCCTTTTCTTCTTTCTATTCTTCTTCATCTTCAATGCATGGAAATATATCAAACCTAGAGTCCTCTAATTATTGTGAGATTTGATACAAATCTTCATCTACTTTGACATTTGTGCTTTCAATCATCTTTACTAATCTCTTGTTGTAGCATCTATAGGCTTTGCTTCTGGTTAAGTAACCAAGAAATATCCCTTCATCACTTCTTGAATCAAACTTTCCTAGGTCTTCTTCATCTCTTCTAATATAGCATTTGCTACTAAAGATCCTGAAATATTTGACAGTGGGAGGTCTTCCATACCACATCTCATAAGGAGTCTTTGTGCTATTGATCCTTAGTTGCACTCTATTAATTAGATAGACAATAGTGTGAACTGCTTCCTTATAGTACATGTCAGGTAGGTCTGCATCTTTCAACATTTCCTTAGCCATCTCTTGCATAGTCCTATTCTTCTTTTCCACTACCCTATTTTGTTGAGGGATTCTAGGAGCTAACAAATGTCTCCTAATGCCTTGATCTTCACAAAACTTATCAAATTCATTTGAAGTAAACTCACCTCCTCTATTAGACCTTAATCATTTGATCTTTGTATCCATCTCATTCTCAGCCATAGCTTTGAAAACTTTAAACTTATCAAGGGCATTTGATTTTTCTCTTAAGAAGGTAATCCAAGTCATTCTAGAATAATCATCAATAAGTAAGATGAAGTACCTTTCACCTTGCTGACTCTTTACTCTTGTAGGGCCATATAGGTCAGTGTGAATTAGCTCCAATGGCATTGAAGAAGAGTACTCCTTGCTCTTGAAATTTGTCTTTGTCTGCTTTCCTATTTGGCATTCCTGGCATAAAGTGTTTGTAGGCTTGGTCATCTTGGGCATGTCTCTCACCGCATGAATAGAGTTGATCTTTACCATATTGTCAAAGTTGGTGTATCCCATTCACTTGTGCCATAGCCAACACTCACTGAATTGAGCCAATAAGCATGTTCTTCCATTTACCTCCTTCAGACAATAGATATCACCATATGACTTGATACCTTCTACAACAAGTTTTCTGGACCCTACCTTCCTAATTTCACAACCTTTGGCATGAAAGGTAAGATTGTATTCTTTACTACACATCTGACTAGCACTAAGAAGATTATGATTTAGCCCTTTGACATAGGGGACATCCTTAGTTTTGTTCTTCCCATCAATAGTTATAGCACCCTTTCCACAAATTTGTGCTGACTCATCACCACCAAACTTGACAGCTCCACCATTCCACTTCTCCAAGTTGATAAACTTCTCTTTGTCACCATTAATATTATTAGAGAAACAACCATCAATTATCCAAGCCTTGGCTTCTTCTCTTGCATGAAAGGTAGTCCATGCAACCATTGATCTATCATTGTTTTGGTTAGCTTGTAAGGCATCAATCTTTTCACATTTTCCAACATCATCCTTTTTGTCACCAACATTCAAGGCCATGAAAAGTGTTTCATCATTTGAATCATCATGATCCTCATCTTCTAAAGATCAACTGTCCTCTATGGAATATAGGCTTCTTTTGAACTTGTCTTTCTTATTGCCACCTCTTGATTCTTTAAAAGGACATTTAGAAGCAAAATGACCAATCTTTCCACAATTGAAATATTTGAAAGGTAACTTACCTCTATATTTTCTATGCCTTTCTTCAAGGTTCTTACAAAGTTTGCTTCTACTTCATCAAGGTCATCATATTGATTAGTTGCTTCATCTTCTGTCTTCTTACTTTGTTTGAATGTTGCTTCCTTGTTTGGGGCACCTTTGTCAAATTCTCTCATTTCAAAGGTTGCGAGTGAGACAAACAATTGATATATTGTATATTTATCCAAATCTTGAGATTCTTCAATAGAAGAATCCTTATGACTGTAAGATTTAGGAAGAGATCTCAAAACCTTCTTCATAATCTCATCTTCTTTCACTTCTCCACCAAGGCCTCTGATGTCATTAACTATTTCATCCACCCAAAGCATGTAATTGGCAATGACTTCTTCTTTTGACATACTTAGTGTCTCAAATTTACTCTTGAAGATTTGCATCTTGGCTTGTTTCACCTGCTTTCAAGTTTTACCTAGACATGCTTAGCTGATTTTTAGCCCATTATCTTCACAATTTCTAAACCATCTAGCCCACTCATGATAGCACTTTTTGTTGAGGCATTATTCTCATACAACTTAATCTCATCTGCATATGTAGGATCACTACCAAGAGCAATGTAACCCTTCTTGACTGATTGCCAAATTCCATACCCTAGAGAAGATAGATAGTTTTCCATCCTTAGCTTCCAAAAGGAATAATTTGTTCCATCAAACATGGGTACCTTGAGAGAAACATTACGAGCCATCCTAAACCTTCCTCAAGTGGTTAAGCTTCTTTTGAGTAACTTGGCTTTGATACCAATTGAACACACCAGGATACTGAGAGGGGGGTGAATCAGTATCTAAACAACTTCAAGTCCTCTAGAGGAGATTAAAACTTAAGTATTATAGCATTAACATAAAAATGAAAGATCAACACAACACATATCAACACATGGCACTAGATATACATGGAAAACCCAAGAAGGGAAAAACCACAGTGAGGATTAACTCACAATATATGAAGCTCAAAATTACAACTTTGTTTTAGGGCTACAACCCAAGGAAGCTACTACTCCCTAAAGACTTTGTTTTAGGGTCACTCCCAAGGAAGCAATTACTCCCTAAACTAAGAAAAAAATTAGAAATGATTACAGTATGACATTCCTTCTATTACCTAAAAATTGACATTGAAGCTCACACCTTTAATGATTGCACTTTTGCTTCTTCTGATGATTGGATCAATTAGGCACACTCTTCACTTCCCTCCTATCACAAAAATGTCTTCAAGATGAATTAGGATAGTCTTTAGCACTTTTTCTCTTTCTCCTTTAGTCAAAAATCTCAATGCATATGATATTCATATTTTGCTCTTTGCACTCTCATATTTTTATTTTTGCAATCATACCTCACCTAGATCAACTAGGTTCACAATATATACATGATATTACATTGATTACATTATGAGTTAGCCAATACAACAAGAATATTACATTTTACAAGTTGGCCAGAGAACACAACATGCAACATGCATAAGGCAAGCCATATCATGAGCAACACGCTAATCTAGAAGGAACCACATGCCTTACAGATCCCAATTCATGCTTAGTCCAATCCTAAATAGTCTTCACAACATCATTCTTCAAGGAACAACATCCACATGTCACACCTATTTGAAATAGGCCGCTCTTAAGAACATATGAAGCTTATAGCATGTCATTCATTTTAAGTTGGTAGTACACAAAAAAGATAGTTGCTTGTGGATCACCAAATCACTTGATACTTCACAAGAGCATGCATTGAACCTCCCTAAACATGTTCAAAAAACCGTATTGACAAAACTTCACACCTGGAGAAATGCGAAGCATTCCAACAAGTCATCATCACCATTTTACTTTGCCAAATGACATACCAGAACTTTGTCATTCATAACTTTCATTGTTGAGGGCATACAGACTTTATTTCTTGGATATAACATCTTCATGACATATTGAACTTAGATTATGATCTACATGATATCTACAAATGTAGAGGAATGCAAAGCATTTTCCCAAGTAGTCTCCCAGGCAACTTCCTATAGTAGTTCACTCTTCATCAACTTTCGGAGACCAAAAACTTCTTGTGATCTTATGACAGCTCATGCAAATGTATAAACATACATTTTAGTGCTTCTAATTCCCATATTAATATATCTTCTTGATGCTTCTAATTCCCATCTTAATATATCTTCTTGATGCTTCTAATTCCCATCTTAATATGTCTTCTTGATGCTTCTAATTCCCATCTTAATATAACTTCATACTTAACTCTACATTGACTGAGGCATGACATTCAACCATGAACTTTAGCAACCACATTATATCCAACATGACATGCAACCATGAAATTCAGAAACCACATCACATCCAACATCAACAATATATTAGAAAGTCCAAACTGAGTGTCGACAAGAGTGTTATAATCGCAATCGCGACAAGCCAACTACATGACATCCAACCATGAGCTTCAACAATGTATCAGACAGTTCACACTGAGTGTTGACATCACTAACAACCACATCACAACCTTAGGTATCCTATGTGCAACATGCATGTTTCTAGCATATGAGCATTGTAATTGTTTGAGATATTGACTCAATAAATCTTCCATTTCATTCTATTCTTGTGTTATTCCTGTGTCATTTCCATTGTTTTTACTCTAGTTGCATTGTTGGATAGTTCATTCCTTGGACCCTCCATCTGTGACTACACCAATTATCAAGTTGGTGAACTGTAATGATTTGTATTAGATATTATGTGCATTTCTAAGGTAGATGTTATCATGATTATAGGGTTTATGTGAATATAAAAGATCGATGGTTATATGCATGCATGATGTCTTTTTTAGTTTCCATTTATGACAATGTAGGAAATATTTTGGATATGCATGTATGTGTTATGTTAAGTAGTAGGTGTAGTATGAATGCAAGTTGTTTTAATATATTTTGACCAATATTAGAAGTCTTGTTTAAATCTTCTCTATCTTTAAAATGAAGTGCTTTAAGGAAGTTATGCTCATTAAATTATCCATATTTATGATTCTTTGTCATCCTACAAACCTCTTTTGTAAAATTCCAAGATTCTTATCAGATGAGTGAATTAAAGGATTGCCTAGAGAGTATATTCAGATAATTGATCTACAATATTAATAACTTGATGTTTAGAGATAGGGTTAGGAACTTGAGTAATATAGTATCAAACTCTTTGGCTTAAGTTTTGTGTATGACATTATTGTCTTTGAAAATTTTATTTTTTATGCTACGAATCAAATGTTCAATTCTAAGGATATGGAAATCATCCCTATTGCATCTGAGTGGGTGGCATTTGATGAGGAACTAGACCCTAGAATGGGTTGCGTACCCACTTGAATAGATCAAAAATTGATTAGTTTATGTTTTGTCTACTGAATGTAAGTTGGATGCTTATATGGATTATAGGTATTGCTATGTTTTCATTGCATGGGCAAATGTTTGTTATGGAAATAAGAAATGTAGGATGTTACTCGTAAGAAAAGGATATATTATCCTTATATTGAAATGATCATTATGAAATATTCCTGTTGATATGTTTTCTCTTTCTCAATTTCTTTCCATGAAATGTGCACTTGTTAGTCGATGCATAGAGATTGTTAGTTTACTATTGCTCCTGGTTACATCATGCAAGTCTACCTAAGTCAAGTAAATCCTTTGTGAAGGGTTGGGATTCTCTTGTAGGAGTAAGGTTGGGGAATCTTTTAGCTTCATGGTTGGGTGGTAAATCCCTTAATGATATTCTCTCTCTTTGTCAAGTCATGATCAGCAATAATGTATTTGGATGATACTTTTTGTATGAGCCTTTGATGCAGAGGCAAAAGCACAAACACCACTAAGGGGTCACAACCAACTACATAGGAGGAAGAGAATATAGGGTATGGTAGGGCAAACAACTCCTTTTAGGTCCTAGTGAACCAAACTACAACACTTGACTTTAGACAGGACATGACTATCCACTCATTCTCCATAGTTTCAACATCACACAATAACACCATCTTTGGGGTTGCATACATAGGAGCTTTCCCAAACTTTCTAGGGACCCTAGACCTTCTAGGTTTGACTGTCCCAAGCTTACAAAACTAACAAATTTCTTAGAAGGTACATCCTTGTACCATTTCCTTCAAAGGCTGACCTATCTCCTTGTAGCCCTGTCAGCAAAGTTTTTAGAGCATAACTTTCAAAAGACATGACAAACCCACAAAAAAAAACCTTTTCAAGTACCCATTATGGAGTTACATAGCATACTAAACATGCAAGGTAGGCTTTTTTTGTAACATACACCTCAAATTTAGACTATCCTTGCTATCCAAGAGGGCAATTAGCCCTATTTTACTAAGTACACAAAATCTCTAACCCACAACCAAAATTCCACTTTGATGAGCTTAGACACATCCAAAATAGACCAATATCATAGGTTTTATGGATCTAAGATCATTTCAACTCATTTGATGATCAAATCTTCACTCCAACTAGGCTAGTTTGCCAAATTCATGTCACAAAGAGGCTTAATGGCTCAACTCTTCACCTTTCCCTTGTCCCCTGCTCCTGCATGCAAAACCCATTAGAAAACACACTATTCTCAACTCACTCCACCCATTTTGGGGTTCTAACATAGCATCATGAAGTGGGAAAACAAAAACCTCTCTAAAACCCTCAAATCAAGGGTTTGAAAGTAACTTCTCAAAAAGCAACCACAACTTGATTTATCCTCAATGAAATTCCCTCCAATTTGACTCAAAAGTAAGGTAAGAGCATCTAATACAATATTTTGATCAAATGTGCCCTTGAATATGTGGTACGGGTAGGTACATCTAAGAGGAACAACAATAAAACAGTCATAAAACTATAAAACAGAGCAGTCTTAACAAAAATGTTTGGAAAATGCTTTAATCTCCATCAAATCTCCTCCAACCTGATTCAAAACAAAGATGAGACCATTCACTTCAACATTCTATGCATCATAATTTATAGTAGTATTATACAGCCATGGAAAAATGAGAAGAAATAGCAGAAATTCAGAAAAATAGTCATATGAGACAGTAAAATAGTATAATTTCTCATTCTCCTTCGTTCAAACTTCGTCAAAACACACCATACATTCAACCACACTCTTCACCATGCATTTTTCACTTGTTTATAATGTTAACTCTTCATTCCCATTGTGGGAAGAGGCTAAAATTAGCCATGACTGTCATCTTTTTACTAAAAAGATTGTTTACTAAAATTAGACTGTCCCACTTCAATGGACTGCAGACTACTAAAGATAATTGCCTATTTTCAATCTCCACTACATGTTTAAGCCTCTCAAGGCTTTAATACATTATTCAAAACTTCATTTTTCCTTTAACAAACAAATTTACAAAAATTAGACTTAATGATTACTCTAGGTGCAGTGCACCAGCCTTCAAGGCCTCGTGGATCATTAGGACTATATCCTGAATGTTATTTAAGTTACGTTGTTAACTTTTTTTATATATTAAATATTATGATATGAGATCATTTATTCTGGAATTATACTTTATGTTTTAGTATCTCTTGTGTATATTTAATAAAAGAAAAATGTTCTCTACATTTCACATTATTTTATTATTTACTTTTTCTTGTTCATGTTATAAGGACAGGTTGGGTCTTTATAAAAATTTTATATGTGGGACTTTGTAGGGTTTCTAGTTTCACCTTTTCCACTATGATATTTGATTGTGCATATGTTCATTAAGTTTAGCACTGTGATTATTTAATTACACATCTTTATATCTGAATCATGATAGTGGTAGATGATTTTTAGATAGATATAGGTTATGATATTATCTCATTGGTTTGTTTATACTATGCTTTGGTTATCTTGTGTTGGATAGGTAAACTTGATTTTTTCCTTGAGTGTGTGGATGTAGGTTTCCCAAATGGTGTTAACTTAAAGACGATTGGCTTGGGGAAAATGTTGTGTTCTTATTTATTTCTCACTTGATTTGAGTTATGAGATGTGTCTTGTGTGGCTCTATGAACCTATTTCTAAATCAATCGATTCTACATTCTTGAGTCATGTGGAAATCCATAAAATGTGTTTGTGTGTTTTACATAGGTTGTTTACTCCTATGATTAATTACATTTAATAATTTTCCATAATTTACTGTGTGCTTACAAAATGAATTTATGTTGGTAACAAATTAAATTATACTTTTGTGTTCCTTATAATGTATTTAAAGTTGCTAATTGGAGAAAGTAAATATATGATTTAGTTAGAAAATTGTTGTCACACCTCATTTTTGGACAACTAAATTAAGTTATTTTTAACTAATTATTAGTTACATTCTTGATTATGAATTTTGAATTATGATTAAAAAGTTGTATTTAGTGGATGAATTTGATCAGATAATTTCCTTTGATTCATGATATGCTGAATTTGACATGTTTTCCAGTATGGATAATGGAATATCTTTATGAATATTGTTGATTACAGTATTTACTTCATGTTATAACTAATGTGGTTAATGGAGTAGTTACTATGATTGTTAATGAGGTGGATGTAGGAAAATAGTTTTTCCCCTCTTGGATGAGGAGGGAGAGTATCACCGAAGAGAGGGAAATGGATTAGGATGAATGGACGAGACACCATGCCTATAAGAACTCACACACACACATAGTGAATTGATTTGAATATGTTTGATTACTTTCTAATGTCATATGAATGTAGGGAAACTACATAATTTCATTGTCTTTGGTTTGATAATGTAGTCAGTTTACTAATTAAGTCTTATTGATGAACGCCATGGCCGATCTATTGTTTTGATCATCTCTAACACGTAGAGTGTCATTGTCGTTTCATCATTCTATTTACCTCTTTGTTATTGTATTGTCTCTTGAAAACTTAATTGATTAGTTTACTCTAATCACCATTCGAGTGATTTATCTTTTATTCTAAATAGGCATAGATATATATTTAATAGTTATATCAAGACATATATATATATATATGTATAGATACATACATATATATACATATATATATGTATGTATGTATATATATATATACATACATACATATATATATACATGTATATATATATGTATGTATATATATGTGTATACATATATAGACGTATATATACATATATATATGTGTGTGTGTGTATACACATATACACATATATGTGTGTATATATATACACATATATGTGTGTATATATATACACATATATGTGTGTATATATATACACATATATATGTGTATATATATACATAATAATAAATATATATGTATTCATATATATTATTATTATTATTTTTGTTTATTAAAGGATTTGAATTTTCAAAATCCTTGAAGCGATGCGGAGTAAAGGAGCTGTTGAAAATGCATTCAATGCATTAATTGAGTAGGTACCATGTATGGAAGTGGGGTTTAACACTCCATTGCACCTCTGTAATGGAAAAATTATTTTAGTTTATGGAAGAGGATAATGAGAAGAGCGGTAGGGATTTCGAGAGGGAATCTAGTTTGATTGTGGAGTAATTTGTAGAATTCCTTAGGGAACGAGGAGATATGGGAAAAGAGAAGGGAAAGAGGAAGGGGAGAATGGTGGTGAAACAGAGAGCTGCAAGTCAACAGTGAAAAGAAAATCTATGAATTGGTATGTTTTCATAGATTTATTTTCAAGTAATGAACTATTTGATTTAGTTTATCAATGTATTAGCTATGGAGATTATATGGTTGCGAACGTTCCATTTATGTGAAAATATTTGAATGTTTCATAGATTACCCTTTTTTCATGGTTTATAAGGGTTTTTATATGAACCATGGTATACTATGTTTAAATCCTTCAACCGATATTTTATTTTTGAATTGAGATATATTTATAATATGGCTTGACTATGTATAGAATTTATCACAGTTTGTATGTATTAAATGTGGTTCAAGTTTGTTAAGTCTTTACCATACTTTGTATGTATTAAATGTGGTTCGACCATTTTAAGTATTTATCCCATTTTGAATATATAAAATGAGGTTCAATTGTGTAAAGAATTTATCACAATTTGTTTGTATAATACACCTCAAATGTGTTAATTATATCATAGCATATGTGTTTAAACAAAGCCTCTCGACTGTGTTAAACTTATAATAATATATGTGTTCAATAGAGCCTTACTATGGTTAAACCTATCATAGTATATGTTTTTATTTAGAGACTTAACTGTACTATCTTTAACATCTGTATAAAAGATTTTAAATTGAGCCAAACTTAACCCTATCTTTGTTGAGTGAAAATTGTGGCCTCAATTTTGATGAAGACTTGATACAGTTTCAATCTATAAAAATTATGGCTTGATGATGTTGGGATAATTGTTTCAAAACAATGCATTTGTTTGAAACTTGGATTTATACTCTAATGACTGATAACAAGTCTATGAATTTAATGAGAGCTATTCTTCGGTATATTGACCAATGTGGGTTAGTTTATGTCATGTGTTAATGACACTTCACTCTCAACTTCATTGAAATTTTTTATAAATGTCTTTGTGAATCTTTTAGACTACAAACAAGGATAACCAATCTTATGTATTGTGACTCATTTAGAGTCTCTATTTTGATAATAGTGGTAAACTTTATCAATTCATTGAGAGTCTTTGTTAATGGACAATAGTGGTAGAACACACACACACACAGATATATATATATATATACGTATGTATGTATGTATGTATGTATGTATGTGAGGCACTATGAATTTTATTAGGGGATAACATAGATTTTTGTAATAGACTCAACTCATTGCGAGTCTCTATTTTGTTAACATTGATTTTATAATAGATTTTTATATATTTTGTTAGATGTATTAGTTGTCTCTGAGATTATCACCAAGTCAAGTTCAATACAATTAATCATTTTGGTTTGATTCATTATGAATCATGGTGAAAATTATTTATGAATATTGTACCTTAAAAAGGTCAGCATTCAATGATGCTTAAAATGTCAAAGGTTGCAGATTTTTCCTTTGAGAATATTATTACATACATACATACATATATTTATATTTAAATGATATATAGAAATTGTTTATTTGTATAGGTATATATACATGTGGAATACACACACATATATATACAGATATAAATAGACATTTGTAACTCTTGAGAGAGAAGGACATATTTGTTTATAGAAACTCAGATAGGCTCAAGGAGTAGAGTATGTTTATGTTTATTCAAAATTGATTATACTTGCAATTTAAAGGAGATTCATTTATATTAGTAAGAGGAATTATAGTAGAGATTTCTTACTTAGTTTTTAGTTGGCATAATATTGCAAGTTAGTTGTAGACTGATATGATTATTTGATATAAAAATGTTAATCTCAAAGAGCAAGATAATGTTCTTGTATTTAATTATTGATAACATATGTTTATGATATTATGAAAGATTTCCAGTTGGGAATCAAGCTGAGATTGCAAGTTTTGCATAGTAGAAGTATTGACAATATCTATTTATCTCATTTATTGAATGGTCTACCTTTTTCTTGACTAATTGAAATTGTAGTTGGGATAACTTATCAATTCACCTAGCCAAGCCTAGGATAGAAGTTAAATTGATTAAGATGATATGCTATTAATGAAAGTTTATACTATTAAAGTATGATTTTAATATGATATAATGATAGAGAATAACTAGTTTGAGATAGAAGTGTGTGAACATAAGACACACATATCTACTTAGGAATGTGTATGAATTATTAAATCTTTGGACAAAGTAATGCAAACTTACTTCTTGCATTGTTGGTTCATAGTGTCTTTATTTTCTTTGCAATACAGTCAAACTAGTTATACTTAGCTAGAGGGATTCTAGAAGTTCTAGAATTGATTGTTTGTAAATTAACATGACATTAGTTCTTAAAAGGCATGATGGATCTTATTGATTTCCTTAATCCACTTTCCTCATGAAAGGTAGGGCCACTTCTAGATGGAAGGTGTACGGGAGACCACCAGTCTATGGTTGGAGGTAAAACACTCAGGTGATGCTCTCCCTATTGCAGTTGAAGATGTCGAAGAGTTGGTCACTTAGAGATATCATCCATATTCTAGTCGAATTATATGTATCATTATTATTATTTGGAAAAATTGTAATCATAACATCAAGATGATGATGCAATCATGTATTAAGTACATTTAAGAGAATGCTAGTTTATTTATTCTCAAATATGATTTATGAAAGTGGGAAAAATGCTATTTGATTCACATTGTTGTAAAAATGTTTTACATGAGCTTTATTTTCAAAAAAAATGTATGAGGTTTTATGTTGGGAAATATTAGTATGTTTTGATATAACAGATAGGCATTCATTACACATGGTATTAGAGCACAATTTTAACTCTTGAGCCTATGATCCTACTTTGTAAGAAGCTATTAAGTATAGATAACATTGTGTTTAGAAAACCTAACCTTGTGATGATGCTCTTCAAACATAGAAATGGGAAGGTCATGTTGGTTTCCAAATTTGCACACATCAAACTCTAAAGATTTGCCAGTTCTTATGATCAAGTTTAATGGAGACCTAGCCAATAGAGTGGGAGATTGCTTTTACCTATCTCTCCTACACTTTAGGCTCTGCCAAATCCAGGGGGTATCCCTTACAACTGTAATGTCAAAAAATGTCCCCTTGGGGGCTTTTCCCTCAAAAGGTTTAGCTCCCAGGTCTCTAGTGTGCATTTAGGACATCTTGCATCATAACTCAACATCCCGATGGAATGAACCCTGGGTATCATGACAAATGGAGCCTAGGGGGACCCCTTGAACCTAACCCTTACCAAAATAGGGGGGTGGACTTGGACACTCGTACCCTAGTCCTTCCCTATTTTGGGTTAAGCCCAAATTTCTAGTGTCAGTTTATGATTGTTATTTGGTCCCCAGGCTGACATGGTAAGTTTGAATTTACGAAATCTTGGTGGGAATGTTTGTAGTTGCATATATAAACATGTTTAGGAATTCATTTGCAAACAAGATTTCAACTAGATGATTACTAACAAGCTATTATGTTCTAAAGGTGACTCAAGGCTTTCATTGTGTTGCAAGAGTAGATTTGTGTTGTCTATGTATTTGTGTTTGTAGATTTAAGCATCCATATCCTCATGGAATGAAGAGCTTCTTCCTCCCATGAGATATTCACTACAAGGTGACATCTATTGTGATTAGTGAGCATTTATCATTTAGTTTTTGCCTCTGCCTCCCAAAGCACGCACTCTCTATTTGACAATGGTGTTTGGAAGGCTTGAATGTCTCTCCAGGGCTTGACTGAGGCAAGCCTCTAAACACCACAACCCCCTCCCAAAGTCTTGTGATTGCAAGTTATAGGTGTCGCATTTGGGAAAAGTGGAGTTGCAAGAAGGATTAACAAACATCAAAGATTCTGAATCTAAAGAGAAGTAGGACACCAAACCATTTATAGGACTTTGGCACTTGCTCTAGTGTCCTCCATAGTTGAATTTCTAGAAACAAGAGTTACAGTGCTGATCAGTGTCAAAAGGAGGTCCGGATCCTGCAAAGAAACTAGTACCTTGGACTAGGGTACCTGCACTAGTATCTCTGATTGTTCTGCCTTGGAACCCTAAAAATAGGTACTCTATGATTTGCTATTTTACTTCCGTTTGCAAGAGCTTTTTCTGTTATTTGTCAGTTTATTGTTGTATTTGCATAATTAGGGTTTTAATGGTCAATTGAGCATAAGAGGAGAAATTGATAATTAAATTCCTTAATCCAAGTTTCCCTACATCTCAATAGTGACCTAGGGTATGATAGTACATTGCAACTTGACCCTAGATCCTTGAATGTAAGGGTGAAAGGAGGATATACACAAAAACTACCAAAAACTAAACATCTAAATTCCACCCATTACATTTTGGTGAACCCATGTTATTGGACTTGTTTGCACCTTGCTGAGTGTTTTGCTTTAGATTTATAATGATTTCATTCATTCATATAGTCATTCGTCTTATTGCATTGGAAAACTTACAAAAAAATTTAAAAAATTGGAAAAAATGGAAAAAAATGGCATTTTAGGGTTTGCATGTTGCATGAACTAATTTGAATTTCATCAAATTTCTAATTTTTACATCAGATCTTATTTAAATTGTAGAAAATTTAAAAAAATCAGTAATTTGTGTTGCACTTTCATCATAAAATTGCTAGGGTTTTGTTGAAAATTGTGAATTTTGCATATAACCTAGTAATTCCAAAATCTAGGGTTTGTAGGTAAAATATTGTTTCAAATTTTTCTACTGATTTTAGAGACTCATTCAAAATTGCATTTGGCTGTAGTCTTGCATTTTGGAACAAATTTGCATTTAGATTTTAAAAATATGCATTTTCATTGATTTTTCATTAGATTTGCACTTGCATTTTGCATGTTAAAGCATGAAAATCATTTTCAGATCTGAAAGCATATAATCATATATCATATTTCAAAACATTCATATAGCATTTTGTGTCAAGATCTCAAACCTAGGGCTTCAAAAACATTGTTTTTCACTAGATTTGGCCTTATCGACTCTCTAAATTTGCACCATACACATGTTGTGAATATATTTTTACACTATTTGGTTGTTATAATGGTAATTATTTGCTGCCTCTCCTAAAAATCTTTACAACACCTTTTTAATGGGCTCTTGTATTGAAAATTTGGTGAAAAACTACACATTTTTGCTATTTTTGCCCTGGGTTTTGGCCTAGTTTGCACTCCAAGTGTGTTGTAACAAATTTATAGATTGAGGTGACTGATATCATAAGTATTATTTGATGCACCTCCTAAAATTCTTTACAACACCCCTTTTGCTAGGTCTTGGATTTGAAGAACCATGAAAAATTGCCTATTTTTGCTATATTTTCACTAGGGGTTGACCTTGAGTGGCAATAAAAGCATGTTGTGACAGATATTTTGGCATAAAGAGGTTGTTATTAATGATATAATTTTCTATCCATCATAATTTTCCTCACAACACCCTTTGTCATGCTCTTTTGCATTGAGATTTGGTGAAAAATCGCATATTTTGGTGCATTTTCACTATATTTTGACTTATCATCTTAGATTTGCATTAAGAGTGTGTTGTGAAGGATCTTATTGCTATATTGGACTAATATCAGACATATAATTTGTTTCTCCTGATCAAAATCCTTACAACACCTTTGCTTTCAGATATTTGCATTGAAAAAGTACAAAAAATCAAGCATTCATGGCTTCTCCTAAGGACTCATCTTTGGAAGATCTATTTGAGTACATTATGAGTTATGATAACTTTTGCAAATTCATTGATCAACACCCTCAAGTTTTGCATCAAATAGAATACATCTATGGCATTGACATGAGCAAAAACACCACTTGCGATATCCTTCGAACAATAGCCTATTTTGATAGCTTTCTTGCGACTGTGGATGTTTTTCCTTCAATCATAGAGAATCTCGCTAATTTTATGGTTGAAAACAATCATGGGGAAAGTAGTGATAAAAATATTGTTCCCTTTCTCCCTTTGCTTCATGATGACATAATGCAAATCCTTGTCGAGACCTATGAGAATGATATAGCAATGGGTAATCTATCGAACAAAGAGACTTGTCCCAAAATAACCCCACTTAGTGAGGATATATTGGCACAAGAAGAAGATATCATTGACACATTTATCCATACTACTCTTCCATCCTTTCCCACTCTCCCTAACCAGGATGAAGCTTTGGATGATGTAGATTCTCTTTGTGACCATTTGCTTCAATCTAAGGAAAATTTACCACCTGATATTCAAAAACTTATCAATTACATGTTAAACAAAGAAAGAGATCAGGCATCTTTACTTGAACCTCCACATATCTTGGAAAACAATGAAAATCTACATGATATTGAAGAACAAACTATAACTCAAGCTATCCCAACACCCTATATAGGGACTGAAATGGGCATCTTTCAGATTCCTCAACAATCTCATTCAAATGGTCCTATAACTGACATAAAAAATGGCAACATCCCCTTTCAACCATCATTAAGGGATACCTCTCCTAGATGGTTACCCTCATAAACTCATGAACCTATAGAAGAGAGAAGAAGTGATAACTCCTTAACCATTGAGATAAAGATAAAGATCAATAACAACTGCTAGCCCGGCAGTCCCTATAGGTGAGTATCTCTAACCTTTAATCTCTCTCGTGATGTGTTATGTGTTGTTTAGGCCTCTTGGAATGACCCTTGATTCTCTTGTAAGGTCTAGGATACCAGGGGACCACCTCTATTGTGACCTTCTTCTATTTGTATCATCATTCTTCTATATTGCCTCTCTCTCTAATTTCATTGTTGTGTGTTGTGTCTTGCGGACATAGTGTTGCGGTTGGTGACCTGGGGGCACCCTCCTACGTGATTGTCCCTAAGACACTTGTTTCTCCTCTCTTTTTTATTGTTTCCCTTCCTCTAGTGTTTCCATCTAGTAGGTAGATGATGAAAAACATTTATACTGATGCAGACCTAGCGTCCCTTTCACGAGAAATAAAAAATTGGACTTAGTTCCTAATATGACGATGGGGTTGTATATCTTATCCGACGCTTGGCTAGTGGAAGCACTTGTTCTTTCTACATAGTTATTTTGATGGTGTTTTATCTCATTTACAAATCATAACAACATTGCTGCTCCGTGCACTTTGTCTATCTTGAATCTTGCATGCCTCAAATTTCATATGAATTGATGTTGTTTTTATGTGGACACTAACATGTTTCTTGTAGGGATGTGTTTGTGGGAATATTTGGTGATCGTAAAGTACATGTCACCTCTAGGGGGCATGTGCTTTGCAAAAGTCTATGTTCCCTTGTGTGTTTTCTTCCTACCTTAATGTGCTTGATATTGATGCATGAAATCAACCACCTTAAGGTGGGGGCATATCTAAGGTAAGCTATCTGTTCTAGATGCTAGTAAAGTGTATTTGAACAATCTTGAAATTTGTTTTGTATACCTCCTTTTCACCATAAGGCATCTCCATGATGTGGGTGGGGTTGTATACTTTTGATCTCATACCTCCTTTTCACCATAAGGTGTCTCCGTGATGCGGCTGGGGTTGTATACCATGCTTCCTTTTCATTGTAAGGCATCTCTGTGATGCGGGAGGGGTTGCATTTTCAAAAAGTCCTTTGCAGAGGTGGGGAGTGGTTCTGTGACTAACTCAACCCTTAAGTGTGTCTTTAGCAATTGTTGTGGTGATGCCCAATCATTGATGTGTGCATGTAATGTGCCTAAGATGGTGTTGAACCTAGAAATAGGGACACTCCATCGCTTGTCTATCATGTTTTCTCCGTGTCTTCAAAGTGTGTGTGTTTGGTGTGCTTTCTTTGTTTGGCATGTTTGTTGCCCCATATGCAGTCTAAAGACCTGTGCATAAGTACATCCTGCATTTTGGGAGGTTTTCTGTGTCTTGCGTGTGTGTTGCCCCATATGTATAGTTTAAAGACCTATGCAATGAGTATATCATGTATTATGGGAGGTTTGTTTACTTTCCTATACTTGCATCTCCATTTCATATTTATGAGAAAAAGAAAAAAAAATCATTCCTTTCCTTCGTGCATTAATGTTTCTTCCATGCATTCAATGTATTCTCCGTATTTTGTGTGACTGTAACTATCTTCTCCATGCTTTGCATGCCTATCATTGTCTTCAATGTGTTTGGTGTGTCTTCTCTGTGCTTGTTGACCATACTTTAATGCATGTATTGGCCTCACATTTATACATACAATAATGTGGGGGCTAAATGTAATGTCAAAAAATGTCCCCTTGGGGGGCTTTTCCCTCGGAAGTTTTAGCTCCCAGGTCTCTAGTGTGCATATAGGACATCTTGCATCATAATTCAACATCCTGATGGAATGAACCCTAGGTATCATGACAAATGGGGCCTAGCGGGACCCCTTGAACCTAACCCTACCTAAAATAGGGGGGAGGACTTGGGTACCCGCAACCTAGTCCTACCCTATTTTGGGTCAGGCCCAAATTTCTAGTGTCAGTTTATGACCGTTATTTGGTCCCTAGGCTAACACGGTAAGTTTGAATTTACGAAATCTTGGTGGGAATGTTTGTAGTTGCATATATAAACATGTTTAGGCATTCATTTGTAAACAAGATTTCAACTATATGATTACTAGCAAGCTATTAGATTTGTGTTGTCTATGTGTTTGTGTTTGTAGATTTGAGCATCCATCTCCTCATGGAATGAAGAGCTTCTTCCTCCCATGAGATCTTCACTACAAAGTGACATCTATTGTGATTAGTGAGCATTTATCATTTGGTTTTTTCCTCTGCCTCCCAAGGCACACACTCTCTATTTAACAACAGTGTTCAAAAGGCTTGAATGTCTCTCCAGGGCTTGATTGAGGCAAGCCTCTAAACACCACAACCCCCTCCCAAAGTCTTGTGATTGCAGGTTACAAGTGTCGCATTTGGGAAAAGTGGAGTTGCAGGAAGAATTAATAAACATCAAGGATTCTGGATTCAAAGAGAAGTAGGACACTGGAGCATTTCCAAGACTTGGGCGCTCGCTCTAGTGTCCTCTATAGTTGAATTTCTAGAAATAGGAGTTACAATGTTGATCAGTGTGAGAAGGAGGTCTAAATCCCGCAAAGAAACTAGTACCTTGGACTAGGGTACTCACACCAGTGTCCCTGACTATTCCACCTTGGAACCTTGAAAATTGGTACTCTGTGATTTGCTATTTTACTTCTGTCTATAAGAGCTTTTTCCGTTATTCATCAGTTTATTTCCGTATTTGCATAATTAGGGTTTTAATGGTCAATTGAGCATAAGAGAAGAGAAATTGATAATTAAATTCCCTAATCCAAGTTTCCCTACATCTCACAGTGATCTAGGGTATGATAATGAATTGCCACTCGACCCTAGATCCTTGAATGGAAAGTGGAAAGGCAGATTCAAACATCAAAAAACTAAAACATTAACAAATCCAATTTTCCACTAAACAACAACAACATCAAATGATTTGTCTTTCACTTTATCAGGAAGATATGTTCTCATATATTTATACCAAGATTTGTAAGATTAATCCTAGACCGGCAACATTCTTGGATTATCTTTACTATTTAGACATGAGAACACGCATTAAGACCTACTCAAACTACAACCAAACAAACTAAAATATTTCAATTGATCTATCTTTAGATTTTTGTTCTTTTTGGACCCTTAGGAAAAAAAATTTCTTGATCGGTGCCTTATCAAGGGTAACAGAGTTAAAATTCCACACTATAAATGTTCCTTTTATGAAAACTAAACTTCAAATTCAGAGGGTATATCTGTGTCAATGAATTGTAATAACACACCCAAGAAAAAGTATCTTCTATATCTCTTCTTCAATAATCCCTAATGTAATACACAACTTCCTATGTCTTTCTTAAAGTATATTTAATCCAATCCTTGATCAGAAGCAGTAAATAAGGCACTCAATACATCGAATGTGCATAAGTGAAATCCAAAACCCTTGATTCTTTCATTCACAAAAGAAATACATACATTCAAGGATACAATTGTAGAAAACACACACATATAGTGTTATTCATATATTGCAATATGAATTGAAAAATTGTCATACAAGAATTTATTCATTTACATGCATCATTCTTCTCTGTAATCTTGACAATACACTTACTCAACTATAGAAATCACCCCCGAAGATGTGGATAACTTGTATCCGAATCCCAAAACAAAATTCCCTACCTTTCTTCTTTAGGAATGTCTTTCTTGCACTATGTATATGAAACTACGACTTTTGAAATTCTATAAATAGGCAGACTATGTCAGCCATGATTTCCTTATTGCAACTTTTTAGTTACAATACATTTAATATTTGTCACTTAGGAAACTGCATCCTTGCTTTGATTGGTGGACATTTTCTTTCATCCAATTCCTTGATTAAAGGTTACAATAATATTCTAGAATGTTCTAATTGGCTAAAAGTCTTCTCGAGAAATTAGGAACAAATATCTACTCTATATCCCATATTTAGGCTTAGATTGTTAGTTGTTGGGAAGGAAACACAATCCTCCATCTTTCAATCCTCTTTCACTAGAGATATAAAATCTAGAATCATCGAGGTGGCTCTCAACAATTGGACTAGAAGATGTCATATTTGCTGGGGCTAGGACTTTGACTCTGTCAATAGAGTCCCACTTCTATACTATGGTCCCTAGCATAAAACTATGATGCCCTTCCTCCACTACCATTCTTGATGAAAGTCATCAAAGGGAGGGATGACGTGAGAGAAAATTGGTTCTCTCCTCCTACGCTCTTGAATGCTAATCCTAGTCAAGGTTGCAGTGATCATACCCAGTTGGTCCACCCTTGGGAAACAACTTCATGCAGTTGGAGCATTTGGATGATTTGACTAGTCTCCCACTAGAATGACACTATTTAGCTATGGTTCTAGGAAGCTGGGAAGACTATTGTAGCCAAATACTCACACTTTTTCCAATACCTCCCATTCCAATTGTCAATACCTACCCTTCCTTAATTCAGAATGAACAAACCTACAACCAAGAGAACATAGACATACTTCTTCAAGAAATACAAGATAAAAACTATAGGGGAGTATTCTGCATAGTACTCATGATGTAATTGATGTGAACAATCCATGGGAACACTTCCATTTATAGTAAGAATGAATGGGGGTCCTTTACCCAAGTGATTTCCATTTTCCACAAGTTTTTTAATTCTATCCCAGGTGTTCGCAGGCTCAAAACATTTGAATTCATATCTGGAGATCCTCAATGATCATTCCACACCCTCCAAGGCATGAAATAGAGGTGCCAATTAATGTCACCTAGCTACGAATGCCTTCCACATGGACAACAAAGGTCTATTTCATGTACCAAGATCTAGTTGAGTATTAGGAATTACTAGAGAAATGTGTTAATTGTCAAATCACCTTCTTACAAACTCGAGAAGCATCCTCTAGCTCACATCATAACACAACTAATAATTTCAAAAATCTAAACAAAACATGCCATGTTATTTTTGCTTCAGAAATTGAACCTAGACCATTGATTTGGAACACATCAAAGTAATATCATTAGCTCAAATTGAAAAAGAATCAACTGGGACCATTGAAAAAGTTATCATCCAATCTATTAATGCCAATAAAGAAAGCCTTTACAATAAAAAAACCATGACCTTTCTATGTGTCACCTCATCGCAGCAGTACAAGCCCAAAAGGGACCCACACTACTACCTCCTCTCTCATGCGCTATGCACTTGCTTAGCTTCTTTTGAGACAAATCTGGGTCCCACCCTCTAGTTGTCATATCATCGCAACAACTCAAAGAATATTCTACATCATCTTTCCGCAACGTGCTCATGCAATCCAATATAGAGCAGTCACATAACACTTAGCAATCAAAACCTTGGGTCCACCAACTCAAGATCAATGGTGATCGCATCAACATAGACTTGACAGATTTGACAAATCTAAAGCTCATGATGCCATGATAGCCATCTATCTTCCTCTAAAGAACATATGTTCAGACTTAGGAATGATTCTTTCATAAATAAGAGGGGGAAACTGGGTGACTAAGCTCATGGGGTTGGTCTTTAAATGAAGCTAAGGAAATTAAGTCATAACTTGAACCTGGGGTGACCACCCATCATAAGTCATCTTAAAATTATAACATATTCTCTGAAAAAGGTTTATGGGCATAGGGTTTAAGCTTCTCAGTCACAAATTAGGCCAACATTTAGGGTTTAAGGCCAGAGAACAAAGAAATCATGGGTGGAGGGGGTTCCATTAGTGGCTCTGGTTGGGGACACGTGGCTCTTGCAGACATGATGAGGACCACAAAACTCTAGGGTGCAGACCATGTGCCAAATCTATTGTAGTTGACTATAATTGCTTCAATTAGGAGTTGATGACCAATTGAAAGGTGACTCAAGCTCCAACTTGGTGGCCCTTAGCCACTAAAAATAAGAAATTAATACTTGCCTCTGTCAAATATCGTATTTTTAGCAGACAACCCAGTGCTCAATCTAAGAGATCATACAATTTCATTGTCAATCAAATCAACCTACACTGAATGAACAATATTAGCATATGACAAAAGATATACATCAAATTCATCATTTATATGTTCACACTACCTCTAATAAATCATACTGTCATTATAAACCCTTAGATTCTGATTTGAAAAATATAATATCTCATAGCCCTCCAGATGACTATTATTATCAATTTTAACCCTATCCTTGTTTACCACATCAAATCTGAAACCCTCATAAAATATTTTTGATAATTGATGTTGTGAAGTGTATTCACCACTTTCTAGGTCTTTGATGTAGAGGCACTTGGATAGGAGGAAGATAGGACAAATTGACAAGGTTCTTACCACACCCAAAAGCCCAAATTTGAGGTTCTTCATACAAAGTGGGAACATCAGTTAGGGGCTCAAAATTCTTCATGGAAAAGGTGTTTAGAAATGCATTGGAACCCATCCCATCCATTGGCAAAGGTAGGTCAAACTTCAAACTAGTACTTCCTTCACAAACCCAAGAAATGGCTTGTAGCCCTAAAAAAGGAGAACAATCCTAATAACTTTTGATATAGGACTTCAAATGTAGAAATTGGACAATCTGGAGATACCCATTTGGACTCCCTATCACACATCCAAGAATGGGTATTAGTTTTTTTGGATGATATGGCTCGACCTATAACTCCTTCTAATACCTTAGAGCCCCAATTAGGCCTAAAATACAAATTGACCCCACTTAAATTCACACACAGAACTCAACCAATGACTTGAGTACTTAGTATCCATGCCAAAACTATGAATTTTGTGGGTTTTGTCCTCCTACAATTTGCTGTTCCCAAAAATATCTCTATGGTTCCTTCTCTGTCTCTAAACATCACCTAACAGATGAGGATGTTAGGTTCCCTCAAAGAAATCTTCTTCTCTTCAAGTTTCCTACCAAAAAGCCATCATATCCTACTAATACACACCTATTACAACCCATTCAATTGATCAAAAGTGAATTAAGTCAGTGGAATGGTAAGAAAATGCATGATTTGTATCAAAACCTTAGTCTAGGTTATGGCGATAAGATTTCAGAGAAATGCAGATAACTCCAACACAGAATGATTTCAAAACCTCTAACCACTTGCAATGAAAAGCTAACTCATACCTCCATCATCCCCCAAACTCCTGCCTTATGACATTTCCATACAGTGGCAGAGTACGGCCTGATGCAGCGAGTAACACAGAAAAAGGTAGAAAAATTGTTGTTTGCTATTATTTATTGCAACCAAAATGGCTTCACTATCTACAATGATCATTGGCAGGGCTTAAATAAGTCTTCTACAATACCTTTGATTAGTTAGAGGGTGGTTGAGGTTGATGGAACTGTATAACCATCGAATTTCCTCTCTAAAACTACTCTATTTTTAGGACAGCAACTGTCCTATTTTGGAATTGAAACTAATTACAAGGTTTGGCATTATGACATCAATGGTTTATGACTTGTCAACACCTTTGACAATGTCATTAAGCATTTGACAATTCTACCACCCTTTGGCATATGCCAAAAAGGCTTACAACATGAGAAAACATATGACTGCCTTTTACATGTCTTGGAAGGCTTACAAACATGCCTTATTACAAAACTACCTATTACACCTTATGATATCAACAAGAAATGGACATAGTCCTTATTACAACATGAAGATGGTCTTCAAGACCTTACTGGAGAAAGACAACATGAATCACAAGCATGAAGACAAGTATGAAAATAAAACATAGATGATCTCCTTGGTGCTCTTGCACCAGTCTTCATCATAAAAATGAAGAATTCATATTCAACCACTCTTTCTTATTGATCTACATCAAATTTGTATTCCTTTAGGTTCTAAAATTCATCTATTTCATCATGCACCTTGGTGTCTTGTAGGGAGTATTCAACTAAATTTGAGTCATGATCTTCATGAGGCTGAATAGGCCTATCAAACTTTTGAGCACATGAGACCCAGTTAGTCTTTACCAACTCATAAGTAAATCCACTTACCTTAGACTATTCATGCTCAAGTTCATTACATTCTTCAACATCTGCAAAGATAGGATTATCCCTACACCAATAAGGATTACCATTTCCCATTGTTGCTGTGGCCAAAGGTTCATCATAAAAGACATTCATCTATGCCTTTAAAGTTTCTACCTTAGCATTGTGAAGATCTACATTGTTCTCAACATCATCATGCTCAAAATCATCAAAAGAATACATACTCTCACCATCACAATCAACAATCATCTCTTCTTCCTTTGGGAATTGTCCATTCTCGATAGAGTAGGTACCTTCATTAGTGCACCTAATAGTAGGTACTCCCATCTCTGCTTCACACAAATTATCATTCACACTTATAAAATAATCACCAATATCTAAATTACATATAAGAACTTCAGGCATAACATCTATATGTCTATGTGGCTCCTTATTAGCATCATTTTAAGGAGATATAACTTCATGTATATTTTTGCAATTATTTCTTTCAAATTCAGCTATTACAGAATAATCCTGAACCCTACTACCTTTGTGACAATCTTGATTACTATGTTGTATCATAAGCTTTTCATTTCTATACATCATACCAAATTTTTCCTTATTCTTGTCAATCTGATCATTAACATTCTAAGGCAAAGGGGACACACTTATTGATTTACCCTGCATACACATATAAAAGTTTTGGTAACAACCTTGGTTGGCAATTACTTTTCCTCCTATCATCCCATACCTCTAATTATTTTTTGTCCATTGCACCTGCAAATGCCTGACAAAGTGTAGTAGGTTCCTTATCTCTTAGCATATAACTCATTTCTTCCTCTAATGCACCCAAATATACCACTAAACAAAATGCATCATTTGGCCTTATGTATTTTGGGATATCTATGATTGCTTTTGAAAATCTTAAATTGAAAGCAGGAAGTGATTCATACTCCTTTTAAATTGTCATGAAGTTAGTCACCAATGAAACCATATCAAATCTTTCACCAAATTGTTCTAAGAATGCAACTTTGAACTTAGACCATGAAGAGATAGAACATTTAGGTAAGAAAGAAAACCAATCCCTAGCATCATCCTTTAATGACTGAACAAAAAGCTTCATAACAATATCTTTAGCCTCAATCTCATTATTTGCTATCAAATCACAAAATTTTTGTAGATGTCTATCTACTCATTCAGAATTTATTCCACTATACTTTCGTAAATATTTTCTAACTTCACTAGGAACAACATTTGGATATCCATGAATACCATTAAAATTCAAAGCTTTATATCTTTCAACAATTAAATAATTCATTTTTGGCATCTAACAAAATATAGTACCTAGGATTGTATTACAACCTCAAACAAATTCAACAATAGAGTCACCACCTCTCCAAAGAGGACAAAACATTTATCAGCTTTCTAGGTCAATCCTTCCAACATAGCTCCTTTATTCAAAGGTAGTTCCAAATATTGCAACACATTCCACATAAAAAAACCTTCAATATCTAACCCTAATGATCAGGTCAGACTATTTGTTAACTCTTTCCAATTGGATAACAAAACTTTTCCCTAGTAGAGTCACCAATTTTGCTGATTCCCAAATCTACACACATAAAACTCTAAAGATTTTCTAGTTTTTATGATCAAGTTCAATAGAGACCTGGCCAATAGAGTGGGAGATTGTTTTTACCTATCTCCCCTACACTTTAGGCTCTACCAAACCTAGAGGGTATCCCTCACAACAACATCAAATGATTTTTCTTTCACTTTATCAGGCATATATGTTCTCATATATTTATACCAAGATTTATAAGATTAATGCTAGACTGGCAAAATTCTTAGATTATCTTCACTATTTAGACTTGAGAACATGCATTAAGACCTACTAAAACTATAACCAAACAAACTAAAATATTTCAATTGATCAATCTTCAGATTTTTATTCTTTATGGACCCTTAGGCAAGCAAATTTCTTGATCGATGCCTTATCAAGGGTAACAAAGTCAAAATTCCACACTGCAAATGTTCCTTTTATGACAACAAAACTTTAAATTCAGAGGGTATATCTATGTCGATGTATTGTAATAACACACCCAAGAAAAAGAATCTTCTGCAACTCTTCTTCAATAATCCTTAATGTAATAGACCACTTCCTATTTCTTGCTTAAAGCATGTTTAATCCAATCCCTGATTAGAAGCAATAAATAAGACACTCAATACAGCAAATGTGCATAAGTGAAATCCAAAACCCTTGATTCCTTCATTCACAAAAGAAATGCATACATTCAAGGAGACAATTGCAGAAAACACACACATATAGTGTTATTCATATATTGTAATCTGAATTAAAAAATTGTCATACAAAAATTTATTCATTTATAGACATCGTTCTGCTCTATAATCTTGACAATATACTTACTCAACTATAGAAATCACCCCCTAAGATGTGGATAACTTGTATCCAAAGCACATAATAGAATTCCCTATCTTTCTTCTTCAGGAATGTCTTTCTTGTACTATGTATATGTGTAGACACCCAAAAATGACCAAGTCTTCAAATCACTTGCATTTCATCTAATCCTTCTAATCACCTGCATTCAACGTTAATTAAATAATCTAATTATTTCATTAATTTGATTAAATTCTTCTAATTACTTGCATTCAACGTTAATTAAATAATCTAATTATTTAATTAATTTCATCAAATTCTTCCAAAATTCTAAAATTCAACATTAATTGAATAAATTGTATTTATTTAATTAATTTCATTAAACTCCTCTATATTCTTCCAAAATTAAATAATTTTAATTATTTAATTAAATCATTATCCTCTTTCAAATTTCAAGTCTCCATTAATTAAATAAATCCAATTATTTAATTAACTCATCCAATTCTATCTTATCTATAATTAAATAATTCTACATTATTTAATTAAAATCACTTGTTCTTCTAAATTTAAATAAATCATGCAAATTTATTTAAATTGTTTCAATCCTCTAAAAATAAATAAAATCAAATATTTTATTTATAATCCTTTGTTCCTCTATCATGCACAATCAATTAAATAAATTTATTTATTTAATTTCAGTTATCTTCCAATTCCTCTTAAAATATCTTGTTAACTCGTGCACAATTAGTCTTATTTTTAGAACTCTAAAAAAGACAAAATTACAATTGAGTTATCTATTCAATCAATCTTGTTTTCATCATATCTTAATAAAAATATCCTTATGGATTGACACGTCATGTGCACATTCATTATGGTTATTTGTTTTATCTCCTCTATTGATTCTTTTGAATTATCTGGACTGTTGATCTATCTTTGTTGAAACCTATATAAACCCCCCTCATCTCCTTCACAAATCCTCTTTGATCACTTATTCTCATGCATCCTTTACAACACTTTGAGCATACATCGCATTGATTGAGCACTTCACGATCTTTTGACATTGATCTTTGAGCACCTACACTTGTTTGTTGCAAACATGGTTTCGCATCATTATTGAGCAATCCACATTCAAACAAACAAAACAACACAATCTAGGTAAAAGATTTCTTATTTCATTTGATTTATTGATAATGGCTTTTTATTTAGATAGTTCTCTTTATGTTATGGGTTTTTGATTTGATTATTATCATAGTTTGATTTTATCATTTAAACATAATCAATTTTCCTCATACACATTCTAAAATGATTGTTGAAGACATGATACAATTTTTTATGGTCCAGTGTAGCTAGCTACCCTAGTGTATGCCCCCTCGAGCGGAAAGACAAGGAAGTAACAGAAGAATTGGGTTGACGCTCGACTAGAAGATTGCGCGACAAGGTAGTAGAAAAAAGAATGGCGTGGGAAGAAAAAAATGTGGGAGGGACACTATAAATAGGTCCCAAGGGGACCACACTCCTCATTTGCACACTAAGGGTTGCTAAAAATAGAGCTTAGAGCCTCCAAACTTAGTGTGTGACAGTTGAGTGGAGAAGGAGCTTGCAGCGAGGAGAGATGCCAATCCCAGTGCATAGGCATTGGGCAGAGCTGGTGTGGATGTACGGGAGACCAGTAGGAGCTACGATAGTGGTAAGTGTCTGAAAACCTCCCTGTACTTGATGTTTTAGGTCATTTTTAGGGTTTGGTCTAGGTAGGTCATTAGGTTAGCCGAAAGTACTGCAGCATGCTAGGGCGTGTTTGGTAGTCGGTCTAGGCACTTTTGGCACGCTAAAGCACCTTTGGTAGGTTAGGAAAGTGCTATTGGTAAAGACAAAGCACTATTGGCTTTCGCATGCTACACTGCTGCATAGTTGGTAGGGCAGTGCAGCACAGTTGGGCGGGTAGTTAGGCGCAGTTGGCATGGGAGTCAAGAAAACAAGTCACCTTTGTGAGTGCAATAAGGCGTGGATGGATACATAGTGCAACGTGCTTGTGTAAAACAACTCACTTTTGGCAGATGGAGTAAAGCGCATTTGCATAAATAGTAAGGTGCTTTTGGTAAAATAGTGGAGCGCTATTGGATAAACAAGGCACTTTTGGTTAAGGTAGAATGGTGAAGTAGTTAGGGTTGACTGAAGGGTTGATCACCTAAGTTAGAGAAGGGTAGAGTTGGTCTTAGGGAGTTGCATCAGATGGTAGATGTCAGTAGGGATTTGGAGAAGTGTGTAAAAGGTCTGACAAGTGGTTTTTGTGGATGCAGAGGATGATGACGTCGTTGATGTCAAGAGAGAGACACCACATTATAGCAGACGAGGTGGTATAGATGACGTGGGAGGAGGATGCATTCCTAGAGTACATGGGATTGTGGCATGTGGCACACCTCACACACATTAGGGTGAATCTCACCCTCGTGATAGTGGTTGTGGAGAGATACCATAGTGAGACATGTTCATTTCACTTTCTGATAGGGGAGGCTACAGTGACACTTGAGGATGTGTATCGCATCCTCAGGATCTAGATTGATGGAGAGAGAGTTGATTTCAACCCAGCGCGGGGTGAGGTAGGCTTGATAGAGGTGTTCTACACAGATGATCTGAGGATTGATGACAACGACATTTGGTGGGTAGACGTTCTGAGACTCTGCGACAGGATTAGATGGATAGTATTGTTGATCATGATGTTAGTCATGAACAAACATAGATTAAAAGTACACATTAACCTTTACTCATCTTGAAAGATACAATGAATTCAGAGAATTCATGATCCCAAGTCTCTGGTGATTAGGTCTTAATCATCTGACGTTACTTAGAGGTTGATGTGTGTTGCTGTTAATTATTCAGGGGCCTTACGTGAAATTCATCATCATTATTCAGTTTCTGCAAAAATTCTTTACAAGGAAGTCATTTCATATAGTAATTTTGATCAGATGATACAATTATATTCAAATATTTGCATGATATTCATTAATTATACATGCTTTGTCTCTAAATATGCTAAAGATATACAATTATCTATGGGATGTCTGCATATTCATGCATTTGCTTGAGATTGTCAATTATTTTGCAATTGTGCTGGCAAAATTTTCTGAAATTTAAAAGAAAATGAAAGAAATAATTCAAATTAAAGTTGAACCTTCAGCTATTGGACCACATATATATCAGATATAGTCATGAAGAGAAGAAAACCAAACCATATGTTCACCAGAACATTCCACAGCTAGATATAGTTGATGCTAACTTCAAAGGAATTGTATAAACACAACATATGCAAGTAGATATGCACTCTAATGGACACAGCAAGTCAGAACATAAATCCAGAATTCACACACTAATTACTCAAGATTTACTATGAACTGTAATCAAACAAGTCTTCTCATTCATTAAGTATGCCAGAACATATATGTATACAAAAAGCTTTGAAATGAGCCCTGAATATTTCAGTAGACGGATTTCAATTAAGTTTCCAATGTTTGAAAATAAGGCATCCTTGCACCTTTTATAGAATAAGGTGAGGGATCCGTTACAATTGATCTACGATCAAGATTTATCTATTGACATCTACGGTTTACATTTCATTGACTAAGTCAATCTTTTCACATGGCACAGGTTGCCAGCTGGCAACCATCTGGGGTACTTATTTTCATAAGTAACTGATGCTTATATTCCCTTTTATGATGCATCCTCATCATGCTCTTTGTCATCATCATCACTTTCACTGCTCTCACTTTCTTCATCATGATGATGATGGTCTTCTTTGATATGGACTTGCATAGTTGTCCTGATATTCTCATATGCTTGCATTATTTTCTCTAATTCCCCACCATCCTGGGTTCTTGCTTTGGTGATGGCATGCTTATGCACCTGATACTTGTTCCAGAGAGATTCCAACTTATTCTTCCTATTGTTGGCAGTTTCATTATATTCCTCCACCCTGACCTTTATTCTCATTACCTTATTCAGCACTTCTTCTGTCAGGTGGTTAATAGGGTCCTCAGCGACTAGCTGGAAATTACTATGCAGAGCCTTGATGACAAAATCCTCATCCTAATTTTCTATCTTTCCTTCTGCATCTCCTTCCAAAATTTCCAAAATTTTAGCCTCATGGGACATCATATAATGTAACTTCATGCTAATATTTCGCAGTTTACTGTTGCATCTTTTGAGTACATCACATTCAAATCTGACATCCTTATTCTAGATATCCATCAATAGGGCTGTGTTGTTATTCAGTACTTGATTCTTTATTAGGATCTGTGAATCAATCCTTTTCATTTCATTTAAAATGTTTAGGATATTTTCCAATTGAAATGATCTCCTGCCGACCTCCATCTGTAGTTTATCTACTTTTCTCCTGAAGGTAGTCAAAGAATTCCATCTCTTCAGAGAAGCGTTTGCCACCTCTTCAGCTCCATCGAGTGCAGATGTCATCCATTTCAACATTACTGTGGATTCATGCTTCATGAGGTTTAATTTATTAATCTCCTCCTGAGAAATAGCAGTCAATGGGACTGCATGATCAGTTGGTATATCATTAGGGTTAATCAACCCTCTTATATATACATGCAGCTGGGCAATGTGCTCCTTATGCTGCTTATTCTTTTCCTTTTCCCTTTTGACTTTCTAGATCAAAGAATCTATTATGTCTTTTCCTTCTAGACCCTCTTGGTCTTCATTAGCGAATCCCAAATCCACTGTGTTGATTTGGAATTCATCCAGGGTGATTTTACCTTTCTCTTTATCTACAGTAGGGACCGCTACCTGTGCTGTTCTCCTACCTGTTGTAGGATCTCTTCTTATTGCAGAAGTTAACCTTGCCTTCCTCTTAGGTTTTATTAATGTTTCTGAAAACAATGTGGACACATCAAATTCTTGTGCCTCTATACCTAGTTCTACACCAATTTCTTTTCCGAGCCATGAAGGAACTTGATCTTCTGGCTATTGGTCTCCATCACCATCATGATGATCACTTTGATCTCTAGTATCCACCATCATGTTCAATGGGGAGGGTGATCTCTTCATTTCTTCCTCATGATGCTCCTCATGAGGGTGATCTTTGGGTGCATCCTCCTATTGAGGAATTTCGTTCTCTAGAGGGTGATCCTGTTGATCATCTACATGTTTATCATGATCTTGATCCTTTGCTTCCTCCACGGGTATTTTATCTACTTTACTGATTTCCTCATCGCGAGGCATATTTGTTTCTATAGATATTGTTGTATCTACCCTGGGCTTGTCCACCTAGTCTGCAGCTGCAATTTGTTCTATAGGTGCAACAATCACTTTCTGTACCTTTAGGGTAGGATCATCTAATATTTCTGTCTTTTCCCTTTCCTTGTCTTGTACTTCAACTATCTTGGGCCCAATAGGTATTTCCCCTTGTTGTTGCTCACCCATATCCAAGGTATGGCTCTCTATTTCTGCCATCTTTACTTCCTCAATATTTTCTTCTTTGTCTTGAATACTTCCTCTATTTTCAGGACTTGCATCCTGCCTATAGGTGAGGTCAATTATTGCAGGACTCGTTACCTGCTTAATCAATGTATCCAGCCCTATCTCTTGAGCTATCTTTTCTGGGCTTTTCTCCTTTTTTGATTCCACTTGCTTTATCTCCTCCAACACTATTTGTACTGATGGAGTTCCATGAGGAGTTATCCTGGTACCAGCAACAAGGGTTTCCATTTTCTGTGAAGCTACATCCTTCACTACCTCATCATCGGATAAGTCGACTGTCTCTTCCAATGAAACAATACCACCTTGGAATATCCTAGAGGTTTCTCTTACCTGTTCTTCTACTTGTTTTGTCTTGAAATTCACAATGGTGGGGAGTGGAACATTATGCTACAGCTCCTTGTTGAATGCTTCTCCTCCTGCTCCCCTCAACATTATGGGAGTTTGTCTAATTTTTCCTCTGAGCAGTCCTCAGCTTCTTAGGTGTAGTGGTTACCACCTGAGGTGCTTTTCTTTTCCTTGTGAAGGAGAAAGGGCCCTCTTCTTCTTGAGATTCTTCTTCTATAGGAATATCCTTTTCTTTTTTCTTATGTGACGCTTGATCTTCCTCAGATGTACCAGCAGGATGTGCAGTTGGCCTCTGCACTTGCTTAGGCCTTTGTTTATCCTGAGGAGGCTATGATGATGATGCTGTTGCCTGGATTGCAGCTAATGCTTCTCCATATGCCGCCACTTCCTTAGCTGGTACATCCACTCTTTCCACTACAACCCATTTGGGTTCAGTATCCACCTTCTTACCTTTTGAGGACTTCTTGCCTTTTGCAGGAGGTGGTGCTTTTTCTCCTTTAGTCTTTCTCTTCTTAGTTAAAAATTCATCGTACTCATCCTCAACAATCTCCTGCCTTTTCTCTTTGTTGTCCACTATGATGACAACACCCCTTTTCTTTAGTACATCTATCTGCTCATCCACCCAAGCTTGGGTTAGTTGTAATATCCTGCCTGTGAATGGATCTAAGGAGATATCCTCCTGTATGGTGAGATCCGGTGCAGAGATAATATCATTGTATATCTTTTTCTCTTCATACTCATCAGCCATAATCCTCCCATCATCCTTCTTTAGTTGTGCAGGGAGGAAGATGCAATCAAAGGTCTTGATTTGATTTAGTGCCAACCTTTGATACCTTCTTCTTCAGGCTTCAGCTTCATCTTCACAATCTGCCCAGAAGTCTTCGAGGTTTCTTCGATGGATGGGTTTCCCCATGATCCTCTGCATCCTCCCATAAGGATCATATGACCTTAGTAATGGGAAAGGCTAGAAATCTATCATATCCAGACCAGTTATTGCCCTCTTTATACTCTCAGAATCTGGGCACATGTACCGACCCATTACAACTGGAAACAACATTGGTGGAAGTTTGTTACTTGCCTTATAGGCATTTAATATCGTGGAGATCTACCTTAGAAACTCCATTAAGATGACTGCATCTGTAGGATACCTTGGGAGCATGAGAGGCTCCCCCTCAAAACCTTCGATCCTGATATAGGAGAAAGTGGCAAATTGAATGAACTAGGCTCCATGCCTGTAGATAACTTCCTGAGCCTCCATGCTCAGTCTCTTGGTTCTGTCTTCTTCCATTATCCTCACCAGGTGCATAGAGAATGCATCATTTACCAGTTTGTAATCCTGGAGGTAGTTAACTCTTTGCAATTGGGGATGATGATCCCATATATGTACAACATTGATTGTCCCTGTAACCTTCCCATCTGTAACTAGTGCATCAAATGTACCCTTGTAGGCACATGAATATACTATATATGATGTCATGTAAAACAAACACTCTGAACCTCCTAGGCTCAGTACCTGCTCATCTAGAGCATCACTTATTATTTTGGCCCACATGGGCTTATTATCTGTGTATAGACACATCAGGATGACTGCATACATCCAGTCCCTGAAACTTCCAGCATCAGGCTGGCCTGTTACTCTGTTCAACAAGGCTATCATATATTGGTACTTGTCATCAAAATCATACTTATATAAATGTACCGAAAGCTTGGCTGCTATAGGATAGGGACTGTTCTTTGCCCTCCATTGATACATCTTCTTCCTAGTAGTTTTCTTGTTATTCTCATATTCTACCTCTAATTTTTTCAAATCTATATTGGCAACCTTCTTGCCCAATGATAAGCCAAACGTGGCAGCAATCCCCTTGATTGACAAATCTACATAGACTCTACCATGCTTCTCTACCCTCCTTGTCCGCGGGTTATAATTTATCTATTGACATCTACGGTTTACATTTCATTGACTAAGTCAATCTTTTCACATGGCACAGGTTGCCAACTGGCAACCATCTGGGGTACTTATTTTCATAAGTAACTGATGCTTATATTCCCTTTTATGATGCATCCTCATCATGCTCTTTGTCATCATCATCACTTTCACCGCTCTCGCTCTCTTCATCATCATGATGATGGTCTTCTTTGATATGGACCTGCATAGCTGTCCTGATATTCTCATATGCTTGCATTATTTTCTCTAATTCCCCACCATCCTAGGTTCTTACTTTGGTGATGGCATGCTTATACTCCTGATACTTGTTCCGAATAGATTCCAACTTATTCTTCCTGTTGTTGCCAATTTCATTATATTCCTCCACCCTGATCTTTATTCTCATTACCTTATTCAGCACTTCTTCTGTCAGGTGGTTAATAGGGTCCTCAGCGACTAGCTGGAAATTACTATGCAGAGCCTTGATGACAAAATCCTCATCCTGATTTTCTATCTTTCCTTCTACATCTCCTTCCAAAATTTCCAAAATTTCAACCTCAGGGGACATCATATCATGTAACTTCATGCTAATATTTTGTAGTTTATTGTTGCATCTTTTGAGTACATCACATTCAAATCTGACATCCTTATTCCAGATATCCATCAATAGGGCTGTGTTGTTATTTAGTACTTGATTCTTTATTAAGATCTGTGAATCAATCCTTTTCATTTCATTTAAAATGTTCAGGATCTTTTCCAATTGAAATGATCTCCTGCCGACCTCTATCTACAGTTTATCTACTTTTCTCCTAGAGGTAGTCAAAGAATTCCATCTCTTTAGAGAAGCCTTTTGGTGCAGGAGCACCCGTACATGATCAGGATATAGGATTACATGATCAGGATATAGGATAATTGTCCGCATGATGACAGGATAGTCTATTTTTAGTATGTTTGACTTCATCATGTAATAAGGTCCATTGGACCGATGCTATGTATTAGTTCAGCCTAGGAGTATGTGTAGGCAGTTAGAGATCGGGATAAGGTAGTCTGAGCTATCCTCTCTCCCAGCCGCTTGGAAGCTCCCAGCTGCTGGGAAGTGAGTTGGTAGTACTCGAAGGACTTTGTTATATATACCTTCGATCTGTTAGGGTTTAGCATATAGATTGATTATTGAGATTGATAGATGTATTGGTGTTGTGTTGAGTTGAGATTCAGGAGAGCAGTTCAGACATTGTGAAGCTGTATTCAGAACATTTGAATTTCAATTGAATAAGATCTCATCATTGCATTATCTGATTGTATCAGTTGTATCTGTTTTGATTTCCTTTCCATTTTGCAAGTTGATGGGTTCCTTCAACCCTTCCACCGGTTGATCCTGCGAATCGGTGGAATGGTCCTGTATCATAGCTTAGTTTGCATTTGTGTTTTCTGTTTATGCATTGCATTGTTCAAGAGATCAGTTAGGAGCATGCTGTGAATCAGCCTAGCATCCTCATGTGCTAGGTATAGAAAGATAAGCTGTTAGATTTTGGTTTGAAGGTGATCCGGCCCGGTCGTCATATTGTCTTTGTGTAATTGTGCGGTTCTGAGTGTTTACATGTAGTGGACGGATACACAGGAGTCTGCATGTGCGTTTCCAGTCGGATCGAGCCGCATCGTCATCTGCGAATGCATCGCCATCAGGATCGGGTCATGAAACTGTTGAAGTTTGCATGTTGCAAGTGCATCAGGATGTTGTATGTCAGATATATACTCAGTGTATATATCGCTGTCAGGATCATCTTCTATGAGTGCCCATCATCCGCATATCGCTAACAGATGCGGTAGTGAAAGTTTAGTTTTTTTGACTAAGTGTTGAAGAGTTCATCAGGATATTGTGTGACGTCATCGTCATCAGGATATGACGTCATCGTCATCAGGATATTGAGATATCACTCTATGCGAGTTTATCCTGTTGTCGCTAAGTGGTTAGGTATCGGTGTAGGCAGGAAGTTGTATTAACATCATCAGGAGGTTTCGAAAGAACCAGATGAATCATATCATGATGCTGTTGCTTGTGTCGTCGGCTATTGGAGCATCGAAGGCAAGGTGCTGAAAGTGATCGTCATCAGGATATTTGGAGCAACTGGATATTTGGATATCCTGCTGACGAAGGTGGTGTTGCATATCATGATGATGCCGCTAGTGTTTGGCGCCCGATGAACAGTGCAACAGGAGGATGTTTGCGCCCGTTGAATATCATGATGATGATGACAGGCCGCTAGGGATTTTTATCATGCTGTTTGTATATTTGGCTCTTCCTTCCTGTTAGTTAGCTCCCGCTGCGTTTCACTATGCATCATAGTGGTATCAGAGCAAAGGTTAGGATCTTCTGGAAAAGATAAGCAGGATGTCAGACGAAGAAGGAACATCTGAGGTTCCAGCAAGGATGACCAACGCTGAGTTGGCAGTTCTGGTGAAGAAACAGATTGCAGAAAGCAAGGCCGTGAAGGCTCAGAATCAGGAGTTGAAAGATGAGTTAGCAAAGTTGAGGAGCAGAGTAGGTTCTGGTAGAGAAGAAGATAGGGAAGAAGAAGAGATCCCTAATTGGAGCGAGGAGGTCGTTCCTGCAGACCAGAGACCACTGTTGAACGCCCTCAAGGCCATGGAGAGGAGAACCATGGATGTGAAACTGGATTTGCCAGTGTTTACAGGTAAGATGGACCCTGATTCAGTGATGGAGTGGATAGACTGTTTGAACAATTTCTTTGTAACAGAGGAGATACCAGAACAATAGAGAGTGAAGATAGCACAGTCAAAGATGAAAGAAGCTGCCTTGACATGGTGGAACTTTGTTCAAGATGATAGAGTACAGGAAGGAAAACGTAGAGTTGCCACATGGAAGAAGATGATGGCATTAGTAAGGGAAGCGTATATTCCATTGGATTACAGTATCCAGTTACACAAGAGGAAGCAAAACCTAAAGCAGAAGGAGCTAGATGTCAGCTCATATACAGAAGAATTTATGAAACTCTGTATGAAGACAAAGGTGAAAGAAAGTGAAGAAGAGAAGGTAGCCAGATACCTTAATGGATTGAGGTTTAATATTCAGGAAGATCTAAGTCTGCATAACCCAGATACAGTGCAGAAAAGCTTTCAGTTGGCATTGAAAGTGGAAGAAAAGTTGAAGAGAAAACAAGAACAAAACAACAGAGGAAGAGGAAGACAACAAAGAGGTGGAAGAGGTCCTTTTAGAGGCAGAGGACATGGACAGGGATATCAAGGAGAATCCAGTCATGACAATAGTAAGGGCAACAATAGTCAGAATCAGAGAGAGAATTACAGCCAGCAAGGAAACTTCAGGGGTAGAAGACCTTTCAGAGGAAGATCCCAGGGCAGAGGATCCATCAGATGCTATAACTGTAACAAAGAAGGCCATATAGCCAGCAGATGTCCAGACAAGGCCACAAGTTCAGCAGGAGAAAGGAGGACAAATCTGGTCAAAGAACCTGATAATCAAAGTAGGACAAGCTCTAATGATTTTCAGAGTGTGAATGCTCCTGATAACTATGGATACCCAGAAAGTGGAGAGTCTCTGATGATGAGAAGAACAGTGACTACCATTAAGGTACCTGACAAAGAAGCCCCTCAGCGAAAGTCTCTTTTCAGAACCATTTGCAAAGCAGGAGGTAAGGCATGTAAGGTTTTGATTGATTCTGGTTCTACTGAAAACTTTGTGTCTGAAGAAATGGTGATAAAGCTTAAGCTTAGGAGATTGCCTCACCCATCCCCGTATAAAGTATCATGGCTTACCAAAGGACAGCAGACAACTGTGAAGAGCAGGCTTGGGTAGAATTTCAGATTGGTGGATATAAGGATAAGTTGTTGTTTGATATTACCAAGATGGATGCTTGCAACCTTTTATTTGGTAGACCATGGCAGTATGATTTGAAGGCACAGCATGATGGTGTTAGAAACACCTATAGAATCACTAAAGATGGTAAGGTGACAGAGTTATTCCCATTGAAGGAGAAAGAGGAGAAGTCTAAAGGAAAAGAGGTGAAGGTCATGCTGATGGAAGGCAAACAGTTCATGAAAGAAGTAGCAGCAGAAGGTGCAGTTGCATATGCCCTAATCCCATGTATGAGTGTGAAGAAAGAACAGCAGCAAGGAGTCAAGAAAGAGAAGAAGCCAAGGTTGATAGACCCAGCTGTCCAAGAGCTATTGGATAAGTACAAAGGTGTCATCTCAGAGGGAATGCCCAGATCCCTACCACCTGTCAGAGATATCAGTCATTGCATAGACTTAATTCCAGGGTCAACACTTCCAAACAAAGCAGCCTATAAGCTTACTCCAGAACAGAATGCAGAAGTAGCCAGACAGATTGAAGAATTGATGGATTCAGGTTTGATTGGGAAGAGTTTGAGTCCATGTGCAGTACCAGCTGTACTAGCACCAAAGAAGGAAGGCACTTGGAGGCTTTGCACAGATTCCAGAGCCATCAACAAGATCACAATCAGGTATAGGTTTCCAATCCCTAGAATAGAGGATTTACTTGATTGTTTGGGAAGTGCTAAGTACTTTACAAAAATAGATTTGAAGAGTGGATACCATCAGATCAGGATTAGGCCAGGTGATGAGTGGAAGACAGCATTCAAAACAAATGAAGGGTTATATGAATGGAAGGTTATGCCTTTTGGTTTATCTAATGCACCTAGTACTTTCATGAGGTTGATGAATGAAGTTCTGAAAGAATTCATTGGTAAATTTGTCATAGTATATTTAGATGACATTCTGATTTTCAGTAACACCAAAGAAGAACATCTCCGACATATAGATTTGGTTCTTAAGAGGTTACATGAAGAGCAGCTGATGATAAACTTAGACAAGTGCTTGTTCATGAAAAAGGAGATCACGTATTTGGGTTTTGTCATTTCACAAGGAAAGCTACAGATGGATAAGGAGAAGGTGAGTGCCATATTGAATTGGCCAACTCCACAGACTATGAATGATGTCAGAAGTTTCCATGGGTTAGCAACCTTCTACAGAAAGTTTATAAGAGGGTTCAGTCATATTTGTGCACCCATGCTGGATACCATCAAAGGAGGATAGAAGTGCAGGTTTGTTTGGACTCAAGGAGCAGATGATGCTTTTGAAACATTGAAGAAGAAGGTGGCACAGCAGCCAGTCCTTGCACTTCCAGATTTTAACAAAATCTTTCAGGTAGAGTGTGATGCCAGTCACATGGCCATTGGAGCAGTACTCAGCCAAGAAGGTAGACCAATTGCATTTTTCAGTGAGAAGCTCAATGATGCTAAGAAAAGATATTCATCATATGATCTGGAAATGTATGCTTTAGTTCAGTCCCTCAAGAAATGGAGGCATTACCTGATGCCCAAGGAATTCATAGTATTCACAGATAACCAGGCTCTGAGTTTCATAAACAGCCAGGAAAAGCTGAACCACAGACATATGAAATGGGTAGAAACCTTACAGGCTTTCACTATTACATTGAAGCATAAGAAAGGGGTCAGGAACAAAGTTGCAGATGCTTTGAGCAGGAGAGTTCTCACAGTCAATTAGATTCAGTTAGAGAGTGTTGGTATTGATTCACTCAAGACCATGTATGAGTCTGATGAAGATTTTGGAGAAATATATCAGGTATGTACTTCTTTTGGGGAGAAATACCATGCTGAGTTCTCTAAATTTCTGATCCAGGATGGATTGTTGTTCAAGGGTGGACAGTTGTGTATCCCAAGGTGTTCTATGAGATTAAATATAATCAAGGAGAAACATTGTGGAGCTATGGCAGGTCATTTTGGTCTAGACAAGACTCTTGATCTGGTCAGAAGGCATTACTTTTGGCCTAAGCTGCAATCAGATGTCAGAAAATTTGTGGAGACATGTGTGATTTGTCAGAAAGCTAAAGGCAGGTCAACCAATGCAGGTTTATATCAGCCCTTACCCATTCCTTCCAGACCATGGGAAAGCATCAGTATGGATTTTGTCTTGGGTTTACCAAGGACAAGGAGAGGATTTGACAGTGTTTTTGTTGTAGTGGATAGATTCAGTAAAATGGCACATTTCTTGCCATGCAAAACCACTGCTGATGCTTCATACATTGCAGATTTATTCTTCAGGGAAATTGTCAGAATTCATGGATTGCCTTTGAGCATAGTTTCAGACAGGGATGTGAAGTTTATTGGTCACTTCTGGAGAACCCTTTGGAGGAAACTGGGAACCAATTTGTCTTTTTCCTCTGCATATCATCATCAAACGGATGGACAGACTGAAGTAGTGAACCGTTCTTTGGGGAATCTGCTTAGATGCTTGACAAAACAGCATGGAGAGAAATGGGACAATATTCTGTCTCAAGCTGAGTTTTCATATAATGATACTGTCAATAGGAGCACAGGGAAATCACCTTTTCAGGTAGTTTATGGAATGCATCCCAGAGGAATTTTGGAGTTGAGAGATCTACCTACAGCAGATCCTGTTAGTGCAGAAGGAGAAGCTTTTGCTGAAGCCATCAAAGAGGTACATGATCAGGTCAAGACCCAACTCCAGCAAACCACTTTGAAATATAAGGAATATGCTGATAAGAAGAAGAAGGATGTTCAATTTAATGTTGGAGATTTGGTTTGGGTTCACTTGAAGAAAGACAGGCTTCCTAAGGGAAAGTATACTAAGCTCATGCAAAAGAAAGTTGGACCATGTCAGATTTTGCTCAAGCATGGACAGAATGCTTATGAGATCCAACTCCCACCTGATCTTGGTTTGTCTCCTATCTTCAATGTATGTGATTTAACTCCATACAAGGCTAATCCAGATGCAGATCAGGATATCCTACAGGATACAGTTGCAGAAGACATTCCCCAACATGATCCTCCACAGTTACAGCAGGTTTTGGACACCAGAGTGGTCAAACAGACCAGGAACAAAAAGTACTTGGAGTACCTCGTCTCTTGGAAGGGACAGCCGAATTCTGAAGCAGTATGGATGACTGCAGATCAGATACAGAAACATGGTGCCGACCTTGATACTCTCATCTCAAGTGGAGCAGAAGGAGCTTGATGTCATGTAAAAAGAACACTCTGAACCTCCTAGAGCATCACTTATTATTTTTGCCCACATAGGCTTATTATTTGTGTATAGACACATCAGGATGACTGCATACATCCAGTCCCTAAAACTTCCAACATCAGGCTGGCCTATTACTCTGTTCAACAAGGCTATCATATATTGGTACTCGTTATCAAAATCATACTTATATAAATGTACCGGAAGCTTGGCTGTTGCAGGCTAGGGACTGTTCTTTGCCCTCCATTGATACATCTTCTTCCTGGCAGTTTTCCTGTTATTCTCATATTCTACCTCTGATTTTTTCAAATCTATATTGGCAACCTTCTTGCCCAATGATAAGCTGAATGTGGCAGAAATCCCCTTGATTGACAGATCTGCATAGACTCTTCCATGCTTCTCTACCCTCCTTGTCCGTGGGTTATAATTTCTTACACACTCTACCACAAGCTCAGGGGTTTCCATGGAGTATGGAAAACCAGCTACATTCCACATTTCTGATGTAAAGACTACATCCAGTAGGGTGCTGGTAATCTTCTCATCATTCATCTTGATTGACCAGGAAGCCAGATCCGTATTCCCCTGGTGTGTATCTGTAATGGCTCCATATTTGAACTGAACACCTCCAGGGTGGGCGAACATTGGCTTTAGGAATTTTGCCTCTGACTTGGCTAATCGTTTGTCTGCCATGGACGCCTGCAATTAACATAACCTGGTCTTACAATTGATACATATACCAGCATCCATATACATTACATATTCATTATTCATCATGCATACTACTATTCTTTCTATATTTTATTTATCCTAACATGCCCAACTGTGAAACTTCAAACCATAGGACCCCATGATACCTGGATATGTAGAATAGGATAACTAGAGGGTTTCAATTACTTACCTGATGCACTTATCCTCTTAATTATGATGATGGTTGTCTGAAATGAATTCAATTACCAGCAATGCTCCCGTATCCCGCTCTGGTTCAAGCTATAATCGTCCATAGGTGGCCTTATGAGGATTCATAAGCTCTGCTCTGTAAAAACTTGTTCTATCGCATGGTAAGTTCAAAATGGGCCTGTAAATCATCTTTAACCTCTTCACTAAGGTAGATTAGGCCAAATTAAATGCAACAACTAATTTTCCTGTATGAAACTGTCAGATTTCACCATGTGTATGTATCAGGTTCGTAATCAGCGGGAACCACCTACCATATCTACGTGCATTTAATGTTATGGTGGCAAGGCGTGGGGTGATCTCTAAATATTGGGTGATATTCTAAATATCAGGTGATATTGGGAATATGACCCGCTTGGTATAACATGTTTATCTAGCTTAGGTGAAAAGACCGATGTCGAAACATCAGGTTATGTTGGGAATATCGGGTGATATTCACGATGTAAGGGGATGTTCGGAATGTCTGGTGATGTTTATAATATCACCCCCTTCAGACTAAAATGACCTTCTGTCGAAATATCAGGATGACGTCAGCAGGATATTGACTTGGTTCATCTTTGTGGCTTTATGATGTCATCGTCATGTTATGCAAGAAGGGTCTGTTCAGAAATATACCTCCTCGAGGTAAAAGAATGGTGATGTCATCATCATTTTTACTTGTTCAATTATCAGGTTTGGATGACGTCAGCAAGATATTGGTTCGAGGTGATATTTTGCAACAGGCTGATATCCAAATATTGGGACGATATTCAAATATCAGGGTGATGTTCAGGATATGACCCTCGCAAAATATAAGATGTTATTTGACGGGCAGATATCATTATCACCTAAAGTTGACGTCCGAATGTTCGGAGCAAGTGATTTTATCAGGGTGATCTTTTGTAAGATGACTGATGTTGAGAAATATGATCCTCCCCTTGGAGTATCAGGTTTGACCAGATCTTTGACTCATTATAACTTTTGTTCCATAAGGAATATCTAGGTAATCCAAAAGGTAAACCTGCATGGAATTTTGTACTTTATCCACCCATGAGGTTATTGACGTGAAATGCTAACTTTGAAAAAATTGACCTCATCATGATGACTTACCCAATCCCCATTATGTAGGATCACCTGTATTGACTTACTTTTACCAGACCGCTAGCAAGCAGAAAACACAAGCAAAGCCAAAAGGTTGGGTCCCTATTTTTTCAAGTCAAAATGGGGCATGTTGTGTAACCACACAACAATTATCTTCACTGATTGGCGGTTGGAATATCAGTTGGAATATGCCAGCTATGACGATATTTATGGTCGGGATTGGAAATTGACCAAATATTTACAGAATATTTGCAGCTGTACTGCAAATATGAGGTGATTTCTGGTCTGGCAACACATTTGCAGGTTGATATCAGGTTTCTAAGCCAGGTACCTCAAAGCTTTGACAAATTTACGTGCAATAAGACCGATCTCTACAAATACACGATGGTCTACTGTAAAGATTGCAATATTTATGACTTATTTCAACAACTTCACATAGGATTAGTGTAAATCACCTCAAAATAACAAATATTTGTGCCTAGCTAGGGAATTTAGCAATGTCCAAGTGTTACCTCACAAATTTATCATCACCTGAACTACTGATGATGATTCTGGCCCTCCTTCTAGCGCTAATTTATGTTGATCATGATGTTAGTCATAAACAAACATAGAATAAAAGTACACATTAACCTTTACTCATCTTGAAAGATACAATGAATTTAGAGAATTCATGATCCCAAGTCTCCGGTGATTATGTCTTAATTGTTTGACATTACTCAGAGGTTGATGTGTGTTGCTGTTAATCATTCAGGGGCCTTACGTGAAATTCATCATCATTATTCAGTTTCTGCAAAATTCTTTACGAGGAAGTCATTTCATATAGTAATTTTGATCAGATGATACAATTATATTCAAATATTTGCATGATATTCATCAATTATACATGCTTTGTCTCTAAATATGCTAAAGATATACAATTATCTATGGGATGTTTGCATATTCATGCATTTGCTTGAGATTGTCAATTATTTTGCAATTGTGCTGGCAAAATTTTCTAAAATTTAAAAGAAAATGAAAGAAATACTTCAAATTAAAGTTGAACCTTCAGCTATTGGACCACATATACATCAGATACAGTCATAAAGAGAAGGAAACCAAACCATATGTTCACCAGGACATTCCATAGCTAGATACAGTTGATGCTAACTTCAAAGGAATTGTATAAACACAACATATGCAAGTAGATATGCACTCCAATGGATGCAGCAAGTCACACCATATATCTAGAATTCACACACTAATTACTCAAGATTTACTATGAATTGTAATCAAACGAGTCTTCTCATTCATTAAGTATGTCAGAACATATATGTATACATAAAGCTTTGAAATGAGCCCTAAATATTTCAGCAGATGGATTTCAATTAAGTTTCCAATGTTTGAAAATAAGGTATCCCTGCACCTTTTATAGAATAAGGTGAGGGATCCGTTACAATTGATCTATGATTAGGATTTATCTATTGACATCTACGGTTTACATTTCATTGACTAAGTGAATCTTTTCACATGGCACAGGTTGCCAACTGGCAACCATCTGGGGTACTTATTTTCATAAGTAACTGATGCTTATATTCCCTTTTATGATGCATCCTCATCATGCTCTTTGTCATCATCATCACTTTCACCGCTCTCGCTCTCTTCATCATCATGATGATGGTCTTCTTTGATATGGACCTGCATAGCTGTCCTGATATTCTCATATGCTTGCATTATTTTCTCTAATTCCCCACCATCCTAGGTTCTTACTTTGGTGATGGCATGCTTATACTCCTGATACTTGTTCCGAATAGATTCCAACTTATTCTTCCTGTTGTTGCCAATTTCATTATATTCCTCCACCCTGACCTTTATTCTCATTACCTTATTCAGCACTTCTTCTGTCAGGTGGTTAATAGGGTCCTCAGCGACTAGCTGGAAATTACTATGCAGAGCCTTGATGACAAAATCCTCATCCTAATTTTCTATCTTTCCTTCTACATCTCCTTCCAAAATTTCCAAAATTTCAACCTCAGGGGACATCATATCATGTAACTTCATGCTAATATTTTGTAGTTTATTGTTGCATCTTTTGAGTACATCACATTCAAATCTGACATCCTTATTCCAGATATCCATCAATAGGGCTGTGTTGTTATTTAGTACTTGATTCTTTATTAAGATCTGTGAATCAATCCTTTTCATTTCATTTAAAATGTTCAGGATCTTTTCCAATTGAAATGATCTCCTGCCGACCTCTATCTACAGTTTATCTACTTTTCTCCTAGAGGTAGTCAAAGAATTCCATCTCTTTAGAGAAGCCTTTTGGTGCAGGAGCACCCGTACATGATCAGGATATAGGATTACATGATCAGGATATAGGATAATTGTCCGCATGATGACAGGATAGTCTATTTTTAGTATGTTTGACTTCATCATGTAATAAGGTCCATTGGACCGATGCTATGTATTAGTTCAGCCTAGGAGTATGTGTAGGCAGTTAGAGATCGGGATAAGGTAGTCTGAGCTGTCCTCTCTCCCAGCCGCTTGGAAGCTCCCAGCCGCTGGGAAGTGAGTTGGTAGTACTCGAAGGACTTTGTTATATATACCTTCGATCTGTTAGGGTTTAGCATATAGATTGATTATTGAGATTGATAGATGTATTGGTGTTGTGTTGAGTTGAGATTCAGGAGAGCAGTTCAGACATTGTGAAGCTGTATTCAGAACATTTGAATTTCAATTGAATAAGATCTCATCATTGCATTATCTGATTGTATCAGTTGTATCTGTTTTGATTTCCTTTCCATTTTGCAAGTTGATGGGTTCCTTCAACCCTTCCACCGGTTGATCCTGCGAATCGGTGGAATGGTCCTGTATCATAGCTTAGTTTGCATTTGTGTTTTCTGTTTATGCATTGCATTGTTCAAGAGATCAGTTAGGAGCATGCTGTGAATCAGCCTAGCATCCTCATGTGCTAGGTATAGAAAGATAAGCTGTTAGATTTTGGTTTGAAGGTGATTCGGCCCGGTCGTCATATTGTCTTTGTGTAATTGTGCGGTTCTGAGTGTTTACATGCAGTGGACGGATACACAGGAGTCTGCATGTGTGTTTCCAGTCGGATCGAGCTGCATCGTCATCTGCGAATGCATCGCCATCAGGATCGGGTCATGAAACTGTTGAAGTTTGCATGTTGCAAGTGCATCAGGATGTTGTATGTCAGATATATACTCAGTGTATATATCGCTGTCAGGATCATCTTCTATGAGTGCCCATCATCCGCATATCGCTAACAGATGCGGTAGTGAAAGTTTAGTTTTTTTGACTAAGTGTTGAAGAGTTCATCAGGATATTGTGTGACGTCATCGTCATCAGGATATGACGTCATCGTCATCAGGATATTGAGATATCACTCTATGCGAGTTTATCCTGTTGTCGCTAAGTGGTTAGGTATCGGCGTAGGCAGGAAGTTGTATTAACATCATCAGGAGGTTTCGAAAGAACCGGATGAATCATATCATGATGCTGTTGCTTGTGTCGTCGGCTATTGGAGCATCGAAGGCAAGGTGCTGAAAGTGATCGTCATCAGGATATTTGGAGCAACCGGATATTTGGATATCCTGCTGACGAAGGTGGTGTCGTATATCATGATGATGCCGCTAGTGTTTGGCACCCGATGAACAGTGCAACAGGAGGATGTTTGCGCCCGTTGAATATCATGATGATGATGACAGGCCGATAGGGATTTTTATCATGCTGTTTGTATATTTGGCTCTTCCTTCCTGTTAGTTAGCTCCCGCTGCGTTTCACTATGCATCATAGTGGTATCAGAGCAAAGGTTAGGATCTTCTGGAAAAGATAAGCAGGATGTCAGACGAAGAAGGAACATCTGAGGTTCCAGCAAGGATGACCAACGCTGAGTTGGCAGTTCTGGTGAAGAAACAGATTGCAGAAAGCAAGGCCGTGAAGGCTCAGAATCAGGAGTTGAAAGATGAGTTAGCAAAGTTGAGGAGCAGAGTAGGTTCTGGTAGAGAAGAAGATAGGGAAGAAGAAGAGATCCCTAATTGGAGCGAGGAGGTCGTTCCTGCAGACCAGAGACCACTGTTGAACGCCCTCAAGGCCATGGAGAGGAGAACCATGGATGTGAAACTGGATTTGCCAGTGTTTACAGGTAAGATGGACCCTGATTCAGTGATGGAGTGGATAGACTGTTTGAACAATTTCTTTGTAACAGAGGAGATACCAGAACAACAGAGAGTGAAGATAGCACAGTCAAAGATGAAAGAAGCTGCCTTGACATGGTGGAACTTTGTTCAAGATGATAGAGTACAGGAAGGAAAACGTAGAGTTGCCACATGGAAGAAGATGATGGCATTAGTAAAGGAAGCGTATATTCCATTAGATTACAGTATCCAGTTACACAAGAGGAAGCAAAACCTGAAGCAGAAGGAGCTAGATGTCAGCTCATCATGATGATGCCGCTAGTGTTTGGCGCCCGATGAACAATGCAACAGGAGGATGTTTGCGCCCGTTGAATATCATGATGATGGTAACAGGCGACCGGCGGAGGAGGTGAACAGTAGTCGGCAGGAGGATAAGTGTGATCATCCGAAATATGATGATGCTGTTGGTGTTTTTAGGAAACATGATGATGATGCTGAGCCGATAGGGATTTTTATCATGTTGTTTGTATATTTGGCTCTTCCTTCCTGTTAGTTAGCTCCCGCTGCGTTTCACTCTGCATCACCTTTGCCACCTCTTCAGCTCCATCGAGCGCAGATGTCATCTATTTCAACATTACTGTGGATTCATGCTTCATGAAGTTTAATTTATTAATCTCCTCCTGAGAAATAGCAGTCAATGGGACTGCATGATCAGTTGGTATATCATCAGGTTTAATCAACCCTCTTATATATACATGTAGCTAGGCAATGTGTTCCTTATGCTACTTATTCTTTTCCTTTTCCCTTTTGACTTTCTAGATCAAAGAATCTATTATGTCTTTTCCTTCCTGACCCTCTTGGTCTTCATTAGCAAATCCCAAATCCACTGTGTTGATCTGGAATTCATCCAGGGTGATTTTACCTTTCTCTTTATCTACAGTAGGGACCGCTACCTGTGTTGTTCTCCTACCTGTTGTAGGATCTCTTCTTATTGCAGAAGTTAACCTTGCCTTCCTCTTAGGTTTTATTAATGTTTCTGAAAACAATGTGGACACATCAAATTCTTGTGCCTCTATACCTGGTTCTACACCAATTTCTTTTCTGAGCCACGAAGGAACTTGATCTTCTGGCTGTTGGTCTCCATCACCATCATGATGATCACTTTAATCTCCAGTATCCACCATCATGTTTGATGGGGAGGATAATCTCTTCATTTCTTCCTCATGATGCTCCTCATGAGGGTGATCTTTGGGTGCATCCTCCTATTGAGGAATTTCCTTCTCTAGAGGGTGATCCTATTGATCATCTACATGTTTATCATGATCTTGATCCTTTGCTTCCTCCACGGGTATTTTATCTACTTTACTGATTTCCTCATCCTGAGGCATATTTGTTTTCGTAGATATTGCTGTATCTACCCTGGGCTTGTCCACCTAGTCCGCAACTACAATTTGTTCTACAGGTGCAACAATCACTTCCTGTACCTTTAGGGTAGGATCATCTGATATTTTTATCTTTTCCCTTTCCTTGTCTTGTACTTCAACTATCTTGGGCCCAATAGGTATTTCCCCTTACTGTTGCTCACCCATATCCAAAGTATGGCTCTCTATTTCTGCCATCTTTACTTCCTCAATATTTTCTTCTTTGTCTTGAATACTTCCTCTATTTTTAGGACTTGCATCCTACCTATAGGTGAGGTCAATTATTGTAGGACTCGTTACCTACTTAATCAATGTATCCATCCCTATCTCTTGAGCTATCTTTTCTGGGCTTTTCTCCTTTTTTGATTCCACTTGCTTTATCTCCTCCAACACTATTTGTACTGATGGAGTTCCATGAGGAGTTATCCTAGTGCCAGCAGCAAGGGTTTCCATTTTCTGTGAAGCTACATCCTTCACTACCTCATCATCGGATAAGTCGACTGTCTCTTCCAATGAAACAATACCACCTTGGAATATCCTAGAGGTTTCTCTTACCTGTTCTTCTGCTTGTTCTGTCTTAAACTTCACAATGGTGGGGAGTGGAACATTATGCTACAGCTCCTTGTTGAATGCTTCTCCACCTGCTCCCCTCAACATTATGGGAGTTTGTCTAATTTCTCCTCTCATAGTAGTCCTCAGCTTCTTAGGTATAGTGGTTACCACCTGAGGCACTTTTCTTTTCCTTGTGAAGGACAAAGGGCCCTCTTCTTCTTTAGATTCTTCTTCTATAGGAATATCCTCCCATCATCCTTCTTCAGTTGTGCTGGGAGGGAGATGTAATCAAATGTCTTGATTTGATTCAATGTCAACCTTTGATACCTTCTTCTTCAGGCTTCAGCTTCATTTTCACAATCTGCCCAGAAGTCTTCAAGGTTTCTTCGATGGATGGGTTTCCCCATGATCCTCTGCATCCTCCCATAAGGATCATATGACCTCACTAATGGGAAAGGTTGGAAATTCATCATATCCAGACCAGTTATTTCCCTCTTTATACTCTCAGAATCTAGGCACATGTACCAACCCATTACAACTGGAAACAACACTAGTGGAAGTTTGTTACTTGCCTTATAGGCATTCAATATTGTGGAGATCTACCTTAGAAACTCCATTAAGATGACTGCATCTATAGGATACCTTGGGAGCATGAGAGGCTCCCCCTCAAAACCTTCGATCCTAATATAGGAGAAAGTGGCAAATTGAATGAACTAGGCTCCATGCCTATAGATAACTTCCTGAGCCTCCATGCTCAGTCTCTTGGTTCTGTCTTCTTCCATTGTCCTCACCAGGTGCATAGAGAATGCATCATTTACTAGTTTGTAATCCTGGAGGTAGTTAACTCTTTACAATTGGGGATGATGATCCCATATATGTATAGCATTGATTGTGCCTGTAACCTTCCCATCTGTAACCAATGCATCAAATGTACCCTTGTAGGCACATGAATATACTATATTTGATGTCATGTAAAAAGAACACTCTGAACCTCCTAGAGCATCACTTATTATTTTTGCCCACATAGGCTTATTATTTGTGTATAGACACATCAGGATGACTGCATACATCCAGTCCCTAAAACTTCCAACATCAGGCTGGCCTATTACTCTGTTCAACAAGGCTATCATATATTGGTACTCGTCATCAAAATCATACTTATATAAATGTACCGGAAGCTTGGCTGCTGCAGGCTAGGGACTGTTCTTTGCCCTCCATTGATACATCTTCTTCCTGGCAGTTTTCCTGTTATTCTCATATTCTACCTCTGATTTTTTCAAATCTATATTGGCAACCTTCTTGCCCAATGATAAGCTGAACGTGGCAGAAATCCCCTTGATTGACAGATCTGCATAGACTCTACCATGCTTCTCTACCCTCCTTGTCCGTGGGTTATAATTTCTTGCACACTCTACCACCAGCTCAGGGGTTTCCATGGAGTATGGAAAACTAGCTACATTCCACATTTCTGATGTAAAGACTACATCCAGTAGGGTGCTGGTAATCTTCTCATCATTCATCTTGATTGACCAGGAAGCGAGATCCGTATTCCCCTGGTGTGTATCTGTAATGGCTCCATATTTGAACTGAACACCTCCAGGGTGGGCGAACATTGGCTTTAGGAATTTTGCCTCTGACTTGGCTAATCGTTTGTCTGCCATGGACGCCTGCAATTAACATAACCTGGTCTTACAATTGATACATATACCAGCATCCATATACATTACATATTCATTATTCATCATGCATACTACTATTCTTTCTATATTTTATTTATCCTAACATGCCCAACTGTGAAACTTCAAACCATAGGACCCCATGATACCTGGATATGCAGAATAGGATAACTAGAGGGTTTCAATTACTTACCTGATGCACTTATCCTCTTAATTATGATGATGGTTGTCTGAAATGAATTCAATTACCAGCAATGCTCCCGTATCCCGCTCTGGTTCAAGCTATAATCGTCCATAGGTGGCCTTATGAGGATTCATAAGCTCTGCTCTGTAAAAACTTGTTCTATCGCATGGTAAGTTCAAAATGGGCCTGTAAATCATCTTTAACCTCTTCACTAAGGTAGATTAGGCCAAATTAAATGCAACAGCTAATTTTCCTGTATGAAACTGTCAGATTTCACCATGTGTATGTATCAGGTTCGTAATCAGCGGGAACCACCTACCATATCTACATGCATTTAATGTTATGGTGGCAAGGCGCGGGGTGATCTCTAAATATTGGGTGATATTCTAAATATCAGGTGATATTGGGAATATGACCCGCTTGGTATAACATGTTTATCTAGCTTAGGTGAAAAGACCGATGTCGAAACATCAGGTTATGTTGGGAATATCGGGTGATATTCACGATGTAAGGGGATGTTCGGAATGTCTGGTGATGTTTATAATATCACCCCCTTCAGACTAAAATGACCTTCCGTCGAAATATCAGGATGACATCAGCAGGATATTGACTTGGTTCATCTTTGTGGCTTTATGATGTCATCGTCATGTTATGCAAGAAGGGTCTGTTCAGAAATATACCTCCTCGAGGTAAAAGAATGGTGATGTCATCATCATTTTTACTTGTTCAATTATCAGGTTTGGATGACGTCAGCAAGATATTGGTTCGAGGTGATATTTTGCAACAGGCTGATATCCAAATATTGGGACGATATTCAAATATCAGGGTGATGTTCAGGATATGACCCTCGCAAAATATAAGATGTTATTTGACGGGCAGATATCGTTATCACCTAAAGTTGACGTCTGAATGTTCGGAGCAAGTGATTTTATCAGGGTGATCTTTTGTAAGATGACTGATGTTGAGAAATATGATCCTCCTCTTGGAGTATCAGGTTTGACCAGATCTTTGACTCATTATAACTTTTGTTCCATAAGGAATATCTAGGTAATCCAAAAGGTAAACCTGCATGGAATTTTGTACTTTATCCACCCATGAGGTTATTGACGTGAAATGCTAACTTTGAAAAAATTGACCTCATCATGATGACTTACCCAATCCCCATTATGTAGGATCACCTGTATTGACTTACTTTTACCAGACCGCTAGCAAGCAGAAAACACAAGCAAAGCCAAAAGGTTGGGTCCCTATTTTTTCAAGTCAAAATGGGGCATGTTGTGTAACCACACAACAATTATCTTCACTGATTGGCGGCTTCCTGTGCCCAGACAGGTGATCCAGAGGATTATCTATAGGATGGGGCATTGTACTATCTGGGATGTTTACACATGACATCCAGTATGCATGGGGCCTGTGTGTGCTTGGGCAGCTGTATCGAGATATGCACAACTGTGTATACAGGAGAGGCCAAAGTCTCTTAGTAGGGGTGACTCTACTACAGGTGTGGGCATGGGAGCATATCCCAGTGATCAGACCTATTACACAGCACCACTATGAGAGGGGGGAGCCCTATGCATTTTTGTATGAGGGAGTTGTTACACATAGGCAGTTTGGATTTGTTAGCCACTAGAGGTGACAGATTGATGAGATGGACCTATTTATTTGGAGGCCATGGTTACTATGTGAGAAGTGGGAGGACAAGCATGAGTAGTTGATGTACTGCTAATAGGCTTGATACTTATTCAGGAGACGAACATATACTATTGAGAGATACCTACCAGAGTGGGTACTCAGACAGTTTGGACTGCGATAGAGTTTGCCAGTTGGGAAGCTACCCACACGAGGACACAGAGGGAGATGGGGGACTAGGATGCTGAGATTCCAGTGGCCATAGCCTTGGTAGAGGTATGAGGACTCATCCCAGTTAGATGGGACTAGGATTCAGGGCTAGCATACCTAGGTACTTTACCTAAGTATGACAGGTACTAGTAGACACATAGGCTAGTGAGACTAACTACACTAGGTGTGGCAGGGGCAGTGGGAGAGGTACTAGTCCCAGGTGTGCAGGCTAGGATGAGATGACAGGCCAGAGAGGCGAGACAACAGGTAGGTGGGGAGGTTGGAGGCCAGCAGGTAGATGTAGAAATGGCCAAGGAGGTAGATCTGGTCATAGAGACTGATTTACAGTGGGCAGAGAGACTATTACAGGAGGAGATGGCATGGAGGACACGTCTAGAGCTCTAGATAGTGAGGGTGAGGAGAGATAGGGATGCAGCGAGGGCAGAGGTGAGACATGTTGAGGCCCTGGCATAGGTTCATGCATAGACAGTTACAGTGGTACAGGTAGCGTTGGTTGTGACATAGGCTTCACTAACAAAGGCACAGACATCCCTAGCAGAGGCATGGGTAGCACTGGCAGAGGCACAGATCGTGCTAGTGGAGACAACAGATGATGGGTAGCTTGCCCAGATAACATTGGAGAGGGATGCAGTAGTACAGCTATGGTTGACAACAGAGGCCACACTACAGAGAGTGAGGTAGGAGAGAGATGAGGCACGCTATGCATTGGGTGCTGATCAGAGGACACTATATAGTGAGCTCATCCATGTGCAGGGAGAGCTAGTGTCAGTAGGTAGAGAGGCCGAGTACTACAGGGGACTCTACGTTGGTGTGGTGCCAGCAGCTCAGTAGGCACCTAGTTACAGAGAGAGAAGTAGGTCGAGAGCATCTGAGTCATGCAGGATGGGGCAGTCAGTGTCCTCAATCAGAGGACCCTTTGTGCCACCAAGGGGAGGAGGACTAGCAGGGGGACCTTCACTAAGTATAGGAGGAGGACAGGGACCACAGTCGGAGGGCAGCTCTACCCACTAGAGCATGGACTTTGTACATTGTATCATTTTGTATCATTATGGACATTTATATATTTTGACTGATGTCTGCATGCATCCTGATGTATATTTTGAGGGCTCTCAATAGCCTTGATGTACTTTATTGATATGGACCATTGATGTAGACACATACAATTTGTATTTTGATGACCTTCACACGATATATATGATGGCATATTACGCTCACTGATGTTCATGTTTTGTATATGCACTTCTTGATGACATGGATGTGATGATATGTATGTATGATTATGGATTTATGTGATGACATATATTTCTTATATGATGCTTATAGATGTATGACATATGATGACTTGATGCTTATAGATGTATGATGATATAGATGCTTTGACTTGCGATATCTAACATGTGGGTTTTGCAGATATGCACCAGAGAGAAGAAAAGAGGAGATGGAAGAGAGAGACTATTGATCGATCATTGCTTTGAAAATGATATAAGGCCATGGGTAAATGGATGGGTAAATGATGAGCTTGTTGCATTTGGTTTCACAATTGTATATAAAGAGAAATCCTTATTTTTGATATAGCACATGGATAGTTTGCCACCAAGGTATAAAAGACCAAGGTGCTGTAATATCTGAGTGCATGGATGTTGACTCTGTAAGCAAGTGGTTTGAACTTAGATCCCTTAGACACAATATAACCTTGTTGTACATGTGAATGAGCCATAGTCTTGAACATAAAATAAAATTCAATACATGTAAATGCAAGAAGAATATTAATATGTAAGATGCTAGGTCGTAACACACAAGATAAATATGCTGCCAAGAACGATGCTAAAGATTATTCCTCAAACACAGCATACAAAAGAAATGCTATGCCCCCAATCCGTACTGCATCTCAACATACCAAGATTATAGATAAATCAAGGTAGCCTTGAATAGCTAATGGATAAAGGAACAAAAGATAAACCAAAAAGCAGATTGACTGACTTACAAAGTAAACATATCGCCAACATATTCTCTTGCCAAAGAGGTTGCTCAGGATAGATTGCATAGGATAGATAACAGCCTTATCATAGGAGTGATGTGTCCGTTAAAGGGGGCTATCTACCTAAAAAGACAATGTCGTGCTACAGGAAATGGTACATGTCGCATGAGATGCGTGTGTTGGTCTCGACAATGGAACACTCTACATAAGACAAGCTTTGTTGATTTGGTGCTTTGGTTAAGCTAGATTTAACTAATGTTAGCAATCGATATGTAGGATAGTAGATGACTCTAGAAGTAAGTCACTTTGCTTCAAGTTTGTTAAGGACCTTTGCTTTGAAAGGATGCACTTGTTTGTTGTTTTTCTGCTTGAGTTAGTTAAGTCAAGGTGAATAAATTTTGATAAATGGAAGACTAGAAAGATGACATGTCAATGGATTGAAATGGGTGAAGAATGATGAATCATATGTGCTTGAGTACTGGATGCATCCTTCGTATTCTATACTACCTACATACCTTGTATCCATGGGATCAAGGCACATTACGATGAAAGATGAAAATGATAATATGTAGTTTTGGGTAGAGTGATGAATGGGTCAAGGTGAAAGGAGGAGATCTTATGTACCTGAGTATTGGATACTTCCTTCGTATTCTAGACTGTCTACATACCCATATCCATGGGATCAAGGTACCTTAAGATTGAGAAGAGATGATATGTATTTCTAGTGGGTGTGATGATGTTGGAAAAGTGTTGGGAAGATAACATCCTTATTGTAGGAACGATGTGTCTGCTAAAGGGTGTTATCTATTGAAAGGAGAATGATTGATGTGTTTGTGAACCACGAACAAGGATTCATTCCTAGACCTAGGTTAAGGAAAGAGTTACCCCCATTTTGGTAGAGGAATTTGCATGGGTGACTAATGGAGAAGACATAAAGTTTTGACCTAGAACAAGACAGTGATAACTATTGACACAGATCACAACGTGGGATGACGACAATGGACATTGACAAATTTCCAAGCTATTCTAGATAGGGAGATGGAAATGCAAACAAGGTCAATGGTTTTATTATGGATGGATGGATGAATCTCGTTGTTAAATAGAGATGGAATGAACAAGACTTGATAGATGATGGATGCTGACTCTACACATAGCGCCTGTTTGCCAGGTTTTCACTATGGTACTTATCCAAGGCACATGTTTACTAGGTTTTCACTATAGGATGGATTTTTTTTTTTTTTTTTTTGTATACTCTGAGGATTAGGCATAGAACTTCTTGAGATGAACACTGTTAAGTGGCTCATCTAGAGGAATGACGTCAGGTGTAGCTAAAGTATAAGCTCCTGATCCATATACTGCTGTGACAATAAAGGGACCTAACCAGTTAGGCTCAAACTTGCCCTTCTTTTCTCAGTTTGCTTGATTTCTCTAATTCTCTTTAAGTACAATATCACCAACTTGAAACCATCTTTCTTTGATATTTTTGTTGTAATTATGGAGATGATTAAGCATGGCAAGGTGTCTTTCATCTAGTAGTTCTAGCTTAGCTAATTTGGAAGCACGATACTCCTCTCTATCAATTAGGTTCTGTATGGATACTCTGAGGGATGGGATCTCGACCTCTATAGGTAGGATGGCTTGAGAGCCATAGACCAAGGCATATGGTGTGGCACCAGTTGGTGTTCTGATACTAGTGCGGTAGGGCCATAGGGCAGGATTGAGTTGCAAGTACCAATCTCGACCAGCTTCATTGACTAATTTCTTAAGGATTTTGAGAATGGTTTTGTTAGGATTGATTGAGGGTTTGACCACCTAGGTTAGCGAAGGGTAGAGTTGGTCTTAGGGATTTGCATCAGATGGTAGATGTCGGTAGGGATTTGGAGAAGTGTGTAAAAGGTCTGACAAGTGGTTTTTGTGGATGTAGAGGATGATACCGCCACTAATGTCGAGAGAGCGACACCACATTATAGTGGGTGAGGTGGTACAGATGACGTGGGAGGAGGATGCGTTCCTAGAGTACATGGGAGGTTTTTGGACACTTACCACTGTTGGAGCTCCTACTGGTCTCCCAGACGTTTGCACCAGCTCTGCCTGATGCTTGTGCATTGGGATTGACATCTCTCCTCGCTGCAAGCTCCTTCTCCACTCAACTCTCACACACTAAGTTTGGAGGCTCTAAGCTCTATTTTTAGTAACCCTTAGTTTGGAAATGAGGAGTGTGGTCCCCTTGGGACCTATTTATAGTGTCCCTCCAACATTTTTTTTCTTCCCACCCCATTCTTTTTTCTGCTACCTTGTCGTACAATCTTCTAGTCGAGAGTCAACCGAGTTCTTCTATTGCTTCCCTATCTTTCCACTTGAGGGGGCATATGCTAGGGCAGCTAGCTACACTGGGGCATCAAAAATTATATCATGTCTTCAACAATCATTTTCTTTGATGCAACATTGTAGACTACATTGCATCAAAGAGGGACAAAATGTAGACACCCAAAAATGACCAAGTCTTCAAATCACTTGCATTTCATCTAATCCTTCTAATCACCTACATTCAACATTAATTAAATAATCTAATTATTTAATTAATTTCATTAAATTCTTCTAATCACCTACATTCAACGTTAATTAAATAATCTAATTATTTAATTAATTTCATCAAATTCTTCTAAAATTTAACATTAATTGAATAAATTGTATTTATTTAATTAATTTAATTGAACTCCTCTATATTCTTCCAAAATTAAATAATTTTAATTATTTAATTAAATCATTATCCTCTTTCAAATTTCAAGTCTCCATTAATTAAATAAATCCAATTATTTAATTAACTTATCCAATTCTATCTTATCTATAATTAAATAATTCTACATTATTTAATTAAAATCACTTGTTCTTCTAAATTTAAATAAATCATGCAAATTTATTTAAGTTATTTCAATTGTCTAAAAATAAATAAAATCAAATATTTTATTTATAATCCTCTGCTCCTCTATCATGCACAATCAATTAAATAAATTTATTTATTTAATTTCAGTTATCTTCCAATTCCTCTTAAAATATCTTGTTAACTAATGTGCACAATTAGTCTTATTTTTAGAACTCTAAAAAAGGCAAAATTACAAGTTGAGTTATCTATTCAATCAATCTTGTTTTCATCATATCTTAATAAAAATATCCTTATGGATTGACACATGTCATGTGCACATTCATTATGGTTATTTGTTTTATCTCTTCTGTTGATTCTTTTGAATTATCTAGATCGTTGATCAATCTCTATTGAAACCTATATAAACCCCCTCATCTCCTTCACAAATCCTCTTCGATCACTTATTCTCAGGCATCCTTTACAATGCTTTGAGCATACATCGCATCGATTGAGCACTTCATGATCTTTTGACATTGATCTTTGAGCACCTACACTTGCTTGTTGGAAACATGGTTTCACAACATTATTGAGCAATCCACATTCGAACGAAGAGAACAACACAATCTGAGTAAAAGCTTTCTTATTTCATTTGATGTATTGATAATGGCTTTTTATTTAGATAGTTCTCTTTATGTTATGGGTTTTTTATTTGATTATTATCATAGTTTGATTTTATCATTTAAACATAATCGATTTTCCTCATACACAATATGATACTATGAATTTTGAAATTCTATAAATAGGCAAACTATGTCAACTGAGATTTCCTTAGTACAACTTTTTAGTTACAATACATTTAATATTTGTGACTTAGGAAGCTACATCCTTTCTCTGATTGGTGGACATTTTCTTTTAGCCAATTCCTTGATTAAAGGTTACAATAATATTTTGGAATGTTCTAATTGGCTAAAAGTCTTCCCAGGTAATTAGAAACAAATGTCCACTCTTTATTCCATATTCAGGATTAGATTGTGGGCTGCTAGGAAGGCAATGCAATCCCCCATCTTTCAATCCTCATTCATTGGAGATATAAAATCTCGAATCATTGAGGTAGCTCTCAACAGTTGGACCAGAAGATGTCATCTTTGTTGGGACCAGGACTTCTTTGACTCTGTCAATAGAGTCCCACTTCTATACTATGGTCCTTGGCATCAAGCCATGATGCCCTTCCTTTGTTTCCATTCTTGATGAAAGGCATCAATGGGAGGGATAATGTGAGAGAAAATTGGTATCTCTCCTCCTGTGCTGTTGAATGCCAATCTTGGTCGAGGTTGCTACATTCATACCCAGTTTGTCCACCCCTAGGAAACATCTTCATACAGTTGGAGCATTTGATGATCTGACTAGTCTCCTAAAAAAATGACACTATTCAGCTATGGTTTTGGGAAACTGGCAAGACTATTGTAGTCAAATACTCACACTTTTTCCAATACCTCCCATTCCAATTGTCAATACCTACCCTTCCTTAATTTGGAATGAACAAACCTACAACCAAGAGAACAAGGACATAAATCTTCAGGGAATATAGGATAAAAATTATAGGAAAGTATTCTACACATTACTCATGATGGTAATTGATGTGAACAATACATGGGAACACTTCCATTTATAGAAAGAATGAACAAATATCCTTTACCCGAGTGATTTCCATTTTCCAACAACTTCTTTATTTCCAACCCAAGTGTTTGCATGATCGAAACATTTGAATTCATATCTAGAGATCCTCAATGATCCTTCCACACCCTCCAAAGCATGAAACTGAGACATCGATTAATGTCACATGACTACGAATGCCTTCCACATAGATAACAAAGGTCTAGTTCATGTACCAAGATCCAGCTGAGTATCAGGAATTACTAGAGAAATGTGTTGATTGTCAAATCACCTTCTTGCATACTCAAGTAGCATCCTCCAGCTCACATCATAACATAGCTAATAATTTCAAAAATTTGAACAAAACATGCCATATTATTATAGCTTTAGAATTTGAACTTGGATCGTTGATTTGGAACACATTAGAGTAAGATCATTGGCTCAAATTGAAAAAGAATGAACTGAGACAATTGAAAAAGTCATCAACCAATCTGGGAATGCCAAAAAAGAAAGCCTTACAATCAATAGATCATGACCTTTCCATGTGTCACCTCATCATAGCAGCACAAGCTTGAGAGGGACCCAAACTACTACCTCCGTGCTCTCACGCTATGAGCTTGCTCAACTTCTTTCGACACAAATCTGAGTCCCACCCTCCAATTGTCATATCATCTCAACAATGCAAAGAATATTCCATAGCACCTTTCCACAGTGCGCTCATGTGATCCAATATGGAGTAGACACTATAACATCATAAAATGTCCCCTTGGGGGCTTTTCCCTCATAAAGTTTAGCTCCTGGGTCTTTTGCATGTATTTAGGACATTTTCATAATTTGGTATCCCGCTGGAATGAGCCCTAGGTAACATGAAAAATGGGACGTAGGAGGACCCCTTGAGCTAGACCCTGCCCAAAATAGGGGGGAGGACTTGGGCACCCGCACCCTAGTTTGAATTTGGGGTGTCAGCTTGTGACCGTTATTTAGGTCATATACTGACACGGTAAGTTTGAATTTACGAAATCTTGGCAGGAGTGTTTGTAGTTGCATATAAAAGCATGTTTAGGCATTCATTTAGAAACTAGATGGCAATTGTGATGTCCATGCATTCTCAAGGTGATTTAAGGCTTTCATTGTGTTGTAAGAGCAGATTGGTGTGGTCTATGTGTTTGTGTTTGTAGATTTGAGCATCCATTTCCTCATGGAATGAAGAGCATCTTCCTCCCATGAGATCTTCACTACAAGGTGACATTATATTGTATTTTCATCATCATTTCCTTTGCTTTTTGCCTCTGCCTCACAAGGGAACGCACTCTCTATAGATGACAATGGTGCTCAGAGACTTAGGTGTCCTTCGGGGCTTGACTAAGGCAAGCCTCTAAACACCACAACCCCCTCCCAAAGTTTTCATGGTTGAAGGTTACATGTTGAGGAGCTGGACAAAAAGAAGTTATAGGAAGACATCTTGGAGTGTCAGAATTGTAGAATAGGAAGAAAATCTTCCCCTAGACTTGGGCACCCGCTTATTAGTCCTCCAAGTTCTGTGATGGGAAAATCTCTGGAACAATAGGAAAGAGCTACAAACTGAGTTCTTAGATGCAGACAAAAATATAGGCCTTGTACTTGGGCACCCACTCCCATGTCCCCAACTTTTCTACCCCGAAACCCCAAAAATAGGTAGTCTATGATTTGATATTTTACATCCATCTGCAAGAGCTTTTTCTGTAATTCATCTGTTTACTGTCGCATTTGCAAAATTAGGGTTTTAATGGTTAATTGAGCATAAGAGAAGGAAAATTAGAATTTAAATTCCCTACATCTCATAATGACCTAGGGCCACTCGACCCTAGGTCCTTGAATGTTAAGGGTGAAAGGAGGATTCAAGCATCTAAACAATTAAACATCAAACAAATCCTAATTTTACCCTAAACATTTTGGTGAACCCATATTTTTGGAGTTAATTGCAACTTTCTAAGTGTTTTACTTCAGATTTAAATTGATTTCATTCATTCATATGGTCATTCATTGTATTGCATTGAGAAAAATTCAAAAAAATTCAAAAATTTGAAAAATTCAAAAAATAAAATAAAAATTGCATTGTTAGGCTTATTAATTTGTATCAGTTCTTTCTAAATTTCCCTAATTTATGATTTTTGCATCAGATCTGATATAAACTACATAAAATAGAAAAAATCAATAATTTGCATTACATTTGCATCATTTAATTGCTAGGGTGTTGTAGAAAATTTGACAATTTTCATATAACCTAATAATTCCAAAATCTAGGGTTAGTAGACAAAATCTCCTTTCATATTTTTCTACTGATTTTAGAGGCTCATTAAAATTAGAATTTTTCTATAGTCTTTCATTTTAGTGTAAATTTGCATTTAGATTTAAATATTTGCATTTTTGCATAGAAAATTTCAATAAAAAACTAGCAATTTTCATGCATTTTCATTAGATTTGCATTGGCATTTTACATATTAAAGCTTGGAATTCATTTTTAGATCTAAGAACATTGAATTTTCATCATAAATCAGACTTCAAAGCCATATAGCATTTTGTGTCAAAATCTCAAACCTAGGGCTTGAAAAACATCGATTTTCACTAGATTTGGCCTTATCAACTCTCTAAATTTGCACCATAGATGTGTTGTGAAGAATATTTTTTCACTAAATGGTTGTTATCAGGGTAATTATTTTATTCCCCTCCTAAAAATATTCACAACACCCTTTTATCGGGCTCTTGTATTGAAAATTTGGTGAAAAACTACACATTTTTGCTATTTTTGCCCTAGGGTTTGGCCTAGTTTGCACTCCAAGTGTGTTGTGAAAAATTTTATGGATTGAGGTGACTTACATCATTGATTTTATTTTTTACACCTCCTAAAATTCATTACAACACCCTTTTTCTAGGTCTTGGAGTTGAAAAACCGTGAAAAATAGCTTATTTTTGCTATATTTTCACTAGGGTTTGACCTTAAGTGGCACTATAAGCGTGTTGTGATGGATACTTTTGTATCTAGAGGCTGTTATTACTAACATAATTTTCTTTCCATCATAATTTTCCTCACAACACCCTTTGTCATACTCTTTTGCATTAAGATTTGGTGAAAAATTGCATATTTTAGTGTATTTTCACTATATTTTGACTTGGCATCATCTGCAATTTGCATCAAGTGTGTATTGTGATGGATATTATTACTGTATTGGAATGATATCAGACATATAATTTTTATCCCGTAATAAAAATCCTTATAACACCTTTGCTTTCACTTTTTTGCATTGAAAAAAGTACAAAAAATCAAGCATTCTAGGCTATTTTTGCATATAACCTTGCACTTGTCTTTTACATCAAATTTGAAAAGCTTTTAAATTCTGATTTTACATTGAAAACAATGCAATGGCACCTTCATGTCATTTTTCTATGGTATCTCTACATGCATTTATCAAAGATATTGATTTTGACAAATTTCTAATTCTCATGAGTGAACATCCTATGATATTAGAAGATTTAACCAAATTCATCTCTAGGAACACTCATGAGAAAGATGAGACTGAAAAGACTTTTTCTGCCATAGAGTATGATAATGATGATGTACCTTCCTCTCATCCCATTTCTCTCCATGGCCAAGATGTAGCATTAGGGGATGAGAAAAGGTCTCTCACATTACATACTTTAGGGATGGATGTTGGGTGCAATCAAGAGGGAAACAATGTTAATTCAATACTTATTAATAGACTTGGTAGCACTATTCCTAAGATGGTTGTGCAAGGGGCACCTAATGCACCTTCTTGCTTAAAGATAGTGGTTATGGTTCAAGGTGTTCAAAATGTGTTACAACAACCACACCACAATGTGATTGCTCACACATACAACACCCATAATAAAAAGAAAAGTAACCAAGCACCGCATGTGCCTGTCTCTCTTCCATGTTCTCAACCTAGGCTCCCTCTACCACCTTCTCTTACTCATAAAAGTGGTCAAGAGTATGATCTTATCAAACAGCTTCATGCTGCTCCAACTAAGATCTCTCTTTAGGATTTAATACGATCATTGCCTACATACCATGGAATGCTCCAAGGAGCTTTGCAAAAGGTGATTGTCCCACCTAATGCTAAGCCTAATGATGTAGTAGCTGAATTGGATAGTATGCATGTGACAAAAATGGATATTATCTTTCAACCACATGAGTTACTGTCAATTGAAGTTCAAAACCAATATGATCCACTTATAATCTTTGTCACAATAAACAAAACATTGGTAAAATGAGTTATGATTGACAATGTATCAGCTCTTAATGTTTGTAGCATTGACCTACTACACAAAATCAAGGTTGACACATCACAAATCACACCAAATGGCATTAGCATTCGTGGCTTTGATAATGTTGGATGACAATCCATGGGCGTGCTATAACTTTACCTATACAAGTAGGATTTGTGCTTGTGCCTACCTTGATTCATGTCATGCCTTGTTCTTTATCTTACAACATGATTTTTGGTAGACCTTAGATTCATGCATTGGGGGCGGTTCCTTCCACCCTACATTGCTCAATCAAATTTATATTCAAAGGTAAACTTCATACTATTCATGGTAATCCTGAACTAGATAACTATTTACATATTGAAACGCAAAAACTAGTTTACAATCATTTGAGCTTCAACAATTTACAAGCTAATTCATCAAAGCCTCTAGCCACGAATGATGTTGTGAAAGATTCTATACCATCGAATGCACTCTTTGGTGATAATTGGGGCTCATTAGATTTTAATCCTTGCAGTATAGGGGAATATAAAATTAATAACCTTGACACATCAAAAGTAGCATCGATCTCATCTAGGCAATCCTTTGAAGCATCTAAGAAACCTAAAGTCCCCTTGGTAGAAAATAAAAACAGAACTCTCACTTATACCACAAATTACGAGACCTATGAGGCTTCACCATCTTCCAAGGAAATGTCATCTCTTTATGGTTGAGGATTTAAAATCCTTTATAACAATTGTGAATATGAAGGTAAGAGATGTGATGTAAATCAACAAGGGATTTGAGTACCTATAGAATCCGCTTCAACACATTACTCAAGCGGCATTGGATACAATCCTTTTAAAGAAAAGAAAGCCTCCCGTTATCCTACACTTAATGTTAATTCAACAAGATCAAAACAACATGACAGATATTGCAGACATGTATAATCTTAATGATAGTACCCTACAGGTAAGTATTTCTAACCCTTTCTCTCTCTCATGATGTACTTCCCCCGTGATGTATTATGTGTTGTTTAGGCCTCCTGGGATGAGCCCTAATTCTCTTGTAAGGTCTAGGATACTAGGAGACTGCCTCTGTGGTGACCTTCCTCTATTTGTATCATCATTTTTCTAAAATTGCCTCTCTCTAATTTCATCATTGTGTGTTGTGTCTTACGGACATAGCATCATGGTTGGTGACACTAGGGGCACCCTCCTATGTGATTGTCCCTAAGACACTTGTTTCTCCTCTCTTATTTTTTGTTTCCCTTCCTCTAGTGTTTGTATTTAGTGTGCAGATGACGACAAACATTTATACTGATGCAGACCTAGTGTCCCTTTAGAAAGTAATCAAAACTTAGACTTAGTTCCTAATATGATGATGGGGTTGTATATCTTATTCGACGGTTGGCTAGTGGAAGCACTCATGCTTTTCACGTAGTAAATTTGATGATGTTTTTATCTCATTTAGAAACCTTAACAATACTTCTGCTCTATGCACCTTTGTTTTTCTTTGAATCTGGCCTTGGTGGTACTCGATTTAGAGAGCTTCGTGATATAGCCCCATGGTTATCCTTGAACTTTGAATTCATTGTATAACCTTGGCTCTTTTTGTGATTAATCATATGCATTGATGTTGTTTATCATGATGTTGTAGACACTAACATGTTTCTTGTAGGGATGTGTTTGTGGGAATATTTGGCAATCATGAAGTACATGTCACCTCTGGGGGGCATGGGTTTTGTGAGAGTCTGTGTTCCCTTGTGTGTTTTCTTCCTACCTTAGCGTGCTTGATATCGATACTTGATATCAACCACCTTAAGGTGGAGGCATATATAAGGTAAGCTGTCTATTCTAGATGCTAGTAAAGTGTGTTTGAACAATCTGGCAATCTTGAAATCTATTGCATATACCTCCTTTTCACCATAAGGCATCTCCTTGACGCAGGTGGGGTTGTATACTTTTGATCTCATACCTCTTTTTACCATAAGGCATCTTTGTGATGCAAGTGGGGTTGTATGCCATGCCTCCTTTTCACTATAAGGTGTCTCTATGATGTGGGTGGGGTTGCATTTTCAAAAGTTCTGTGCAGAGGCGGGAAGCAGTTTTGTGACTAACTCAACCCTTAAGTGTGTCTTCAGTGATTGTTGTGAAGCCCAATTGTCGATGTGTGCCTGTAATGTGCCTGCGATGGTGTTGAGCCTAGAAATAGGAACACTCCATCACTTTTTTGCTGTGTTTTCTCCATGTCTTCAAGTGTGTGTGTTTGGCATGCTTGCTTTGTTTGGCGTGTCTGTTTCCCCATATGCAGTCTACATTTTGGGAAGTTTTGCGTGTCATGTGTGTGTTGCCCCATATATGCAATTTAAAGACCTGCGCGATGAGTACATCCTGTATTATGGGAGGTTTGTTTACTTTCTAGTACTTGCATTTGCATTTCATATATATGAGAAAAAGAAAAGAAAAGAATCATGCCCGTCTTCTATGCATTTACTGTCTTCTTCGTGTTCTGTGTGACTGTAACTATCTTCTCCATGTTTTGCATGCCTATTACTATTTTCTATGTGATTGGCGTGTCTTCTCCATGCTTGGTGTGTTTGCTGTGTTTGTGACTATACTTTAATGCATGTATTGGCCTTGCGTTTATACATACAATAAAGTGGGGGCTATATGTAAAGTCAGAAAATGTCCTCTAGGGGGATTTTCCCTCATAAGGTTTAGCTCCCAGGTCTTTTGCATGTATTTAGGACATCTTACTTCATAATTTGGTATCCCGATGGAATAAGCCCTAGGTAACATGACAAATGGGACCTAGGAGGACCCCTTGAGCTAGAACCTACCCAAAATAGGGTGGACTTGGCTGCTCGCACCCTAGTCTTCCCTTATTTTGGGGCAGTCCCAATTTTTGGGTGTTGGCTTGTGACCGTTATTTGGGTCCTATGCCGACACGGTAAGTTTGAATTTACGAAATCTTAGTGGGAGTGTTTGTAGTTGTATATAAAAGCATTTTTAGGCATTCATTTATAAACTAGATGGTAATTGTGATGTTCATGCATTCTCAAGATTATTCAAGGTTTTCATTGTGTTGCAAGAGTAGATTAGTGTGGTCTATGTGTTTGTGTTTACAGATTTGAGCATCCATTTCCTCATGGAATGAAGAGCATCTTTCTCCCATGAGATCTTCACTATAAGGTGACATTATATTATGTTTTCATCATCATTTCCTTTAGTTTTTGCCTCTTTCTCACAAGGGCACTCACTCTCTATTTGACAACAGTGTTCAGAGACTTAGGTGTTCTCCGGGGCTTAACTGAGGCAAGCCTCTAAACACCACAATCCCCTCCCAAAGTTTTCATGATTGCAGGTTACAAGTTGAGGAGTTGGACAAAGTGAAGTTGTAGGAAGACATCTTGGAGTGTCGAAATTGTAGAACAGGAAGAAAATCTACCCCCTGGACTTGGGCGCCCACTCATTAGTCCTCCAAGTTCAATGACAGGAAAATCTCTAGAAAAAAAAGGAAAGAGTTGCAGAATAAGTTCTCAGATCCAAATAAAAATATAGGCCTTGGACTTGGGCGTCCACTCCTGTGTCCCCAAATTTTCTTCCTCAAAACCCTAAAAATAGGTACTCTGTGATTTGATATTTTACATCCCTTTGCAAGAGCTTTTTCTATAATTCATACATTTGTTGTTGCATTTGCAAACTTAGGGTTTTAATGGTTAATTGAGAATAAGAGAAGGAAAATTGGCAATTAAACACCCTAATCCAAGCTTCCCTACATCTCACAATGACCTAGGGTATGATAGTGCTTTTCTACTTGACCCTAGGTCCCTGAATGTTAAGGGTGAAAGGAGTATTCAAGCATCTAAACACTTAAACATCAAACAAATCCCAATTTTACCCTAAACAGACACGTAGCACTTGAATCAATAGTCAAAAGCTTGGGCCTGCCAACTTAAGATCAATGGTGATCACATCGGTGTAGACATGATAGATCTGATAAATATAAAGCTTACGATGCCATGATAGCCATCTATCTTCCTCTAAAGAACATGTGTACAGACTTAGGAATGATTCTTTCATAAACAAGAGGGGAAAACTGGGTGACTAAGCTCATGGGGTCGGTCTTCAAATGAAGCTAAGGACATTAAGTCATAACTTAAATCCGGGGTGGCCATCTATCACAAGTCAACTTAAAATTATAACATATGCTCTGAAAAAGGCTTATGGGCATAGGGTTTAATCTTCTTAGTCACAAATTACACAAACATTTAGTCTTTAAGGCTAGAGAAAAAAGAAATCATGGGGGGAGGGGGTTCCATCAGGTCAAGAATGAAGAAAAAGAATAGAAAGACCAAGAAATCTAAATGACTGCAAACCAAGGTTAAAACTAAAACAAATTTGAGTTATGAAGGAGACTCCTAGCTCTCCAACATGTAAACACTTTCTAATACCCTTGAATGAATAAAGCTAGAGAAGGAAAAATGTTTGAAACCTCTAACTATTGAAATAATTACCTTTTAGATTAAGCCAAGTAAACCTTTAGTGAATTGTACATACCTTTTAGGTGTGGGGAAAATGTGCCAATGCTAAGAAAAGAGGTGATAGGGGAGTACCTACATGTACATCTCACCTCTAAGTTTGTTTTTCTAGATTCTGATGGAAAGGAAGGACCTACGGAGGCTCCTTTGTTTGACAGTGATTTATAATCACTTAAAAGCCTTATTTAAATAACAATGTATAAAATCCACTAATATGAATAAAAGTATTTTGTTCTTGATGAAATCTTGAGTGTGTTGATCTTTTATGTAGAATTCTTGAATTTCTATCTTTGATGTATGCTTTGAAGTTGTATTATTTTACAATTTAGATTTTCATATTCTACTACATCAGAAACCTAGAACTAATAACCATGATGACTTACTAGGTACACTATGGTTTGAACAAGAATGAATCTTGGATGTAGTGAAAATGGTTTTGGTCTAGCTGGGGAGGATCCTGCAGCTAAGTTGGACCAAATTCTTGCCATTTTAAATGAAACTATGGAAAGATTAGGATCTTTAGAACAAGAGATTAGAGGGGCAGGCAACCAAGAAGAAAGTGAAGAACATGAACAAGCGAATAATGTCTATGAAGGACAAGATGAATATGAAGAAAACCCTAAAAATCAAGAGGAACCTTTAAGACAAGTAGATGCAAGAATTTAGTTGACCAATGAATTCGCCAAGGATATGAAGAAAATAACCGCACTAAAATTTGATGGCATCTATTGGGTGATGGAGAAAAAGCATGGCTCACCAATATGGAAAAGTATTTCAAGATAAGAAATTATTCTAAAATAACCAAGATGGTATGGGGAGCATACCAATTAGCTAGTGAAGCATCTACTTGGTGGATGAACAAGAAAATAAAGTTAGGATTGAGTTCCCTAAGAGTGACATGGGATCAATTTGTGGCAATTCTTAGGCAAAGATGGTTGCCTCAGTTATATTTTGATAAAAATTAAGCTGATGTTTAGAACTTACATTAGGGTGATATGATAATAACTGAGTATTGGGAGAATTTTACAAGATTATTGAAGTATGTGCCTCAATACTGAAAAGATGAATTTTTCTATATAAGGAAATTCATCATGGGGTCGAATGCACAAATTGGTGGAGAAGTGGATGTACATGGTTCAACACCTATGGATCAAGTGTTTGATAAGGAAATCAAACAAGAATAGAAACTGAAGTTAATTTTAGCTTATCGAGGTAAGTCTCAAAAGAAGTTTGGATGGTCCAAATCTTTTCCAAAACTCAAGAAAAGGAACTAGAACCAAGATTCTAAACCTAATTATAATGGAAAAGGATCTAAGAGTAATAGAAATGAATCCTAGAATGAAAATAAAATAATGAACACAAGAAGAAAATTGGGAATAAGAATGATCGTGCTCCAGAAAATAAAGGACCTCCTAGTGGATGTTTTAAATGTGGAGGCAATCATTATGTAAACCAATGTATGAATAAGGGGCAAGGAAACTAATCCTGAAATTACTTTCTATCTTCTTAACAAACAAATTTTCAACAAAGGATTCATGCAGTCCTAGACAATTGTCAAGATGAGTATCAGATAACGCCCATAGAAACTACAATTATTTTGTTCAGAATACCCATTTCTATTTTAATTGATACTAGTGCTACTAAAAATTTTATAACACTTAAAATACTAAGTAGAATTCCTAGATAAGCTAGTTATATGGAAAAATAGTGGTCTGTTGAATATGTAAACCAGTCAAGAAATTAGGTAGAGTAGTGCCTGTTTGAGGCTGAAATAAGGTTACCCTCATTCTCAATAGGAGTTAACCTATATGTAGCTCCTTTGGGATCATATTATGTTATTATAGGAATGAATTGGTTGTGGTGCCATAGAACCAAAGTAGATTGTTTTGATAAAATAGTAGATTGTTTAGATGACTTAGGAAATCCAGTTTCAATTCAAGGTGTTAAATAGGAGATTAAAATTAAGAAAGTATTGGCAATGTAGCTTAAAAGAGAAAAGAGGAAAGGATGTCAACTATTTGCAATCAAGATGGATCAAGTTGAAGAAATGAAGGAACTGTCTATTTAGGATTACCCTTTTCTTTATGAGTTTCAGGATGTATTTCTTGACGAGTTACCAAGTTTACCAACTAAGAGAGCCTTTGATTTCTATTGTTATATGGAGCCTAATCAGACTTGGAGGTTAAATTAGCCCCACTTTTATCAGCATGGTTTCCCCCCAAATTATTTAATGGGGTCAAGGGGCAGCGCCCCTTGCATGGTCCAGGGGCAGGGCCCTTGGCGCACTCCCTGTTGCAATACAGGACGGGGTCGAGGGATAGTGCCCCTGAAACCTCAAACAAATTTTATTATTTTATAAAGGTGTCAGGAGTTATTTTTCTATTGGCCAACATAAAAAAACCCTTATTTTGTAACTGACATAAGGCTTGATAAAAGCTGCTAAGGGTTAGGGTTTCTGTTGATGTATTGTAACATTTTGTAGCGGTATTGAGTTGCAAGGATTGCTAGTTGTAATCAATTTGATTTACTAGATAATAATATTGGACCCTCTGTTGGTGGATGTAGCCCAAGTTTGGGTGAACCACGTTAAAACTTGTCTCTCATTGTTATTATTTCTGTGTATTTTCATTCCTCTGTTTAATCTTTATTTGCATTTAATTGATATCTTCTACATGCAATCCCTAACAAGTGGTATTAGAGTAGGTTATGTTTGATTATCATCTGCAAGAAGGTCTCACAGTTGAGTGGGAGTCTCATAGTTGAGTGGGAGCAATGGCGGATGAGAGTAAATTGAAGGTAGATTATCACTATCAAAAGGATTTATGGAGGCTGTTGGAAGGAATAGCTAAGAAACTAACAACAATGACTGATGAGGATTGGAATCTTTTGGATAGAAAGGCACTGGGAACCATTCGGTTGTGCCTGGCACCATCAGTGGCATTCAATATAATGGAAGAGAAGACAACAGGTGGTCTAATGAAAGATTTGGCTAAATTGTATGAAAAAACCTCAGCCTAAAATAAGGTATTTCTCATGAAGCATTTGTTTAATCTAAAAATTATTGAAGGTGGATCTATGATAGATCATTTAAATGAGTTTAATATGATTATTAGTCAGTTAAATTTTGTAAAAGTAAGTTTTTATGAAGAGGTGAGGGCTCTCTTGATATTATGTTCTTTGCCAGAAAGCTAGAATAGCTTGGTAATGGATATAAGTAACTCTATCTCTAGTTCAAATATTTTGAAATTTGATGATGTTTTTGGTGTTATCCTTAGTGAGGAAATGTGATGGAAAAGCTCAGGAGGGTCCACATCAGGTAGTGTTTTGAATGCAGAAAGCAAGGGAAGATCAAAGGAGAGAGGAAAAGGTTCTGGAGGTCATGGGAAGTCATGAGGAAAATCAAAGGACAAGAGGTACCAATCCAGAGGATAGAAGGATTGCTGGTGATGTAGGAGCATCCCTAGTTCAAGAGCAATCTTGCATCAACCAAAAAAAAAATTGCATCTCAATTTGTTTGCATTTCAGTTCTTTCATTTTCTAGTTCAGTTCAGGCAGTTCAGTCAGAAGCCATTTTCATCTTGTGGTCTAGTTTTGGAATTTCATACCTTGCAGATCTGGACTTAGCATCTACATTCATTCATCTACATCATATCAAGAATTCAGAGCATTTAGATTATTTACCGGAAAGATATCACTATCAGAAGATCAACTATTTTCTTGGAATAGAGCATCCTGAGAGTCTCAGACAAATCAGCTATAGGAGAAGACTTACAGATCATTCCTTGACTTGTGGATCCTAATGACACATCATTCAATGATCCTTGGTTCATGTCTGAACTTCCTTGGAGGTCCACATGTTGTTCCATTTATTTGAGGGCGTGTTTTATGCATTTAGGTCTGACCTATCTATGAACACGTTACAACCCTTCATTAGAGTTTGCGATCTCCTTAGCTAACTCAGAGGAATCTATTGGTCTGAAGATGATATATATAGATGTAATAGATCCTTAGGAAAGTAGTTCTCATGATTTAGAAGATTAATAGTTTGGATTTTGTGCTAAAGAGCTTCAAAGTTTTATCTTGCATATGTATGTAATCAGGCGTAAACCTGCATGTTGCTGGGCAGGTTGTATTTGAATTCTATGGTATACTGAATGATTGAATTTGCAATTGTTCATTTCCTTTGAGTTGTTTTTGTTGTGTTTACTCTTGTTGCATGGTCTAGATAGTTCATTTTGTGAACCCTCCTACCGTGACTGCACCAAGTGGTATCAGAGGGAAATTTTGAATCTTTAGGAGCGAATTGAGTAAAGTTAGAGAGGGAATTCTGTAAGATCTTGCTATGGATAGATCACTAAATTGAGGCAGGTTACTTGTGTTGCAACCGATCGTTGATTGAGAGGTAGTTGTCACCTTGTAGCCCGATTGCTGAACTTGAGGCAGTTTGCACTTGATCCTAGGAAGAATTCTACTGAGGAAAGTTGTTGTTGTTGGAACAATGAATGGTAGAATGGATGAGATGATGAAAATACTGCAAATTCATTTGGATGCTATTGAAGAAGATAGGTGAAGAGGATTGACACCGAGACCTAATGTGGAAAGTGATGATGAAGAAGAATTTCAATCTATTGAACAAACTAGTGAAACCTTAGGAGGTGATGAAGAGAAGAATCAGATCAAGTAAAAATGTTGCGAGCTATTTCAAAGATTGGAATTGATATGTCAAACTATACTGGTAATTTGAACCCTGAAGAGTTGATTGACTGGATAAATGACATGGAAGAATACTTTGAGTATGAGGAGATTGAAGATCTGGAGAAGGTGAAATTTGCAAAGACAAAGTTGAAAGGACATGTTGCTATATGGTGGAAACAAGTTTAGTTGGAAAGACATAGAAGAGGAAAAAAAAAATAGTACAAAGTGGGACTGGATGGTGACAAAATTGAAGAATCAGTTTATACCTGCTGACTATGAGTTGGAACTGTTGAAGAGATTGCAGAACCTGAGATAAAAGGAAAAATCTGTGAAGGAGTATACTAAAGAATTTCATAAGAATAGGACATAGTGAAGCAAACAAGGAGAAAGTGGCTAGATACATCAGTGGACTGAGATTGAACATTCAAGAGAAACTGAGCCTGGTAAGGATGACATCTTTGGAAGAAGCATATCAATTTTTCCTAAAAGTTGAAGAGAAACTGAATAAGAGACATGATCAGAGACACAAAAGCAAAGGAGGTAAATTTTAGAGAGGAAGAACATTTTCTAGATATGATAGATTATTTGTGGAGCAGAACAAGTTTGACAGCCCGTTGAAAAAGGAGGACAGAGATAACAATGCTTACCAGAGAGATGACAAATTTTTTTATTGGAGAGAATACCCTCGTGCATACCAGAATGAAGGATATAGGAGAGAAGAAAGAGGATTTGATAAGAGATCTTTTAGAGGTACTTGTTTCAAGTGTGGAGGTGAAGGACACATAGCATTTGAGTGTAATTAGGGTAGTACAAGTAAGAGGACATAAAACAGTGGAAGAGTAGCCTATGTTGAAGAAGAACCCGTGGAAGTACCCAGTTCTGTTGGCAAACTGGAGAAAAGAGAATCATTGGTGATGAGGAGAGAACTATTTAAAATAGAGACAAATGAGGAACCACCGCAGAGGAAGAGTCTATTCAGAACTAGATGCAAATCCGAAGATAAGTGTTGTAAAGTTGTAATTGATAGTGGTAGTTTAGATAACCTAGTTTCAGAGGAGATGGTGACTAAGCTGAAGTTGGAACGATTGAAACACCCTAAGCCTTATCAGATAGCATGGATTTAAGATGATCATAATGTACTAGTGAGTGATCAATGTTTGGTAAATTTTCATATTGGATCATATCATGATGAAGTCTTGTGTGATATTATGCCTATGGATGTTTGTCATATCTTGTTGGGTAGACCTTGGTAGTATGATAGAAAAGCTATACATGATGGAAGAAAGAATACATATACTATAACAGAAAATGGAAAGAGAATTACTTTGATCCCTTTAGAAGATGACCCTAAGAGTGAAGTATCTAGGAATTCTAGAATCTATTTGGTAGATGGAAGAAATTTTATGGATGGTTTGAGACATGAGAATCTGTGTTATGCCTTGATTCCTAAGAAGCCTGAAGCATTGAAGAAAGAGACTGAAGAATCACCACCAGAGGAGATAAGAGGGTTGCTGATAGAGTATGAAGACATCATATCAGATAATGTACCTAAAGGATTTCCACCTATTAGGAGTATTAATCATCACATGGACCTTATACCAAGAGCAAGTCTGCCTAACAAAGCAACACATAGAATGACACCGGCAGAGAATGAAGAATTGAATAGACAGATATAAAAATTATTGATGAAAGGTTTGATCAAAGAAAGTTTGAGTCCTTTTGCAGTACTTGTAGTGCTTGCACTGAAGAAGGATGGAGAATGGAGAATGTGTATTGATTCTAGGGAAATAAACAAGATCATAGTTAAGTATAGATTTCCTTTGCCTAGGATGGATGATATCATGGATTGCCTGAGTGGAGCAAGATATATCACAAAGATAGATTTCAAGAGTGGATACCATCAGATCAGAATTAGAGAAGGATATGAATGGAAGACTGCTTTTAAGACAAATGAAGGATTGTATGAGTGGTTAGTGATGCCTTTTGGATTGACAAAAACACCGAGTACTTTCATGAGATTGATGAATGAAGTCTTGAAGAAATTCTTGGGTAAGTTTGTGAGTGTACTTGGATGATATTCTGATTTTTAGTAAGATGAAAGAAGAACATTTGTGGCATATTAGACAAGTTTTGCAGAGACTGAGAGAAGAGATATTGCTCATAAACATCAAGAAATATAGTTTCATGAAAGAAGAATTAGTATATTTGGGATTTGTGATTTCTGCGGAAGGATTGAAGATGGACCCTGAAAAAGTAAGAGAAATTGTTGAATGGCCTACACCGGAGAGCATTGGAGAGATTAGATCATTTCATGGATTGGCTAGTTTCTACTGGAAGTTCATTAGAAATTTCAGTTCAGTTTGTAACCCCATGATAGAGACAATGAAAGGTGACAAAAAAGACTTCAAGTAGACATCTGGAGTAGATAAAAGTTTTGAATTATTAAAGCAGAAAGTGACAGAGCGACCTATTTTGGCATTATAGAATTTCAATAAGTTATTTCAAGTTGATTGTGATGCTAGTGGAAATGCAATTGGAGCAGTGTTAAGTCAAGAAGGTAGACTTGTAGCATATTTCAGTAAGAATTTGAATGATGGAAGGAGAAGATATTTAGTTTATGATCAAGAGTTCTATGCCATAATTCAAGCCTTAAAGAAGTGGAGACATTATTTCTTGCCTAAGGAGTTTGTGTTGTATACAGATCATCAAGCTTTACAATATCTGAATAGTCAAGGTAAGTTGAATCAGAGACATATGAGATGGATAGAGTTCATGCAGAGTTATACTTTTGTGTTGAAACATAGGAGTGGCAAATCAAACAAAGTTGTTGATGCATTAAGTAGAAGAAGAAACTTGTTGACAAAAATGAAAGTTGACGTGTTCAGTTTTGATGAATTGAAGAACATGTATGAGGGAGACACTAATTTTGTAGAACCTTAGAAAGCATGTAAGGAACCTGTTGTGACAGATAGGAGTAAGTGGTTAGATTATTTCACTCAAAAAGATATGTTGTTCAAAGGAAGTCAGTTGTGCATACCTAGAAGTTCAATAAGGGATAATTTGATCAAGGAGAAGTATAGTGGTGGATTAGAAGAACATTTTGGCATTGATAAGATAGTAACTTTGGTAAGTGAAAACTATTTTTGGCCTTAGATACATAAGGATGTTTAGAGATTTGTGTAGAGTTGTAGAGTTTGTCAAGTTACAAAAGGGAATAGTTAGAACATTGGATTATATAAACCTTTAACAGTACCAGAGAGACCTTGGGAAGACATAAGCATGGATTTTGTAATGGGATTACCTAAGACACATAGAGGACATGATTCAATATTTGTAGTAGTTGATAGATTTTCAAAGATGGCTCATTTCATACCTTATAAGAAGACAACTGATGCAGTGCATGTAGTTAACCTATTTTTCAAGGATATTATGAGATTGCATGGATTACCTAAGAGTATAGTTTCAAAGAGAGACACAAAGTTTGTTGGATATTTTTGGAAAACACTTTCGAAGAAGATGAAAATAGATTTGAAGTTCAGTTCAACTTTTCATCCACAAACAGATGGACAAACAAAGGTAGTGAATAGGAGTTTGGGAAACTTGTTGAGATGTTTGGTTGGAGAGAAGACATGAAGTTGGGATTTGATTCTTTCACAAGCAGAGTTTGCATACAATAATTCAATAAATATGAGTACTGGAAGAAGACCTTTTGAGATTGTTACCGAAGTTAATCTTAGAGGAGTTGCAGAATTATGAGACAACAACATAGAGGAAAAGAGAAGTGCAGAAGTAGAGGAATTTGTAGATCACATGAAGATAGTGCATAATCAGGTGAAGAAGCATTTGGAGGATATGGATAGTAAATACAAAGAGAAGGAAGATGAGAAGAGAAGATATAAGGAATTTGAAGAGGGAGATGAAGTGATGGTGTACTTAAGAAAAGAGAGATTTCCAATTGGGACATATAAAAAATTGAAGATGAAGAAGTTTGGACCTTGTAAGATACTCAGGAAATTTGATTCAGGAAATGCATATGAAGTGGAGCTACCAGAGATATTGGGTATTTCACCTATTTTCAACATTGCAGATCTTTATTAGTATCATGAAGTAGAGTTCAGTGATAGCATGGAAGAAGATTTGAAGAAGCAGTTACCACAACAAGCACTAGAGTAGATAGAAGACATTTTGGATAGCAGAGTTGGATGTAGCACTATAGGAAGACAATACAAAGAATATCTCATGAAGTGGAAAGACAGATAGGAAGAAGACTCATCTTGAATTTCTCAAGATGAGGTGGACTGTCTTGGTTCTCCCTTAGCCCCAGCAAAGTGAGTGACTCGCTTTTTTAATAATCCTAAATGTCTGATGCAGGAGCATCCCTGTTTCAAGAGCAATCTTGCATCAACCAAAAAAAACATTTGCATCTTAGTTTGTTTGCATTTCAGTTCTTTCATTTTCCAATTTAGTTCAGGTAGTTTAGTGAGAAGCAGTTTTTAGTTTGTGGTCCAGTTTTGGCATTTCATACCTTACGGATCTCGACTTAGCATCTACATTCATTCATCTACATCATATCAAGAATTCAGAGCATTTGGATCAGTTACTGGAAATATATTGCTATCAGAAGATCAACTATTTTCTCATAGCAGAGCATCCTAACAGTCTCAGACAAATCAGCTATAGGAGAAGGCTTGCAAATCATTCCTTGACTTGCAGATCCTAATGACACATCATTCAATGATCCTTGGTTCATGGCTGACCTTCCTTGGAGGTCCATACATTGTTCCATTTATTTGAGGGCGTGTTCTATGCATTTAGGTATGACCTATCTATGAACACGTTACAACTCTTCATTGGAGTTTATGATCTCCTTAGCCAGCGCAGAGGAATCTATTGGTCCGGAGATGATATATATAGATGTAATAGATCCTTAGGAAAGTAGTTCTCATGATTTAGAAGATTAATAGTTTTGATTTTGTGCGAAGGAGCTTCAAATCTTTATCTTGTGCATGTATGTAATTAGGCCTTTGAGCCGTAGTTGTAAGCCCACATGTTGTTAGCTAGGTTGTATTTGAATTCTATGATATACTGAATGACTGAATATGCAATTGTTCATTTCCTTTGAGTTGTTTCCGTTGTGTTTACTCTTGCTACATGGTCCAGATAGTTCATTCTGTGAACCCTCCTATCGTGACTGTACTAGCTGGTACTATGGGAAACCAGGTCATCTGAAGAAAGATTGCTGGTCTCGAAAGAATAAAGGAGACAAACAAGAAGGCCATAAGGAGGCAAATGTGGTAATTAATAAATCTGAAGATGATGCTTTGATTCTTTCCCTAGATAATGCTGATGATTCATGGGTTTTAGAATCATAAGCCTCATTTCATGCTATGCCCCATAGAAGTTATTTTCTTGATTATGTCCAAGAGAATTTTGGGCTAGTTTATTTGAGAGATAACAAACCCTGCCAGATTGTTGGAAAGGGAAGAAGCAAGATTAAGTTGCAAAATGGGAATCATTGGCTACTACAAGAGGTAAGGCACGTTCCAATGTTGAGTAGGGATTTAATTTCAGTAGGGTTGTTAGCTAATGAAGGTTACATTGCTATATTGATTGATAAAAATTGGAATGTTTCAAGAGGTGCCTTAATAGTAGCAAAAGGTGTGAAAGTAAGCACCTTATATCTTTGTACAGGTCATACTATTCCTTCTACTTTAGTTGTTGCAGAGAAAAAATAAACAAGTTCAGGAACAGTTGTTGCATGTTCGTAGGAAGAGACTAAAACAGTTGCTACAGGTTTTAAGACAACACTGTGGCATAATAGACTTGGGCATATGAGTAAAAAAAGTATGAAGGTACTTCATTCTAAGAAAGTTTTACTAGGTCTAAAATGTATTAATATGGATTTCTATGAAAGTTGTGTGTATGGAAAACAAAATAGAGTCAATTTTCTCAAGGATGGGAAGTAAAAGAAAGATGAAAAGTTGGAGCTTGTGCATACAGATGTATGGGGACCATCTCAGGTATCTTCTCTCTGTGGCTCTCGGTATTATTTCCTTAGGCAAAAATCTGATGTATTTGAAACATTTAAGAAATGGAGAAGCTTGGTTGAGAATGAGACAGGTAAAAGATTAAAATGTCTCAGATTTGATAATGGTGGAGAGTATTGCAACAAAGAATCTAAGAATTATTGTTCCTTTAATGGAATTCATGGTTAGAAAATGGTTCCAGGGACTCCATAGGAAAATGGAGTGGTTGAATGCATGAATAGGACAATAATGGAGCATGCAAGGACCATGAGATTGCATGTTGGGCTGCCTTTAAACATGTGGGTAGAGGCTGTCAATACCACTATATATTTCATTAATAGAGGACTTTCAATTCCTTTGGGCTGTGGTATTCCAAAGGAAGCATGGACAGGTAAGAAGGTGAGTTATTCTTTTCTCAAAACCTTCAGATGTGAAGCATTTGCACATGTAGATTTTGATAATCTAGAACCAAGTTAGATGCAAAATAAAAAAGTGTACCTTCATTTGATATGGCATTAATGAATTTGGTTATAGGCTTTGAGATTTTGAAAATAAAAAAATTGTGAGAAGCAGGGATGTTGTATTCAATGAGAAGGTGTTGTACAAAGATCAATTGCAGCAGCATGAGAAGAAAGAAAAGGATTATGTGGTGTTGGATGATACTCCAGATAATGATGTTCCAATGGTTCCTCATACTCCACAACAACAACAAGAAATACCACAAACTCCACTGAATGTTAGATGGTCAACAAGGCTAAGTAGACCTCCTGAAAGGTTTTCTCCCTCTTTGTATTCTATTTTGTTAATAGATGCTGGTGAATTGGAAGGGTATGCTGAAGCTATGCAGGTGGATACAAAGGTTTAGTGGGATCTTGCAATGAAAGAAGAAATGGACTCCTTGCTAAGAAATCAGACTTGGGAATTATGTAAGTTACTTGTAGGTAAAAAGCCTTTACCAAACAAATGGGTTTATAGGTTGAAAGAGGAAGATGGAGGTAAGAAAATATTTAAAGCCAGGTTAGTTGTAAAAGAATTTGTACAAAAAAAGGGTATTGATTTTGATGAGATATTTTCTCTGGTTGTCAAGATGACTTCTATTCGTAATGCTTTAAGTATTGTGGCTGCTGAAGATTTGTATTTGGAAAAGCTAGATGTGAAAACTATCTTTCTCCATGGTGATTTAGAGGAGGAGATATATATGGAACAACCCCAAGGATTTGAGGTCAAAGGTAAGGAGAAATTAGTGTGTAGATTAAATAGTTTATATGGCTTGAAACAAGAACCTTGGTAATGGTATTTGAAATTTGATAGTTTTATGGCTGAGCAAGGCTACATCCAGTGTAATTCTAACTATTGTGTTTATTTTAAGAGGTTGGATAATGACAACTACATTATTTTATGTTTATATGTTGATGATATGCTTGTAGCAGGGTCTAACATGGATCACATAAGAGAGTTAAAACAATAGTTAGCACAATCATTTGCTATGAAGGATTTGGGGGCAGCAAAACAAATCCTTGCTATGAAAATTTGTAGAGATAGGAAGAACAAAAAATTGACTCTATCTCAGGCTGATTATATTGAAAAGGTGTTGCAAAGATTCCATATGGAGAATGCAAAAGTTGTCAGCACAACTTTGCCTAGTCATTTCAAACTGACTAAAGAGATGTGTCCAAAGACACAAGAGGAGGAAGAAAAAATGTCCAAGGTACCATATGCTTCAGCTATAGAAAGTTTAATGTACGCCATGGTATGCATGAGACCGGATATTGCACATGTTGTAGGAGTCGTAAGCAGGTATATGAGTCATCCTAGATTGGAGCATTGGAATGCGGTAAAATGGATTCTCAGATATTTGAGAGGTACATCCAATAAACACTTATATTTTGGGGGCTCTAATACTGATTTAGCAGGCTATGTGGACTTAGATTTGGCAAGGGATATTGATACTAGGTGGAGTACTACAGGTTATGTCTTTACTGTAGGTGGGACAGTGGTGAGTTGGATCTCTAGGTTGCAAAAGGTGGTTGCTTTATCCACCATGAAGGTAGAGTATGTAGCTGCAACAGAGGCAAGCAAGGAGATGATATGGCCACATTCTTTCATTGAAGATTTGGGCAAACAACAGGCTAACAGTTATTTGTTTATAGATAGTCAAAGTGTCATACATCTTGCAAAGAATTCTACCTTGCATTCAAAGACCAAACACATACATCTAAGGTATCACTTTGTGTAGTCAGTGTTGGATGATGGACAGTTACAGCTAGAAAAGATCCATACAGATGAAAATCAAGTGGATATGTTTACAAAGGTAGTAACAAGGGAGAAGATGAGCTCCTCTTTAGCTTCGGTTGCTCTTCAAGACTGAAAAATAATAAAATCAGAATAGCAGAGTCCAGGGTGCTTATTTCCAGTGGGAGCTACAGGGTCAATGATGTTATGATTAGTCTCCAAGTGGGAGATGATATGGTGTGGAGTCTGATCAGTCTCCAAGTGGGAGATTGTTGTTATATGGAGCCTAATCAGACTCAGAGGTTAAATTTACCCCACTTTTATCGGCACAGTTTCCCCCCAAATTATTTAATGGGATTAGGGGGTAGTGCCCCTTGTGGGGGTTTGGGGGCAGTGCCCCCAAGACGAGGTCAAGGGGCAACGCCCCTTGTGGGGTCCAAGATGGGGTCGAGGGGAAGCACTCCTAATACCTCAAACAAATTTTATTATTTTATAAAGGTGTCGAGAGTTATTTTTCTATTGGCCGACATAAAAAAAACCCTATTTTTGTAATTGACATAAGGCTTGATAAAAGCGGCTAAGGGTTAGGGTTTCCATTGATGTATTGTAGCATTTTGCAATAGTATTGAGTTGCAAGGATTATTGGTTGTAATCAGTTTGATTTACTGGATAATAATATTGGACTCTCTATTGGTGGATATAGCCGGTGTTTGGGTGAACCACATTAAAACTTGTCTCTCACTATTATTATTTCTGTGTATTTTCATTCCTCTATTTAATCTTTATTTTCATTTAATTGATATCTTATGCATGCAATCCCTAACAATTTCTCCATATACATTATACCAAGTTCAAAACTAGTATCCAAGGCACGCTATCGTATGACAACCATAGAATTGATGGAATTAAAATCTTAGTTACAAGAACTTTTGGCTAAAGGATTAATTAGATCCAATGTGTCACCATGGGGAGAACAAAAGGATGGACCCTTGCGTTTATGTATAGATTATTCTTTGTTAAACAAAGAAATGATAAAGAATAAATATCCTCTACCTTGTATTGATGATATTTTTGATCAATTGTGAGGAGCAACAATATTTCCTAAGATTGATTTGAGGGTAGGATACCATCAATTGAGGATCAAAGATGAAGATTATGTATAGGGAAAATTGGATAGTAAAGATCAAGAATAAATAAATCAAACCCAATCCTTAATACCTTCAAGAAATTATCAAAGGACAATAACCAAAAGCAATGCAAATAACAAAGCAAATTACCACCTACGATTGTATGTATTCCTTGGTGTATTTTGTGTGGAATGCTCAAAATACTAAAAGCATAACCATGGTTATAAGATGGATGGATGAAAACCTCAATGGATGCAGTGAGATTATTTTGATGAATGCTCAAAGCTCTAGAGATATGGATGCATACTGCTTAAAGTACATGAAAAGTTTGTGAAGGAGCGAATGAATGCATTTATAGATTTCAAAGAAGATTGATCAATGGTGGAGGAAATTAGATGAAATTGATGGAGGAGATAAATTGAGAAATCATGAGTGAATGTGCACATGACATGTGTCAATGCAAAAAGCTGATTTAAAGAGTTAATTGCTTTCTTGGATAAAAATAATGATTTGATATTCATAAAATAGAATTGATTTTCTGTTTAATGATTTTTTTGATAAAAACAAAGATTTAGAGCCAATTAAAGTCAATGCATGATTTTATTTTTGACATGCAATAGATAAAATTAAATAATAAATTATTTAATCTATGTGCATGGAAGATATTTAGAAGAAAAAGATAATTTAGAAGATGAGAAGATAAATTAGAAATTAAATAAATTAATTAATTTAATTTGTTGTGTATGATAGAGGAAAATAGGATATAAATAAAATATCTAATTTTATTTATTTGCATGGAAGATATTTAGAAGAAAAAGATAAGTTTAGAAGATGAGAAGATAAATTAGAAATTAAATAAATTTATTTAATTTGTTTTTGATATTAATAAGTTGCAAACCAGGGTGCTGGTCCCTTAAAAAAAAACCCAGAGGGTAGCAAAATAGGCCATAGGCCACCAACAATGCTAAAACAATAGATTAACAGTAGCACTACATAATAATATTAGCAGAGAACAAAAGCCAGGAAACTAAACATATAAGAAGCCTAATTAAGGAGTTCTTTCCAGTCATCGTTCAGAAAATTCAACAGTTCCTCCTTGCTCACTTTCATCGCCTCCTTGTCAGAATGTTGCTCCACCTACAGGGTAGTGAAAGTGGTGACCACCTTATGTATGATGTCCAAGCAAACTCTAGTCAACACCTTGAATTTGGCCTCCATAGCCCTGAGCTGTGACTTGACCTCCCCCAGTTCATACATAATATGTTTGTTAGAATTATCTCCTTTGGCACTTTCCACCTCCTTTTCAGGAGTCTCAAGAATCTCCACCTCATCTTGCTCTATGTCATAAAACAAATTGTTAATGGAGTCAAAATGGCTGGCTCCTTCCTAAGTTTGAACAAAGGTAGTTTAAACCTCAATCTCAGGTCATCCCACAATAATGGATTACATGTTTTGGCCAAACTTGACATTGATATCAACATTTTGAACTAAATATTCACTTTCTGACACCTATAGCCACTAAACTGTTGGGAATTTGAAGATAATGCATAGTGATTTGTGAGATTTTGTTTGTAGATTCTAAATATATATTTTTTAAAAAATTGGGGTTAAATTGTAAAAAAAAATTTGTCTCCTTTGATAACTAGTTTTTAATAGTAAACAACATTTTTTTCAAGTGATGTGTATTCTGTAGCACATAACTTTTTTTCTACAAAGGATAAAATTCTGATTCTTTTGAATTTAGATTGGTAACACCAATATATAGGGAATGCATTTGGTTTTATAATGTTTTGTTGAATATTTTTTTAAAATTATGTTTTGAAGTCAAACCAATTATAATTTAGACATAGGCGTATTCCATAAAACATAACTTTTTCTGTATGTATCAAAATTCAATTTTTTTTTGTTGAAACAAGGATATCAATACCTAGGGCATAGATATTTTTAGAATTTTTTTCCACTAATTTACTAATTTTCCATGTGTGTAGAATAGAGAACTTGATGTTTGGTGAAAAACCTACATTCACAAGAAATAAAAAATAAATATTATAATCAAATTAAATATAGTTAAAATTATACTTTTTGGGAAGCTTATAATAAGGACTACATACTTACAAAGCACAAATTTTAAATGAATTCATTTGATCCCCCAAAAGGTAAATCAAAAGTGGTTTTTTATCAACATTTTGATAGGTGTAGAGGAGACTCCATTATAGGTATGGTTTAAAACTAGCAGGGTTCTATCCAAAGGGGTTTGAATCTAAGGGGGTTTGATCAAACCCTCTTCAATTAAAATCTTTTAAATGGAACCTTTTAAGGCTTAAATCGGTATATTTTCTAAAAATTGTGATTTCAGCAAAAATCAAGATGTCCCAGAAAGTGTAACCCATTATTGTGGCAGCACCCTCTCCATATCATTTTGTGGCTCCTCTCGGTCAAAAGTTGAGGAGTAGTAATGATTTGAGAACAAGGGGCTTACCCCCCACCAACCTAGACAACCTACGTATGCTAGGCCTTCTCACCACAATCTCCATACCCTCAGCTACCTCTTTGTCAACAGTGTCATCTTCTCCCTTCTCCTGGGAAATTTCTGACCCTTTCACACCCTTCGAGTCCATAGACTTCACATTCTCAGTGCCCTTCTTATTTTTCTTCTTCCCTCCTTTATCAGTGTTGGGATTACCCTACATTCCTTTGTACTTTTTACCTCCAAAGGGAGATGGGCAATTTTTCAGACTATAAAGACCTTCACCGACAACTTTATGGGCCAGACCCTGGGACCCTTCAACATCAGCTGAATCTGGCATGGCCCTAGCAACAAGGGTTTCTTTCTTTTTATGGGAAGTGGGGTCTGGGATAGCAGGAGGGGTTAGAAGGGGCCTAGAAACAACCTTAGCAATATAGGTGGCTTTTCCTTTGTTGGGACTACCATATTTAACACTAAGAGGCATATGATCATCCAAATCATCCCCCTTATCATCAGCAACAAGACTAGCTTCAATGGGTTTAGTAGGGTAGAGGGCAATGTTAGGAACCCGTGTTTAACCCTTCTCTTTACTTTGTTAGTATATTACATTTGGACGCATATGCTTTGTAAGTCATCCTGTGAGTATATTGTATTATCCCACATTCATGGGAAGTAATAGTTGTTTAGATTAGACTTAGTATATAAGTACGTGTTCAGGCTAATGAAGGCATCCACGAGTTTATTGTATTGAGCTTGCTCAAAGGAGGTTGCCCCCTCGAAGTGTCCTGCGATCAATAAATTCCTTCTGTGTTATGCTATTTCTATTATTTCATGCATTTTTCATTATATTGTTGCAGGAGGTTCCTCTCATTTGGTATCATAGCACTTTCTTGGGCTCACTGGGTGGAATTTCTACCATTTTTTTTTACAATGGCCTCTAGGCACTGTGATTATTGCAGTAGTTCTTTTTTCTTTGCATTTGTATTGTTCATTTCATTTATAGGTTCAGATTAGGGAATAATCTCTATCCACTTAATTGTGGGAAGTGCCTGGGCATAGCCCTAAAACTCATTGTGAGGAGTACTACAGGAACCTTGAAATAGCTGGCCCATTGAGAGGACCTACCAGCGAAAAGGGCAACGGCCCATACCTAATTGACTAGTTCCCATCTGTGAGGTAAACCAAGAGCTATCATTTGTGGCAAAGTGATTATCAGTTTTACTTGAGCCGTGGATTGAGGGGTACTTCCCCAATACACAAGCTGTTAGACAACATTGGTATCTGAGTGAATCCCCTGAACCTTTAGGAAGCTAAACATACCTGGGGTCCATATCTATTACCACCTGACAAATCACCTGTTGAATCTATCCATAGCCATTTGTAGATCCCATTGCAGATCATTTCTAGAAAAAAAAATTCTATTTTTTACCCATATCTTTCTTGCTTTTGCTCTGTTTCCTCTAAAAATTCACTAGAACCCCTAAAATTCCATTCTGCATATTTCCTTCCTTGAGGACCATATCCCAAATTCCACTTATTGAAGCTAGAAATCTCACATTTGTCTATTTTTAGGGTTTGCCATAACTTCTTTGATTCTCACCCAATCGCCTTCAAATTTTGCCATAGTGTTCATTTCCTATTTCTACTCCTTTGTCCCTCTTGGACAAATTTTTCCATTCTTTCACCCTGCTTCTGAAATCCCCATTTTCTGCTTCCCTGTCCCTTAGAAAGTGTCCAAAACCTAGTCAAACCCCAATTACCCATCAAAGTTTTTCCCAAATCCAAATTTTCCTTTACTAAAAAAGTTTCTATTTTTATTTTTCTACCCATTCCCAAAAAAAATCCTGGTTATGGTTGTCACCCACGTAGGAGCAAAAAACATGGAGGAGGAACTTGTAGCCATCAAGACCAAACTCCAAGATCTAGATGAAAAAATTATTAGGCTCAATCTTTAGCATTCAGCCATGAACAATAGACGACAGCCAGAGTCTTCTGTAGATATAGGGTTTTCTTCTTCCAACAATTTTTGTGGACCAAAGTTTGATTTTCCTCGCTTCAATGGTGATGATCCGACTGGATGGATATACCAGGTAGAACAATATTTCAATTTGTATAATACTTTTGATGTCAACAAAGTCCCACTTGCCTCCTTTCATTTGGAACATGAAGCCCTTCAATGGTTTCATTGGTACATCAAAGCTCATGAAGAGCCAAAATGGATAGGTTTTTGCAAACTCATTTTGCAATGATTTGGGCCTAGTGCTTTTGATGACTTCATAGGAGCACTCACAAAATTGCACCAAATAGGCACTGTGAGAGAATATCAGACATAATTTGAATAACTGGACAATCACACAGATGGATTGTCTGATGAATTCTTTAGGAGTTGTTTTGTCAATGGTTTGAAGGATGTAATTCGCTTTGAGGTTAAAATGTTCTGCCCAAGCACAATGATGGAAGCCTTAGGGTTGGCTAAGTTGGTGAAGGACAAGATCATAGCTCAACAATGCTCCAAATCCAATTTTGTTCCATTCAGAAATATAGATCCTCAAAGCCCTCAAATAATGCCAGCTCCTAGAACAACTCCTATCAAGCATTTGACTGAAGCAGAGATGCGGGCATGTAGAGAAAAAGGGCCTTATTATAATTGTGATGACAAATTCACTTGGGGACATAGATGTGTTGAGCAAAAGCTCTATCTCTTGGATGTGGATTCTCCGCCTAAAATTGAAGTTTATGCAAATGCTTAGGATACAGTAGTTGATTGAAACTCAACAAGTGCTTGTTGACCCTACTTCTCAGGAACACCACCTAGAGATCTCTCTCCATGCCGTAGCAGGAGTCACCACCCCAAAAACCATGTGGTTCAAGGGTTACTTTAAGAAGCTCCCTCTTACAATACTCATTGATTATGGTAGTACTCATAACTTCATTGACCCTCGAATAGCCAAATAGGCTGATTGTTTTGTTCATCTTGCTTGAACTTTGAAGTCATGATTGCTAGTGGGGGCACATTACCTTGCAAAGGGAAGTGTCACAATGTATGTATCTCTATTGGAGATTATAACCTACGCTCTGACATGTTTGCCTTGCCCTCAGGCAGATGTGATGTGGTTTTGGGTGCCCAATGGTTACGCACACTTGGACCCATCTTATGGGATTTTGCTGAACTTTGGATGTAGTTTTCAGACAATGGGCACAAACACACATTGAAGGGCTTACAACTGGGGTCTCTCAACATCATAAGTTCACATCACCTAGAAAATCTTCTTAAGAAGAATTCACATGGTGTCATTGCTCAGCTTCACTCCATTTAGATGCAGCCATCCATGGTCTCCACTACTCCTTTGGCTCTACAACGAATGATGGCTATTTTGCATGTAGTACAGAAGTGGTGGCCATACCTATTAGGGAATCATTTTTGCATCAAGGTAGCTCGCTAGAGCCTAAAATATTTCCTAGAACAATGGGTCTCCTCCCCAACACAATAGAAATGGATCAACAAACTCATGGGTTATGACTATGAGATCACTTACAAGAAGGGTAAGGACAATATTGTGGCAGATTCTCTTTCTCGTACATGTGATGACCAAGCTTCTCTTTCAACTATTTCTATGTCTATTCCAAATTAGTTGGAATTTGTCCCGCAGGCTATCTTCTATGAACTCTATGTTTCTCCATCAGTAGGGCACTCTGGGTTCCTCAAAACTTATGAGCTGGCATGGCATCACTTCTTTTGGAAGGGAATGAATAGGGCAATTCAACAAATTGTGGTTGCCTGTGAAACCTCAAAACAATAGCATCAGTGGGCAAAGTGGCTCCCTCTCACTAAATGGTGGTACAATACCTCCTACCACACTGCATCTAACATGACTCCATATAAAGCAGTCTATGGTCAGCCACCACTAATGCTCCTTCCATACTCCCCCAGCAGTTCATGAGTTCATGCAATCGACATGGTTCTCTGCACCCAAGATCAAATTGGGGATCATAAGCTAGCTCCTTCTTCCCACATTCATTGAATATTTCATGTCTCTTGTCTAAAGAAATTTCTTGGCACCAATGACAGAGCACAAACTATTTTACCACAACTGGATAATGAAGGATCCATCCTTTTGGTGCTAGAGGTAATCCTTGACAAGGGCACTCATCCTCTTCGCTTCTACTCCATCATAGAGGTATTAATTCAGTGGCATGGAATGTACCCAGAGATTGCTATAGGGGAACCACTCCTTCAAATTTAGCAACAATTTCCACATCTTACGCTTTGAGGACAAAGCTTTTCTAAGAGGGAGGGGATGTTAGGAACCCATGTTTAACCCTTCTCTTTACTTTGTTAGTATATTACATTTGGACACATATGCTTTGTAAGTCATCCCGTGAGTATATTGTATTATCCCACATTCATGGGAAGTAATAGTTGTTTAGATTAGACTTAGTATATAAGTACGTGTTCAGGCCAATGAAGGCATCCACAACTTTATTGTATTGAGCTTGCTCAAAGGAGGTTGCCCCCTCGAAGTGGCCTACGATCAATAAATTCCTTCTATGTTCTACTATTTCTATTATTTCATGCATTTTTCATTATATTGTTGCAGGAGGTTCCTCTCGGCAAGGTGGAAGTGATACAGATGGAAAATTAGACCTTGGTGCAGGGGTATAGCCATAACCGCCAGATTGCTTTCTCTTGTTTTCCTAGTAAGATTCACAGAGGATACAATGGAGGAGAGCAGGTAAAACAGGAAATTGACAAGGAATTTGTGCCTAAAATGGTTCAATAGGGTGAAGTGATAATGATAATAACATCTATATTGGCCCTCCAAAGTAATAAATTTCATGATTAAAAAATAGAAATGGTCCCAAGGTTTTACCAGGCTATCGTGATCAAAACCACCTTGAAGCCTAATAGGTTGCTCACCGTCATGGAAGAAATTCTTTAGCCCCTCTGGGTCTTGCACCTTCATTTGTTTTTGTAGTATTTTCCCTTCACATTTAAGCCTTGTGGCCTTAGCAATAGATTCCTCTGAGACCTCAAACTGTAACCCACCAACTCGGACCCTTTGGTCCTCATCCCACGACATGGCGAATTGAACAGACAAATTCTCATCAAACCCATTGAATCTTTCAAGAAACAACATTACCTAGCTTCATAATGTATACTCCAGACATGAGAGTTTTCTTTGAACTCCATACACAAAGTTGGCTCTGTTCTAACCTTCTCACCTCCCATGGATTTGAGCATACAGACCTAACAAATACAAACACTGAACTTAGGAAAATGTAGAATGTCTGTGAATAGTCTAGAAATGGCTTGGAAATCATAATAACCTTTGCATTAGAGGTAACTCAAATTCCCAGGATTGTCCTTCATATCCTAGTAAACATTCAGGCTATAATTTCCTTCATTATGATGCTTGTGTGAGCTTTCAAAGGCTAGAGAGGCCATCGGGGTATGAAAAGACTTTATGTGCCAGCAAGGCAATGACAGGAGGGTTTTGCTGAGTTGGCAAATCACCACATGGAACCATTTAAACCAATCTGATTTGTCATACCTAGAATATCATCAAGATGACCTCATCTTTCCTCTCCCACCCCACGCAATGAGGATAAAGCAAGTGTGCTTGATATAACAAGAAGAGGGTATAGATAATAGCCATGGGGAATCAAACATTAGCCTCTCATTGAATATTGTTTCTTATGTTGGGAGGGAGGTTAGAAACACTCCTCCAACATCTAACAGGGAAAAATGTTAAGCCCTAGATTTTCCATGAGGTCCGTACTTTAATTTCCTTCCCTATAGATATGGATGATTTTGACCCCTTCAAAGCTTAGAATCAAATTTTTTATATCCTGAATAATGTCTTCAATTTTCCATCCAACTCTTTCTTTTCCTTTGACAGCATCGATGATTACTTTAGAGTCACCTTCCACCACGATGTTCTTGATTCTGATGGCTAGGGTGAACTTGAGACCCCAAAGGAGGGTCATAGCTTTAGCTACATTGTTGGTGTTCTACCCAAGACCACTAGCAAAAGCAACCACAAGAGCACTATTGTTAGCTCTGAGAACTCCACCTCCACTTGCAATCCTAGGATTACCTTTGGTGGCTCAATCGAAGTTGAGCTTGGACCAACCAAGAGGGGGGAGACCACTTGGTGTTGGCACGATCTCTACTTTTTGAATCATCCACCTTACAGATACTACCCAATATATTCTACTATTTTATAATATTAGCTTCAAGGTTGGTGGGTGGCTATTCAACAACTTTCAAAGTACTTTTAGAGATATTTTCCTACAAAATTTTAGTAATTATCCCAACAACCTCCTTAGGACATTTATATTTTTCTCTGAAGAGCATGTTGTTCCTTTCTTTTCAGAGGCCCCACACCAGGATGGGAGGGATCTGAGCCTAAATTTTATTACATATGGGATGAATGAAAGGGGATTTCCAGGACCTTAAGAAGACATGGAGGTTGTTGTGCATGATGGAGGAAAATAATAAATAAATAAAATATTTGATTATATTTATTTGCATGGAAGATATTTAGAAGAAAATGATAAATTTAGAAAATGAGAAGATAAATCAAAAATTAAATAAATTTATTTAATTTTTTGTGCATGATGGGAGAAAATAAATAAAATATTGATTTTATTTATTTAGAAGATAAGAAAAGTCAACTTAAATAAATTAGAATAAATTATTTAATCTTGGAAGAATAATTAGCCAATTAAATAATTGAAATTATTTAATTATTTGTGGATAAGATGAATTAAAGTGGCGAATTAATTAAATAATTGGTTTATTTAATTAATGGGAAAATAGAAGAATAAACATGGTGAAATGATGAAATTAATTAAACAATTTAGAATTATTTAATTAATGTTTGATTAAGGCGAATTGGAATAATTGATGCTAGAAGAATGATGTATATGCAAGCTAATAATGTGATGGTAATTTTTGGGTGTCTACATTTTTGTCCTCTTTGAGACAATGTGTTTCATGGCATTGTCTCAAAGAATTATTGATGATATGAATAATATTTTGACTACTGTGCCCCAGTGTAACGGGTGATAGGATGCCCCTTTGAGAGGAAAACCAAAAGAATAAAAGATGAACTGGGGGGACTCTTGATAAGAAGAAGAGGATGATGACGTAGAATAAATTAGGCTAAGAAGGACTAGAATAAGCAATGGAGGCTAAGACAATGGAGAATAAGGGCTGACATGAAGAAAACTACGTCATGGGAGGGAAGGAATTAGGGTTGGGAGACTATAAGTAGGGCCCAAGAGGTCACTTTAAATTCATTTACATCCTTAGAGCTTAGATTTTTATCCACTAGTGCTTAGGAGATTTCAGGAGCTTAGAGCAGACAACTTTGTAGAGATGTCAGGGATTTCATGAGCAGATCACTGCGTAGAGAGGGTCCGGATGCATGGTCAGCCAATATAAGCATTAGAAGAAGTATGTACCCCTTTTCAAACATTTTTAATGCATTTATTAGGGTCATTAATGAGGGTTAGATGGGGTAGGTCCTAGGTGATTACAAGAAGAGAACTTGTAGCTAGGATGATGCTTTTGGCTAGAATCAGGGCACTTCTGGTGTATAATTACGCTAATGGCATGCGCAATGGTGCTTTTGAAAAAAATGTGTTTCTTTTGGTTAGGTCTAATGATAGACTAAATTTGTGCAAATGGTGTGAGATTTGGTGCTTGTGGTAAAAAATGTGGTGCAAATGAGAAAACATGCTGCTATTGGTGCCTAGAATGGCACTTTTGGAAAAAAGGGTTCGCATTTGGCTTAATTTAGTAGGGAGGTAAGTTGATTGGTGCTAATGGTAGACAGATTGGTGCAGTTGGTAGATAGTTTTGTGCTATTGGAGGACAGTGTGGCACTAGCGGTGGACAAAGATGTGCTTTTGGTCAACATATGGGCACTTTTGGAAATAGTTAGATGATTTGGGCAAAAGGGGTCACATTTGTATTTTTATGCAAATGTTCCAATTTTTCTATGACCTAAAAAGTTGGCAATTATGAATGCAAGTTGTACTACCACCTTTGATGTCTTAAGAGAGACATCTAATGACCCTAGCCTTGGTGGCAGACTTGGACAAGGATGAGGACCTATTCTTGGAGGTAATAGGCTTGTGGTATGTTGTGTTGCAAGTATGTGCCTAACCGATGTTGTCATTGATGTCAACATATCTGTGTTGTCATTGGTGTCAACTATACTCTTATTTTGTTATGATTTAGATGCTTTGTATTTGCCTATGCAAGTGTTGAAGATAATAAGTGATCCTGGTACTAAGGATATTGAGAAAATTAGTTCCTCTGGTTGAAATAGTGAGGTGCAGTGGAAATAGTGTATTGCAGAGTATCCTTATTTATAGAAGATCAGTCCAACAGTTTGCTTCACATTTCTTGTAGAATGAATATCTTTGTCTGCAGATTGGTAGTTATTTAGAGTTATGTCTGAAGATGCTATGTTCCAAGTTTGAGCCTCCGATATAGAGATTTGAGTGAGTTATCTTCACCAGAGTAAAAGCTACTTTTTTTGGGTATGTACTAGTGACAAAGAGATTGTATTTTGCTCTGCATCCCTCCACATTGAAGTTTCACAATTTGCGGTTTTGGAATCAAGTTGGTAATGATGTTAAGTGCCTTCAACTCTGATGGTTCATGATTTGGTGGTCCACAAGTGATCTTTTCCTTAGGATAGTAGATGGCAGTGTTGTTTTTGTGCTCCAGTTTGAAGAATCTTCTTGATAGAGTGGTTAGAGATTGTGTGGTTGTTCCTGGTGATTACAATGTGCTTGTGGATGTCTCCTAATTATGTTACTACATTCAAATTGGTTCGCAAAGAAAAAATTGGATCACAGATGAAGAATGTTCTTAGAAGACTTAATGATAAAACCAGTCTTGGCCGACCTGGTTGTTTCTACTACTTGCAGAGATGCATATAGGATTGTGGAAGCATGTTGTGGGGTGAAAGATTATTTTTGAGTCCTAGATAAGGTTTTAAGCGATCCTCATACATCCTTCCCTTAGCTATTCTTGTTTAGGTCTAGACCTATTTTCTATGTATGTTTGTAATTCTGACCTTGGAGATTGCTCCAACAGTTGATGAATGTAATGCCAACCTTGATGTACATTCCAACGTTAATGAGTTGTATAAAAACATGTAATGTAGTTGTGAAAAGTGTGTGGGAGTACAAAAATGAAAAGATAGGTGTGAAGGTGTAAGAAGAGCAAAGAAGAGGTAATATATTGTGCTTCAATGGAACTGAACTCAGGCATGTAGTAGATGCTATCAATCAGTTCACCATTCCTTAGCAATGAGCTGATCTTGGTAGTGATCCCTAACACTTGCATTGAGCATTTTGGGTAGTGAGCCCTAAGGTAGTGAGCCTCTATTTTTTGGTATTGCTATAACATATATATCTTTGTGGGCTAACACCCACCATGGTTTTTCCCTTATAGGGTTTTCCATGTAAAAAATCTAGTGTTTCATGTGTTATTGTGTTGAGCTTCTTATTTCATGCTTTCATGGTTAAATCTAAATAACAGTAAATAAGTGTTTCATGTGTTGATGTGCATAAGTGTTCAAACTTTTAGGGACAACTGATTCACCCCCCTCTCAATTGTCTGGTGCATTTCAACAATTGGTTTCAGAGCAAGGTTCCTTGGGAGTAAGCCTAATAGCTTGTGGAAGATCCAAGATGTCTTACAAGAAGGAAGCTCCACAATTTGATGGAACAAATTATGCTATCTGGAAGGTGCAAATGAAAAGTCATCTCCTTTGCCTTGGATATAGAGTATGGAAAGTGATAGAGACAAAGTATACTATGCCTCAGAATGGTTTGACAACTGAAGATGAAATTAAAGAATATGAGTTGAACATAAAAGCCAAAGATGCTTTGCTAAGTGCCCTATTTAACACTAAATTGATAAAGGTCATGGATTTGGAAACTACTCATGAAGTTTGGGAGAAGCTAAAAAATCTATATGAAGGAGATACATCTATAAAAAGTACCAAATTGCAGGGTTTGAAAGCAAAATATGAGATTTTTAAGATGAGTGAAGATGAGAACATAACAGTCTACATGTAAAGAGTTTATGAAATTGTCAATGGAATAAAAGGAATGAGAGGAACTATTGATGAGAAGGAAGTTGTAATGAAAATTCTTAGGTCATTACCTAAGTCCTATAGTCACAAGGTAGTTGCAATTGAAGAAATAATGACCATGAATGATGTCTCTAAGGACCAGTCACTTGGAAAGCTTACATCTTTTGAAATGAGAGAATTTGATGATGCTTTGCCAAAGGTTGAATCTACTTTCAAAGCCAGCACTTTAGAAAAGACTTCCAGAGCTGAGAAGTACATAGTGGAATCTGATGATGAGCTTGATGAAATTGAAGCCAACTTTGTTGATAGACTACGAAGAGGCTTCGGTAAGTATCATGTGGTAACTTAAGGTTGGTCACTATGCTTCTAGATGTCCTGAAAGAATTGAAAGGAATAGAAAAATATTTGAGAGAAAACCTAGAGTTCTAAAGAAATGCTACTATGTTAGAGACATTGATGATGAAGGTATAGCATATGATGAATCTGATGATGCTAATACTAGTGCAAATGAGTGCTTGTTTATTGCTATTAAAGAAGAACTTGAGACTACTAGTCCTACTAGATGTGTGAAGGATGAAAAACTAGTGGAGGAAAGTGCTTTGGTTGTTCATGTGGAGAAAGATAAGGATGAATGGATTATTGATAGTGGATATTCACATCACATGACTCATGACAAAAGTAATTTTGTGAGTTTGGAAAAGTATGATGGAGGCCTGGTTAGGTTTGGAGATAATGTAGCTGGTAAGATTTGTGGGAAAGGATCTATTTCTTTTGATGGAAAGGACAACTCTGATAATGTCTTATATGTAAAGGGCTTAAAGCATAATCTTTTGAGTGTTGGTCATATGTGTGACAAAGGATATGATCTGAGATTCAAAGATAATGGGTGCAAGATCATGGAAAGCTCTAGAACAGTGATTGCTACCGGTAAGAAGACCAGAGGTAATATTTACTAGTTAAGAGGAACTAATGATTACTATTTATTGGCCCAAGCAGATGAAAGTTGGTTGTGGCATAGAAGAATGTGTCATATATACTTTGATAATTTGGTAAAGATAAGTTCAGGACAGGTTGTGAGAGATTTACCAAAGCTTGTGAAACCCACCAATACCATTTGTAAGGAATGTCGGTTGGGGAAGTAGAAAAGAACTAGTTTCAAGAGCAAAGAGTAATTTTATGTTAGCTTGTTGGATCTAGTGCATACAAATCTATGTGGTCCTACAAGGGTGAGAAGTCTACAAGGTGATAGGTACTTCATGTTTCTCTTATTGATGATTATTCTAGAATGACTTGGGTTACTTTTCTAAGAGACAAATTAGAAGCCCTAGAGAAGTTCAAATCTTTCAAGGCAATGGTTGAGAATGAAATAGAACTAAAAATCAAATGCTTGAGCTCTGATAGAGGAGGTGAGTTCACATCAAATAAATTCAACATTTTATATGAAGAGCAAGGGATAAAGAGACAATTATCTGCACCTAGGACTCCTCAGAAGAATGGAGTTGTGGAAAGAAAAAATAGGATAGTTCAAGAGATGTCTAGGACAATGATGAAGGAAGAAGATCTACCAGAAGTTTTTTGGAAAGAAGCTATACATACTGCTATCTACATTCAAAACAGAATTCAAGTGAAAGGTAATGGTACTAAAACTCCTTATGAACTTTGGTATGAGAAAACTCCTACAATAAAATATTTCAAAGTTTTTGGAAGCAAATGCTATATCAAAAGAGAAGAAGATCTAGGAAAGTTTGATGCAAGGTGTGATGAAGGAATCTTTCTTGGATACTCTACCAAGAGTAAGGCTTATTGGTGCTAGTGCAAATGTGAAGGTGGATAAAGATAAAGGAAGAATATCAAATCTGAATGGCTATGAGTCAGATGAACCTGTTATCACAGTAAGTGAGAAGAAAGTGGAACATGAAGGCCGTCAAGATGAAGAAGAGATGGCTACAGAAACTACAGTAAAGACTCCTAGGTATGTAAGAATCAATCATTCAAAAGATCAAATTATTGGAGATAAAAGCAAAGGAGTACTGACAAGGAAAAGAGATGTAGAAGAACAAGTGAATTACTGTTTGCCTTCTAAAGTTGAACCAAAAACTGTGAATGAAGCCTGCAATGATGAAAGTTGGGTAAAAGCCATGAAGGAAGAACTAATGTAAATAGAGAAGAATGAAACTTGGGAATTAGTTCCTAGACTTGCTGATAAAAATGTTATTGGAACCAAATGGGTTTTCAGGAACAAGATGAATGAAAATGGAGAAGTTGTAAGGAACAAAGCAAGGATTGTGTGCAAAGGATATTCTCAAATTGAAGGAATAGATTTTGAAGAGACTTTTACTCCAGTGGCTTGGATTGAAGCAATCAAAATATTTTTGGCATTTGCAACTCACAATTATTTCAAGGTGTATCAGATGGATGTGAAGTCTACATTTCTAAATGGTGAGTTGGAAAGGGAAGTTTACATTGAGCAACCGAAAGGATTTCAATTATTAGACCAAGGTGATATGGTGTGCAGGTTGAAGAAAGCTTTGTATGGACTGAAGCAAGCTCCTAAAGCTTGATATGCAAGATTGGAGAAGTACATATTGCAATCAGGGTTCAATAAAGGTACTGTTGATAGTAATCTCTATTTCAAGATTGATGGTGATCAAATTTTGATTGTTGAAGTCTTTATTAATGACATTATCTGTGGAGGCAATGAAGGTATGTGCTTGAAATTTTCTAGTGAAATGCAAAAGGAGTTTGAAATGTCTATGTTTAGTGAGATGAATTTCTTTTTAGGTCTACAAGTTACTTAATCAGATAAAGGAATCTTCATATCCCAATCTAAGTATGTGAAAGAGTTATTAAAAAAGTTTGGAATGGAGGACTCTAAACTAGTATGTACTCCCATGGTGACTGGTTGCAAGTTGAGAAAAAATGAGGAATCACCTAAGACTGATTAGAAAAGGTACAGATCCATTATTGGAGGATTACTTTATCTAACTTAATCTAGACCTAATATAATGCATGCAGTATGTATTGTGGCAAGATTTCAAGAAGATCCTAGAGAATCACATGTGATGGTAGTCAAGAGAATTCTAAGATATTTGAAAGGCACATTAGATCATGGCTTATGGTATCCAAAGGACAATGATTTCACTCTTAGTGCATATACAGATGCAGATTTGGCTGGAGATGTTGATGATAAAAAGAGTACAAGTGGAGGTGCCTTCTTCTTGGGAAATAGATTGGTTTCATGGCTGAGAAAAAAGAAAGACTCAATCTCCTTGTCTATTGCAAAAGCAGAGTATATTATAATAGCATGTTGTTGCACTCAAGTGTTATGGATGAAGCAGACCTTAAAGGACATAAGAGTTGTGTATGAAAATCCAATTGCAATCTTTTGTGACAATACAATTGCCATAAACATTTCAAAGAATCCAGTGATGCACTTAAGAACAAAGCACATATCAATAAGGTATCACTTTTTGAGAGAGAAGTTGATAGAGAATGAAGTACAAATGGAATATGTGTCCACAAAGGATCAAATTACAAATATTTTCACTAAGCCTCTGCCTAAATATACCTGAGTATCTCAGAGAAAAGTTAGGGGTTATTACCCCTCCTACTGTGAACTAAGATGCATAAGAATGCATTAGTCCAGTGGTGTCCAAAGCCTCATTTTTTGATCTGGATTGATGTTTTGAGAGCTACCTATTTAGAGGGAGTAGAAATCATTCTTGATAAAGAGTAGAAAGTGTTACAATATTCATGAAAGAGCAATTTGATTAGAGCAGCTAAGTGCAAGTATGTGCCCTTTTCCATTGATGTCAAAGGGAAAAGAAATCATGTGAAAAACTTAGGGGGAGAAAGAGTACAGATGTGTAAAAAGAAAGGAGGAGTATCTTGTCTTGATGGTCATTAAGTTTTTCACATCATGTTGCCATCAATGACAAAGGGGGAGATTTTTGCAAGTATGTGTCTAACTGGGGTTGTCATTGATGTCAACATATCTGTGTTGTCATTGGTGTCAATTGTACTCTTCTTTTGTCATGAGTTAGATGCTTTGTATTTTCCTATGCAAGTGTTGAAGATAAAAAGTAAGTGATCCTGATACTAAGGATATTGAGAAAATTAGTTCCTCCAGTGGAAACAATGAGGTGCAGTGGAAACAGTGTATTGCAAAGTATCCTTGTTTATAGAAGATCAGTCCAATAGTTTGCTCCGCACTTCCTATGGAATGAAAATCTTTGTCTATGGATTGGTATTTATTTAGAGGCATGTCTAAAGGTGCTATGTTCCAAGTTTGAGCCTCCAGTATAAAGATTTGAGTGAGTTATGTTCACCAAAGTAAAAGCTACTTTTTCTGGGTATGCACTAGTGACAGAGAGATTAGATTCTGCTCTACATCCCTCTGCATTGAAGTTTCATAGTCTGCGGTTCTAGAATCAAGTTCATAATGATGTTAAGTGCCTTCAACTCCAATGGTTCATGAGTTTGTGCTTCGCAAGCAATCTTTTCCTTATGACAGTAGATGATAGTGTTGTTTATGTGCTCTCATTTGAAGAATCTTCTTGACAGAGTGGTTAGAGATTGTGCAGTTGTTCCTGGTGATTACAATGTACTTGTGGATGTCTCTTGATCATGTGCCTACATTTGGATTGGTCCACAAAGAAAAATTTGGATCGTGGATGAATAATGTTCTTAGAAGACTTAATGATATAAACTAGTTTTGGCCGACCTAGTTATTTCTACTACTTGTAGAGATGCATAGAAGATTGTAGAAGTGTGTTGTGGCATGAAAGATTATTTTTGAGTCCCAGCTAAGGTGTTAAGTGATCTGCATACATATTTCCCTTAGCTAATATTATTTAGGTCTAGACCTATTTTCTATGTATGTTTGTAATTCCAACCTTGGAGATTACTCCAATAGTTGATGAATGTAATGCCGACCTTGATGTACATTCCAAGGTTGACGAGTTGTATAAAAACATGTAATGTAGTTGCAAAAAGTGTGTGGGAGTGCAAAAATGAAAAGATAGGTGTGAAGGTGTTAGAAGAGCAGAGTAGAGATAATATATTATTCTTCAATGGAACTGAACTCATACATGTAGTAGATGCTATATTCTGCTCTACATCCCTCTGCATTGAAGTTTCAAAATCTGTAGTTCTAGAATCAAGTTGGTAATGATGTTAAGTGCCTTCAACTCCAATGGTTCATGATTTTGTGCTCTGTAAGCAATCTTTTCCTTATGACAGTAGATGATAGTGTTGTTTATGTGCTCTCATTTGAAGAATCTTCTTGACAGAGTGGTTAGAGATTGTGCAGTTGTTCCTGGTGATTACAATGTACTTGTCGATGTCTCTTGATCATGTTCCTACATTTGGATTGGTCCACAAAGAAAAATTTAGATCGTGGATGAATAATGTTCTTAGAAGACTTAATGATAAAAACTAGTTTTGGTCGACCTGGTTGTTTCTACTACTTGTAGAGATGCATAGAAGATTGTAGAAGTGTGTTGTGGCATGAAAGATTATTTTTGAGTCCCAGCTAAGGTGTTAAGTGATCCACATACATATTTCCCTTAGCTAATCTTATTTAGGTCTAGACCTATTTTCTATGTATGTCTGTAATTCCAACCTTGGAGATTACTCCAACGGTTGATGAATGTAATGCCGACCTTGATGTACATTCCAAGGTTGACGAGTTGTATAAAAACATGTAATGTAGTTGCGAAAAGTGTGTGGGATTGCAAAAATGAAAAGATAGGTGTGAAGGTGTTAGAAGAGTAGAGTAGAGGTAACATATTGTGCTTCAATAGAATTGAACTCATACATGTAGTAGATGCTATCAATCAGTTCACCAATCCTTGGTAGTGAGCCACCCCTTGATAGTGAGCTAATCTTGGCAGTGAGCCCTAACACTTACAGTGAGCATTTTGGGCAGTGAGCCTCTATTTTTTGGTATTGCCATAACATATATATCTTTGTGGGCTAACACCTATCATGGTTTTTCCCTTATATGGTTTTCCACATAAAAAATCTGGTGTTTCATGTGCTGACTGTGTTATTGTGTTGAGCTTCTTATTTTATGCTTTCATGGTTAAATTTGAATAATAGTAAATAAGTGTTTGATGTGTTGATGTTCATTAGGGTTTAAACTTTTAGGGACAACTAATTCACCCCCCTCTTGCTTTTCTAGTGCATTTCAACATGTTGCACATATGACTCTTGTTCGAGCTCATCGTACGATGATGACAATGTTGGTGGAGCGATGGGACAACTTGTTCCTACTATCAACTGGGGAGATTATGATCACCCTAGAGGATGTGTAGAGGATTCTGCACATCCCAATCTATAGGGTGAGAGTGGTCTATGATATAGACATAGGAGAGGCTACACTAACTCAAATATTGATGACATGGGATCTGGGTATCGAGGATGTGGAGATACACCCTAGACAAATGAGGAGGTGGTTCAACAGGATACAGCTAGTAGTGGCAAGTTTGATAGGTGGGGTACTAGTGCTAGACTAATGCTCTCACAAATTCTTATTAGGATGGGGTTGAGTCTTGGAGGCTATGTTTACAAATGACATCATATATGCATGGGGACCTTGTCTATTGGGCTAGTTGTATCATGACATGCATTAGGTTGTATATAGATATGGCTTGAGTTTGGGTGTCAGGGTTACACTACTACATGTGTGGGCATGGGAGCATACAGTGCTGATGTGGCCCATCTTGGTGTGATAATGATAGGCAGGGAAACCCTTCATTCATTTTTATGATGAGGAGGTGACACATAGGTGGCTTAGGGAGTTGACTTACTAGCAATGAACACTTGATGAGCTTGACACCGTGATATGGTGACCATGGAGAGATTATGAGTTGTGGTGGGATGATGCAGAGTAGTTTCTCTACTATAGGCAGGTGAGGTATCTCTTTTTCCACACCATGTACATCATTAAGAGGTTCCTCCCTAATCAGGTACTTGTTGATGGTGGTTTTAGCACACAATAACACAGGTACAATACAAGATATCTCACCTCTCTTGAAAGGAATCCTATCACAAAATTTTAGAATAGGACTGCCCCAAAGTTTATAATGTTAGGTCTTGATTTGTAGGATAGCTCAGTGAATGTAATGAAATAAGTTGCACTAGAGAAGAAGATGATATGAAATATTTTGCAAATACTTGATAATAACTGAGAATAACAAGCCACTTTGAGGGGGTAACCTCCAAATATCTCCAATGAGAACACACTTCACAATATGATGATGAAATATCCTCCTATATATACCTAATTATGCTTAGGATGAATAGACACACCCCTATATAGGACCTAGTCCAACCTATCTAACTAAATAATAATATAATAATGATAACATGACTTAATTAGGAGTTAAGATAGCCACAAGATGACTATTCATAACCCAATATACACCAATATTAAGGGTGTAACATGCCCCCTCTTCAAAGAAGCATTGTCCTCAATGCTAACCAAGTGTGGATTCTTTTGAATGAATTCCTTGTCCTCCCATGTGGACTCTTCAACTGGTAAATTCTTCCATTGGATGAGATACTTAGTGAGGGTTCTATTCCTCAGCTTCTTCATGGGTGTTTGAAGAATGCACTCTGGTTCCAAAATGATTCTTCCTTCTTCATTGAGCTTTGGTAGTACTGTTTGAGTAGGAATATTATGCCCAATTACCTTCTTCAAACAAGAAACATTAAAAACTGGATGTATCTTTTTTGTTGGTGGCAACTCTAGCTTGTAGGCAACACTACCGATCATTTGCATGATTTGGTATGGACCATAATATCTTGGAGATAACTTATTATTCTTTTTTTGTTGCTTCAATGAGATTTTCTTATAAGGCTACAATCTCAAGAAGACCCAATACCTAACTTCAAAATTTCTTTCACTACGATGTTGGTCTGCCTGTTGTTTCATTCAATTTTGTGCCATGGCTAAATTCTCCTTGAGTCCTGAAAGTACCTATTGTTGATGAAGCAAGTGGTCCTCCACTACTTGAACTCTTGGTAACACCTTTAATGATGATGTGATGGAAGGAGGATGATATCCATAAAGTGCCAAAAATGGAGACATTTTTGATGAGCTATGAAAAGAAGTGTTATACCACCATTCTACAAGTGGTAGCCAATCTACCAATTGAGACTGCTTCTCTGAAGTGAAACAATGTAGATATCCTTCCAAACTCTTATTATCAACCTCAGTTTGCCCATCTGATTGAGGGTGGTATGAAGAACTATGAGCCAATTGAGTACCCAAACATGAGAATAAATCTTTCCAAAAGTGACTAGTAAAGATAGGATCATGATCACTGACAATAACCTTAGGTGTACCATGTAGCTTTTGGATATTCTCCAAAAAATATTTTGCCACTGCACTTGCTGTAAAAGGATGTGATAATGTAATAAAATGTGCATATTTAGTGAGGCAAGCAACTACTACCATGATGACATTATGACCTTCAGATTTGGGAAGCCCTATGATGAAGTCCATGGATACCTCTTCCCAACGCTGGCTAGGAATAGATAAGGGCTGCAAGAGACCTGGTGTCTTAATTGTCTCCCCCTTATTTCTTTGACAAACCAAACATTCAGCCACAACTTTTTAAACATCACCTTTTAGCCCTTCCCAAAAAAAATCTTTCTTAACCCGATGATATGTCTTCAAAAATCCTAAATGATCACCAATTGGGGACTCATGTAGCTCTATGAGAATCTTGTGTTTAAGAGTGGAATTCTTGTAGAGATACAAGTGCTCTTTATACCAAAGAGTATCCCCCTTCAAACAAAACTTATCTAAACTACTAGGATCACTTTTTAATTATTGGATGAGATTACTTGTCACAACATCATTTTGCCACTCTACTCTGGCTTCTTCCACCCAATTTGCTTGTAATATTGAAAGGGCACACAATAAGGCTTCATCTTTCTCATCCTTCTTAGAAAGAGCATTTGCCACAATATTTTCCTTCCCTTTCTTATATACAATCTGAAAGTCATATCCCAACATCTTAGTGACCCATTTTTGTTGCTCTTCAGAGGATAATCTTTGTTCCAAAAAATATTTTAGGCTATCATGATTTGTCTTAACCTTGAAGTATCGACCCATTAGATAAGGCCTCCATTGTTTAACTGCATGAAGGATCACTAGCATTTCCTTTTCATAAATAGGTTTGAGCTGATTCTTACCCTTTAATTGATGACTATCAAAAGCAATTGGTCAAACTTCTTGCATGAGAACAACTCCTATCCCATTTCCAGAAGCATCACATTCCACAATGAATTCCTTGGTGAAGTTCGGAGTGGCAAGAACTATAGTTGTACACATAGCCTCCTTCAATTTCTTAAATGCTGCATTAGCGGACTCATTCCAATGAAAAGAATCCTTCTTCAATAGAGTGGTTAGGGGTGCTTCTATATGACCATAATTCTTCACAAATCTTCTATAGTACCCTGTCAATCCCAAGAAACCCCTCAGTTTCTTAATAGTTTTTGGAATAGGCCATTCCATGATAGCCTTAATTTTGTTAGGGTCCACCTTTACTCCTTCATGTGAAACTATGTGTCCCAAATACTCCACCTCCTTAAGACGAAAAGCACACTTGGATGGCTTAGAGTAGAGTTGATGATCTTCAAGTAATTATAATGCTTGATCTACATGCTGCAAATGTTCTTCTCAAGTCTTGCTATAAATCAATATATTATCAAAGAACACTAACACAAACTTTCTCAAGAACTTCTTAAAAATGGAATTCATCAAACTTTGGATTGTAGATGGTGCATTGGTAAGACCGAATGGCATCACCAAAAATTCATAATGACCCTCATCAGTTCGAAATGCTGTCTTACAAATATCTTCCTCCTTAATCCGAATTTGGTGATAACTAGATCTAAGATCTAACTTGGTAAAATACATAGCTCCATTCAATTCATCTAGTAAATCATCAATGACTAGGCCTGATGTTCGGTGGTTGGCTCCCTAGAACTAGTTGTATGGCATGATCATGATCCCTCTTAGGAGAAAGTCCTTTAGGCATATCTCTAAGAACCACCGAGTGATGATCAATTACTGCTTGTAAATCTAGATGAGTAGGAGCATTAGATTGAGACTTCTAATGAACATAGCTGGGCCACAAATCCATCTGCTCCTTTCTTAAGAAACTTTTGCATTTGATGAGAACTTACCATCTGTGGGGATTTTGCCTTCAACCCCTTAGCTCCACTACTTTTCCTTTTGATTGAAATCTCATGAATAGTTCTTGGAAGTTCATCTAAATTGTTCCTAATGTAGTAAGCCATTGTACTCCCAAAACAATATCTGTTGTACCCATGGATATCACATACATTGGGGTATCAAGTTGATAATCTCCCATGGATAATTTAATGCTATGACACTTCCCTGAACAACTAACTATACCACCATCTACAATCAAAACCTAAAACTCTGAGGCTGGATATATAAAACAATTTAGACGAGTTGCCAACTTTTTGTTGATGAAATTATGAGTACTACCTAAGTCGATCAACACTATTACTTTTTGCTTCTTTAAGAAACCCACTACCTTGAGAGTTTGTGGTGTACTGAAACCTGAGAGTACATGACAAGAAATGATTGGTTGAGAATCATGTGATTCCTCACTTGACTCCCTATCCTCCTCTAATATAGGTTCCTCTTCTTCCTCACTTGGACCTTCAATATAGAACAATTTATTTTCATTACATTTATGTCCTTGACTATATTTGCTATCATAGTTGAAACACAACCCTTTTGTTATTTTCTCCTCAATTTGCTATGGAGTCAACCTAGTAGGTTGAGGAAGAGAAGGTGTTGAATATCCTTTCTCTCTTGTCACATTAGCACCTTGCTTCCTAGGAATCAAATACTTCTCCTCTACCCTGTGTGCCAAGATAAAAGACTCATTTACAGAGCTAGGACTAAACATGCGTACCTCATGTTGAATGTGATCCTTGAGACCACCTAAGAATAAATCATTCAAGTTCTCTGTAATTGTATCCACTCTTAAGGATAGATTTTGGAATTTCTGAATATAATCCTTAACTGATCCTGTTTGTTGAAGTTTATCAAGCTGGCTGAAGAAGTTGTCTGTCACACTATTGCTATATTATGCTTGGAGTTCTTCTATAAAAATTGACCATGAGATGGTGAGACCCTTTTTCCTCTGATGAGTACAAAGCCAATGATACCAAATGAATTGATCTAGTTCTAGATATAGGGAAGCCATCATGACCTTTTGTCCACATGGGATTTGATGTACTTCAGAAAAATTCTCCATTTGGTTCATCCATGTTAGATGATCCTTGCCATCCAACTTGCGCATATCCATCTTTGGAAACAAATTCCTAGATCCCATAGGAGTATTAAAATTTGTGTCAGTATTAGTTGACTTGAAGGTTTCACCTTGGTTGCTTGAGAACTCCTTTCTTAGTTCATTCATATAGGCGCTTAACATGCTTTGTATATCTGATATATCTCCTCTTAGGTCACACATATCCCTCTTAATTAAGGACACCTCTTCTTTGACCTTACTTATTTCCTCATTGGGATTACTATCCTCTATTGTTTCCCCATCCTTATCAGAGGATTTCCTCAGTGTGACAACATTCTTTTTGCCTCTTATTATAGGCCCTGTCATAATGGAAACCAATATTTTAAAAATAAATCACACAAATGAAATGTAAATTCTCTAAAAATTTTATTGTAACTTACTAGGGCCAAGATACCACTTACCCAGAAAAAAAGTCCAAAAAATTAGCAGATTTACAGCCTTGAGAGTGAATTTGTTGGAAAACCTAATTTTGCAATAACTCACTTATTTTTGCTTCAATTTCTCCAATTTTTGGACTGTAGGCTCCTCTATTATGTCTTCAAAAACCCAATAAAAACCAGGCTCCAATTCTGCAAGATGTGAGAGATATGTAGATCCCAAATAAATTGTGTAGAAATTGTAATTCTGCAATAATTCTCTCAATTCTGCTCCAATTCATCTGAAATCTAGACTGTAACTTCTTTAATATGGTTTCAAAAACCCTTTAAAAATTATAAAAAAAATATTAAAATCTGAAAGATATACTCTTCCCAAAATTGCCTCCAATTTTGAGAAAAAACCTTACCTTTATGGTGCCAAGATCATGCTCTGATACCACTTGTAATGAAATAACTTGCACAATGGAAGAAGATGATATGAAATATTCTACAGATACTTGATTATAACTAAGACTAATAGGCAACTTTTAGGGGGCAACCTCCAAATATCTCTAATAAGAACACACTTCACAATATGATGATGAAATAAGACTCACATCCTCCTATATATACCTAATTATGCTTAGGATGAATAGACACACCCCTATATAGGACCTACTCTAGCCTATCTAACTAAATAATAATATAATAATGATAACATGACTTAATTATGAGTTAAGATAGCTAGAAGTTGACTCTTCATAACCCAATATACATCAATATTAAGGGCATAGCAGTGAATATGTATTCGGTTGTTCCAACCAAGGGGACTTGCATGCAATGTAGGGTTTGTGAAATTATGACAACAATATGTATGTAGTAACCCTAGGTGATGCAGATTGTTAAGTCTTAAATTTATTAGTAGATAGGTTATGTGAATGCTACCTAAAACCCTAGGTCTATCAATCTTATGTAAAGAAAATGCAAAAGGATTTAAGGGGAAAAGAGATGGATATGAAACCTAAAGACAAATCACAACTGGGTTGAATGCTACAGATAGACAAACACCCCAATAAAACCAATTTCTACTTAACTAGGTTATAACCACAATGCTATAGAAATGATGCAATCTTCAAAGGTAACTTATGATTTTCAAATCACATACATTCATTAAACACCCAATTTTTGGTCCAGTTTAATTACTATTATGTAATCAAAGAAAATTCACTTAATAAGGTTTAGACTAACCATGCAAAGTTACTTACAATCAACAAGAACAAATAGTATGAACCAGGACATTCATTAAATATCAAAGCATTCATTCACCTTTGTAATTGCACTTCATCTAATTTCAGATTGAAATGAACCATGAAATCCAAAGCAAGTTAACACAAGAACACAATTTCTAGTAACACCTGTAAAACTTATTTTGTATTGATAAATATTTTGGCAGAGTCTCAACAATTCATTGCTCAATCTTACTTACAAAGAGAGAAAATGACTACCCTTTTAAAGATGGCTAGGCATACCAAGTTTTTGAAAGAACGGTGGGGATTAACTCAACACCAAGGGCTCAGATTATATAGCATTCAATTTTGGATAATAGTTTGTTACAATCTTGAATCTTGCTTTGTCTTGTAGGAAAAAGACAAAATACAACTTTATAATGCACTAGAACAAGACAAAATAGATACTCCTTGGGTTGTTTATAAAGACAAACCCATTTTACAATGAATAGAACAATGGAAAATGTCACGTGACACTTTTTAGAGGAGGCGTTTGTCCAGCTGGACTTGACATTTGACTTATGTGGCCATTGTGTCATCTAGCTAGTGATTGTCTCCATCTAGATTAACTTTATTCCTCTCGGCCTCCCTATTCCTATAGGTGAGAAATGCCTCCAGTGTTGGTTTAATGTCTGCTAGCTGGGGATCTTTGACAAAATTGATTTGGAACTTGATGGTGTCTACTTCCTAGGAAAACTTGTGATACACAACCAATCTGGATCTTTTATTCTTCCTAAACTCCTTGAAATGTGCAATCAAGTCACTGATCCTATCCAAATCTTCTGGCTGACATGGAAATGAATCTCCCTACATAAATCATTTCAACTGTTCCTTGCATTCCTAGGCATCGATGGGTGTGGTGTCATTTAGATACATTTTGGTGGAGGCTCAGAGCATGTCATTCAAACTGTAAATCACTTCCAAAAGATGAGACTTGGCTGGTTCTGCTTCATTTATGGCCTTGTCAAAAATTTCCCTCCCTAATTCCAACATTTCAAGCCAATGCTCGGGCATGTGTAATCTTTCCTTGACCAAAATCTACTCTTCTATCAAAACTTCTTTTGCTGGTTTACTCATTGCCAAAACTCTGGGATGGATGTGGGAGTCATATTCATCATAATTGTTGTAATCATTTGTCACTTCATCTCACTCTACCTTTAACGCACAAAAATCTCTATAGAGTTTAGCAATGTTATCAAATTATTTCACAGCCTTTAGAATATATGCCCTATACCCACTTTTTAGTTGCTGAAATAGTGGCTCTAATATTGTCAAAATCTTCCATCTCTTCCTTGGAGAGGAGAGAAGGTGCTACAACTGCCCTATCTTTAGAATGCATGGAATTTATCAAGTATCTGATGCAAGCCCTGAGCTCTTCATTCTACTACTTGAGATGCTGCTTAGTTAGCTCATCTTTATTTATCATGTCCAAAATACATGACACTGAATCTTTAAATTCCTCAACAACTTGGGCCTTTGAAGTTGGACCTAAGTTGAGAGTAGAAATAGTGTATTCCTCAGGCTAAATATCCTCTTTATTACCTTGTACTGGAGGAATACCAACCTCTGCAATTTGAGATCCTAAAGGATCTTTATATATCCTTGATTGTACTTTTGCCTTCTTCTACTTCTTAGGATTTTTAATCTTATCCAAAAAATTATCCAGATTCAATTCTACTACCTCCACCATGGAAGGTTGATTATTCAGTCTCTGCTGCAACCAATCTGGAGCTGCCAAAGAATGACTTAGGGAGCCATTGTGGCTATCTCCTTTGTTCAAAGAATCTCTATGAATAGTGTGCACAATACCTATACCTTTTCCTTCATTGTCCTGGTGATCCATGATGACCACTACACATGCTTTGAGAGGTGAGCTTGGTTGATTCATCTATTGCAAATCCTTTGTCATTTCTAGCCCAATAGTGTCAATTGCAGTATCATAGGTAGCCTCCTTGGCAAGACTATCATCCAAGTCCACTACCTCTATAGTGTTGGCCTGAGGGTTATTTGTTATATCTTCGATCATGACCTTCTTTTCTGTTACAATATTTAACTTAGCACAAACCTTTTTAATTCCTGGAAATAGGGGCACTTGAGGAGAAGTAGGCCTGGGTACTTTCTTTGAATCTTGAAATGGCTGAGTAAAGGAATTATTGACTGTTACAAAAGAATCAGTGGTAGATGCCGGTAATTGTACTTGAGATAGGCTTGCAAATGCTGGAAAACCTAATTAAGGAAGAATGGAAGGAAGAGGAAGCATGGAAGAAATGGCGAGGGGAGTGGTTAGGTTGAGAGGTGGCAAAGAGAAGGAAGAAGGTGAAAGGATGGTGGTAGGGTGAAGGTGAAGAGGGAATGGGAAGACTAGTGGATGAAAGGAAAGAAGAGGATGATGAGGTGGAGGGATTAATGGAGGGAAGGAAAATGGAAGATGAAGAGGGTGAAGAAGAAATGGATACATTGATGGAAGGTATGGAAGGAGAAGGTGGAGGAAGGGGTGATGATACAACTATTGGCAAAACAAAGTGAGAAGATAGTTGAATTGCTTGAGGCAGTAGGAGGCAAGATGCTAGATATATCAGAGGAGGAAGTGGCAGCATCAACAGTTTGCATAGGAATAGCAGAAATGGTAGGAAGTGTTGTATCAGTATTGGAGGAATCTACCACTAGCACAGTTTACTATCCTTTTACCTTCTTGGCCTTGGAAGCTTCTCCCTTTCCACTAGGCATGTCCTTTCTCTTTAAACTTTTTGTCTTTACTGGGGACTGAGTGCTTTTCTTCTACTGTCTCTTAGGAGGTTCCTTAACAAGCTTGGATTTTCCCTTTTATCAAGAGGGATGTCATCTTCTATTCCTTCACCATCTATCTCTTGGAGAGTACCTCCTGTAGCCCCTTGTATTGGATCTTCCTCCATCTCTATGGGTTCATCTTGTTCATCATCACTATCCCAGTCCTAAGGTTACTGAGTGTATGTTAAGGATACCCCTGCTTCTGTCAATCTAGCAACCTGGTCCCTGACCCATAGTCTATTGTATCGAATGGGTAGTTTCATCACTAATTCTAAAAATCTCTCCTCAGCTTCTACCCAATTTGGTAGTGGAATGGGCTGCCTAAATACTACCCTCAATGCTTCTTTCCATACCACATTATCATCATCAGTCAATTGGTCTAGTACCAAGGCAACATTGAACATCCTTATATAATTAAGGGGTATTCTTGAGCATCTTCTCCTTGTAACCTCATGCTCATTTGGACAATTTTCCCAAAATTCCTCCAAATGCTCCTTGTGAAACAACTTCTTTCTAACATGTCTTTCTATAGTGCCAAAGGGATCAAACTGAGATCTTGCTTTGTAGAAATTCAAATGCAGCAGCTAGAGCTCAATATCTGAATACTCTATTGATCCTATAGTTACACATGAAAAGAGGCCCCTTCCTAAGAGGATAGGGAATTTTATGGAAGCCCTATGTAAATTCTTCAATTGTTCAGCACAAGTGCATAGCTACCTTGTCAATTCTAGGAGCACCACTTTGTCAGTTCGATACTTAGGCATCTTATAAAGTGCCCCTATAAAACCCTGGATTCTAAGGTAGGTGTTGATATAAGTGTTAGTCAGATTAACAATGCTAAAAATTCATAGAACAAACCTTTGTCTTCTTGAAGAATACAATGAATTCAGGATGAATTCATGATTCCAAGTCTCCGTTGATCAGGTCATGATCTTCTGATAATCTCTCTGTGCTTTGATGTGAATTTTCTATTAATCAGTTTGGGGCCTTATGCATGAAATTTGATTTAATTTGTATCCAGATATGTAAATATTCACTTTGTTTCACCTATTCTATATAAATATCAACAAATGATGTTAAATTCTACAATCACTAACTAGAATATATAGATATTTAGGCGTATTTATACTGATTAAGATTGTTCATGATGATTTTGATAACGTTGGTTAGTTCTTCTAAATTTAGTTAAATTTGAACTAATCTGCACTTAATTCTACTTCTGTACCTTGAATTCTTCTAAATACTATGCCTACAAGCTAATATTTTCATGATTCTTATCATTATTTCCAAGTATTAGCATGATATTTTCAATTTTACATGTGATTTGTTCAAATATGCATAAGATGTTCATGTATCTATGGATGTCTGCATATTTATTAAGTTATGCTTATCATGTATCAATATTTTGCAATTGATGATGATGTTTAATGAAATTTAAAAGAAATTGAAATGAAATTATAAAATTATTTTGTAATGAGTGAGTTTCGACCATTGAACCATATGCACAATTCAACACTTCATGAAAAGAGATAAAATCAAACCATGCTTTGCCAAGTTATTCCACAACTATGCATAGTTGATGCTAATCCTGAAAGGAAGCAAGGTACACAGAACACACTTCCTACACTAATCTAATGATGGGAAATGTATGCAAATTCATTTTAATCCTTGCAATTGTAGAAATGTTAAACATATAACATAAGAAATTACAGAAGCAACACAACACATAAAAGATTGACACAAGAGGTATCATGGGGAAAACCTTTTTAGGTAAAAAGCCCCACACTGTAAAACTTGCATAATGTATTATCTGAAACAATAACAATTTACAATACACTTGCAATGCAATTTCTTCCAAGAGTCTTCAAATGTTGATTCTGGAGTTATTCCGATAGCATAACAGTACCTATAAAAATGCTATGCAAATACAACTCCAAAACAATGCATTTTATAGAGATAGAAGGCATATTCTGGAAGCTTCTTGAGATAGGCATCCACCTTGGCCACATGGCCATTATCCCACATCAAAGGACACTTGTCCAAGATACAGATACATCTCTTGGATCTATCATACATGCAGATTTGAATTTCCCAACATGGAGCGCTCCAAGGCTAAAAATAGACTATGATGGATGTTCTTACACATCTTACAACTGTCATAAAAAATTGCAACATGACAATCTTAAATGTTTTAAGAGAATCCATCATACAATAATAAATATAACATATTCCTCTTACAACATGTCATATCCCAACTTGGGTGCCCAAAGATGCCTTTTCGTCATGCAAAGATACTCATCGACAAATGTCATAGGAATCTCCAAACTTGTCTCTTACGCGTCATAGATTTTGTCATATGGAATATCCTCTTCCACATACCACAAGATGCTGACACATGGAATAATAGTGCCACCTCAAATGGGATACCCAAATCCATGTAGGTTTGACTTGACCATCCAAGTCACATTCCAAGTAAGATGACATGTCATCGTGCCACCTCAACTAAGTGACCAAACGGAATGTGCAAGTAAATACAATATTAGGCAATAAATACATATACAATTAAATGAATAATGATAGGAATTTGCAAAGGTTGAGACACCTTAATTCCCAACATTCTCCCACTTGTTGAACACCTTGCAAGAGCCAAAATAAATAACAAGATTTAACTTCTAGGGGCCAAGAGGCCCATAGACTCCGAACACCATCTACACTTCTCTGTGTCCACTGGTTTAGTCAATGCATCTGTAACATTCTTCAAAATGTCTACTTTCTCCAATATTACCTTCCCATCTTCTACCATATCTAAAAAAAAATTAAACTAAATATCAATATGCTTTGTTCTGGCATGGAAAGTAGGATTCTTTGCCAAGCAAATTACACTCTGACTGTCACAATAGATAGTAATCTGTCCTACATCAACAGCGACATCTAAACACAACCTCTTAAGCCAAATGGATTCCTTACAAGCATGAGTATCTACCATATACTCAGCTTTTTTTGTGGACAAAGTGACCATAGGTTGTGCTTACTCATCCAACTCATTGCACCACTAAACATAGTAAACACATAAGCATTGGTGGATCTCATGTTGTCAATGTCACTTGCCCAATCAAAATCCAAAAATCCATGAATACGTATAGAATTCAGAGGTCCTGTAGGATGACCATGATAACATATGGAATACTCAGAAGTACCCTGCAAATATTTGAACACTCTCTTTAGTGCATCCCAATGTACCCATCCAGGATTAGCCATAAACCGACTAAGGACTCCCACTACTTGGGCAATGTCTAGTCTTGTACAAGCCATAGCATACATCAAGCTGCCAATTGCACTAGCATAAGGTACTCTACTCATATCCTCTATCTCAGATGGAAACTTTGGACAATCATTCATATATAACTTTGTCCCCAATGAAACATGAACACACAAGGGTCTGCAATCTACCATGCTAAATCTATCCAACACGGTCTTCACATACTTGCTCTGGCTTAACTAAAGTTTTCTGTTTGCTCTATCTCTTTTGATCTCCATCCCTAGAATGTACCTGGGTGCCCCTAAGTTTTTCATTTCAAATTGTGCTGACAACTGAGACTTCAAATCATAAATTATATTCTTACCATTCCCAATCAGTAACATATCATCAACATATAGTACAATAATGAGAATACGATCATTATCAAACTTGTAATACACACAATGATCTAATTTTGATGTCAGAAATCCAATAGACAACACAAAGGCATCAAAATTCAAGTACCACATCCTAGGAGCTTGTTTCAATCCATACAAAGACTTCTTTAACTTGCAAACCAAATTTTCTTACCTTTCACTATGTAGTGCTGTGGCTGTGACATGTAGATTTCTTCCTCCAAGTCACCATGAAGGAAAGTTGTCTTCACATCCATTTGTTCTACATCTAAATCATAAGCTACTACAAGAGATAATAGGAAATGAATAGATGTTATCTTTGCAATGTGAGAGAAAATTTCACCATAATCAATTCCCTCCACTTGTGAATACCCCCTCACAACCAATCTAACCTTTTACTTTTCAACATTACCATCTGCTCCAAGTTTCTTCTTGAACACCCATTTGCATCCAATGAGTTTCTGTCCATTAGGCAAAGACACCAAGTCCCAAGTTTTATTCTTTTCCAAAGAAGCCATCTCATCCTTCATGGCCTCCTTCCAAGAACATGCATCTTTCATGTCCATAGCCTCTGTCACAGTTCTAGGCTCATTAGTGTTGGTAATCAAGGCATAAGCACAACTAGAATCTAACAATGTATAACTAAACCTTTCAGGTTTCTTTCTGATTCACGTGTGGACCTCCTCAAAGGCTAAGGTGGAGGTTCTACTTCTTCTTCTAAACTTTCAGAGCTGCTAGAGCTCTCCTCATCATCAGGTCCAACAGGGTCTTTCGGTTCAGTCTTCTCAAGATTAGAAGGAAACTGAACCACATCCTCTTTCTTTTCTTTTTCTTCTAGTTGTAGAACAACAGGAGAAGGTGTTAGCTCTCTGAAAATAACACTTATGCTATACAACACTTTTTTAGCCACATGATCCCAAAGCTTGTATCCTTTCACATCGACACCATAGCCAATGAAGATACACTTAACTGCCTTGTTCTCCAATTTTGACCTTTTCTGCACATGTACATATGCCTCACAACCAAAAAAATGAAGATGTCTCAATGAGGGTTTCTTACTAGACCACACCTCCATGGGTGTCTTATCAATGAGTGCTAAGGTAGGAGACCTATTAACCAGGTAGCAAGTAGTGGCTATAGCTTCAACCCAAAACTTTTGTTTGAGGTTAGCATCACTAAGCATACTCCTAGCCCTCTCCATCAATGTTCTGTTCATCCTCTCTACAACTCCATTTTGCTATGGGGTATAAGGAGTTGTCTTATGTCTTTCAATCCCATGTTCTTTATAGAACTTATCAAACTCTGCAGAACAAAACTCACCACCGTTTTTAGTTCTCAAGCACTTAAGCTTTTACCAGTCTGAATCTCTACAAAAGATTTAAACTCTTTGAACCAAATAAAGACTTCAAATTTGCTTCTAAGAAAATAAACCCATGTCCTTCTACTATAATCATCAATGAATGATACAAAATATATAGATTTAGAGATCGAAGGATCATTCACAGGACCAAACACATCAGAATGAATAAGATCCAAAACACCGTAAGACTTGTGGGAACTAGAGTAAAACTAAACATGGTTTTGTTTTCCATATATACAATGTTTGCAAAAGTCAAACTTGAGATTACAATCATTTAACCCTTCAACGAAGTTTTTATTTTTCAGGGCTCTAAGGCCCTTCTCACCAATGTGACCAAATCTCTTATGCCATAACATTGTCTTTTTAGCAGGAAGTTTCATTTCCAAAGCATGAGCACCCTTAGGTACCCATAAAGAACTACCATCGGAAGTAGAAGCAATATTCTTTTTTGCTGTAGGTTCCAATGGTGAGGATGAAGAATCTGAAGTTCTTTTCTTCAAAATGGAAGAACTATTACACTTAGTAGTGCATGCATTTAGCTGAAATAGAGTACCTCTCTGAGTACCCTTAGCAAGCACCATAGCTCCTCTTGTCATCTTGCATCCTCCACCCGAGAAGGCAACTTGCACACCTGCATCATTCAATTTACTTACAGAGAGCAGATTTCATGCTAAATTGGGGATGTGCATAACCCCATTGATCCCCTTCACTCATCCATCAGGGAATTAGATCAAGACTCTTCCACACCCAACTATCTTCAGGTGAGAGTCATCACCAAAGTACACCTTCCCACCATTGTATTCTTCATACTTTGTAAACCAACCTTGATGTGAGGTCATGTGGAAAGAAGCATTGGAGTCAATTAGCTACACAGCTTCAAATGCATGGGTGGCCAAGGCTGCAACAAAAGCATCACCATCATCTTGTGACTTGTCAAAATCACAATCAAATTTCTTATTTTTCTTCTTCTCCTCTTTGAACTCCTTTTGGAAGTGCCCAATTTTTCCATAGTTCCAACACACTGCCTTGGACTTTCTAAGAGATTTGGATCTCCCACAGGATTTAGATTTGCCCTTTTCAGCTTTATTGTCTTTCTTTTTCCCTTTTTCTTGGGTCTTCCATGAACCGTAAGAGCCTCTTTAGCCAACTTGGATGACTTTCTCTGCTTCTCTTAAGATAATAGTGAAGACACCACTTCATCCATTTTGAAAGTGGATGTGGTACTCCTGATGGCCATAACAAGATGATCCCACAAGTCTGACAAAGAACACAGCAAGGTCATGCAACGATCCTCCTCCTCTATTTTCACACCAACAGATGTCAATTGTGCAACTAGCATGTTAAAGGCATTTAGGTGGTCTGCAATGGATCCTCCATCCTCCATCCTCCATCCTCCATCCTTAGAGAATACAACTTCTTCCTCAGGAATAACTTGTTCACCAGGAATTTGGCCTAATAAATAGCTCCCAGCTTATTCCATAGGTTTTTCACGGTCTTCTCCTCATGGAAATTTAACAAGATAGAGTCAGCCAAATAGAGTCTCACAAGACCCTTAGCTTTTTAATCCTTGAGATACTAATCATCTTGTGACATTGCCACTGGTTTTACACTAGATATAGCTTCCCATAGATCTCTATCAACAAGCATGTCTTCCATTTTGAGTTTCCACAACTCAAAATTGTTCCCATTAAACTTTTCCACCTCTACTCTCCCAGGTGTGCCTGCCATCTTCTTGCTACATCAAGATTACAGAATACTCTACATAGACTCCCAATCAATCAAAGATTATCTCTAAAAACCCCTACCCAACAACTAGGATCAAAGGTGATCAAGCTCTGATACCAATTGAAAGGAATAAAGGTACATAGAACACACTTCCTACACCAATCTAATGAGGGGAAATGTATGAAAATTTGTTTTAATCCTTACAATTGTAGAAATGTTAAACATATAATATAAGAAATTACAACAACACAACACAAAAGATTGACACAAGATGTATCGTGGGGAAAACCTTTTCAGGTAAAAAACCCCACACTCTAAAACTTGCACAATGTATTATCTAAAACAATAACAGTTTACAATACACTTGTAATACAAGTTCTTCCAAGAGTCTTCAAATGTCAATTCTAGATTTATTCTAGCTGCATAATAGTACCTGTAAAAACACTATGCAAATACAACTCCAAAACAATGCATTTTATAGAGATACAAGGCATATTCTAGAAGCTTCTTGAGATAGGCATCCACCTTGGCCACATGGCCATTATCCCACATCAAAGGACACTTGTCGAAGCTACAAATACATCTCTTACATCTATCATACATGCAGATTTGACTTTCCCAACATGGAGCACTCCAAGGATAAAAATAGATTATGACAGATGCTCTTATGCATCTTACAATTGTCATAAAAAACTGCAACATGACAATCTTAAATGTTGTAAGAGAATCCATCATACAATGCTAAATATAGCATCTTACAACATGTCATAGCCCAACTTGGGCACCCAAGATGCCTTTCCTTCATGCAAAGATACTCACCGACACTTGTCACCACTTGTCATAGGAATCTCCAAACTTGGCTCTTACACGTCATAGATTCTGTCATATGGAATATCCTCTTCCACATACCACAAGATGCTGACACATGGCATAATAGTGCCACCTCAAATGGGACACCCAAATCCATGTAGGTTTGACTTGACCATCCAAGTCACATTCCAAGTAAGATGACATGTCACCTTGCCACCTCAACTAAGTGACCAAACTAAATGTGCAAGTAAATACAATATTAGGCAACAAATAAATATACAATTAAATGAATAATGCTAGGAAATTGAAAAGGTTAAGACACCTTAATTCCCAACAAATATTCTAAGGAATAGGATAACAACAATATTCACTAGTTGACATGCACTCCAAGGGATGCAGTAAATCATAGTGACATATCAAGATGATATCCACAAAGATTACTCAAGATTTATGATGTAATTATAATCAAGATCTCTATTTCATTCAGTATTCAAAATGTATACATATATACAATTAGTCTCAAGAAAGAACCATGTAGCTCAACAATTCTCTCTTGATTAAGCTCCTAATAATGTACAAATGGAAGTCTATCCCCTTTTATAGAACAAGAAGAGGATGCAGTTACAATAGATGTCATGATCTAACAGTCAAGATGAAGTGTGGCACATGATTGCTAGTTGGCATACAATCTGGTGGTGTACAACTAGCATGCAAGAATATTCTAGAATCATTGACTTGGTCAATGTGACCTATTCATTTTGCATCCCCATTCAATTCTCCATCTGATGATGACTCCTTTGTTACTCTGCATCCTATTCCCTAGATAAGTGCATATGTTTGAATTGCCTTATTTATTTCTTCTCTATCTTGTACTTTATCTTTAGTAGCCACATGCTCTTGTTCTTTCAGTTGTTCTTGCAGTGATATTAACCTATTAGTTCTATTTTTGAGCTCCTTATTATACTTATCAATTTTATATCTCATCAGCATGGCATGATTGAAATTATATCCTCTAAGAAGTGTTGGACCAGATCATCCAAAACTGAGGCAAAATTATCTCTAAAGGCCTCGATGGCAAACTACTCATCTTGATTTTCAATCTTGCCTTCAACCTCTGCTTCCAAAATCTCCAAAATATCTAGCTCCTCTGCCATGAGCTGATGCACCTTTGTACATATGTCAGTCATTCTGGCATTGCATCTCTTCAGTATACTGACTTCAAATCTCATGTCCTCAAACCAAGTATCTAACTTTGGTAACATTTGAGATGTCAGGAAATTCATGTTCATGAGGGTACTTACATTTGCCCTCCTCATATCTTTTAATGTAGTCACATCTTGACTACCCCTAATAAATCTTTTTCCAACCTCTTTATTCAGGTCATCTACTTTCTTCTGTATGTTACTTAGCATTTCCCAATTTGACAAGGATATTCTCACTAATTTGTCTCCTTTAGTTAGGAACTTGCTGAACCAATCATTCATGACATGTGCATGATGCTTCATGGTATCTAGCTTGGTGATCTCTTGTTGTGACAACAATGTCAGGGATGTGGAGGTTGTGATTGGAACATTTGTTGGTGCCACCAATCCCTTAATGAATGACTACATCTGAGCAATTTTCTCTTAATATTATTTATTCTTAGCCTTTTCTTTGGTTATCCTAGAAATCAAGGAATCTATACTCTCTTTAGCTTTATGACCCTCCTACTCTATAGTAGCAAATCCTAGGTCAGCTGTGGTCATTTGAAACTCATCAGCCTTTAATTCCCCCTTTGGCTTACTTGTAATGGGCATAGCTACCTAAGCTGTCCTTCCTATAATGAGGTCTCTTTTCACTGCTGAGGTGGCTCTAGCTCTTCGCTTTGGTTTTGCTACCTCTACTGAAAATAATGAAGAAATATCAAAATTGGAAGAATTAAGAATCTGTGGCTGATTTACCTCATGTGTGAGCCAATGTGGCACACTAGGTCCAGATCCTTGTTGGTTAGTCTACTCAATGTGAGCATCATGTACTTCTACACTATTTTCTTGTTGTTCTCCATGAGTGGGAAACTCTTCATTTGCTTGCTACTGATCATCTTGTTGTGCAACATCCTCTGATGTCTTAGCCTGATCTCCACACTTTTCTTTATCAGGATCCTCATTTATTGGCACCTTTGTCCGGACATCCTCATCCTACTTGTTTGTATCAATGTGCATATCCTGAGGTGTCATTACCTTCTGATCTTGCAATTGTTGATCATCTTGAGGTGGAGGAGTGTTTACATTAGGTCTTGATGGTTGGGATATTGTGTATCCTGATTAACTCCTTGGTTATCACCATCTACTATCTCCTCTACTTTATCTTCATCATTTTATTCAATGGACCTTCTTGTTCAAACACTAACACTTATGTATCTTTTGGATCTCAGGATCCTGATGTGACCATAGGACCTATTTGTTCAAATGTTACTTTTTGTTGTTCCTTCTCAACTACCTCAACTTGTCTTTCATCAACATTATGTACATCATGCTGTGTAGGCACTTTAGTGTTTACCCCTATATCAGTATCCATAACTGAATTATCTTCAATATGCTCATGCTCCATGGTTTTATCTTTCTCTTCATCTTCACCTCCCTCATATGATAAGTCAACCACTACTGGGCTGGTGACTTTTCCAATCAATCCCTCCAGGCCAATATTCTTTGCTACCATCTCTAGATCTTCAATTTCCTCTTCATTTACAGTGGTCTTTTGCACTTGAGGTGTGCCTAGGGGTGTCATTGTTGTGTTTCTAACTAAAGTCTCTATAGGATTGGCTGCCACATCCTTTGCCACCTCATCATCTATGAGGTCGATTGTATCATCAAGTGGCAAAGAAGGATCATTTATCTTCTTCTTTTCTCCTATTCTCTCCTCTTGTGCCAGTTTTGTTTTGAAATTTACTATTGTTGGGATGGGGACATTATGTTGAAAGTCTTTTTGTACTGTCACCTCATCCTAACCTTTTGAAATCATCAATTTTGCATCCTTGTCTGATGCAAATGGTTGTGAAATGAAGATTTTTTCCATAGGGGTGAGCCCCTTATCTCCTTGTCCTTGGAGTAGGACATTTGGCTGGGTGCTGGTTGACCCTCTCATTGTATTTTCTTGTCCTCTCTTTTGTCTTGGGACATTAGCCCCTGCTAATATCTCTTTTGGTTTTCTCTTTAGTGGCTCCTCATCATCTCCCTCATCCAAATCCTGATAATTGATTTCAAGTTGCTCTGCATCTGCATATTTCTCTACTGGAATTTTAGATGTTGTAGCAGTAGAGACTGAACCTTGTACTTTCTAAGGTGAAGGCCTTGGGGTTATCTGGATGCCATTGTCAGCACTTGTCTTAACTTCTTTGGATGAAGCTCCTTTTATTCATTTCTCTAGGATTTTCCTTTTATCTTCTAAGAAGTCATCATAATCTTTTTCAGGTAATTCTTGCCTCTTTCTCTTCTTATCTATTGTGATGGCCACTCCTTCGGCCTTCAAAGCAACAACCTATTGTTCTACTCATGCCTTGGTCAATGTCTTGACCCTTCCTATTATGAGATCTAGAGATGTTATGTCTAGCTAACTCCAGTCTGGTGGGGAGATAGTCTCTGTGCATATCTTTTTATCTTCATACTCCTTTGAAATTGTCATTCCATCATCTTGATATAACTGTGGAGGTATAGGAATGCAATCCAATGTGTGGATTTTCTTCAATGTTAGTCTTTGATAGCTCCTCCTGCTCACCTCTACATCATCCGGGCAGTCTAGCCAGTAATCTTCCAAACATACCTAATGTATAGGCCTCTTGCTTATGTGCTTCTCCATTCTCCTGTAAGGATCAAATTATCTGGCCAATGGAAAAGGGTGCAAGTTTAGCAATTTTAATCCTCTCTCTACTTCTTTTGTAGACTCTATGTCAAGGCACATGTACCATCCAATTTAAACAAGGAAATTAACATTTGGTTTCTTATTTCTCTTTGCAAATGCCTCATAAGAGGGCACAATCTATCTAGTCATTTCCATGAGGATGATTCTATCTGTGGGGCACCTCGGCAATATCAGGGGTTGCCCATTGAATCCTTTCATTCTTATGTATGTGAAGGTAGAAAACTGGATGAACCAGGTTCCATTCTTGGCTATAACTTCCTGAGCCTCAATGCTCAACCTTTTGGCTCTATCATCTTCCATTAGACAGACTAGATGCATAACAAAACAATCATTCACTTGCCTATAGTTTTGAATGGATGACTTCCTCTCCATTTGTAGATAATGACCCCATATGTTCACATCTCTGGGGTTTCTCCCAACTCGTCCTACTTTTTGTAGGCCATCAAATGTAGACTGGGCTGCATAGGCATAGACAACATATGCAGACATATGGAATAGGTTTGCGTTACCACCTAGCTTCTTTATTCCTTCATCTAGGCTATCATTGATGAGTGATACCCAATGTATCTATGGTCTCAACCATCCTCATGAGTTTGTACATCCATGGCTCAAAGTTTCTAGCATGTAGTCTTCCTCTCATCTGGCTCAACTTAACCATCATGTATTGAACCTCAGGTGTGAAATCAAACTTATAGAGGTTAATTGGTAACTTTGCTACTACCTTATAGGTACTATCTTGAGGTCTCTAGCATGAGAACATTATCTTCCTGCAATCTATGTACTTACTCTAGTATTAATTTTTAAGGCCTCCATATATATCTTGTATAAATTTGGGCTTGTGGGTAGGTGAAAGGTAGCTATAATTCCTGCAATTGAGAAGTCTGCATAAACATGGCCATGCTTCTCTACTCTTCTTGTATCTCTATTATAGTTGTCCACACATGCTGCCACTAGCTAATAGCCTCTGCTGCATAGGGAAATCCCCCAACATGCCACATTCTAGAGCTATAAATGTTTATGAGCATAGGTTTTCCAACACCCTTAACTGATGTGACCATCCATGCCTCCAAATTGGTATTCCTGGCATGTGTGTCTCCAATTTGTCCATATCTAAAACTAGACCCATTGGGCTATGGAAACATGGGATTCATGAACTTTGTTTCACTTCTATTCTTATGATCCTCCATTGTGTCCTGCAATTATGAATATACATATCTTAACCTAACTTGTAGTTTTTGAGTTTAATCAATGAATTTCTTATTATCATGACATTCAATAGTTTATAGACCATGAACATGCGCATCTTCATGTAGATTTTACCTTGAGTAAGTATCATTTACCTTTTACTATGTAGGAACGACAAAACAAGGGTTTTAACGTTACATACCTGATCAATGCACCTAAACCTAATTAGCAAATGTCTAGATGTACGCTTCACACCATGTAGTTGCCCTTACCATTTTCTGTCTAATGTCTGTACCGTTTCGTTCAAGATGAAGATCTTTGTAATGGCCACCATAAAAGTTTTGGAGCTCTGTAATTCTCTTTTTAAATGCTTTGTGAATGCAAAATGACCAAAATCCTACTTTATGTGTTAGAAATCATGATTTTAGGGTATAATTAATGTCAAATTGCTTATGTTCGTGGATATTGACATCTGATCCTTAGGATTGTAATAGGTGGTGGTTTAGGATTTGAATTTTCAAACAACCCTCTACTCTTTTCATAGCATTTATTGCTGGGTATGGATATTAACAAATATCTGGATGTTAAAACAATGTGCATACCTTTCAGAATGTGCACATGTGTATGCATGATGTTAGCATGATGGTCAATGCTGACCAAGGGTGAATATCAGGTCATTAATATCAGAAGGCAATTTCCTTTGATCATTGAATGTTGGGACATTACGAAATGTCCTGAGCAAAAAAGTCAATTTGTGCCATGTGGTACCATCTGATTGGTCTGTGGAAACCTATGTTTTTTTTGGTCACAGGGATAGGGATGTGGATATTACGAAATATCCAGATGCTAGAATGTGTGAAATATCCTTAAGTCCAAATGTGGGGATGACGTCACCCCTCTGAAGATAATTCTAGGTTGGGTATAACATGATATTAGCAAAAGTTTAGACATTAAGTTAGTGTTTGGATAACGTCATCATACTATAAAGTCCTTTTGGAATGAGTTCATATGACATCATTGGGATGTTAAGGGAAGATCTGGACATTATGTTTCTCAACGTAATGTCCAGAGACCTATGTATATTTGAAAAGTCAACATGACACCTCATCAAGATATTCATAAAGGTTGTGACATTAAGTTAAGATCTAAACTTTTAGTTTTAACGTTATATTATAGCAAGTTAGGATATTAACTAATGTCTGCATCTTGAGATTAAATATGCATACTTGCAAATATCCATGCTGAGTGACTTTATGCATGACAATTTATTAAATTATGGGTTAAATTTTAACATGCACACATTAGAGAATGTTCAAATATTGAGTTTTCCTTAGTGCATTTTGTGATCGGGACATTAAGTTAATATCTAGATATTAGGAAATGTGTGGATATCCCTAAGACTGTTTGACTAAACTTTGACCAGGCATAACTTCCTAGTCTTAGGGAATTTTGGGGTGCTTCAAAAAGAAAACCTTCTTAGAATTTTATACTCTTTCACTTGGCAGGGTTTATGACAAGAAATTCTCACTTTGAAAATCATGACCTAGATCTCAAGGTAATGATATGCCAAGGATAAGATCCTGACATACATATACTACTGGTTTTTTTACCATATTGCCCAAAAGCAAAGAGAAACAAGCAAGCCAAGCAAAAGTAAAAAAGTTGGGTCCCTATTTTGCTAGGGCAAAATGGGGCATGTTGTGTAACCACAAAACAACTTTCCACCAAAGAAAATGAATAAAATTCAAATAATTCGAGAGATGAAGAGAAATTAGGACATAATGTTATAACTCTTATCAAATATATGTATCCCGACCTTTCTGAATGATATCATATTCATCAACATAATAATGTAATGAGAAGGAATCAGGTGTGTGCATGTGATTCATTTCCTTCACCTTGAAGACAAGTTGAAAACATGAGTAATGAGTGATAAACTACATAGTTGGATTTAACCCTCATAGCCAACCTTGGATAGAGCCTTGTTGCCAGCAGGCATCCATAGTCCCAACAAGGTTATCTTTGCAATTCTCCCAAGTAGAGCCCCACTACTAGACATGCATCCATAGCCTCGATAGAGTTACTTGGATAACCTAAGTATTTATTTCTTTTGCTATTCAATATATTCTTTTCCTTTTTTGTTTTTAATATTCATAAGATATGATCATGTAAGCTTGCCTGCAAGGAGTGGACACTTTCTTGTTTAGGCTAAGAATTGCAATGGTACCAAGGGCAAACCTTTAGATTTTTCACTTAATGCAACACTAGTATCTTCAACAAATCCAAGGCTGTTAGGTGTACTTATGTCAGGATCTCCTTGAATAAAAGAGTTATAATTGATGACCATGATATCACAAACCTAATCAGAAGTACCTAACTGATAGGAATTACAACCTATGTAGGAATTTGTATTCCTTTCCTGAGTTCTAACAATTTCACTAGTTTTCTGAAGTGGAAAGGTGCACTATCTTACCTAATCAAAATAAAGACTCAACAACACACAAACAAAGAAAACAAACAAAGCAAGCTATACAAGCAATTATACAACATATGCATATAATACATGGTTTTGACCTAGCCTATCTAGGCCTAAAACTAGTGTTTGAGGAACTGCCCATTGACTGGCAATGGGACATCCTCACCTGTTAAAGTCTTAAGCCTGTAGGTGTTATCGCCTAATATCTATGATATTTGGAAGGGACTGATCCAGAGTTTATCAAACTTTCCATGATCACCCTTCTTTTCATGGGCTTTATCCCATGATAGGACCAAATCTAAGATCCTAAATGCCTTTACTTTGTCTCTTTTGTCAAACCAGCATTTGACAATAGCCTGATGTTTGGCAAATTGATCAATTGCTTTATCTCTTTTCTCTTCTAAGTGCATCAATTGCAACAGTCTGACCTCCATTTTATTGTCAATACCTAGATATTCTTGAGCCAACTATAGGGTTCAGATTTTCAAGTTGATAGAGAGGATGGGATCCACCCCATACACCAATTGATATGGAGAATTGCTTAAGGCAATTTTGACTCTTGTCCTGTCTACCCATAGGGCATACTTAAGCAAAGTATTCCATTCTCTAGGGTTCTTTTTAATTAACTTTTTGATAATATTCAATAGATTCTTATTGGTTGACTCAGCTAGGCCATTACCCTGGGGGTAGTAATTTGATGAAAATTTTAAAATTATCCCATGATAAAATACCCAACTTGAAAATTTAAGAGATACAAAAGTAGGACCGTTGTCACAAACTAAAGCATATGGAATTCCATACCTAGTGGTGATGTGGCTTTCCAAAAACCTGATCACATCATCTGAGGTGTATGTCTTGCTACTAATGGCCTCTGTCCATCTAATACAATAATTTATAATAGTTAGCACATATCTATGTCCTGCAGAGGATGGAGGATTGATAGGTCCAATGAAATCCATGCCCCATTGTGCAAATGGGCACATCTCCATCATAGGTTGCAATAGTTGAGCTGCATACTTTTCTTTGTTAGAAGTAGTTTGACATGTGTGGAAAAACTTAATGTGCTTAGCTGTGTCCTTAAAGACAGTGGGCCAATAATACCTAGCCCTCAAGATGGCATGTGTGGTAGCTAGATGTGATCCATGGGCTATACCAAACGTATCATATAATTCAAGGACTTTGGCAGCTTCTTGCTTGTCTAAGAACTTGAGGTATATACCCTCATAGTTTTTCTTGAACATGACTCCTCCTTTAATCATGTATCTTTGTGCTTTGATCCTTAGAGCTCTCCTCTAGGATGCATGCATGTTAGGTGGACATCTTTCTGTGATCAGGACATAGCTGATATTAGAGTACTCGTCATCATGCACTTCTACATCTACTGCATATTGTTGGCTTGTCAATTTGGGATCTATCTCTACAATCATCAGACTGAGGCCTTGTCCTCTAACTAATTTCATAGGAGTTATATCCATATCATACTCTTGCATTATAGTAATCCATTTAGCTCTCTTCTCTCCTGGTTTACTTTGCATGAGGAACATCTTCACAGTTGAATGAGGTACTTCTTAGGATATAATGCCTAAACTTCTTTATAACTCTGACTAAGGCAAGAGCCTATCTTTCTACATCCATATACCTTAGCTCAACATCTTTGAATGGGGAGATCATGAATGCAATTGGTTTTTCTTCTTTTGCTCCACTCCTTTGAGTTAAGACAGCTACACATGTGTGTTTTGATGCAAAAGAATATATGTAAAAATCTCTAGTGTAATCTGGACTAATTAGCATTGGGGCATTTGCAATGGCTTTCTTTATAGCTTCAAATGCTACCTTTGCCACTGGATTCCATTCTATCTTAGCATCTTTTTTCAACATAGCATTAAGAGGTCTCATGATCTCTACAAATCTAGTAATAAACTTCCTAATGAAGTTTATCTTACCAAAGTAAGACTTCAGTTCCTTCTTGCTTGCTGGAAGCTGCAACTTCATGATTGAATCTACCCTAGCAGGGTCAATGGTTATTCCATTCTCATATATGATGTGACCAAGTAGCTTTCCTGTGGTCACCCCAAAAATGCATTTCTTTGAATTCAAGGATATGCCATATTGTTCACATTTCTTTAACACTTTTCTGAGGTCATCAATGTGATCACCTCTCTATTTTCAAAATACTGTTAGGTCATCCATTTATATCACAATGTACTATCCTACCAGTCCTTTGAATGCTATGTCCATAGCTCCCTAGAAGGTTGCTCCACCATTGATTAGGCTGAATGGCATGCGCCTATAAGCAAAGATTCCCCACTTTGTGGTAAAAGTTGTTTTCAATCTATCTTATCAACTATTACTTGGTTGTACCTCAAAAAGCTGTCTAGAAAGGACATGATTTGTGCACCATTCACCATCTAGAGAACCTCATCCAGAGAAGGCAAAGGATAGTTATCCTTCTTAGATGCGCTGTTTAAATTTCTAAAGTCTACGTCTAGGCATATATCTCCATTTTTCTTCCTTACAGGAACCAAATTGGCAACCCAGGTTGAATGTCTAACTGGAAATATGATCCTTGCAGCAAGTAATTTCTTGAATTACTAAAAATAAGAGGTTCTAGTAGAGAATTCATTGGCCTTTGTTTCTTCCTGAAGGGCTTAGCATATGGCTTCAAGGGAATTGTGTGAGTTATTATGGATGTGTCATAAGTTTTTAACTCATCATAAATCTATGCTATGACATGGATGTAATCATTTAAAGCCTGGGTTATCCTTGCTCTTTCTTCTTTAGTGCAAACTTTACCTATTAGGATATTCCTCTTATCGTCATCTTGTCCTATGTTGAGAGGTTCATACTCTCCTCCATCTGTCTTAGGGAGATCTTTCTGCTTGATCATATTATCTAGATCAAAATCTCTTTCCAGTTCAATCATGCCCTTAGGAATCTTGTTTCTAGGCAAATCAATTATATCTTCCTCATCCCAAATATAATCCTCTAGGTTCTTTCCATCTACTATTTGGGCTTCAAATATGTCCCTATTGGCAATAAAGTCCAAAATGTGTTGATCATCATCAAACACCTGAAAATTGGTGACATTGTCAGGAATAGATGATGTTGACACTAGCTCGATAGAGAACCTCTTCATCCCTAATATGGACAAAGGTTTCAGCATACTAGCTTCTTGTGCTAATGCATCTACATGGTGATTGAGTTCTCTTGGAACATGCATGATGTTAAAGGCATCAGAACTTTCTATCAAGTCCCATACTCTGTGTCTGTAAATAGATAACCTCTTGTAATTGCATGCATAAATACCTCTATTGTTTTACTACAAGTTTTGAATCTATGAAAACATGCAAAACTTTCACTCTCTTCTTTAGAGAAAATAATAGGCCATGTATCAGAGCTTCATATTCATCCACATTGTTTGTGTATGGAAATTGTAGCCTATATGATGCCAAAAATGATTTTCCTTGTGGATTGATAAGATCCACTCCTACTCTGGCTCCCTACTTTGATTTGGAGCTATCAAATCTCAAGGTCCATGGTCTACCAATGCATGATGGTGGTTGTTGAGCCTAGAACTATTTGGGTTATACCAATCGGCTATGAAGTAGATGGATCAATACTAGATAACTATGCACAACACATGCTAAGCAAGCCCTGGGACCCCAAAGAGGAAAGATTTGGAACTTGTGAGGAACTGTCTACAAAAGTACATGTTGAGGTAAGAAAACCTAAAATTTCAAGAAAGGCCTAGAAGATGGCAGAAGATTATGCTCTAAAAAGGGGTTTCACCAAAACACAAATCAAAGAGACAAAAGAAAAGGCACAAGTAGAGAGAGAAGCAAAAGAAAGCAAGGAAAGTGAACCTGTTAAGGCTCTGGAAGAGCCTAAGAGGCAACTAGAAAACCCAACAGCAACAAAAAGAAGAACTAAAGGTTCTACTTCCACATGAACTACATCTATGTCCTTTGGCTCCACACCCTCTGCAAGTATGGAAACCCATGCAACTAGCCACAAGAGACAGAAAACCAAAGGTTGTAGAATGTATGTCAGTATAGGAGCAGAGAGGAAGAGACTGAGTCAGATGAATAAGTGAAGAAAATGAAAATTAAAGTCACCAAAGCCTCTGGGAGTAGCAAGAAGAAATCTTTTGGTAAAAGAAAAGCTGAGAAAAGGCCAGGGCAAGATGAGTCTGAGACAGGTGAACCCACTATAAATCTTGAGGATGTCCTAAAAGCTATAACTATTGATAGAAATTTAAAGCCCATAGCCCAACTGTATGATGAGTATAATGATCTAGATAAAAGAATTATTGAGATTGCTGTTGTTAGATATTTGGACATCTACAACGAGGCCCTTATTGAGATCATTAATGGTCTTCCAGACACCTTGGCAATATTATGTCTGCAAGAAAAGAAGCAACTATGGCAAAAGACATTGAAATCTGTGAACACACTTTGATAAAGTTATGTTCAGAGATCTCTCTTGAAGATAAAATAAAAATATCCAAAGGACTCATCAATGAGTTCAAAATAAAGAAAAGGATGAATACTCTCATGTCAAATGACATTGAGAAAGTAGTAAAGGAGACTGAGGAAATCACTTTAAGAGTGCTAAAGGAATTTCATCTCTCAACAATATATGACAATGATGAAGTAAATGTTGGAAATGATACATCTATTCCAGAAGTGAATTTGAACCAAGGTTAGATGACAAAGTGGTCAAAGAGAAGGAAGCATCTGCTACAATTATTAAGACTAGTCTCCCTCTGGAACATCAAATAGGTGACAAGACAGGAATGGAGAAGACTGAGAAGATAGATAAGGTTGATGATCAAGAAGAGAAATAGGATAAGGAATTCCCTACACTGGAACAAAAGGATGGTGCAAATAAAGCTCTAGATTTAGATCCTCTGGAACTAAACTAAGAAGAAGTCTCTGGTATAGCAAGAGACATTGCGGAGTCAGTCAAAGAATTTTTGGAAAAAGAGAAACATGTATTTGATGGGCCAAGATTTTTGCAAGGACCAATGAATCTGGACTCAATGTCCCCTATACAAAAATTCAAACTAGCATCAATTATGCAGGAAAGGGCACATGAAGAAATTTTGAAGTCTCACATACAAGATAGTGAACTGATTGGTGAGGCATCCAACATTTTGGAGAAGCTGATGTCATCATATTAGAAGGACACCTCTTTGTCTTCTATAAGTCAACTAAAAGGACTCATAAATTATGTAAGTGAGCATTTTGAATCTTTTGAAAAATCTGCTGAGATAAAAGTGAGACAAGAATTTGATGAGAAAAGATTAAATAAATTGAAGACTATGATAGTAAATGACAAAGCTCTACTAGACAATAAAATGAAAGGAATACAAAGCATTATCAAAGAAGCAAGTGACCTATACAAATTTTGTCTATCTTGGTTGGTACCCACAAAAGAGTTAGAAGAAAAGATAAAGGATTTGAAACTACAGTTGATAAATATTTCTAAATCATTTGATCCAGCAGCTGAGTTGGTGAGCAACAAAGAAATACAAGTAATTAATATTCATAATGAGTTAAATGATCTTGTAAATAAGAGGGATTAGATGAAAAATAAAATGTGTCTGTTGAGAGGACTAATTAGTCCCAAGTTAGACTTAATGATTAGCATTACAATAGAAGCACATGCAGCTTTGTAAATAGACACATCCTCTGATGTGCAAAAGATAGAAGAATCAATCTTTTTAATAAATGATCACATCTAAATTTTGGAAAGAGATAAGAAACAATGGGATGAAGAGATTACACAATTAAAAATTGTGTATAAAGATATCATCTTACCTACAACTAATTGAGTTTAAAATTGTATGTGTATATATGCAGCAGGGTATGACAGATTTTGTAGTTTTGACACAATTTTGATTTTTGTACATACACCTTTGCAATTGATGTCAAAGAAGGAGAAGAAGATCAGTGAAAAATGGGAAAACATATAAGGGAGAGAAGGAATACAGAGTAAGGGGGAGCAGACACGAGCATTTTTCACTAAGTGTTGCCATCAATGCCAAAGGGGGAGATTGTTGGCAAGAGACACTATTCTGATGATTGAATGTTGTCATTGATGACAACAAAGGAAAGAGACTCCACTGGCATGACAAAGAGACTTTACTCTAGAAGTAGAAATGACTAAGTATGAATAGTATACATTATACGGAGTAAGTGACAGTGCTTTGGATGATATGCCTCTGCAGTAAAAGATCAATATATGCGGATTAGGTATGTTGTTCATAGATACTTAATGATGATATGTTCTAGTGCTCAAGACTTGACTTCCTTTAGAAGTCATACTATGAAATGTCTAAGTTCAGGTGAATAGAGCTAAGACAGGAACAATGCATAGTGCTAGAGAAAAGGATCTGCTTTCCTCCGCAGTTGTAAATTTTGTCCTACAATTCTGTAGGTATGCTAAGAGATCCAGAAAGATTGTTGGTTATGCATCTTAGAGTCTCATATGGTCTGTAGTGGGAATTATGATGTGACAGATGAATTGATCAAGTATATTCATAAGGAACAAGCTGACAAACATGTTAGATTCTTATGCGGAGAAGATATATTATCTGAATAGTCAATCTAAGTGATGGTATGATTAAAGCTGACCTATATGAAGACTTTTGTATGTTTGTTTAAGTCCGCATTGCACATTGTACACAAGCTCAAGCTGACAAGATGTAATATTTGTGTACATAATTTATGTTTTGCTTACCAACCTAATTATGAGATAAATCTTGTAGCAAATATATATACTCAATGGAATTTGATGTTGGAGTGTGTGTGTAGCACATATGGTGTAATGTATGAATTTGAAGTGTGAAGGATTATGAACAGAGTGTAGAGTAGAGAAATAAAAATAGAGTACATGTAGTTAAGTTGAGAAGCAAGGTAGAATAAATGAAGACCTTTGAATATGTATATTGAACCTTCAATGGAACTGTGATCCAGCATATAGTAGATGTATTTACAATACCTCATCTTCTGGCAGTGAGCCAAACCTTCTTCTATCTTTTTTTCTCTAAGCAGTGAGCCTTTGCGTAGTGAGCACTTCTTCATAGGGCAGTGAGCCCTGGGTAGTGGGCCTTCTTGTAATTTGGTATTGTGCTATCATAATATATTGTGAGCTAACACTCACCGTGGTTTTTCCCTTTTTGAGTTTTCCACATAAAAAACTTAGTGTCTATGTGTTATGTCTGTATGGTTGATGTTCATATGGTTATTCTACTTCCATGTTATTGATTTTAGAAATTGGATTAATAAACTTGTTAAGAAGTGGTTTTGTGGAATACTGATTCACCCCCTCTCTCAGTATTCCTTATATTCAACAAACTTGTGTCTACTAATCCTGCTAGCTGTGTGAAGGAAGAAAAACTAGAGGAAGAGAGTGCTTTGTCTACTTGTCAGGTTGAGAAAGATAAGGATGAATGGATTATTGATAATGGATGTTCACATCACATGACCAGTGACAAAAGTAAGTTTGTAAGTCTAGAAAACTATGATGGGGGACTGGTTAGGTTTGGTGATAATGTAGCTGGTAAGCTTTGTGGAAGAGGATCTATTTCTTTTGATGGTAAACATAACATAGATGATGTTCTATATGTGAAGGGTTTAAAGCATAATCTTTTAAGTGTGGGTCAGATGTGTGACAAAGGATATGATCTGAGATTCAGGGATAATGGATGCAAGATCATGGATAGCTCCAAAATAGTGATTGCAACTGTAAGAAGACTAAAGGTAATGTTTATCACTTGAGGGGAACTAATAATTGTTGTTTGTTGGTTCAGATAGATGAGAGTTGGTTGTGGCATAGAAGGATGTGTCATATAAATTTTGACAACTAGGTGAAGATAAGCTCAGTACAAGCTATGAGAGATCTACCTAAGCTTTTGAAGCCTACTAATACTATTTGCAAGGAATGTCAATTAGGGAAATAGACAAGGACAAGTTTCAAAAGTAAAGAACATTTTTCTGTTGGATTGCTTGAGCTGGTGCATACAGATTTGTGTGGTCCTACAAGAATAAAAAGTCTGCAAGGAGACATGTACTTTATGTTGCTTATTGATGATTATTCTAGAATGACATGGGTCACTTTTCTAAAAGAGAAATCAGAAGCCCTAGACAAGTTCAAATCTTTCAAGGCAATGGTTAAGAATGAGTTAGAATTGAGGATCAAATTCTTAAGGTCTGATAGAGGAGGTGAGTTTACATCAAATGAATTCAACATTTTCTATGAAGAGCATGGGATAAAAAGACAGTTGTTTGCTCCTAGGACTCCTGAGCAGAATGGAGTTGTTGAAAGAAAGAACATGATAGTTCAAGAGGCTTCTAGGTCAATGATGATGGAGGCTAACCTACCGGAAGTGTATTGGAGAGAAGCCATACACACTGCTGTCTACATTCAAAACAGAGTCCAAGTCCAAGGTAATGGTACTAAAACTCCTTATAAATTGTGGTATGGAAGAATTCCTATAGTGAAATATTTCAAAGTTTTTGGAAGCAAATATTATATCAGAAGAGATAAAGAGTTAGACAAGTTTGATGCTAGGTGTACCATCCACCATGTTAATCAAGACTAAACATCAAATATTTACCATGAGATAAAACACATAAGGTGAAAAAGATTGAACTTTTTTTTTAATATAATCTCAATGAAACAAGATACATGACAAAATCATAATTTCCTTTTTGAAATATACATGTTATAAGATACAAAGATGACATTCTGTCATTTCAATTTAAACACATTTGCAATAGATAAAGTTTTACATAGTATAAGTAACACAAGTCACATATCCAATGGATATGTTGCTTTTGGAATTCTAACATCCTTATCACAAGCCTTGGCATGTCTTCTACTAGAGAGGGAGAGCATCTTCCTAGTGCTTTTCCTCCAACCATAGATCGGTGGTCTCCCACACATCTTCCACATAGGAAGTGGCCCTACCCTTCACGAAGAGTATAGACCAAAGGTGACCAATGGTAATTTTCTATTTGAGTACATAGTGTTGTATCCTATATAACTCTATTTATCATACAACCCTAGATACCCTCTAGTTAACTATGATCATTCCAATAGGTTATGCAATCTAGATATGTTGAACTAACAATGCACGTATAGACATATGCATTACTTTGGCCAAAGTTTCAATATACATAGACATTTATAATGAACTTGGTCGTAATATTCACCCACCCCAACTCGACTTGGATATTGTCACATCCTATAGTTTGACTTGGTCAACTATGTTTGAATATATATAGTTTTGTCAATTCTAACTTAGTCTTCTTACTTTGATAGGTTTTCAACGTTGTCTAGGTTCTATAAACCTTATAGATTAACTTTCTATACAAGGATACTCATTGCAATTTTGCAATACCCGAGATCTAAAACTTATCGACACTTACAAAATTTTAAGTCATTTTATAAATAACTAAGATGGTTGCCTTACCTAGGTTAAGCATCATAATTTAGGTAATTATTTTCTTTCTTACAAGTAAAAATAAATAAACATAGTTAGGGTACTTACCCCTTCATTTAGTAACTCTAGACACAAACTTGTCTATACTGTATATCCATTCTAGTCAATCTGACTTAGAACAATCCTTAATCTAGGATATATTTGCAATATTAAGATTCAAGCATTTCTAACGTTTTAAAGAGTCCCTCATTGCATACTTGCAATTTCTAGGGTTTAGGACTTACTGTCATTCTACTCTCTATCAAACATCTTGATGCATTAAAATGAGTTTTGACATTATCATAGAATCACTTTGTTGGAATTAGGCCAGACAGCTGAGGGGGGGGGTGAATCAGTTGTCCCACAGAATTAAAATTTTTTCCTTTTTAAACTTCTCCCACAACTTGCAAATAGATTAAAGATGTAAACATTAAAGCATGAAACAATAACACATGAGCAAAAATGTAATTAACACACTTGACACCAAGATTTTTAACATGGAAACCTGGTTAAGGGAAAAACCACGATGGGGGTTAACCCACAAATATTATACTCTATTAAAAGTATTACAAAAGGAGAATGCACATGCATTTCAGCTCACTGTCCAGAGCTCATTGCTCAAAGAAAGGCTCACTGCCTATAGCAGGCTCACTACCTACAGGAAGAAGATTACAATGTGTTTGAACTGATAGTTAGCATCTACCAATGTAAAGATTCAGTTCTGGTTAAGCACAGAATACCGACTTGATACACTTCATCTTTGTTCTACCCTATTTACTGCTATGCCATAATCCAGATCTTAGATTTCCTCTTTCGCACCCTTTTTCTGCTCTTTTCATATTTACTTCATATTCATACACACGCACACACCTTCAACACTCAAATCCATTGGCTATATATATTTGCTTCAAGTAATTCAATCACTTTTCTGTCGCCCTTATGAAGAACTTAACTAACAGTACAAGTACTATGTTCTGTCGGCTGAATCCATGCGCCAATAATGATGTGTACCAAAAATAATACTTGAAGGTCACCATTCATGTCAGCCATTAACATTATATCCCATACACAACTCACCAAAACACTTCTATCAGATCCGCATAAGGATCTAACACAAGTCGGCCTATTCTTTACTGAACTGTTCTGTCATATTATGACTCGGTACTCAAATGCTCATAAATTTTGCTCCCTTTGTCACCGGTGGTTAAAATTCTAGATTTAGATTTCCCTGACAATGCTTATGACTCCTTTAGATCCACAACATACTCTAATTTTTCATCAGAGAGATCCGGACCAAGATACCGGACCCTGTCACATGCTCTGTTTCTGGCTACCCAGACTTAGATAAATTCTGATTCTGACTTCCAGTATGAACAAATTATGTTATGTGGATGAGTGGAATAGTCTTAGTTGCCATCAATGACAACACCTGTCATGCAAAGTAGTGTCTCTTGCCAACAATCTCCCCCTTTAGCATTGATGGAAACACTTAGTGAAAAATGACTAAGTGTTACTCCCCCTTATTCTATACTCTTATGATCTCCACTGATTCCAGAGCTCCCCCTTTGTTGGATTAATCATTTTTCACTATTCTTCACTCCCCCTTTTACATCAATGGCAAAGGATGGGGTCCAAAAGCCAAAATTCTCAAAAAATTTGTATACAGTGCTGCATATGTACACCCAATGATTAAGTTATATTTACATGAACTTGAGAATATTTGCAAAACTACTTTTCAATTGCTCAAGTTTAGAGGCCCAACTTCTTTTCATGCCATCCAAAATTGAGATGTGTCCACTTAGAATAAATGTGTATTCTTCTGCCTTTGTCAAATCTGAAGGATCACTTGTCTGAACTGCAATTTGAGCTTCTGATAATGTATTAAACATTGTTTCTAACTTGGGGGCAATCAATCCACGGAGCTCAAATATTCTCTTCACAAAATTGCCTTTTTCTTTAACAAGCTTCTTTATTTCATTTGTCAAGTTGATTACTTGACATTCCTGACTTATAGGAGAAACTATTAGAGGATCAAAATTTTGAGATAGATTTGACAATTTTTGTTCTTTCTCCTTTATCTTCTTTTCAATGTCCTTACTGACTTTGGGCCAGGATAGAAAAAAAATGTATATATCACCTCCATCACTTAGATCATTTTGAATACTCTTTATATTGATACTAAGTATCATCCTATCATTCCTTATTAGGCTCTTTATTTCACTAAATTTCTTATCCAAAAATTCATTTCTAACTTTAGTCTCTACAGACTTCTCAAAAGACTCAAAATATGTACTTACATAATTTACAAGATTCTTCAATTGTCTGGATGAAGAGTCAAATGGATTCTTCTAGAGGGTTGGTATTATCTTCTCCAATACTCTGGTTGTAAGGTCGAGTAGCTCATTGTCCTCAATGTGAGATTTCAATATCTTTTCACTTGCCTTAGCTTATGTGAAAGATGCTATTTTCATCATTTGGACTGGAGAGAGAGTATCCAGGTTGATTGGTCCTTGAATCAGTTCTGGTTCATCAAACTCTAGCATCTCTTTACTTAGAAAACTCTTCACTATATCTGCAGTGTCTCTTGCCACATTTTCTCGACCACTTTCCTTTCCTTGAGTCTTCTTAGTATTAGGACTATTTTGTTTGGGTGCATCAGCATTTGCACCATCTTCTTTTGCTTTATCTTCCTTACCTTTGTCTTCTTCTTATTTCTCTACTTCACTTTTCTCAGTGTCATCTGCAGGGGTATTCTTTCCTTTGTACTCACAATATGCAATCTATTCTAGAGAATCTTGTGTAGCAGTAGTATTGTCAACATTGTCTTCTTTTCCGTATTGATCAGGAAGAGTTAGAGCATCTCATGCATCATCAGTTTTATCCACCATCTCTGTATCTTCCTTTTTTATTTGTTCCACTTTTGGAATAGAGGAGTCATCATCCTTAGTTTACTGCTCATCAGTTTTCATTTCTTTAATATCTAGGATTGATGAATCAATCCCATCATCAATCTCCTCCTCAACAAATGGAAGATTGTGTCTCTTCAATGCACTTAGAAGTATTTCTTATGTTTATTTAATTGTTTCATCTAATTCTCCGAGCATCAATTTGTTCATTCTATTCTTGCTCTTGAATTCATCCTTCTCTTCATTGAATATCATATTCATTTGAATTTGATTGATCTGAGGGCATAGTTTTATCAATACATGTTCTCTAAGCTCTATATCCTTGTTTTTTGCACTTTCTTTCCTCAACTCCAAAATGTTTGCAAGACTTTGAGGGATTTTAGAGCTTATTTCAATTAGGGCCTTGTTATAGATATTCAGATATCTAACAGTCACTTCCTTTAACACTTTCTTATCTATATCAATGTATTCATCATAAAATTCAATCATGGGTTTCAAATTTCCATCCACAGAGACTGATTTTATTACATCTTCCACATAAAGTGTGGGCTTCTCAACATATGTATCTGACTTCTGCCTTTTGCTTGCCCTTTCCTTTCAAAGGGCTTTTCCTTAGTTACTTTGATAGCTTTTGTTCTAGAGGTTTTCAACTCCTTTACCTCAATATCTGAATATATTTCTTCTTCATCAACTTTTGTGCTCTTATAGGTTCTTGTAGCCTTTGTTTTCTTTCTCTTACCTCCTTCATCGGATGGTATGTCTTCCAGTTTCTTAGGATTGGCAGACTTTGGGGGAACATGGATAGAAGTAGAGATCCTAGTAGTCCTTAGAGTGGAGGAGGATTCTACTGAAGCACTTGCTTGTTTCTTATCTTGTTTCTCCTTCTCTACCTTTTCGATTCTTTCCCTGAATTGTCTCATAGCTTCCTTTGTGAGGCCTAGATTCTCAGCCAGCTACTCAACTTCTTTTCTTACTTTCCTTTGAGTTTTAGGTTTTATGAGCTCATCATGCAATTTTACACTTAGTTCCTCATATGTCCCAAATCTTTCAACTGTTGTGTCTTTTGGCTTGCTCAAAAGGTGTTGAACATACACATTCAAAATTTTCTCATCCACTTCATACCCCATAGGCATGATCCAAATACTTCTGGGTTCTATTGCTTCCATTAAGCATTGATTAGTGTTAACTATGAAACATATTTCATTCTTGTAGACACCCTAAAATGACCAAGTTGTCACACTACTTGCATTTTGTCTAATCTTGAGCATCACCTGCATTTTAGGTTTTATGAGCTCATCATGCAATTTTACACTTAGTTCCTCATATGTCCCAAATCTTTCAACTGTTGTGTCTTTTGGCTTGCTCAAAAGGTGTTGAACATACACATTCAAAATTTTCTCATCCACTTCATACCCCATAGGCATGATCCAAATACTTCTGGGTTCTATTGCTTCCATTAAGCATTGATTAGTGTTAACTATGAAACATATTTCATTCTTGTAGACACCCTAAAATGACCAAGTTGTCACACTACTTGCATTTTGTCTAATCTTGAGTATCACCAGCATTTCAACATTAATTAAATAATCTAATTATTTAATTAATTTCATCAAATTCTTCCAAAACCCTTAAAATTCGACATTGATTAAATAAATTCTCTTTATTTAATTAATTAAATCAAATTCCTCTATTATTCTTCCACAATTAAATAATTTCAATTATTTAATTAGATCATTATCTTCTTTCCAAATTTTATTTATCTTGTGTGTGTTACAACCTAGCATCTTACATATTTAATACACTTCTTGCATTTACATGTATTGAAGTTTATTTTATGTTCAAGACTATGGCTTATTCACATGTTCCAACAAGGTCATATTATGTCTAAAGGGATCTAAGTTCAATCCGCTTGCTTGCAGAGTCAATGTCCATGCACTCAGATATTTTGCACCTTGGTCTTTTATACCTTGGTGGTGAACTATCCACATGCTATATCAAAAATAAGAATTGCTCTTTATAAACAATTGTGAAACCAATGCAACAAGCTCATCATTTACCCATCCATTTATGCATGGCCTTATATAGTTTTCCAGCAAAGATCAATCAAGTCTTTCTCTTATGTTCTTTTCTATCTCCACTTTCTTCTATTCAACCTCGCCTATCTCCAACAAATCTTATAGTCGAGCATCAATGCAGTTCTTCTGTCACTTCCCTATCTTTCCTCTCGAGGGGGCACCCTATGATAGCATACGCTAGGGCAACTAGCTACACTGGGGCATCAAAAATTGTATCATGTCTTCAACTATCGATTTCTTTGAAGCGACATTGTAAACTGCATTGCACCAAAGAGGGACAAAATGTAGACACCCTAAAATGACCAAGTCGTCACACTACTTGCATTTCGTCTAATCTTGAGCATCACCAGCATTTCAACATTAATTAAATAATCTAATTATTTAATTAATTTCATCAAATTCTTCCAAAACTCCTAAAATTTGACATTAATTAAATAAATCCTCTTTATTTAATTAATTAAATTAAATTCTTCTACTATTCTTCCACAATTAAATAATTTCAATTATTTAATTAGTTCATTATCTTCTTTCCAAATCTCAAGTCTCCATTAATTAAATAAATCCCATTATTTAATTAATTCATCACAAATTCCCTCTTATCTACAATTAAATAATTCCCAATTATTTAATTAAATCAAATTCATTCTTCCAAATTTAAATAAATCAAATCAAATTTATTTAAATCCTCTCAATCTTTAAAAATAAAATAAATCAAATATTTTATTTATTCTTCCAAATCATGCACAACAATTAAATAAATTTATTTATTTAATTTGCTTTCTTATCTACAAATATCTTTCAAATCTTCTAAAAATAAGTCTTCTTCTCCATACACACACAATTAAATAATTTATTATTTAATTTCTCTCAAATCACGTAAAAGCAAATCTTAAGTTGAGTTATCTATTCACTCAACCTTGTTTTTATCAATTTCTCTTAAATTAGAAAAAAAACTTTCTAATTTATGAAAAGCATGTCTTATCTTTAGAAAAGAAAGTGATTAACTCAAATAAAATAGCTTTTGTGTGACACTTGTCTTCTTCTTATTCGTTGCACGTTCCTCAACTATTCTCCTCCATTGATTCTTCTAAATTATATGGACCGTTGATCGATCTTCATTGAAACCTATATAAACCCCCCTAATCTCCTTCACAAACCCTCTTTGATCACTCATTCTCAAGCATACTTAACAGCGCTTTAAGCATACATCGCATCGATTGAGCAACTTCATGATCTTTTGACATTGATCTTTGAGCACACTACTTGCTTGTTGCAACCATGGTTTTGCAATACTATTGAGCAATCTACATTCATCCAAAGGGAACAATACAAATCTCGGTAAAAGCTTTCATGTTTTATTGATTTATTAGTAATGGCTTTTATTTAGATCGGTTCTCTTTATGTTATTGGTTTTTGATTTGTTTAAGTTTATCATAGTCAATTTTCCTCATACACAATTCTTGTACTTCTCAACAATTGTTGTAGGGATTCTTTCCCTTGAATGCATCATACTCTGAAAGTTCTTGAAGTATCCCCAGATTGTAGTTTTCTGTGCCTTATAGTTACTAATGCTAGGTAGGTGATCTCTAATCTGAATAGCAACTGGCTCATCATTAGTCTATTGCACACCCTTTACTCCAAGTACTTCATTCATATAGTAGAAGAACAAACATAGAACCAATGTACCATATTTAAAAGTGTTTTTATTATCTTTCTTGATTTTGTTCAAATTCTCAATCAGTTGGTTTTGTAACAGCTCACATAAGTCATAATTTGCATTTTCCTTCAACATTTGATATGCTGCATATATAGTAGTTCCAGAGACTGAATTCTCTTTGCTAGAGTGATGGATCTTGTAGACAATCACCATGGAAGCAAACTTCACATCTGGTTCTATAATGTCATTTATGGTCATGGCCCTCTTATCAAATTTTGCACCGGTTGCATCAATAACAGTTTGGTTTTTCACAGATTTTAACATGGGTAATCCATTGATTGAGTTTAACCTAGTCACAATTTTGATAACATCCTTGGTGATCTTGAATGGTTTTAACAGCCATATGAATTCATCATGCATCTGACTCAAAACATATCAGACCCATTCATCCTCATCGAATGTTGGAAACCCCATAATCTAAATAAAATGTTTATCATGCAGTGCTTTATACTCGAGTTTAAGATAGTGATTTTCATCCATTAGATGACTCTCAAACAAATCTACAAACCTTGAGTCCCCAAATTCATCTATGCTTGCATGAATATAAATGCTAATATCCTCAATATGTAGCACACCATACAGAATACTTGAAAATGCACCTAATGGGTTGACTTCTATAGATTTGTGTGGATGTTTCTTAAATTTGGGTTGAGATCTTTTAGTAATATTAATGACCAAAGGTGTAGCCATTGCAAAAAGATTACAAGTTCAGAGCTTCACAAATAAATACCTTTTTCATGAAATTAGGGTTGATGGATAAATTCGCCAGCGACACTTCAATTCCTTGTAATCTCAGCTTAGACATTATTCTTCTTGCTTTCTTTGAGTGTAAAGTGCTTCAAATGAGGAGTGAACACCTTTTTATGCTCTGCAAAACCTAATTTGCCTTTGTAATAAATGCTCTGCCCTAACTTCATCTAGTTACTCTATTTCTTGAATAGTTCTTCATGAATCACTCCGTAACTTTCCATATCAACATCTTTTCTTCTAGAAATCCTTCCAAAAGTTATAAAACAATTCAAAATATGTTCCCATTGTGCTAGATCCAGGTACCCACTTACTGGCTCAGGGAATTTGATTTTCAATGCAGCTCCCCCTAAGCTAGAGCTCCAAATTCAATTATTAGAGGAATTGTCAGCACCGAATTCTGGTGCAGACCCATTATTATTGTTTATAACACTTTTCTTGACCCATTTCTTGCTCATTTCATTCTAGATCTCATTCACATAAATTTTGCCCTTTCCTTTGTCTTGTCTCTGCTCATCCAGTTTTCTGTTCACCAGACCTCTTCTTTCATTATTCCTACTTCTACAGAATCTTGCAATATGATGAGATCTATTACAATTAAATGATACAATATTTATTTTCTTATATACTTGATTTCCTCTTGATCTACATTGATTAGCCATGTGTCCAAATCCATTGCAAGTAAAGTAGTAACCATTGAAAGAGTTGCCATTTTCTCTAGAGTCATTCATTATCATACTTTTGCATTCATTTGATCTATGACCATACGTCTTACACTTGAAGCATTTATTAGAGAAGGATGGACCATTTTGATTTACTTTGCTTTTGCACTGAGGAGCTCTATGACCAAATCTATTGCAATTAAAACAATTTCTATCAAATGATGGATATCTTTGAGCATTAGGCTATCTTATTGGAGGTCTTCTAGGTCTGTTTCTCCCATTCCTTAGTTGAAAATTTCTTTGTCCAGATCTGGAGCTTTCACCTTTCTCATATCCAAGTCCATGCTTGTCATTAGCCCTTTTCTGTCCTTCAAGCAGTGCTTCAAGTAGTGCTTCAAGTTTAGCTGAGCTTATCTTGAACTTCTCCTTGTATTCATTTGCAACTTCTAGGTCATGTCTAAGAATGACAATTTGCCTTTCAAGTTCTCTCTCATTGTCTTTGCTTTCTTGTAAATTAGATTTGAGGAGACTAGCTATTCCATCCAATCTACAACATTCTTCAGTTCTTTCTTTTAGATTTTGATTTAGGTCTTCTTCAATTTTCTTTCTATCTTCAATTTCTTTGGTTAGCCTCATCACCCCGGAATCCATCTCATGTTTTAGGACAACAACTTCTTTAGCTAACTTCTAACATTCCTTTGTCTTCTCTTTCAGAGCCTCATCCTTGTTGGTTTTTTCATAATGATTTCCCAGTTGAAGAGATTGTTCCTTCCTCTTGTCATTGGATTTGCTCAATTTTTCTTTTAAAGTTTCAATGAAGTCTTTAGCATTTTTAAGGTTCTCTTGTAGCTCTTGGACTTCTACTCTGGACTACTCAAGATCTTCTAAAGTGAGTTTAAGTTGCCCTTGGAGGTTATATTCATCCATTTTACTGCCTTCCCAGATCTTCCTCAAGATGTTAAACTTTTTCAAAGGAACCTTGCTCTGATACCAATTGTTAGAATTAGACCAGACAAATGAGAGGGGGGGTGAATTAGTTGTCCCACATAATTAAACTTTCTTCCTTTTTAAACTTCTCCCACAACTTGTAAACAGATTAAAGATGTAAACATTAAAGTATGAAAGAATAACACATGAGAAGAAATGTAATTAACACACTTAACACCAAGATTTTTAACGTGGAAACTTGGTTAAGGGAAAAACCACAGTGGGGGTTAACCCACAGAGATTATACTCTATTAAAAGTATTACAAAAGGAGAATGCACATGCATTTGGGCTCACTACCTAGAGCTCACTATACAAAGAAAGGCTCACTACCTACAACAGGCTCAATACCTACAAGAAGAAGATTACAATGTGTTTGAACTGATAGTTAGCATCTACCAATGCAAAGATTCAGTTTTGGTTAAGCACAAAATACTGACTTGATACACTTCATCTTTGTTCTGCCTTGTTTACTGCTCTTCCATAATCTGGATCTTAGATCTCTTCTCTTTCACACACTTTTTCTACTCTTTTCACATTTACTTCATATTTGTACACACACACCTTCAACGCTCAAATCCATTAGCTATATATATCTTCTTCAAGTAATTCAATCACTTTTCTGTTGGCCTTATGAAGAACTTAACTAACAATACAAGTACTTTGTTTTGTTGGCTGAATCCATGCACCAATAATGATGCGTACTAGAAATAACACTTGAAGGTCAGCATTCATGTCATCCACTAACATTATATCCCATACGTAACTCACCAAAACACTTCTATCAGATCTGCATAAGGATCTAACACAAGTTAGCTTGTTCTTTACTGAATTGTTCTGTCATATTATGACCCGGTACTCAGATGCTCATAACTTTTACTCCCTTTGTCACTGGTGGTTAAAATTCTAGATTTAGATTGCCCTGACAATCCTTATGACTCCTTCAGATCTGCAGCATACTCTAATTTTTCACCGGAGAGATCCAGACCAAGATACTAAACCCTGTCAAATGCTCTGTTTCTAGCTACCTGGACTTAGATAAATTCTGATTCTGACTTCTGGTATGAACAAATTATGTTATGTAGATGAATGGAATAGTCTTAGTTGCCATCAATGACAACACATGTCATGTGAAGCAGTGTCTCTTGCCAACACACTTAAATTTGATAAGGTATTATAAATACTCTTCCTGTCTTGCTCTATGGTTTTCTCAACCTTTTTACTATCGATCAATATGGTTTTCTTGACCATTCCCTGTCGACCGTTATATATGTATATATATACAATGTCATATCTAACATAAGAGTTATAGGTTTCCTAAATCCTTTAGGTTATGATTCTAGGGTATAACTTCTCTAACCCAAAGCATGGAAATATCAAATGTCTTTGTTTTCCAAACACAATAGCATCAATATAACAAAACATGAGAACCAATACATCTAGTCTTTCCTAGACCACTTGACATTGCTCAAATTCACATTTCACGTAACATGAATAAGCATAGTAATTGAGTTATTTCCTCACCAATATAATATTTAAATGAATTCTATCATTTCATATCAATCTTTTTGATCTAAGTCAATCTTTCAACCCTAAAAGGTTTGATTTATAAAAGATAATATAAACATTGTCGACCTCTTGGTCTACTTATGTCTACCGACCTTCATCATAAGTTAGATTATGAACTCATATATATCATCCTTGGATATATGTCACATAAACCTTTATTAACAATGTAATTACAACAATTACGTGGGGTTGAGTTTTTGATTCACTGAACACACCCATCTTGGTATAAATCTTATTAGGTATTCCCAACACTAATGTTGACTTTGAACTCTGTGCAAATGGTACTAAAATAAGTTCTATTGAACATATAATAAGAACTTTAATTTCCCATATCCTGTTATGCCTATACCCTTGAGTGAGTTTAGTAATTTCAACTTGAAACATAGTAGTCAATTATGTCTCCAAAATTACTCTTTAACATAGACATTTCCTATGACTTATTTAATCTTTTTCCTTGAAAGTGTGGGTCCTTATTATAATCATCAACATTCTTGGTTTTAGTCTTTTGAAAATAACCTCTTGTTGCAACTACAACATGGAAATTGTGACTCCTTGACATTCTATTCCTTGTTCCTAGATTTAAATCTATTCTTGGTTCTAGAGTCTCATTTTGTCATAAAGAAATAGTTTTTTCTAGAACTACAAAGTTTATCTAAGTTATTCAACTTTCATATTTGGAATACTTAAAAATGAGTTCACGAGTTCTATGTAATGTACACTAGACCATGATATAAATGTTATTAGGCTATGACATCATACTCAACAATAAATTCTTTTCAAAGACTAAATACTCATTTACATCATACTCTCTTACAGATGATACTACAATCTCATATAAGATAGGAGTACAGATAAAGAAGTTCTTTATCAAACTTGATGATAAAAGAGTTTAGCTCTTACTTGAGCTTGCTTCTACACTATGTTTCAAGAGAAGATTAGACTTAACACTAATGACGACTCTGATGTTCTTATGTCAATCTGCCTCTCTCTATCCTTCATTAGGCAATATCATCAATGATGTATCCACTGTCCTTTTCTATCCTACCTTTAACAATGATAACAAAATAGCATTCTTCTGATAATGACTAAATAATAACAATCCCTACCGTTAGCAAGTTTATCTCCCTTGAAGATAACAATACTGTGATTTTACCTATCAACTCCTCAAGATAGCTCCCATTGTAAAACTCTCACAATACAAAGATATCCTTCCTCATTTATGAGAATGAAAGCTCTTCTATGCAAAATGACAGAGCTATTTCTCACAACAATGTTTCTTTGCTTCCTAGATCCCCCCAAAACTGATCTCATTTTCCAATATATATATATACCCCTCAACAGAAGTTTAGGAAAAATGTAATCAAGAACCAAATCCATGAGATGAGGTAGCAAAACTCCTCTTAACCATCATTCTCTGTCACGATGGCCTCCATGTAAAGAAAGAGGGGATGGTCATAATAATTGTCCACTCCCTCATCGCAGAGTCTTCGACAGTTTCAAAGCCTAGAAACATGCATAAACTCGCATGCATGTTAGTGGGACATATGGTCTTTATGACCACCTTCTCCATAACAGTCTTCTATCTTACCTATCCAATAACAAGGTTCTTCCCTTATTAACATATAAGACTCCACTATCAAGTCATTCCACTTTCTAAGCCTCAAAAATCTCTCCATGAAGGCATAAAATGATGAAGGTGGTGAAGATGGTCTAGTAAATAGTCCAAAATGACTCCACCACAAGGTTGTTAAAAGATTCCCATACATGTAGTTATCTACACTAAACATGTCTCTCAATGCCCTTATCTTGAGCATGCAATGAGAAGGGACGTGGGTGTTAAAGCATCACTCTAACTCCAACAACCAACAACTCATAAAGAGAAGCATTCAATGTTCTTGAGTTGTTTTAGAAAGGGAACTCTTTTATAACATAGGTTGTTATCTTTTAACACCAACTTACAACCTAGCTCTCAAGAATAATGACATAATAATATTAATAATAAAGCATATATATATATATATTAGTGTCAAAAGGAATTTCAATAATGTGGCATAAACTTATGCACAAGCCTGATTGGGTCGAGTTCATCTCCCCTTCATGTATAAAAAAAACACATTGATTATGATTAAATGGAATACAAAATTTGACGTTGAACTACTAACAAGAAACATATTATCAATTATACCAACTATGCCATTGGAGATGCAGATGAAATCTTGTTTACAACGTATTTAACAGAAAGTCGTCTTAGTCACAAAATGACTAAAGTACAATCCTGACGACATCGCTTTCCTCAAAATGTCAATCAAACAAACTAAAACCACTTGAATAACATGACTTACCTCAATCAACAAGAGTTAACTAACTATGATATACTATACTCAGTTGGCAAATGACCATTTGTAACCCAAGGTCTATTCTCCTCTCCTCTGAAGATACTCTCTCTCTCTTTCCCAGAGAGTCATTAGAACTTGTTAACCTGCATATCACTTGCAATTCACCAGATCTTGACCAGTGCATCATTAGTCCATTTATAAACCTTATAATTAAAAAATCATAAATTACTAAATCATCACATTATATGTATTGCATTTAATCACATAAATGTTATTCCATAAAATCAATATTTTCCAATGACATTTATCCTATTGTCAAAATATTTATCCAATAGATTCACTTCTATCCATTTAAAAGTAAAAGTAAAAACAAAGCCAAAACTAGGGATGTAACATATCTTCCCCCATAAGATTCATCATCCTTGATGATCCAATGTATGCAAAACCTTAATAAGATATAAATTTTGTTTAACCTGCAAAAGTGTAAATAATGGATAAAATCTTTGCTATAAAATCATGGTAAACTTTCCATGTCATATTACCCTTTGCACGTTGTCCCATTGGACCTTGCAATGAGTAACCTCTTTGTTTTACAAGCAGAGCTTGTGATCTTCAAGCATTTAAAATCTTGATCATGACCACTCCTGAGTCCTATTCCTGTAAAACATTCTAAGAATATAATAGTCATTTGTTATATACTTTTCAAATATAAATCATAAAAAGCATTATACCTTTTGTCAATAACTGAAAATAAAATGATTCTGAAATCAATTGAATTGATTACTTCAAAAATTTTGAAGAGTCCATTTCTAGGGACTAGTTTGGAATACTTTCTAAACTTTATGAATCTTTTTGATGATTTAACCCTCAAGAGTTTTTTTCTCCATCTAAGAATTTACTTGGTGTAAGCTGCCTATCAATTGCTTCTGCCAATCCTTTCTGATCATCTCGATTTGGTCATCCATTTCTGACAACATTTTTGAACTAATACTAATCCTATCTTCTAGCTTACCCAACTTATAGGATTTTGGCATATTCTTCTATCCAATGTTTCAAATGGAGTCACTATGATAGCAGATTTATAAAAGTTGTTATAAATAAATTCCATACGAGGTGGATACTCTTTCCACTTGTATTTCTATTCCTTGCAATACATTCCCATAAGATTTTCTAAAACTTAAGTTACCCTCTCTGTTGGACCATTTGTCTCAGAGTGATAAGTCAAGTTATAATAAGTTGAGTTCCTAGTGCTAAAGACAAAGCTTGCCAAACCTTAGCTTCATACATGCATCTCTATCAAAGATTATTTTCTCAGGAACTCTAGGCAATCTAAGCACTTATTGCACAAAATTACAAGATAAAATTGGTACTCCATCCTTTGGATTCCCAAGTATAAATTGAGTTGCCCTGGTGAGTTTATTTATCATCACAAAATAGCATCTAGCTTGATTTGAGACATAGGATACTCTACTAGGTGCTTATGCTAAGCTTTGACTTTCCAGCAATCTTGCTACAAATCTTGTAGCATTACTCTTCCTTCTTTTCTAGAAATAAGAGATTTCACATCGATTAGAGTTTAGTTACTCCTAGATGACTTTTTTTTATGGTTCAGAATGAATTTCCTTCCACACAAGGTTCCTTAATTCTAAAGAGTTAGGGACATTCCAAGTGCATTCTCTACAATTTACTCCCCTACATAATCCACCAGAGGCCCATCCAGAACATGATAGGGGTAAACATTGCATAAACATAGTGAACAACCAAAATGTTCTGCTATAGCCACCTCAATAGTTCAAATCCAAAATCAAAGTATAAGTAATTTCATTTTCAACAATAAGTCAATAGATTGAGCTCAATTTTCAACAATAAATAAATAAAAAAAACAATATTCAAAATTTGGTGGCTAGACCTTCAAAATAAAGGAATAAAATAATGATAATCTTTGCAAATATTAAAAGGGATTTTTACCAAGAATCCAAATAAATGTCCAAAACCCACCTGAACACTTACTATGAACTACATGACTAACCAAGTCACTAACAAGGGAGTAGATTGTTTGCACTACACTTGGATTTTCCAAAACCTTATAGTGGGTTAGTGATCGTGTTGCAAGTGCAACAAACAGATAAGCCCCTTAAGACTTTCTTTCTCAAAAATTTTGCAAACCAAAAGATTATAACACATCCACTCCTATTTCCTGGAGTATCTATCATTCATCACCCCGATGATATTATAAAGATAGTTGCTTCATATAGACTTTACTCTACCTAAGCTCTTAGTCTGATTAGCAATTGACCAAAGTTTTACCTTTCTAGTCAAAGTCTCAAAATCTTACCATGATGCAATCTTAGTAGAATTTATTTGCTCTTGGAGTTTTAACTCCTTAGTTGGTTTTTCTCTACGCCATTCTGGCATTAAACCAGATTTCAAAAATTAGCTAATTTGCTTGAATGCTAATGAGTTTTCTCATAATGAGCTGATAGGTCCATGTGTTGAACCCGGTTATCTCTGATACCATATGTACCATCCACCATGTTAACCAAGACTAAACATCAAATATTTACCATGAGATAAAACATATAAGGTGAAAAAGATTGAACTTTTTTTTTAATATAATCTCAACAAAACAAGATACGTCATAAAATCATAATTTCCTTTCTAAAATATACATGTTATAATATACAAAGATGACATTCCGTCATTTCAGTTTAAACACATCTGCAATAGATAAAGTTTTACATAGTGTAAGTAACACAAGTCACATATCCAATGGATATGCACTGCTTCTGGAATTCTGACATCCTTATCACAAGCATTGGCATGTCTTCTGCTAGAAAGAGAGAGCATCTTCCTAGTGCTTTTCCTCTAGCCATAGACCAATGGTCTCACACACATCTTCCACATAGGAAGTGGCCCTACCCTTCACGAAGAGTATAGACCAAAGGTGACCAATGGTAATTTGCCATTTGAGTACATAGTGTTGTATCCTACATATAACTCTATCAATCATACAACCCTAGATACCCTCTAGCTAAGTATGATCATTCCAATAGGTTATGCAATCCAGCTATGGTGAACCAAAAATGCATGCAAAGACATATGCATTACTTTGGCCAAAGTTTCAATATAAATAGATGTTCGCAATGAATGTGATCATAATGTTCACCCACCCCAACTCGACTTGGATACTATCACATTCTATAGTATGACTTGGTCAACTATGTTTGAATATATATATATATATATATATATATATATATATATATATATATATAGTTTTATCAATTCTAACTCACTCTTCTGACTTCGATAGGTTTTCAATGTTGTCTAGGTTCTATAAACCTTATAGATTAAATTTTTATACAAGGATACTCATTGCAACTTTGCAATACCCAAGATCCAAAACTTATTGACACTTATAGAATTTTAAGTCATTTTATAAACAACTAAGATGGTTACCTTACCTAGGTTAAGCATCATAGTCTAGGTAATTATTTCCTTTCTTACAAGAATAAATAAACATAGTTAGGTTACTTACCCCTTTATTTAATAACTCTAGACACAAACTTATCTGTACTGTATATCCATTCTAGTCAATTTGACTTAGAACAATCCTTAATCGAGGATATATTTGCAATATTAAGATTTAGGCTTTTCTAACCTTTTAAAGAGTCCCTCATTACATACTTGCAATTTCTAGGGTTTAGGAATTCTACTCTCTAATTCAAATATCAAACATCTTGATGCATTAAAATGAGTTTCAACATTATCATATAATCACTTAAATTTGATAAGGTATTATAAAGACTCTTCATGTCTTGCTCTATGGTTTTCTTGACCTTGTTACTATCGACCAATATGGTTTTCTTGACCATTCCCTGTCGACCATTATATATGTATATATACAATGTTATATCCGACCTAAGAGTTATAGGTTTCCTAAATCCTTTAGGTTATCATTCTAGGGTATAACTTCTCTAACCCAAATAAATGTCTTTGTTTTCCAAACACAATAGAATAAATATAACAAACCATGAGAACCACTACCTCTAGTCTTTCCTAGACCACTTGGCATTGCTCAAATTCACATTTTAGATAACATGAATAAGCATAGTAATTGAGGTATTTCCTCACCAATATAATATCTAAATGAATTATACTATTTCATATCAATTGTTTTGATCTAAGTCAATCTTTCAACCCTAAAAGGTTTGATTTATAAAAGATAATAAAAACATTGTCAACTTCTTGGTCTACTTAGTTCTACTGAACTTTATCATAAGTTAGATTATGAACTCATATATATCATCCTTGGATATGTCACATAAACCCTTATTAACAACATAATTACAACAATTATATTGGGTTGAGTTTTTGATTCACTCAACACACCCATCTTGGTATAAATCTTATCAGGTATTCCCAACACTAATGTTGACTTTGAACTCTGTGCAAATGGTACTAAAATAATTTCTATTGAACATATAATAAGAACTGTAATTCCCATATCCTGGTATGCCTATACCCTTGAGTGAGTTTAATAGTTTTAACTTGAAACATAGAAGTAGTCAATTACGTCTCCAAAATTACTCTTCAACATAGACATTTCCTATGACTTATTCAGTCTTTTTCCTTGCAAGTGTGGGTCCTTATTATAATCACCAACATTCTTGGTTTTAGTCTTTTGAAAAGAACCTCTTGTTGCAACTGCAACATGGAAATTATGACTCCCTGACATTCTATTCCTTGTTCCTAGATTTAGATCTATTCTTGGTTCTAGAGTCTCATGTTGTCATAAAGAAATAGTTTTGTCTAGAACTACAAAGTTTATCTAAGTTATTCAACTTTCATATTTGGAATGCTTACCAAATCATGGCTAAGTAGATGTCATCATGTGACATGATTTTAACGAACACCGGTCCTTTTTGAACTATCAAAAGGTTGGTCAAATTGGTACCTTAATGGAGTACAAATAGATGCTACTAAATTTAATAATACATCACCAAGATAAACATAGTTCTTCTTCTTGAACTAGAATTAGTAAAATGTGACTATGGAGCTCAAGAGTCTATCATCTCAAAACCTGAGTTATATCTAAGCCAAAGGTTCCATTCATGACTAAAACTTGACTAAGTTTAATTTGATTCCAAAAAAGGGGTGAAAGACTATTTCTATGTCTTAAGTCACTCTTTCTTTTATATACTAAGCTACATTTGATCATTGATATGAAAGTGTAATCATCTAAGTCTATAGGTAACAACTCACTCTAACACCTTTTTGAAGAAAAGTATTCTTCCTAACCTATTATTATCATTTAACATGATTCATAAAACTATTTGCTTTAATAATTTATTATGCCAAAATAGAGAGCATCTATAACATACTTTTATTTCTATTGAAACCTATCTTATGACAACAAGGATATCTAGAAATCTATTTGATAACAAAGATAGTTCACGGTCATAAGCATCCAAATCAATTTTATATAGACCTTTGTTACTATAAATATTCTCTATACACATAGAGTGACATTTTTGGTCTTGACAAAGATTCAACACACATATAAATCATAAACCAGTATAACAACTTACATAGAATTAAAAATGAGCTCATGAGTTCTACGTAACGTACACTAGACCATGATATAAACCTTACCAAGCTATGACATCATGCTCAACAATAAATTATTTTCAAAGACTAAATACTCACTTATATATATCATACTCTCTTACAAATGATACTAGAATCTTGTATAAGATAGGAGTACAGATAAAGAAGTGCTTTATTGAACCTGATGATAAAAGAGTTTGGCTCTTACCTGAGCTTGCTTCTACACTATATTTCAAGAGAAGATTAGACTTAACACTAATGATGACTCTGATGTTCTCATGTCGATTTGCCTCTCTCTATCCTTCATTAGGCAATATCGTCAATGATGTATCCACTGTCCTTTTCTATCCTACCTTCAACAATGATAACAAAATAGCATTCTGTTGATAACGACTAAATAATAACAGTCCTTGCCATTAGCAAGTTTATCTCCCTTGAAGATAACAATACTGTGATTTTGCCTATAGACTCCTTGAGATAGCTCACATCCCAAAACTCTCATGACACAAAGATATCCTTCCTCATCTATGAGAACAAAATCTCTTCTCTGCAAAATGACAGAGTTATTTCTCACAACGTTTCTTTGCTTCCCAGATCCCCCCCAAAACTAATCTCATTTTCCAATATATATATATATATATCCCTCAAAAAAGGTTCAAGAAAAATGTAATCAAGAACCAAATCCATGAGATGAGGTAGAAAAACTCCTCCTAACCATCACTTTCTGTCACAATGGCTTCCACATAAAGAAAGAGGGGATGGTCATAATAATTATCCACTCCCTCACCGCGGAGTCTTAGATAGTTTCAAAGCCTAGAAACATGCTTAAACTCGCATGCATGTTAGTGGGATAGTTGGTCTTTAGGACCACCTTCTCCATAACAATCTTCTATCTTACCTATTGATAACAAGGTTCTCCCCTTATTAACATATAAGACTCCACTATCAAGTTGTTCCACTTTTTAAGCCTCCAAAAGCTCTCCACGAAGGCAAAAAATGATGAAGGTGGTGATGATGGTCCAATAAAGAGTCTTGAATGACTCCACCACAAGGTTGTTAAAATATTCCCATACACGCAGTTATCTCCGCTAAAAATGTCTCTCAATGCTCTTATCTTGAGCATGCAATGAGAGGGGATGTGGGTGTTAAAGCACCACTCTAACTCCAACAACCAACAACTCATAAAGAGAAGCATTCAATGTTCTTGAGTTGGTTTAGAAAGGGAACTCTTTTATAATGTAGGTTGTTATCTTTTAACACCAACTTACAACCTACCTCTCAAGAATAATGACATAATAATATTAATAATAAAGCATATATATATATATTAGTTTTTTTCAAAAGAATTTTTAATAATGTGGTGTAAACTTACGCACAAGTGTGATTGGGTCAAGTTCATCTCCCCTTGACATATAAAAGCAAAATACGTCGATTCCGATTAAATAGAATACAAAATTTGACATTGAACTACTAACAAGAAACATATTATCAATTATATGAACTACGCCATTGGAGACATAGATGAAATCTCATTTATGACATATTTAACAGAGAGTCGTCTTCATTGTAAAATGACTAATGTACAACCATGATGATGTCGCTTTCCCCAAAATGACTAGGTTTACATTACATGACATCAAAAGATACTAAACGACATCGGCAACTTGTCAAGTCGATCAAACAAACTAAAACCACTTGAATAACATGACTTACCTCAATTGACAAGAGTTAACTAACTGTGGTATACTTTACTTAGTTAGCAAATGACCATTTGTAACCCAAGGTCTATTCTCCTCTCCATAGAAGATACTCTCTCTCTCTTTCCCGGAGAGTCATTAAAACCTATTATCCTACAAATTGCTTGCAATTCACCAAATCTTGATCTTGGTGCATCGTTAGTCCATTTATAAACCTTATAATTAATAAATCATATATTACTAAATCATGACATTATATGTATTGCATTTAATCACATAACTGTTATTCCATAAAATCAATATTTTCCAATGGCATTTATTCCATTGTCAAAATATTTATCCAATAGATTCACTTCTATCCATGTAAAAGTAAAAGTAAAAACAAAGCCAAAATTAGGGATGTAACACTAGGTGTGATGAAATAATTTTCCTTGGATACTCTACTAAGAGTAAGGCCTATTGGTGCTACAATAAGAGATTGAGAAAGGTCATTGAGTGTGCTAATGTGAAGGTTGATGAAGACAGGGAAATAACATCAGATTTGAGTGGCTATGAATCAGATGGACCCACTGTTACAATCAATGAAGAAAAGGTGGAACAAAAGGATAGTCAAGTTGAAGAAGAAAAGGATCTAGAAAGTACTATTAAGACTCCTAGGTATGTAAGGATTAATCATTCTGAAGATCAGATAATTGGTGACAAAAGAAAAGGGGTAATGACAAAGAAAAGAGCTACAGAGGAACAAGTGAACTACTATTTGCTTTCACAGATTGAACCTAAAACTGTAAATGAATCCTGCCAATATGAAATTTGTGTAAAAGCCATGGAAGAAGAACTGATGCAAATAGAGAAGAATCAAACTTGGGAATTGGTTCTTAGACTTGCTGATAAGAATGTGATTTGAACTAAATGGGTTTTTAGAAATAAGATAAATGAAAATGGAGAAGTAGTAAGAAACAAAGAAAGACTAGTATACAAAGGATATTCTTAGGTTAAATAAATAGACTTTGAGGAGATGTATGCTCCTATGGCAAGGATTGAAGCAATAAGAATGTTTTTGGCATTTGCAGCTCACAAAGATTTTAAGGTGTATCATATGGATGTGAAGTCTGCATTCTTAAATGGAGACCAGGAAGAAGAGGTTTACATTGAACAACTAGAAACATTTCAGTCATTAGACCAAGGTGACATGGTGTGCAGATTGAAGAATGCCTTGTATGAACTCAAGCAATCTCCTAGAGCCTAGTATGCAAGGCTGGACAAGTATTTGCTGCAATTAGGGTTCAGTAAAGGTACTGCAGACAATAATCTCTACTTCAAAATTAATGCTGATCAAATTCTAATTGTTGTGGTCTTTGTTGATGATATTGTCTTTGGAGGCAATGAAGGTATGCATAAGAAATTTGTAGAGGAAATGCAAAAGGAGTTTGAGATGTCTATGTTTGGTGAAATGAAATTCTTTCTAGGACTGCAAATTACTCAATCAAAAAGAGGAGTTTTCATTTCTCAGTCCAAGTATGTGAAAGAGTTGTTGTAGAAGTTTCGAATGGAGGATTCTAAGCCAATATGTACTCCTATGGTAAGTGGTTGCCAGCTGAACAAGAATGATGAATCACCTAAGACTGATCAGAAAAAAGTATATGCCTATGATTGGAGGTCTACTTTATCTAACCCATACAAGACTAGATATAATGCATATAGTCTATCTTGTGGAAAGATTTCAAGAAGATCCCAAAGAGTCACATGTGCTAGCAGTCAAGAGGATCATGAGGTATTTAAAATGTACTTCAGACTATGGATTGTGGTATCCCAAAGACATTGATTTCACTCTTAGTGCTTATATAGATGCAGATTGGGCTAGAGATGTTGATGATAGAAAAAGTATAAGTGGAGGTGCTTTCCTCTTGGGTAACAAATTGGTTTCATGGCTGAGAAAGAAGAAAGAACCAGTTTCTTTGTCTACTACAAAATCATAATATATTGTTGCATCATGTTGTTGCACTCAAGTGCTTTGGATGAAGCAAACATTGAAGGACACAAGAGTTGTGTATGAAGAACCTATTTCAATCTTTTGTGACAACACAAGTGCTATAAACATTTTAAAAATCCACTAATGTACTCAAGAACAAAGCATATATGAATAAGGTATCACTTTCTAAGAGAAAAGGTAATAGAGAATGAAGTGAAGATGGAATATGTATCTACCAAGGATCAGATTGCAGATATTTTTACCAAGCCTCTGCCTAAGGATACTTTTGAGTATCTTAGGGAGAAGTTAGGGGTCATTACCCCTCCTACTCTAAATGAAGATGCATAAGTAATGCATCAGTCCAGTGGTGTCCAAAGTTTCATCTTTTGATCTAGATTGATGTTTAGAAGGCTACCTCTTAGGGGGAGTGGGTAGATGTTGCTAATATGAGTTCCTCATAAAGAGCAGTAAGTGTTGTATTTATGATAGGGGTAGTGGAAGAATAACTCCAGTTTGATCAAAGCAATATTATACAAGTATGTATAGAAGAAGAGAAGTGATACCCTTTGCCATTGATGTCAAAGGGGGAGAGAAATCATGTGAAAAACTCAGGGGGAGAAAGAGTTCATATGTGTAAAGAGAAAGGGGGAGAAAGTAATCAATGAAAAATCTTTTCTTGATGGAATGACAAAGGCAGAAATTGTTGCAAGTATGTGCTTATCGGTGTTTTCATTGATGTCAACTTATTTGTGTTGTCATTAGTGTCAACTGTGCTCTTTCTTTGATGCTTACTTGTGTTGTCTTAATTGCTTTGTACTGACTTATATAAGTGTTGAAGATAATGAGAAAGTGTTCCTGATATTGAGTTCCCAAGTGCTTTTGAGAAAATTTTCTCTCCTAGTGGAAACTATGTATTGCAGAGTTTCTTGGCTTGCAGAAGTACAGTGTAGTGTTTTTCTCTGCATATTCTATTTACTGAATATCTTTGTTTGCAGATTGGAATTTATGTTACAGAATGTCTGTAGATGCTATGTGTGATGGGTGAAATGTGGATTAATCAATAACAATAACAAAACCAATACATCAATGAAATATGAAGGAAAAAGGTTTTTTAGAATAATAACAAGATACTTACAACCTTTACCTTACGCCTTCCATTACTTACAAGATACTTTCTTGATCTCGATGGAGATGAATGTTGGCCCTTAGGAAGCTTGCTTCCTTGCTTCAAAATCCTCAAGATGACAAGGAGAAGTTGGTTAGGATACTTTGTGTGATTGAAGATGAGCTTCAACACACTAATAAAATGGATGATATGAAGTGCTATGGAGATGGGGGTGCCAATGGCGTGATATATTTCCTATAGCATAAGTTTACTCAAATGATGGATATGAAAGATAGAAGAAGAGGGTTGTATTTATAGAGTTGTGTGGGAGAAGATCAATGGTTGAGAAGAAATGAGAAGATCAACAGAGGATGGTGGAGGAATGTGCAACCAATAGAAGAAGGACATGTGTCATTCAAAAGGAAGCTCTGTTGAGTTAACTACTTTGTTGATGAGGATGAGTTTTTGTTTTCTTAAATTAGAATAAATTTTTCTAATTTAAAAACAAAGTTGCTTTAACTCAGCTTTTGCTTTTGTATGACAAGAGGAATTTATTTTTAGAAGATATGAAGATTTTTAGAAGATAAGAAAGCATAATTAAGTAAATAGATTTATTTAATTATTTGTAGATAATTTGGAGGAATAAATAAAATATTAAATATATTTTATTTTGTTGAGATTTAAGATTTTATTTAAATAAAATTACATTTTATTTAAATTTGGAAGAATAAAAGATTTTAATTAAATAATTAAAATTATTTAATTACTTAGAAGAATGAAGTTGATGTAGATGGATTTAATTAATTAAATAAATGTAATTTATTTAATTAAATGAGAGGAGATGAATCAAATAAATAAATAAATATATTTATTTATTGATAGAGGAATATGAAGGTGAAATAAATATTTAAAATATTTATTTAAGTAGAGTCATGTCATTTTTAGGTGTATACATTTTGCCCCTCTTTGATGCAAAGTGTTTTATCACGTTGTTTAAAAGAATAAGATTGTTTGATAATGATACATGCCCCAGTTTGCCCCTGGTACAAGTTTCACAACAGGATGCCTCCTCGAGAAATTGGATGGGGAGAAGGTAGAAGGCATGAGACGGACAATCTCACGATGAGATAGGTGAAAAAAATAGGTTAGGATGAAGAAAGAGCCGAATGATACATGATGCAAGATAGAATAATACCACACACAAGAAAGCAAGCAAGTATGCACAAATGATACAAGAACAAACAAGGTATTGCCCCAGTCAAGTGGTAAACCAATGATATATTGGTAACAATATATGACAGTGTTGTCATGGTGGGGAACGATATATCCCTAGACCAACATGGCAGGCGTGTTGTCATGGCGGGGAATGATAGATCCCTAGAGAAAACACGAAGGATAGTGTCTGGTTTCAAGAAATGAAGCATGTCATGTAAGACGCATGTGTTGGTCTGATTTTGACAATGCCACATCATGTATAAGACAATTGATTGATTAAATAATCGAGTTGGTTTATAACTAGACAAGGATGAAGACCACTGATTATGATTGGATCATTTTTGCAAGATTGACTTGACTTGATTGGTATGGATTAAGGATGGACTTGCATTTGAATCACTGCATGGGTTAATCAGATTGAGAAGAATGGGCCACAATGATAGATAGAATACTTATTGATAGAAGAATGACTTGATAGAAGGAATCACAAGCTTTTATTTTTAAACATTGATACTCTGTGATTTGGATCTTTTATTGCATGGGATATGGACACTTTGGAAAGTTTTATTGCGTGGGATATGGATGCTTGTGGGTTCTTTGCTTTTGACATCTTGATGGTGCAAGTATTTTGAAGTGCTTATTTCATCATTGGGCGATATTTTGGTACTTTTTCTGAATGTTGTAAGTTAATACAAGCATCTAGGTATAATTGAACTGAGATGACCTGAGTATCACTTACATGGATTTTGATTTAACAAGTTAATACAAGCATCGAGGTATAATTGAACCGAAATGACCTGAGTATTTCTGGCAAATCAATAAACAAGGATTGCCCTTGTTCATGTTAGACCTTTGATGTCCTCGATGATCTTTTGTCGATCATGTCGTTAGACAAGGCTTCACATTACTAAAGTTTAATCCACAAACAACAAACAAAGAAAATAATCATGCCCCCATCATAGCATCTCTAGCGTTTGGCATCCTTGAGTAGCATAGGAAGACATAATGACAAAAATCCCAGACTTTGTAAGTTAACCTGTTCACACAACATTCTTGCATTAGATGTGTCTTTTTTCCATAATTGATATAGAATTAGCTTGGAGTGTTTCGGTATGGTGCGCTACTTTGTTTAGGATAGGTTGATGTTCTACATCAAGACTTTTGTTTGGAAGTAGGCTTTACTGTGCATGCTTTGCCTGGTGAAAGGTGTGGACGTGGATAGACCAGAGGATAGGTGATAAGGTAGGGAATGGATGGGTAGTGGAGCCTCGGGGGCGCATTGACAATGGCCTTGCCTACATGATGACGCAAAGGCAATGTAGTTCAGGAAGAACCTTGATGGACCTAAGATCTGGATCGGATAAGACACAATATGGAACAAATATGAAATAGATATGGAACAGATAACATTGATGACAGAGGCTATGCTAGGCTGACACCGTGGACAGGATACTGGACAAGAATTTTGGATAGCCTTAATGCTAGATACTAATGACAAGGGAAACACTACGGATAGGTAGATGGATGGAAGATAGTAGATACGGATGGTTAGGTAGAAGGAAACATGGATGTGATCTCTAAGGACTATGTCACATAAGAATAACGTGCCCCAATGTAGGTAGAATACTTAGGATTTTCATGACAATGCTTAAGATGAAGGAGGAGGATGAGAGGATAATGAAGGATTTGCATGGTTTGGAGGGGTAAGGTATGTCAAGAGCCATTCAAAAACATTTGTCAACATTGTGCCCCTAATCTTTATCAAGATCAAAGAAATAGAGGAAGGGAAGATCAGGATGGATGGACACAACAAGATAGGTATGTAATGGATAGAAATAGGAGGATACGATAGTAAATGGTACGGAAGGAAACTGATAGGAGAAGAGTGATATGCCGATGAGACAAGGTGCCCCCAAGTGTGGGTGATGTAGGAGATCAAATTTACACATGACACCTATTTACCAAGTTTTCATCATGGTACCTATCCAAGGCACCTATTTGCCAAGTATTCACCATTGGAGGAAGGGATTTCTCTTTACTCTTTTTTTTTTTTTGAATATTTAGATAGGAGGAGGTGGATATGGATAATGAGAGACTCAAGTATCTAGTTCCTTGAAAGGTGATAGTCTTGCTAGATAGATGCTATTGAATGGACCATGTCAAGTGTGCTCATAGATGTTGGTATGGAATTGCATGAAGGCGAGATATGGAGAAGGTAGATATTGGATAATGGAAGGTGAGATAGTGGATGATGATGTGAAATACAAAAAGACTTATGCAAGGATAGAAGGGAATCATGACCAATGGTTGCACATACCATGATAAACATTGAAGCTAGTGATGGGAAAGTAGTTTAGGAAGCAATGAAGACTTTTTCTTGTGGATGAATGGCTTAGGCATGTAGGGATCCACATAGACTGAGTATTTTTCTGATTTTTGCTTGCCATATGGGATGGAAGAATTTGAGATTTTTGGATGGAATAGGAGAAAGTGGATGGTTGATATTCTTGAGAGGTGGATGCTTCGTGTAACTTGAGAGATTTTTTCTTAGGCACCCAAACCATTTTTCTTTTAGATAGTACCTTTGAAGGTATGGGCTTGGGTGTATGCAGCTTTTCTGCAGCTTTAGGGGTAATTATTTGTTGGAAGCGGACCCACACCTTTTTTAGCTTGGAACATAGGTGTGTGGGTGTATACAACTCTTGAGAAGGATGTTTCTTTGATTCTTGGATTTTGTATCCTAGGTCATGAGGACTCTTAGGATTTTTGACTTTATAGGTAGAGGCATCCAAATTTTTGCTGTGAAATTTCCTTGTGATAGTGGAAGTGAGGTTTGTGGAAGCCCTTTGTTTAGACAACATGTGCATTGGTTGGTCATGATTGGGATTGTTAGAAGATTCATAGATGGGAGAATAAGGTGTTGGAAGAAGTGGTGGTAAAATGCATGGAGAAATGTTAGGAGTTGGAAGCAATGGAGGTAGATTGGATGGTGGAAGGTGTATGGTCACATGCTTTTGATGATTATAGGATGACGAAGGTGGGATGGCGATATATGTTTTGGGGATACAATAGGGTTTGCGATGAAAAGTGGGGGATTTAGGAGGAGTGGAGGAAGTACCAACATCTCAAGATTGTTTACCTTTGGGTGTGTATCCAAGGCCATATGAAGGAGGAGGAACATTGACATGGATGGGCTCCAAAATACCTTGTTCATGAAGGCCTAAGCCTTTACCTTGATAGTTCATATGTTGGAGTATGTGGCAGATAGTGGGATTATGTGTAGGTGGAACACTAGACACAAATTCTTTATTGGATGGAGAAGATGAGATAGAGGATAATGGTTGCTAGTGTTCTAAGGAGGAACACTCATGAATGAAGGTGGTAAGACCAAGGATACATGGTGGGGGATTTGTAGCATGGTCAATAGTGGATGGTGGAGGAGTATTACTAGTTTTATCTTCTACGCTTGCTTGGGAGGCAAGTGTCTCATCAAAGGAAGAGGGAATTGTTGAATCTTGGATAGGACTAGATGGGGTTATAGGCTCAGGACCATGGAACACATAAAGTGGGCTAAGAGGATCATCATGGTCTACTTGATCATAGATAGGCTCTTCATCATAGATGGGATCTTGATCATAGATAGGATTTAGCATGATGTGATTAATGTTCTCTTGTATAGGTTCTTCATCAGCGATAATATCTTGATCATAGAAAAGACATAGGTTATGGAGGGGGCGAAATTAGATCTCTAGCTCATGCATAGGATCAAGTTGCTCATGGATAGCTTCTTCATCAAAGGTAGTATCTTGATCATGGAAAAGATATAGGTTATGCATGGTTGGAAATTGGAAGGGGGTGTTTTGAACTTGATTTAGACAAAGGGTGGATGTTTCCACATGCTCTAAGGTGTGCTCTTGACATAGCTCTTGGTCTTCTTGAATGGAAGTGGATAGCTCTTGGATAGCTTCTTGGTTAACAACATGGATGTTTGGTGGACCTTGACTTTGGTTCATGGTAGTAGGTTCTTCGATAAGCTCAAGGGGTTATGGATGACATGAAGGGGTTGTAGGATTTGACATGATGTTTGAAGAATCTTTGGTAAGGTCAAGGACCAGAATTTGAGGACATGGTTGACTCTCTACTAATAGTCCTTGGATCACATCCTTCATAGATGTAGGAGTACATGGATGAGTGGATTTGGCTTTCTCCATAACTTTTCTTTTGTTGTATAAATTTGGAAAAACTCTTTTCCACAACTCATCCGAGGATTCTTTGGTTGTCAGTTTAGACGGTGGGGAACTTGAGGTCGGTGTTGGTGTAGAATTAGTATGCTTTGGGATAGGCGTCTTAGCAAGTGATGAAGGAGGACTAGTAGAAGGAGTGATATACGAGTTCCAACTTGAGGTGGTGCTTGCCTTGTCATGAGTATCATTAAGATGGGAAAAGAAGGTATGATTTTGGTGCAAGGTGTAGCTTGTACTGGTATGTTCAGCTTGCAAGATTGCCATTTCTTGTTGTAAGACTTGTATTTGTTGAGCAATTGTTATACAATCTTGGGGCGAGGGACCTAAGTTTATTTGCAATTGCAAGTATTGGAGTTTTTGAGCAATATATTCTAATTGGTTTGCCATTGACACAAGACTGGAAAAGATTACTGGTTTAGATGCACAGCTACAAAGTAGGAATAGGTGGCAAAAGCACAGGAAGTTGGTACAAATGCATAGTAGGTCGAGATAAATGTGTAGATTCAGAATGTATATGCACAGCTCTAGTTTTCTGAATGCTTTTGTAGAGTTTTCTCTTTGGCATGTTTTTCAAAATTTTCTATTTTTGGTTTGAAAACTTGGTCTTTTTGATATCTGATTTCCAATTATGGCAAAAGACACATCAAACACATAGAAGTTTTCATGATTTTTATCTTTTGTTATTTTTTTGTATTTTTGGACTTTTTGACTCAAGAACAATGACAACCTAGGCTAGAAAGGACAGTATTTGTTGAATCCTCTAGCTATGCATATTCAAAGCATGTAGCTCCAGGATCTAGTAGCACCAACTCCCTTCCATGGCACTCACTTCTCTTGCATACCAGATCCAGGTTTCCTTAGGCTCATACCCCCACCAAACCATACGATTGTCCCTGCTACCTCTACTAAGAATCACATGAATCAAGGCCGCTTCAAGAGCTCTGCCCTTTGTGTCAACAAATAGGGGTTTTTGGTATACTACACAAATGGTTCGTAGTCAAGGCAACCGTTTGAGTGGTTACACATGTGACAGCACTACTCTCCATTATGGAGTCTCCCAACCTCAAAGGGTTACGCCTTAGAAGGTTTTTAGGGAGGTTGGTCGTCGGTGTAACACAACAACACTTGTTGCAGGAGGTTTTCACCTCAAGCACAATTTATTTTAAGTGGATTGGTAGGGCTTAGCTTTAGCCTGTTACCACTTAGGGTCATTCCCACTTGGATAGGTGTGCATCCAAGGGTAGGCCCCTCTAAAGGTTAAACAAATGGAATAACAAGTCTAGTGTTCTGGTCACCTAGTAAAGGGGAGAGCATAAGCCTATTGTCATTTGGTAAGCACATAGAACACTGATTAATCCAAACCTAGTTAAAAGGAAAACAACTAAATGGGCTATCTACTTGTGCACTCACACATTTGTTAACTTTGAAGTGTTTAAAAAGATAGCAATGTTTATTTTCCCATTTGTAAGATAGCTATGATCTAACTAGGAAAGAAATCAACAATGCAAAGATAGCAGTGGTTCAGTTACTCTCCCTCCTAGTTAAAAGACTACGTGGAATTTGCATGCATTTTTTTTGTTACTTTTTTCCCTAATTAATCTAAATGAACTAATAAATGCAGCTATATGATCTAATCCAGCCTCTAATCCTGCAAAACAAATGTTAGTTTAAACAGAAAAATCAAATGAAACCCTAAAACCACAGTGCAGAACAGAAGCGCCACTATGCAGTTTGAATGCGCAGAAATAGAGATTGCATGCGTTGTTTTACAGATGTGCTATGACATGTGTCAAAAACACTGTAAGAGGAGAGATATGCACTATTTTAACAAATGCATCATTATATAGTATGAAAGCGTCGTAAACCAGGGTAGATGCGCTAAAGTTATGTAGGTGCCGGAATAGGGAGTATAAGCGCTGAAATAGAGTATGTATGCACCGTATCTGTAAAAGCACCGGAACAAAAGTTAAAAGCACCAGTTTAGAGATTAAATGCGCTAGACTTCTGCATGCATCAGGATAGGAGGTATATGCATCACGAGGTTGCTCAAATGCACCGAATCAACCTGTCAGAAGTTTGTACGAAACTTGTATGGAACCTGTGTCTCAAAAACTCAAAATTTTTATTAGAAAAAAGGGGCAAGGGCCCCACGGTGGGCACCAAAATGTGATGGGTGAAATTTGGATTAATCAATAACAATAACAAACCCAATACATCAATGAAATATGAAGGAAAAAGGTTTTTTAGAATAATAACAAGATACTTACAACCTTTACCTTACACCTTCCATTGCTTGCCTTTTCTTTCTTGATCTCGATGGAGATGAATGTTGGCCCTCAGGAGCTTGCTTCCTTGCTTCAAAATCCTCAAGATGACAAGGAGAAGTTGGTTAGGATACTTTGTGTGATTGAAGATGAGCTTCAACACACTAATGAAATGGATGATATGAAGTGCTATGGAGATGGGGGTGCCAATGGCGCGCTATATTTCCTGCAGCATAAGTTTACTCAAATGATAGATATGAAAGATAGAAGAAGAGGGTTATATTTATAGAGTTGCGTGGAAGAAGATCAATGGTTGAGAAGAAATGAGAAGATCAATGGAGGAGGATGGTGGAGGAATGTGCAACCAATAGAAGAAGGACATGTGTCATTCAAAAGGAAGCTCTGTTGAGTTAACTGCTTTGTTGATGAGGATGAGTTTTTATTTTCTTAAATTAGAATAAATTTTTCTAATTTAAAAACAAAGTTGCTTTAACTCAGCTTTTGCTTTTGTATGACAAGAGGAATTTATTTTTAGAAGATATGAAGATTTTTAGAAGATAAGAAAGCATAATTAAATAAATAGATTTATTTAATTATTTGTAGATAATTTGGAGGAATAAATAAAATATTAAATATATTTTATTTTGTTGAGATTTAAGATTTTATTTAAATAAAATTACATTTTATTTAAATTTGGAAGAATAAAAGATTTTAATTAAATAATTAAAATTATTTAATTACTTAGAAGAATGAAGTTGATGTAGATGGATTTAATTAATTAAATAAATGTAATTTATTTAATTAAATGAGAGGAGATGCATCAAATAAATAAATAAATTTATTTATTTATTGATAGAGGAATATGAAGGTGAAATAAATATTTATTTAAGTAGAGTCATGTCATTTTTAGGTGTATACACTATGTTTCAAGTTTGAGCCTTCGATGTGAAGATTTGAGTGAGTTATGTTCACCAGAGTAAAAACTATTTTTCTAAGTATTTAATGGTGATAGGGAGAATGTATTCTTCTCTACATTTCTCCGCATTCAAGTTTTACAGTCTGTGGTTTTGGAATTAAGCTTTTAATGATGTTATGGTCCTTCAATTAAAATAGTTCAAAATTTGGTGCTCTGCAGGTGATCTTTCCTTTATCACAGTAGTCGATAGTAATGTTCAAGTGCTCCAGTTTGAAGTATCTCATGGATAAAGTCTTGAGAGTTTGTGTGGATGTTCTCGGTGATTCTAATGTGCTTTTGGATGTCTCTAGATCATGTTACTTCCTTTTGATTGGTCCACAAAGTGTCATTTGGATCGTGGCTAAAGCGTGTTCCTAAAGGTCTTAGTGTTAACTCCAGTCTTTGCCGACCTAGTTGTTCTCACTACTTGCGGTTATGCTTTGAAGATTGTGGAAGCATGTTATTGCATGGAAGATTGAAATTAAGTCCCAGCTAAGGCACTCTGTGGTCAGCATTCACTCTTTTCTCTCTCAAATCAGTTTAGGTCCAGACCTATCTTAATGTATGTATGTTTGCTAATGTTGGAGATTGTTCCAATGGTTGATTGTAATGCCAACCTTGATGTTAATTCCAAGGTTGATGAATTGTATAAAAACATGTAATGAAGTCATGAATTAGGAATTGGGGTGTGAAAATGTGAATATAATTGTGTAAGTGAAGAAGGAAAAAAAGAAGAAGAATCAGTGCGCTTCAATGGAACTGAACCCTGGCATGGAGTAGATGCTACTATCTCAGTTCACCAACTCTGGTAGTGAGCCACCCCATTGGCAATGAGCCTCTTCTTTTGCAGTGAGCATTTTGGGTAGTGAGCCTCTAATTTTTTGGTATTGTTATTAAATATTAGATTGTGAGCTAACACTCACCATGGTTTTTCCCTTATTGGGTTTTCCACATAAAAGTATGGTGTCTCATGTGTCTCATGTGTTTAAGCTTTTGATTTCATGCTTTCATGATTAAAATACAATAACAGTGATTAAGTGGTTGATGTGTTAATGGTTTTGAAGTTTTGGTTACAACTGATTCACCCCCCCTCTTAGTTGTCTTACATTTTTCAATAGATTGAGGGTCTAAATGATGAGGGTCTATATGTCTTACATTTTGCAAGTGGTGCTTGGTTGGACAAATGAGAGTGTAGATTAATTATTGGCATTATTAAGTTCGTTGTTACCACCTGACTCCACATTGCCAACAAAACAAAGTCAATGTAAAAAGAAAATCACTAAGCTAGGCTTAGGGTATGAAAACATCCACACATGTGTGAATGGTTGTGTATTATTTCACAATAATCTTGCAAGTGAGAGTGAATGTCTGAAATATTATGAAGTGAGGTATAGATAAGGGTTGAAATTAGCTATGGTTCCTAGAAAGGTTCTTCACCACTTTTTGATAATCCCACAATTACTCTAAATGTATAGGTGTAGAGACATTGCTAAACTTATGCAATGGCATGCCTAAATAAGAGCACTGATGGAAAACAACAACATGTGCTTGATTCTAAGACGTGGATGGAATTTGATAACAAATGGCCTGATTTTTCTCAAGATCCTCATAATATAAGGATGGGTTTGGCTCTAGATGGGGTGAACCCATTCTCAAATAAAAGTACTAAATGGTCAACTTGGCCAGTGTTTTTAATAAATTATAACTTGCCTCCATGGTTAGCAACTAAACCATTTTTCTTAATGCTATCATTGATTATACCAGGAAAGAAAAGTGTGACTTCAAATACAATCAATGCTTATCTAGAGCCATTATATGATGAGCTAATGGAATTGTGGAAATGAATTAAAGCAATTCAATCTTTAAGGGATGGTCATTCAATCAAATTCACTTTAAGAGCTTCCTTATTGTTTATGATTCATGATCTTCCTACATATGGCGCATTGTCTAGTCTCACTATTCATGGATACCATGGATGTCTTGCTTGCAACTTTAAAGATTTTGTGAGGCACTCAATAAGTTTGTGTAAGTGTATTTATTGTGGACATCATACTTACCTTAAAATGGATCATCCATATCATTGACAAAAAACACATTTCAATGGCCAAGAAGAGAATCATGAAGCACCATTGCTAATAATGGGTGATTACATTGTTGAGAATGGACAAAAAATAATGTCATTTATAATTGAAAATGATGGGATTACTGGTAGTAGATATGATCCATGTAATGCAAGTGGTGTAAAATGGTTGTCCATATTCTATAAACTGCCATACTTTAAGGATATAGCCATTAGGCATACTATTGACTTTATGCATACTAAGAAAAATATAGCCTATGCTATTATAGAAACTCTTTTTGGTGCTTTTGATACTATTTCAACACGTGAAGACTTTCGACAACTAAAGATTCATCTAAATATTTGGGTTGAAAAATATGATGATGAAAAATATAGAAAGCCTAGTGCTCCTTATGTTTGGACAAAGGAACAATGTGCACAATTCTTATAGTTGATGTCTCAAACTTGCTTTCCCACTAGATATGTAAATAGTAGTATTAGAAGCCAAACTGACATTAATAGCTTAAGAGGCCTCAAGACCCATGACTATCATGTCATAATCAAGAATATTTTACCTATTGTGGTAAATATATCAAGTTTGGAAAAGGGGCCAAGATTGGTAATTATAAGGTTGGGCCTAATATTAAAGATAATGAGTTTACATGTATTAGATCCTTCAAACTTTGATAGTTTGAGGGAGGAGGTTGTTGAAGTCCTTTGTCTATTGGAACGAGAATTTCCACCAACAATCTTTAACATTTCTATGCATCTTTTGATACGTCTAGAATATGAACTAGAGCATTATGGCCTAGTAAAAATGAGATGGATGTATCCTATAGAACGATATATGAATGTTTTGAAAAAAATTGTTCACACTAGGGAAAAACTGGAAGGCAACATATCTGAGGGATATTCAATGCAAGAGGCCATGGGATTTTGCACAGAATATATGAAAGATTTTAAAAATGTCAATTGACGTGTATGGGATGATGACAAAGATGAGAGATTTGCAGGTGAAGTATTATAAGGCAATGGATGTCGCTTCAAGCTATCACATCAAGAAAGAAGTGTGATACATGCCTATATTCTTCAAAACACATCTTTGTTCGATAAGTGGCGTAGGTTAAAAAAAAATTACACAATAATTTATTTACTTAATTGCATTTACACATTTATATTATTAATCTTTCTATTTGTATGTTAGTATTCTATGTAGAAAATATGAAGAAGAGAATCAAACTTGGATGCAACATCGACCTCAAAAGCATAGACATCATGATTTGATTGGAGCTGATTCTTTTCCAAAATTTGAAGAATGGATTGTTAATGCAGTTAGTGATGCAAAAGAAGAAGTTCAAGATATAACAATGGAGGAAAGTGAGCTTTCACAATCTCCACATTTATGGGCTATGCATTTTAGTGGAATGTGGGCCTATGGTAGTCATTTAAGAGTGGAAGAAAAAGACAAAGGAAAGACAAATTGTCATTGTGTTGTTAGTGCTGAATTTCTTCATGAAACCGAGAAGAAATTTTATGTTGGATTCATCTAAGAAATTATTCAAGTGGATTTTGGTGAAAATAGTCCTATATTATTAAAATGTAAGTGGATCCAACCATCCACAGTACAACTTGATGAGTATGGATTTGTACACACAAATACACGACAATTTTTATCAGAGACAGATGAGTCGTATGTTTACCCTCTTCAAATTAACCAATCATTTCTAATTGATGATGTAAGAAGCCTAGGATGGTCATATGTCATTCAAATAGAGTCTCGTTTGAAACAAAAATTCATGGAAGTTGTTGATATAATTCCTGATGGGCAATATGTTAATTTATAAGAAACATTCAAAGAAGTGGATGAAGATGATGATAGAGTGTTTGAAGAAGAGATTTTGATTACCAATGAAGAGATTGGGAGAGAGAATGTATTGCATATCACATATGAGAATGAGGAAGAAAATCAAGCAGATGTAGACACAAGTGATTAGGATTCTAATCTTGTTGGCAATGCAGATGATTATGATGATGTTTTGTCACCTTAACTAGCCTATCACCTTAACATGTTAGCTTGTCACCTAAAGTTTGGTTATATGTATGGTGTAATTTATTATTGTATGTAATAAAGATCTGAGTATAAGTGTGCTTATTCATTGTTGTTTTACTGATACATTTTAAAATGTAATCATCATTATTTTTCTCATACATTGTATACAAAACCTGAGATGTTCATTGCTGATTTGAAGTGCATTTAAAGTTAGGTTCAACATTCTTCTTAGTTTTCATACTTTGGTTGAAATTAATTTTGTTTAGTTAGAATATAATTTCTTGTATGTCCTATATGTTTTCTAGATGCTAGACTTTTCTAACTTCTCTAGAATTGCTAGATATGAAAAGAAGCAAGCAAGGTCTAAAGGTATCAAATAATGCAACAAGATACCTATGAAAGTAAACAACTCTTTAAAATCCTGGCAATAAATTGTAGTCATTTCTTCGATATTTGGATAGCTTTAGTTTGTAATACAGCTTCTAGCCTCCACATGCATTGAATATGCTTGTGTAAAGGAAACAATAATGAACATATGTGATTTAACAATACATATAGATATCTTAACATTAAGTGAACAAAATATTTAACCTATACTATTAAATAATTTGTGTGAAAAGACAAGTAGAATTCCCTATCATGCTCCCCCTTACTATTATTCTCCCCCTAACTTTAGTACTGTCATGTTGTTCTAGATCATGTTATGTTTTACTACTTCAATTCTCCCCCTTTGACATCAATGGAAAATGTACTGGTCAATTAACCCCCTGGCTTAAATATCCTCATCAACTTGTAGTGTTGCTCCCCCTGACTGCTATTTTCTCTGGCTTAATCATACTTTAGGGTTTATAAGTTCAAAATTCTTTTGACCCTTTCCACCATGATCAATTTCAATTTTGCTTCTTTCTTGTTGTGCATTCTATAATAGAAACAATGATTACCAATATGTCCACTAATTGTCTTCTTCTTTGGATTGAAAATGCAACTCCTAAATTACCAAATATGGTAATATAAATTGACTTCTTTTCAGATCACAGGTCTGTTATAACTAGGGCTTATACCCTTGACTCCAAGTTCTAAAGGAGTATGAGCATGAGTTAACCATAGCATAGGGTTGACTTGTTTCTTTTTCAGTTTGAATCATACTAGAACTCCTTGTTGGAGTCCAACTGAATTTTGTTAGTTGATATCGAATTGAGAATATGTGATGTTTGGTTGATCATTTCACATGCCTTTTGTCCTTTACTCTTGGAGATTGCATTTGATATCATCAAATTCTTTCTTGAAGAAAGCTTCAAAAAAATAACCACAATTGCAAGAAATTTGCAATGACAAATCTAAATAAGCTTCTTATATTAAATTCATATGCTCTCAACTGTACATTTTGGAGACAATACTGTGACAATTTTCATTAAATAGTATAAACTGATAACAATTGTTAATACAAAAACCTTTGCCATTTACAAAACCTTACCAAAACTTAGACTTAAACACCTAATGTCTACCCACCCAATACAAAAATTTTAGAACCATTAAAACCAGCCTTGGGATTCCTTTTATATGATTAAGGAATGCAACAAGCTTTACGCCATTCACAACTAATTTTAGAATGGAATATTCTAGAGCACCTTTGCTCATGGAATAAGATAAAATCCTCTTTGTGCTCCAAAAGTTTGTTGGAGAAGAAGCTTCCAAGTTTGTTGATCCTGTTGAACCACCTTGAGCATCTTTTCCCTCCCAGCACTTCCTCTGATGATGGTCCTTGAACTGCTAATTGAAATTGAAATGTGAATCAAATTCACATTTTACTTTATCTCTAACCTCCTCCTTATCAACATCTAAGACTTCAAAATTGGTGACCCTTTAGCAAAAATGTGTCAACCACATGACTTAAAGCATAAAGTAGAAAATAGAACAACTAATTAATGAGAATGGAAAACAATATGGGGAATCGAAAATAACATACTCATCTTTTATAAGGCTTGGTGAACAACTCGTGACTATATCTTGAGCCTGGTAAGGTTTTCACATCTGTTTGAGCTTATATTAAATTGTATTCCCCCATTCCACCACATGTCCTTAGGAATCTGTCCTTTTCTTTAAATATTTATCTTTCCATTCCAGGACATCCAACTCATCAGGCCACTCAAAGCTTTGCACCTACTCCATTTTGCAGAGAGAACCCTTCCACTTAGCATCTAGAGTTGACTTTGCATCTATAATAAATTTTGAAAGGCCCACCTCAAGTGCCATCAAATTGTCTAACATGTTTTTGTACAACTCCATTTGTATTTTGTCTTCATCCTTGACCAGCACCATGATAATAGGAGAAACCAAATCAAAATCACTCATCCAATCTTCCAAACCTTTTACTCCTTTATCTTTTACCATGATGTTAGGTAAGATTGGATGCTCAAATTCTTGGAGTGAATTGATTCTCTCTTTGACTTGTTCTTTTCCCTCAAAGAAATACATGAGCTCAATTACATCATTCATCATTTTCTCAGTTGTAGCTATCTCCACAGGTGCATCTGATCTGTATTGAACCACTAAACTCAACCTCTGCATCCAATCAGACTTAGGCTACTACCTGTCAAACAATGGTTTCAAGATAAGCACATTTGTAGCACATTATTTCTCTGCCTATAATAGGGAAGACTATGAATCATACACAACAATGGCCTTCATTTTGATTCTATCAATTCTAAAATCCAAAACATTTTCCAAGGCATCAAAAGATTTATCAATTGTCGTTGCTTTGGCCTTTTGTACATCTTTGTCTAGCTACTCAATTCTCCCTACATAATCCTCCACTTGATTCTTTAATTTTTCCAAACTTGGAGCTTCTTCATTTGCAACCTGTTCATCAATAATATCTATTGACTATTGAGGTGAAGGGAGTGCAAGTAATCCCATTGTGGTAATCTTCTCCTTCAAGTCGATGTTTTCTACATATAGTGCATTATACCCAGTAGTTAATGCTGCTTCATTTTCCATTAGCTTCTAATTTTCTTCAGCCAAATTCTTTGTTACAGCTTGGGAAAACATTGCAGCATGCATAGTTAATGTTGTGGCCTCTATTGCTAATGTATTCTTCAATGGTTTTACTAGTGCCCCTCCTCTCATTTCTTCAACCAACTCAAGAAATTTTGGCTTTTGAGTCCTTGGGGCTACTCCCCACATTGCCAATACCTTGGAACTAGGATGGTACCCAAAGCCTGTTATTGCTTGACCCACCTCAAACTCTGAAGAAAATACAATACCCTTTTGGCTTCTAACTTGGTCAATAAAAAATGTAGAATGCAAGTCTAAGTTTGGAAGAAAAAGAATACCACTTTCCTTTACTATCTTTCTCACTTCCTCAACATTGATGTTCATGTCATCAAAATTCATTTACTTTAGAGTGAGTGCTATGATCTCATCATGCTTTAATGGATCTACTTCTATTGTCCTTGCTTCTACCTTTTCCCAATATTCTTTTCTTTTGATTTTCAGCCAAAAACTCTTGAATTCTTTAGTCTTTACAAACTCATCATTAGATAGGAATTGTGTGGCAGCAATTAGTCTTTCATCACAATCCTTGTTCAGTGGAGGCTCCTATGTATATTTGCTCTATCATCAAGGATCTCCTCTCCACCTTTTTGGGGTGTGAGCACAGGTTGGTTGACTTCCTACTCCTCTTCTAGTGGTCTCGTTGCTTCCCATACTCATCCTCTAATGCTAATGAGTATGCCACTAACTTCTCAACCTTCTTCCTCTTGGCCTATGGCTCATGAACTAGACTACTCATTTGAACTGAAGATTCATCTTTCTACTCAGCAATGATAACTCCCTTCAACTATTGCTGTGGTGGCAAACTTTTATGTGGCACGGTTTCCAATTAGGGAGACTTCTCATACAATACTTAAAATTTTTCAACCATCGCGTTGATCCTCAAAAGAGGATCCAAAATCTCATAGTAATACCCCTTGAAGTTGGGGTCTTTCTTCATCCTCTCTTCCTCTATCCTTCTGATAATGTTCCACTTATTTTTTCTTTGCATTACCTCATCCTTTGTTCTATAGTTCCTTATGATATTTTCACTAGGCAGAACCTCATGAGGGAACACATTTTTTTTTCCAAAAAATCCCTAAATACATGGCCAATGAACCCATCTGGATCACAGAACCTTGATCGAGTTGTTTGTAGCATGTAGGTCTTCAAAAAATTGTACAATTCTCGAATTGTACCCTTGCCAAATTTGAAATCTGGGACCTCTACAATTCTTGGTATAAAAGTACATTTCTTCTACTTATTCATGTGTTCCTTATCCATCCACATAAGCTACCAAAAGAATTCAGTAACTACCAATCTATGTGGCACAAATCTAGGCAATGCATGAGGTGGCTAAGGACACCCATAAACTCTGATCAATGTGTAATCTTCAAAATAAAACCAATCACCATAGTTGTACTCAAATCCTTTATATGGAAAGGCTTCTTTTGGCCTTAACAGAGTTGTAGCAAGTGGAGGGAGTTTGGGAACAACTACTCCAATCATATCAATGATCCTTATAACAAATAAATTATGGAAAAGAATGAAATTGGCCCTCTGACAATTCAAGTCCCACAAGTGGGTCCAGCACTAAACTGGTGCTCTATTTCCTATTTCATCCACCTTTTGTAATTTCCATTCTAGGCTAAAAATATCATGGTTGTAATACAAAATAAGGTGACACAACAAAGAAAAATGCTTGAAGTACACTGCCTTGTGCCCCTTCTATATTTCAATCATCCCTTCATGAATCCTTGTGATGACAAAAGCCACAAAATCATACTCTTTGTTTACTTTAGGATTTTGAATGTTCATCAACATGCACATCATGCCAATGTGAATCTTAGATTCATGATCCTTCCCCATAATTTGACACAGTGCATAAAACGTATATGCAAAATACCTTTCAAACTTGGCCACAAGGAAGGCGTCCTTATCACTGTCAGGTATTTGGATGAATCTAGGTTTAATCCCTTTGGGCCTATATCTAGGTACCTCTGTTGCCCTTAGGGTTTCCCTGTGAATTCTATAGTTCTCAGCCTCCCTTTCCACGTCAATTTATGTTATAGTAGCACCAATAATCATGAAAGCATCTAACACACTTCTCCTATTCAAGATCAAGAATGTAGACCTATCCTTCCCTCTAAATATATGAGTTAAAGGGTCATATGACCTAGCTAGAACCTTTAGAAACCCTACATCCATGAATACATCTACGATGACCAATTTCGTGATATTTAAATGCCATGGATTGTTGACTGGAACCTCCCACAACCTCTAGTAAAAATAAAGAAATAAAGCCCACCCAGATGTTGGTATGTTAGAATTCCTACAATCTTGACATACATCCTTCCACTCCATCTCATTTGTTGATAAGCTCATTGTGGAACTAGACAAAATATCTATAAAATCTTGACAGAGTGGTCTCTTCTCTTTTTTGCTAGGCTTTGCCTCTGAGGTGGAGGGTTTTTCTTGTTTACTCATGATTATGGTCTCTAAACATCTAAGGTTTTGAAATTCAACTTTAAACTCTCAACTACAAATAAAAAATGCTTCCAACAATTTTGAAACAACACTGATTGAGAGAATGATAACTTACTAGTTTTCAAATTCTCTATTTGACAAACCCTATAAGATTCAAGAAAATCTTCATCTGGAATTGGAGCTCCTTCAATCTTTGCTTTAAATGCACAAATGATAAAAAAATAATGGTGGCAAGCATTTATCATCAAAAATCTGCAAGGTTTTTACCATCTTTTCTCATTAATGCAACCAAAGTGTCACATATTGAATACCCAAAGTATTGAGAGGGGGGGTGAATCAATACTGTATTAAAAATTTTACTTTTTAATCTAAAAATCCATTTACTACATGCAATAATTAAACAGACTAAGCATAGAAGAGATAACTAAAAACCATCACACATGAACACCAAGATTTTTATGTGGAAAACCCAAAACTGGGAAAAACCATGGTGAGTGTTAGCTCATGATATATTATGTAGGAACAATACCAAATTACAATAAAGGTTCACTGTCCAAAAGAAGTGCTCATTACAAGAAGGCTCACTACCTAGAGAAAGAGAGAAGAAAGGAAATGGATCACTGCCAAAATAAATTGCTCTGATTGCATCTACACATGCATGGATGCAGCTCCAATGAATGCTCAAAATACTATCTCAAAACTCTTCATCTTGATTGCTATGTTTCACTGTTCTGCTCTTACATTAGATAAGAACTCTCTTTTTCTTCTCTTGTCACCTACTCTAAACTTCACATATTCTACATATTCACATTCGCATCTTTTCTCTCAAACACCGAATTCAATCCCATATATATATCCGCAACAAAAAAAATCTTCATATTACTATGTAGTCATGCATTATGTACTCTCTTAGCTAAATTCATTCTCCAAAATCTATAGTAGACCCAAACAATATTTGAAACACCTTCACACATGTTAGCCTCAACTGTTTCACCACTTAGGATTAAGTTCTATATAGTAGAACTTACCGCATACAGATCAAACTTGTCATGTCGGCCTCCAACACAGATTGCCATTGGTTCACTTCCTCTATCAGACAACAACTTTCATTGCGAACCACAAGATGATTCCAAAATCATATCAGACACTCTTCACACATCATAGATCATAGCTTTAGAACCACAAAGGAAAATATTCTTTTGCAGTAGAATGCAAACCACTAGAACACATGCCCTATCACAGCCAAATTACACCATACTAAGTAGTGATACTTAGGCATTCATAATTGACTCTCCGGTGGAACTCATGACTTACAACTCTAGATTTAGATACTTCATACTTGTGTTTACAACACCTCAAATCCACAAAACAAGAAATACCACAGCAGAGGAATGCAGACCAATTCAGTTGAGTGTTATGTTCTAATTCCCTCTATTCTCTATACTGCCAGACTTAAACTTTTTGAAGATAGGCTTTTGGTATTGTTGTGTGGTTACACAACATGCCCCATTTTGCCTTGACAAAACAAAATAGGGACCCAACTTTTTTTTGTTCCTTTGGCTCATTATTTTTTGCTTTGGGCGGTTTGGTAAAATTAGTCATGCATCTAACCCTACAAGAGGGTGGATATGTCCCCATGATGAGGCTAGTTGCCAAAATTAGTATTTCACATTATTAACCTCATGGTTAAAAATTGCATAAAATTCCAAGCAGGTTTGCCTTTTGGATCACCACAAAATTATCTAAGGGAAGAAAGTTATGTTGAGTCAAAGGTTCGGTCAAACCTGATATTCTGAAAGGGGGGTTCATATTTCAAACATCAATCGTCTGAGACAAGATCACCCCAATATTAGATTATCACCTGATATTCAATTAATCCATGAAGTGCGGACGTCAAATTTAAATGAAGAGCTGATATCTACCTATCAAACAACTTTAGTTATGTTGCGGGGGGTCATATTTTTCAATATCAGTTATCTTATGAATATCACCCTCTTCGAATATATCGCCCTATGCCAATATGATGGTGACATCATCCAAGTCTGACAAATGAAGAAAATCACACTGATGATGATGTCATCATTCCACTCTATTCACGGAGGTATATATCCATTGTCCATCATATTCCTTAACATGATGGTGACATCATTAAAACATAACGATTAAACAAAGTCATCGACATGCTGACGTCACCCCAATCTTTTCCCAAGGGGATCATTTTTATTTGCGGGGTAATATTTTGAACATCCCATGATCTTAATTTCATGACCTGATATACATGTGATCAACATTGACCACATCACCTAATCTTCTTTTGCATTAGTTTTGTCGCTCAAGGGCAGGGGTCATTTTATCCAGAGGGGATCATATTTTGAATATCTGCCGATCTTTTGAAGATCACCCCCCTTGTTTCCTAACATTAAATGCCCTTAAATGTGGTAGATGAGTTCCCGCTAATTGCAAATATAGATTGAACACTTGGTATCATCCATGAATTCCTTGTAGAAGATCAACGGATTTAATCGAGCTAATGCAGTTTTACCCAAATTTGTCTTGTTGATCTACTTTAAAGGTAAATTTTAAAGGTTATTTTCATTTACCTTGCAAAAAAAAGAGAAATATTAGAGTAGAGAAGTCAAACCCTCATATAGCTAGCTGTTAACAGATTAGATCCTTCAGCATAATGGAATGGGTGATCTTCAGCATTTGCTGCCCTTTTCCGTAAATCAGTCATCTAACCCAGGAGGAAAGCACTGTCAGGTAAGTAACTGAAAACCCTCCTGTTGTCATTTTTTGCATATTCAGGTAGGGTATATATTTTTTCTTGTGGTTAGGCTCTATGAATATGCATATCATGATGAAGTAAAGGATAATAGATAGAGTATGCATGATGTTGTAGAAGTACATAATGTTGTATGAATGGATGTGGACATTGTAAGGTAAGACAAATCATGTTTGTTATAGGAATCCATGGCAGATCTTAGACGGAATAGGTTTGACTCAGAGTTTCTCAAGCCTATATTTATTCAGCCCAAGGAGGTACAATTTACCTGAGGAGGTATAATTTAAATATGGTGTCATTGGTGACACTCACCAAGGAGATACGGACCTGGTAGCATGGTCAACTAGGGTAGAACATGATAAGGATAATCCCATTCTAGATGGGGTATATGTTTTAGGAATGTGGCATGCATCTAGCTTTCCATATGCCATGGATACCCTAGAGCTGATAGTGGAATGTTCAAGGAATTATAACCCTGAGACCAGGCAGGTGGAGAAGCATGGAAGAATTTATGTAGACTTCTTAATTAAGGGCATTACCTCTACTTTTAATCTACCAGTTGGAAAGAAGGTGGTCAATGTGGACCTACGCAAGTTGGAAATAGAGTATAATAATAATAAGAAGAATGTGAGGAAGAGGATGTACCAGTGGAGGTCAAAGAGTAACACCTACACTGCCTCAGCCAAATTACCCATACATTTATATAAGTTTGATTTTGATGAAGAGTACCAGTATATGATTACCCTGCTGAGTAGGATGACAAGTAAACCTCATGCTAGAAATTTTGAGAATTAGATGTTCGGAATCATCCAGATGGTCCTATATGTAGACAATAGGCCATTATGGGCCAAGATCATCAGTGATGCACTAGCTAAAGGAATGAGGAACCTAGGAGGCCAAACATGTTTATTCTATATGACCTCATACGTGGTATACTCATGTGCTTACAAGGAACGTTTGATGCCTTGAAGACTGTGGGTAAAGCTAGAGGTGATGCAGATGATGCCCACATATGGGATCACTATCCTCAGCTACAGAGAAAAGATTACCTCTTGGAATACAAACTAGTAAATGATGCAATCTCTATGCATCTGGTCAGAACCATGGAGGAGGAGAGAACCAAAAGGCTGAGCATGGAAGCTCAGGAAGTTGTTTATAGACATGGGGCCTGGTTTATCCAGTTTGCCACCTTTTCATACATAAGGATAGAGGGATTTGAAGGACAACCCCTTATGCTGCCAAGATACCCTACTGATGGGGTTGTCTTAATGGAGTTTGTCAAGCAGGTGTCTACCATAGTTGAAGCATACAAGGCACAAAAGAAGATAACTCCGGTGTTATTTCTAGTGTCTATGGGTTGGTATATGTGCTTAGACTCAGAGAGCATAAAACATGTCATGGGAGGGCTAAAACAGATGTATTTGTAGCCATTTCCCTTGGCCAGATCTTATGACCCCTATGGCAGGATGCAAAAAATAAGAGAAAAACCTATACATCAAAAGCATGTGGAAGATTTCTAGACTGACTGTGAGGATGAAGCTGAGGTGAGGAGAAGGAAGTACCAGAGGCTCACCTTGAACCAAATAAAGACCTTTGACTGCATCCCAGTGCCAGCACAGCTAAGGAAGGATGATGGAAAAATTATGTCTAATGAATATGAGGATAAGAAGGTGTACAATGGCACCATATCAGCCCCTGATCTTACACATCTAGAGGATATATCCCTAGATCAGATGACAGGTGGGGTGATACAATTAACCCAAGCTTGGGTGGATGAAGAAATAAACAGATTGAAGAAAAGGGGTGTGGCCCTTACAGTTAATGCCAAAAAGAAGAGGCAAGAAATAGTTGATGAGGAATATGATGATTTCCTCAGTGAGAAGAGAAAATCCAATGCGGAGAGGTTGCCTACACAAAAAAAAGGAGGGGTCCCCTAGAGGTAAGAAAATTAAAGATGAACTGAAGGGGGTGATAATTGAAAGGATTGTTATGCTGGCTGGAGGTACATCAAAATTAGCTCAGGCATCCGCATTGACAAGCCAAAGACTAAGAGGATTTTGAGGATAGCTATTGAAAATACAGAAGTGCAGGTAGAAGGCCAAGCCTTGTAGTAGGAAGTGGGAGAGGGCATCCCTTTGGAAGAAGAGTAGGTAAACAAAAAACCTACAGGTGATGACCTGATAATAGCCAGTAAGAAGATGAGGGTGATGCCACCAATGTCACCACCCAAGAAGAAAAGAACATCGATTAGGGGGGATATCAGGGCCGACCCTATTGTATTGAGAGGAGCCGATGGTGAAGCATTTAGGAAGGAATTGCAACACGATGTTCTGCTTCCCACCATAATAAAGTTCAAAACTGACAAGGTAGAGGAACAAACAAGAGAAGCTTTCAAAGCAAGTTAGGGTGGTCCTTTCTCTTTGGAGGACACTGTGGACTTATCTGATGATGAAATCGTTCAAAGTGTGACCTCTCAATGAATGGAGACTCTTGCTTCCAACACTCGCTTGACCCCTCATGGGACCCCATTATCACAAATAGCAGTGTTGGAAGAAATAAAACAAATGGAGGAAGAAGTAAAATAGAGTAACCCATAGAGGTCAGCCCAACAAATAGGGCTTGATAATTTGGTTGATCACATGACTAGCCCTGCAGTTATAGATTTAGCATACAAGGGTGATGTAAGCCCTAAGGATAAAATAGGTGCACCTGATGAAGCAGAGAAGATTGATGTGGCTAAGTAGGTATAAAATGAAAGCATTGCTCCTAATATGGGTCAGTAACAACATGAGATACCCGCAGAGCCAAAAATAGTAGGGGTTCAACAAAAGAGCGGAGGTGATAAAGATATATCAGGTGCTATTGCTACTTAGACTCAGGAAGATCTAAGAGATGCCTCAAGAGAAAAAGATAAATTAGGTCATGAGGACCCCAAGCCACAGGATATTGGTGCATCAGGTGTAGAACAAGAAATGACCCTTGATCAGGGTGATGCACAAGGCCAAAATACACAAACATCCACAGATGTCAATGTGCCTCAGGATGAGGAATGTAATAAAGAAGATGAAAGTCAGAAGGAGGGAGTACAAGACCAGGCGTAGGATCATAATGTGGACATTCCATAGGATCGTCCTTTTGTAGAAAGAAACCCTTCAGCAAGAAAAAATGCAACAAGATCTCCCTCATGAAGAACTACACGAGGAAGAAATTAAGAAAGTGCCTTCTCCACCAAGAATAGAAGTAGATACTGGAGAATAGGGTAGATGTGATGTTAAGAAAGAACACCAAGGATCTGGAGATGATGTACCTCAATGGCTATAAAGCGAAATAGGTATGGAACAAGGGTTAGGAATTTGATGTTTCCACCTTGTTTTCTGAAACAATGATGAAGCCAAAGAGGAAGGCTAGATTGACATTGGCCATAAAGAGAGATCCTGCTACAGGTAGAAGGACTGCACAAGTAGTACTTCCCATGGTAGAAAAAGAGAAGGGCAAGATCACCCTAGAGGAATTCCAAATCACAATTGTTGATTTGGGTTTTGCCAATGAAGACCAGGAAGGTCAGGAAGGGAAGGACATTATTGACTCTTTGACCCAAAGGGTAAAGAAGGAGAAAGAGAAAAATAAAAGGCATAAGGAGCACATTGCTCAGTTGCATTCTTACATAAAAGGGTTAATTAACCCTGATAATACACTAGTTGATCCAGCAGTCCCATTGATTGTCATATCCAAGGAGGAGGTCACCAAGTTGGACCTCATGAAGCATGAAGCAACGGTCATGGAGAAATGGATGCTGTTAGCCCTCACTAGAGCTGAGGATGTTTTGAGAACCTCATTACAAAGATGGAATTCTTTGAGCAGTTTAAAGAGAAAGGTAGATAAAATGCAAAATGAAATAGGGAAACAGTCATTCCAATTGGAAAAGGACCTAACTGCTTTAAGTGAAATGAAGAGGATTGATCCACAAGTCTTGATAAACAACCAAGTGTTGGATAATAATACTGCCCTGCTGATAAGCATATGGAATAAAGATATCAGGTTTGAATGTGATATCTTGAAGAAATGCAGTGGCAACCTCAGGGATATAAGTATAAAGCTGCACAACATGATGGCTTATCAAGCATAGATCCTTGAGGCTCTAGAGGGCAAAATAGAGGGAAAGATCAAAAATCAAGATGCAAACTTTGCTATCAAAGCTCTGTATGATAATTTCAAGTCGATAGCAGATGACCCCTTCACCCACCTAACAGAGGAAGTGATGGATAAAATCATGAGGATAGAAGTCAAGGTGGAAACTTATAATGAGACTTTGAACAACGGGAAAGGTAAGCTAGATGTTCTCAAGTCTAAGTTCCAGTCTCACAAACTGCCATAACAAAAGCTAGAATCCAAGATGGGGGAGAGGTGGATAAAATAGTACAAGCATATGAGCACATCAAGACAGCGATGAAGGTCCACATACAGGAGGATGTATACCAAAGTGATAGTGATATTGAAAGTAATGAAGATGATGACAATGATGAAGAAGAAGAAAATGAAGAAGAGCCTGAAGAATGAATGAAGATGCATCACCAAGAGAACATATGCATAAGATACTCATCAATATTGAGTCATCCAGATGGTTGCCAACTGGTAACCTATGCCATGAGGAAGAGTTGATTGAGTCAAAGGGCAATTATCAACCATTGATCTTAATAGATAAATCTTGACCATTGGTCATTTGTAACTACTTCCTCACCTTATTCTATAAAAGGTGCAGGGGTGCAATATTTTGAACATTCGAAACTTAATTGAAATTTGATTGCTGAAAATTTCAGGACTCATTTCAAAGTTGTTGTAAATGTACATGTTATGCATACTAAATGAAAGAGAAGGATATTTGATTACAAATCATCATAAATCTTGAGTAATCTGGGTTTGAAATTAGGATACATGCATTGATTAGCTGTGTCCCTTGGAGTACTTTTCAGCCTGAATATGTTGTTTTCATTCCTAATCCCTCTGAAGTTAGCATCAACCATATCTAGTTGTGGAACATCCTGGTGACCTATGGTTTGATTTCTTCTCTTCATGAATGTATCTTGTATGTATGTGATCCAATGACTAAATATTCACTAAAATTATAAGCATTCTATTAAATTTCTTTCAATTTCATAATAGATCATCACCATAATTGGAAATAACAGAGAATCAAAAGCAAATAACATGAAATATGTTGATATCCCATAAATAATTGAAAATATAGAGCATATTTAGAGTAAAAGCATGTCAAATTGATAAATATCATGCAAATTCATACAAATATCCATGGAATCCATGCAAACATCTACTTATAGACACATCATTTGAATAAATATATAGTGTAGAAGAAAGAGCAAGTCCATGATGATCAATGATTAGAAGAATTGATCAAACTTGCAAATATCTTAGCTATCTTTGAAAATAGAGTAGGATTAACCTCTCTATGGAGTGAATTTATAAGAAACAGTGCAATACTGATCATCTAGACAAATGTAAGACCCTTTGAACTAGAAAATAGCATGTCACATCAACCTCTAAGCAACGTCAGATGATCATGACCTAATCAATGTAGACTTGGAGTCATCAACTTATCCTAAGCTGATCATACTTTACAAGATAATAAAGGCTTGTTGAGCAATTTTTTATGCATGTTGTTATGACTAACTATCATCATCAACATAAATTGGTGCTAGAAGGATGGCAGTTTCATCAGTAGATCTGACTGATTTGATGACACAAAGGGAAAGGTAATACTCATGTAGCTTTGTATTTCAAGTGATATGCAAAGATTTACTATTTTGAGACCGTGTATGCTTGTCCATTACAAAGTTTTCAAAATTGAGCGTAAATATTTCAAGCTTTGTGCTCAATCACTGTGATATTCAAAGATAAGCTATATTTCAAGTCTTTTTGCTAAAAGATTTGATGTAATTTTCTTAAGAGACCTGATATCCTATTGCTTGTGTCCAAAAGTCTCACATCACCTCATATTTGCATCATTTCTGCAAATATTGCATAAATATCTAGTCAGTTTCAGATTCTGATCATAAATACAGCCTTTGCTAGAGTGTTTTAGCCAATCTTTATAGTAAACAAGCCAAATTTTCTTAAATTCAAGAAATCCTGGCTCTTAGGCCAAATACTAGGTCTAGATCTAGTGGACTCTTTGAAGAATTGCCTATCTGGGGATTTAGACCTAGAACAATAGATATTCATCATTCTCCCATTTCTAGTGCATCAGGAGCTTCACCAGAACATACTCCAGTAACTTCTATCAGGTTACAAACACCTACAGGACCACCTGTCACACCTCAAGTCCAACCTCCACTAGTCACAATGTCATTCTTTACTGCAGAGTCACCTCTAACTTTTACTGCATATCATCCTTTACCTAAAAATCTTGATAAGATTTGTCCTAAATATCATCCATATCAGGAAGCTGATGATCACATTAGAACATTCAAGGAAGCCTGTTGTAGGGCTAGAATTCAACATCAAGATGTGGTGTGCAGGTTATTTCCATTTTCCTTAGGGGAAGATGCATATAACTAGTATATCAGTCTTGGTCAAGGTTCAGTCAGTTCATGGGCTACCTTGGAGAAAGCCTTTAAGGATAGATTCAAAACACCTATAGATCCTCTAATGAATTATCATCTATTTTCCACAATCAAGAGATTTAAGGGAGAACCTATTGCCAATTTCAATACAAGATTCCAAAAGATGCTCTCAAAGCTAGTTGCTCCCTATATTGTAACAGATGAAGCTGCTAGGAGCATATACTACTCATCCTTAGATCCCCTGACTTCTATGTTTATTAAGAGAACACATCCTGGTGTCACAACCTTGACAGGAGCTTTTGAAGAAGCTGTCAAAGTCAGTCAGCAGTTGATCCCTGCTCCAACACCTAATATCGCATTTCCTACAATCCTTGCTTATCCTACATATCCTACTCAACAACAGACCAATGGAGCCATGATACCTCCACTTAGTATCATGCCACCTCCAAATGGAAATGGTCAAATGTTGCAACATCTAGGACATACACAAGTACCTCAGGTTGTGGAACAGTCTAATAATAATAACAATGGCTTTTCCTTCTTCAAACCTCAAATAGAGAATGTAGTAGCCAAAGTTTTGGAAGAAAAGGAAGAAATTAAAGAGATATCAACATAACTGAGGAAACTCACCACTGAGATCACTCATTTGAGGAGTCATAATTTCTATTCACAACCAAATTAGAATAGAGGATATGCCAATGATAGATCTAATTATCCTGATAGGGGATACAATAACAACTACAATAACAAAAATGCTAACAATAATCCCCTTAGATAGCCTAGAGTGTGGAACACTAGGCCAAACAATGGTTCTTTGCCATCACCCCTAGATAATCAGCCTCCTAGTGAACCTAAGCAGACCACTAGAGTGAACTTGGCAGAGGCAGCTCTTACAAACTGGTGCATGACACATAATACCAATGTTCATGCAGAGCTGGATTGTCCTTAGTTTAGGATAGCCGCTAGTATATTCCAAACTGAAGTATCTAATACTGTAGGTAATCCACCTTGTGTAAAAGAAAATGAAATTATCCCTTGTGGATATGATTCTGCTCTAGTATTAGAAAGTTTCATCAATCATCCTTATAAGCAGGCAATGTCACCTCATCAGAATTACACCTTAGCATGTGAAGATTCAACCATGGCTTTTGAAACCAATTATGTTTTTCCATTTGAAGATGAGAATGAGCCATTAGTTGAACATGAAGAGGAACATGCTTATCAACAACAGTATCAGGGTAGACATAATTACAACCTGAGGAATAACTCAAACCAACCTACTGGTCCTTTGACTACATCCTTGCCTCCAAATAATTTCAACACTCCTCCTGATCCTAAGACAAGAAATAACCTTGGATTTCCTAAAGTTAATGCCCAATATTTAGCACCATAGAATACATTACCAAAAACTAGTAATCTGCCTCCTGAGTCTGATAAATTGGTCACATACCTAGTAGATGAAATGAAAAAGATCAAGATCAGCCTGTCATTGTTAGAACTACTCAAAACCCCATCTATTAGGAAAACCTTCATGAAATCCTTAGATGATCCTGCTCCAAAAGAGGATAATCATACCTCAAGTCAGACTAGGAATAAAGATCATGCTATTAGGGATATTAATGCTAAACACAAAGCTCCAGCCACTGTTTAAGTTGCAGAGACTTCACACATGACTCTTTACAGAGATAAAACTAAGTCACCTCCTTTTCTCCTTACCATAAGGATGTTCAGTAAGAATTTACATAATTTCTTAGTAGATTTAGGAGCATCTACCAATGTGATTCCCCTATCCATATGTAATTCCTTAGGGTTGCATCCTACTAAGTCACTGAAGAAAGTAACACAGTTAGATAAAATAGAGGTGAGTATAGTAGGATAATTAACTCACATCCATATGTAATTGGCATAAGATCCAAGAATCCAATACTACATTGATATTCAAGTAGTGGATATACTTGATACCTATGGGATGTTACTTAGTAGGGATTGGTCAAAAACACTCAATGGATACATGTCCACTGATTTTAGTCACATGTGGTTACCTTGGAAAGGAATACCTAACCAAATAAGGATAGATGCCAAACCTCGCATGAAACATATGATCACTGAATACAATAAAACCAATGAGATCATGTATGTAGATGTTGAACCCAGAGTGTATTCCATCAGACCCCAGACCGTCAAGATAGAGGAGATCCTCATGTATGATGTTCATGTTCATAATGATAATCTTCAGGATGATAGGATAATTTTAGAGTCTGATTGTAGCTCTGAAAATGAGATAGAAGTAGATCACTTCAAGAACTTTGAGATGTACTTGTCCAAAGAAGTGCAACATTGCCAATTGTTAAAAGTACCTATTCATGATGTTCTAATTGAGGGATGGTGCATGTTACATGATGAGGCACATTCTGAAAAGACCTGTGATGCTTGCTAAGACATGATGGAACTGGAACAAGCATACAGTGAGGCATCATCATCATCATCCAGGGTAAGTTCTATAGATAGTGATAGTGATACTAATTTTTTTTTGTCATCTGCAAAAACAAAAGAAAGAACATATCATGATGAAAGTCCTATCCAGATGATAGAAGAGATATTGGTGTGTAGCGAGAATAATTCTAAGAGTAACAAGAAAATCACCCTAGGAAGTGATTGCTTGGTTGAGTTTGTTGGCAAGAGACTTTGTGTGGCTTCATGAGTGTTGTCATTGATGGAAACAAAGTCCATCCCACACATCCATATGACATGGTATGACTATACCGGAAGTCAAATTGAAGAGTATTTTGGTTTGGTAAGCAAGAACAAAGCATACAACAAGGTCTGACAATCAGGCCCGGATCTCTCAGAGGAAGTATCTTAGTAAAGTACGGACTTGAGGAAATCAAGAGGAGTACCATGACTAATACATTCTAGAGATTGAGCCTCTAGTGATGAAAGAGTGAAAAGATATGAGCACCTAAGTGTTGGGTTCCTATTTGGCAGAGTAGACTGAGGAAGAACTGACCGACAGAGCATCAGACCTTAATCCAGACGAGATATTGATGGTGATCAAGTTTCTTGAGGGATCATTCATGATTGGCTGACATGATTGATGACTTCTTTAAGTATCTCTTTGATATGTATCACTTAGTAAGCAAGGATTCAGCTGACAGACCAGAGTTTGGGAAAATATTGAGTATTTCAGATGCCGACTAGAGAGTTGTTGAAATCCTTGGTGTGGATATATATATATACCAGATGGATTTCAATATGAAGGTAAGAGTGGTGTGTTGAGTTATGCAAAGAAAAGCAGAGAGCAGTGTGGAAGTAGCTATACAGGTTCAGTATGTGATAGAACAACAACACTAAATGCAGAGGAAGAATGAAGTACAGTAGATCAGTATATTGAGTCTAACCGGAACTGAACCTCAACATATGTGGATGCTTCTCATCAGTTTAAGTACTTGATTTCTTTCCATAAACTATTGTAGACAGTGAGCCTCTTGTGAACAGTGTGCTCAGGCAATGAGCCCTAATTGGCAAGTGTCATTTTGTACTTCTATTCTTTTAACAGAGAATACAATCTTGGGTTAGTCAGCCCATGGTTTTTTCCCTTAACAGGGTTTTCCACATCAAAATCATTGTGTTATGTGTATTGATTTTATTTCTGCTCTCATGTTCATGTATGCTTATATGTTTTGATAGTGCACTAATCATTAAAGAAGAAAAGAAAGTCAAATAATTAAGATAACTGATTCACCCCCCTCTCAGTTATCAACAATTGGTATCAGAGCTAAGTTCCTCTAGACAGAGCCTAACAGCTTGAGGAAGATCTGGGAATCTCAATGGCTATGTACAGTATGAGGGATCAACTTCAGTTTGCCCTAGATGATCTTGAGCAATCTCACTCTAAAGTCAATAACGTAAGGGAAAGACTCAAACAAGCTAATGATTTCATAAATGAACTTAAAGAAAAACTAAGAATCTCAATGAAGAAAAGAAAGGAACTACTTCAACAATTAGCAAGTCAAAGTGAAGCCAATGATACTAATGAAGATCTGAATGAGAAAACTAAGTTATGTGAAAAGTTATCAAAAGACGTCATTATGGTAAGACATGATATGGAATTAGGAGTTATGAAATTAACCCAAGAAATTGAAGAGAAAAGAAGAAGTGAAGATAATCTAAAACAATCTCTCAAGGAGAAGTCAGAAGACTGCCACAAAATGGATAGAATAATTAGGCATCTAGAATATGATCTTGAAGATGCTAGAGACAATGGAGAACAACTTGAGAAATAGATAGACACTCTTAAAAGAGATCTTCAAACAACAAATGAATACAAAGATAAATTCAAGATAAGCTCTGCTCAACTTGAAGTTCTTCTTGAAAGCCAAAAGAGGGTAGATGATAAACAAGGCTTGGGATATGAGAAAGGGGAAAGCTCCAGATCCGGTCAGAAGAACTCTGGATCAGGAAATCTAAGGAATAGGCCTAGAAGACCTCCGGTAAGGCAACCAAATGCTCAAAGATATCCATCCTTCAATGGATATTGCCACAATTGCAATAAATTTGGTCATAAAGCAAATCAGTGCAGAACAAGAATGAATCAAACTAATTCATCCTTCTCTGGACAATGTTTTAACTACCAAAGGTATGGTCACAATTCTCATGAATGCAAAAATATGCAAATAAACAATTCATTCAATGGTAGATGCTTTGCATGCAATAGAATGGGACATATAGCTAATCAATGCAGATCTAGAGGATATTAGTCAAATATGCAAATAAATATTGTTTGCTACAATTGCAATAGATCTGGTCATATTGCCAAATTTTGCAGAAGTAAAAATCAGGATAAAAAGGGTCCGATGCATCATAATCAAAATCAAGACAAAGGGAAAGGAAAAATGAATGCGGATGAAATTCAAAGGGAGATGAACAAGATTTGGGTGAAAAGAAGTACATAAAATGTTAGGGATGGATCTGCACCAGAATCTAGTGCTGATATTTCTTCTAGAAACTAAATAGATGAGCTCTAGCTTAGGGGGAGTCACAAAAGAAAATAATTTCCTCTAGCCAGTCAATTGGTGCCTGAAATTGGCACATGGAGTGTTGCAGATTGAAGAATTCTCAAGAGATATCTAAATAACCTTTGGTAAAAGATCTGTAAGAAGTTTTGAAGAGGTTAATCATCCAAGATTGATCTAGTTTAACAAGCATCCAGTAAGAGCAAGATTCTCATAGTTAGATCTAGTATGATTCAAAATTGAGGTATCTTGATCTATAGATAAATGGAATTATTGAAGAAAGGAAGATAGATTGTCAATAATCACCGAGAATAACTCTAAGTACATCTCAGTGATCTGGAAAGATCTCTTAGGACAAGGAGAACAAGGCAACTGGAACAACTTAAGTTGTGCATTTATTGCAAAATGGAATTAGGGTTTGCGTAGAAATAAAAGGGTTATTTTGTTCATCATTTGCACATTTGCATTCAAGAAGAAGGAAGAAAGAGCTTTGCAACAAACTCTCTCAAGGATCAATCGCAGATTTGATTCAACCATCGATCTTTTCGGCTCTTATCGTGAACTCTAGAAGCGCAAAAGGTATTTTCCACTCTTGAATATCTCTCTCTGAATCCTTCAAAAGATGGCTACTCCAAATTTTGTTAAAATCACTGATAGACCGCGCCCTAAGTTCAAGAAACATCCTTACAAATCCCTAGAAGTTGACCCCCTAGGTGCATTCTTTAGCATTCCGCATGGAATTCTACATGTAGAAGATGTTAGGGTTTACATACACACAAACATTGAAGAATTTAGAGAATCCAAACTGATGGATATCTATCACAAGGAACTGATAGATGAATCATTTGAACTTAAACCCCAATACAAGGCCATACGGGATAAGCATTTTGGACAGTGCATTCATTTCCCCTATTTTACAGAAGATGAATGGGTCTGGTATGTTCTGAGCAGAATACATGACAACTTCATGTGGTTGATGAGGCCATTCAAGATAACCAAGGATGCAATTAGGGCGGTAACCAGATTGCACTCATCTGGTGGGTTGCCTGCTCTCAAATCAGTCAAAAACCAAATTGTAAGTGAGGCTATCAGATCAAGATTTGACAAGAGGGCAATGACAATAGAAGACATCATAGATCTGGATATCAAATTTGCCTCTATGATAATCGGTTACAAAATCCATCATTCTAGCAAGGAGAATTTAGTATTTGGAACTGCTATATATACTATATATGAAATGCTAAGGCAAAGGACCTAGAGATCTGGGAACAGATTGCTATTTAGCTCTATCCTTCCATCACTCCTAAACAACTGAACATGATATTCAAGGATTGCAAGGATGAGTTCCTGAGCAAAGCCAGAATGAACAAGCTTATGCTCGAAGAGACTGATCAGGTGGCAAAAGAAACTGAAGACATCCTCTGGAATGCATACAAAAGATTTAATATTCCTATTATAGAGGACATAAGTGATGAACCTTTTGATGTCAAAGGATTAAGCGTATCAAAGGAAGATCCTACAGAGAAAATTGCGGAAGAATCAAAGGAGATAGGTGAGGAGAAGACCAAGGACCTAGATTCCTCTGTTCTAGAAGAGGAAGTCCATGAAGAAGTAAATATCTCTCATCTGGATTCCCCAGTAGACTCCAGATATAAAGGAGAAGAAAGAATAGAGGAGAAAAGAAGTCAAGAAGAAGAGGTAAAGGGAAGAGAAGAAGATCAAACAGAGAAGACCCCAGGAGATAGTTCTGAGACTGCAGAAGGAAAGAATACTCTGTCTCTGGCAAGAGACACTACAGAAACTGTTAAAGAATTCTTGACCAAAGAAATGATGGAGATTGATGAACCAGAACTACTTCAAGGACCATTCAATTTTGATTCCCTCTCCCCGGTTCAAACAATGAAGATAGCATCCTTTGCCCAAACAAAGGCAAAAGAAAAACTTTTGAAGTCTCACATGGAAGACTATGAGCTGATAGAGATTGCATCTGGTGTATTGGAGAAGATCATGCCATCCTTCCAAAAGGATTTTTTGGCCTCTTCATTTAGTAATATGAAATCTCTTGTTAATTCTGTTAGCAAACATTTTGATTCCTTGGAGAAATCAGCAAAAGAAAAAGTCTGGAAAGAGTTTTTGGGTAAGAGATTCTCTGAAGTACAGGGGCTAATAGTAAATGATAGAAGAAATCTAAGCATTGGAATAAAGAGCCTAGAAAATGCTCGTAAAGATGGCAGAGAATTATACAAATTTTGTTTATCTTGGTCCACAGTAACAATAGACATAGCAAAGAAGGTGGAAGAACAAGAGGGCAAACTATCAAGTTTATCCTAGAGTTTTGATCCTCTCACCGCATCCATCATGAATCAAGAGTGCCAGACTATTGCCTCCATAAATGAGATAAAGAGGCTTGAGAAGGAGAAGAAAAATAGAATAAGCATGCTAAATGAACTAAGAGGGATAATTATCCCCAAGTTAGAGGCAATGCATGAGGCCCTAACTGATGCCCAGACCACAGCCCAGACCAGTGATTTGGCAGACTTAAAGAGGGTAGAAGCCTTTGCAGTTTTGCTAAGTGGTCATATCTCAATTTTAGACAGGATGAAGCAAAGTTGGGCAACATAATTTGTCCAGTTGAAAACAACTTTTGTGGATATACTTAAGTATATGTAAGTATCACTTGTATATATACTTATGTGGCTATGTATAGGTTAAATTTTGCAAATTTTGGTATGCAGATTCCACCCTTTGCCATTGATGTCAAAGGGGGAGTAAGGAGTAGTGAGAATATAGAATCTAGCTAAGGGGGAGCTGCAGAAAAGTGTACATTAGAATAGAGCATCAGCATCAGCCAAGGGGGAGTGTAGTGTGACACTTAGTCATTTTTCACTAAGTGTTGCCATCAATGCCAAAGGGGGAGATTGTTGGCAAGAGATTCTGTGTGGCTTCATGAGTGTTGTCATTGATGGCAAAAAAGTCCATCCCACACATCCGCAGGACATGGTATGACTATACCAAAAGTTAGACTGAAGAGTATTTTGGTCCAGTAAGCAAGAATAGAGCATACATCAAGGTCCGACAATCAGGTCCAGATCTCTCGGAGGAAGTATCTCAGTAAAGTACAGACTTGGGGAAATCAAGAGGAGTACCATGACTAATACATTCCAGAGATTGAGCCTTCGATGATGAAAGAGTGAAAAGATATGAGCACCTAAGTGTTGGGTTCCTGTTTGGTAGAGTAGACTAAGGAAGAACTGACCGACAGAGCATTAGACCTTAATCTGGATGAGATATTGATGGTGATCAAGTTTCTTGAGGGATCATTCATGATTGGCCAACATGATTAATGACTTCTTTAAGTATCTCTTTGATACGCATCACTTAGTAAGCAAGGATTCAGCCGACAGACCAGAGTTTGGGAAAATATTGAGTATTCTAGATGCCGACTAGAGAGTTGTTGAAATCCTTGGTGTGGATGTATATACTAGATGGATTTCAACATGAAGGTAAGAGTGGTGTGTTGAGTTGTGTGAAGAAAAGTAGAGAGCAGTGTGGAAGTAGCTATATAGGTCCGGTATGTGACAGAATAGCAACACTAAAAGCTGAGGAAGAATGAAGTGCAATAGATCAGTATATTGAGTCTAACTAGAACTGAACCTCAGCATATGTGGATTCTTCTCATTAGTTCAAGTACTTGATTTCTTTCTATAAACTATTGTAGGTAGTGAGCCTCTTGTGAGCAGTGTGCTCAGGCAGTGAGCCCTAATTGGCAAGTGTCATTTTGTACTTCTATTCTTTTAATAGAGAATACAATCTTGGGTTAGTCACCCCGTGGTTTTTTCCCTTAATAGGGTTTTCCATGTCAAAATTATTGTGTTATGTGTATTGAGTTTATTTCTACTCTCATGTTCATGTATGCTTAAATGTTTTGATACTGCACTAATCATTAAAGAAGAAAAGAAAGTCAAATAATTAAGATAACTGATTCACCCCCCCTCTCAGTTATCAACAGAGTTAGATTATGAAATATCTGATGAAGATAGAGACAGTAATTTGTCGAAGTTTGAAGAATTTTTATCACAACAAATTTAGAAGATGATACAGCAACAAAGATCTCCACATGATGTTCTAATTGAGGGATGGTGTAGGTTACATGAAGCACCACATTCAGAAACTACTTGTTTATTATGTCTGCATATTCTGAAGAAATAGATGTTGCCTTGTCCAAAAGATCCTCCTTATGATGGTAAAAAAGAAGAAGGAATATCAGTTCCACATCAGCCAGATAAGGTGAAGTTTGAGAAGATTGAAACACCAAAATTGAAATGGATATCAAATGGTGTAGTTGCCAGAGCTAAAAAGAAAAGAGAAGGCGCAGATAAGCCTTTAACTAAAGATAAGCCATGGATCCTCAGGTTTGATGGATCTAAATCAAAACAAGGGGCTGGAGTAGGAATAAATCTTATTGATCCAGCTGGCAAATCCTACTTAGCAGCATATAGATTGCAATTCCCATGCACAAATAATGTGACGGAATATGAAGCCCTGATTCATGGGATATTGTTTGCACTCAGAAAGAAAGTAAAGATTCTGCATGTCTATGGAGACTCAGAATTGGTAGTAAGACAAGTAAGAGGCATATATTCTTGTAACTACAAGAAGTTGTCTAATTATAGACATAGGGTATGGGATATGCTACAAGATTTTGATGCATTCAACATCACCCATGTGCCTAGAGAATAGAATCATAGGGAAGATGCCTTGGCCCAAGCCGCAAGTACTTTGGAACCATTGTCCATATCTAGTTTGAAGAGATTTTTAGTTGAATTAGTGTCGGTACCTTCTATACCAGATAATGTAGTTAACCTTGAAGTGTTTGATGATGACTAGCACATTTTAGACTTCATATCTAATAGAGATGTGTTTGATGCATAGATCATAGATGAAAGAAATGTGGAAGATCATAGAGTTGCCCAGTAACAAGATTCCTAAAGGAATGATAGAATTGGAAAGAGCATTTGATTTAGATAACATGCTGAAACAGAAAGATCTTCCTAAAGAAGATGGAGGAGAGTATTCACAAGTTAACATAGGACATGATGAAGAAAAAAGGAATGTCTTGATTGGAAAAGTGTGAACAAAAGAAGAAATGGAAGGGATAACCTAAGCACTTAAAGCTTATATCCATGTTATTGCCTAGACATATGATGAGTTGAAAACTTATGATACATCAATCATCTCTCATACTATACCATTAAAGCCAGATGTCAAGCCTTTTAGACAGAAGCAAAGACTTGTTAATGCTTTGCTGGAGCCCATCATTTTTGAAAAAGTGAAGAAATTGCTTAATGCTAGGATCATATTACCTGTGAGACAATCCACATGGGTGGCCAACTTGGTCCTAGTAAGGAAGAAGAATGGTGACATTAGGTTGTGTGTAGACTTCAGAAATTTAAATAGAGCTTCTGAAAAGTATAATTATCCTTTGCCTTCTCTGGATGAGGTCCTATAGATTGTAAATGGTGCAAAGATGATGTCATTTTTGGATGGTTTTTCAGGTTACAACCAAGTGATGGTAGACAAGATAGATAGATTGAAGGCTGCATTCACCACTAAGTGGGGGATATTCACCTATAGGCACATGCCTTTTGTACTGATAAATGCTAGAGCCACTTTTCAGTGAGCAATAGTTATAGCCTTCAGAGGGCTAATAGGTAAATGCATCGTCATAGACATGGATGACTTGACAGTTTTCTCTAAAGAGAGAGGGAATCATGTGGAAGACCTCAAGAAGGTACTAAAGAAATGTGAACATTATGGAATATCCCTAAACTCTAAGAAATGCATATTCGGGGTAACCACAGGGAAGTTATTAGGTCAACTAATCATAGAGAATGGGATCATCATCGACCCTAAGAGAGTAGAATCAATCATGAAGATACAGCTTCTTGGAAGTAAGAAAGAGCTCAAATCTTATTTTGGTAAGATCAATTTCGTTAGAAAATTTATTATTGGTTTTGTAGAGATTATTAGACCATTGAATGCCATGCTTAAGAAGGATGCCAAAATTGAGTGGACACCTAAAGCTAGAGCAACTTTTGAAGATATCAAGAAATCCATATCTAATGCTCCTATTCTAATTAGTCTAGATTATACCAAAGATTTTTACATATACTCATTTGCTTCAGAGCATACGTCTGCAGCAGTATTAACACAAAGAAATGAGGCTAAAGAAGAAAAGCCTATAGCCTTCATGAGTTGTCCTTTTAGGGATGTAGAACTCAGATACATGGATGTTGAAAGACAAGCACTTGCTCTGGTCAGAGCATTCAAGAAGTTTAGACATTACATCTTAAGAAGTAAAGTGATCATTGTAGTACCAGATGCAGCAGTAAATATGCTTTTAATGCAAAGTAAACTAGGTGAAAAGAGAGCCAAATGGATAACTATCCTCCAAGAGTATGATATGGACATAACACCCATGAAATTAGTGAGGGGACAAGCCTTGAGTCAAATGATATTAGAAATTGATCCTAACATCATGAGCCAACAATATGTCATAAATACAAAGGAAACTAGAGAATGGTATTCAGGACATCAGGCATATCTTGATTACTGGAAGATACCCTTCAAGGTTGCAGGCCTCACAGAGGAGAGCCTTAAAAATAAGATCACAAAAATACATGATAAAAGGAGGAGTCTTTTCAAGAAGAAATATGAGGGAATATACCTTAGATGTCTAGAGAGGCAAGAAGTAGATAAAGTGCTAACAGAATTACATGACAAGTTTGGAACTACACATGGATCATACTTAGCTACCACTCATGCTATCCTCAGGGAAGGGTATTACTGGCCCACTATTTTTAAAGATACTACTGAACACATCAAATGTTGTCATATGTGTTAGGTTGCTGCAAATAGAGAATGGTATGCTACTTAGCCCTTGCAACCAGTGATGGAGATGCACCCATTTGCTCAATGGGGGATGGATTTCATAGGACCTATCAACCCTCCATCATCTTCAGGCCACAGGTATGTGTTGACTATTATTGATTATTGTACCAGGTGGACTGAAGTTGTCAGTAGTAAGACATGCAATGCTGAGGATGTAATCAAGTTCTTGGAAAGCAACATAGTAACTAGGTATGGAGTTCCTTATGCTTTAGTATGTGACAATGGATCTGCCTTTGCATGAATAAGATTATCATGTTGGGCTTTTGACTATGGAATTATCTTGAAGTTCTCTTCAAATTACTATCCTCAAGGGAATAGATTAGCAGAATCCACAAACAAGAATTTATTGAACATCATAAAGAAATTAATAGAAAAGAACCCAAGGGAGTGGAACACCCTATTAAAGTATGCATTGTGGGTAGATAGAACTAGGATGAAGGCTGCATTAGCAAATTCTCCTTTTCACCTAGTATGTGGGGTGGATCCCATCCTCCCTGTTAACCTAAAGATCCCCACATTGTAGTTCACACAAGAATATCTGGGTATAGATAACAAACAAGCAATCTGGTTGCTTCAATTGATGCACCTAGAAGAAAAAAGGAATAAAGCAATTGATCAATTTGCTAAACATCAGGTTGTTGTCAAGCATTGGTTTGACAAAAGAGCTAGAGTTAAGGCTTTCAGAATTTCAGATTTAGTCCTTATGTGGGACAAAGCATATGAAAGGAAAGGAGATCATGGTGTTGATGGTGGTTTTAGCATGCAGTAACACATGCGTGATTGTTGGTTTCACACCTTTTTTGAAAAGTATCCTACCCTAGGTAAGACTACTCCAAGGATAATACAACCAAGTCTTAGCTTGCTTGGAATAACTTTAGTGGAATGTCTAGTTGTGCCTACAAGGGGTCTTACATGAAATGTAGGGTTTATGGAAGATGGCAACAATGTATATGCATAAACCCTAACGGTTCAGATTGTAAAGTCTAAAATTTTAGCAGATGATCAATGTGATGCTACTCAAATCCTAAATCTACCAAACTTTATGTAAATAAAATGCAAAAGGAAAAGGAGAGGGAGAAGGGAGAAGGGATAAGAGATCCTATAGACAATTGCAAAAAATGATCAATAACTAGATGGACAGATTCCCAATAATAAACAAATCTCTACTTAACCAGGTAGCCCACAATGTCGCAGAGAATGTACAGTCTTCTAAGGAGGTGTAGTGATTTTCAAATTGTAGAGAGTTTATCAAACACCCAATCCTTGGTGCAGCTCAATGAAATCATACAATCAAACTTATCTCATAAACTATGCCTAGACTAACCATGCACAATGAAATACAATCAGCAAGCCATTAATGGTATGGACAGGAAATCCATCGAATATCTGAATAATTAATCACAAGTGCAACTGAATATCAACTAATTTTAGATTGACATGAACCATGAAGACCAAAATAAGACAACACATAATCACAAATTCCCAGCAACCTACAAAACCTGCTTTGTATTGACTATATTTTGGCAAAGTCTCAACAATTTAGTATCTAATCTTACTTACAAATGAGAGAAAATGATGGCCCTTTTATAGGCAAGGCACCATACCGAGTTTTCAATGGATAGTGGAGATTAACTCAACACCAACAGTCTAGATTACATGGCATTTAATGAGATATATCAGTTTGTTACATTTCAGATTTGCATTTGTCCTGTAGGAAAAAGACAAAATACCGCTTGCATATACATTGAATCTAGACAAAATGGATGCCCATTTGGTTGCACATGATGAAAAGTCAAATTTTGATGCCTAATAAAGCCAAAATAGAGTCACATGACACTTGAAAACTTGAGTTGATGTGGATTCACGGGATTCCAAGTGTTGACTGGATCAAAAAGGAGTATTTTCGTGAAGGTATATGCAACTAGATGCTTGCTGGACTGATTCTTGATGACTGGACTGTTGGGACAGATGTACGCATGTCTTGGTGATCCAATCCAAAGTCATTTGAGTGGTATTTTTAGGAAAATATCAAAAATATAATTTTTGGTATTTTCTACATCGTAGTAAATTGCATTTTCGGAGGCCTTCGGAGTGGAATGAGGGCTGGAAACTTCTTAGTTTCTTGGCATTAAGCCTTAGAAGCTAGGTAGCTCAAACTAGATAATCATTTTATCTTTCCAATGAGTCTAAGAAGTTTAAATTCTGATAAAATAGCTAGGAGTTATGACCCCCGGACTGGATCATTAGGACATTGGACTAGATCTGCAAGAACAACAGTGATTTGGCATGATCTTCTATGTCTTTCATCTCCTGAGACTTATCTTTATGATCTTGGACATTATATTGACTTCCTTTTGCATCTGCAATAGCAATTTGGTTGATAGAATGTCGATTCTACATCTCTGGATCGACAGGGTACCTCTGTATGTTCATCCTTCCAAGACAACTCTAGTTAGCTCCTTTGTGCTCTTAGACCTACAATTCACAATGCAAAGCATCAATTTCATCTTAAAAAGTCATTTTTCATCAATTTGGATCAAAACATGTCCATTTGCAGTCATTGATCAATCATAAACAGCCCATTGTCAATGTTGCTTCTTTATAGACAACTTCATAAATCTAGTGATTTTTGCATAATTTTCTACATTTTTTACGATTTTCAAGTACCCATTTGGCCAATATATTGATCCAGGAAGTTTTTGCAGTCATAAGGATCTATTTGTAGACTTTAATTTCATGTTTTTCTAGCCTTTTCTGTAAAAAGTGAGATTTTTAGGGGTCACAGACTTTTCATGTGTAGTGGCATTAATTGTCGTAAAACATGCCAAAAATCTAGACAAACTCGATATAATGTTCATCATGATGTGAAAAATAGATATGCAATTCAAATCCATCAAGAAAATCCAAGTTGTACCTTGAAAAACTTAATTTTTGGGCCCAAAATACTAAAAAATGCTGATTTTGGGATTTATTGACCTAGTGGGGATTTTGGGGTCTACTGACTAAAAGTCAGTGCAATGCAATTCTAACACAGGTCAGAGAGGTTCATTTTTAGTGCAAAATGCTTTTGCACTACTTTTGGGTGCCACCGACTTGCGCGGGTTTGGGCTCGGACTGACTAACAACATCTCATAAGGTCGATTGGGGTGGATTTTAGCGCAAAGGTCAGTAGAGGCTATTTTTAGTCCTAAGGTCGGTAGAGGCTATTTTTAGTGCTTTTTGCAGTTGGGGTCATTTTTAGCGCTAGATTTTGAATTGGCCGGGGTGAAAGTATATTTAAAAATATATTAAAGTATAAGTTTAGATATGGAATTTCTTATACTTTAAATATTTTTAAATATACTTTCAGAATGTTTGAGATAGGTTCCAGATCCATAAGATTTCATATGTAGACTCTAGAATTTTGAGGTTCTACCAAATTTTAGACTTAGCCATTTTTTAGGGTCTTCAGGGTTTCAGACTTAGCCAAATCAGGGCTTCAGGACCATGTATTAGGGTAAAAGCATATGGACCCCTTAGTGAAATCTGGTGGAATTTGACATGACTTTGCAACTCTAAGACCTGGAAACTAGGAATTTCAACATGAAACATGCTGCAGAAGCACTTTCAAGGGCAATATCCAGTGACACAAGATTTTAGAGCAAAGTGTAGTAACACCTAATTTTAGCGCAAAAAGCAACAAATGACTATCTTTTAAGCACAAGACCACCCAAGACACCTCCAAATCAATCATGAAAGACATCAAATCACTCCAAACATGCAAAGTACTCAAATCTGGAACAAATCATGCACTCTAAGTACAAATTCACTTTCTCATCATCATAAGGCAAAAAGGTTGAGACTCCAAGCCAAAGCAAAAGAGGGGGTCTCCATTTGGCAAAATGGTGTGTGTGTGCAAGGCACAACACATGGTAAATTTGATAAACTTTGGATAGGTCCCTTTCAAGTTTCAAAAATCTTAGGAGACAGCACCTACAGGCTAAAGACTTTAACTAGTGAGGATGTCCCATTACTAGTTAATGGGCAGTTCCTCAAACATTATTTTCAAGCCTGAAACAGTTTCATGTAAGTCATGTGTATCATAGTGTGCATATTGTATAGTTGTTTGTATAGTTTTTTTTTGTTTGTTTGTTTTCTTGTTGAGTTTTGTTTTGGTTAGTCAAGATGATGCAGCTCATCACCCTAAGAAAATAATCAAATTGTTAAGATTCAAGTGATGAGAACAAATTTCTATATAGGTTATGACTCATTTGAGAAGTATTGGTTTTCAAGTCTGTAATATCCTTTTCATTAGGGTGCCTTTTCTTAACCAAAGTAATTTTTCACAATGAATCACCTAACAGCCTTGGGTTTGTGGAACACATAAGTATAGGTGTTAAGTGAAAAATCTAAAGGGACTCCCTTGCTACCAATGCAATCTCCAACCTAAATTAGCAAGTGACCATGTCTTGCACATCAAGCTTACATGATGGCATCATATGAACAGAAAGAATAAATATTGAAAATCCAAAAGGAATAAAATTAGGCCATCTAAGTAACTCTACTGGGGCTATAGACGCCTACTGGTAGTGGGGCACTACTTAGGGGGATTGTATAGATAACCTTGTTGGGGCTATAGACACCTACTGGCAGCAAGGATCTATCCAGGTTGGCTATGAGGGATGCTCCAAACTATGTAGATTAACATCAGTTACTCATATTTTCAACTTACTTTCAAGATGAAGATAATTTATCATTTGCACACACCTGATCCTTTGCTAGTATTGTTCCCATGATGAAAACCTTATCATCCAGAAAGATTATAATACTTGTATTTAGAAAGAGTTAAAATACTATGTTAGAATGTGATCACATCACTTGAAACATTGGAATTTGGTTATGTTCTTAGGTGGCAAGTTGTTGTGTGGTTACACAACATGCCCCATTTTGCCTTGACAAAATAGGGACCCAACTTTTCTTTGTTGCTTTGGCTTGTTGTTTTTTGCTTTGGGCGGTTTGGTAAAATTAGTCATGCATCTAACCCTACAAGATGGTGGATATGTCCCCATGATGAGGTTAGTTGCCAAAATCAATATTTCACATTATTAACCTCATGGTCGAAAACTGCATAAAATTTCAAGTAGGTTTGCCTTTTGGATCACCCCAAAATTATCTAAGAGAAGAAAGAAGTTATGTTGAGTCAAAGGTTTGGTCAAACCTGATATTCTGAAAGGGGGGGTCATATTTCAAACATCAATCATCTTAGACAAGATCACCCTGATATTAGATAATCACCTGATATTCAATTAATCTGCGAAGTGCAGATGTCAACTTTAAATGAAGAGCTGATATCTACTCGTCAAACAACTTTAGTTATCTTGCAGGGGGGTCATATTTTTTAATATCAGTCATCTTATGAATATCACCCACTTCGAATATATCACCCTATGCCAATATGACAGTGATGTCATCCAAGTCCATTGAATGAAGGAAATCATGCTGATGATGATGTCATCATTCCACTCTATTAGCGGAGGTATATATCCATTGTCCATCATATTCCTTAACATGACGATGACATCATTAAAACATAACAATTAAACAAAGTCGCCAACACGCTGACATCACCCCAATCTTTTCCCAAGGGGGACATTTTTATTTGCAAGGTCATATTTTGAACATCCCTTGATCTTAATTTCATGACCTGATATACATGTGGTCAACATTGACCACATCACCTGATCTTCTTTTGCATTAGTTTTGTCACTCAAGGGTGGGGGTCATTTTATCCAAAGGGGGTCATATTTTGAATATCTCCTAATCTTTTGAAGATCACCCCCCTTGTTTCCTGACATTAAATGCACTTAAATGTGGTAGATGAGTTCCCGCTGATTACAAATCCAGATTGAACACTTGGCATCATCCATGAATTCCCTGCAAAAGATCAATGGATTTAATCAAGCCAACATAGTTTTACTCTAATTTGTCCTGTTGATCTACTTTAAAGGTAAACCTATTAATAGATTAGATCCTTTAGTGTAACGGAACGAGTGATCTTCAGCATTTGCTGCCCTTTTCTATAATCAGTCATCTAACCCAGAAGGAAAGCACTGTTAGGTAAGTAATTGAAAAACCCTCCTATTGTCGTTTTCTGCATATTCAGGTAGGGTATATGTTCTTTCTTGTGATTAGGCTCTATGAATAAGCATATCATGATGAAGTAAAGGACAATAGATAGAGTATGCATGATGCCATAGAAGTACATAATGTTGTATGAATGCATGTGGACATTGTAACTTAAGACAAATCATGTTTGTTGTAGGAATCCATGGTGGATCTTAGATGGAATAGGTCTGACTTAGAGTTTCTCGAGCCTATGTTTGTTCAGCTCGAGGAGGTATAGTTTAAATATGGCATCATTGGTGACACTCACCAAGGAGATACAAACCTGGTAGCATGGTCAACTAGGGTAGATCATGATAAGGATAATCCCATTCTAGATGGGGTATTGTTTCATGAATGTGGCATGTAGTTGGCTTTCTGTATGCCATGGATACCCTAGAGCTGATAGTGGAATGTGCAAGGAGTTATAACCCTGAGACCAGGAGGGTGGAGAAGCATGGAAGAATATATGCAGACTTCTCAATTAAGGGCATTACCTCTACTTTTAATCTGCCAGTTGGAAAAAAGGTGGTCAGTGTGGACCTACGCAAGATGGAAATAGAGTACAATAATAATAAGAAGAATGCAAGGAAGAGGATGTACCAATGGAGGTCAAAGAGCAGCACCTATGTTGCCTCAACCAAATTGCTCGTACATTTATATAAGTTTGATTTTGATGAAGAGTACCAATATATGATTGCCCTACTGAGCAAGATGACAGGTAAAGCTCATGCTAGAAATTTTGGGAATTGGATGTTCAGAATCATCTAGATTGTCCTATATGTAGACAACATGCCATTATGGGCCAAGATCATCAATGATGCACTAGATGAAGGAATGAGGAACCTGGGAGGCCAGACATGTTTATTCTATATGACCTCATACATGGTATACTCATGTGCTTACAAGGGAACTTTTGATGCCTTGAAGACAGTGGGTAAAGCTGGAGGTGATGCAGATGATGCCCACATATGGAATCACTATCCTCAGCTATAGAGAAAAGATTACCTCTTGGAATACAAACTAGTAAATGATGCATTCTCTATGCATCTGGTCAGAACCATGGAGGAGGACAAAACCAAAAGACTGAGCATGGAAGCTCAGGAAGTTGTTTATAGACATGGGGCTTGGTTTATCTAGTTTGCCACCTTTTCATACATAAGGATAGAGGGATTTGAAGGACAACCCCTTAGGCTGCCAAGATACCCTACTGACGGGGTTGTCTTAGTGGAGCTTGTCAAGCAGGTGTCTACCATAGTTGAAGCATACAAGGCATAAAAGAAGACACCTCTGGTGTTATTTCTATTGTCTATGGGTTGGTATATGTGCTTAGACTCAGAGAGCATAAAACATGTCATGGGAGGGCTAAAATTGATGTATCTACAACCATTTCCCTTGGCCAGATCTTATGACCCCTATGGTAGGATGCAGAAAATAGTAGGAGAACCTATACATCAAAAGCATCTAGAAGATTTCTAGATTGACTGTGAGGATGAAGCTGAGGCGAGGAGAAGGAAGTACTAGAGGCTCACCTTGAACCAAATAAAGACCTTTGATTGCATCACAGTGCCAACACAACTAAGGAAGGATGATGGAAAGATTCTGTACAATGAATTCGAGGACAAGAAGGTGTACAATGACACCATATCAGCCCCTGATCTTACACAGCTAGAGGATATATCCCTAGATCAGCTAACAGGGGGGGTGATATAGTTAACCCAAGCTTGGGTGGATGAAGAAATAAATAGATTGAAGAAAATGGGTGTGGCCCTTACAGTTGATGCCAAAAAGAAGAGGTAAGAAATAGCTGATGAGGAATATAATGATTTCTTCAGTGAAGAGAAAATCCAATGGGGAGAGGTTGCCTACACAAAAACAAAGGAGGGGTCCCCCTAAGAGGTAATAAAACTAAAGATGAACTGAAGGGGGTGATAATTGAAAGGATTGTGACGTAGGCTAAAGGTGCATCAAAATCAGCTCAGGCATCCGTATCATCTACACAATCTCTAATTGAAAAGCCAAAGACTAAGAGGATTTTGAGGCTAGTTGTTGAAACTACAGAAGTGCAGGTAGAAGGCCAACCCTTGCAGCAGGAAGTGGGAGAGGGCATCCCTTTGGAAGAAGAGTAGGTAAACAAGGAACCTACAGGTGATGACCTAATAATAGCTAGTAAGAAGAGGAGGGTGATGCCACTGATGTCACTACCCAAGAAACAAAGAACATTGATGAGGGGGGATTCAGGGCTAACCCTATTGTATTGAGAGGAGCCAGTGATGAAGCATTTAGGAAGGAACTATAACATGATTTTCTACTTCCCACCATAATAAAGTTTAAAACTAAGAGGGTAGAGGAACAAACAAGAGAATCTTTCAAAGCAAGTCAGGGTGGTCCTTTCTCTTTGGAGGACACCATCGAATTATCTGATGATGAAGTCATTCAAAGTGTGGCCTCTCAACAAATGGAGACTCTCACTTCCAACACCCGCATGACCCCTCATGGGACCCCATTAGCACAAATGGCGGTGTTGGAAGAAATAAAACAAACAAAGGAAGAAGTAAAATAGAGTAGCCCAGAGAGGGCAGCCCAATAGATAGGGCTTGATAATTTGGTTGATCAGGTGACTAGCCTTGCAGTTATAGATTTAACATACAGGTGTGATGTAAGCCCTAAGGATAAAATAGGTGCACCTGATGAAGTAGAGAAGATTGAAGTGACCAAGCAGGTAGAAAAGGAAAGCACTACTCCTGATATGGGTTAGAAACAACATGAGATACCTGCAAAGCCAAAAATAGTAGGGGTTCAATAGAAGAGCGGAGGTGATAAAGATATATCCATTGATGCTACTTCTCAAACTTAGGAAGATCCAGGAGATGCCTCAGGAGAAAAAGATAAATCAGGTCATGAGGACCCCAAGCCATAGGATATTGGTGCATCAGGTGTAGAACAAGAAATGACCCTTGATCAGGGTGATGCACAAGGCCAAAATACATAGACATCCACAGATGTCAATGTGCCTCAGGATGAGGAAAGTAATAAAGAAGATCAAAGTCAGAAGGAGGGAGTACAAGACCAGGCACAAGATCATAATGTGGACATTCCACAGGATCCTCCTTTGAAGAAAGAAGCCCCTCAGCAAGAAGAAATGCAACAAGATCCCCCTCATGAAGAACTACATGAGGAAGAAATTAAGAAAGTGCCTTCTCCGCCAAGAATAGAAGCAGATACTAGAGAACAAGGAAGACATGATGTTGACAAAGAACACCAAGGATCTGGAGATGATGTGCCTCAATGGATAGAAAAAGAAATAGGTATGGAACAAGGGTCTGAAATTTAGGAATTTGATGTTTCCACCTTGTTTGCTGTAACAATGATGAAGCCAAAGAGGAAGGCCAGATTGACATCGGCCATAAAGAGAGATCCTACTATAGGCAGAAGGACTACATAGGTAGCACTTCCCATGGTAGGAAAAGAGAAGGGCAAGATCACCCTAGAGGAATTCCAAATCACAACTATTGATTTGGGTTTTGCCAATGAAGACCAGGAAGGGAAGGACATTATTGATTCTTTGACCCAAAGGGTAAAGAAGGAGAAAGAGAAAAATAAAAGGCATAAGGAGCACATTGCTCAGTTAAAATCTTACATAAAAGGGTTAATTAACCCTGATAATACACCAGTTGATCAGGCAGTCCCATTGACTGTCATATCCCAGGAGGAGGTCACCAAGTTGGACCTCATTAAGCAAGAAGAAATGGTCATGGAGAAATGGATGCTGTCAGCTGAGGATGTTTTGAGAACATCATTATAGAGATGGAATTCTTTGAGTAGTTTAAAGAGAAAGGTAGATAAAATGCAAAATGAAATAGGGAAATGGTCATTCCAATTAGAAAAGGACCTAACTGCTTTAAGTGAAATGAAGAGGATTGATACACGAGTCTTGATAAACAACCAAGTGTTGGATAATAATACTGCCCTGTTGATAAGCATATGGAATGAAGATATCAGGTTTGAATGTGATATCTTGAAGAAATGCAGTGGCAAGTTCAGGGATATAAGTATAAAGCTGCACAGCATGATGGCTTATGAAGCAGAGATCCTTGAGGCTCTGGAGGATAAAATAGAGGGAAAGATCAAAAATCAAGATGCAGACTTTGCTATCAAATCTCTATATGATAGTTTCAAGTCGTTAGTAGATGACCCCCTCACCCACCTAACAGATGAAGTGTTGGATAAAATCATGAGGATAAAATTCAAGGTGGAAAGTTATAATGAGACTTTGAACAGTAGGAAAGGTAAGCTGGAGGCTCTCAAGGCTAAGTTCCAGTCTCACAAATATGCCATAACAAAAGCCAGAATCCAAGATGGGGGAGAGGTGGATAAAATAGTACAAGCATATGAGCACATCAGGACAGCGATGAAGGTCCACATACAGGAGGATGTATACCAAAGTGACAGTGATACTAAAAGTAATGAAGATGATGACAATGATGAAGAAGAAGAAAATGAAGAAGAGCCTGAAGAATGAATGAAGATGCATCACCAAGAGAACATATGCATAAGATACTCATCAATAATGAGTCATCCATATGGTTGCCAGCTGGTAACCTGTGCCATGAGGAAGAGTTGACTGAGTCAAAGTGTAATTATCAACCATTGATCTTAATAGATAAATCTTGACCATTGGTCATTTGTAACTACCTCCTCACCTTATTCTATAAAAGGTGTAGGGGTGCAATATTTTGAAGATTTGAAACTTAATTGAAATTTGATTGCTGAAAATTTCAGGACTCATTTCAAAGTTGTTGTAAATGTACATGTTATGTATATTGAATGAAAGAGAAGCATATTTGATTACAAATCATCATAAATCTTGAGTAATCTATATTTGAAATTGGGATACATGCATTGATTAGTTGTGTCCCTTGGAGTACTTTTCAGCCTGCATGTGTTGTTTTTATTCCTAATCCCTTTGAAGTTAGCATCAACTATATCTAGCTGTGGAACATCCTGGTGACCTATGGTTTGATTTCTTCTCTTCATGATGTATCTTGTATGTATGTGATCCAATGACTAAAGATTCACTAAAATTAGAAGCATTCTTTTAAATTTCTTTCAATTTCATAATAGATCATCACCATAATTGCAAATAATAGAAAATCAAAATCAAATAACATGAAATATGTTGATATCCCATAAATAATTGAAAATATAGAGCATATTTAGACTAAAAGCATGTCAAGTTGACAAATATCATGCAAAATCATACAAATATCCATGAAATCCATGCAAACATCTACTTATAGACACATCATTTGAATAAATATAGAGTGTAGAAGAAAGAGCAAGTCCATGATGATCAATGATCAAAAGAATTGATCAAACTTGCAAATATCTTAGCTATCTTTGAAAATAGAGTAGAATTAACCTCTCTATGGAGTGAATTTACAGGAAATAGTGCAATACTAATCATCTAGACCAATGTAAGACCCCTTGAACTAGAGAATATCATGTCACATCAACCTCTGAGTAACGTCAGATGATCATGACCTGATCAACAAAGACTTCGAGTCATCAACTTATCCTAAGCTAATCGTACTTTACAAGATAATAAAGGTTTGTTATGCAAATTTTTATGCATGTTGTTATGACTAACAATCATCATCAACAGGTACTCATCAAGGACTGAAATCTTGGACACATGATCATCTAAGGACTATAAACAACATACCTAAACTGCATGATATGATCTTTTACTATGGACCAATACAAGTTCAAATATTGTCTGCTTGTCGCTGCTTTAGTAAACTGCCAACACTTAACTCAAAATGGCCAAGTCTTCTTCCCCAGACCAAAACCTTTGTCACAACCTTATTCCTTTTCTTGTTTCCATTAATGATAACATCTTCAGACATCATGCACAAGTTTCCAACAATCTTCCCCTTTGGCATTGATGGCAACACTTGATGTGAAAAATAGGCTATCACAACTCCCCCTATCCGACGCAGGAGCTCCCAGTTTAGTCATTTTTTGGCTATTTCCTAGTTTATTGTCATGTTATTTTATTTCCTCTAAGGCTTTGAAAGCCATTTTCATGAGTTTGTAATAAGGACTTGGTCCATTTGGTCATCTAGTCCAATATAACCTTGATAAGGTCCATTTTAAATGCATTTTTCCTTAAGAAATATGTGGTTTCTTGAAATAATGTAACCTCCAACATTTTCTCTGCCCTTGGAAGGTAGTTGTACAGTTGGAGGAGGTGAAGTAATGTTGGCCAAGCCTTCTATAGGAGGAGAATGTATAACATGCCAAAAAGAATTAAAAAGAGAGAAGTTTTGAAGTGAAAAAAATAGTCTTTTCTGTGTTTTTGTGAAGACAGTCATACAGTACGGCCTGGTACGGACAGTTCAAGAGCTAAGACTTGGAAAATGTGTTAGGGTTTCAAAATAGATTTCATTTGCATATAGTTAGAGCTCTTGACATTTCTATTGAAGGAAGAACCAATTCATTTTGAAAAAACTGTTTTGAAACCCTCCAAACTAGGGTTTTGTGCCAAAATGAGGAATTTCTCCTCTGTCCTCTAAAAGATCTCACCCATATTCAGTAGGATGGAGGAAGGTAGGCCAGGTTTCATGTTTTTTATGGTTTTTCAAGTTGCATGCTTCTCTCCAAGGTGTTTGGTATGATCCTATCTAGTCTATACAGTGACTAGTTAGCTATCAATGGTGGAAAACAGTGAAGTTTAGAAAAATAGTCAAGCCCATGACCAAATGGAGGGTGTGGTTGATGTTTATGGATGAAGGTAGACTTGTGCAAATGCTTATTTGTTCCTAAGTGGCTACATTTGATGCATTCAAATTAGGCCTATTTCTACAAAAAGACAGTCTGCTGTCCTTGAACGCCTGTGGTACAGTATGGACCTGCATGTTGGTGGATGGTTACATGTTCATATTGGGTATTTGAGTATGCATTAAGTTTTGATGGTCATTTGGGGTTTTGGAAAGCTATCAATGGTTTAGCCGATGACAGGGTGTCGCTGTACCTCATCATTTAATCTATTTTCAGATGTCAAAGAACTAGGGCTATGTCCATGGCTGTATGCAACTAGGGATTCTAAAGCTACCAGTTTATAGCTAGTCCTAATGTTTAAAAGAATGATTAATCTACCTGCTTGTTGAATAAATGTAATAAATGCTGGAAAACAGAATAAAACAGGAAGTGTACTCAAAGCAAAGGAACAATAACATGCATCTATCTATTAAAACTAGAAATACTTCATAAGAGAAAACTGAAACAATAGAACAGTGATACTAGCCTCCTGCCTGAGTGGTGAGAGTGGGCCCTTGCTCCACACCCTTGAGGCTGAAGGCTATAGTAGGAAATCAGCACAAAAGATGATCTAAACTAAATTTAGTCCAATTCATTCATTTCTACATTCATGAAAATATGGCTAACACAGAACTGAGATCTCCGAGATTCAGAATAATTTTATCATCGATTGTTCTTCTACTATTTTTGAGAGTATATATTAAAAATGAGTGATGATATATCACTGAACTTATCTACCAGTCTTTCTATGAGATGACACCATCTCTTTATTGTACTTAACTATCTAACTTATGAAAAATCATCATGCGAGAAAGGTAGACTTGAGTGGAATAGAAGTCCACTCAGAGGTCTAAGTTTAAGTCTTAATACACTTGGGCATCAAAGCCCTGAAAATAAGGGTATTGTATTAGTTCAATTCGTAACTCATGCAAAATCTTTGAAAAGATAAAACTTTAGCAGTTTAACTAATAGTTGACCCTTCACCACTCAGGTGATGATTTGAGTGAAGTGAGGGGTATTTAAGATTGCTGCTGAAAGTGTCTAGTCGGCAGCTCTGCTTGGAAACATGCCCTGCTTTTAGGAGGCACCGAAGATAATTGTTCCTGTCTGCAGCTCCGGAGATACTCTAGACTCTCGCAAAGCTCCGAAGAGGCATTCCCCATATCTTCAAAACTCTAGGTGTCATGGTTCTTTAGTATTGTCTCCGGAGATCATTGAAGATGATCTCCAGAGCTGCACAAAATCATTGTTCTTGGCATCTACACCTGTGGATTCAAAAAGAGAGAAAAGTTCTGCATTTTTCCATCAATTCCACACACATTAGTCACTTAATCAAAAATTCTAATCTTAAGTAATCTATCTTAATTAATCACAAATTAGAATGATCTTGCTAACTTATTAAGGTGCAGACAATAGGAAGATGAACTGAGGGAGGGTAAAAAGATAGGCAAAAAGATGTATTTCATGAGTGCAATTTGGCACTCATCATCTCCCCCATACCTAAGGTTTGGCAGGTCCTCCTACTTTTCACATTCTGGATTTATTTTGGTGAAGCAGCTTGTCAGTCAGCCTATAATCTTGGAGATAGGTGGTCCAAGTGGTTCTGTTGGTGTTACCATTTCCTCTGTACTTGTCAACTTGCTTCAACTAGTTCTTCAATTTTTCATCTTCCATCTGATTTGCCCAGATAGGGAGTGGTTCAATTATCAGAGGGGGCCTGAACTGTCCACCTATCCATTCCTGCTTATGTGTATCCATCAGTTTGGATATCAATTTTGCCTTTCGTATGAATAATCTCAGGTTTGCATGGGTGACCACCTCTCTAAGTTTCTGCTCTGGGGTCAAAATATTCCACCTCCTCTTTGCCACAGCAAGTACAAAATTTGCTGAGTTAACCATAAAAAGACCAAAGTCAATGGAGCATTCCTACAAAATTTTCAGGTATAATGGCAACATTCTGTTTGCATTTTCAGGATGATAGATAAGGGACCTGAATTGGGTCCAAAAGGCAAAAGGATTGGGACATTCTTTCCTGATGAAGAGATCTATTTCTAAATCCTTTTAGAGATGATCTTCCATCCTTTCATTCCAGATCTGCTGGTTTCTCATTAGGGACATGAATGCCTTCAGATGGCATTCTCCCACAAAGTGATTAATAATGAAGGTTATATCATTAATACAGAACCCATGTAGGTACAACTGACATAGGAAGTTTTTGTCTTCATCATTGCTCTTGGTGTAGACTGCCATGAATCCTTCTGCTGTTTCAGTATCCTCAGTTATATCAGACAGGACTAAAGAGAGTTTCCTTTGCAGCACCCTTTCCTATAAGAACATTGCATAGCTGGCACTTGGAGGCCTGCAGGATAGAATTTTTGAGGAAAGGGAGGCCATCTGAATGATTTTGCCTTCCAAAGTTGCTATTCTTTCTGCTCTGGAAGTGATTGCCCTTTGTAGTTGCAACATTGGCTTGGAGGCCTCAAATTCTCTGCACCTTTTCTCCCAATGAAACAGGGCTTTGGGAATGTCAATGGGGATTGGACCCACATAGGCATCTATTTGAATTTCCTGCTCATTGGTGTCCCTTGGGCTAGACAATTCTTGAATATATTCATCTTGGTCATCCAATCTGTTATTGGCCCAAGTTAATTGTTTATCCTGGCTTTGTGCCTTTTCAATCAGTGCTACCATTATTGTGAGGCCGTTGTCTCTGGCCATGGTGAGCTCAAAAACCTTTTGTGCTATTTCTTTCTCTTTTTCTTCCATCCATTTGGTTGCCTCACATTTCTGTGCTTCCAACTCTGCCTCTTTCTCCTGGATGATTTTATCTTTGTTTTGGAGGTCTGCTTGGATATTTGCAATAGTTTGTTTTAGCTCCATCTCCATCTCTACTCTGACCTTCTTGAGGTCAGTGATAATCAAATTCTTTCCCCAGAGCATTCTTTTTAAATTTTCAATTTCTTCCATTAATTGTTGTTCTATTGAGATTTCTACATCCTCTTGGTCAGAGGGATGAGATAGAGTTTCTGCCTCTGTTTCTATGGCTGTTGGCTGATCATCAATGTTATCCATGGCCATCTGCCTTGTTTCTTCCAATGTATCCATTTGCCCTATTCCTCCTTCTTTAGTGTTCCTGTCATGAGGATCCTCTACTGTTGTTGGCACTGATGAAGGCCCAGCTCTATCCTCACATGTTCTCAATTCCAAGAGTGCCTCAGTGAGCAGGGTAGTATCCTTCTCAGCTTATGAGAGCTACCTGTTCCTTTTGCTTCTCTAGAGCAAAGGTAGGACTAGTGCCTCTGGAGCAGGTCTCCCTTCCTCAGAATCTGAGGAGATAGTAAAAGTTTGTAAGTTCCATGTCTCCGAAGCACAAGGTGGTATTGAAACTAGACTTGACTCCTCATGAATAGATGGTGCTAGAGAATTTCCACTTTGCTTCCTCTTCCTGACTAGAGGGATCTCCTCTGAATCATGGGATGGTTCTTCAGCCCACCACTTCTCCTTAATCCTCTGTCCTGACTTTTCTTTTGTTAATTCCTTAGGCCAAGATTCCTCAGGTAGAGTCATCTTTTGCCTGACTGACCGAGTCATGTATAGAGGTCGTGTAGGAGCAGGTTCTGTAATTTGTTTGCCTTTCCTCTTTTTGTTAGGAATAGGGGCTGCAGATGATGTAGCCTCTTGTGAGGGTGACTTCCCTTTGTGAACAACTGTGGAGGAGGTTGAAGGCTTGGTTTCCTCATCTTGGTGAGAGGGAGAACTTTCACCTTCTGGTTGTGCTATCTCTGGTTCTCTGACTTGGGGGTTGTGCTCAAGAAAGTTCTGCAATAATTCTTCTCCATTGGCCTGAGATAGGAAGTGGTGCTTAATTACCAGAAAGATGAGGCCATGATGTTTCATGGGTCCCTTACTCTGCTGGTATTTCTCTGCAGTTGCCCTGATGGTAGAATACATGAAATTGGGGATATTTATGCTATATTCAGGGTGCCTATTTCCATGTCTGAGAAAAATCAGTATTTTCATTATGGGCCCTAAAACTATGGAGAATTGGCCATCACAGGTAAAGTACTTCATTAACTAGGTAGCAACAGTTGCTTAAGGGTTTGGGAGTGTGGACCTCAAAATTCCTTTGACCTCATTCTTATTCATATGCAATTGAATAGCAGGTTCACCATGAATAGAAAAATTTCTAATTAAATCATTGTATAAGGTTTTCAGGTGGTAGAACCTCTCACCTTGTTCGAGAAGTCCAGAGATGTGGCTGATAATTGCTGAGGAGAGACTGATTTGGTTTCCTCTCATAGTTATCTAGTTGTCTCTTAAATTCCTAAGGAATTCGTCCACAATATCCTCCTAAAACCCTTCGAACTTATCTAGGAAATCTAACCATCCAGCAGCCCTTAAAATGTTTGTTGCAGCTACATCCTTCAGAAGACTAGCAGTATTCTCTGGCTCAGACTTTTTCTTGACTCCCATTGCTGAATTGATGCCACCTTCTGTGTTTATTCTTTTACCTCCCCAATCTGTAGTCTAACTCTCCCTCTTATCTCTGTGGGCTCCAGAGTATTGTTTAAATTGCTCTGTAGACTTTGGAGAATTGTTTAATTTACCTTATTCCTTAGTCTATTCCGGAGGTTTGAATGAGGGAATTTTAGGCCGGGCTTATGCGGATGGGTTAAGGGACCAAGGCAGCCATAAATGTAGCAGACTGACAAGGCACTCCGGAGGTAAGGTGGCATTAAGGCACAGATGGTGGCATGCTTGGATGTGAAAAAGGAAATGACGGCAGAAGGACGTGTCATCGTGGCAGCACCCAAAATAGAAAGACAAGACAATTACTAATAATGATTAATTAAAAATAGATGTACCTGGATCAGTTTTAATGATGAGGCAATGTACATGGCTTTGGAAACTACACGCGTCATGGCAATTGAGCAGCGGCTTGAGATGACGTCCACTTTCCACTTGCACGTGACCTGCAATCATTGCGCTGAGAGGCTAAAAAATCTACGCCCTTAGGTGATGTCAGCGCCAGCTCGTACACTCCTGCAAGTTATTATTACTCTAATTTAATTACTCTTCATGATGAAGTAGATGATGAGTCATTATGACCTCATCATATGATTATCTACTTTACCACCTAGAGAGGTGGGCCCCTCCCTTATTATGGAGATTGACAACATCATTAATAGAGCACTAGAGGTGCTCCTAGTTGGAAAGTGCCAGAGGTGCTCCCGTTGGAGAAGCACTGGAGGTGCTCCTAGTTGGAAAGCGCCAGAGGTGCTCCCACCTGAGAAGCGCCAAAGATGCATTGGGCTAACTTCTAGCAACTGATCATATCCAGAGCTTAATGATTTCAACTGCGCTAAAGAAGGGGACCGTCATTTTACTGGTTTTCAACTCCCTTGGTCGAGAAAGATAGCCATTTGCTGGTTTTCTATCTTCCCCCCTTTTTTTTAGAAGGCAGCCATTGCTGGTTTTCAACCTTTTTTTTTAATTCAAAAAATTTTAATCCATCACCGTGATAGAGGAGGTATCCCCTGTATCAAAACACAGATTATTCAGAAACTCTTCTTTAGTAGATGGCCTTTTGTAGAGCCTGATTTGGTGACCATTTACTAGAAATGTGTCTGTGCTCCCATCAATCAGTTGCAATAATACAGTTCCATTTTCAAACACATCCTTTATTTGATAAGGACCCAGCCAGTGCGTCTGCAATTTTCCCTTGAATTCTTGGAATTTAGAATCATAAAGGAGAACCCAATCTCCTTGTTGAAATGTCCTCCTCTTTATGTGTTGGTCATGCCATTGCTTCCTCTGGTATTGAACCAGTTTTGTTTGCTGAATTGCTTCTGTCTGAATCTCATCCAACTCATTGAGCTGAAGAATTCTATTCTGCTGAATTATAGATAATGGCAGACCAACATCCAATGCAGTTTTAAGTGTCTGGAGTTCAAATTCTATAGATAATATAGGCTTTTTCCCATAAACCAATTCATATGGTGAAAACTTTGTTGTGGACTTCCAAGTGGTGTTGTAAGCCCAAACTGCTTCAGGTAATCTACTAGCCCAATCTTTTCTGTTCATTGCCACTGTCCTTGTTAGAATATTCTCAATTTCTCTATTAGTTACTTCTACCTGCCCATTTGCTTGAGGATGGTAATGTGAAGATTTTCTGTGCTTGACTTGGTATAAATCTGTGAATGCCTTGATTACTTGTGAAGTAAATTGAGGTCCTCTGTATGAAATTATTGATCTTGGGGCTCCAAATCTCAAGAAAATTTTATTGTAGAGGAAATCAGCAACCTTTTTTTCTCTTGCAAACTGTAATGCTTGAACTTCAGCCCACTTAGTAACATAATCTGTGCACACTAGAATATACTCCTTGCCTGATGATGGTGGTGAAATTGATCCCACAAAGTCTAGACCCCATTGCTCAAATAGTTCCATCGTGACTTGAGGATGTAGCAACATTTCCTGGGTAAAGGTTGGCTGCCCCATCCTTTGGCACTGGTCACAGTGCTACACATACTTCTTTGTGTCTTTATGAAGAGAAGGCTAGTAGTAACCAGCTCCAAGGATCTTGTGGACTGTCCTATGGAAAGAGTAGTGGCCACCAGATGGTTCATCATGACATGCTCTCAACACATCAAAAGTCTCATCAGCCTTTAAGCACTTGCGTAGAATGAAATCAGGACCACATTTAAATAGTAAACCATTCAACCATTTGTAGGATATACTTTCTTTAAGTAAATGTTTTCTTTGTTTTGAAGTAAAATGGGATGGATACAAGCCTGTAGATAAAAGATTAGCTATGTCAGCAAACCAAGGTGTAGTAGTGGATATGGCAAAAAGATGTTCATCTGGGAATTTGTCCTCCACTGGTTGGTCTTCTCCTCATGTATGCAATCTTGACAGAAAATCAGCAACCAAATTAAACTTCCCTAGATTATCAACTATGGTAATATCAAATTCCTACAATAGCAATAACCACCTGATGATCCTTGCACCTACTATTGGTTTATTCATTAGGTACTTGATAGCTGCATGATCAGTGTGCACAAATATTTTATATCCAGTGATATAATGCCTAAATTTGTCTATAGCATAGATAACTACCAAGAATTCTTTTTCAGTTGTTGTATAATTTCTTTCTGCTGGGATGAGGTTTTTGCTGATGTAATAAATGGCATGCATACTTTCTCCTTCCTCCTTTTGTCCTAAAACTGCCCCAATGGATTCATTTGAAGCATTAGTTTGTATGTGAAATGTTAAAGTCCAATTAGGTCCCCTTAAGACTGGTGTGATAGTAAGCTTCTCCTTCAAAGTTTCAAATGCTGATTGACAGTCTTCTGTCCATAGAAATTCTATTTCTTTGTTAAGCAGGGCAAACAGGGGGGCAACGATTCTGCTAAAAATTTCTATAAACCTCCTATAGTAGCCTGCATGACCCAGAAAACTTATGACATCAGTCTGATTTTTGGGTGAAGGCAACTGTGTGATTACTTTTATCTTGTTCTGATCCACTCTGATCCCTTTTTCTGAAATGTGGTGTTCCAAAACAATTACTTCCTCCACCATCATAAAACATTTCTCATGGCTAAGGGACAATTGGTTTTTATCACAACATTTTAGTACTTTTCCAAGGTTTATGAGAGCTTCCTCAAAGTTATCCCCATACACAGTAAAGTCATCCATGTAGACCTCCATGCATTCATTAGCCGGTTCAACAAAAATAGCTAGAACCAGTCTCTGAAATGTAGCTGGGGCATTGCATAGCCCAAAGGGAAGAACTTTGTAAGCAAAGGTTCCCCAAGAGCATGTGAAGGTGGTTTTGTCTTGGTCTTCAGGTGCTACTTGAATTTGATTATACCCACTAAATCCATCTAGAAAAGAAAAATACTTTCTCCCAGCAAGGTTGTCTAAAACTTGGTCAATAAATGGTAAGGGAAAGTAGTCCTTTTTTGTGGCCTTGTTGAGTTCTCTATAATCAATACACACCCTCCATTTCCCATTCTTTTTAGGCACAATGACAAGGGGTGAGACCCATTGACTGTCTGAGATTGGATATATGAACCCTGCCTGGAGTAATTTTTCTATTTCAGTTTTGACAATGTCCTTTAAAGCAGGATTCAATCTTCTTTGTGGTTTCCTAACAGGTTTAATATCCTCAGTGTAGATATGATCAGTATAGATCTCAGGAGGTATGTCTTTCATATCTTGGTATTCCCAGGTGAAAGATGCTGAGTGGGAGACCAAAAGTTGGATAAGTTTTTCTTCCTGACTTGTTGTTAACTGAGTATTTATATTAAGTGTTTTCCCTGGCAGGATCATGACCTATTTTGTGATTTGATCCATAGATGTGTTGGTTCCATACATTGGTGTCATGGTATTGAGAGGACAAGAATGTGGGAGTAACATGTGGAAAGTGGCTTAGTCCCTGTAAAAGGTTTCCCCACAAGGAATAATGTTGGCAAGGGTACAATGAGAAGAAATAAGAAGTTCCCTCTAAGGATCTTGGGCGAGTTCCATCACATCTTTATTGATTAGGATGTGAGTGAAGTCTTCCATTGTATCATAGTATACTTCTTCTAATTCTCCCAAATGTTCCCTAATGGTTACCATAGCTAATGAGGCACTGTTCTCCATGTTCTCTAGTTCATCCACCCATACTCTTCCTCTGTAATGCACTGATGGTTTAGATGGAGGATACAGAGATATTTTCTTTAGATTTATCCCATTAGAAATGACCATATCTCTAGTTTGACAATCAATAGATGCTGTTGCAGTAGCCAGCAATGGTCTTCCTAAAATCAACGGATAAGCATTTCTCTAGTTTCTAGGTTCTAGTATTAAGAAATCCACTGGGAATTCCTATGAGTCTATCACAATAGGTACATCAGTGATTACTCCTTTAGGAACAGCTACTGATTGATCAGCAAGTTGAAGAATTGTAGTTGTGGATTGGATTCCTGATAGAGCTAACCTATCCATTGTATGAACTATCATCACATTAATTGCTACTCCTAAATCAACCAGAACATTTGAAATTTCTACCCCCAAGATGAAAACAGTTATGACAGGATTTCCAGGGTCTCCATATTTTGTGAGGAGGATTTCTCCCATCAATAGATCTACTACTTTTCCTTCCACTTGTATTGTGGAAGGAAAGCTTTTCTTTTTGCCCTGTGTTTTGATACAATATTGTTTAATGAATTGATTTAGTTCTAATACATCTCTGATTGCCTGGAGAAGAGGAATTTCAATGTTTAATTGCTTGATTTCTTGTAAAAGTTCTGATTCCTGATTGGTTTGGATTTGTTTTTGTGGGATTTTTCTCTGGGGAGCATTCTATTTAAGCTGTTCTGGGTATGGTGCTAGCTTTTCCGTCTCCGGAGCATCTCCGGAGCTCTTATCAAAATTGTGTTCAAGACTGTTCTCCGAAGCCGGCCTTTTAGGAGTAACTCTGGAGTTGTCTGTGGATGATTTTTCTAGCACTTTTTCATTCGTAATCTCCTCTGGGGGTTGATTGGATGGATTTTCAAGTTCCTCGTCATTGGTTATTTCAACTATAGTTGGAGGAGAAGGTCTTGGGAATACTTTCCCAGAATGCAGCTGGACATTACTTAAATATATAGCATTAATTCCAGCTAGATTTTCTTACTCTGTCATGTAGATAGCTGCTCCATATTTATTCCATGGGTTTGGTATAGGCTGAGTTGGTAAAAGTGGTTGACTAACTGGTTCATTTTGTGTTTGACCCTATGTGTTGGAGGATCCAGTTAGTAAAGCTTGCTGTTGAGGTTGGAAACATCTAGGTTGTCCTTGGTATTGTTGATGATATCCCTGTTGAGGACCCCATTGAGGTTGCATGTTTTGTGATCCAAACTGTGGTGGCCACTGTTGATTTCCCCAAGGCTGATTTTGCCAGTTTTGGTTTTGCCAATTTTGACTTGGCCAATCCTACTATCCCCAAGGAGGATTATTTTGAGGGCCATGCCAAGTTGGATTCCATTGATTATTTCCCCAATTAGAAGGACCCCTATAAGAAGACTGGTTTGGATACTAATTATAAGGGAAATTTCCAGTTTATTTTTGTCCCACATAGTTCAACTCCTCTTCTATCACAGCATTCTTTTTACTTAATCTTTTCAAAGCTGGAAGTTGACTACACTAATTGGTAGGATGTTCCCTATCACAGATCTGACAAATCTCTGATTTGTCCAAGGGGCATTCTCTCAACAGGTGTTTGTTTCTACACCTAGGACAATAGATGGAGAGCGGTTCAATTGCTCTGCTTTGATTAGTTGTTCTAATTTTTGCTTGAATCCCATCCAATGTGGTATTTAGTTGGACCAGAATGTCTATTTTTAGATTTGCAATTTCCTCCATCAACTATCCTATTTCATTTTTCCCTTTAAAAGTTTTGGATGACCTTACTCCATCTTGAGTTCTGGAATAGTTCCTGTAGATTTCCTCTATGTCAGGTATTTCCATTTTGTTAATGTTCCCTTTTCCCATTAGGTCCAGTGCCTATTTTGATTCTTTATCCAATCCTTTTATAAACAGGGTTCTGGCCAAGGAGTGATCCATTGGATTGCCAAACCTTCTCAAGGCAAAATTAAACCTATCCACATAGTCTTCTAAGGATTCCTCTTCCCCCTGCCTAATTTTAAATAATTCTTCATTTTTATTACTGGATCTGCAATAGTCTTGATATTTTTCCAAAAACTCTATTTCCATTTGATCCCAAGAGCGGATAGAATCCTGGGGTAAACCCATAAACCATCTCATCGCAGAATCTTTCAGGGTTGAAGGGAACAGTTTGAGTTTCTGGTTATCTAATCCATAATCATAAGTTTGGCAGACTACTTTGAATTCAAACAAGAACTGATCTGGATCCTCAAAAGAAAGTCCTTTGAAATTTGACAGATGTACTGGTGAAATATTTTTCATAGGAGCATTGTCTCCAGCAGCCAAAACAATAGGATAAGAGAAGGTTCTTGGAGCCTGATTTTCCTCTTCCCCATGATTATCATTTTCCATGTTTAGTACTGGTTCTTCTTCCTGAGGCTCTAAGAAATTAGGTTCTACCAAAGGATCTACCTCAACTTTTTGTTGTAATTCCTGGATATAATTGGCAAGTGGAATGTCCGAAGGATCTAAGGGATTGCTGTTTTGAAGTGTAGGTTCCAAATTGAGTTCTAGGTTTCCTTCTTCAACAAGATTTTGTACTGCCTCACTGCTTTCCCCTATGGTCTGTTTTTGGGGTGTCTGCTTAATATATCTTCCTTTTATATCTCTAGCTCTAACCATACAGATCTATTCTAAAAATTGTTTTAACTCAGTGTCCCTAATTAACACAAACTAATCCTCGGCAACGGCACCAAAAATGACAGGGTGTCGCTATACCTCATCATTTAATCTATTTTCAGATGTCAAAGAACTAGGGTTGTGTCCATGGCTGTATGCAACTAGGGATTCTAAAGCTACCAGTTTATAGCTAGTCCTAATGTTTAAAAGAATGATTAATCTACCTGCTTGTTGAATAAATGTAATGAATGCTAGAAAATAGAATAAAACAGGAAGTGTACTCAAAGCAAAGGAACAATAACATGCATCTATCTATTAAAATGGGAAATACTTTATAAGAGAAAACTGAAACAATAGAACAGTGATACTAGCCTCCTGCCTGAGTGGTGAGAGTGGGCCCTTGCTCCACACCCTTGAGGCTAAAGGCTATAGCAGGAAATCAACACAAAAGATGATCTAAACTAAATTAAGTCCAATTCATTCATTTTTGCATTCATGAAAATATGGCTAACACAGAACTGAGATCTCTGAGATTCAGAATAATTTTATCATCGATTGTTCTTCTACTATTTCTGAGAGTATATATAAAAAATAAGTGATGATATATCACTGAACTTATCTACCAGTCTTTCTATGAGATGACACCATCTCTTTATTGTACTTAACTATCTAACTTATGAAAAATCATCATGCGAGAAAGGTAGACTTGAGTGGAACAGAAGTCCACTCAGAGGTCTAAGTTTAAGTCTTAATACACTTGGGCATCAAAGCCCTGAAAATAAGGGTATTGTATTAGTTCAATTCGTAACTCATGCAAAATCTTTGAAAAGATAAAACTTCAGTAGTTTAACTAATAGTTGACCCTTCACCACTCAGATGATGATTTGAGTGAAGTGGGGTATTTAAGATTGCTGCTGAAAGTGTCTGGTCAGCAGCTCTACTTGGAAACATGCCCTGCTTTTAGGAGGCACCAGAGATAACTGTTCCTGTCTGCAGCTCCGGAGATACTCCAGACTCTCGCAGAGCTCCGGAGAGGCATTCCCTATATCTTCAAAACTCCAGGTGTCATGGTTCTTTGGTATTGTCTCCAGAGATCATTGAAGACAATCTTCAAAGCTACACAAAATTGTTGTTCTTGGCATCTACACCTGTGGATTCAAAAAGAGAGAAAAGTTTTATATTTTTACATCAATTCTATGCACATTAGTCACTTAATCAAAAATTCTAATCTTAAGTAATCTATCTTAATTAATCACAAATTAGAATGATCTTGCTAACTTATTTAGGTGCAGACACTAGGAAGATGAACTGAGGGAGGGTAAAAAGAAAGGCAAAAAGATATATTTCATGAGTGCAATTTGGCACTCATCAGCCGATTTCTAGGGCTACAAGATATAAGCCTTCCTTAAACACTATCATAGGATAGTCATGCTGTAGCCTACTGTCCTCTGTCCTGGAGAGTACAGAATCTAGTCTTTGGGTTAGAGACCTCATGTTAGTCATGTCTTTGACAAGTACATGCTGGTGTTAGTATGAAGATCCTGATTTGTAGAGCATTTGGTAGTAGGTTGTGAGCTCTTGAAGGTGTATTGTGCATATGAGTTGGGTAGAGTAGTGACTCCCCAAAGGAAAGTTGAATAGCCTATGTGGGTGGACACTAGGGTGTAGTCCTAGGCTAGGTCAGTTCCTTGAGCAGCCTTGTGTAGGCTTATAATCACATCACCTTTGGAAATCTCTTGAAGGAAGCATTGAAATCTAGGTTCATTGTGTGAACTTCAACAACTACTACTTATACCTCTACATCATATTGGTATCAGAGCTAATATCTGATTGCAAGTAGTGTATGTCAGACAAGGAGATTGAAACAGAGGCTAGTACAATGCCTCCCATGACAATGAGTCAAGATGCCATCAAGAAGTTGGTGGAAGAGATGGTTGAAGCAAGATTGTAAGAAGCAAGATTGCAAGAAGAAAAGAAGTCTAAGGGCAAGACCAAAGAAGAGGGAAGCTCTTTTAACACAAATGAAGAAGTAGAGGTAGAAGAGAGTTCTCAGGAGTAGGACATGTCTGTAGATCAGAAAAATTTCTTGAATGCACTTAAGGGTGCTCATGGAGACAGTGGTGATCCCAAGATGGATGTACCTACCTTTGATGGCAAGTTGGATGGAGATGCTCTCACCGATTGGATATAAGCTATGTGCAACTTCTTTGATTACAAGGAGTTCAATGACAAAAAAAAGGTTAAGTTTGCCAAGACAAGGCTAAGAGGTTTTGCACTTGTGGTGGAACTACATGCAAACTGAGAGGGAGAAGATTAGGAAGAGTCCCATCACTAAATGGAGTAGAATGGTGGCTATGCTCAGAAGCAAGTTCATGCCACCTGACTATGAGATTCAAATCATTAGAAGATTCCAGAATTTGAGACAAAAAGACATGGATGTGGCTGCCTACACAGAAGAATTTCACATACTAAGTATGAGAGCCAATCATAATGAAGATGAAAAAGGGATGGTGGCTAGGTACCTAAATAGTCTAAAATACAATCTGCAAGATGAGATCAGTTTAGTGATACCAAAAATAGTGGATGAATGCTTCTTATTGGCCTCTAGAGTAGAGGAAAAGCTGAGAAGGAAGGGTGAACAAAGTGCCAGAGGAAGAGGAGGTAGAAATCAAAGAGGAAGAGGCAGTTTTGGCCATGGACAGTCCAACAAAACTAAAAATAACAGTTAGCAAGAAACACAATTAGAAACAGAGCATAGAGTAGGCGTCAGAGGTTGGAGAAGTCCTAATGGTAGGGGTAGAAATGGTGGAGGAGGTAGAGGACCAGGAGTCTTCACTGGAAGGTGTTATGGCTGCAACCAAGTTGGCCATACAATGAACAAATGCCCAGGGAAAACTAGCAGTTCTCAAGACAGTGGAAGGAGAAATCAGTTAGTGAAGGATGATGACTGTGAGAGTGTGAATTCACCAATGGGAAGTGCTACACCTATTCTAGAAGGAGAAAGTATGATGATTAAGAGGTCTATGTTGAAGATGCCATTGAAACAAGAGCCCCCTCAGAGAAAGAATCTTTTTAGAACCCAAGGCCTAGCCTATGGGAAGCTTTGCAAGATCATAGTAGATTCAGGATCTATGGAGAATGAGGTATCCACTGAGATGGTTGAGAAGTGCAAGTTGAAGAGGCTGCCTCATATCAGTCCTCACAAGATTTCTTGGTTGAACAAGAGCTAGAGTTTCATGGTGGAAGAACAAACTTGGGTTGAATTTGCAATTGGTGACTACAAGGACAAAGTGCTATGTGAAATCATTCCTATGGATGCATGTCATCTTCTTCTTGGCCGCCCATGGCAATATGATGTCAAAGCACAACATGATGGTGAGAAGAATACTTATGTCATCACCAAGAATGGAAGACCATTCAAGATGGATCCTATGTTGGAGCAGCCCGGGGGGAAGAAAAATGACAGCAGTGTCATGTTGGTAAATGGCAAAGAGTTTTTAAACCTCTTGAAGGAGAAGGATACCCAAGGGTATGCCTTGGTCATGAAGCCCAAGAGTGGATCAGATCAGCAAGAACAAAAACAGAAGGAGATTCCATTAGAAGTGTAGCAACTCCTAGATAAGTATCAAGACCTTGTGGTAGAGGAAGTTCCTAACTCCTTACCACCCATGAGAGACATAGGTCATCAAATTGACTTAATACCTGGTGCTACATTGCCTAACAAGGCTACCTATAAGCTGACACCACAGCAAAATGAAGAAGTGGCAAGGCAAATTCAAGATCGCTTGGAGAAAGGGCTAATTAGGAAGAGTTTAAGTCCTTGTGCAGTCCCAAGTGTACTTGCTCCTAAGAAGGATGGAAAGTGGAGGCTATGCACAGATTCCAAGGCCATCAACAAGATCACCATAAGGTACAGGTTCCCAATGCCAAGGATTGAAGATCTTTTGAATTATCTTGGAGGATTGTGAGGACCACCTTTTTACTTCTGTTCTTGTGACTATTTACATTACTGTTATTGATACTTTTTATATGTGTGGGATAGTAGTTCCCAGATTTGTCAAACTATTAAACTTTATTTTGTTTACGGAAAAACTAATTGGGTGATGTTTGGATAAGTTTATATTTCAGAAAAAGTTAATTAGGTGATGATGGAAAATTGTAATATGATTTCATTTATGCTATTTAGAACTAGGTCATGATTTGCATGTTTTAAGTTGCTTCAGCTATGATGATTATATGTGAAACTGATCTTGCAATTTTAGTGTGCAGGAATTTACTAATCAAACCATAGATTTCGGAGATCATTCCGCACCTTGTTATTGTTATTCCCTGTTAAGCCGATCTGGTTCCATAAGGAACCAAGATCACTCTGTGTTTGATATGATGTCGTAATGTGGTCTTTCATAAGGTCGAATGGGTTGGTCTACCCTCTTGTAACACTGACTTATGATTTGTGTTGTAAAAAGATTGAATTTGAATTTCTTTTCCTTTCTTTAAATCTTGGAGGTCTTTTCTTGTGCTTTACCTTGACCATGGTTGTCCAGAATGGGTTAAAGTTGACCCTGGGTTATACCCCATGGGTCCAAGGCCCCATTTGGCATGGGTAACCCTTGGGTAACCTCCATCAAGTCATCTTAACTACCCCCTGAAGTTAAGTGGCGAAAATTGGAGGCATGGGGGGACATGATGGGTTGTACTAACACCCAACCCATCCCTCTTCAATCCCCAAGGTAAGAGATGACTACAAACCCATCCATTATAGAGGGATTGACTTGAAGTCACCCTCACCATTAGTGAGATTCCCCATGTGCTGTGGGGTCATCCATGTTGAAGGAAGGGAGAAGAGGCATGGGTCACCTGTCTTTTCCTCCTTTAACTCCTTTTATTTCTCCCATGCGTAAGAGAAATGACATGAGGAGAGGGATAAGGAGTACTCTAGGGATGGGTGAGTGACATAAGCCAACACTCATCGCTTGGGACATAATAGTGATTTTGGGAAGGGTGAGGAGGTGACAAGTGTCACCTCCCCATTCCTCTAAACTAGAGGGTTTTGGGTTATTTGAATTCCATTTTTGGAAGAGAGGGGAGTTAGTTGATTTTTTTTGGAGAGTTTTATTTTCATTGCCAGAATAGGAAAGTTAGCTTGAGGTGAGGAAAGGAAGAGGGAGTTGGTGGCTAAGGTTGGAAGAGATCTCAGTGGAGCTCTACAACAGTTTCATTCCAGAAGGGCTTGTAAGGTTGGTTTGGTTTTACCTTTCTTTCGTATATCTGAATGTTGTATGAAAAATTGTGTGAAAGGTGTTTATTTGTTTGTGTTTTAGATTTGTTTCTGTGGGATCTGTTGTCGGGTTGTTGAAAGAGCTTCTCCCACTTGGGAGAAATGCTCATCAAGTTTGGGGTAGGGGAGGAGCGATCCTCCTCGGGTGCATACCTGTTTTCTTCTTTTGGGAAGTTGAAAGCCTAGAGGGCTTGTATTTGTGACCGGTTCTTTGGCTTGAGAGTCAAATACAGATTTCTTGGGAAATTTTGTGATCAAACTTGGTTTGAGGCCAAGAGAATTGTGTTGGTTATAATCTCTGTAAGGGTGACACTCTGGAGTCGAGTGTCTCCACTCTCCTGCCCCTTATGAAGCTCACTATTGTTGAGTTTTCGTGTTGTGTAATTTACCCACGGGTGTTTGTGTGCTTTGGGTTTGTTGTTGTTCCCTGTTGTGAAGTGTATTGCTTGAGTTACCCAGGTGTGAGTATGGTCTCCCTAGCTCGGGGGTGACCCTCTTGCGGGTCTACAGAAGGGAGGAGAGCTAGATGAGTGGTGTTTTCTTCTATGTTTGTCTTTGATACGCAGGTTTCCTTTTGAAGCTTATGGTTGGAATTGGAGGAGTACTGTTTGTAGGGAGAAAGAATTTCATCCTTGCTATAAGAAGAGTTTGGCTCATTGTGCTTCATTCTGTTAAAGTTCATTGTGGAGAGATTCTCTCTCTGTAGTTGTAAAACTTATTGTTTGGGGAAAGAGAGAAATTCTTCCCTTTAGTGGCATTTGTTAGTTGTGAGTTTTAACAAGTTATGTATATTTGGAGTATCTGTTGTTGAGTAGTGAAAGTGTATGTTGATCTTGACAAAGGTGTTAAAAGTTTAACTATAGTATTGATTGGAGGTGGTTGGAGGAAACTATGTATTTTGTAGTATTTAGATATGGTAATTTGAATCAGTTGAGAGCTAATGTGATATTAATTATTCTCTCCATTTTTAGTTTAAACCAATATGCATTAAGATGGACTTTGCAAGTTAGAATAAAGAGAAGAAAAGCAAAGGAAAAATCGATTTTAATATTATGTGTATGAAGTCTAATTCTTGTATTTGCATTGATACATATCTTATAAAATTGTAAATGGCAGATTAAGAGAATAGAATTTTAATTCCCTGTATTTATATTTTCAATTTTTTAGATGACCTGGAATTGTAAGATCGGGTTATAATTCAATCTCTAAAGTGTGGTAATTGTAAATCGCAATTAGAAAAAATTATAATTAGTTCGCTATATTTGAATTGTTCGCTTATTATATGAAATTGTGACTATCTTATTTATAATTTTCTTTCAAAAAAAAAAAAATTTAGCTTTATTATTCTAATTCCCTGTATTCTATTATTTTAATTCCCTGGAAGAAATAAATCTGGGAACATTTATTAATAGCTTTAATATTTTAATTTTCTGTATCATTTTAGTCTCTGTTTCTGAAATAGATGTGGAAAATAAATAAATATATATATATATATATATTCATCCTTTTTTTAAAAAAAATGAAATTGTAGTAATAACTTAATAATGAAATTAAAAGGAAATGAAATTACATTTTCACTGTTAATGTTGTTTATACAGCATGTACATATTGAAGTGGTGGTGGGAAGGGTTTGAACCTTCCCACCACCTGTGCCTAAGTATATTGGGTGTGGGAGGGGCGGAGCCCCCACCCACATCCCATGTAGTGGGATGTGGGTGGGGGCTCTGCCCCTCCCACACCCCCATTAAACCTCCCAACCTCGGCCAAAACTTCCCCCGCAGCGCAGCCGCCCTCTGCGCCCCCCACACGCCATGCACCCTCCGCCTGCGCACCACTCTTCGCCACCATGCACGGCTTGCACCCCCTCCACCGCGGGTTCCCACCACCCTAAACACCACCTCCCACCCTCCAGTTCGGGCAACACCCCCCCTTCTGTGTTGGCTCCCGTGTTCCTTGTCTGCGGCCCAACGTGGCTCCATTTCCGCCGCCTCACACACTAAGACCCTCCACCCTCTCTCAGGCCGACCCTCCTCCATGGTCGCCGCCATGTCTTCAACCTGTCATACAAAACACAAAAGAATTTCTCAGTTAGGTTTTCTCAATGTTTAACAATACAATCAAATAAACTATGTTATAAATTCTTTGGTTAGTTTTTAATAAAGAGGGGAGCCTCTTATATAATAGACAATGGATATAAAATGTAAATATATATATATATATTTTATTAAAAATAAAGAATTACAATTGTAATAATAGCATTATAATAAATAATAGTAATAATAACAACAGTAATTATAAATAAGAGAAATATAATTGAATATATATGTTTATATTTTTATATATATAATCTTATATATATACATAAACATATATCGATACATACTTATATTATTTAATTATTAAGACTTTCAGAGAGGCCATTTTCTCTTTACGATAGTAAGAGATTATAAAATTATAACTTAAAGGGAGCATAACGGAATATATTATAACATTCCGGGAAGAGTTTCTCGGAAGTTTAACTATCAACGAAATTGAATAACCAGGAAAATGAAGAGGAAAATTACGCGTCACCTTGTTTAAAAGGTCACTGGAAATAAACTTAAGAAGCCATCACAGACATTCCATGTGAGGCCATTTTAATCTCAACTGTAGTTAGTAAATGTCCAGAGAAGAAAGCCTGCAAGAGAGTAAGAAGAAGAAAAACTAACATTGGAAAACACAGAAGAGAAAATACGCGGCATTTCCCACATGGGATAAGAGAACTAAGTTGATGGATCCTTCCGCTAAATTTGCTTAGGAACAAGTTTAATTAATACACGGTGAATCCTAGATGTGAGAAAAACAGGAGACCAAGTCCAGCGAAGTAGTAAACCGGCCTGTGTGATTTGGGAAATCTGGAAGTTAGGAACAATATTCAAATAGATACAGTGATAACTCTGATTGATGTAGAATATGAAGAAAGGATAGGATAAACATAAAGAAAACAAAGAGACCCAAAAGAGAGAGACCGAAATATAAACAAATGAAAACATCAGAGAAATAGTTAAGGTGAGCGCGATGGAAATACAATCAAAATTAAGAGCCAGAGAAACAGAAGAGAGGGCAAACGAACTGTCTTGTTGAGAATGCTAAGCTCGAAGTAGGAGTATATTTCAGGAAACGAGAAAGAAGGCATACAAATGTGCTTTGGTAAAAAATATCCCCATAGGGAGATCACGAGTTAGTTTAGTAGGAACAAGGCGTCGTGGGAAGTTGTTATCAGGGAACCCCATAAGTGGTATAGTGTTGAGTAAATTCCCACTTACGCCGTAAGGCATTATGCTGTCGAAATCTTCTGAGAAATAGGGATAGGGGCCTCAAAAAAATGCAACATTAACTACATCAAGGAGACCCCCTTATTGGACTGCTTGCATCTGGTTGCACGCAATTGTACTTGTACCCCACCGACAACTGTAGTGTTTTCGCCTTGAGCGTACACCACTGAGCATGCTTACGCATGCGAGGGGCTTTCTAGGGTTGCGTGAGAAAATTTTTGATAGTTCGTGTCATGACCACATGACAGATGTGGCTATGACACGTGTGACGCGTGTTGTGACCACATGGAAAATGTGGGCATGACATTTGGTGTTAGAGCCAAGTTTAAACACTGGGCATAGTTGGGCACATTATTATTCTGCAACTTTGATTAATTAGTCTCTACCTTGTTTTGTAGGATGCCTCCCCGACGTGTTCGATGAGCACGATCACGCCACACAGTGTTTGTCGAGGTGCACAGCGATTCCTCAGCTGAGGGACGGGCACCCGCCGTTACAGCACCACCACCTGCACAACCTGTACCACAAGCACCACTAGTACCATAGGCACCACTAGTATTGGATATAGGACCACAGATCTTACAGGCACTGCAGGCTATGTTAGAGAGGTTACCGCCAGTGATTCCTGAGCCACGTGTCAAGCCTCGTGTTGATCCGCGAGAGGAGCCACGTGCTGAGTCACGTATTGAGCCACTTGAGGAGCCCCACGTTGATCCACTAGAGGTGCCACGTGTGGAGCCTTTCGTTGAGATCCCCGACACAATAGTAGAGGAGGTAGGGTCAGCCTCACGTGCATGGAGCAGGAGTCCTCCAAGACCTTTGAGACGAGATGAGATCCAGAGGGCAGAATAGGGACATCATGGATTGTATGTGGATGGTGTGGAAGAGCTAGTTGTGGGACTTAGAGACAGAGGGGACCCCATCAGAGATCTACTTAGGCTCAACCCACCCACTTTCACAGGTGCTACAGAGGGAGCTGTGGCCGAGGCCTGGCTGATTACTTTAGACAGGTGTTTCGCGTTGCGACCATATGGCAGCAACATGAAAGCATGAGTGGTAGTCCATCTTCTGAGGGATGCTGCAGCTACGTGGTGGCGCACTGAGGAGTGCTGGTGCAGGAGCACCCGTACATGATCAGGATATAGGTTAATTGTCCACATGATGACAGGGCATTAGTCTATTTTTAGTATGTTTGACTTCATCATGTAATAAGGTCCATTGGACCAATGCTATGTATTAGATCAGCCTAGGAGAGTGTGTAGGCAGTTACAGATCGTGATCAGGTAGTCTGAGCTGTCCTCTCTCCCAGCCGCTTGGAAGCTCCCAGCCGCTGGGCTTCGAGTTGGTAGTACTCGGAGGACTTTGCTATATATACCTTCGATCTGTTAGGGTTTAGATATGAATGATATGATATGATATGTTAGTTGTGTTATGTTATGGTATTGTGATTGAGTTGAGATTCAGGAGAACAGTCCAGATATTGAGAAGCGCTGTTGTTTGACAGTATTGCAGAAACAGGACATTTGAATTTCATTTGAATAAGATCTCATCATTTGCATTATCTGGTTTATCAGCTGTATCTGTTTTGATTTCCATTCTGTTTACAAGTTGATGGATACTTTCAACCCTTCCACCGGTTGATCCTGTGAATCAGTGGAATGGTCCTGTATTATAGCTTAGTTTGCATTTTTGTTTTCTGTTTATGCATTTCATTGCTCAAGAGATCAGGTAGTAGCATGCTGTGAATCAGCCTAGCATCCTCATGTGCTAGGTTTAGAAAGATAAATTGTTAAGTTGTGATCTGAAGATGATCCAGCCCGATCATCATATTGTCTTTGTGAAATTGTGCGGTTCTGAGTGTTTATATGCAGCGGACGGATATACAGGAGTCTGCATGTGCGTTTCCAGTCGGAACGAATTGCATCGTCATCTGCGAATACATCGCCATCCGGATCGGGTCATGAAACTGTTGAAGTTTGCATATCTCAAGTGCATCAGGATGTTGTAAGTCAGATATATACTCAGCGTATATATCGTCGTCAGGATCATCTCTCGGGGGTGCCCATCATCCGCATATCGCTATCGGATGCGGGAGTGAAAGTTCATTTTTTTGGCTAAGTGTTGAAGAGGTCATCAGGATATTGTGTGACGTCATCGTCATCAGGATATGACGTCATCGTCATCAGGATATTGAGATATCACCCTATGCAAGTTTATCCTGCTGTCGCTAAAGTGTTTTGGCATCGGCGGAAGTCCTCGGCAGAAAGTTGGGTTAACATCATCAGGATGTTTCAATCGAACCGGATAAATCATATCATGATGCTGTTGTTTGTATAGGCGGATATCGGGTGACGTAGGCATCGAAGGGAAGGTGCTAAAGTTATCGTCATTAGGATATTTGGAGCAACCGGATATTTGATATCCTGCTGACGAAGGTGGTGTTGCATATCATGATGATGCCGATAGAGTTTGGCGCCTGATGAACAGTGCAACAGGAGGATGTTTGCGCTAGTTGAATATCATGATGATGATGATAGGCGGAAGACGGAGGAAGTGAACAGTAGTCGGCAGGAGGATAATTCTGCTCATCCGAAATATGATGATGCTATTGGTGTTTGCAGGAAATATGATGATGATGCTGAGCCGATAGGGATTTTTAACATACTGTTTGTATTATTGGCTCCTCCTTCCTCTTAGTAAGCTCCCATTGCGTTTACCTCTGCATCATAGTGGTATCAGAGCAAAGGTTAGGATCTTCTGGAAAAGATAAGCAGGATGTCAGACGAAGAAGGAACATCTGAGGTTCCAGCAAGGATGACCAACGCTGAGTTGGCAGTTCTGGTGAAGAAACAGATTGTAGAAAGCAAGGCCGTGAAGGCTCAGAATCAGGAATTGAAAGATGAGTTAGCAAAGTTGAGGAGCAGAGTAGGTTCTGGTAGAGAAGAAGATAGGGAAGAAGAAGAGATCCCTAATTGGAGTGAGGAGGTCGTTCCTGCAGACCAAAGACCACTGTTGAACGCCCTCAAGGCCATGGAGAGGAGAACCATGGGTGTGAAACTGGATTTGCCAGTGTTTACAGGCAAGATGGAACCTGATTCAGTGATGGAGTGGATAGACTCCTTGAACAATTTCTTTGTAACAGAGGAGATACCAGAACAACAGAGAGTGAAGATAGCACAGTCAAAGATGAAAGAAGCTGCCTTGACATGGTGGAATTTTGTTCAAGATGATAGAGTACAGGAAAGAAAAACGTAGAGTTGCCACATGGAAGAAGATGATGGCATTAGTAAAGGAAGCTTATGTCCCATTGGATTACAGTATCCAATTACACAAAAGGAAGCAAAACCTGAAGCAGAAGGAGCTAGATGTCAGCTCATATACAGAAGAATTCATGAAACTCTGTATGAAGACAAAGGTAAAGGAAAGTGAAGAAGAGAAGGTAGCCAGATACCTTAATGAATTGAGGTTCAACATTCAGGAAGATCTAAGTCTGCATAATCCAGATACAGTTCAGAAAAGTTTTCAGTTGGCATTGAAAGTGGAAGAGAAGTTAAAGAGAAAACAGGAACAAAACAATAGAGGAAGAGGAAGACAACAAAGAGGTGGAAGAAGTCCTTTTAGAGGTAGAGGACATGGACAGGGATATCAAGGAGAATCCAGTCATGATAATAGTAAGGGCAACAATAGTCAGAACCAGAGAGAGAATTATAGTCAACAAGGAAACTTCAGAGGTAGAAGACCTTTCAGAGGAAGATCCCAGGGCAGAGGATCCATCAGATGTTATAACTGTAACAAAGAAGGCCATATAGCCAGCAGATGTCTAGAAAAGGCCACAAGCTCAGTAGGAGAAAGGAGAACAAATCTGGTCCAAGAACCTGATAATCAAAGTAGGACAAGCTCTAATGATTTTCAGAGTGTGAATGCTCCTGATAATTATGGATACCCAGAAAGTGGAGAGTCTCTGATGATGAGAAGAACAATGACTACCATGAAGGTACCTGACAAAGAATCCCCTCAAAGAAAGTCTCTTTTCAGGACTATTTGCAAAGCAGGAGGTAAGGCATGTAAAGTTTTGATTGATTCTGGCTCTACTGAAAATTTTGTGTCTGAACATATGGTGACAAAGCTTAAGCTTAGGAGATTGCCTCACCCATCCCCATATAAAGTATCATGGCTTACCCAAGGTCAGCAGACAACTGTAGAAGAGCAGGCTTGGGTAGAATTTCAGATGGTGCATATAAGGATAAGTTGTTGTTTGATATTACCAAGATGGATGCTTGCAATCTTTTATTTGGTAGACCATGGCAGTATGATTTGAAGGCACAACATGATGGTGTTAGAAATACCTATAAAATCACTAAAGATGGTAAGGATGTACAGTTATTCCCATTGGCAGAGAAAGAGGAGAAATCTAAAGGAAAAGAGGTGAAGGTCATGCTGATGGAAGGCAAACAGTTCATGAAAGAAGTAGCAGCAGAAGGTGCAGTTGCATATGCCCTAATCCCATGTATGAGTGTGAATAAAGAACAGCAGCAAGAAGTCAAGAAAGAGAAGAAGCCAAGGTTCATAGACCCAGCTGTCCAAGAGCTATTGGATAAGTACAAAGGTGTCATCTCAGAGGGAATGCCAAGATCCCTACTACCTGTCAGAGATATTAGTCATTGCATAGACTTAATTCCAGGGTCAACACTTCCAAACAAAGCAGCCTATAAGCTTACTCCAGAACAGAATGTAGAAGTAGCTAGACAGATTGAAGAATTGTTGGATTCAGGTCTGATTGGGAAGAGTTTAAGTCCATGTGCAGTACCAGCTGTACTAGCACCAAAGAAGGAAGGTACTTGGAGGCTTTGCACAGATTCCAGAGCTATTAACAAGATCACAATCAGGTATAGGTTTCCAATCCCTAGGATAGAGGATTTACTTGATTGTTTGGGAAGTGCTAAATATTTTACAAAAATAGATTTGAAGAGTGGATATCATCAGATCAGGATTAGACCAGGAGATGAATGGAAAACAGCATTCAAAACAAATGAAGGGTTATATGAATGGAAGGTTATGCCTTTTGGTTTGTCTAATGCACCTAGTACTTTTATGAGGTTGATGAATGAGGTTTTGAAAGAATTCATTGGTAAGTTTGTCATAGTATATCTAGATGACATTCTGATTTTCAGTAACACAAAAGAAGAACATCTCAGACATATAGATTTGGTTCTTAAGAGGTTACATGAAGAGCAGCTGATGATAAATTTAGACAAGTGCTTGTTCATGCAAAAGGAGATCACATATTTGGGTTTTGTCATTTCACAAGGAAAATTATAGATGGATAAGGAGAAGGTAAGTGCCATATTATCTTGGCCTACCCCACAGACTATGAATGATGTCAGAAGTTTCCATGGGTTAGCAACCTTCTACAGGAAGTTTATCAGAGGGTTTAGTCATATTTGTGCACCCATGCTGGATACCATCAAAGGAGGACAGAAGTGCAGATTTGTTTGGACTCGAGGAGCAGATGATTCTTTTGAAACACTGAAGAAGAAGGTGGCACAGCAGCCAGTCCTTGCACTTCCAGATTTTAACAAAATCTTTCAGGTAGAATGTGATGCCAGTCACATGGCCATTGGAGCCGTACTCAGCCAAGAGGGTAGACCTATTGCATTTTTCAGTGAGAAGCTCAATGATGCTAAGAAGAGGTATTCATCATATGATCTGGAAATGTATGCTTTAGTTCAGTCACTCAAGAAATGGAGGCATTACTTGATGCCAAAGGAATTCATAGTATTCACAGATAACCAGGCTCTGAGTTTCATAAACAGCCAGGAAAAGCTGAACCACAGACACATGAAATGGGTAGAAACCTTACAAGCTTTCACTTTTACATTGAAGCATAAGAAAGGAGTCAAAAATAAAGTTGCAGATGCTTTGAGCAGGAGAGTTCTAACAGTCAACCAGATTCAGTTAGAGAGTGTTGGCATTGACTCACTCAAGACCATGTATGAGTCTGATGAAGATTTTGGAGAGATATATCAGGTATGTACTTCTTTTGGGGCGAAATATCATGCTGAGTTCTCTGAATTTTTGATTCAGGATGGATTGTTGTTCAAGGGTGGACAGTTATGTATTCCAAGGTGTTCTATGAGATTAAATATCATCAAGGAGAAACATTGTGGAGCTATGGTAGGTCATTTTGGTCTAGATAAAACTCTTGATCTGGTCAGAAGGCATTACTTTTGGCCTAAGTTGCAATCAGATGTCAGAAAATTTGTAGAGACATGTGTGATATGTCAGAAAGCTAAAGGCAGGTCAACCAATGCAGGTTTATATCAGCCCTTGCCCATTCCTTCCAGACCATGGGAAAGCATCAGTATGGATTTTGTCTTGGGTTTACCAAGGACAAGGAAATGATTTGATAGTGTTTTTGTTGTAGTGGATAGATTCAGTAAAATGGCACATTTCTTGCCATGCAAAACCACTGCTGATGCTTCATACATTGCAGATTTATTCTTCAGGGAGATTGTCAGAATCCATGGATTGCCATTGAGCATTGTGTCAGACAGGGATGTGAAGTTTATTGGTCACTTCTGGAGAACCCTTTGGAGGAAACTGGGAACTAATTTGTCTTTTTCCTCTACATATCATCCTCAAACAGATGGACAGACTGAAGTAGTGAACCGTTCCTTAGGGAATTTGCTTAGATGCTTGACAAAACAGCATGGAGAGAAGTGGGACAATATTCTGTCTCAAGCTGAATTTTCATATAATGATACTGTCAATAGAAGCACAAGGAAATCACCTTTTTAGATAGTGTATGGTATGCATCCCAGAGGAATTTTGGAATTGAGAGATCTACCTACAGTAGACCCTGTTAGTGCAGAAGGAGAAGCTTTTGCTGAAGCCATAAAAGAGGTTCATGATCAAGTCAAGACCCAACTCCAGCAAACCACCTTAAAGTATAAGGAATATGCTGATAAAAAGAAGAAGGATGTTCAGTTTGATGTTGGAGATTTGGTTTGGGTTCACTTCAAGAAGGACAGACTTCCTAAGGGAAAGTATACTAAGCTCATGCAAAGGAAAGTTGGACCATGTCAGATTTTGCACAAGCATGGACAGAATGCTTATGAGATACAACTCCCACCTGATTTTGGTTTGTCTCCTATATTCAATGTATGTGATTTAACTCCATACAAGTCTTATCCAGATGCAGATCAGGATCTCCTACAGGGTACAGTTGATGATGACATTCCCAAGCATGATCCTCCACAGTTACAGAAGGTTTTAGACACCAGAGTGGTCAAATAGACTAGGAACAAATAGTATTTGGAGTATCTCATCTCTTGGCAGGGAAAGCCAAATTCTGAAGCCGTATGGATGACTGAAGAGCAGATCCAGAAACATGGTGCAGACCTTGATACTCTCATCTCAAGTGGACTTGAGATTTCTTCTTCTGGGGAGTATGGTGCAGGAGCACCCGTACATGATCAGGATATAGGTTAATTGTCCACATGATGACAGGGCATTAGTCTATTTTTAGTATGTTTGACTTCATCATGTAATAAGGTCCATTGGACCAATGCTATGTATTAGATCAGCCTAGGAGAGTGTGTAGGCAGTTACAGATCGTGATCAGGTAGTCTGAGCTGTCCTCTCTCCCAGCCGCTTGGAAGCTCCCAGCCGCTGGGAATCGAGTTGGTAGTACTCGGAGGACTTTGCTATATATACCTTCGATCTGTTAGGGTTTAGATATGAATGATATGATATGATATGTTAGTTGTGTTATGTTATGGTATTGTGATTGAGTTGAGATTCAGGAGAACAGTCCAGATATTGAGAAGCACTGTTGTTTGACAGTATTGCAGAAACAGGACATTTGAATTTCATTTGAATAAGATCTCATCATTTGCATTATCTGGTTTATCAGCTGTATCTGTTTTGATTTCCATTCTGTTTACAAGTTGATGGATACTTTCAACCCTTCTACCGGTTGATCCTGTGAATCGGTGGAATGGTCCTGTATTATAGCTTAGTTTGCATTTTTGTTTTCTGTTTATGCATTTCATTGCTCAAGAGATCAGGTAGTAGCATGCTGTGAATCAGCCTAGCATCCTCATGTGCTAGGTTTAGAAAGATAAATTGTTAAGTTGTGATCTGAAGGTGATCCGGCCCGATCATCATATTGTCTTTGTGAAATTGTGCGGTTCTGAGTGTTTACATGCAGCGGACGGATATACAGGAGTCTGCATGTGCGTTTCCAGTCGGAACGAATCGCATCGTCATCTGCGAATACATCGCCATCCGGATCGGGTCATGAAACTGTTGAAGTTTGCATATCTCAAGTGCATCAGGATGTTGTAAGTCAGATATATACTCAACGTATATATCGTTGTCAGGATCATCTCTCGGGGGTGCCCATCATCCGCATATCGCTATCGGATGCGGGAGTGAAAGTTTGTTTTTTTGGCTAAGTGTTGAAGAGGTCATCAGGATATTGTGTGACATCATCGTCATCAGGATATGACGTCATCGTCATCAGGATATTGAGATATCACCCTATGCAAGTTTATCCTGCTGTCGCTAAAGTGTTTTGGCATCGGCGGAAGTCCTCGGCAGAAAGTTGGGTTAACATCATCAAGATGTTTCAATCAAACCGGATAAATCATATCATGATGCTGTTGTTTGTATAGGTGGATATCGGGTGACATAGGCATCGAAGGGAAGGTGCTAAAGTTATCGTCATCAGGATATTTGGAGCAACCGGATATTTGATATCCTGCTGACGAAGGTGGTGTTGCATATCATGATGATGCCGATAGAGTTTGGCGCCCGATGAACAGTGCAACAGGAGGATGTTTGCGCTAGTTGAATATCATGATGATGATGATAGGCGGAAGACGGAGGAAGTGAACAGTAGTCGGCAGGAGGATAATTCTGCTCGTCCGAAATATGATGATGCTGTTGGTGTTTGCAGGAAATATGATGATGATGCTGAGCCGATAGGGATTTTTAACATACTGTTTGTATTATTGGCTCCTCCTTCCTGTTAGTAAGCTCCCGTTGCGTTTACCTCTGCATCAAGTGCAAGTGCCGACTTTCCGTGGATACACTCACTTGGGATATCTTTATAGAGCGCTTTAATGTGCGATATTTATCAGAACACTACAGACAGCGCAGGATCGACGAGTTCCATGATTTACAGCAGAGGGGACTCACTGTTACTCAGTATGAGAGCCGATTCATTGAGCTTTCTCGTTACGCGGAATACCTTCATGATGAGAAAATATTAATACATAAATTCATCAGAGGGTTGAATCATGGGATAGCAGGACCAGTTTGTATGGCAGATCCCCAGACCATGAGCGAGGCTATTGAAAAAGCCCTTATATCAGAGGAAATTCAGGGACAAGGGCAGAATTCACGCCCATGGTATCAGGATCGTAATCCCCAACAATAGCAGAACTTTCGAAGGCCTCAAAACACAACACAGAGAGGAGGATATAACTCTTCATCATTACCTCCTAGGCCTCCACAGCAGCAGTAACATCAGCAAAAATCTAAATTCCAATAGAGGGGTCAGGGAGGACAGAACCGTGGTTGGTAGCAGCAAGGTTCACATAGAGATCAAAGACAGCAGGGTTCATCGGCAGGACCCATGAGGTCCCAGCAGTCTTACAGAGGCTCACAAGGGTCCACGGGACGGACTGGGCAACAACAGTCGGGCAGAACATAGTCAGGGCAGTTACAGGCTAGAGGACCGTGTTATGTGTGTGGTGGGGCAGGGCATTTGGCTAGAGAGTGCCCGCAGGGATTTACAGCAAGGGGACAGCCCCGATCAGGAGGATCTGAGCAGACCATAGGAGACATGGGCAGATCCCACCACATGTTTGCAGCGGTTGATAACTGCCAGGCTGATTTCTAGGCCTCAGTCATCGAGGCAGCAAGTACGATAGGGGATTTCCCCATCTCTATCCTTTTTGACTCAGGAGCTACTGACTCCTTTCTGTCTACATCGTTAGTGGAGCGTTGCAGGCTGGTGGCTTCTAGGCAAGACATTAGCTGGGAAGTTGAGTTGGCCTTAGGGGCCAGGATGTCAGTAGATACCTTGGTTAAAGACTGCAAGATCACATTAGGATCCTTCACTACATCATGTGACCTTAGGGTTATGCCCTTAGGATCCTACGGTGTAGTACTGGGTATGGATTGGCTTGCGGCACATAGAGCCAAGCTAGATTGTCGTCAGAGGACGATTAGCTGTTTAGACGATCATGGTTCGCCGGTTGAGATAGTGGGCATTCAGAAGCCCACGGCTGTTCATATGATATCCGCTTAGTAGCTTAAGCGCTGTATGCGGAAAGGATGCCAGTTGTTTGCAATTACGGTTAGTGATAGAGCAGAGGATGAACCTGAGGCTACCTTAGATGATCATCCTGTCCTTAGAAAGTTTGCCGATGTATTTCTGCCAAAATTACCAGGTATGCCACCACGCAGAGAAGTGGACTTCCACATCGACTTAGTGCCGGGTGTAGAACCGATATCTTGAGCACCCTATAGGATGACTACACATGAACTCACTGAACTTAAGCTGCAGTTAGAGGAATTACTTGAGAAGGGGCACATCCGACCTAGTGTTTCACCATGGGGCGCACCGGTTATCTTCGTGAAGAAGAAGGATGGGTCTCTTCGATTATGCATGGACTACAGGAAGTTGAACAAGGTGATGGTGAAGAACTGTTATCCTTTGCCTAGGATTGACGACCTTTTTGATCAAATGCAGGGAGCCAGAGTGTTCTTGAAAATTGATCTAAAATCTGGGTATCACTAATTGCGCATCATAGAGGCAGATATTCATAAGACTACTTTTCGAACCAGATATGGCCATTATGAATTCACAGTGGTACCCTTTGGGTTGATGAATGCCCCTGCAGTGTTCATGAGTCTCATGAATGGGGTGTTCCATACTTACCTAGATCGGTTCGTGATCATATTTCTGGATGACATTTTGATTTATTCGCGGACCGAGGAAGAGCATGTGGAGCACTTGCGTCAAGTTTTGTATCGCTTACGAGAGGAGCAGCTTTATGGCAACTTGGCAAAGTGTGCTTTCTTCAGGAAAGAGGTGCAGTATTTGGGACACATTTTATCAGGCGATGGCATCTCTGTAGATCCATCTAAAATCAGAGCAATTCAGGAGTGGCTGGTACCCACCAATGTGACAGAGGTCAGAAGCTTTATGGGGTTAGCTGGGTATTATCGTCAGTTTGTTGAGGGCTTTTCCAGGATAGCACATCCCATTACTTCCCTTCAGTGAAAAGGGAAGGGTTTCATATGGACCAAACAGTGTGAAAAGGCCTTTGGAGACCTCAAGGAGTGTCTTACCAGTGCTCCTATTTTAGCGGTTCCAGATCCTACAGAGGAGTTTGTAGTTTGCACAGATGCATCACTAGAAGGTTTGGGAGCCGTGCTTATGCAAGGTGGTAGAGCGATCGCATACGAATTGTGGAAACTGAAGACACATGAGTTAAACTACCCTACTCATGACTTAGAGCTCGCAGCAGTTGTTCATGCTTAGGTCCGCTGGAGACACTTTCTCTTAGGTCGATGCTTTGAACTCCATTCGGATCACCATAGTTTGCAGTATATTTTTACACAGCCAAACTTGAACGCCCGCCAACGGCGTTGGATGGAATTCCTATGCGAATATGACTTTGATGTCCACTACATCAAAGGGAAGGAGAATGTGGTCGCTGATGCTTTGAGTCGAAGGCGCCACGAGATCCTGACCCTAACCTTGAGGGTGGATTTGAGAGATCGCATCTTACAGCATCTGCTGGAGGACGAGTGTTTTCTTGAGGTGTAGCAGGAAATTCTAAATCAGAGGGCCCTTGAGGGCAAATTTACAGGATATACCCTTGAGACTGATGGTATGCTTCGACATCGGCAGCGCATTTATGTTCCCCATGTGGGTAATCTTCGTACAGTAATCCTATTAGAGGCTCATAGAGCACCCTACGCAGCACATCCAGGAGTGAAGAAGATGCATGCTGATTTACAACAGCTTTATCATTGGGCTGGGATGAGGCGTGACATTGCAGAATATGTCGCTCGTTGCCTAGAATGTCAGAGGGTCAAGGCCAAACATCAGCATCTAGCTGGACTATTGTACCCTCACGAAATACCTGAATGGAAATGGGACACCATTTCTATGGATTTCATCGTTGGTCTACCTATGTCATCACGTCACCATGATGCTATTATGGTGACAGTTGACAAGCTGACCAAAGTGGCACATTTTTCACCAATATGCACAACGTACAATGCACCATCGGTGGCAAAGGTGTTTCTTGATCAAATTGTTAGACTTCATGGGGTACCTCGCACATTATATCTAACAGAGACTCCGTATTTACTTCATCGTTCTGGAGAGCCTTACATCAGGCGTTGGGCACACAGCTAAACTTCAGTTCAGCCTATCATCTGGAAACTAACGGACAAACTGAGAGAGTTAACCAGGTGTTAGAAGACATGCTCCGCATGTATGTTATGGATCATCAGTCTAGATGGGAGGAGTACCTATATCTAGTTGAGTTCGCCTACAATAATGGGCATCACAGCTTGTTGGGTATGCCTCCTTTCCAGGCTTTATATGGTAGACCATGCAGAACACCTTTGAGTTGGGATCGGATAGAGGACAGAACGGTCATTGGTCCAGAGATAGTTCAGAATATGGAACAATAGGTTAAACAGATTAGACAGAGACTTCAAGAAGCACAGGACAGGCAGAAGAAGTATGCCGATGCTAAGAGGACAGACCGAAGCTTCGCTGTGGGTGAAAGAGTATTTTTGAGAGTGCGACCGCACAAGAGTCCAATCCATTACGAGAAGGGCTCTAAACTCGCACCTCAATTTGTAGGACCTTTCGAAATCTTGGAGCGGATAGGACTAGTAGCCTATCATCTAGCCTTGCCACCTAGCCTGTCACGTATCCATGATGTATTTCATGCTTCTGTTTTACATCAATATATTTCTGACTTATCTCATGTGTTGGATTGGAGCGCTCTTCAGGTAGAGGCAGACGGACAGCTGGCATTGGAGCCAATTCGCATATTGGCTCGTCGGACGCTGGCCCTTCGAGGTTGAGAGCTGGACCAGGTTAGGGTCCAGTGGGACCTATACGACGAAGTCACAGCGACTTGGGAAGATGCAGAGAGACTGAAGACCCTTTATCCTCACCTTTTTGATGACTTCCAGGAGGAAGTACAGTCTTAGGGGGAGAGGATGTGAGGACCACCTTTTTACTTCTGTTCTTGTGACTATTTACATTACTATTATTGATACTTTTTATATGTGTGGGATAGTAGTTCCCAGATTTGTCAAACTATTAAACTTTATTTTGTTTACGGAAAAACTAATTGGGTGATGTTTGGATAAGTTTATATTTCAGAAAAAGTTAATTAGGTGATGATGGAAAATTGTAATATGATTTCATTTATGCTATTTAGAACTAGGTCATGATTTGCATGTTTTAAGTTGCTTCGGCTATGATGATTATATGTGAAACTGATCTTGCAATTTTAGTGTGCAGGAATTTACTAATCAAACCATAGATTTCGGAGATCATTCTGCACCTTGTTATTGTTATTCCCTGTTAGGCCGATCTGGTTCCACAAGGAACCAAGATCACTCTGTGTTTGATATGATGTCGTAATGTGGTCTTTCATAAGGTCGAATGGGTTGGTCTACCCTCTTGTAACACTGACTTATGATTTGTGTTGTAAAAAGATTGAATTTGAATTTCTTTTCTTTTCATTAAATCTTGGAGGTCTTTTCTTGTGCTTTACCTTGACCATGGTTGTCCAGAATGGGTTAAAGTTGACCCTAGGTTATACTCCATGGGTCCAGGGCCCCATTTGGCATGGGTAACCCTTGGGTAACCTCCATCAAGTCATCTTAACTACCCCCTGAAGTTAAGTGGCGAAAATTAGAGGCATGGGGGCGACATGATGGGTTGTACTAACACCCAACCCATCCCTCTTCAATCCCCAAGGTAAGAGATGACTACAAACCCATCCATTATAGAGGGATTGACTTGAAGTCACCCTCACCATTAGTGAGATTTCCCATGTGCTGTGGGGTCATCCATGTTGAAGGAAGGGAGAAGAGGCATGGGTCACCTGTCTTTTCCTCCTTTAACTCCTTTTATTTCTCCCATGCGTAAGAGAAATGACATGAGGAGAGGGATAAGGAGTACTCTAGGGATGGGTGAGTGACATAAGCCAACACTCATCCCTTGGGACATAATAGTGGTTTTGGGAAGGGTGAGGAGGTGACAAGTGTCACCTCCCCATTCCTCTAAACTAGAGGGTTTTGGGTTATTTGAATTCCATTTTTGGAAGAGAGGGGAGTTAGTTGATTTTTTATGGAGAGTTTTATTTTCATTGCCAGAATAGGAAAGTTAGCTTGAGGTGAGGAAAGGAAGAGGGAGTTGGTGGCTAAGGTTGGAAGAGATCTCAGTGGAGCTCTACAACAATTTCATTCCAGAAGGGCTTGTAAGGTTAGTTTGGTTTTACCTTTCTTTCGTATATCTGAATGTTGTATGAAAAATTGTGTGAAAGGTGTTTATTTGTTTGTGTTTTAGATTTGTTTCTGTGGGATCTGTTGTCAAGTTGTTGACAGAGCTTCTCCCACTTGGGAGAAATGCTCATCAAGTTTGGGGTAGGGGAGGTGTGATCCTCCTCGGGTGCATACCTATTTCCTTCTTTTGGGAAGTTGAAAGCCTAGAGGGCTTGTATTTGTGACCGGTTCTTTGGCTTGAGAGTCAAATACATATTTCTTAGGAAATTTTGTGATCAAACTTGGTTTGAGGCCAAGAGAATTGTGTTGGTTATAATCTCTGTAAGGGTGACACTCTGGAGTCGAGTGTGTCCACTCTCCTGCCCCTTATGAAGCTCACTGTTGTTGAGTTTTTGTGTTGTGTAATTTACCCACGGGTGTTTGTGTGCTTTGGGTTTGTTGTTGTTCCCTGTTGTGAAGTGTATTGCTTGAGTTACCCAGGTGTGAGTATGGTCTCCCTAGCTCGGGGGTGACCCTCTTGCGGGTCTACAGAAGGGAGGAGAGCTAGATGAGTGGTGTTTTCTTCTTTGTTTGTCTTTGGTATGCAGGTTTCCTCTTGAAGCTTATGGTTGGAATTGGAGGAGTGTTGTTTGTAGGGAGAAAGAATTTCATCCTTGCTATAAGAAGAGTTTGGCTCATTGTGCTTCATTCTGTTAAAGTTCATTGTGGAGAGATTCTCTCTCTCTGTAGTTGTAAAACTTATTGTTTGGGGAAAGAGAGAAATTCTTCCCTTCAGTGGCATTTGTTAGTTGTGAGTTTTAACAAGTTATGTATATTTGGAGTATCTGTTGTTGAGTAGTGAAAGTGTATGTTGATCTTGACAAAGGTGTTAAAAGTTTAACTATAGTATTGATTGGAGGTGGTTGGAGGAAACTATGTATTTTGTAATATTTAGATATGGTAATTTGAATCAGTTGAGAGCTAATGTGATATTAATTATTCTCTCCATTTTTAGTTTAAACCAATATGCGTTAAGATGGACTTTGCAAGTTAGAATAAAGAGAAGAAAAGCAAAGGAAAAATCAATTTTAATATTATGTGTATGAAGTCTAATTCTTGTATTTGCATTGATACATATCTTATAAAATTGTAAATGGTAGATTAAGAGAATAGAATTTTAATTCCCTGTATTTATATTTTCAATTTTTTAGATGACCTGGAATTGTAAGATCGGGTTATAATTCAATCTCTAAAGTGTGGTAATTGTAAATCGCAATTAGAAAAAATTATAATTAGTTCGCTATATTTGAATTGTTCGCTTATTATATGAAATTGTGACTATCTTATTTATAATTTTCTTTCAAAAAAAAAAAAAAAAAATTTAGCTTTATTATTCTAATTCCCTGTATTCTATTATTTTAATTCCCTGGAAGAAATAAATCTGGGAACATTTATTAATAGCTTTAATATTTTAATTTTCTGTATCATTTTAGTCTCTGTTTCTAAAAATAGATGTGGAAAATAAATAAATAAATAAATATATATATATATATATATATATATATATATATATATATTTATCCTTTTTTAAAAAAATTTGAAATTGTAGTAATAAATTAATAATGAAATTAAAAGGAAACGAAATTGCATTTTCGCTGTTAATGTTGTTTATATAGCATGTACATATTGAAGTGGTGGTGGGAAGGGTTTGAACCTTCCCACCACCCGCGCCTAAGTATATTGGTGTGGGAGGGGCAGAGCCCCCACCCACACCCCACGTAGCGGGATGTGGGTGGGGGCTCCGCCCCTCCCACACCCCACGTAGTGGGATGTGGGTGGGGGCTCCGCCCCTCCCACACCCCCGTTAAACCTCCCAACCTCGGCCAAAACTTCCCCCGCAGCGTAGCCGCCCTCTGCGCTCCCCACATGCCACGCACCCTCTGCCTACACACCACTCTTTGCCACCATGCGCGACCTGCACACCCTCCACCGCGGGCTCCCACCGCCCTAAACACCACCTCTCGTCCTCCAGTTCGGGCGACACCCCCCTTCTGTGTTGGCTCCCGTACTCCCTGTCCGCGGCCCAACGTGGCTCCATTTCCGCCGCCTCACACACTAAGACCCTCCACCCTCTCTCAGGCTGACCCTCCTCCATGGCCGCCGCCATGTCTTCAACCTGTCATACAAAACACAAAAGAATTTCTCAGTTAGGTTTTCTCAATGTTTAACAATACAATCAAATAAACTATGTTATAAATTCTTTGGTTAGTTTTTTATAAAGAGGAGAGCCTCTTATATAATAGACAATGGATATAAAATGTAAATATATATATATATATATATATTTTATTAAAAATAAAGAATTACAATTGTAATAATAGCATTATGATAAATAATAGTAATAATAACAACAGTAATTATAAATAAGAGAAATATAATTGAATATATATGTTTATATTTATATATATATATAATCTTATATATATATATACATAAACATATATCGATACATACTTATATTATTTAATTATTAAGACTTTCAGAGAGGCCGTTTTCTCTTTACGATAGTAAGAGATTATAAAATTATAACTTAAAGGGAGCATAACAAAATATATTATAACATTCCGGGAAGAGTTTCTCAGAAGTTTAACTATCAACGAAATTTAATAACCAGGAAAATGAAGAGGAAAATTACACGTCACCTTGTTTAAAAGGTCACTGGAAATAAACTTAAGAAGCTATCACAGACATTCCATGTGAGGCCATTTTAATCTCAATTGTAGTTAGTAATCGTCCAGAGAAGAAAGCCTGCAAGAGAGTAAGAAGAAGAAAAACTAACATTGGAAAACACAAAAGAGAAAATGCGCGGCATTTCCCAAATGGGATAAGAGAACTAAGTTGATGGATCCTTCCGCTAAATTTGCTTAGGAACAAGTTTAATTAATACACGGCGAATCCTAGATCTGAGAAAAATAGGAGACCAAGTCCAGCGAAGTAGTAAACCAGCTTGTGTGATTTGGGAAATCTGGAAGTTAGGAACAATATTCAAATAGATACAGTGATAACTCTGATTGATGTAGAATATGAAGAAAGGACAGGATAAACATAAAGAAAACGAAGAGACCCAAAAGAGAGAGACCGAAATATAAACAAACGAAAACATCAGAGAAATAGTTAAGGTGAGCGTGATAGAAATACAATCAAAATTAAGATCCAGAGAAATGGAAGAGAGGGCAAACGAACTGTCTTGTTGAGAATGTTAAGCTCGAAGTAGGAGTATATTTCAGGAAACGAGAAAGAAGGCAGACAAATGTGCTTTGCTAAAAAATATCCCCATAGGGAGATCATGAGTTAGTTTAGTAGGAACAAGGTGTCGTGGGAAGTTGTTATCAGGGAACCCCGTAAGTGGTATAGTGTTGAGTAAATTCCCACTTACGCCGTAAGGCGTTATGCTGTCAAAATCTGCCGAGAAATAGGGATAGGGGCCTCGAAAAAATGTAACGTTAACTGCATCAAGGAGACCCCCTTGTTGGATTGCTTGCGTCTTGTTGCACGCAATTGTACTTGTACCCCGCCGACAACTGTAGTGTTTTCGCCTTGAGCATACACCACCGAGCATGCTTACGCATGCGAGGGGGTTTCTAGGGTTGCGTGAGAAAATTTTTGATAGTTCATGTCATGACCACATGACGGATGTGGCTATGACACGTGTGACGCATGTTGTGACCACATGTAAAATGTGGGCATGACAAGGATCATGCTATTACTCAAAGATTGATTTGAAAACTAGTTATCATCAAATCTGGATCAAACAGGGAGATGAATGGAAGACTGCTTTCAAGACTAATGAGGGTCTTTATGAATGGCTTGTTATGTCATTTAGTCTTAGCAATGCTCCAAGTGCATTTATGTGCTTTATGAATGAGGTATTAGTTGAATTCATTGGTAAATTTGTTATTGTTTATCTTGATGACATACTAATCTTCAGCAGGACAAGAGAAGAGCATGTGAAGCATGTTGGTCAGGTGTTGGAGAAGCTACATGAGCACAAGTTAATGATCAACTTAGACAAATGTGAGTTCATGAAAACTAAACTTGTATACCTTGGATTTGTCATTTCCAATGGCTGTTTGAAGATGGATCCCTCTAAGGTTGAGGCTATTCTCAGTTGGCCTACTCCAAAAATAGTGGGAGATGTGAGAAGTTTCCATGGATTGGTGACTTTCTATAGGAAGTTTATCAGAGGTTTCAGTCACATTAGTACTCCCATCCTCAACACCATCAAGGGTGGAGTCAAATGTAGATTCCAATGGACAAAGGAAGCTGATGATAGTTTTGAGTTGTTGAAAACAAAGGTGGCTGAATTACCTACCTTAGTACTTCCTGATTTTGATAAGGTGTTTGTTGTTGAGTGTGATGCAAGTCAGCAAGCTATTGGTGTTGTTCTCAGCCAAGAAGGACATCCGGTGGCATTCTTCTTAGAAAAGTTGAATGAAGCCAAGCAAAGGTATTCTACCTACGACTTAGAACTCTATGCAATGGTGCAAGCTCTTAAAAAATGGAGACATTATTTGCTGCCCAAAAAATTTATTGTGTTTACTGGTAATCATGCTTTAAGCTTTCTAAACAGTCAAGAAAAATTGAACCATAGACATGTTAAATGGATGGAACAACTACAAGTCTATACCTTCACAATTAAGCACAAAAAAGGTGTTTCTAACAAGGTGGCTGATGCATTAAGTAGGAGGCTGCTTATTGTTCATGAAATTTAGTTAGAAAGCATGGGCATTGACTGTTTAAAGGAGTTGTATAAAGAAGATTCAAATTTCAAAGAGGCTTATCATGTTTGTGTGAACTTGGCTAGCACATTCCATGGAGAGTATGCAGATTTTGTTTTGCAGGAAGGCCTCTTTGAAGCATAACAAGTCCAAACCAGAGTTAATCAAAACTTTTTTACTCTTTTCAAACATTTTGACTAGAAGTACCATTACTATCACATGACCCAGCTTTGTTTTTAGTTCATCAAGGGATTGTATCTCCAACCACTTTGGTTGTTCTTGCATAAATTAAGAATGTATTAGAAAACATAGTTTTGAGTAAAGGACTCTAGTTAAAAGAAAATCATAGGTGGAAGTAATTACCATAACCAAAATATTAGACCTTGTGTATATAGATTTAAAATGATGGGACAAATATAGCTAATATAAAGATCAAATGAGTTGTAAGGCTACTTCTCATGAGAAAACATCCCCTATTAGCATAGATAAGTTAAATTTTTTTATGTAGGAATTTGTTTGGCTTTGTTTGTGAAAAACAAATTTAGTTTTTTCCATAAAGAAGTTGAATCCTTACATGTTGAGGCACAAACTCATATGTTGGTGTTTCTGGCATTTTCAGGAATGTAATTTCCTTGCAATCCTATTGTTAGATTGATATAATTGACCAAGCATGATGTTTTCTGTAACACCCCTGAGAGGCTCTAGGCCTTCTATAAAAACAACAGCATCCAAAAGGATATCCACGGTCTCCTCAAATGAACATCTCATCATTGGCCCTATATCATTATGATTAATACCATGTTGAGTAATAGCCATCAATTGACCTCGATATGTCATTGTGTCACATAGAATAGCTAAATGCCTATAGTTCACATATGACCCATCAAAATATATCACAACTCAAAGCTCATCCAGAAGAGCTTTTCTCAGAGCCTCTAATCCAAGAACTTCAATAACCTCAATCAAGTGATTACGTGTTGTCCTTGTAGCATCCACATCTTCATGGCACATGACTGATAACATATTGACACCTTCTGTATCTAACATCCATTCTGTATCAAATAGCACGAAGTTAATTTTTGTTTAATATGTCAGTTGCATGGTTTCAGGTTTCCTATCGTCATTTTCTAGTTTCTTATAAATATTTACCGAATGTTTATCTATGTGTTATCAAATGTTTTATATCTCAATATAATGTGTATTTTTTGTTTTTGCAGAAATGTATTGATAAAATCCAAGAAGGGGATAAAGTTGGGGTGTTGGATCCATTTGATGGTGTTGTTGTGGGCATTGGGTGGATTCACTCACTTTCTATTATATATGGAGTCAAATTGAAAGGAATGGGAGATGTAAATGTAAATATTTTAAAGGTCACAAGTAACATACCCCTTGCTTATGAAGACAAAATAGATGGCGCTGTCCATCTAAAAGAGAAAGAAGGAACCTTCACATGGTGGCCACTAAAATATTTGCAAAAAATGACATAGTTGATGTTTATCATGTACTAGCTATTAGATAGCTTGGCCCACTGCTTTATGCAGTAGTTTGAACGTGTTGTTTAGGGATCTTTATCATGGTGTATTTGTAAGAGTTAGAAACTCTTAGACTTTGACATTTTTGATTATATATATATGAACATCTTACAGTTCATCAAAATTGCATTATATTTTTTTATTGTAGATTACCTTTTTTTTTATCATGACGTTAAATCAATCTTTTAACTTCTAGCATGCTCTAAGTTTAATAATATGTTTATTTCTGCATTATACAATTTATGGTATTTAATAAATTATTCATATCATATAAATAAAAATTTACTACTAAACTAGTAGTAAATATAATGTTTATGCAATTAATAAACAATGTATCAATATACTACTAGTTGACAGAAATCAGTGAACACAAACAATTAAATAAACTACCAAATGACGACAATTAAAAATTAAAATGACTAAATTTACTACCAATTAATGGAAATCCATCAATTAAAATGACTAAATATACTACTAATTGAAGTCAATTAATAATTAATTGACTAAATATACTACCAATTAACAGAAATCAGTGAATAAATATGATTAAATATATAACTAGTTGATGGCAAAATAATGATTAAAATGACTAAATATACTACCAATGGATAGAAATTAGTTAATACAAATGACTAAATATACTACCAATGGACAGAAATTAGTGAATAAAAATGACTAAATATACTACCAATTGACGGCAATTAATGATTACAATGACTAAATAAATGACTACCATGACTAAATAAAAGACCAGTTAACAACAATCAATGACTAAATTAATGACTGAATATACTACCAAATTGATCAATCAAGACAACCAATAAATGACTAAAAATGGTTTAGTCATAAATTTGGTCACGTCATAAATGACCAGCAATAAACTACTAATGGTCACGTGACCAAGCTTAGTCATTTATATGCAATTTTTAGCATTTTTTTGTCATTTATTGTTGTTTTTCTACTAGTGTATTATTTTTATTCTCTTTATTCATTTAGGAACCTTTCTATGTCTTTGTGCTATTTTTGTAATATTGTCTTTTATATTATATTTAACACTTATTGAATAATAATTTATTCAATTTTAAACATATTACTTTAATATTGTATCTACTATTTCTCTCGAATTTATTATTTGCTTGTCTTTTCTTTTTATACACTTATTATTTAATACTTATTGTAATTAATGATTACAATGACTAAATAAATGACTACCATGACTAAATAAAAGACCAGTTAACAACAATCAATGACTAAATTAATGACTGAATATACTACCAAATTGATCAATCAAGACAACCAATAAATGACTAAAAATGGTTTAGTCATAAATTTGGTCACGTCATAAATGACCAGCAATAAACTACTAATGGTCACGTGACCAAGCTTAGTCATTTATATGCAATTTTTAGCATTTTTTTGTCATTTATTGTTGTTTTTCTACTAGTGTATTATTTTTATTCTCTTTATTCATTTAGGAACCTTTCTATGTCTTTGTGCTATTTTTGTAATATTGTCTTTTATATTATATTTAACACTTATTGAATAATAATTTATTCAATTTTAAACATATTACTTTAATATTGTATCTACTATTTCTCTCGAATTTATTCTTTGCTTGTCTTTTCTTTTTATACACTTATTATTTAATACTTATTGTAATTAATGATTACAATGACTAAATAAATGACTACCATGACTAAATAAAAGACCAGTTAACAACAATCAATGACTAAATTAATGACTGAATATACTACCAAATTGATCAATCAAGACAACCAATAAATGACTAAAAATGGTTTAGTCATAAATTTGGTCACGTCATAAATGACCAGCAATAAACTACTAATGGTCACGTGACCAAGCTTAGTCATTTATATGCAATTTTTAGCATTTTTTTGTCATTTATTGTTGTTTTTCTACTAGTGTATTATTTTTATTCTCTTTATTCATTTAGGAACCTTTCTATGTCTTTGTGCTATTTTTGTAATATTGTCTTTTATATTATATTTAACACTTATTGAATAATAATTTATTCAATTTTAAACATATTACTTTAATATTGTATCTACTATTTCTCTCGAATTTATTCTTTGCTTGTCTTTTCTTTTTATACACTTATTATTTAATACTTATTGTATATTATATTACTTGACACATATTTTATTAGAACAAACGTTTTGTATTTTCTTTTATATTGAATTTAATTATTTGCACCTTGTCTTTTACATATAATATAATATATTTACATTATATTTGTCACTTTTTACCTTTTCTATTATTATTTCTTTGTTCTTAACCTATTGTTTTATTGTCCCATCTAACCCTAATCCCTCTCCTCCTCATCCTTTTTAAAGTGAAAACCTGTAATCCAAATCATTAGAATCCTCTTCTTGATGATGGATCATTGAGTGTGATTTGAAACATTGAAGCAAAGAAATACACGTAGTTTAATCCAAAATCACTTATACTATATTCTACTATGGACTGTGGAAAACTCATGCCTACTTGTGATCCTAGCTAAGATCATTGGTCATTTTGTAGTATGGTGCAAGGGATGAAGATCATACCTTGAAGTTACGCACCATCGTACCTCCTTGTATGCAAGATAGAAATTCTTTGGGCACAACGTAAAAGCCTCCAAGGAATGGGGTATTGGGTGCAATGCCCTTATCCCTAGCTATCTATTCTTGGTGAAGTGTTCTTAGTTAGGTAAGAACATGGACAAGTATTCAATCATGTGGAGCCACATTATGATTCAATCCTACTTGAATAATATCTAGGTTGCAGAAAAAAAGAGTGTTTGGTGTGTATTCTCTTGTTATAGACCTAGTATTCACCATTTGTTATCTGTGAAGGTTCATAGCCTTGCGCATAATCTTCCAAAGTTACAAGTGTCAAAATTTCCATTGTGTATTTGTGTTTGTTCTCTTGCCAAAGATATTCCAAACTATTACCTTCCAAAAAAGAAAAAAAACCAAAACATCCATAAAATAAAAAAAAATTAGTCTTAACCTTTGCTTTATCCTTTTCCAAAAATCCAAAATCCAAAAAAAATAGTCTTAACATTTGCATTATTCTTTTCCAAAAATCCATAAATCCAAAAAAATTAGTCTTAACCTTTGCATTATTCTTTTCCAAAAATCCATAAATCCAAAAAATTAGTCTTAATCTATTCCACTTTGGTCTTGTTGTTACATTCTCCCATCCATTTCTAAAGTTTTCATAGATCATCCACATCCATCCTCATTCCATTTTGACTTAGACTTTTCAAGTATTCATCCTTTGGAGACTATAAGGTTATTCCATCCTCATACCACAATCATTTTTCCAAAATTTTCCCAAACATCACACCATCTCTTCATCCTCTTAGTTTTTAATCCAAAATCTAGATCAAAAATCCACTGGTTGGTCTTTCGTTTAAGAAGTTTGCCTCTCTTAAATTCATAGACAAATTAGTATCCACCAAACTAGTGAAAAACCTAGCTTAAGAGATTGGATCCTTTTAAGTTAGTGAAATTTACTATCTTTTTATCTTGTCTTGCCTAGACTAATGAAGATAATCTAAATCCCACCATCACACAATCATTTGATCTAGATTTTTAGCTTTTAACCAAACAATCATCCATAATATTTGTCTTAGAGTCTCAAATTCCCCTAAAATTCTAAACATATCATTTCATCCATCCTTATCATATCAAGTCTGAAACATCATATGCTTAAATCCATCATATAGGACCCTAATCTTCATCAAGTTATCCCAATCCTATCAAGGTCCTAACCCTAATCCATTCTATCCACCTAATGCATTTCCAATCCCAACCCTTATCCTTAATCAAACATCATCTTTTGAAACATCACTAGTCCATCCATAATCAAACCTACACTTCAACAAGTCAAACTTTAGTCACCTCATCATGAATCCTCATCAAAATGGTCTTGATAATCAATAATCCTAGGTTAAACCACCCTCCATCTCCAATTCAACCACTATCCCCATCGTACCCAGATGATACAGACATAGAGGAACTTAAACACTTATATGGATCTCATCCCCAAGCTATATCTTCAAACCAACATACATCACTATCATACCAACCTCCATCATACACATCTCCTAGTCCACTTGAATCACATATACAAAAACTTAAACATGACTATGATATCTTGGATCCTATCTCTAAGGAGAAATTGAGACATCTCATTCGTGATAACCCCTATGCCCATCTCATCATTAGAAATCCTCCTAATGCTATCACATCAACATCATCACCTTACATGTCCATGCAAACTCCAAATCATCAAATCATGAATCCATATTTAGACACAAACTTCTTACAATCCAACATTGGCAAGTACAAATTACAACCCTATACCTAATTGTATATCCTATGACAATGGACATCAAGGTCATCCATATCATCCTCCATCTACACATTCACCTTCATCCATTTCCAAAGAACAATTTTCCAATCCAAATCCTTCACTGCATAATCCTAATCCCTTTATTCATATACCACATAATCCTTCTCCCAATATACCATATCATCCTTCATCCAATCCACCATATCATTCTTCATCCAATCCACAGTATCCTCCTTCATCCATTCTACCATATAATCCATCACCTAGTCCACTATATAATCCACCATCAAATCCTAATCCACCACCCAATCCTAATCCTAACCCCACAACATCTTCCATCATGAAGGATGTGACCCCATATACATGTTATGTAGAAAAAGAGGGATGTTGAATGAGGTAGATAGTTTAATTAGATCATCCTTTCACTACATACATTCAAGGACATTAAACTGAGTTGAATCACAACTTTTGCAAAAGGACTCAACTACAGGTTTGGCATCACTTGGAATGATAAGGAAATTTGAAAATTATTGATTAATTTGTAAAAAACCCTAATCCGATTAGGCCTAAAACCCTAATTATACAAAATCATAAATAAACAGATGAAACCCAACAAATGCTTGCACAGGAAGGCACTAAATGCAAATTAGAAGCATACCAGGATTTGAATTTCAGAAAGTGGAAACTTTGGGGATGAAAGAGTAGGCACCAATGTCCAAGGTGGTACTTTTTCTAAGGGCTTTGGGTCAAAATGTGCTTCAGACTATAACCTGCTCAGAGATTTCTGACAATGCTAAACTAGAGGACAAAAGAGCAGGCACCCTTGTCCAATTAGAGATATTTTCTGTCATTTTCTTTAGATCTAGAATCTTTATTCTTTTCTATGACCTCCTGCAACTCCTCTTTGCAAGATCTGACACCTGTAACCTACAATCACAAGAGAGGGGTTGGGGGTTGTGGTGTTTAGGAGCTTGCCTCAGTCAAGCCCCGAAATGGCATTCAAGCCTTCCAACATAGTTGTTAGATAGAGCATGTGTCCTTGGTGGATAGAGGCAAAAGTAAATGATATGATAAATTGATTGAAATATAAAATAGATGTCACCTCGGAGGTGAATCTCTCATGGGGAGATGAAGATCTTTCATGCCATGAGGAGATGGATTGATGAAGACAAATCTATAACAAACAAGTACAAAAACAACACAATACTCCTTTGCAATACAATGAAATCCTTGAATATCCTTAGCATAAGATCACAAGTTCACATTATCCATGTAGGTGTAAAATGAAGTCCTAAACAGGTTAATATATGCATTTCTTCTAAACATTCATAATTCAAATTGAATAGGAAGACAAAGGGAAACATTGTAATGGTCACTTTGCAAACATTTAAAATTTGGGTCTCGACAAAATAGGTCTGGACTAGGGCGCGGGTGCCTAAGTCTAGGGGCCTATTTTGGGACTTGATTAAGCTCAAGAGTGTCTCCTAAGTCCCATTTGACGTGGGTTTCAAGGGGACATTTTACGACATAACATTTAGCCCCCACTTTAATGTATGTATGATCTTACGACCCATACATGCATTAAAGTACAGTCGAAAACACATCAAACATGCTAGGCACTTAAAGCTAAGGCATACATAAAGGTTGAGGAACTATTTCTAGCCCCCAATCTCAGATATGCACTATAAGACACATCGCAGACATGCAAAACATAATGAAGATAGTAGGAAGCATGCAAGACATGGAGAAGATAGTATTGAAGACATGCAAAACATGATGAAGACATGATAGTAGTCATGCAAAACATGATGAATACATTGATATAGTATTTTCATAACATTTTCATATATAAAATGAAATCCTAAAAAGAACATAAAACAAAACCCAAAGTGTAGCGGGGACTCATCGCCACACCCTTTACACTACACTAAGGGGAAAACATGCCATACAGAACCCAAGTATAGGAGGGACTCATCGCCACACCCTTTATACTACACCAGGGGGAAAACACACCATACAAAATGTGAGTGTAGGGGGGACTCATTGCCACACCCTTTACACTACACCAGGGGGAAAACACACCATACAAAACTTGAGTGTAGGGGCGAATCATCACCACACCCTTTACACTACACAAGAGGGAAGACACACCAAAAAAAACTTGAGTGTGGGGGGACTCATTGCCACACCCTTTACACCACACACAAGGGAAAATACACAAAAGACACATGGAATACATGAGTGTCATATAGCATGCCATAGACATACTATACGTCTTAAACATGACAAACACGGGTGATGGAAGGAGCTTATTGCTAAGTCCCACCATCTCAAACACACTATAGACACACCTAATGGTTGGGCTTATGCCACAACAACCACCAAAAACACACTTAAGGGAGGATAGTCTCAAGATCCAACCCCACCTCCGCAGAGGACTTTTGTAATAAAAGGATGTGCACTAGCTCAAGAGATACACCACCCCGCCTTCCATAGAAGGGATTTTGAATAAAAGGATATGCACTAGCTCAAGAGATAAAATATCTTGCCTCATGCAGAGGGCTTCTTGATAAAAATGATATGCTATCCTACCTCATGGAGAGGGATTTTTGATTGCAAATTAAATAAAGATGTGCACTTATGCTAGAGATATAGTGTCATGTCTCGCATAGAGGGCTTACAAACACGCTTCGTTAGTACCAAAATCATTAGACATATATCATTATATATACCCCCACCTTAAGGTGGTTTATGTCACGTATTGATATCAAGTACATTAAGGTGGAGAGAAGACATGCAAGGGAACAAGAGATTTTGCAAAGACCATGCCCCCAAGGTGACATGTGCTTATGATCGCTGAATGTTCTCATAAACACATTGATAAGATATGCTAAGATAAAAGAAAGAGAGGTTAGAAATCTTACTCTAGGATAATAACCAAAGTAATTCATTAAAGCTATGCATGAAAATAGTCACAGCAAGGACCAAAGCTATACTATGGGTTCAGAGACAAGTATAACCATTGGGCTATACTATAGGTACCTTGGAAGCGAGTGTAGCAATAAGGTGAGATACCATTCAAAGTGTATAAGAGCAGATTGAGTGGATTGTAAAATGTTAGTCACAAGAAATTCCAAAAGATGATACATCACATGGAGTGATTCTACAAGTCAAGCGTAGGATATATAGATCGACCCCATCTTCATATATGGACTAGGTCCATTTTTGCTTTCTCTCTGAAGGGACACAAGGTTCATATTAGTATTTGTTTATTTTCATCATCCGCCAACTAGGTAGAATCACTAAAAAAGGTAAATAATAAAATGAGAGAGGAGAAATAAGTGCCTTAGGAACACCATGGAGGAAGATGCCCTAGGTCATCAGCCGCAATGCTATGTCCCTAAGGCACGAGACACAACAATAAAATAGAGGAGAGGCAAGATAGAAGAATGATGGAACAAATAGAAGAATGGTTACAACAGAGGCAGTCTCCCGGTATCCTTGACCTTACAAGAGTATCAAGGGTCATCTAAGGAGGCCTAAACAACATGTTGGTTTCCAAATTTGAACACATTAAACTCTAAAGATTTGCCACTTCTTATGTTCAAGTTTGACAACAGACTTGGCCAACAGAGTGGGAGATTGTCTCTTATCTCCCCTTCACTTCAGGTTCTACCACACCTAGGGGGTATCCCTCATTCACAACCAAAAGATTTATCTTTGACTAACTCAGACAAAATGCTCTCATGTATGCACCAAGATTTGTAAGATAAACCCTAGACTAACAATATTCTTGGATTATCTAACTGGTTAATTCTAAGAACATGCAGCACCTAAACCTAAACAAAATTAAAAAATGGATTTCTTCAAATGATTTATCATTAAATTTGGTTTTCTTCTAGACCTTTAGGAAAATAAATCCTAGATTGGTGCTTTGTCAAGGGCAATAGAGTCAAAGGGCTACAATACAAATGTTTCCTTTCTAACATCTAAAACTTTATATTTAGAGGGTTGAAACCATTATCACTACCTTACAGTAATAGCCCAAGAAAGAGTATCACTCGTGAATCTTCTTCAATGATCCTTTAATACAAAATACTTTCCCCGATATCTAATTTAAAGTAGTTTTAATCCATTCCTTGAATAGATGCAACAAATCAAATATACAACATAGCAAATGTATGCAAACAAGCTCATAAACCCTTGGTAACTTTACTTGAAAAGAAAGCATTCATACTCAAGGAGATAGTCAAAAACAACACACACAGAAGTGTTTTTCATATGTTGCAATCTAAATAGAAAAATGTCATACAGGAATTTATTCACCTACTACAGCATTCTCCCCTGAAGTCCAGACTCCATAGCTTTCTACAGAAATCTACTTCCCAAGTATGTCGATAGCTTGTATCCAAAGCCTAGAATAACCCCTTACAAAGTGGAATAGAATGCTTTCTTATAGAAACAAAAGCATGTTGCCCTAAAAATTAATTACATCCTGGCAGTTAAGTGAGTTTCCACATCACAAGCTACTGCCAATGAGCCTGGGGAAATTAAAAATTCACAAAAAAGAGGAGAATAAAATACAATATGTGGAGCTAAATGTTTTAATTTGTTTTTCCCCTTTCTACTTGTCCACATTTAATTTTGCAAGTGTTGGGCACCTCTATTTCGCACCATCGCACAACTTGCCTGAAGGTTCTCTCATTCCTGTGTGTAGTTGCGATACAACACTGCGTGGTCTTCTCTTTAGACTCCTACTTAGATTCATCCTCTGAGATAATAGAGAACACAATCCTATAGCCTTCATGTCAAATTTTATCATCACTGGGTCATTTTTGAAAGTGCAGGGGCATTTTGATGGCTACATGCACCCAAAACTCATCACAAATACACTTAAAAGCTCTGCCCAAGAAATAGGATAGGTTAGAGGATGAATTTGGAGCATGGAGCAACAATTTTGGGCCAAACAGAGCCTCCAAAAATTGCCTAGAAGGTCAAAAACGTGATCAGCAGCTTCATTCTGAAATGATTCTAGCCTGAAGCTACCCAAAATCCATTAGAAACACCTCCATGACAAAGGAAACACTCCATTCTACCTTGCAATTGAGAATGTAGACAATTTTCCCAGAGATGGTGATTTCACACCATCTCATGGGTTTAGAGAAGAGGGAGGAATGAGCATGCGATGGTGTGAAATGTCAAAGAGATGCTTTAATTTTCTCCCCCAAAGATTATAATATAATATTACAATATTTGCTTTATAATATTTGCATTCATTTTATTAAATATGCCTATAAATAGTTCTTTTAAATTACACTTTGAACTTAGGCAAATAGCAAATATCTAATTTCCTTTTTTAGGCAAACGATGCATTTCCACTATGAGCAGAAAGGATGTCAAAGGGTCGTGAAAATTTACACAGGGCCATTATTAATTATTTAGAGCAAACCCATTTCCTCAAAATTCACTTTGTCAAATGATTTCAAGGACCTCCTTTGTAAACTGGCATGTTGGATGCCTTCACCACAACTAAAATGTATTAAAACAATACATCATATGGTCTATGATTTTAATGAAACTAGAACTAGAGAAGTTTGAGACCAAAACAAGAAATGGGTTGCCCTTAGAATTGTGAGATTTGAAACTTTTTGGAACACCAAATCTAGCCCGGTCATAGTCAGAAAAGAATTAAATACCCCCTCAAAACTCATCCTAGAAGCACAAAACTAAGCAGGCATGTTACCATATGTTCCAAAACACTTCCTACCAAATGGATTTTCAAGATGACCTCTGAGTTGCAATATTTTAATTGCCAAAGATGGGCCCCAGGGTAGATTGAGTAGCATGTCAACCTAGCCTCTATCAACACATCGAAAGGATATAGGCACTTCAAATTTGCAAATTTTGAAGGTGCCAACACAACACATAACACATCATAGGGGAACACAACACATAAGAGGAGGTCACATAAGTGAGAAAAGATATGCTACAACAAAGGTGACCAACAGGGTTAGAAATACTTACATGTGTACACAATCAAACTAGCGGTTGTCATCGAGCAAGTCATCTTCCTCCCAATCTCAAATGCATAATGAAAGGGGTACATAAGGTACAATTTCCTAACTAAATTTCTCATCCTTTTCTTCTTTGACCTTAGGTTCTTGTTTGTTTGATTCGGTGTTAGATGGTGAAATGTTCTCTTGTTGTAGTGGTGTATTATTTCGAGCCAAGGCTTGTATTTTCTTCCTTCTTTCTCTTGTTTGTTTATTCCTTTGTTGTTTATTACTGATGTTTTCAAAAGGGATCTCATGTTTTTCTATAATTTCCAGCATCATAGAAGAAGAAGCAAACATAATATTATCTCTTAATGGTGCATTGCTTTGTTTTCTATGGGTGTCTCCCGATCCTTGTAAGGATGTCAAAGGAGGAACCTTAGCATAAAGTCCCTTACCTTTCAGTCTAGGGGGTTCTTGTAATGTAGGTTGTTCTCTATGTGTTGTTTTTTGAATGGGGGGTTCAACCAATTTTGATAGTACTTGTGCTTTGTAACATCGATATCCTAAGAAAGTTTGATCTCTTTGTGGTTTTGGTTCTTTAATAGGTTTGGGTGAAAAGTAATCAAGGATGATGTGTTTCTGCATAGCCATATGTTGCCATCGACTATGGTGAACAATTTGAATAGACCTATGGTGACAAAATTTTAAGCATTGATGATGTGTTGAAGGGATAGCTTTCATATCCTTGAGCCATGGGTGGCCTAGTTTTAGAAGAAAGAGGTCAAATGTAGGGATGATATCGAATGATTGTTCTAAAGCTTTGTCAAGCAATTTGATCATTAGAGTAATCTTCCTTAAGGCCAGGAGGAAAGCTCCATTATGTGTTTTTATCATCATGTCTGTAGGCTCATATGTTTCTTGTATCAATTTGTGTGAATAGAGGAACTATTTGTAACAATGTTAGTTATGTACTTTGGGTCAATAAGGGCTCCTCTTACTTGAGTCCCCATTATGTTTATGGTGATGTAAAGAGGCCCTTCAATGTCTCCCACTATTTTATCTCTTGGTGCAAATGTTATTTCAGGTTCAGGGGTCTTCCTTTTCTTATCAAATCAGGGATAGACCATAGTGTTGTTTTGATGATGAGAGGCCATAGATGTGAGACTATTTTGTACTAACACACTTGTTTGAGGGTAATGGGTACTAAAATACACATAGAGTCCACAAAAAACATAGTGGATAGAGGAAATATATACTACACAACAAGGCAAAGTAAATGTTTTTAAAGTTTTTGATCAAGGAAGTGTGAATAAGGTGTATAAACACCTAGTGTTGAAATACACAATGTGTATTTAAAAATATGCCAATTTTCACAAAATGCTATGAATTGATGCAAAATTTTCAAATGACCAATGGATGTGTTGATAATGATTTTATTCAAAACAACAATAGATAAAATTCACAAAGAATCTTGTCTTATCTTGAAGAATATGGAGAATTATTAAAATATTTCTCAATTCCAAGTCTATGGTAACCAAGTCATGGTTGTGTTGGACTTATTCAGTGTTCGATCTGAAGTTGTTTGTTCAAGGGGCCTTACGTGATTTGAGGAATGTGTGCTGATTGTTTTTACTTACACTTTACAAATAAGTACAAATTGCATTATAACTAGTGATCCTTTGCATGTATTTACCATTATACTACAAAGCCTTGCATGAATTTCAATGAAAATATACTTTGTACTTCAGATTTATATGAAAATTGTTAAAGATCTTTGTAATTCACAATTCTTTATTCAAATCTATATCAATCTCCTTCAGATAACTACATGAATACTAATTATTTAAAGATTTACAGAAAAAAGTTAAAAAGAAAGGGTTTAGAAAACTTGATTCAGTAGGAATTATTTCTCTGCTACTCATGTACACAAATTTGATTAGTTGTAACACTTCAAAGGAGTTAAATTCATGTATGTTTCTTCAAAGCAATATCACAAATTAACATACAGAACTGCAATCATCAAAGGAAATATATCAAAGAACACCTGAATCTAATTACACTATGAAATAGATGAGGCAATTAGATGTTTGTATTCATTAACATATGAAATCCATTTCAAATTTACATTGTATTTCGACTTCAAAGTCTTTGAAAGTATCAGCAAACTAAATCAAACTTATAGACATTTTCCAAATACATTGAGAAACAGGACATTCCACATTATCTCCACTGCAGACACAAGCAAACTACTACCTCAACTCCCTAGGCTCAAAGTATTTTCACAAATCACTTCTATTACACATTCTCCAGTACTTTTCTATATCATCCATGTGTGTCTAAATATACATATCAAAGTCCCTTATCTAGACTCAAAATCACCCCCTCCTTGGTCACAAAACTACCAATAGTTCAAATTCAAATTCTCCTGCTAGCTCTCGCTTCAAAAATATCCCAAAAGAATATTCTCTTAGTTGCAAAGATGCCCTTAGAATCTTTTGAAATATTTTGACTTTACCTTTGACCATTTACCAATACAAAATCTCAACAAAGTACAACATGAAACAAAATATTAAACAAGCAACCTATTCATTATCACTATTGTCGTCTATCTGCATATCCCTATTTTTATCACTCATGTATTTTGTGAACCTTTCATTTAGAGTGGATATGGAGGCATGACTGGTTCTCTGAGAAGCATCCCAGGTGTAATGCTACATTTCAATGCTTGCCTTCAATGCTTGTGCTTTGTTCTCTCTATCTTCTCTCTTCTTATGATATTTTCTAATTTTAGCACTGAGCTCCATTATATTTTCCATTGCCTACTCATCTAACTAGTTTACAGGATTTTCAATACATGGCTAGAAGTTGCCTTTGAATTCCTTTATAGATGTGTCTGCATCAAATACCTAAACCTAAGGGCATGGATGCTTAACCAAATGTTCAACCATCTTCACATGTTTCTTCAATAAAACTTGAACATTCTTTTCTAATTCCTGTATATTGGCCAAGAAAGGCCTTAGTATCCCTTCTTCAAACTTCAACTCCATCTTCATTTTGGGGATTTGAAATACAATCTGTAGGGTTATGACACCTTCATTCACCAAGGACTATGTATTTCCTTCCAAAGCTTTGAGTTTCTTCAACTCATCTCTGTTCTGCTTTATTCTTTCCTGACATTTTTGTGCAAGGTGAGCACAATTATTTCTATCAATCAATGTAGCACTCCAATTGCTAATTGCAATTTTTACCACTTCCTCTCCTTTTTGTATAAATGACTTGACAAAATCCTCCAGCATACTAGCTTCATGCCTTTTACTCTCTATCTCTCCTACCTGTTCTTTAGAATGAATAGTTAAATGAGAAGCTAATTCTGATACATTTTGAGTGGGATCAAATATCCCTTGAATCAATTGTTCGCACTGGGCAACTTGCCCCTTCAAATGCTTTATTTTTTGCTTATCTTTACTCAATTTTTTTGCAGTGAATTTAATCATTTCCTAAAATTCTTCAGTGTGTTGCTCCCTATTAACATGACCGAGATCCACACTGATCACCTTGTATTCCTCTACATTTATTTCTCCTTTATCCTTATCAGTTTGGGGAATTGCTATTTGCACAGTCCTTCCACTAGAGGAATCCCTCTTTATGGCCGACATGGTTCTATCCTTTCTTTTTCCTCTCTTCCCGACCTCACTAGTTAGCAAGCTTTTAATATCAATTGTCTCCACTTTGACTACTGTGTCTTGTCCCACCTCAGACTCTAACCAAGTTGGCACCTCCTTATTTGTGTCTGTGGCTTCCTCATTCAACACTTCCTCTTAACCTCCTTATGTGAGCACTTCTTCTTTCTCTTGCTCTTGTTGTTGTTGTTGTTGTTGTTGGTCATGTTGTTGCTGTGGAGGTTGGAATTTTCTGCATTCTACTGCTCCTCACCATGATGTACTTCAGGGTTAAGACCCTCTTGTGGTGGATCTTGTCCTTCATCAACTCCTTGTTCCTCCATCCCCTCTATAAGAATATTTTCTTGATGGGCCTCTTCTTGAACATCCTATACCCTTTCCATGTCTACATTTTCTTCTTCCTTAGCCTAATTACTCAATATTTCTTTGGCCGCTTCCTTGACCTCTTCCATGAGATCTCTTGGCACCATGTTCTCAAAAGGATCAATTATTCTAATATTTGGTAATGACTATTTGGCAGCCTGTCATGATCCCCCTGTACCAAATGCTCCAAGCATGAGATGAGACTTTGGTACGTGTCTCTCTTCTTCTTCTTCACTACTCATCTCAAGGCTATCATCACTGCCTTCATCTTCACCCTTTTCTTCATCATCTTCTACATCCACAACTTTTACATTTTCTTTGGTGGGTACTTGGTCAGTGGATGCCTTTGTTATCATTTATTCAATCATTTCATGTTTAACCTTGATAAGCCCCTATATTTTTTCTTGTGGGTTTGTTCTACAACTGTGGGTGTCTCCAAAGGTGTCTGTTGAGATGCCTGCACAAGTACTGCAGGTGTTGAGGGTAGTTGTGATAGCACTGCTACCAGTAATGGAATTTGCTCTATTGTGACAACAACAGTAGATGTAGATGCTCCCTCTTTGGCAAATACAAATGTTCTTGTAGGTATTACCACTATTATCCTTAGTGCATAGGGGTCCATTATTGTGGCTCCTGTGTTGTCTTTAGCTATTCTAGCTTCAACCACCTACCTCTTTCTTTTCAAAAAATCATCAAAATCCTTCTCATTATCCTAACTTATCTTTTTACCCTTCTTACCTAGGTAAATGAGTGTTATTCCCTTAGCCTTTAATTCTTCTATTCTTTCTTTTACCTAGATATCTGAGTATGCAAACACTAACTTTGAAATATTATCTAATGAAATTTCATCAGATTGATTCTAATCCGGTTTAGTTAGAATTTTCTTTGTACTGTCATACCCTATATACAAGGTATTCTCATAATTATCTCTGATCTCTTGGGGCACTTCAATTCCCCCCAGTGTTCTCATCTGATCAAGGGTTAATCTTTGATGATCTCTCCTCTTCACTTCAACTTCATTTTCATAGTCTGCCCAAAAATCCTCAATGTGAGGTTGATGCTTGTACTTCTTATCTATAAAATTGTGAATCCTTTTGAATGGATCAAAAGGTCTGATTAGATCAAAAATAGGAAAACCATAATACAACAATTATGCCTCTGAAGTTTTAGCCACATCCTCATTGAAGCACTGATACCTTCCAATAACAAAGAGGAATTTGATGTTACCCTTGTTACATTAGGCCTTATACATTGCATATACATCCAATATTTGCCTAGTGAACTCTAGCAACACTACCTTATTTGATGGGTATCTTGGTAGTCTAAAAGGTTTGCCTTTAAATCCCTTAGTTCTGATGTATGTGAAAGTGGAGAACTGAATATACCATGCACTATGCAATGTAATTGCATTCTTTGCTATTGTAGACAACCTTTCATCTTTCTCTCATGTTAGTATCCTTGTCAAGTACATGGAAAACACATCATTGACCTTTATCCAATTTTGCCCTACATTTTGTACTTGTAGGTCTGGATAATGATCGTATACTAACTTTTTCCCTGGTGCATTTCCCAATGTGTCAATCCTTGGTATCCCATTCAATTGCATCTTTGTAGCACAAGAATATACAATGTATGATGACATGAAGAATTTCTTATGTTTGTTAAATCTCAAGGCCTATGCATAAATTATATTGCTGATTGCCAACACCCAATGCACATCCCCTGTTTCTTCTCTAATGAATTGTATTACTAAAAACATCTAAGGCTCAAATGAAGTAGCATCCTCCAACCCCATTACTTTACTTAGTAATGTAATCATGATATATACATCCTCCTTGAAATCTACATTGTATAAAGTCTTTGGTACCCTGGCAGTTGCCTTCAGCTTCATATCTAAAGGATACCAACCATAGAATATTACACTCTTACATGTTGCTTCATTCTTCTTAAAATCATCTAAATATTTCTCTATGCCCACTTCTTTCATCTTTCTAGTAGTCTTCAGCCTGAAGGTTTCTACTATTCCTTCAACAGACAAATCCATATACACCACTCCATTATGTTTTACTTTCTTGGAATTGAAATCATATCTCTGTATACATTCTGAAACTAGATCCCTAGCCTTCATTGCTAATGGAAATCCTGTAGCCTTATACAACCCAACATCCCAAATTTTTTTCATGGCTATTCAATATCTCCTCATAATCAAAATCCCCAATTTCAATAACCAATGTCATGTGTGAACAATATATATTCAAGCTATAACCTCTAGCTGCAAACTCCTCTTTAACTTTTGTTTCCTTCTTTTCATCTTTTCCAGCCATCTTCTCCATTTTCTTTCTTTTTGGTGGCATCTTACAAAGATATACATTTATTTTATAACCACATCCACATTTACTAGGGTTTTTACCATGCATATTTACCATTTAACTTTTACCCTAAGCTTCTTTTCATTTCAATTATGCATATGTATCTTACTGTGTTTAATTTCATGATTTAATCATAACAATTACTTAAGCCTAAAACATTTCTATTATTCAATTGTAATCACTGTAAAACTTCTATAATTTTATTCTGTAAAATCACAAGTAAGAGCTTTTATGTACATGCCTGAACTACAACTATTGACTTTCATAGCGTTGACAAGAAATTTACCATTCAAATTCAACCTAGCTACCATTCTCAAATTTCAATTCATCCTTTGAATCACCTTTTACCTTTGCTCTGTAAAATTCTTTGTAATTTAACTCTAAACACAATTGTGAAGATTAACATAATCCAATTTCCTTTTTACTTCTTTGAATTTAGGATTTTAGTGGTAGATGTGCATTAAATGTTGCAATTAAGGCATACAATTCAGTTTGAGTTTTACTTTTTCTCATTCAATTCATATTTTGAATCTTGTACACGTTAGTTCCCTACACTTTTGAATTTTGTATCTCATATACATCCACTTTTCTCTTTTAAGTTTTGTATATTTAGTTTTGTATATCTCTATGTATATCTTATACATCATCAAAATATACAAACTCGGACTCTAGTGAGTTTATAAAATAGATTGAAATTAATTTCAAGTCTAGCATTGTATCTAAGTCTTTTGTATCACCCCTTTTGTATATCACATTCATGTATCTCTAACATACAAATGTGGACCCTACCCGAAACATACAATATTCAAACCTTTAACTACATCAGGTTTTGTGTATAATTCCTTTATATATCCTCATGTATATCATATACAATCATCAAAATATATAAAGACTCATGATTTTGCCTTATCTTTTGTTACGAATGAATGCACTTTATTCCCTATTTAATCCTAGGTTCAAATCTGCAAATGCATCTTTTACCTTTTGTATATATAATACATGCATCCAAATATACAAATGTGGACTCCATTTATAATTCATTTTGCTTGACTTTTTGGATCGCACCCAGTTTTGTATTTGTATATAAGATACATGTAGTTATACATACAATAATACATACAAATATATGCATTCACTTTTATTTTCAGCATTCTATTTAATTTTGCTTTAGGGTCCGTATATCAAAAGCATGCAAAAAACCATATATATAGAATACCAACGAAATGTCCCCGACCTTATACACCACTTTGAATTTATTTTGACATTCTCCCATGTATATTTTGTATTTGTATTTCTAATACATGAGTTGTAATATGCAAATATAACTGTGGATTTCTATGTTTAATATAGTTTACCATAAAACACCGTCAAGTCCAAATTTAAATATTTTTAATGCATGCAATATACATTATATGATGAATAAAGTAATTTGACAGACCAAAAAGCATAACATATACATGCAAATGATAATGTATATCAAATACACATTGACCACCATCAATTCAACGTTGACTTTTCCTAAAAACAAGCATAACTTTCAAAATATGCATACTTTTCAAATGATTCAAAAGGAAACCCTAGTTGATTTTTTATGCAAATTCTATTGATAACCACCACTTATACCCAAGCATTGTGTAACTTGAATTTCAAGCATCTGAGACATTTTACCTTTACTGCCAAGCAAGAAAAACCACACAAGCCAAAAGCAAAAGCCACAACAAGGGTCCTCATTTTGCTAAAGGGTAAAATGGGGCCTGTTGTGAGAATCACAACAATTGGAAACCAAATAAAACAACTAAATTCAACAAAACTCAGGGAACAAGATGAAATAAATCATAAATTTCTAACTTCTTTATATATGCGAAATGTTGCTTAATCACAAAAAGAATGTATTCACTAGCATCGAAGAAGCCTTCAAAGGAATTTAAGTGTGTACAATTGATTTATTCCCATTCTTTAGATCAGATTCAGAAAACAACAACTATTTGCATTAAACTACATAGATGGATTTAACCTTCTAGCCAACCTGGATAGAGCCTTGCTGCTAGTCAAGCATCCATAGCCTCGACAATCTTATCACCTATAATCTCCCCAAATAGAGCCCCACTGCTAGCAAGCATCCATAGCCCTGGTGGAGTTATCTAGTACTCTCATATGTTTTCAAATGATTTCTTTTGATCATTAGCTTTATATTCATCATTAATACTTTTGATATTGCAATAAAGCTCATGTTTAACATATAGTAGAATCCTATTAAGATATGCAGGATGGAGATTATAGTGGTAGCAAAAGCCAACCTTTAGATTTTTCACTTAATGCAAGTGTCCACTATCCTCCAAACCTACTCCTATAATCTTAAAGATACGTATTTGTATGATTCCCTGAACACTTAAATTTGTTGATGGTGAATAAACTTTAAAAGACCAAACAAGCAAACTACATCTATAAAAAGTCACAACTTATACATAAATTTCAAATGATTTCTTAGTTTAATAAATTCCATTGTTTTCAATGGTTTCAATCTACTCTTGTTTATCTAAAATCAAAATGAAGATCCCCAAAACAACAAACAACCAAACAAAAACAAGACTATATAATATTTACAATATAATACATAGTGAAACTCAGTTCAACACCTTTAGACCTGAAAGAAATGTTTAAGATATTGTCCATTAATAGGTAATGGAATATCTTCACCAGTTAAAGTCTTCAACCTAAATGTGTTGTTTCCTATAATTTCAGTGATTTGGTGTGGACCCATCCACAACTTATCAAATTTCTTATGGTTTCCCTTTTTCTCAAGTGCTTTATCCCAGCATAAGAGCAAGTCTGAGATTTTAAAAGTTTTGACTCTAGCTCTTTTATCAAACCATCTTTGTACTACTGCTTGATGTTTTGCAAACTTATCTATGGCTTGATTTCTTTTCTCATGTAGGTGTAGCAATTGAACTAACCTAGCTTCTCTCTGATCATAAAAACCTAAGTATTCATTAGAAAACTTCTAGGTTGGGATTCTTAGGTTAACAGGAAAAATTGCATCTGTGCCATATACCAAATGATATGGTGAATTTTCCAATGTTTCCCTAACTTTTATTCTATTAACTGATAAAGCATATTTCAATAAGGTATTCCATTCCCTAGGGTTTTTAGCAATCAATTTCTTAATGATATCTAACAAAATTTTGTTAGTGGATTCTCCTAAACCATTCCCCTGTGGATAATAATTTGATGAAAATTTTAAAATAATGCCATATTCAAAACCCTAATTTGAAAACTTTAAAGAAGTAAATGTAGGGCCATTGTCACATACCAGCAAATAGGGTACTCTGAATCTAGTTATGATAATTTCCTCTAGAAATTTGATAACAACCTCATTGGTAGAAAACTTACAAGAAGTAGCCTCAGTCCACCTGGTGCAATAATCTGTCACTGTAAGAATTAACTTATTTTTAGCAGAGGATGGAGGATTAATGACTCTAAGGAAATCTAGCCCCCATTATGCAAACGGTCTAGTTTCTATCACAGGTTGCAATGGATGAGTCATATTCCTTCCCCTATTAGTAGTGGTTTGACATATGTGACAATATTTAGTGTGTTCCTCAATATCCTTAAACATGGTGGGCCAATAATATCCCACCCTCAAGATTTTGTGTGTAGTAGCCAAATGAGACCCATGGGCTGTCCCATATTTATCATGTAATTTGACATCACTTTATCTTCTTGCTCTCTATTCAAACATCTCAAGTATATCCCTCGTGATTCTTTTTGAATAATATACCTCCCTAGATCATTTATTTCTTGGATCTCAACCCTAGTACTCTTCTCTGTGAAGATATCATATGACTAGGATATTTTCCTGATATCAGGAATGAATTAAGATCATCATACCACCCACACATAATACTTGTATGCACAACATATTCTTGATGAACAATCTTAGGGTCTGTATTCACTATAGTCTGAACTAGAGCTTGACCTCAGACCAATTTCATTGGAATGATTTCCAAATCAAACTCTTGTAACATGGTGATCCATTTTGCTCTTTTACCTCCTAGCTCATTTTGCATTAGCAACATCTTTGCTACAGCATCAGGCACAATAGCTTTAACTTGACTCCTTAAAATGTAATGCCTAAACTAAAGCAAAAGACTACCTTTTAGTATCCAGGTATTTCAACTCTACACCTTTAAGGGGATCACTCATAAACGCTATTGGCTTTTCCTCATTTTCCTCACCCTTTTGTGTTAAAGCTACTGTACATGAGTGTTCAGATGCAAAAGAATATATAAAGAATGGCTTAGTCTAATCTGGACTTGTTAGTATAGGAGAATTGGCAATAGCCTCCTTTATATCTTTGAACGTGGCCCTAGCCATTGGTTTCCATTCTATCTGGGCATCCTTCTTAAGCAAAGCATTCAAAGGCTGCACTATCTCAGCAAAACCAGTGATAAATTTTATCACAAAGTTTATCTTACCAAAAAATGACTTCAGTTCCTTCTTACTAGTAGGCAACTATAATTTATTTATCTCTTCCACTCTATATGGATCAATGGAAATGCCATTCTCAGAAATAATATGTCCCAACACTTTACCCTCTATCACCCCAAAGACACATTTCTTTGGGTTCATAGATATACCATACTTTTCACATCTTTGGATGGTTAGACCTATCTTTAGAAAAGAATGTTAAATGATCCATATAAAGCACAATGCATTTTCCTATTAATCCTATTGAAATTAAGGAACACTGAGAGGGGGGGTGAATCAGTGTTCTACAAAACTTATTACTTTGTTCCTTTATTAATTTACTACATACATCCAAAAGAAAGAAGCATGAACACAAGAACATAAACAACAAGATCACAACACATGAACACCAGGATTTTTACGTGGAAATCCAGTTAAGGGAAAAACTACGGTGGGGGTTAACCCACAAGAATTTATACTCTGTTAAAAGTATTACAAATGGGGAAGGCACATGCCTTCGGGCACACTACCCAGATCTCACTACTCAAAGAGGCTCACTACCTACAAATCAATTACAAAAGTTTACTAGAATGTTTGAACTGAGGAATAGCATCTAACAATGCAAGATTCTAGTTCCGATTGAGCTCAGTCTACTGACTTTACACACTTCAACTTTCTCTACCCTGCTTTACTAATCTGCCATGATCTGGACCTTAGATCTCTTTACTTCACATCTAATTCTACTATACTTCGCACCTATCCATTCATATTCACATCTTCGCACACTAAAATGTTTGGATCCATTGATCATATATATCTGCTACAAGAAATTGCATCAACTACAGTTGGCCTTAAGAAAAACTTAGAGACTTTTTAAGAACATTGTTCTATTAGTTGAATCCATGCACAAACACCAACACAGATGAAAACCTCTCTATCCAAGTCACTTACATGTTGGCCAATACTACTAGATCTCACAAATTACTCAACCAACAACTTTTCCTAATCCACACAATGATCAAACACCAAGTCGACTTGTTCTTCACTAGACTGAACTATTTAACCAAAACCCGATACTCAGATGCATGTAACTTTCAATCCCTTCATCACCAGAGGCTAAAATCTTGGATTTAGGTAGTCCTAACATCCCTTAACACTCTCTTAGATCCACAACACAATGTGATTACCTTTGGAGAATTGTGAACCAAGATGTTGAACCCTATCATATGCTCTGTTCCTGTCTATCCAGACTTAGATAGATCTGCAATCTAACTTCTAGTATGATCCACTGATGTAATGCAGATGTGTAGTATAGATTCAGTTGCCATCAATGACAACACCTGACATGCCTATTAGTGTCTCTTGCTAACAAATCCATGAAAGCAATAGCCATAGCTCTTTGGAATGTAGCACCTACTGTGTATGAGGAAAAATTGATTTAATCTAAACTAATAAAACCAAAAACCAATCACATAAAGCGAACCAATCTAAGTAAAAGCCATTATCATAAAATCAAAGACAAATGAAAGCTCTTACCAAAATCTGTATTGTTCCCTTTTGGAGATGTGTGGATTGCTCAATGAAGTTGTGAAACCATAGCTACAACAAGCAAGTAGTGTGCTCAATGTGCTCAAAGATCAATGTTAAGAGATTGTAAGGTTGCTCAATCGACGCGTTTTTGTATGCTCAAAGCACTGTTAAGTATGCCTGAGAATACAATCGAAGAGAGAGGTAATGAAGGAGATGAGGGGGGTTTATATAGATTTCAACGAGGATTGATCAACGGTCCAGATAATTCAGAAGAATCAACAGAGAACAGTTGAGGAACGTGCAACGAATGAGAAGAAGACATGTGTCTTGCTTTCTTTTGCATGAGAGGAGTTATCAAGAATAGAACAATGAGTTAAAGCCATTAACAGACTGTAATGATCAGTTAAGTGATTTAAAACAAGAAGAAGAAATTTGCATGAGAATAAGAAGATATTTTGCTTTATTAAATATAGAAAGCTTGAGTTATTTTAGAGATAACTCAAATTTAGAAGAAAAAGCAATTTAAATAAATAATTGATTTATTTAAATTTAGAGAAGATATTATTGGAAGAAATAATTAAATAATTGGAATTATTTAATTTAGAAGATTTTGAAAGCAAATTAAATAAATAAATTTATTTAATTGTTGTGAATGAGTTGGAAAGAACAGAAGATTATAAATAAAATATTTGATTTTATTTATTTTTAAAGGATTGAGATAATTTAAATAAATTTGCATGATTTATTTAAATTTAGAAGAACAATTGATTTAATTAAATAATGTAAATTATTTAATTGTAGATAAGATAGAATTGTGATGAATTAATTAAATAATTGGATTTATTTAATTAATGTAGACTTGAATTTTGAAAAAGGATGATGATTTGATTAAATAATTAAAATTATTTAATTTTGGAAGAATAACAAAGGAATTTAATTTAATTAATTAAATAAAGAGAATTTATTTAATTAATGTCAAAAGTATGTGATTTAGAAGAATTGGGTGATTTTAATTAAATAATTAGATTATTTAATTAATGTTGAGATACCAGTGATTAAACATATTACGAAAAGCAAGTGGTGCGGTGACTTGGTCATTTTAGGGTGTCTACATTTTGCCTCTCTTTGATGCAATGCAGTTTATAGCGTTGCTTCAAAGAAATCAATAGTTGAAGACATGATACAATTTTAATGCCCCAGTGTAGGTAGTTGCCCCAGCGCATGCCCCCTTGAGCAGGAAGATAGGGAAGCGACAGAGGAACGGTGTTGACGCTCAACTAGAAGAGTGCGCGACCAGGTAGGAGGAAAAGCAAAAAGGGGTGGGAAGAAAAACTAAGGGTGGGGCACTATAAATAGGTCCCATGGGGACCCCAATCCTCATTTGCACCCTAGGAGTTTCTAAATTTAGAGAGTAGAGTGGAAGGATCTGACAGTGAGGAGAGATGCCGATTCCAGCGCACAGACATCAGGCGGAGCTCGTGCGGACGTACAGGAGACCAGCAGGAGTGTCGGCAACAGTAAGTGGTCGAAAACCCCATTTGAATTCATCATTTTAGGGTGGTTTAGGGCTAGGTCTAGGCAGGGTTACCATGTCAGCCAAAAGTGCTTTAGGGAGTCCAAGCGCGTATGGTAGTCAGTTATAGCGCTTTTGGCACACTGCAGCGCGGTTGGTAGGGGGTTGTAGTGCTATTGGTAAATTCGCAGCGCTAATGATTTGTAGGTTAGTGCCGCAGCGCACTTGGCAGTATGTCGCAGTGCGGTTAGCAGTATGCTGCAGCGCCTTGGGTAGGGCTGTCTCCTCCTGTAGCAGTTGCTCAGCTCTCTGCAAATCGGTCTCTACAACTAGACCCACTACCTCCGCCATCTCCACATCAGCCTGCTTGCCGCTGTCCTCTCCACCTGCCTACTACCTGGCTGCTCGGGCCTGCCGTCTCATCCTAACCTCCCCACCGAGGACTAGTACCTCTCCCACCGCCCCTGCTACACCTGGGGTAGTCAGTCTCACTGGTCTGTGTGTCTGCCAATACTGGTCATACTCTGGTAGCGTCCCTGGGTCTGCCAGCCCTGTGTCCCAATCCCATCTCACAGGGACAAGTCCCCGTACCTCTACCAAGGCTGTAGCCACTGGGATCGCTGCATTCCAGTCTCCAACCTCCTTCCACGTCCTGGCGTGTGTCACCTCCCCCACTGGTAGTCCCTGTGGCAATCCAAACTGCCTAAGTACTTGCTCTGGTAGTTACCTCTCTACCGCATCTGTTTGTCTCCCAAACAGATACTGCGCCTGTCTGCAATACATGAGCTGCTCATGCTCATCATCCCACTCCTCGCATAGTAGCTAGGGCCTCCACACAAACAGGTCCATCTCGTCGATCTGCTGCCTCTAGTAGCTCACAGACCCCATCCTCCGGTGTGTAATCACCCCATCATATAAGAATGCATAGGGCTCGCCTCTATCCCGATGGCGTTGTGCCATGGGTTGGATCACTGGAATATGCTCCCATGCCCATACCTATAACAAGGTCACCCCTGCTGAGAGGCTCCTGCCTCTCCTATACACGTAGTGGTGCATGTCGTGAAATAGCTGTCCCAACACACATGGGCCCCATGCATACTGTCTGCCATGTGTGAACATCCCAGACAACACTGTGCCCCATCCAACTGATAGTCCTCTGGATCTCCTATCAGGACACAAGAAGCCACCAATCAGTGATGCAACTATCCATCTGATCCTGTCGCAGAGTCTCGAGACGTCTACCCATCAAATCTCCCCATCATCTATCCATAGGTCATCTGTGCAGAAGACCTCCACCAAGCCTGTCTTGCCTCGTGCCGGGTCAAAATCTACTATATCTCCATCAATCCGAATCCGTAGTATCCGGTACACATCCTCTAGTGTCACTGTGGCCTCCCCTATCAGAAAGTGAAATGACGAGGTCTCACTATGACATCGCTCCACAACTATTGTGACTAGGGTGAGATTCACCCTAATGTGTGTTAGGTGCGCAACGTGCCACAATCTGGCATGCTCTAAGAATGCGTCCTCCTCCCAGGTCAGCTATACAACCTCATGCGCTATCGGGTGGTGTCGCTCCCGCAACATCAGTGGTGGCAAAATCCTCTACATCCATAACAACTCACTTGTCAGTTCTTCTATAGGCATAATTACCCCATTTATATGTGAATGTGGTCTTCAACCTATCTTCTTTATCTACCAAGACTTGACTATAACCAGAAAATCCATCAAGGAAGGACATCATCTTAGCACCATTAACTGCCTGTAAAACCTCATCTAAAGGAGGCAAAGGATAATTATCCTTTTCTGACGCCTTATTGAGATTCCTAAAGTCAACACAAAGTTTGATGTCTCCATTCTTCTTTCTCACAGGCACTAAGTTAGCTACCCAGGTGGAATGTCTTATAGGAAAAATTATTCTTACAGATAACAACTTCTTGACTTCCTCAAAGATCAAGGGTTCTAGTATGGCATTTACTAGCCTTTGTTTCTATCTAAACAGTTTCACTCCTGGTTTTAAGGGAATCACGTGGGTTATGATGGATGTATCATACATTTTAAGATCCACATACGTCCACGTAATCACATGTTTATAAGATTTCAATACATTAGCTATATCAGCTCTCAACTCTGGGGAACAAGTCTTACCAATTAACACATTTTGAGGATCCTTGTCAGTACCTAAGTTAAAAGGGTCACACTTACCTCCATCTATTTTAGGAAGGTTTCTTTGTCTCACAACTCCATCGAAATCAAAGATCTTTTCTAACTCAATAACTCCTTTTGGTAAAGAATTACTTTTCAAATCAATAATGTCTTCCTAATCCCAAGATACTTCTAGTCTATCTTGTTCATCAATTATCTGAGATTCAAAAACATCATACTTGTTATAAAATCAAGGATCTACTAATCTCCCTCAAACACTTGAAAATTTGTCACATTATCAGGTATACTTGGAATAGACACTAGTTCCACTACAAATTTCTTCAATCTTGACAAAGCTAATGGTTCAAGTGTACTAGCTGCAAATGCTAAGGCATATGAACGTTGATTCAACTCCCTGAGAATATGTATGATATTAAAAGAATCAAAAGACTCAATCAAATCCTAGACTCTATGCCTATAACTCACCATTTTTGAAAATTGCAAGCATATAATTTTCTAACTTGCCTGACTACTATTTCAGAATCAGACAAAACTTGAAGAATTTTCACCTTCTTTTTTATGGCCATTACCAGTCCATGCACTAATGCGTTGTACTCAGCTACATTGTTAGTACAGGGAAACTGTAATCTAAAAGATGCCAAAAATGACTTACCATTAGGATTAATAAGCTCTATTCCTACTCCTGCTCCCTATTTGGATTTCGATCCATCACATTTTAAAATTGACATGTTATTCTTATTCCTTACTGGAGTTCTTGTTTTAACATGTAGTAGTTCTTTTACCTCGGGCTTTGTAGGAGTGTACATTTTCTTATGCATTCTTGTTTGACTTATAGGTATTGCAACATTTTCTACAAGTTTATGTATGAACAAATGTTTATCAATTGTTGATCTTACATAATCAATTGAATATTTTGGTATGACACCAGCATTCTTATGTAACAATGACTTATGACTATCAACAACAAGTCCACTCTCTTGGTTTTCACTCTGTGTCATGCATTTTCTATGTTGACACTCAATTATTTCTCTACATATCCCATAATTTTCTTCAGAATGTGTAGTTTCATGGACTCTACACCATCCTTCACATAAAACATCCTAAATGTAAGTCCCTTGTTGAATACATTTTTGAATTTCCTCATTCATGATTTGATTGAACATACTTACAGTATTTTCTTCTTCACCAGAAGAATCATGGTCTGACTCAATGAGGATACTAGTCCCTTTGTTAATAGGTTTCTCTTCAAAATTGAAGGCTAAAATTTCCTCTATATGGACTCCTCTATTTGAAACTCTATACACTCCTAGTTCTACTACAACATACAATACTTCATTTGTTCTATTGTACTTAGTTATCATATGCTTCATCTTTGGTTATGCTTCAATCATAATTTGGTTGGGAATTCCTCTCCAAGGCAACCACATGTGTGAGAGTTAGTCACCATGTATCCATTTAATGTTTTTGACCAGTCTCTACTCAATAACATACCATAGTTCACAGGAATGTCTACAACCTAAATGTCAATATATTGGTTTACCTAGGATCTAAGTTTGATTGCATTTAAATATGCATCAACTCTCCTACCACATTTACCTCAGATTTATCTAGGTGAGTCATGACCTTGGCTGACTTTGTAGGTGTGAGCCCTAAAGTTTTGCAAATTCCTAATGGCATAACATTAGTAGAAGCTCCAGAGTCTACCATGCAATTATGCAACTTTTTTTCCAAAAACCCTCAAAGTTAACAAGAAAGGAGGAGATTCCTTCTTCTTTGTGTACATCACTACATTAGTACTTGCAGTTTCCTCAACACTCTTGTTTTTCTCCTTAGTTTGTATGTCTTTGCTATGATTATTTGGACCTACCGAATTCTCCCTAGGACCTAATTCATCTAAGGATTTCATAAATGCAATTCACACTCCTGGACTTTTCAATAATTCATATAGAGGCACATTAACCTTTATCTTACTAATCTTTTTAGACAAATAATTCATCAATTTAGAAGCTTCATTAGATTTTGATTTACCTACCTGAACCTTTGGTGATGCTAAAGTACTAGTACCTTGATAATTGGCTTTAGGAGGCACATGATTATTACTTGCATCCTAATTAGGTGGTGTATTGAGGCTATTTGGAGGTGTGGAAGTAGTAAAAGGACCTCCAAGTTTACCATTGTTTCTCAAGTTGTAAGTATGATTCCTTTGGGACTGTTGAAACACTTGAACTTCATCTGGCTCACATAACACTTCATTCTTAGTTTCAAAGGGAAACTGGAAGGTTTCTAACACTAGAGTTGATTCATGACATAAACTTTCACAACAATATGGCTCATCCTCTTCTATTTGACCTTCCTCTTCTTCTTTTGTTGAGAATGTAAAACTTTCTAAGACCATGGGTGACTCATATCCTGAAGGCACTATCTCATTCCCTTTAGGAATCAAGAATTCAGATGTAGGGGTCTAGACTTCTACTTTAAAGATACTATCCACCAAGTGAAACTATGGACAATCTGGTTCGGTATGAGCACTAGTATTATGAATTCTACACTAGTTGTTAAGGGCTACATCTACTACCTATACCCTAGCAGGTTGTTTAGACTCCTGATTGTCTGGATTCTCAAATGGATAATCTAGAGTACCATTATTTGGTCTTGTGTTCCACACTCTAGGGGGTCTAGGCTGGTTCAAATTCCTATTATCATTTCCATAGGCTCTATTGTCTCCATTATGACCTCTATTCTATGATCCTTGTCCTTGGTTTTGGTTTTGGTTTTGGTTCTGATTTTGAGGATTTTGACCATAGAAACTATCATTCCTCAACTGAGTCACTTCAGTTGTTAACCTTCTCAAATGATTAGTAATTTCTTTTCTCATTTTTATCCTCCTAAGCTTTAGCTACATATGTATCCTAGGGAGGTTGGAAAAATGATTGGCCATTGACGTGGTTATCATTGGAAACACTACCCATATAGGGAACTATAGTATGAGTGGGGACTAGATTATATACTGGCATATGAGTAGGTATCAGATTGAACATTGGAGTATGGTGCATTAGAGCACCATTCATTTGCTGCATTTGATTGAGAACTGCATCATTTCCTAGACTCACTAAAGGACCATAAGTTATTTTTCTCATCTTGTGATTTACCTTCATAGCTTCTTTGTATGCTTGAGATAAATTTGTCCCTGCAAGTACTTGCCTCTTAACAAACATGGTAGTTAAGGGATCCAAAACAGCATAATAAATTTCTAATACTGCATCATCAGTTACAGTATAAGGAGCAACTAAACTTGAATAAGCTTTTTGGAAACAATCATTAAAAGTAGTTATAATCTCTCCTTGACCTCTCTTGATCTCTGCTAACCTATGATACATAGCTACTAGCTCTACTAGACTTCTAAATCTAGACAAAAAGCTTTCTTCCATAAGTGCCTAGCTTGTAATGTGATTGTTAGGCAAATTGACATACCAGTTGTAAGCTTGTTCATTGAAAGTGAAAGGAAATAATCTACATACCACATCCTCATGTGCTAGCCTTGCCCTAAAGCACATTTCTTTGAAAATCCTGATGTGATCTTCGAGATCCTGGTGTAATTGATACTTAGGGCAAATTTTGTCTGGATTCTTTGGCATATCATTATATGCAATAAAGAATATAGGTGAATCTACATTAAAGAATTCCATGGTAGGACCTCTACATGGATTTGAACCAAAATTTGGTTGATTTTGAGGATTTAGACCAAAATTCAATAGTCTAAATGTAGAAACATTAGGACTTACTATGTTAGGTATAACTAGAGGTGATCTTGGACTTGGAGGAGTATTTGATGAACCTCCTACCTGAAATACTCTAGGACTTGGGATCAAAGGAATTTTTATACTTTTCTGTCATTTGTCAGACAATTGTGCAAAAATATCCCCTGGATTTGACCTAGACCTGGTCGTCCGACCAGTATTGTTAGCCAATTTGCACAAAGCTCACTTCAAATCCTATCAGGCCCTCCTTCTAGCACCAAAAAATTATTGATGATGATTTTATTCAAAACAAAAAATATATAAAATTCACAAAGAATCTTGTCTTATCTTGAAGAATATGGAGAATTATTAAAATATTTCTCAATTCCAAGTCTATGGTAACTAGGTCATGGTTGTGTTAGACTTATTTAGTGTTTGATGTGAAGTTGTTTATTCAAGGGGCTTTATGTGATTTGAGGAATGTGTACTAACTATTTTTACTCACACTTTGCAAATAACTACAAATTACACTATAACTAGTGATCCTTTGCACGTATTTACCATTTTACTACAAAGCTTTGCATGAATTTCAATGAAAATATACTTTGTACTTTAGTTTTATATGAAAACTATTAAAGATCTTTGCAATTCACAATTCTTTATTTGAATCTATAACAATCTCTTTTAGATAACTGTGTGCATGCTAATTATTCAAAGATTTACTGAAAAAAGTTAAAAAGAAAGGGTTTAGAAAACTTGATTCTATAGGAATTATTTCTCTGCTACTCATGTACACAAATTTGATTAGCTATAACACTTTATAGGAGTTAAATTCATGTATGTTTCTTCAGAGAAATATCACAAATTAACATACAGAACTGCAATCATCAAAGGAAATATATCAAAGAACACCTGAATCTAATTACACTTTGAAATAGATGCAGCAATTAGATGTTTGTATTCATTAACATATGAAAGCCATTTCAAATTTACAATGTATTTTGACTTCAAATTCTTTGAAAGTATCAGCAAACTAAATCAAACTTACAGACATTTTCTAGATACAGTGAGAAGCAGGACATTCCACATTATCTCCACTGCAAACACATGTAAACTACTACCTCAACTCCCTAGGCTCAAAGTATTTTCACAAATCGCTTCTATTGCACATTCTCCAGTACTTTTCTATATTAGTCATGTGTGTCTAAATATACATATCAAAGTCCCTTATATAGACTCAAAATCCCCCCTCCTTGCTCACAAAACTGCCAATAGTTCAGATTCAAATTCTCATGCCAGTTGTCACTTCAAAAATATCCCAAAAGAATATTCTCTCAGGTGCAAAGATGCCCTTAGAATCTTTTAAAATATTTTGACTTTACCTTTGACCATTTTACCAATATGAAATCTCAACAAAGTACAACATTAAACAAAATATTAAACAAGTAGCCTATTCATTATCACTGTTGTCTTCTATCTGCATATCCCTATTTTTATCACTCATGTATTTTGTGAACCTTTCATTTAGAGTGGATATGGAGGCATGAATGGTTCTATGAGAAGAATCCTAGGTGTGCTGCTGCATTTCAATGCTTGCCTTCAATGCTTGTGCTTTGTTCTCTCTATCTTCTCTCTTCTTATGATATTTTCTAATTTTAGCACTGAGCTCCATTATATTTTCCATTGCCTCCTCATCTAACTAGTTTACTGGATTATCAATGCATGGCTAGAAGATGCCTTTAAATTCCTTTATAGCTATGTCTACATCAAATACTTGAACTTGAGGGTATGGATGTTTAACCAAATGTTCAACCATCTTCACATGTTTCTTCAACAAAACTAGAACATTCTTTTCTAATTCCTGTATATTGGCCAAGCAAGGCCTTAGTATCCCTTCTTCAAACTTCAACTCCATCTTCATTTTGGGGATTTGAAATACAATCTGTAGGGTTATGACCCCTTCATTCACCAAGGACTGTGTATGTCCTTCCAAAGCTTTGAGTTTCTTCAACTCATCTATGTTCTACTTTATTCTTTCTTGACATTTTTTTACAAGGTTAGCACAATTATTTCTATCAGTCAATGTAACACTACAATTGCTAATTACAATTTTTACCACTTCCTCTCCCTTTTGTATAAATTGTTGCAAATATGTGCCTAAGTGGTGTTGTCATTGATGTCAACATATTCTTGTTGTCATTGGTGTCAACTGTGCATTATTTTGTTGCCTATTCAGGAGACTAGAATGTTGAGGATATTGAGAAAATTAATGAAGACTCAAGGTTTGCAGACCTTATTGTTGTATAGAGGATTGTCAGAGGCTGCTCCAGTCAAGAATTAAGAAGTTCACATGAAGATTTGAAGAAGTTATGGCCATCTGAATAGAACTGGATCTTGCAGTATTTAGAAGAGACAGAGTGATAGTAAGTTGGTCTAGATTACTCCACAGTGAAATATTATGATCTATGGATCTGAAGACGTGTTTGGGAAGTTAGTGTGTATCATCAACTCTATTGGTTTGTGGTTTGGAGGTCCGCAAGCCATCCTTCTAGTTTGACAGTCATGGCAGGCAGTGTTCTTGAGGTTTTGGAGGAAGATACAAATGATTCTGGTAATTTGGTTTAGAGTGGATGTTATTAGTGAGTTCAATGTACTTGTGGAAGTTTCTGGATCATGTGGCTACTATGTTGGAGGTCCGCATTGGAGTTTGAGCTTGTTATTAAAGATTTCCTCTTTGAAGTTGTTGTTCTTCCCAGCCTTGGCTGACTGGATGTTCCTAGCATGTTGTAGATGGTCTAAAGATTATTTTATGAAGCATGGCATGCTAGTAGAGGAAGATTCAAGTCTCATCTATGATTGGTCGATAGTGTAAAGATCCACGTTAAGTTTGGCTGACCTTGTTGATCATTGCAAGATTGATGAAGTGTATAAATATTTGTTGAAGAGTTGTTAAACACTATCCTTGAGCAAAATAGATTAAATCTGAATAAAGGACCAAAAGCAGAGCAGAGAAGAAAAGGAGCTAGAGCAGTATAGAGTGTGAAGTTAGTAAAGAAGAATTTGGGGCAAAGAAGAAGTTTTTGAGCATTCATTGAAACTGAACCATGCATGAAGTAGATGCTATTTCTCAGTTAACTCTTTATGTTCTAAAGAAATTTTGTAGGTAGTGAGCCTCTCTTTTTTGAGCAGTGAACCGGAAGGTATGTGCCTTCTATTTTTCTAAAGTACTTTTAACGGGGTACAAATCTTTGTGGGTTAACCCCCACTGTGGTTTTTCCGTTAACTGGGTTTCCACATCAAAATCTTGGTGTCAAGTGTGTTGATTATGTTTCTACTCATATGTTGTTGATCCATGCTTTAATGTTTACATCATTAATCTAGTAGTAAGATAATAAAGAAGGTTAAAAGTAGAAAAAATTTATATTGTGTGACAACTAATTCACCCCCCTCTCAGTTGTCTGGTCTAATTCCAACAATTGGTATCAGAGCTAGATCCTCTTTTAAAATCCTGACCGCTTGAGGAGATCCAAGATGTTGACCTACAAGAAGGATAGTCCAAGATTTGATGGAACAAATTATTCTATTTGGAAGAATCACATGGAGTGCCATTTGTAATGCATGGGCGATGCCTATTGGGTGATAACCAGTGTTGAGTATAAACCTTCGGAGAAAGGTCCTTTAACTCCAAATCAAGTCAAAGATGCCGAAAATAACCTTCAACCTAAAGAAGCCTTGTTGAGTGGCTTGACTGATTCAGAAATGAGAAATGTCTTTGGTCTAAAAATGGCTTATGAAATCTAGAAAAAGTTGGAGAATCTATATGAAGGTGATAAATTTGTCAAATGTACCAAGCTGCAAAGTCTGAGAGGAAAATTTGAACCTCTGAGGATGAGCGAAGATGAAAACATCACAATCTACATGCAAAAAATAAATGAACTTGTGTGTGGTATCAGGTGTGCTAGTGGAACTTTGGAAGAATCAGAGTTTATATCAAAAGTACTTAGATTTTTACTTGATTCATACGAACATAAGGTTTCTACTATAGAGGAGATCAGGACTATCTCAGAAGTTACAAAAGATCATCTGGTTGGCAAAATTTTAGCTTTTGAATTAAGTAAGTTTGGTGATTCTCTTCCCAAGTCTAAATCTACATTTAAGGCGAGTGTATATGGAAAACAAAGATATGATCTGGGTGAAATCTCTTCTACAAGATCAAATAGATTCATGAAGACAAGGAAGGATCTTGAAGATGTTGAAATTGAAATTGCAGATCTTGAAGCTCTTCTTGCCAAAAGATTGCCAAGAGGATCCGGTAAGTATGAATGAAAATTGCCACCCAAATGTTTTGCTTGTAATAAGATTGGTCATTTTGCCTCAAGATGTTCGGAGAGGTTTTCAAAACCAAACCCTAACAGATACAAAAATTAGAACAAATGTTACTATGCCCAAGAAGCTAGAGAAGAAGGAGTCACAGATGATGAATATGATCATGGAGGTTCCTCTGAAAATGATTGGGTGTTCATTGCCATCAAAGAAGAAGATCCGATGTCTACTGAATCTGCTAGCTATGAAAATATGGAAAGTACCTTGGCTACTCAAGTTATTGAGAAAGATGAATTGGTGATTGATAGTGGATGTTCTCATCATATGACTGGAGACAAGAGTAAGTTTGTGAATTTTGAAAATTATGAAGGAGGGCTTGTGAAATTTGGAGATAATTTAGCTGGCAGAATTTGGAGCAGAGGATCCATTTCTTTTGATGCTAAGAATAGAACCAATGATGTTCTATATGTGGAAGGACTGAAACATAATCTTCATAGTGTTGGATAGTTGGTTGATAAAGGTTATGATATTCGATTCAAGGATGGAAAGTACAGAATCATGGAGAGTTCTAGAACTAAAATTGCATCTGGTACTCAAACTAGAGGTAACATTTTCATTTAAATAGCTCTGGCAAAAGTTGTTTGATTGCTTAGATAGATCAAAGTTGGTTATGGCATAGGAGGATGTGTCATGTGAATTTTGATAACATTGTCAAAATAAGTACCACTCGGGCTATAAGAGATCTTCCAAAACTTGTGAAACCTAATAGCATGTGTAGAGAATGTCAATTGGGGAAATAGAGAAAAATTTCATTCAAAAGTAAGGAACAAGCTTCAAGTGGATGATTGGAACTGGTACATATTGATCTATGTGGTCCTGCTAGAATTAGGAGTATGCAAGGAGATAGATATTTCATGTTGCTGATTGATGATTACTCCAAGATCATGTGGGTAACCTTCTTAAAAGAAAAATCAGGAGCTCTTGACAAATTCAAGGTGTTCAAAGTGATGGTGGAAAATGAAATTGGTGAAAAATTGAAATGTCTGAGATCCAACAGAGGTGGAGAATTTACTTCCCATGAGTTTGATGCTTTCTATGAAAAGCATGGCATAAAGAGACATTTATTTGCTCCTAAGACTCCCCAACAAAATGGAGTTGTAGAAAGAAAGAACCAAACCATTCAAGAAACTGCTAGGATCATGATGATGGAAACAAATGTTTCTCAAGTTTATTGGAGAGAAGCTGTAAGTACTATTGTCTACACTCTTAACCGGGTGCAGATCAAAGACAATTCTGGTAAGACTCCTTATGAACTATGGTTTGGTCATCCTCCTACTGTGAGATATTTTAGAGTTTTTGGTAGTAAATTCTATATCAAAAGAGATGAGGATTTAGGCAAGTTTGATACAAGAAGTGATGAGGGAATATTTTTGGGATACTCTACTCAAAGTAAGGCTTACTAGTGCTTTAACAAGAGGTTGAAAAAGATTATTGAAAGTGCTAATGTTAGAGTTGATGAGAGCAAGGAAGGACATTCCAGGTTCTATGGATATGATTTAGATGATCAAAATGAAAGTCAAAGTTGAGGAAGGTTAGTTCAAAATTTGACTCAGATTCAGATTGATCTGGAAACTCCAGAAACTCAAGGAATTAGTATAGATGTTGAGGAACAAGCTCAAGCAATTCCCAAAACCCCCAGGTATGTAAGAATGAATCATCCTAAAGATCAAATCATAGGGGATAGAAATAAATGTGTTTGAAGTAGGAGAAGAGTTGCTAAAGATCAAGAAGAGATTTGTTTGATTTCAAGGATTGAACCTAAATCAGTTAGTGAAGCCTATGTTAATGAAAACTAGGTAAAAGCAATAGAAGAAGAATTAATGCAAATTGAAAAGAACCACACTTGGGATCTTGTTCTAAGACTTGAGGACATAAATGTGATTGGCACCAAATGGGTCTTCCAAAATAAAATAAATGAAGATGGTGAAGTTGTAAGAAACAAAGTAAGGTTGGTATGAATTGATTTTGAAGAAACTTTTGCTCTAGTGGCAAGAATAGAGGCACTTAGATTGTTTCTTGCATTTGCTACTTTCAAATATTTTAAAGTGAATTACATGGCTATCAAATCAGCATTCCTGAATGGAGATTTGGAGGAAGAAGTCTACATTGAGCAACTAAAAGGATTTCAGTTGCCTGATCAGGGAGACATGGTTTGTAGACTAGGAAAAGCCTTGTATAGACTCAAGCAAGCTCCAAGAGCCTAGTATGCAAGATTGGATAAATATTTGCTTAAGATAGGTTTTAGTAAAGGTACTACTGATAGTAATCTTTACTTCAAGATTAATCATGAGGACATCCTAATTGTTGAGGTCTTTGTTGATGATATCATTTTTGGTGGAAATGAATGTATGTGCAAAGCATTTTTTGACTAGATGAAAAGTGAATTTGAGATGTCAATGTTTGGAGAGATGAATTTCTTCCTAGGTCTACAAATTGTTCAATTAGATAAAGGTATCTTTATATCTCAATCCAAGTATGTGAAAGAATTGTTGAAGAAGTTTGGAATGGAAGATTCAAAGCCAGTAGGTACACCTATGGTAACCGAATGCAAGTTAAGTAAAGATGATGATTCCCCTAAGGCAAATCAGAAAAGGTATAGATTAATGATTGGAGGATTGCTCTATTTGACCCAGACCAGACTTGACATCATGAATGCTATTGGACTTGTTGCTAGATTTCAAGCTGATCCAAAAGAATCCCACACTGTGGCAGTCAAAAGAATTTTTAGATATCTCAAGGGGACAATTGATTATGGATTGTGGTATTCAAAAGACAATGATTTCACTCTTCATGCATATACATACGTTGATTGGGCAGGAGATGTGGATGATAGAAAAAGTACTAGTTGTGGTGCATTTTTCTTGCGAAGAAGATCGGTCTCTTGGATGAGAAAAAAGTAAGAGGCAATATCTTTGTCTACTATAGAAGAAGAATATCTAGTAGTAGCAAATAATTGTACTCAGATTCTGTGGATAAAGCAAATGTTAAAGGACATCAAAGTTGTGTTTGAGGAGCTAGTCACAATCTTTTGTGATAATTCTAGTGCAATAAGCATCTCAAAGAATCCAGTGTTGCATTCAAAGACAAAGCATATATCTATCAAGTTTCACTTCTTGAGAGAGAAGGTAAATGAGAATGAAGTCAAGTTGGAGTTTGTGTCATCCAAAGATCAGATTGTAGATATCTTCACTAAGCCTCTTTCCAAGGATACCTTTGAATATCTCAAAGAGAAGTTAGGGGTTATTACCCCTCTGAATCAAAACTAAGATGCACTAAGCTGCATCAGTCTGGTGGAATTCTCAGTCATATCTTGAGATCTAGATTGATGTTGAGAAAATACTACTCTAAGGAGTAGTCAGTATGCAAAAGTTGGAGATTAGTCTGAAATAAAAAGATGGAGTAAAGGTTGCAAATATGTGTCGTTTGCCATTGATGTCAAAGGGGGAGAGAAGACATGTGAAAAACTAATTGCTGATGACATGGGGAGTAATGAAGGAAGTAGTTGCAGAAATCAAGGGGAGAAGTTTTTGTCATGATGGTTGAATCAATTTTTCACAGCATATGTTGCCATCAATGAGAAAGGGGGAGATTGTTGCAAATATGTGCCTAAGCAGTGTTGTCATTGATGCCAACATATTCTTGTTGTCATTGGTGTCAACTATGCCTTATTTTGTTGCCTGTTCAGGAGACTAGAATGTTGAGGATATTGAGAAAATTAATGAAGACTCAAGGTTCATGGACCTTATGGAAATATAGAGGATTGTTAGAGGCTACTCCAGTGAAGCATTGAGAAGTTTGCATAAAGATTTGAAGAAGTTATGGCCATCTGAATAGAACTGGATCTTGTAGTATTTAGAAGAGATAGAGTGATAGTAAGTTGGTCTGGATTGCTCCATAGTGAAATATTATGATCTACGGATCTGAAGGTGTGTTTGGGAAGTCAGTGTGTATCATCAACTCTAGTGGTTCATGGTTTGGAGGTCCACAAGCCATCCTTCTAGTTTGACAGTCATGGTAGACAATGTTCTTGAGGTTTTGGAGGAAGATACAAATGATTCTGGTAATTTGGTTTAGAGTGGATGTTATTAATGAGTTTAATGTGCTTGTGGAAGTCTCTAGATCATGTGGCTACTATGTTAGAGGTTAGCATTGGAGTTTGAGCTTTTTATTGAAGATTTTCTCTTTGAAGTTGTTCTTCCCAGCCTTGGCTAACCGAATGTTCCTAGTGTGTTACAGATGATCTAAAGATCATTTTATGAAGCATGTCATGTTAGTAGAGGAAGATTCAAATCTCAGCTATGATTGGCCGACAGTGTAAAGATCTACATTAAGTTTGGCCAACCTTGTTGATCATTCCAAGATTGATGAAGTGTATAAATACTTGATGAAGAGTTGTTAAACACTATCCTTGAGCAAAACAAATTAAATCTGAATAAAGGATCAGAAGCAGAGCAGAGAAGAAAGGGAGCGAGAGAAGTATAGAGTGTGAAGTTAGTAAAGAAGAATTTGGGGCAAAGCAGGAGTTTTTGAGCATTCATTGAAACTGAACTAGGCATGAAGTAGATGCTATTTCTCAATTAATTCTTTTTGTTCTAAATAAATTTTGTAGGTAGTGAGCCTCTCTTTTTTGAGAAGTGTGCTTGAATGCATGTGCCTTATATTTTTATAAAGTACTTTTAATAGGGTAAAAATCTTTGTGGGTTAACCTCCACCGTGGTTTTTCCCGTAACTGAGTTTCCACATCAAAATCTTGGTGTCAATTGTGTTGATTATGTTTCTTCTCATATGTTGTTGATCTATGCTTTAATGTTTACATCATTAATCTGGTACTAGGATAATAAAGAAGGTTAAAAGCAGAAAAAATTTATATTGTGTGATGACTTATTCACCCCCCCTCTCAGTTGTTCGGTCTAATTCCAACTTAAATGACTTGACAAAATCCTCTAGCATACTAGCTTCATGCCTTTTGCTCTCTATCTCTCCTACATGTTCTTTAGAAAGAATAGTTAAATTAGAAGCTAACTCTGGTACATTTTGAGTGGGATCAAATATCCCTTGAATGAATTGTTTGTACTGGGCAACTTGCCCCTTCAAATGCTTTATTTGTTGCTTATCTTTTCTCAATCTGTTTGCAGTGAATTTAGTCATTTCCTACAATTCTTCAATGTGGTGCTCGCTATTAACATGACCGAGATCCACATTGATCTCCTTGTATTCCTCTGCATTGATTTCTCCTTTATCCTTATTAGCCTGGGGAATTGATATTTGCACATTCCTTCCACTAGAAGAATCCCTCTTTATGGCTAACATGGTTGTAGCCTTTCATCTGCCTCTCTTCCTAACCTCACTAGTTAACAAGATTTTAATATCAATTATTGTCACTTCGACTGTTGTGTCTTGTCTCACCTCAGGCTCTAACCAAGTTGGTACCTCCTTATTTGTATCTATGGCTTCCTCATTCAACACTTCCTCTTGACCTCCTTCTGTGAGCACTTCTTCTTGGTCTTGCTCTTATTGTTGTTATTGTTGGTCATGTTGTTGTGGAGGTTCGACATTGTATGCATTCTATTGCTCCTCACCATGAGGTAATTTAGGGTTAAGGTGGATCTTGTCCTTCATCAACTCCTTGTTCCCCCATCCATTCTCTAGGCATATTTTCTTGATGGGCCTCTTCTTGAACATCCTGTACTTTTCCATGTCTACATTTTCTTCTTCCTCGGCCTGATTCCTCAATATTTCTTTGGATGCTTCCTTGACCTCTTCCATGAGATCTCTTGGCACCATGTTCTCCAAAGGATCAATGATTTTAATATTTGGTCGTGATCCCCCTGCACCAAATGCTTCAAGCATGAGATGAGACTTTGGTACTTGTCTCTCTTCTTCTTCTTCACTACTCATCTCAAGGCCATAATCACTACCTTCATCTTCACCCTTTTCTTCATCATCTTCTACATCCACAACTTCTACATTTTCTTTGGTGGGTGCTTGGTCAATGGATGCCTTTGTTATCATTTCTTGTTTAACCTTGATAAACCCCTATATTTTCTTTTGTTGGGTTTGTTCTGCAATTGTAGGTGTCTCCAAAGGTGTTTGTTGAGATGTATGCACAAGTACTACAAGTGTTCATGGTGGTTGTGATAGCACTGCTACCTGTAATGGAACTTGCTCTACTGTGACAGCAACAGTAGATGCAGATGTTCCCTCTTTGGTAGTTACAAATGTTTATGCAGGTATTGCCACTGCTATCCCTAGTGCATAGGTGTCCATTATTGTGGCTCCTGTGTTGGCTTTAGCTATTATAGCTTCCACCACCTGCCTCTTTCTTTTCAAAAAATCATCAAAATCCTTCTCATTATCTCGACTTCTCTTTTTACCCTTCTTACCCAGGTAAGTGAGTGTTATTCCCTTAGCCTTTAATTCTTCTATTCTTTCTTTTACCTAGATATCTTAGTACACAAACACTAACTTTGAAATATTATCCAATGAAATTTCTTCAGATTGATTCCAATCTGGTTCAATCAGAATTTCCTTTGTACTGTCATACCCTGTATGCAAGGTATTCTCATCATCATCTTTGATCTCTTGGGGCACTTCAATTTCCCCCAGTGTTCTCATCTGATCAAGGGTTAATCTTTGATGAGCTCTCCTCTTCACTTCAGCTTCATTCTCATAGTCTGCCCAAAAATCCTCAATGTGAGGTTGATGCTTGTACTTCTTATCTATAAAATTGTGAATCCTTTTGAATGGATCAAAAGGTCTAATTAGAGAAAAAATAGGAAAACCATAGTACAATAATTCTGCCTCTGAAGTTTTAGCCACATACTCATTGAAGCACTGATACCTTCCAATAAAAAGGGGGAATTTGATGTTACTCCTGTTACATTGGGCCTTATACATTGCATATACATCCAATATTTGCCTAGTGAATTCTAGTAACACTACCTTGTCTGATGGGTATCTTGGTAGTCTAAAAGGTTTGCCTTTAAATCCCCTAGTTCTTATGTATGTGAAAGTGGAGAACTGAATATACCACGCACTATGCAATGTAATTACATTCTTTGCTATTGCAGACAACCTTTGATCTTTCTCTCCTATCAGTATCCTTGTCAAGTACATGGAAAACACATCATTGACCTTTATCCAATTCTTCCCTACATTTTGTGCTTGTAGGTCCAGATAATGATCATATACTAAATTTTACCCTCACCCATTTCCCAATGTGCCAATCCTTGGTATCCCATTTGATTGCATCTTTACAGCACAGGAATATACAATGTATGATGACATGAAGAATTTCTTATGTTTGTTAAATCTCAAGGCCTGTGCATAAATTGCATTGTTGATTGCCAATGGCCAATGCACATCCCCTATTTCTTCTCTAATGAATTGTATTATTGAAAACATCCAAGGCTCCAATGAAGCAGCATCCTCCAACCCCATTACTCTACTCAATAATGTAATCATGATATATACGTCCTCCTTAAAATCTAACCTGTATAAAGTCTTTGGTACCTTGGTAGCTACCTTCAGCTTCTTATCTAAAGGATACCAACCCTAGAATATTGTACTCTTACATATTGCTTCATTCTTCTTAAAATCATTTGACTATTTCTCTGTGTCCACTTCTTTCATCTTTCCAGTAGTCTATAGCCTAAAGGTTTTTGCTATTCCTTCAATAGACAAATCTACAAATATCAGTACATTATGTTTTCCTTTCCTGGAATTGAAATCATATCTCTGTATACATTCAGAAACCATATCCCTAGCCTCCATTGCTAATGGAAATCCTATATCCTTATACAACCTAACATCCCAAATGTTTTTCATGGCTAAAGACACACCAGGCTCTTGGATCTTGTTCAATCTCTCCTTAGAATCAAAATCCCCAATTTTAGTATCCAATGTTGTGTGTGACCAGTATATATTTGAGCTATAACCTCTAACTGTAAACTCCTCTTTAACTTTGGTTTCCTTCTTTTTAGCTTTTCTGGTCGTCTTCTCCATTTTCTTTCCTTTTAGTGGCATCTTAAAAAGATATCCATTTATTTTACAACCACATCCACATTTACTAGGGTTTTTACCATGCATATTTACCATTTAACTTTTACCCTAATCTTCTTTTCATTTGAATTATGCATATGTATCTTATTGTGTTTAATTTCATGATTTAATCATAATGATTACTTAATCCAAACACATTTCCATTATTCAACTATAATCACTATAAAACTTCCGTAATCTTATTCCATAAAATCACAAGTAAGAGCTTTTTGGTACATACCTGAACTGTAACTATTGACTTTAATAGCGTTGTCAAGAAATTTACTGTTTGAATTCAACCTAGCTACCATTCTCAAATTTCAATTCATCCTTTGAATCACCTTTCACCTTTTCTTTGTAATTTAACTCTGAATGCAATTGTGAAGATTAACATAATCCAATTTCCTTTTTACTTCTTCAAATTTAGGTTTTTAGTGGTAGATGTGCATTAAATGTTGGAATTAAGGCATACAATTCAATTTGAGTTTTACTTTTTCTCATTCAATTCATATTTTGAATCTTGTATATGTTAGTTCCCTACACTTTTAAATTTTGTATCTCATATACATCCACTTTTATCTGTTAACTTTTGTATATTTAGTTTTGTATATCTCTATGTATATCTTATACATCATTGAAATATACAAACTCGGACTCCAGCGAGTTTATAAAATAGATTGAAATTAATTTTGAGTCTGGCAAATTGTAGCTAAGTCTTTTGTATCACCCCTTTTGTATATCATATTCATGTATCTCCAACATACAAATGTGGACCCTACCCGAAACATACAATATTCAAACCTTTAACTACATTGGGTTTGTGTATAATTCCTTTGTATATCCTCATGTGTATCATATGCAATCATCAAAATATATAAAGACTCATGATTTTGCCTTATCTTTTGTTACAAATGAATACAATTTATTCCCTATTTAATTCTAGGTTCAAATATGCAAATGCAACTTTTATATTTTGTATATATAATACATGCATCCAAATACACGTGTATGAGGAAAATCGAGAGGTCGAATGATAAAATCACAAAAATGATAATAACAACTCAATAACCCATAACATAAAGAGATCGATCTAAGTAAAAAGCTAATATCCATGAATAAATCAAATAAAACAAGAAAGACTTCACCTAGATTGTATTGTTCTCTTTGTCGATATGCAGATTGCTCAATAACGTTGCAAACCCATGTTTGCAACAAGTGGATGTAAGTGTATTCGTGCTCAAAAGATCAATGTCAAAAGATCGTAAGATACTCAATGATGCGATGTATGCTCAAAGTGTTGTAAAGGATGCCTGAGAATAAGTGATTGAAGAGGATTTGTGAAGGAGATGAGGGTGGTTTATATAGGTTTCAAACATGATCGATCAACAGATGAAATAAATCCATAGAATGAATGGTTGAGATAAATCAAATAACTCATGCTGAATGTGCACATGACATGTGTCACTCCAAAAAGGTATTTTTATTAAGATAATTACTTTTTGGATAAAGATAGATTTGATTTCATAAATTAGAATTCTTTTTCTTCTAATTCATGAGTTGATGAAAACAAGATAAATTAAAGCCAATTAACTTAACTTTAGTTTTTGCCTTTTTTAGAGTTCTAAAAATAAGACTGATTGTGCACATGAGTTAACATGATATTTTTAGAGGAATTGGAAAGATAGTTGAAATTAAATAAATTTATTTAATTGATTGTGCATGATAGAGGAATATGAATATTATAAATAAAATACTTGATTTTATTTATTTTTAGAGGATTGCGATAATTTAAATAAATTTACATGATTTATTTAAATTTGGAAGAACAATTGATTTAATTAAATGATGTAAATTATTTAATTGTAGATAAGAGAGAATTTGTAATGAATTAATTAAATAATTTATTTATTTAATTAATGTGGATTTAAAATTTGAAAAAGGATAATGATTTAATTAAATAATTGAAATTATTTAATTTTGGAAGAATATAGAGGAATTTAATGAAATTAATTAAATAAAGAGGATTTATTTAATTAATGTTGAAAATATGTGATTTAGAAGAATTTGATGAAATTGGATTATTTAATTAACATTGAATGCAGGTGATTAGATAGATTTCATTAAAATGCAAGTGATTCAAAGACATGGTTATTTTTATGTGTCTACATTTTGCCCCTCTTTCATGCAATGCAGTTTATAGCATTACATCAAAGAAAATGATTGTTCAAGACATGATACAATTTTGATGCCCTAGTTTAGCTGGCATAGGATGCCCCCTCGAGAGGAAAGACATGGAAGCGACAGAAGGACTGGGTTGATGCTCAACTAGAAGATTGTGTTGGAGATAGACAAGGAGATAGAAGAGAACATGAGAGAAAGACTGTTGATTGATCTTTGCTTGAAAAACTATGTAAGGCCATGGATAAATGGATAGGTAAATGGATGAGCTTGTTGCAACGGTTTCACAAATGTTTATAAAGAGCAATCCTTATTTTTGATATAGCACGTGGATAGTTTGCCACCAAGGTATAAAAGACCAAGGTGTTGTGATATCTGAGTGCATGGACATTGACTCTACAAGCAAGCAGTTTGAACTTAGATCCCTTAGACATAATATAACCTTGTTTGTACATGTGAATGAGCCATAGTCTTGAACATAAAATAAACTTCAATACATAAATGCAAGAAGAATATTAATATGTAAGATGCTAGGACATAACACTCAAGATAAATATGCTGCTAAGAAAGATACTAAAGATCATTCCTCAAACACGGCACACAAAAGTAATGACTATACCCTCAATCCGTACTACATCGCAACATACCAAGATTATAGATAAATCAAGGTAGCCTTGAATAAGTAATTGACAAAGGAACAAAAGATAAGCCATAAAGCAAATTGACTGATCTACAAAGTAAACATACATCCAACATATTCTCTTGCCAAAGAGGTTTCTTAGGATAGATTGGATAGGAAAGATAACAAGCTTATCCTAGGAATGATGTGTCTGTTAAAGGGTGTTATATGTTGAAAAGATAATGTTTAGTTTCAAGAAATGCAACATGTCACATAAGACGCATGCGTTTGTCCAGTTTTGAACATGGCACACCTTGTAAAAGACAAGTTTGTTGATCTATTGCTTAGTTGAGATTGATTTAGCTAATGTTGGCAATTGATATGTAGGATAGAAAATGGCTCTATAAGTAAGTTGCTTTGCTTCAGGTTTGTTAAGGACTTTTGCTTTGAAAGGATGCATTTGTTTGTTGTTTTGTTGCTTGAGTTAGTCAAGTTGAGGTGAATGGAGTGTGATAAATAGAAGACTAGAAAGATGACATGTCAATGGATTGAGGTGGGTGAAGAATGATGAATCGTATGTTCCTAAGTACTGGATACATCCTTCATATTCCATACTGCCTACATACCCTGTATCCACAGGATAAAGGCACATTACAATGAAAGATGAAATGGTAATATGTAGTTCTAGGTAGAGTGATGAGTGGGTCAAGGTGTTTGAGCTTGGATAGATGAAATGATGATATCTTATGTACCTGAGTACTGGAAACTTCCTTCGTATTCCAGACTACCTACATACCCATATCCATGGGATCAAGGTACCTTAAGATTGAAATGAGATGATATGTAGTTCTGGTGGGTTTGATGATGTAGGAAAAGTGTTGTCATTGTGTGGAGATGGTTGAAGTGCTTGTGTTTTTTGTTTGGATTGTTGATGTGTTTTTGCTTTTGTTTATGTGTAGAAAGTGAAGTGTTTGTTGTTTATGTGAGATTACTTGTGTTGTTGTGAACCACGAACAAGCATCCATTCCTAGACCTAGGTTAAGGAAAGAGTTGCCCCCATTCTAGTAGAGGTGTTTGCATTGATGACTGATGGAGAAGACATAGAAAGTTTGACCTAGGACAAGACAGTGATAATTTTTGACATAGATCAAGATGTGGGATGACGACGATGGACATTGACAAATTTCCAAGCTATTCTAGATAGGGAGATGGAAATGCAAACAAGGTCAATAGTTTTATTATGGATGGATGGATGAAGGTTGTTTGTGAAAGAGATATGGAATGAATGAGACTCACTAGATGATGGATGTTGACTCTACACATAGCGCCTGTTTGCCAAGTTTTCACTATGGTACTTATCTAAGGTGCCTGTTTGCCAAGTTTTCACTAGAGGATGGATTATTTTGTTGTTTTTTTTTTTAGACACTCTGAGGATCAAGCATAGAACTTCTTGAGATGAACACTGTTAAGTGGCTAATCTAGAGGAATGTTGTCAGTTGTAGCTAAAGTATAAGCTCCTAATCCATACGTTGCTATGATAACAAAAGGTCCTAACCAATTAGGCTCGAACTTACCTTTCTTTTCTTGATCTTCTTGATTTCTCTAATTTTCTTTTAAGACAAGATCACCCACTTGAAACCGTCTTTCTTTGATCCTTTTGTTATAGTTATGCCAGAGGCAGTTTTGATAAACATGGAGATGATTAAGCATGGTAAGGCACCTTTCATCTAGTAGTTCTAGCTCAGCTAATCTAGAAGTGCAATACTCCTCTCCATTAATCAAGTTCTGCATGGATACTCTGAGGGATGGGATCTCAACCTCTATAGGTAGGATGGCTTCAGAGCCATAGACCAAGGCATAGGGTGTGGCACTAGTTGGTGTTCTGTTACTAGTGTAGTAGGCCCATAGGGTGGGATTGAGTTGCAAGTGCCAATCATGACCAGCTTCATTGACCATTTTCTTGAGGATTTTTAGAATGATTTTATTGGAAGCCTTAGCTTGGTCGTTACTCTATGGATAGTAGGGAGTGGAAAAGTGATGTTGGATATTGTATTGTGTGCATAAGGCATGGACATCTTGGTTCTTAAATGGTCTCCCACTATCAATGACAATGGCTTGGGGAATACCATATTGGCAAATGAGGTAGTTAAGGATAAACTTGGCTATTTACTTACTGGTGATATAGGTCATGGGAATGGCTTCAACCCACTTTGTGAAATAATTAGTGGTGGTAATGATGAATTTGTGGCCATTAGATGAGGATGGGTAGATTTGTCCTATGAGGTCGAGACCCCATTGTGAAAAAGGCCATGGAGTAGTCACAGGTTGTAGTTCATGAGCTCGTGCGTGAATCAAATCTCCATGTTGTTGGCATTGTAGACACTTTTTAGCAAACTGTAAAGCATCTTGTTCTATTGTAGGCCAGTAATAACTTGTGCCGAGTATCTTTAGGACTAGTAGAATGTGCACCATAGACACCTTCGTGTATGTCTCATAAGGTAGCTTTGGCTTCTTTCGCATTAAGACATCGTAAGAGGATACCATCGAGACTCTGGCGATAAAGTGTATCACCTAGAATAGTGTAACAGGAGGATCGATGGATAAAGGTTTTTAGTTGGGTAGCAGATAGCTCAAAGGGAAAGGTACCATGTTTAAGGTATTCATAGATATCTTTGTACCATGGGGAATTGGGACCAACAAGTTTGCAGATGATTTTAGTAGTTGGAACATTGACGACTGGTATCAACAATTGCTCGATCAAGAATTCACATTTCTATGTGTTTGCAGGCATCTCTATAAGTGACCGCACAAAAGCCATAGAATCTGTAGCTTTGTTATGCTCTCTTGGAATCTGTTCAAAAGTGATGCTAGAAAAGAGTGGTTTGTAGGCTTCCACTAGTTTCTTGTAAGGGACTAGCTTTTCATCCTTTATTTGGTACTCATTTGTGACTTGTCGAATGACTAGTTGTGAGTCTCCATATACCTGTAGTTCTTTGATGTCCCATTGAACTACTATGTTGAGACCTATGAGGAGTGCTTCATACTCGGCTATGTCGTTGGTGCAAGGAAATGCAAGCCTATATGAATTAGGAATATAGTCATTCTGAGGTGTGATGAATAAGATGCTAGCCCCTGATCCATACTATGTGTAATAACCATCAAAATACAACTTCCACATTACTAAGGTAGAAAGAGTAAATAAATTCTCATCTAAAAAGCTAGATATCATAGGATGTACATCTGTCATAGGTGCTTCTGCTAGTTGATCTACTAGGGCTTTCTCTTTGATTGCTTTACGGTCCACATACTTAATGTCAAACTCACTAAGGATCATGACCCATTTAGCTAGTCTGCCTATGAGAGCTACTTTTGCTAGGAGATACTTTAATGGATCAATTTTGGCTATTATATTTGTGTGTTGGTTTAGCATGTAATGCCACAACTTTTGGGAAGTGAACACTAAGGCTAAACAAGCTCTTTCCATAGGTGAATAATTGAGTTCATAACCCACCAAGGTTCGACTAATATAATAGATTGCGTGCTATTTTCCTGACTCATCATGTTGTGCTAGAAGAGCCCCTAGGGCTAAAGTTGTAGTTGAGATGTACAAGATCAAAGGTCTATTGGCGATTGGTTGTACCAAGATAGGAGGTGTAGCTAGATATTCTTTGAGCTGATCAAATGTTGCTTGACACTTATCATCCCATTGAAATGAGACATCCTTTTGGAGCAAGTGTTGGAATGGTTGACATTTATTTGCTAGCTATGAGATAAAATGCCTAATAGACTATAACATTCCTTGAAGGCTCCTTAATGCTTTGAGGTTCTTTGGTGGAGGCATTTCCCCTATAGCTTTGACTTTTGCTAGATCTTCTTCAATGTCTCTACAAGATACAATGTATCCCAATAGTTTCCCTGATGTTATCCGAAAGACACACTTCTTTGGATTAAGTCTTGATATTTTTCAAGTTTGTCAAAGATTTGTCCTAGAACCTGTATGTGATCTGCCCTAGAAGACTTTGCTAGTATATCATCCACATAGTCCTCCATGATGTGATGAAAGAGGTCATGGAATATCACTGTCATTGCTCTTTGATAAGTTGCCCATTTATTCTTTAGACCAAATGGCATGACACACCAACAATAGGTACCCCAAGGACAAGTGAAAGTTGTTTTATGTTGATCTTCTTCTACTATCATTGTTTGATTGTAGCCGGAGAATCCATCCATGAGAGAAAGCATTTCATGACCAGCGGTCAAGTCTACTATAAGATCAATGTTTGGTAGTGGAAAGTCATCTTTAGGACATGCTTTGTTAAGATCTCTAAAGTTAGTACACATGCAGATGCCCCCATTTGGTTTGACCACTGGTACTATGTTTGAGACCCATTCTGGATAATCAATAGGCCTAATAAATTTTCCATCTAACAGTTTTTGTATTTCAACTTTCACTAGGAGAGCAATCTATGGATGCATCTTTCTTAGCTTTTGTTTGACTGGATTAGCTTTTGGATCAACTGTGAGATAGTGAACTACAAGTGAAGGGTCCAACCCTGGAATATTAGCATAGGTCCATGCAAAGTTGATGGTTTGTTGTAAGAAGAATTTTGTAAGATTCTTGTGCTCTTGTTCTGATGATGATGTTGCAAGGAATGTGGTCTTTGGATTTTGTTCTATGCCCAGGTTTATCTCTGTAGAATCTTCCACTAGGAGAGTTGATTTCTCTTGATACTTAGATGGTAGGGGAAGATCAAATCCTCCATCCTCAGGTGCCACAATTAGTTTTTCACCTTTGGATATGTCCTTTGTTTTTACTATTTTGTGATTGGGAGGTGCCACAATGTGGTTTTCACCTAGAGATCTTTCTTTATTTTTACTTTTGTGACTGGAGGATTTGGCATTCTCACCAAAATAAGTTGTTGGCTCTAGTTCCATTAGAAAACCAACTTTGTGATCACCAAGAGGGATACCATCCTAGAGTCCCATAAACTCTGCAATAGCTTTGTCATTCTGAAATACATCTAGAACAGGGGCCCCTTGTTGGCTCCAATCGATAAGTTCAGGATAGACAAGTGTTACTTTCTGGGTGTGGGTGGTGGATGTTAAGGATATGGATGATAGCATAAATACGAATGATTTTGCAAATAGGTCAGTCATATGGAGGGAAGATTCATCGATGATATCCTCATTAGATGTCGAATTAGTAGAAAAAGTTTCTGCCACCTTGTTGAGGATACCCTCGATGTCCAAGGCGCGTGGTGCCTTCCTACCAAATCCTAACCCCTTCTTGTCTAGTTTCTTTGTCACAATAATGGGTTCCATTATTCCTTGATTCTATTTTCCTAGGCCACCTTTGCCTTTATAGCCCATGTTTTTGACTATCCTTAATACATTGCCATATTGTTTGACTGGTATTGTGACTGGTTCTTTCTCCTTATAGAGCCAAGAAGAGATGTCTTCAATAGTTTCCTCTGCTAATAATTTTCCCTCTTGGAATTGGGTTAGAGATGTTGGGGGAGGAATAGCTTCTTTCTTAGTTGCTTTGGCTATGGGCGGTTGGCTATAGGATTTAGGAGATATGGTCATCCACCCTACACAACAAGATTTTGAGATATCATATTCTCCAAAGCCTATATCACGGATGTGAGCTTTGATTTCAGGAATAGGATGAGGATTAGGTTTAGTTACAGAGGTTTTTGTCAGATTTTCAGAATCGACGTATAATGGGGATTCATGGGCTTTGTCATTATTGGGCACTTGGTTGGAATTTTTATAACTACCTTGAAAGACACGACAGAATTCAAAAGGATTAGGATCTCCTAGGATAGTTATCTCCATACTATTAAATGGGAATTTGAGAGATTGATGGTACGTGGAGGGAACAACTTTCATGGTATGGATCCATGGGTGTCCTAGGATAATGTTGTAAGGTAGCTCAATGTCAAGGACTTGGCACCTAGTTTCAAGCATGACAGGGCCTACTTGTATAGGCAAGTGGATAACACCTTCTGACCATCATTCAGCATCATCATACCCCTTGATTGTAATACTTTGATCAATGTTGACATGATCCTTAGAGTATCCCAATTGTTTAAGTAACTTTAGAGAACAAATATTAAGACTAGCACCACCATCTATGAGTATGCATTTGATCTTACATTTATGGATGAGCACCTCAATGTGAAGGGCATCATTTTGACATGGATCATGAGATGGGAGGTCCTTTTTAGAAAAGACCACATTGTAAGGTGAGGCAATGTTACCTATTATAGCTTGGAAATCTATGACCACTATGTTGTTAGGAACTAAAGACTCTTGTAAGGCTTTTTCGAGCACAACTTTATGTGTGGGTGATGACCGTAGGAGGTCCAAGATAGAGATCTGTGCCGGGGTTTTCCCTAGATGTTTGACAAGATTGTAATCAGATTGAGTTGGGAGACTTGGTGTAGGATCACGAATGGTGACATGACCATGATGAGTTGTAACTACGCAATCCATAGATTTTCCTTTGATTGTGAGGGTAGATACATGACTTTCTTCAAAACAACCCACAATAGAGTCATAGGAAGTTGAAGCTTTGTGAACAACTTTACCTTTGTCAGGATTTTGACCTTGACCATGGTTAGGGAATGGATCTTTGTACATGTTGAGGTCTTTATTGGTGTTTTGAGTTGGTTGTTCATCCTCAAAAGTGATTTTGTTTCTGTCAATGAGGTTTTGAATTATGTGCTTTATTTTCATGCAAGATGAGGTCCTATGTCCTTTAGATCTATGGAACTCACAATATTAATTTTCTCTATACCGTACAGTTTTGTAAATAGGTTCACCATATGGGGGCACATCTGGTAAGGTGATGAGTCCATTATTTATAAGTTTCTATAAAACAATCTCAATGGGCTCTCCCAAGGGAGTGAATTGACGTGGTGGAGGGTAATCTTGTTGAGGTCTCTCTTGTTGTTGTTGGTTTTGGTATGGTTGTCTTTGTTGTTATTGGTTTTGTTGAGGTGGAGGGTGACTTGGTTTGGAAAGTTGAAGGGGTTGTTGCAATGTTTTGACATGTTTAGAATTGATCACACCATCATTGACCACATTTTTATTTTTGTTCCAAAATTTGGGCTTATCATTTGTTTATTGTTGAGGAGCATTGTCTTTGTTGTCTTTGAAGATTTTGACCATGCCTTTAGCGATGAGGGCCTTTTCAATGCTGATGCCCTTGTAGGTAATTTCATCGAAGGTTTAGTACTAAGAATTTGCAAATGGAAACCCAATTCTTGGTTAAGGTTCTACACAAATATGCTAACAAGCTACTTTTCAGGTATCTTGAATGGGAATTTGCTAGCCATTTGTCTCCATCTTTGAAAGAAATAAATGAAAGTTTCTCCAGTTTTTTGTTTATTGTTGCATAGGTCGGTCATGGAGATCTCATGTTCTATGTTGTAAGAGAAATGGGTGGCAAATTTCTCTGCAAGCTCATTAAAAGATTTGATACCTATGGGTAGGTGTGAGAACCATTCCATAGCTTAACCTCCAAGACTATGGGAAAAAAGATGCATAAGATATGTGTCATTATGTGAGACCTCAAAGCAAGCAAGATAGAATTCTCTAAGATGGTCTTTTGAGTCTCCTTTTCCTTTGTATTTATCAAATTTAGGAATAGTGAAGTTATGAGGAAAAGGGATCATGGGTAATGATCGATCAAATGGATAAGGACAAACTTCTTCCAAAGAGAAGGTTTTCTTAGCGTGGCCAAATGTAAGATTAGATAGTTGTTGTTGAACCTTCGCAAGTTTTATCTCCATAGTTGTGGGAGGGTTTGCAAACATCTCCTATTGTTTGAGAGGTGGTTGTTGTTTCCCATATGGAAGATTGTAGTAGAAGCCATGGGTATTGGTGTTATAAGGGTCATATGTGTTGTATGTTGGGTTTAGATTGGGTTGGAATTGGGTGTTTTGATTTTGGGGAGGTGGGGGTGGTGCTAGGTAAGAATGTAGGCTTTGTGATGGTTGTTGATAAGAGTTTGGTGGAGGAAAGATAAATTTTGTTGGGTTTGGTTGTGGTGGTGTGAAGAAATAATTTGGTGGAGGAAAGATAAAGTTTGTTGGGTTTGGTTGCAGTGGTGTGAAGAAAGAATTTGGTGGAGGAAAGCTAAAGTTTGTTGGGTTTAGTTGCGATGGTGGAACATAATTTTGGGAAGTTTGGTGTTGGGAATGTTGAGGATTGATATAGGTATGGGTTAGGTTGAGAGTGGAAGATTGTTGTGGTGGAGGGACATAGGTAGATGTGTTTTGTGATGGTGGAGGTTGATTGGGAGATGTGTTGAAAAAGGTTAGTGTCGATGAGCGTTGTGGTGGAGGGACATAGGTAGATGTGTTTTGTGATGGTTGGGGTTGACTAAGATTGAGTGTAGAAGAATGTTTTGGTGGTGGAACATAGGTGGTGTGGATGTTTTGTGATGGTTGGTGTTGCATGACATTGTTTGGTTAAAGGATATGAAGGGTTGATGATGTTGGTGGTGGTGTTTGTTGAGACCCTTGTTGCATGGCTACATAAGTGTTTCCTGGATTGTAATTTGGTGGAAAACCTTCTCATGATGGGGTAGCCAATGTTCCAATTGAAATTGGTGTGGGGATTTTGGGAGGTTGTTGTATGTTTGATTTTGCTAGAGAGGCCTGTCTTGCTAGTTCTGCTTGACGATGTAGAGTCTCTTCTTGTTGTTTGTATATCTCCATAGGAGTCAGGAGTGGTGATATGGATCTCTCTATCGTTGGGTTTTGATAAAGGGGATTCTCATATTGTGCAATTGTTCTCCCCTGTGAGCTTTGTTTGGGTATGGGTGTGGTCATAGTTGACATGGTTTGGACCATCGTTATAGTGTCTTAGGTGTTGGTAGGATTGCTAAGATTTAATAGATCAAAACATTTGGGTAATTTGGCTCCTTGCTCTGCTAGCAAGTGAAAGAAATGATCTTGGTTCTTGCTAATGATTTGGTCAAAGGTGGCCATGGCTCTAGGATCTTGTATGATTTCATCAAGGTCTTCTCTATCTTCTTGAGAGGATTGGCCTATTTCAAACTGTCGCTCTTCTTGAGATGGGACTTGACCTATGGTATAACCTTGTGGAACAAAATCTTGAGGCATGCCGATTATATATTGAGGTGCATTTACCAAAGGAACATTACCTTCTTGAGGATTGTTTGGTTGGTCATTTTGTGGCTTGTTGGTTTCCATTGGTGTTTTTGGAGTACCCTTTGGAGTCATGTTGGATTGGATTGGTCGAGGTGTATGAGGAGTTGATTTGCACTTCTTTGGGATAACTTGTTTAGCCTTCATAGTTTGCTGGAGTCTAGTGGTTACCATGGAATGCACTAGGATACTTTGTTTGAGATGCTTCCTGGTATTTTGTTGTGTTTTGGAAAAGACAATTTTGATGAATAGTTTACTAGACCAAAGGCACTGTACTGTTTGACCAAAGGCACATGACTATGTTACCAAAAGTGAGCTATTGTGTTACCAAAGGCACTGTAGTAGGTTTGCCAGAGGCGAGGTATTGTTATACAAAAGGTAAGCTACTGTTATACCCAAAGTGAGCTACTATTATACCAAAGGTGTTGAAGTAGTTTTACTAGAGGCGAGGTACTATTATACCAAAGGTGAGCTACTGTTATACCAAAGGTGAGCTGTTGTTTTACCAAAGGTACTAAAGTAGTGTCTGTGATGTTTATAAGGTAATTTTTGAAAGATTTGGATTTTATTTTGATTGGATTTGCTTTAGCAAGAGAAAACACATCAAACAAAGTGGCAAAAAGGATTAACACCATAGATATTGTATGTTTGAGGCTCACAAAAAGCCCAATGTTTCCATGGGTATAAGACAATTGCAAACAATTTCAAGCACTTTTTATCCCTAGAGACGAAGGTTCATTGCGGTAGTTCAGCTCACAACTTAATTCTCCATCGACCAAATGTCATTCCATAAAGGTGTTAGACATTTATATCTTTGCGAGCGACGATAGGTAGGGATATCTCACCCTCCCCTCAGTAAGCTCAAGTAGGTCACAAGAGCTTTATGGCTGAGGGAATACTATCTCTTCTTAAGGGAGCCAATGGTGAGTATCTTGAGGGCTTAAATCGATTCCCCTTGCATTGATGATTACTACAATGTTTAGAGGTGGATTGGGTAGCCACTATCTAGATTGGTTCTTATTAACTTTGAGGGACCAATGCCTTACGAGCAATGTGACAAGCTACTAAAAGATTTAACCAATCCTACTAAGAGTATTAAACACTTCACTCAATGTGAAAATCATTTCTACAAAGAGCTAGTACACCTCTTTTTGATTTGGCACCACAAGGTAAGGCTGATGTCAGTTAGGACTTAGCTTTCGCCTTATCCCTTTTATATACTGGTTCAAAGGAAAACTCCACTTAGGATCATCCCTTTTGGATGAAGTGCAATCCAAAAGTAGGCCCTTCTAAAGGAATAACTAAAATTGTAAGATGGAGCATGTCAATCAAAGGTTTAATTGTCCCGTTATAAGAAAAATTAGGTGCAACTAGATTAGGCACACACATTATTGTAGTTGTCATTTTCCCTTTATGAAATTGAAGTGTTTGGCATTCATGTCCATTATCCCTTAGAAAATTGAATTGTTTTTATATTCATGTCCATTGTCCCTTAAGAACGTAATATGTTCCTAAGACTTAGATTGCAAAAAGATGTTTTGTCCCTTAAGAAAGCAATATGTTTTTTAAGATTTGCAAAGATGGTTTGTTCAATTGTCTCTTAAGAAAGTAATATGTTTTCTAAGATTGCAAAGATGATTGTTCGATTGTCCCTTAAGAAAGCAATATGTTCCTAAGGCTAAAATTGATAGAATTGACAATTTCTTCAAATCTTGTCCTGCATGAACATGTTAGAGAAACTAATTTGCTCTATTTGAGTGATAAGAAGCTGCAACAAGTGATATTAGGTCCACACAAACTCAAAAGTTAACAAGTGTTTGAAGTCATAGGTTGAAGATGAGCCAATGAGTGGAATTTAAAAAATAAAACTCAAAAAATCCTTGAAATGATATTACCACTATGTAGAGGACAGAAAAATATCAACTTTCAAAACAAACATCACCTGAATCCAAGTCTGTTTGTGAAAGTTATGAAGCTTGGAAGGTCTAAACACTGTGACGAAATAGGGACAACAGTGAGAAAATTAATTTTAAGAAAAAACTAAGAATTTTGAGAAAAAATCAATTTCACCACAATGTAAATCACAAAATTCTAGCCTATTTTTTTTAAAAAAGCACTGAAATACGTGTCTGTATGACCAACATAATGAGGTTTGAAAATCGCCTATTGGATCAAAATACTCAATGAAGAGGGGTCTAACCTAGCCCCCTCTAACTGACCCTTGGACACTGATGTGACCTGCTATTGGATTGAAAGAAACTTCTATTTATAAAAAACTAATTTTTTTTTTTAAATTTCCTTTTTTAATTTCTTTAAACTTAAAAATTTAAAAGTTTAAAACTAAGTTTAAACTTTAAAAGTTTAAAACAAAGTTTAAACGCATGAATTTTTGTGAAGTTTTCTAGAAAATTTTAAAACTCATGCTGCAGTACGGCATGCGCAGGCCTGCTGTACCCTGCGCAACTTTTTTAATTTTTAATTTTTAATTGTTTTATTTGTTTTCTTTTTTTGTTTTGCTTTTTTGTTTATTTTTTTTGTTTTGTTTTTTTATTTTTAGATTTTTTATTTTATTTTTTGCTTTTTGAAAAATAAAACTTGTTAAAATAAAAAATATTTTTTTACTGGCCCTGCACAGTATGGCTCGAGCTGCATGCCTAGGGTAAAAAAATTTTCCTTGCTTTTACCTGCACCGAAATAGGTCAAATTATATGTTTTTCTTCACCTCTCGACCCTTCCAAATGCAACTGTGATGTCCATTTTTGCCCAGCAAGCTTCCTTTAAAAATTCATCTTCGGATCTCTCGTAGAAAAAGAGTTAAAAACCTATGAAATCAAACTAAAAATTCTACAAATTTTATATTAGATCAGGACCAATGGGTCCCACCGGGCATGCCAAAATGTGTATGAGGAAAATCGAGAGGTCGAATGATAAAATCACAACAATGATAATAACAACTCAATAACCCATAACATAAAGAGATCGATCTAAGTAAAAAGCCAATATCAATTAATAAATCAGATAAAACAAGAAAGACTTCACCTAGATTGTATTGTTCTCTTTGTCAATATGTAGATCACTCAATAACGTTGTGAAACCATGTTTGCAACAAGCAGATGTAAGTGTATTTGTGCTCAAAATATCGATGTCAAAAGATTGTAAGATGCTCAATGATGCAATGTATGCTCAAAGTGTTGTAAAGGATGCCTGAGAATAAGTGATCGAAGAGGATTTGTAAAGGAGATGAGGGGGGTTTATATAGATTTCAAAAATGATCGATCAACAGATGAAATAAATCCATAGAATGACTGGTTGAGATAAGTCAAATAACTCATGTTGAATGTGCACATGACATGTGTCACTCCAAAAAGGTATTTTTATTAAGATAATTAATTTTTTGATAAAGATAGATTTGATTTCATAAATTAGAATAATTTTTCTTCTAATTCACGAGTTGATGAAAACAAGATAAATTAAAGCCAATTAACTTAATTTTAGTTTTTCTTTTTTATAGAGTTCTAAAAATAAGACTGATTGTGCACGTGAGTTAACATGATATTTTTAGAGGAATTGGAAAGATAATTGAAATTAAATAAATAAATTTATTTAATTGATTGTGCATGATAGAGGAATATGAATATTATAAATAAAATACTTGATTTTATTTATTTTTAGAGGATTACGATAATTTAAATAAATTTGCATGATTTATTTAAATTTGGAAGAACAATTGATTTAATTAAATAATGTAAATTATTTAATTATAGATAAGAGAGAATTTGTAATGAATTAATCAAATAATTAATTTATTTAATTAATGTGGATTTGAAATTTGAAAAAGGATAATGATTTAAGTAAATAATTGAAATTATTTAATTTTGGAAGAATATAGAGGAATTTAATGAAATTAATTAAATAAAGAGAATTTATTTAATTAATGTTGAAAATATGTGATTTGGAAGAATTTGATCAAATTAGATTATTTAATTAACGCTGAATGTAGGTGATTAGATAGATTTGATGAAAATGCAAGTGATTCGAAGACATGGTCATTTTTATGTGTCTACAATACAAACGTGGACTCCATTTATAATTCATTTTACTTAACTTTTTGGATCGTACCCAGTTTTATATTTGTATATAAGATACATGCAGTTATACACAACAATACATACAAATATATGCATTCACTTTTATTTTCAGCATTCTATTTAATTTTGCTTTCGGGTCCATATATCAAAAGCATGCAAAAAACCATGTATATAGCATACAAACGAAATGTCACCAACCTTATACACCACTTTGAATTTATTTTAACATTCGTCCATGTATATTTTGTCTTTGTATTTCTAATACATGAGTTGTAATATGCAAATACAACTACAGATTTCTACATTTAATACAGTTCACCATAAAACATCGTCGGGTCCGGATTTAAATACTTTTAATGCATGCAATATACATTATATGATGAATAAAGTAACTCGACAGACCAAAAAGCATAACATATACATGCAAATGACAATGTATATCAAATACACATTGACCACCATCAATTTAGTGTTGACTTTTCCTAAAAACAAGCATAACTCTCAAAATATGCATACTTTTCAAATGATTCAAAAGGCAATCCTAGTTGATTTTTTTATGTAGATTCTACTGATAACCACCACTTATACCCAAGCATTGTGTAACTTGGATTTCAAGTATCCCAGACATTTTACCTTTACCGCCAAGCAAGCAAAACCACACAAGCCAAAAGCAAAAGCCACAACAAGGGTCCTCATTTTGCTAAAGGGTAAAATGGGGCGTGTTGTGAGTATCACAACATGATGTATGCTTAATAATGAATGCAAGCTTTTAAATGAATGATGTTTATGACAAATACAATGAAACAAAGCAAAACTATGCTTGCTTATGCACCTAAAATGCTCAATTTTTCACTTTTTCAATGTAAATGCACAAAAAATATTATATAATTATGCACAATGATGGATGAATGAAATGTAATCTGATTTAATGTGTAAAATAACTGAGATCAGATTTAAAAATGATGCCAAAATGCTACAATGCTCAATGCAAAGCTAAAATTAAGGCAAGATGAATGAATATGCTTGTTTTTGTTGAAATACACAATGTGTAAATGCAAAATGTAAAATGCAAAAATACACAATGATGAAACACTACAATCCAAAATTAGATTTGAATGAGTGTTTGAATTAGTAATAAAATCTGAAATAAGATTTTAATTACAAACCCTAGCTTTTGAAATTACTAGGTTATATGAAACATGCAAAATTTCAAGCAAAACCCTAGCAAATGAGAGATGCAAATGCAAGGTAAATGATCATGAAAATATGAAATGCTGCAATTTATCTCAGATCTAATATAAATATCAGAAAATTAAATGTTTTCAATAATATGCAAGGAAAATAATGCAAATTATGTCTAAATGCAAGCCAAAAATACCTATTGTTTTCAAATTTTTAAAATTTTATGCAAGATTTTCAAATGTAAGAAGATGAAAATGATATGTATGAAATGCAAATCTGATGTACAACACTCAACAAGGTACAAAATTTAGCAAAAACACAGGTTCACCAAAATGTTATGTAGAAAAAGAGGGATGTTGAATGAGGTTGATAGTTTAATTAGATCCTCCTTTTACTACATACATTCAAGGATATTAAACCAAGTTGAATCACAAGTTTTGTAAGAGGACTCAGCTACAAGTTTGCTGTCACTTGAAATGATAAGGAAATTTAGAAATTATTGATTAATTTGTAAAAAACCTAATGTGATTAGGCCTAAAACCCTAATTATGCAAAATCGTAAACAAATGAACAAAACCCAACAAATGCTCACACAAGAAGGCACTAGATGTAGATTAGAAGCATATCAAGATTTAAATTTTGGAAAGAAAAATATTTGGGGATGAAAGAGTGGGCACTAGTGTCCAAGGTGGTACTTTTTCTAAGGGCTTTGGGTCAAAATGTGCTTCAGACTGTAACTTGCTTAGAGATTTTTGACAATGCTAAATTGGAGGACAAAAGAGTAGGCGCCCTTGTCCAATTAGAGATATTTTGTATCATTTTATTTAGATCTAGAATCTTTATGCTCTGCTATGACCTCCTACAACTTCTCTCTGCAAGATCCAACACCTATAACCTGCAATCACAAGAGAGGGGTTGGGGGTTGTGGTGTTTAGGAGCTTGCCTCGATCAAGCCTCAGAATGACATTCAAGCCTTCCAACACCATTGTTAGATAAAATGTGTGTCCTTGGTAGACAAAGGCAAAATCAAATGATATGATAAATTGATTGAAACACAAAATAGATGTCACCTCAGAGGTGAAGCTCTCACAGGGAGATGAAGATCTTTCATTCCATGAGGAGATGGATTGATGAAGACAAATTTGCAACAAACAAGTACAAACACAACACAATACTCCTCTATAGAACAATGAAAGCCTTAAATATCCTTAACATAAGGTCACAAGTTCACATTATCCATCTGGGTGTAAAATGAAGTCCTAAACATGTTTATATATGCATTCCCATTAAACATTCATAATTCAAATTGAATAAGCCAACAAAGGGAAACCTTTTATGGTCACTTTGCAAACATTTAAAATTTATGTCCTAACAAAATAGGTCTAGAGTAGGGCATGGGTGCCCAAGTCCAGGAGCCTATTTTGGGACTTGATTAAGCTCAAGAGTGTCCCCTAAGTCCCATTTGACATGGGTTTTGGAGGATTTTGCCTTGGGATTCATTTTTAATATGCATGATTAAATCTAAGGGACTTGAGAGCTAAATTTAGGAGGTAAAAGTCCTAGGAGGACATTTTATGACATAACACTTGTAAATATCTTACTCTAGAATTCATGAAGGATTTGACCCAAGGACTCCTAGCAAGGAAGAAAAAACTATCATGCACTAAAATGTCCATCCATGAGCCTAATGAATAACCTCCTAATAACATGTCTACCACTCCAACACCATCATTCACTCCTATGCATATCCATCTTATTGAAGAGTCCCCTACTATGAATGCAAAACAAGACCTATCATATAGCCATGTTGTTGAACATCTAAAGCCTATCATGTCCATCTATGCCGCCTACAACCCTATCCACACTCAAGAGCTATGTAAGGAATCAAATATAAAGCATGATCAACATTGCTCCTTACCAAGTCAAGATCAAACTATTCAAACTCCTTTAGCTCCCATCCATGATCAAGATCCTATTCATGATCAAGCTACCATTTATGATCAAGTTCCCCTCTATGATCAAGATCCTATCTATGATCATTAGAGCCATGATGATCCTCTTAGCCCAATTTATGCATTACATGAGCTAGAGATTGTCACTTCACCCATCCATAATCCCATAACCATCCATAAGCAAGATATCCAAATTACTCCTATCCATCCATCCACAACACCCTCTTCCTAGGATGAGACACTTGATCCCCAAGAAAGCATTGACAATCAAACAATTATCTTAGACCCTATCACTTCACCTCCTACTGAGTATACTGTCAGTCAAGATCCAAGCATCCCAAGTCATCCATTGCATGATCCCACATTGTCTCTTGTGGATCCTCCATTATCTCATGTTGACCCTCCACCATCTCCTATCACCCCCATTCCAAATCCATTATCCTATCCAATTGGTCCTACTACTTTCATCCATGGTGGTTCTCTTGTCAAAGAGAAACAAATTTCATCCACCACCTCACCTTCTCCATCTAATAATGGACTCACGTCTAGTTTCCAAAATAAACATCACATTGCATATCGTATGTTCCAAAACATGAAATATCAAGGCAAAGGTTTAGGCATTCATGAACAAGGCATCTTAGAGCCCATCCATGTTGCAATCCATCCTTGAGCATATGGCCTTGGCTTTTCATCTGAAGAAAAACAATCCAAAGATGTTGGTACCACATCCATGCCTCCTCTAGCTACTTCTTCCACTCTACATCTCGATGCACCTTATCGCACCTCCCACTCATATGTCGCCATCCCTCCTCCATCGTCATACCATTTGCAAACGCATGTGACCATACATCTCCCTCCATCCACCCTTCCTCCACTCCTTCCAACTCCTAATATTCCCATCCTTCCATCCCCTAATCCCTTTATCCATTAGTACACTCATCCATCCATCCACACATCTCTCTCCCTTACACCCCCTATCATTCCTAATCATGACCAACGAATGCACACATTAGCCACATATGAGGCTATCCCAAACCCCATGAGATTCAAAAATAAAAATTTGGATGCTTCCACATATATAGCAAAATATCTGCAAAATCCTTAAGAATATCATGCCATAGGGCATCAATACACAAATTCAAAGCTAAATCCATCTCAAAAGCTATATACATCCACACACCTCAAAGAAAAAATTAAAATGGTGTGGGTCTACAAGCAACAAGTAGTTACTCCAAATGAAGTATCCACATTTCAATTCCTCCTCAATTTCAAAAATCCCGCTCCCCATTAAAAAATCTTACCAATCCTAAGTCCATTTGGGTTCCTAAATCCCTAAATCAACACTTCCTAAATCCCCTATCCCGATTCCCGTTACTCCCCACTCCCCATCAAAGTCAAAGGCTTCCAAACTTATCATGATGTGTACACCCGGTGGTCTTGGTTCCATGCAATTCCATGCCATTTCCATATAATTCCATCCCCCCATCTTACATCCATTATCCTCCATACTTCCCCCATCATACCTCTATGGTCCATGGTTTTGAACCATCATCCATTTATCCCTCCATCTCCATCCAGCATTCACCTCATAACCCACCATCCTTTCCATTTCCATATTCCCACATCTACCAACATCCATGCATATAATGCTACTAGATATAGTCCATGTACAAATATGCATAAAAATGCTAACATATTACCTTGCTATTAGAAATAGATGCTTGAGTCCTCATCCCCCATCCCATTCAAATAGTCTGTAGACACCTAAAAATGACCCATTTGCATTATTCATCTGCATACATCAATTCCTCCTAAATCACTTGCATCCAACATTAATTAAATAATCTAATTATTTAATTAATTTCATCAAATTCATCAATTTCCTTTATTTTCCCTAATTCCAACATTAATTGAATAAATTCTATTTATTTAATTAATTTCATTAATTCACCACTTTATTCATCCAAATTAAATAATTTTAATTATTTAATTAAATTATCCTCTTTCAATCTTCAAATCCACATTAAGTAAATAAATCTAATTATTTAATTAATTCATCATCAAATTCCTCTTATCCACAATTAAATATTTTTTTAATTATTTAATTAATCAATTATTCCTCTAAATTTAAATAAATTGTTCAAATTTATTTAAGTTGACTCAATCTTCTAAAAATAAATAAAATCAATATTTTATTTATATCTTATATATTCCTCCATCATGCAAAATAAATTAAATCAATTTATTTGTTTAATTTATTTAAATCTTTATATCTTATCTATTCTTCCATCATGCACAATTATTAAATAAATAAATTTATTTAATTTCAAAATATCTTCAATTATCTTCCAAAAATAATCTTATTCCTCCATGCACAATAAATTAAATAAATTTATTTATTTAATTTGTTGTTATCTTCCAATTCTTCCAAAAATATCATTTTCCTTTATGTGCACAATCAGTTTTATTTTTAGCACTTCAAAAAGCAAATCTAAAGTTGAGTTAATTGGCTTTAATCATTATTATTTTTATCATCAACTCATAAATTAGAAAAAGCATTCTAATTTTATGAAATCAAATTCTATCTTTATCCTAGTAAGTAGTTAACTCAACAAAGCAACTTTAAAATATTCTTTACATATGACACATGTTGTGTGCACGTTCATCATGTCTTCTCAACTCATCTTGATTGTTGATTTCATTGGTTTATCCAACCCTGAAACCTATATATACCCCCTTCACTTTAGAAAAAATCCTCTTCAATCATTTAAGCTTTGGCATCCATACAATGCTTGAGCATTCATCGTATCATTGAGCACATATTGTATCTTTGAGCACTTATTTACATCCACTTGTTGCAACCATGGGTACGCAATGTATTGAGAAATCCACAAAGAACCAAGAGATCAATACAATATAGGTGATAGCTTTCTGTTGTTTTGATTTGCATATTCATTGATTCTTGTTATCGTTTAGATCGATCTTCTGATGGTTATAGGATTGAGTTATTTGTTCATTGTTTGATCTTTTATAATCTTGATTTTACCTATACACATTCTAGCATGTCTGGTGGGACCCACTAACTTGAACTAACCTTTATTTTTTTGAAGAAATTTGATTTTTTGAAGCACAGGTACAAAAAAGTGCAATAGTACAAAAAAGTGCATATGAGCAACAATAAAGCACCTTTGGCTTACAAAAAAGCACCTTTGGGAGACTATAAAACGCCTTTGGTGCACAGTAGTGCACATTTGCACCATCCTAAAGCACCTCTAGTAATTTAAAATAGTTAGGTGCATCTTCACAACATTAAAGCACCTTTTGTTAGTAATGAAGCACATTTGCACAACATTAAAGTACATTTGGTTAGTATTGAAGCATCTTTGGTTGTGATAATAGACCTGTAAACTTCAAAACCTCATAACTTTCTCAAAACTTAATGAAATTTGATGATTTTTTTAAAAATTGCATAAAAAATCATAAGGAATATATTAGTGATATCCAATCTTTTGTATCTCATCATAATTATCAAAAAAAATTTAGATTTCACTTTGGTTTTCTAGGGTTTTTGACTTATTATTAGGGTTTGACTTGATTTCTAACATCTTGCTGATCTATTATTGATTTATGTAAAACTAACATCACTTGTTGCAGAATCTTATCCCTCATCCAAGATCAAAGAAGGTTTCTAACATATTCTTGTTGAACATTTGTCGAAGACATCAACTTTATTATACTAAGTCTTAGAAACACTTTAATTTCTTTAAGGAGTTAACAATAATCTTCTTTTGCATCTTGTGTGATTAGCATAGTTGCACTTAGCTTAATCTAAAGGGTAAATGAACAAGTGTTTTCCATGCTTGTGAGGTGATAGGTGTATGCTCTCCCCTTATGTAAAAACTTGGTTGACCAAAAACTAGACCCATCTCTTTTCTTTTTTAGTTTATCCCTTAGGACCTACTTTTGGATTGTGTTTCATCCAAAAGACATGACCCTAAGCAGATTTTTCCTTTGGACCACTATACAAATTGGTCTTGAGGTGAAATCCAAATCCTAACTAGCATTAGCCTTTGCCATATAGTGCCAATTTGAAAGGAGCTGTACCAACACTTTTTTGTTAGGTATATTACACTCCTAGTAGAGTTGGTTAAAGCTTTCAGTGGCTTGCCGGATGCTCGCAAGGCATTGGTCCCCCAAAAACCAACTAAAAACCTCATAGTTAGTGACTACCTAATCTACCTCCAAACATTGTGATAATTTTCAGTGCAAGGGTATGATGCCCCCAAGATTACTCACCATAAGGCTCCATTGAGATGAGATAGAAATTCTTGGCTTAGCATAAGCTACTAGTAGCTTTTTAAAGGAAAGGGTGATTGGGTCATCCTTCCATTCCTAGAGGTCCCTATTTGTCCTCTCTCACAAAGATGAAATAGTGTACACTCCCACATTAGGTGTGATAACACTTAAGTCAATGGAGATTCCAAGTTGTGAGTTGATTTTATCGTAGTGAAGCTTTTGTCCTTAGGTATAAAAAGTGCTTGATTTGTCTTCAATTATGTTATACATGTGGAAATTTGGGCTTTTTATGACACTTAAACATACACTTATTTTTGTCCTCAACCATATTGTTTATTGTGTTTGTTCTCTTGCCAAGAAATCATCCAAAATCTATCAAAATCTAACTTGAAACATCATTATTATAGAAAAGCACCTTTGCATAGTTCTGAAGTGCCTTTTCACCATAGTAAGGTCCCTTTGGTCCATATCTAGGCACTTTTGGTCAGAACTATCACACTTTTTGTTAAGTCCTAAGTTTTTGATTTTCCTATTGTCATTTTCATCCCAATTCATCCAAATTGCTCTCCCCATCCTCTTTCTATCCATATCATATGCATTTTTATCCCAATTTTGTCAAAAGCAACCTCACACCATATCCATCAAACCTCATCCCTAAATCATCCCCAAACCACTTGACATCAAACCCTAAACACATCTAATCATACTCCAATCACTTGGCATCAACCCTAAACTATTTAAAATCAACCCTAAACCATTCCAAATCATCCCTAAACTATCCTAAACCATCCCCAAACTATCCTAAACTATCCCTAAATTACTCTAAGACATTCCAAATCAACCCTAAACCATCCCAAATCTACCCTAAACTATTCCAAATCAACCCTAGACCATTCCTAAACTACCCTATAACCATTCCAAGCTATCCCTAAACTACCCTAAACCATTCTAAATCAACCCTAAACCATTCCAAATCATCCCTAAACTATCCTAAAACATTCCAATCCATTCCTAAAAACCACTTCATTCCATTTCAAATCCAATCCACTTTAACTTTCTCTCTCATCATCCAAAGCAATCTATCCAAATCCAAGAGTGGAATTCTACCTTCACACTATCCAAACACCCTAAAAAACACCAAAAGCACCTTATTGTACTCCAGAAGTGCCTAGTTATACCAAAGGCACCTTACTATACTCCAGAAGCACCTAGTTACACCAAAAGCACCTTATTGTACTCCAGAAGTGCCTAGTTACACCAAAGGCGCCATACTATGCTCCATGAAAGGAAAGTAGAGTGCGGAATACACCTTCCTAATACTAATCTTCAAGGAGAGAAATACAGAAATTTACAAAACTTTGCAATTACAGTTCATTTAAGATGCACAAACAAGAATAATAGAATAAAAAATAAAGATTGAACACCAGATTTTACATGAGAAAACCCTTATGGGAGAAAAACCCACACACCAAAGGAAGATCACTTGTATTATAGTAAAATGTAAATTACATACAAAGCACAGAGCTATGCTCTTTTAGGTGTCAATTCACAAAACGAATCTGACAGCATTCAATACAAATCACTCTCGAATCATCATATATCAACTCAATGCACTATTGCATTAAAATATAGACTTAACACAACATTTCAAGATGCTCATCATCATAACTTCTACAACTGACAAAACTTGTTATAAATTGTTTGTTTTTACCCATCATTTCCAGTTGTTACCGCCATACTGCAGGACCCTTTCTGATTGGCAGCATGACTATGGTTCACTTCCAACTATACCTCACTACCACAAGCTAAAGATCTGTCATCTACGGGATGACAAGATATACTGTAACATCACAGGTACACATTACTAGCCTTCGTAGGGTGGTAGGATCTATACTGCACCACCACAAGCCATTTCACAGGATATCATGGGGCTGCAGTAAGACCCGCACACCTGCGAACCTCTTTAGTCACCGTCATGGGAGGGAGGGGTAACTCCCACTCTACCTCCAGCACCATCAACAGACCATTGCGGGGTTGCGGGTTAGGTTTCTTCTACGCTACCACAAGTCTCTTTATGAATAGCTGCGGGGTAGTGATAACACCACACTATTGCAGGCTAGTTTTTGGAACCCGCAGGATGGTGGTAAATGTTGCTAGCCTGCACTACTCTTAAGTACACCTAGCGGTACTACAATAAACCCAAATATAACCATGAAAGTCTGAGACTGATGGTAACTGAGCTAGGGTTTTATTAGTGAGTTGGAGACACACATTCTCAACATTCTCCCACTTGATAAAGACCTCACTAAACCCCTTCCAATGCTTGAAGTCACTGAACGTTCTAGGCCCCAAGGCCCATCAAACTAGTACACCACTTGAACTTATATGTGCTCATAGGCTTCGTCAATGCATCGACAACATTTACCAGAGTATCCACTTTTTCTAGAATAATATTTTCATCCTCCACCATATCATGAACAAGGTGGTATTGTACGTCAATATGTTTCGTCTTGGCATGGAAAGTTGGATTTTTCACCAAACAAATAGCCCTCTGACTGTGACAGCAAATAACAATCTGCCCTGCATCAAAACCAATATCAAGAAATAGTCTTCTAAGCCAAATGGATTCCTTACAGGCATGAGTTTCTTCCATGTACTTCACCTCAGTAGTAGATAAAGTGACTATAGCCTGCCACTTGCTCATCTAGCTAAATGTACCACCAAACAACGTGAATACATATCCATTGGTGGATCTTCTATTGTCTATGTCCCTTGCCCAATCAAAATCCACATATCCACGAATGCTAATTGAACTTTGAGATTTAGTAGAGTAACCATGATAACATAAGGTATACTTAGAAGTACCCTTCAAATACTTGAAAACTCTCTTCACAACATCCCAATGTGTCCTACCTAGATTAGCCATAAACTGACTAAGCTCTCCCACTGCTTGGGCAATGTCTAGCTTGGTATGGACCATTGCATACATTAAACTACCAACTGTACTTGCATAAGGCACACTAGTCATGTCCTCCATCTTAGTAGGAGATTTTGGACAATCTTCAATAGATAGTTTCATTCCCTGCAGCACTGGAACAACTAACAGCTTGCAACCTATCATATTAAATCTCTTAAGTACATCATTAATATACTTGCTCTGGTTGAGCCAAAGTTTTCTATTTTCCCTATCCCTTCTAATTACCATCACTAGAATATACCTTATTGCACCTAAATCTTTCATTTCAAACTGTGCTGATAATTGAGATTTTAATTTAAAAATCATACCCTTACTATTCCCAATGAACAACATATCATCCATGAACAGGGCAATAATAAACAGACCATCATTTTCAAATTTAAAATAAACACAATGATCTAACTTTGATTTCACAAATCCCAAAGACAACACATAGGTGTCAAACTTCTGGTACCACATTCTAGGTGACTGCTTCAAACCATACAGAGATTTCTTTAATTTGCAAACCAAGTTTTCCTTACCTTCTTCAACAAAGTGCTCTGGTTGTGACATATAAATTTATTCCTCCAAATCAGCATGAAGAAACCCTGTCTTTGTTAGTGTAGGTTTTTGATTTTCCTTAGGGATATTTCTTTTTCCTACACATTATTAAGCTTGCTTAGGTTTATTTTATGTGGTTAATATGAGGACACATGGCAAAATACATCACCTACATGTGTAACTCTCTCCCACACATGGGTAGTTGAGTTACACATCCTTTTTGGCTTTTTATGCCACCTCTCATAACCACTATTTTGTCCCTACCTAAGTAGGTTATGGGGTAGTTAGAGTTCTCACACTCTTTTGGCTTTATGTGCCACCTCTTATAACTCCTTTTTTGTTTTCATGTAAGGAGGTTATGCCACATGTTTTGGCATTTAACAAGTAGGTAAAACCTCCCACCTTTTTATGGGATATGAGAGTTAATGCACCTCTTGGATGTATATGCCTTATTTTTGCTATATATACAACACTCTCCTCTCACCTTCACTAGCTTGAATATCAGTTTAGTGACAGCTCGGTGAGAGTATTGAGAGTCTTCTCAAAATTATCTTTCTGTCTCTATTTTTCTCTCATTTCAGATATCTCTTCATTCTTCTATTTTAATCTTTGATCATTTGTCGAGTGGAGGCACATATGATCTACAACTGACATTAGATCTTGGCTTGGTTCTCACTTCTCGTAGTATCTAACATGGTATTAGAGCACAAGTCATTGGTTTGAGTCCCTCGACCCTTCATCCACGTAAGCTCGGCTTATCGACATGGTACATAGTGGGTACGAATCCCACATGGTACGTGGTTGTATCCAGCTCTATCATGTGGGGGGGTTGGTGTAGCAACTATATCAACGATGAGATCCCTCTCCACTACTAGTACGTGCTTTTGGTGTGAAGAGTGCTTTGCTTCATGGTGACCTTCAAGAGGAAATCTACATGGAGCAGCCATAAGGGTTTGTTTAGGATCCTTCATTGGTTTATCGACTTCGAAAGTCTCTCTATGGCCTCAAACAGGCTCCTCGAGATTGGTATGCCAAGATGGATTCCTTCCTTCTGTTAGTTGGATTCACTTGATGCCATTCTGATCTAAACATCTACATTTTGCAATAGGATGATACTCTGACATTTCTAGTTGTCTATGTCGATGACTTGTTAATCACAAGGAGTCACTCATCCACCATCAAAGTAGTGAAAACTGCACTTCATGATTGATTTCTGATGTTAGACTTGGGTCTTTTGCACTACTTCCTAGGGATTGAGATTACTCAGTCATCCTCAGGTATCTTCATGGCACAACCCAAGTATGCACTTGATATGCTCTCCAGATTTTGTATGGCTGACTATAAGCCTTCACAAACTCCATTTCTGTCCAGGGTCAAACTTGAGGCTAAGTGTTCATCACCCTTGGTTGATGGAACTTTATATTGACAACTTGTTGGGAGTCTTATCTATTTGACTCACACGAGGCCTGACATTTCATATGCCATGGGCATGGTCTCTTAGTTTATGCAGGAGCCACATGACTTGCATTAGAAAGCAGCTATGTAGGAGCCACATGGGATTCACTATGTAGTGGGCATGGAATTTGACTTGGTGGGATACACAGATTCAGATTGAGGAGCTGATTCTTAGGATCGCAAGTCTACTTCAGGGTATTGCTTCTCACTTGGTTTAGGTCTAGTTTGTTGGTCAAGTAAGAAGCAGTCTGCAATTGCTCTTTCATCTACAGAGGCTGAGTATCGAGGGGCTGTCAATGCTACCACTGAGGCCATTTGGCTTTAGAATATTCTCACTGAGTTTGGCATTTCATTTAGAAAGCCCATAGTCATCTTTTGTGATAATCAGAGTGCAATACAAATCTCAAGGAATCCAGTCCATCACCAGAGGACCAAACACATTGAGATACATATGCACTACATTTGAGAGTTGATTCATGCAAACATCATTGATCTCAAGTACATTCAGACATCAGAGAAGATTGTAGACATCTTCACCAAACCCTTCACTGAGAGCAAGTTCCTTCATCTATGAGCTTTGCTAGGAGTGTGGCTAATGTCTACTTCTATAGGGGCTTCTTAGTCCTTCGCTTCACTCTCTCTACTCTGGGGGGGTGTTTTCTTTTCTCTCTTTTGGGGAGGAGTTTTTCCCACTGGGTTTTCTCCTTTTCTCTGTTTGTGCTAGATTTTTTCTTTGTACATGGGTACCTCATCAGGCTTCACTTGCCAAGACCCATATCTTTTCACCCACCTAAGCTATGCTTAAGGCGGGGTTAGTGTAGGTTTTTTATTTTCCTTAGGGATATTTCTTTTTCCTACACATTATTAAGCTTTCTTAGGTTTATTTTATGTGGTTAATATGAGGACACATGGCGAAATACATTGGCTACATGTGTAACTCTCTCCCACACATGGGTAGTTGAGTTACACATCCTTTTTTGGATTTTTATGCCACCTCTCATAACCACTATTCTGTCCTTGCCTAAGTAGGTTATGGGGTAGTTAGAGTTCTCACACTCTTTTGGCTTTATGCGCCACCTCTTATAACTCCTTTTTTGTTTTCATGTAAGGAGGTTATGCCACATGTTTTGGCATTTACCAAGTAGGTAAAACCTCCCACCTTTTTATGGGATATGGGAGTTAATGCACCTCTTGGATGTATATGCCCCATTTTTGCTATATATATAGCACTCTCCTCTCACCTTCACTAGCTTGAATATCAGTTCAATGATAGTTTGGTGAGAGTATTGAGAGTCTTCTCAAAATTGTCTTTCTTTGTCTCTATTTTTCTCTCATTTCGGATATTTCTTCATTCTTCTATTTTGATCTTTGATCATCTGTCGAGTGGAGGCACATATGATCTACAACTGATATCAGATCTTGGCTCAGTTCTCACTTCTTGCAGAATCTAACAGTCTTCACATCCATCTACTTAATTTCTAAGTCATATGCTACAACAAGTGACAATAGAAATCTGATAGATATCAGCTTAGCTACAGGAGAAAATATTTCTCCATAATCAATTCCCTCCACCTGGGAATATCCTTTCACAACCAACCTTGCTTTATTCTTCTCAACACTACCATCAAGACCTATCTTTTTCTTAAACACCCATTTACATCCAACAGGGTTTCGACCTTTAGGCAAAGGTACCAGATTGCATGTTTCATTCTTCTTCAATGACGCCATTTCCTCATTCATGGCTTCCAACCAGGAATCTAAATCAGACATACCCATAGCCTCTCTAATAGTCCTAGGCTCATTAGTGTTAGCAATCAAAGCATAGGCACAATTAGAATCCAACATAGAATAAGCAAACCTTTCAAGTTGCCGCTTCTCATGTGTAGACCTCCCCATTGGCTGAGGCTGAGGTTCTTCATCCTATTTAGAATTTTCAGAGCTACTTGAGCTCTCCTCATTAATAGGTCCACAAGGAATACATGGTTCCTCCTTATCTAGAGTAAGAGGAATTTCAACTACCTCCTTCTTTTCTCCTTCTTTCACCTCTGGCTGCAGATCAACTATAGAAGGTTTTAGCTCACAGAAGATCACACTTTTGCTATACAACACCTTCTTTGTAACTAGGTTCCAAAGCTTGTACCCTTTCACACTGATTCCATAATTGATGAAGATACATTTTACAACCTTGTTTTCCATTTTAGATTTTTTTTCACTAGGCACATATGCATATGCCTCACATCTAAAGACTCTAATGTGTCTCAAAGAGGGCTTCTTACCAGACCATGCTTCCATAGGTGTCTTGTCCATGAGTGCCAAAGTGGGAGATTAGTTAATCAAGTAACATGTTGTAGCCATAGCCTTAGCCTAGAACTTCTATTCTAGACCAACACTACTCAGCATACTTCTCACCCTTTCCATCAGCATTCTATTCATCCTTTCTGCAACTCCATTTTATTGTGGAGTGTAAGGAGTCATCCTGTCTTTTAATTCCATGATCCTTACAAAACTTATCAAAGTTTGTAGAACAAAACCCACTGCCATTATCTGTCCTCGAGCACTTAATTTTTCTACCAGTCTGATTTTCTACCAAGGTTTTAAATTCCTTAAACTGGCTGAAAACTTTAGTTTTAATTCTAAGAAAATAAAAAAATGTCCTCAAATAATCATCTATGAATAAAACAAAATACATAGATTTTGACAATGAAGGAACATTAAATGGACCAAATACATCAGCATGAATATAATCCAGAATTCTAGAAGATTTATGAGGACTAGAATAAAATGAAACATGGTGTTTCTTTCCATATATGCAATGTTTGCAAAAATCAAATTCAAGATTACAATCATCAAGCCCTTCAACAAGACTTTTATTTTTCAAGGCTTTTAAGCCTTTTTCACCAATGTGGTTGAGTCTTTGTTGCCACAACATTGTCTTCTCCACTAGGAGCTTCATCTCCAAAGAATTAGTACCCACAAAAACAACATCCTCCTTTTCTAGATGATTAGATTTACTTGACTTTGCAAAAGCACTATTACATTGAACTGCATGTGCATCCAGCTTATACAGAGTGCCAATTCGTGCACCCTTAGCTAGCACCATAGAGCCTCTATTCATTCTACAAATACCATTCGAGAACGAGACTTGTACACTAGCATAATTAAGGTTACTTATAGAAAGTAAATTTCACTCTTCCATTAGGAAACTAAATTCTGACTCTTCCATGGCCTACAATTTCTAGGTGAGAATCATCGCCTAGATACACCCTTCCACCAGCATACTTCTTGTACTTTGAGAACCAATCCTTATGTGAGGTCATGTGAAAGGACATACCTGAGTTAATCAACCAAACATCATCTAATGCCTAAGTCACCAAGGCTACTATGAAGGCATCTACATCACTCTAAGAAGAATCATTATCAGAAGAGTTGTCCTTCTTATTCTTCTTCTTCTCTGATGCAGAGGTAGGAGGACCAAAACTATCCTCAATAACATTAACAAATCAAAGAACTAATCTAATTGCTTTGGTTAGGTTGAAGAGAACATTAATACATATTTTTCCTCCAATTTTCATGAAGATCCAATGGTAGGGGAGAAGGCTATGATTTTTTTCCCAAAACTACAAACCCTAGGCAGCGTTCAAACCTGCCCTCACCAAAATTGTAATATATCTCACAAAAATTAATGAAATTACACCAAACAAAAATAATTGTAAATTAGAAACACATATCTTTCCATCCATCTATTATATGCATCAGTGTGAGGCTGTACCAGGTCGTACCATGCATATTTTTAGACTGCATTTTTAGAAAATTAAACTCTGCAGACCTACCCTTAATAAAAATGCCATAACTTATTCAAATCTTAATAAAATTTGATGCAACAAAAAGAATGGAAAGTAGACTCAATAATATTTCCATCCATGCATGGATTTCCCCTATATCTATCCATACAAAACCGTACCAAATGCTGCAATAGGACTGTTATAGGAGAATTCTAGAAATTTCAGTCACTAAAATGGTCATAACTTCCTCAATATTACACCAAATTTGATGAGAAAAAAAGGAAAGGGAGGGTGATTGAATATAATTTCATTTTAAATCAAAAAGAAATGTCCTCCTACCCTTACTGGGCCGTACCATGCAAGAAAATAGCGAATTTCTGAAGTATAATACAGAAAACATTGCTTTTTACCATTCCATTCTCAATCTTCAATCACCTCCAAGTTTTCAAAGGTAAACAAGGCCTTTTTAAAGGTATTACAAATGACCTTTCAGTTTCCAACTACTTGGAATGAACCAAGAGCCAAATGACTCTTCACCTTCCCTCATTCTTCATCTTTTTTCCAACTTTACATTGACAACCTTTACATGGTTTGCAATATTTTGCATATTTAAACTTCCTAGTGACCCCTAATGCATAACAATGACTTGATTAACCTTATACAATGATGAATCATTACAATATTGGATCATTTTAATCAAACTCCTATGGAAGTCAAGGTGCTCCTGCACCATTCTCCTCTTTATGATCTTTCTTGATGTGTTTAGTCTGCCCACAGTTCTAGCATTTCACCTTGGAATTTTTACCAGGAGACTTTGATCTCCCTTGTGACTTGGATTTAGACTTCTTGTCTTTCTTCTTTCCTTTCTCCTTTGTTCTTCCTTGAACAACAAGGGCCTCCTTGGCCATCTTAGAAGATTTCTTCTACATTTCTTCTGACAATAGTGAAGCAACCACATCTTCCATCTTGAAAGTGGTTGTTGTACTCCCAATAGCCATTACTAGGTGATCCCATGTGTCAGGCAACAAACACAACAGGAGCATGCAATGATCCTCGTATTCTATCTTCACACCCATAGACACCAACTGAGTAATGATCATGTTAAACACATTCAAATGATCTGCAATAGATGCTCCTTCCTCCATTCTGAAAGAGTGTAGCTTATTCCTTAGAAATAACTTATTTACCAGAGATTTCCCTTGATAAATGTCACCAAGCTTCTTCCACAGAAGTTTCATTATCTTCTCTTCATGGACATTCAAGAAAATAGAATAAGCCAAGCATAGTCTCATCAGACCCTTGGCTTTCTGGTCCATTGCATTCCAGTCATCTTGTGAGGTTGCTAATGGTTTGTTAGAGGACACAACACTCCATAACTCTTGGTCCATGAGCAAATCTTCCATCTTTAGTTTCCACAATTCAAAGTTTCCACCATTGAACTTCTCAATCTCTATTCTTCTAGATGTGCTCGCCATCTTAAATCTATAATAAAATTTCAAACTAGATTTCTCTACAAAACTCCCACTGACCAAAATCAGCACAAAAAACCCATCTTACCCACAAGGACAACAAAGATAGCCAAACTTTGATACCAACTGAAAGGAAATCAAAGTGTGGAATATACCTTCCTAATACTAATATTCAAGGAGAGAGATACATAAATTTTTAAAAAATTACAATTACAGTTCATTTAAGATGCACAAACAAGAATAACAAAATAAACAATAAAGATTAAACACCAAATTTTATGTGGGAAAAACCTTACGGGAGAAAAAACCACACATCAAAGCAAGATCACTTGTATTATAGTAAAATGTAAATTACATACAAGTCATAGAGTTGTGCTCTTTTACGTGTCAATTCATAAAATGAATCTGACAACATTCAATACAATTCACTCTCAAATCATCATATATCAACTCAATGCACCACTACATTAAAATATAGACTTCACACAAGTGTTTCAAGAAGTTCATTGTTACAACTTCCACAACTGACAAAACCGTTACAAATTGTCTGTCCTTACCCGTCATTTCCAGTCGTTACCGCCATATTGTAGGACCCTTTCTAACTAGCAACGGGACTGTGGTTCACTTCCAATTATACCACACTACTGCAACCTAAAGATTTGACTTTCATGGGATGGTGAGATATACCGCAACATCGCAAGCACACATTAAGCCTTTGCAAGGTGGCGGGATCTATACCACACCACTGTAAGCCATTTTACGGGCTATCACGGGGCTACGGTAAGACCTGTACACCCATGAACCTCTTTAGTCATCATTGTGGGAGGGCGGGGTAACTCCCACTCTATTGCTGACACCATCAACGCACCACTACGGAGTTGCAGGTTAGGATTCCTCCCACACTACCGCAAGTCTCTTTCTGAATAGCTACAGGGTAGCAGTAACACCGTACTACCACAGGCTAGTTTTTGGAGTCCCATAGGATGGAGGTAAGCACCACCAACCCACACTCCTCTTAAGTGCACCCAATGGTACTGTGGTAAACTTGAATGTAACCATGAAAGTCTAAGACTGATGGGAACTGAGCTAGGGTTTTCTTAGTGAGTTTGAGACACACATTCTCAACACTCCAAAGGCACCTAGTTACACCAAAGACACCATACTATGCTCCAAAAGTGCCTAGTTAATCTAGAAGTGCCATTTTGTGCTCTAGAAGTGCCCAGACACTAACAAAAGTAACATCCTATGTTCCATAAACACCATTCTATGCATTTTGCCATCACTAGCTCTCTAATTAGTCACAACTATCTTTGAGCATCAAAAGCATCAAACTTTAGTCACATAATCACAAATCCTCATCAAAATGGTCCTAATAATCAACAAACCTAGGTCAAATCCAAAACCCAAAGTCAGTCTTCAAGGAGACTTTCCTTCTAGCATCAATGATCAGGAAAACCTTGTAGATTATGAGGCATATCTTGAGGAACAAGTTGAAATACAAAGACTTCAACACATTTGTAACTCCATGCCAACACTAGAGAACATGACCATAGTACCATGACTACAAGACATCATCCAAACACTTCACTAAATGCCACAACCCCTAGACCAACAAACCATACAAAGACTACAAACCATCATCCAACCAATTCAACAACACCGATCATCTCAAATACAACAACTCCTCATCAAACTCCAACAACTCATAGCCACTCAACAATCCCAACCACAATACTAACAATTCCAACCTAACCCACCTACATATCAACACATGCCACAACAACAATATCTCATTCCACATCAACAAGAATTCCAAACACAATCTCAACAAATTACACCTCAATCCCATGTGTCACCCCCATTATTATACCAACCTAACCCGCCAACATATGATGTTAATTCCATATCAACCTATCCCATTGATACCCAACATAATCCACCCTAAGATCATCTAACTCCTTATCTTAACATTCCACCACATCATCAAATTCATTCACAAGGCTATCAAGTTCCTTCGCAACACGAACACACAAGTCCTTGTTATCCTTTGCACCAAAATCAAGTGTCCTTAAGTCCTTATAATTCCTTTGACAAGGGTAATGCCACTCTAACTTATGCATCCTATGGGTATCCAACATCGTTATCCAATCAAATACCCATACAAGAGCCTACTAGTCTTATTCCCACATTACCATGTAGTCCCTATCATACTCCATTGGTCAATCAAACTTCTAATACATCAAGCCCTTCATTACCTTTATCCCCATGTTCTTCCAATCTTCCACAACAAGATTCTTGGGAGATAACCCTACAACAATTGGTCGAAGCACAATATATTGAGAAATCCAAAAAGAACCAAGAGATTTATACAGTTTAGGTGATAAATTTCTATTGTTTTGATTTGCATATTCATTGATTTGGTTATCATTTAGATCGATCTTTTGAAGGTTATTGGATTGAGTTATTGTTCATTGTTTTATCTTTTATAATCCTAATCCATCCAATCACATTATCCCTCCACCTAATCCTAATCCTAAACCTACAACACCATCCACCATTATTATCCATCCATTATATTGTTCATCTACCCATACACTTATGAAGGATGTGATCCAATGGCTATGAGAAAAGAATCAACCATCTCCATATTATCAAACACCTATCCAAGAGCCTATAAAAGAGCCTTCAAACAACATGTCTAGTCTTCCAAATAAATCATATAGTCCACAACCCATCAATCCTATTAAAGAGTCTCCTACCATGAGTCCAAGTCAAGATTCATTGTACCTTCATGTTGTTGACCATCAAGAGCCTATCAATCATATCCAAGAGTCTCCCACTTCCACTTCCATTCATGAAAATCAAGAGCTATGTCAAGAGTATAATCTAAAGCATGTGGAAACATCAACCCTTTATCTAAATCAAGATCAAAGCACTTCCATCCAACCCATCCATAACCTATATCTTTTCAATGATTAAGATATTATCTTTGATGAAGAACCTATACATGAGAAAATTGATCCCATCCATAGCACACTTAATCCTAGCTATGATCAGGATCCCATCTATGATCAAGATCCTATCTATGATCAAGAGAACCATGATGATCCTCTTAGCCAACTTTATGCATTCCATGGTCAAGAGATTATCACCCTACCTATCCATGATCTCACAACTATCCATGAACAAGCTATCCTCACTACTCTTATACATTATCCATCTAGCCCTATCCATGATCCAACAAAATCCAATTCCCTTCATGAGACACTTGATCCCAAAGAAAGCATTGACAATCAAACAAGTCACTTGGATCCTATTGCTTCATCTCCTATTGAGCATAATGTTAGTCAAGATCCAAGCATCCCATGTCATCCATTGCATGATGCCACATTGTCTCTTATGGATCCTCCATTATCACATGTTGATCCTCCACCATCCACCATCAATCCCATTCCAAATCTATTATCATATCCTCTTGGTCTTACCACCTTCATCCATTAATGTTCTTCCTTAGGATAACAACAACCACTATCCACCAATTCACTCTCTCCATCAAATAATGGACTCATATCTTATTTCCAAAATAGACATCCCATTGCATATCATATGTTCCAAAACATGAACTATCAAGGCAAAGGTTTAGGTCTTCATGAACAAGGTATCTTAGAGCCCATCCATGTTGCAATCCATCCTCAAGCACATGGTCTTGGTTTTTGATCCCAAGATAAACAAGCCAATAATGTTGGTACCACCTCCATGCCTCCTCTAGCTACTTCTTCCACTCCATATCTCGGTGCACCTTATCACACCTCTCACTCATATGTCATCATCCCTCCTCTATCTTCATACCATTCTCAAAATCATGTGACCATACATCTCCCACCATCCACTCTTCTTCCACTCCTTCCAACTCTTAATAGTCCTATCCTTCCATCCCCTAATCCCTTCATCCATCAGTACACTCATTCCTCCATCCACACATCCCATCCCCTTATATCCCCTATCATTCCTAATCATGGCCAACGAATGCACACATCAACCCCATATGAATCTATTCCTAATCCCATGAGATTCAAAAATAAAAATTTGGATGCTTCCATATATATAGCAGAATATCCACAAAAGCCTCAAGAATATCATGCCATAGGGCATCAATACACAAATGTAAAGCCAAATCCATCTCAAAAGCTGCATACACCCACACACCTCAAAGAAAAAATGAAAATGGTGTGGGTCCCTAAGAAACAAGCAATTACCCAAAAGGAAGCATCCATATCTCAATCTATCCCCAAATTTAAAAAATCTTGTTCCCCATTAACAAATCCTACACTGCATACACCTACACAGCTCAAAGAAAAAATGAAAATGGTGTGGGTCCCTAAGTAACAAGCTATTAAGTCAAATAAAGAATCAACATCTCAATCTATCCACCAATTCCAAAATTCCCGCTCCCTGTTAAAAAATCCTACGAATCCTAAGTCCATTTGGGTTCCTAAATCCCTAAATCGATGATTTCCAAATCCCTTTCCCAATTCCAATTACTCCCCACACCCCGTCCTAGTCAAAGGATTCAAAATCTACCATGATGTGTACAACCGTTGGTCTTAGTTCCCCATAATTCCATACCATTTCTACATACCTCCATCCCCCCATCTTACATCCCTTATCCTTCATATTTCCCACATCACACCTCTATGGTCCATGCTTTTACTTTATCATCCATTTATCTTTCCATCTCCATCCATCATTTGCATCATAATCCACCATCCATTCCATTTCCATCTTCCCACATCTACCAACATCCATGCATATAATGCTACCTGATATAGTCCATGTGCAAACACACATTAAAGTGCTAACATACTACCTTTCTATTGGAAATATACGCTTGAGTCCTAATCCTCCATCCCATTCAAAAAAAGATCAAAATAGTAAATATAAATCCCTTCATCCAATGGTGAAAACTTGGCAAATAGGTGCCTTGGATAAATACCATGATGAAAACCTGGCAAACAAGCATCATGTGTAGATTGATTGTGTATGTACCTTACACTTGGGGGCATGTTGTCTTGTCTCATCCTATCATTTTTCCATGATATCTTCCTTATCCATTATATCCACATAATTATCCTCTTGATCCATTATCATCTTCCTTTCCTCCTTTTCATCTTGATAAAGATAGAGGCAAAATGTTGAAACATGCTTTGAAAAATATCTTGATATACCTCATCATTTCCAACCGATCCAATCAATCCTATCGTCATAAGCTTTGTCATGTACAATCCTAAGAATTATACCTAGAATGGGGCATGTTATTCCTATGCAACATAGTCTTTGGTGATCACATCCTAAGCACCTCATCCATTCCGTCCACTATTGTCTATTCTTTTATTCATCCTTCTATCATACCTCATCCATTCCATCCACTATCACCCATCCTTTTGTTCACTTATCTAATCCCATCTTTCTCCTTGCATCTAGACCTAGTTTTCCCTTGTCATTAGTATCTAGTACTAATTCTATCCAAATGCAATCCTATGTCAACCAAAACATTTCAAAATCTAGAAAATCTTGAAAACATTCAAAAAAATCAGAAAAATTCCCTAAAACAATCATAAATCATCATCTTCATCCCAATACAATCAATCAATCCACCCAATTCACCTACCACCCTAATTTGACTAACTCAAGTAGAAAATGAACTATGCATCCTTTGAAAGCTCAAGTACTTATTCAAACTTGAAGAAAAAAAGACTACTCCTAAAGCCATATGTTGTCCCTTATACCACTTGCCACGTCTACTACACTAATCCATTTATCCTAGATCAGATCAACAACATTTAATGGATATATCATTCCTACAATAAGGCTTATTCTAACCTATCTACCCTATTGGGTGAAAATTTTGCGTTTTGCTAACCAACAACAAAATGGTTATATCACCACAACTATAATGAGATTGAGTCTCTCCTCTCAGCAAGGGGAGGTTCCCTCTAGATAATGAGCTCTTTCTAACAAGCTACTTTTAATACTTAAATAAACTAAAACTATTCTTGAGGTGTTTTCATTGCAACCCATACTCTTTTTTTAGAATAGATGTTTCTCTTTTCCAAAATGACAACTTCAAAAGAAATGATATTTAATAATTCCTGAACCGAGAAAAACCATAGAAACACAAAGTCTTCTATTGTTTGACTTATTTCCCACAAATAAAATTGATTGAATTCAAATGTAGCTCAAAGTCTCCACTTTCACCCAATATGATATAACTAACTTGAACTCAACAGTTTACAACACAAAGTCTTTAAACAATTCTATCTTCACAAATGTAAACATAAACTCCTGCAATGACAAAATAGCACAAAGTCTATTTAACCAAAACAAGAACACTTCTCTTAATTTCCAATAAACTCCACAATTCCAGCAATGATTCAATATAACAACACTAATGACATAAGAACATTGATATCATAAAACAATATGATTCAACTCAAAGTTTGATACTCAAACTGCTTGCTTATATTGATATTCACTTGAAAATTTGATAAACATAAAAAGCTCAAAGTCTTGAAATGTTTTCCAATTTGGCAGAGTTTCTTTGCAATAGATAAAAGATAGCTAATTACAAAAGAGGCTCTCTTTATTTATAGGGAGAGGTCTTGAGAAAATTTAGGAAAAACCTAACTACTTTGACTTATTCAAAAATAGGAGTCCTTATTGACTTAGGACTTCCTAAGTTTTTACATGTAATTACATCTGAGAAAAGTACATGTAAAACTGTCAAAAACTAATTCAAAAGTACATATGAAAAATAGAAAATAGATTAAGTTGTGAAAAGCTGCTTCAACTTGTACTACCTCCTTTCTTTAGATGAGCATCATACATGGTAAATGTAGCTTGCATCCCCAAACTATCTAGACTGATAGTGTTCCTAAAAATCATCCGGGCTCTGACTATTGCATCCCTTATTGTTGTGATTACTTTAGCATGACTAGTTAACTTAGCCTTTAGGTTATCCAAAATATTATCCATAGAAGAAACTAAAAAGATTTTATCTTTGAACTCCTTCTAAAATATGTTCTCAAACTCTTGGGTCATCTCATCCACAAAAAGAAATTGATTATCCTTAGATACCAAATTGTACGGAAGCTCTTCCAACTTATGTAAGAGACTATTGCCACTTTGGTCACTCAGTTTCTTGGCAGTTTCTAGATCCTTGATCAATTCCTTCAAAACATTACTCTGATATGTCAATGATTCCTTAGTGTCTGTGTATGAATCCTAATTTGGAATAACACCAATTGATATCAAAGAATTTATTTTCAATTTCCTCATTTCTGTCCATTTATCATAGCTTTGATCCAAATACTCAATATCTTGAGAAATAGTGTCAACCAAATCATCAAGCTTTGCTCTAACCTTCTCCATTTTACCTGTCTTCTCAGCTACATCTGTAAGAAGAGATACTCCCTATGCATGCATCTTTTCCAAATATTACTCAACCACTTTTCCTTTGAGATGATTCTTTTTAGCCTTCTGAATAATAGGGTCTTCAACAGAAATAGCTTTAGGATTTACTAGCTCAGAATTTAAAGTGATCTTCCTCACTACTATAGTCAATTGTTCTACTATTGCCTTATAATAATCCTTCATTTCCTTTTCTTTATCAAACTTTTGAATGAAAGAATCCAGTGCAGATTGCATATTAGTTTTTGCACTCTCATGTGTGATTTTGCCAAGTTTAATTTTGGAAATAGAATAATCATTCATACTAAAATTCTCCATGGTAGCATCCTACGGGGGTTTAGCAATTTCCACAAATTTGTGTCCCTTATCTTCCAGCACTTGAGAAAGTATTTTAGGCTTCTTTGGAGTCTTATCCTTGACTGGCATCAATTTACCAAAATCAAAATCATCTGGGGAGATGGCTTGTTTCTTTCTTTGGGTGTATAATTTGATAGCCATGGAGGAAGCACAAAAGTGCTTACATTTGGATCAGGTCCCATTGTTGGTGTGGTAGGAATTGCACCAGCACTTGAAGTAGAAACAATAGGAGTATCAGTAAACATTGCACCTAACACATCCACATTTGAAACTTGATTAGATCCCAAAACAATGTGATCAAAGATTGAAGAATCTCCAATGTCAAAAGATGATGAGGACAAACTAGGGATCGATTCAGAAGAACAAAGAATATTATCAAAAGTAACTTGAGGATTATCAAAAATTGTCCTCGAAGTTGATAGAGATTTAGAAGATGGAATGTTGATAGGTGAAACTGGGATAGTAAGCAAAATAGACAAAGGAACTTAAATAGATACATTGGGCAAAGAAGAAGGGGCTTCAGTTTCTTGTGGTACATCCCTCTATGGAGACATAACTTCATCTTGTAAACCTTCTTGACCCTTTCCTATCTCTTTCTCTTGTTCTTCCCCTTGCTCCCCTAAAGAATTATTTTCAACCTCCATCTCTTAAGTAGCTAGTTCATTAGTCCTTTGTTCCTCAACTTCCATTTCTTCCACCTCAGACTCTTTCTCTGTGACCTTGGCCTTTTTTCCCTTAGAAACAGATTTGATCCTTGGTTTGGAAACCTTGGATGTACTTGGAGTATCACTTTTATTCTTTGTTCTCAATTCATTCTTCTTATCAATTTTCTCTAAAATCTCTTCTTCAGATCTAGTTACAAAATTCTTCAATGGTATGCTTCTTCTTTAGAGCCACAAGTTTGTGTTAGCTAACACAGGTTCAAACCTCTTCCTTAAGGAAGTCAATTCCTTTTGAGAGCATTGGATAGCGGGGAGAGGAGAATTAGCAATTTGCTCATTATTAAACTTAGGATCAACCAACTCTTTATCATCAACCATATCTTCAGGAATATCAGCTAAACCTAAATACTCAATTTGATCTAGAGATAGCCTGCTATAATCTAGTTTTCTGATTTCCTCCTTAGTCCTCAGATCAATCCAAATGTCTTCAACCATTGGCTCATGAAATTGAGTCTTTCTTTTGATCTTATCTTTCACACCCCTGTAATCAAACTTTGGTCTCCATTTGAATTGCTTCATGGTCACCAATTGCATCTCAGTCTCCATAGCTCTGGCCTTTGCTATAGTTGATATTGAGTAATTGTCAATTTCAACTAGAAACCTGAATCCTGGTTTCTTAAGCTTCATTTGCATATTATGCACGACAATCATTTGTCTACACAATTCCATCAGAACAAGTTTATCCAAAGGAAATCTCAGCAACATGTAAGGATAGCCTTGGAAAATTATACACTTGAAACCATTCACAACTAACCAAGCCTCATCTCAAACTCTTCTATGTTCTAATTGAGGATCAAAAAGACATAGAAACACTACAAAGAAGGCATCATTTACCCTCCTGAAGTGATGGATTGAACCCTTCAATGTCAGCTAAGGATAATATTGATACACATAAACAACCCTCTTATCTCCTTCAGATGTCAAGCCTAGAAAGATCCTCATTGAAGCTGCTATGTACACAAGATAGGAAGTCATATATAATTTGAAAGTAGTATGCACCTTGATCAATTTATCATGGAGAGCATTGCTGATTTGTTCACCCCAAAAGATCACCTGCTCGCTCTGAAGTATAATCTGTTAGGGTTAGCCTACAGAAGATATAAATTAAATGCAAATAAAGATTAAATAGATAAATGGAAATACACAAAAATAATAATAGCGAGAGACAAGTTTTAACATGGTTCACCCAAACTTGGGCTACATCCACCAAACAGTGAGTCCAATATTATTATCCTGTAAATCAAACCAATTACAACCAGCAATCCCTACAACTCAATAGCGCTACAAGATGCTACAATACAATAATCAACCAAAACCCTAACTCTTAGCCACTTTTATCAAGCCTTATGTCAGTTACAAAAATAGGGTTTTTTATGTTGGCTTAATAAAAAAACCCCGGTGAGGATACATAACTAGTGTACAGTACTTGCATGATCAATCGCCACCTACCAACAATCTCCCACTTGGAGACTGATCAAGCTCCACACCAAACAATCTCCCACTTGGAGATTGATCCTGGATGACACCGCTATGCGTGCAGCTCCCACTAGAAAGAAGCACCCTAGACTATGTTGTTCTGATTATATTGTTTTCAATCTTGAAGATCAACTGAAGCTAAAGAGGAGCTCAGCTTCTCCCTTGTCACTGCCTTTGTAAACATATCTGTTGGATTTTCATCTTTATGTATCTTTTCCAGCCTTAATTGTCCATCATCTAATATCGACTGAATAAAGTGATACCTCAACTATATGTGTTTGGTCTTTGAATGCAAGACAAAATTCTTTGCAAGATGTATGGCACTCTAACTGTATGTATACCAAGAACTATTAGCCTATTGTTTGCCCAATTCTTCCATGAAAGATTGCAACCATATCATCTCCTTGCTTGCCTCTATTGTAGCTACATACTCTACCTATGTGTGGATAAAGAAACCACCTTTTGCAACCATGAGATCCAACTCACTGTTGTCCCACCTACAGTAAAGACATAACCTATAGTACTCCACCTAGTATCAATATCCCCTACCAAATCTAAGTTTACATAGCCTGCTAAATCAATATTAGAGCCCCCAAAACATAATGTGTATTGGATGTACCTCTCAAATATCTGAGAATCCATTTTACTACATTCCAATGCTCCAATTCAGGATGACTCATATACCTTCTTACGACTCCTACAACATGTACAATATCTGGTCTAGTGCATACCATGGCATACATTAAACTTCCTATAGCTGAAGCATATGGTATCTTGGACATTTTTTCTTTCTCCTTTGGTGTCTTAGGACACATCTCCTTAGTCAATTTCAAATGACTAGGCAAAGGTGTGCTGATAGATTTTGTATTCTCCATATGGAATCTCTACAACAACTTTTCAACATAATCAACCTGAGATAGAGTCAATTTTCTGTTCTTCCTATCTCTACAAATTTTCATACCAAAGATTTGTTTTGCTGCCCTCAAATCCTTCATAGCAAATGACTATGCTAACTGTTGTTTTAATTCTCTTATGTGATCCATGTTAGACCCCGCTACAAGCATGTCATCAACATATAAACATAAAATAATGTAGCTGTCATTATCCAACCTCTTAAAATAAACACAATGGTTAGAATTACACTGACTGTAGCCTTGCTCAGCCATAAAACTATCAAATTTCAAATACCATTGCCAAGGTGCTTGTTTCAGGCCATACAAACTCTTCTTCAATCTGCACACCTGTTTCTCCTTACCTTTGACCTCAAATCCTTGGGGCTGTTCCATGTATATCTCCTACTCCAAATCACCATGGAGAAAGGCAGTTTTCACATCTAATTATTCCAAATGCAAATCTTCAACAGCCACAATACTTAAAATAGTACGAATAGAAGTCATCTTGACAATCAGAGAAAATATCTCATCAAAATCAATGCCCTTTTTCTTTGCAAATCCTTTTACGACTAACTTGGCTTTAAATCTTGTCTTACCTCCATCTTCCTCTTTCAGCCAATAAACCTATTTGTTTGGTAAAACCTTTTTACCTGCAGGCAACTTACATAATTCCCAAGTCTAATTTTTCAGCAAGGAGTCCATTTCTTCTTTCATTACATTCTCCCACTAAACCTTTCTATCCATCTACATAGCTTCATCATACGCATCTGGTTCACCAGCATCTGTTAACAAAATAGAATACAAAGAGGGAGAAAACCTTTCAGGAGGTCTACCTAGCCTTGTTGACCATCTAACATTCATTGGATTTTGTGGTATTTCTGGTTGCTATTGCGGAGCATGAGGAACCACTGGAACATCACTATTTGGAGTATCATCCAACACCATATAATCCTTTTCTTTCTTCTCATGCCACTGCAACTGATCTTTGTACAACACCTTCTCATTGAATACAACATCCCTACTCACAATTTTATAATTTTCAAAATCCCAAAGCCTATAACCAAATTTATCAATGCCATATCCAATGAAGGTACATTTTTTTGATTTTGCTTCTAGCTTGGTTCTATTTTCAGAATCTACATGTGTAAATGCTTCACATCTAAAGGTTTTGAGAGAAGAATAACCCACCTTCTTACCTGTCCCTACTTCCTCTGGAATACCACAACCCAAAGGAATTGAAGGACCTCTATTAATTAAATATATAGTAGTGTTGATAGCCTCTGCGCACATATTTAAAGGTAGCTTAGCATGCAATCTCATGGTCCTTGTACGCTCCATTATTGTCCTATTCATGCGTCCAACCACTCTATTTTCCTATGGAGTCCCTGGAACCATTTTCTACCTACGAATTCCATTAAAGGAAAAATAATCCTCAAATTCTTTGTTGCAATACTCACCACCATTATCAGATCTGAGACATTTTAATCTTTTACCTATCTCATTCTCAACCAAGCTTCTCCATTTCTTAAATGTTTCAAATACATCAGATTTCTACCTGAGGAAATAAATCCAAACCTTCCTAGTTGCATCATCTATGAATGTAACATAATACTGAGAGCCACCGAGAGAAGATACCTAAGCTGGTCCCCATACATCTATATGCACAAGCTCCAACTTTTCATCTTTCTTTTGCTTCCCATCCTTTAGAAAACTAACTCTCTTTTGTTTTCCATACACACAACTTTCACAGAAATCCATATTAATACATTTCAGAGCTGGTAACACTTTCTTAGAATGAAGTACCTTCATACCTTTTTCACTCATATACCCAAGTCTATTATGCCATAGTGTTGTCTCAGAACCTGCAGCAACTGTTCTTGAACTGTTTGTTTTTTCTTTACAACAACTAAAGTAGAAGGAATTGTATGACCTATACAAAGATATAAGGTGCCTACTTTCACACCTTTTTCTACTATTAAGGCACCTTTTGAAACTTTCCAATTCTTATCAGTAAATGTAACAATGCAACCTTTTTTAGCTAGCTGCCCTACTAAAATTAAATTCCTACTGAGCCTTGGAACGTGCCTTACCTCTTGTAGTAGCCAATGATTCTCATTCTGAAACTTAATCTTAATTCTTCCCTTTCCAACAATCTAACAGGGTTCGTTATCTCCCAAATAAACCAACCCAAAATCCCCTTGGACATAGTCAAGAAAATAACTTCTATGGGGTGTACCATGAAATGAGGCCCCTCAATCTAAAACCCATGAATCATTAGCATTATCTAGGGAAAGAATCAAAGCATCATCTTTAGATTTATTACTTACCACATTTGCCTCCTTATTGCCTTCTTGTTTGTCTCCTTCTTTATTCTTCTGAGACCGGCAATCTTTCTTCAGATGAGCTAGTTTCCCATAGTACCAGCAACCTTCTGTCCTCTAGATTGGGATCTCTTGTCCTTTGATTTTCCTTGTGACTTCCCATGACCTCTAGAACCTTTTCCTTTCTCCTTTGATTTGCCCCTGCTTTTTGCATTTAAAACACTATCTAATGTGGACCCTCCTGAGCTTTTCCGTCGCATTTCCTCACTAAGGATAACACCAACAACATCATTAAATTTTAAAGTGTTTGAACCAGAGACAGAGTTTCTTATAGCCATTACCAAGCTATTCCATCTTTCTAGCAAAGAACATAAAACCAAGAGAGCCCTCACCTTTTCCTCAAATTTCACTTTTACAGAAGTTAACTAACTGACAATCATATTAAACTCATTTAAATGATCTGTCACAAATCCACCTTCAATTATTTTTAGATTAAACAAACACCTCATGAGAAATACCTTATTTGAGGCTAAGGGTTTTTCATACAATTTAACCAAAGCTTTCATTAGTTCACTTGTTGTCTTCACTTTTGTTATATTAAATGCCACAGATGGTGCTAGGCACAACCAAATGGTTCCCAGTGCCTTTCTATCCAGAAGTTCTCAATCCTCATCTGTCATTCCTGTTAGTTTCTTGGATACTCCTTCCAATGGCCTCCATAAATCCTTCTGATAGAGGTAATCCTCCATCTGCATCTTCCATAACTGATAATTCTACCCATTAAATGTATCGACCTTCAATTTACCCTCATCTGCCATTGCTCCCACTCAACCGTGAGACCTTCCTACAAATGATAATCGAACACAACATGCTCTGATACCACTTGTTAGGGTTAGCTGGCAGAATATATCAATTAAATGCAAATAAAGATTAAACAGATAAATGGAAATACACAAAAATAATAACAACGAGAGACAAGTTTTAACGTGGTTCACCCAAACTCGGGCTACATCCACCAAATAGAGAGTCCAATATTATTATCTAGTAAATCAAACTAATTACAACCAGCAATCCCTACAACTCAGTACCGCTACAAAATGCTACAATACAATATATCAACCAAAACCCTAACCCTTAGCTGCGTTTATCAAGCCTTATGTCAGTTACAAAAATAGGGTTTTTTTATGTCAGCTCCCAAACCTTGGCAAGGATACATAACTAGTGTATAGTACTTGCATGATCAGTCACCACCTACCAACATAATCTTGATGAAAGGATATATCCATTCATGAAAAAGTGAAGAAGAAGCTAATCCCCTCACTCTACTGAGAAGAGTTATTAAATCACCTACTTCCTCAACAAAATCACTTCGAGGAAAGCTCCTTGGCCATCTGGACAAATTTGACCTTGGATTTTTCATCCACTTGGTGTTAATTACCTTCTTAGCCTTCTCAGTGTCCTTATCATATTCTTGTTGAGCAATAGTAAAATCAAGTTTTACAACATCAACCAAAGCGGGACACATGAAAACTTTATCAATAAAGTCTAGGTCCAATCTTATAATCACATTACCATTTGCATCCACCACTACCCTAGTGTGTTTGTTGTAGAAATGAGCACACTGAAGAACAAATTCTGTATTATGAGCTACCACTGGAAATGTTGGCACTAGGTGAATGTTGCTAGCTACAATCTTCTTCATTGGAGAACTAGGGTTATTTGATGTAGTTCTTTCTACAAACTCAGCCACGTCTACATGGCCAATCTCTGTATCCTAAATATCATCAACATTTGAGGTAACTAAGGTGATTGGAAAGACACCTTGATACTTGTACTTCATTGCTTTTGACTTCTTCAGAGATAGCTCAGTCATTTGGAAAACCAACACCTTTGTAAGAGTCGATGTCTAGAACAAATTCATAGAAGAAACTGCAACAAAAAGCCATGATCATGCAGTTAGGGGAAATATAGGTAATTTGGGAAAACTACATGTTGAAGATCATGACTACAGGAGTAAGCTTGAAAGGGCTAGAGCACAAGTGGGTCAAAAAAATGGAGGAAAGTGGGCTCAGGAAAGCAAATTGGAAAATCTCCCAAAGTTAGAAAAATTTGAGGGAGTGAATGCACGGGAGGAAAAATTTGTCACCCTTGCATGTTAGGGACAGTTTACAGGTGTTAGGGCAGCAAAATTTGCTAACCTTGCATATGGGAAGTTCGCAGAGTTCATGTAAGAGCAGGAAAATGGATTGACTCTACATTTAGAAGTTCAAAGTTTTCTTCATGTAAAGGCAGAAAAATTTGCCACCCATACACCTTAGGATGGAACTTTCAAGTACACAAGTAGAAAATTTTGCTGACCCAACACTTAGGAAAAGAATTTATGCATATACGAATTAGCAGTGAAATTCCCCAACTTGACATATAGTAAAGTTTATAGTTTACATGTTAGGGCGGTAAGTTTGACCGCTCAAACATGTGTGGTAGATCTTTGGACATGTATTGGTTTCGTGTAGGGGCATCGAAATTCACTGCCCTTACACAGGGTAGAACAACTAAGATAAAATGCATTGGCAATGTAATTAGCTGCTGATACATTATCAAATAAACAAAAAAGTGGGAGAGGAGAAATATGTCACCTTTACCTTTAAAGATCAAAAACCCAAGATAAAAACAAGTTTAAAGAAAATGCAAAGACACAATGGGAAAAAACAAGACTCATCCAAAACCAAAAAACTAGGGTTTTTGATAACAAACGTAAAAACTAAAACGTATACTAAAATGATTTACAATAAATGTTAAACACAAAGATAAATTTAACTAAGTTTACAGGGCTTTACAAAAATCATAAACAAATATCTTTGATGTATACAACAAACCCTAAAGCAGAAACGAAAACAAAAAATAAGACTCACTCGCAACAATCAACTAAAACCCTAAACATGCCTTCAAAGTCAAAAATCTGCTTTGATCCTTCACTTCACGCGATTTCAGGAAGGGTTTGCTAATTGATTGGAAGAGTGAAGAATGACAACATAAACAAAAATAAAGAATAGAATGATTTAAAAGACCTTTTAAAAACCTAAAACTAAAGCCAAAAAAATGCCATTAATGTCACACAAGTTAACTCATCATAACATTAATGAAGTGTAAAAGTAGTTATATTTACCACTAACACAGACAGAAGCATGACATGCATGGGCTAAAAAAACTTCCGCCCTTGCATATAGAAGAAAAACATGTTAAGGCGGCAAATTTCACCATCTCAATATATGCAAAGAAAATCGATAAAAACAAGATGTATGAGCAGCAAAATTTTCCATTCATGCATCTCACTCAAAAATAAACATAAGTATGTAATAGTGGCAAATTTAGCTGACTTAGCACATCAAACTAACAAACTTTTCTAACACCTTAAAAAAGGTCAAAATTGATATTTTGACAAGCTTGTAACCTAAACAATTCTCACAAATCTCGAGGAATCGACTTAAGGGAATGTCACAAGCTATTCTACGGTGTCAAAAGACTTCGTATGATGCCAAGAGAACTTGCCTCAATTTGCAAACTTAGAGTCTAGACTATGAAATGGACAAATTTTGTAGGGGTTGTCTACAAAATGAGCGCAGCTAATTTTGAGAACAACAGCTCGCTCTAACTAGGGAACTTCCTTCCATTGTTCTTTGAAACAATCGAAGGGAGAAGAATCTAGTCTCTAAGTGCCTTCATCCATGCCATTGGGCTATAGATTCAAGCTACCAAAACAAAAAGACACAAAAAAGACCAAATAAAAATGAAAAAGTAAAAACACAAAAACTATACAAATGTATGAATGAACTTATCTGATACTTCAAGGATTGAAATGTTTCAAATGTTGTCCACTATGAGGCAGCAAGAATGGTGTTCCATCAAGATACTCCAGCAAGAAGCTATTTTCACCACAAAATTGGTGAATGAAGAACGAACCTCTCCATAGGGAATCAAACTTCCCATGCATTCCTTTTGGCTCTCTCCTCTTGTCCCATATCAAGACTTGATCTCCAATTTGAAATTCTCCAGCCTTTGCCTTCTTGTCAAAAAGTTTCTTAACCTGACTTTGATGCTCAGCAATATGGTCTACTACCATAATCCGCTGCTCTTCAAGTTCAGTGAGGTACATTATTCTTTTGTCAATAGAGCTTTCAAAAGTTCTATCTTCCACTGCTTTTGCCAACTTCAAAGCCAACAATTCTAAAGTAATAGGTATTCCTACATTCAAACCATATAGAAGTTGAAATGGTGACATACCTATTGCTCTCTTGGGGGTAATTCTGTCAGCCCATAAAGCATCAAACAAAGTTTTATGCCAAGTTCTCTGATTATCCTCCACCAGTTTCCTAATAATTGTAACCAGATTCTTATTGCTAGATTCTGCCTGACCATTCCCTTGCGAATAATAGTCTGATGAATGAGGAAGAATGATCCCATATCCAAAGAAAAAACTAGTGATCTCATTTGAAGAAAAATAGGTAGCATTATCTGCTATAATTTTGTTTAGAACTCCAAACTAGGAAATAATATTCTCCTTGAGAAAATTACATACTACCTCAGAAGTAGCATGCTTGATTGGGATTGCCTCCACCCACTTGGTGAAGTAATCTATTGCAGTCAGAAAAAAATTGTGTCCTACACTTGACGGTGGGTTCATAGCACCAATGAAATCAATACCCCATTGCTGAAAAGGTTCTTCAATCACAACTGGTTTTAGTGGTAGTGCAGCCAACTTAGGCTTCCCAACAAATTGTTGGCAAAGCTCACATCTACGTACCCAATTGTACACATCTTGAAATAATGTAGGCTAATAGTACCTAGCCCACAAAATTTTATGAGCTGTTATAGGTGTAGAAAAATGTCCTCCACATGCCAAATTGTGAAAAGACTCTAAAAGTTTGCTTTGTTGTGCTTTATCCACACAACAGAGAAAAACTCCATCAAGGCTTCTTTTATACAAACCATTATCCCACAAGACATAATTTGTAGCCTTTAGCTTGATGGTTTGCTTCTCTTTATAAGATAAATGAGAAGGACACTCACCTTAGGTAAGAAAATGAGCAATATTGGAATACCACTCATATGTTGTAGCAATGAAGAGAACAGTTGGCATATCCTCAACCTCTACCTCTTCATCACCTATTTCTTTTGGGACATTGTCAGCAATCAACTAACACAAACCTCTACCATGCACAAGCTTGGTGGGTTTGATATCAAGATCAAACTCTTGAATTTTGGCAATCCAATTGCCCCTTTTAGTCCCAAATTCTTGTTGTGTCAGGATAGATTTCACTGTTGTATCCAGCACCAAAACAACAGTATGCGAATTCAAAATGTAAAACTGGAAATGCATCACTGCCTTTACCATGGCATAAGTATGTTTCTTCATATTTGAGTACTTCAGTTCATGAGCCTTTAGAGGGCAACTCATAAATGAAATGGGAGATTCCACACCCTCTTCATTCTGCTGAACAAGAATGGCTGAAAGTGTATGCTCAGAGGCATAACTGTACATTATGAAATCTTTAGTATAGTCAAGACAAACTAGAACTAGAGCATGAGCTATGGCCCTTTTAATATCCTTGAATGTTGCCTTACCTTCCACACTCCAATGGAAAATGGTCTTACCCTTCATCATATTGACAATATGATGAGTTTTCTCTGCGAATTTCAGAATGAACCTCTATAGAAAATTTAACTTCTTGAAGAAAGAATGAACCGTAGTCTTACTAGCAGGCAAAGTAAGATTCTGGATAGATTTGACCATTTCTGAGTCAATTTTAGTGCCTTCTCTAGAAATAATGTGACCGAGAAGCTTGCCCTCTGTAACCCCAAAAACTGATTTCTTAGGATTAAGAGAAATACCATTTTGGCGACACTGTTCCAGAACTTGTTGCGGATGGTAGGCATGATCTTGATGTTGTTTAGAGAAAATGGTCAAGTCATCAAGATACACCACAATGAATTTCCCCATCTCATCTCTGAAAGTGAGGTCTATTGCTCTTTGGAAAGTAGCGACAGCATTAATCAAACCAAACGACACCCTGTGGTATGCAAATGTGCCCCAAGGTGTTGTCAAGGCAATCTTGTATTGATCTGCTTCATTGACTTCTACTTGATTATAGCCTAAGAAACCATCTAACATAGATAGCATCTCTGAACTAGTTATAGTTTGTAACACTTGGTCCATAATAGGCAGAGGGTAGTTATCTTTTAAAGAAGATTGGTTTAGATTTCTGAAATCAACACAAATACAGATTTCTCTATTCTTCTTTCTCACAAGAACAATATTTGCAATCCAAGTGGAATGATGGATGGGAAAGATTATTCTAGCATTCATCATTTTTTGGATTTTAGAATGAATAGTACCTAATATCTTGGGATTATACTGCCTCTGCTTTTTCTTGTGAGGCAGCGATCCAACCTTGAGAGGGATTTCATGTTAGATCTCCTTGGGTCTAAAAGACTTCAGATCATCATATGAATATGCCAGAACATCAATGTAATGACAAAGAAGTGTAATGAACTTGAATTTCTCATTAGCAGTGCAACACTTCCCAATGTTAACCATTTTGGGATCTTCCTCAGAACTCAAATTTACTTGCTTAAATTCCATGGATGAACTTGAATCAAGTTATTGCTATCGTTTGGTATATCTATCATGCTTGTCAACTAACTTTTCTACAGAAACCAAACCTTTTGGAATCTTATTCCCTTTGAGCTAAAGAATCTCCTCACCAATTTGTGAATCTATTTCAGAAACATATTCACGTGGTGGAGAATAACTACCTTCAAAATAGAGCTCATCAAAGTTATTTGTCTTCTCTAAGAAATCTATGATCTGATTATCACCATTGAAGACTTGCCAATGGTTAGCATTGTCTAGCACACTTTCTTGGAAAATCAACTCAATTGTGTATTTATCACCTTTAAAATCCTTGTGAGGGACCATAAGGGTGGCAGAGATAGCTAATGAATCAGCACAATCATTAAACTCTCTCAGCACTGCAGAGATGTCAAAAGCATCAAAACCTTCAATGCAATCCTAGACACGATTGTGGTAATGTCTCAGCCTTTCATTCTTGGTCTGATAAAGATTTCTCACTTGACAAACAATAAGCTTAGCATTGCCTTGTGCATGAAGATTTTTGATACCTTTAACACTAGTAGCCTCCATTCTGAGCAATAATGACTCATATTCAGCGGTGTTATTAGTATTGTCAAATTACAACTTATAGGAGAAAGGAAAGATATCACCTTGTGGAGCTATCAAAACTACTTTGGCTCTAGATTTGGTGGAAGAACAACTACCATCAAATTCTAAAATCCAAACATCATTTGAATTTCCCACTTTGATGTTTCTGCGACTAGTAGATTCTTCCTCATCAGAGAGAAAAATCTGGCATCACTATGCTCTCGTCTAAACTTTCATCTAAAATATTTGTTGATTCTGCATCTAAAATATCTAAACTCTCATCTGATGAACTAGAAGTATTTTCAGTAGACAAGAAATAATTACCATTCCTGAAGACTCAAACAAAATTTGGGTTTTTGGATTTTCAGTTTGGGTAATAATATATTTTGCCTCCTTCTCAAGAAGCAACTTTTGCATAACACCTTTAATAGGTATCCTTGCCTTGGATAGATCCATGTTTAGTTCTCCACCCACATCTTTACAAAAATTGCATCCAAGCAAAATGCCATAAGAATCTAGAACATCAGCAACTAGGACGGTCATCTTGATCCTCTTATCCAAAAAGGCTGCAAATGCAAATTGGGCATCCTTGATTTGGCCTAACAAAGGCACTTGCTTATTCTCCATTGAAAAACATTTCCCAAAGGTCTTAGTCAAAGTGAGACCAAGAGCATCTACCACCTTGGTGGGCATGACATTGTTAGAAGCCCCAGAGTCTATTATACAATTGCTTAACTTGTGGCCATTGACCAATAGAGAAACATAGAAGGGTTCTATCTTCCCTAGAGCAACAATGGGAGTAGTGACTAGGTTATTTTGGGTGGACCTGTTCTTTGAGGAGTCATGGGCAATTTTAGGAGAATCTTGCCTTGTAGGGACAGTCTTGTTTTTAACATACTTAGCTAACCTATTGAATTGTTCAAGATTAGCTTGTAGATACTCTACCTTTGACATCCAGATTTTGGTTTTCCTAGCATGATCTATTATGTCAAAGAGCTGAAATGAACTAGATACAGAGGAAGGAAATCCATCATTCTAGGTTTTGGTTGGGGTAGTACTGGTTTGAGGAACAAAAGTAGAAGAAATAGGATTGTTAGATGAACTTACTTATTTTTTGACAACCGGGTCCTTTGATTGAAAAGGCAATGGAGTTCCTTGCTTGGCAATTGACATTACAGGTTGAGACTACTCTCTTGTCTTTCCTTTATCAGCTTGCTGATTTGATTGATTTTGGGACCTAGTAAAAATAGCATACACTCCATCATATACTTCTCCTTCTCTTTCAGCTTCATCTTGGAAATTTAGAAAACCAATAGTAGAGTCACCAGCTAATTCTTTTTCTCCTTCTATAAAGGGATTAGCATTATTCTACTTATCCAAATTAGGTTGGAAAGAATTGTCATTTTTTGCTTCATAGTAGCCAACTGCTGACTTGACCGGTGCTACTTCAATGGCAAGCTTCCCCTGTGTTGGTGGAAGATGATTTTGTTTCCCTTGTTTTCTGGCAGCATTGCCTTGATATGAATTGTTAGGAAATGTCCTCCTTGGTATATCCCTATGAGAAGGAGCACACATACCTTGGGACATTTGCTTTTTCAAAGCTAGCAACTCATTTGCTAACTTTTGTACCATAGGATCTATGGTGCTTGTGGAAGAATTATCAATAGAGGGCTGATCTCTATTTCTGTTTGAATCTCTTTTTATCTTACCTGTAAGGATAAGATCATCTTCAACCTCTATAGCCAAACTTTGAGTTGTAGGAAGATCAGTGGGACCAGCTCGCCTTAATAGAAAACTTACCTTAGGAAGCTGAGTGTTGATGAAGAAACATTTAAGATTCTCTATCATTGCTTGAGCAGTTGTCAGAATCCTATTTGTCAATTTATTAAACTTGGCGATGAAATCTTGCATGGGCTCATGTGGTTCTTTCTTCATCTATATTAGTTGAGCTAACAAAGCATGTGCATCTTCTATAGGCTTAAACCTAGGTTCCAACTTAGTTTTGAGAGTATTCCAACTAGTTATGGTTTGGGCTTGGAGGTGATAGAACCAATCTGCAGTAGTACCTTGCAATGTTTCTACAAAAAGTCTCACAGCCACATCTTCATGTTCCACCCCTAGCACACCACAAGCTATACAAAAAGTTGCAATGTGTTCATCCGGATGGACTTTCTCATCACCATAGAATTTAGGGAAATTCTTCCTTGAACTATGAGGTAGTTCATGCAGTGGTGGCATTAAATTCAAAGGACCAAAAGTATTACCCCATGGGCCTTGAGTTGCCATTATGCGTTGATTGAAAGGTGAGATAACAAACCTTTAAAGGATTTGAACAGATAAAACTTCGTTAGTACTGGAGTTGGAAGCTTCACTTGGTATTGGAGACCTAGCATTGGTAGGAGGAAAACTCCTTGTTTGCTGAAGCTGAGGTTGTGGAGGCAAAAGACCAAAGTTATTTTGCTGCATCAACTCAAACACAGGATTAATAACTCCTTGAGCTCTCTTGCTTCTTGTATACTGTGAGTCTTCCAGAATGTAATGTACTAAAAAAAATTGGAAACAACTTAAAATAATGGAAGAGGATGAAATGCTTCAACTCAAAGCGTGAGGCTCCAAGTTGCCTGTTCTTTCCCCAGTAGAGTCGCCAAAAAACTATTGGGTGAATATTTTGTCATTTAGCTAACCAATAGCAAAATGGTTATATCGCCATAGCTATAATGAGACTGAGTCTCTGCTCTCAGCAAGGGGAGGTTCCCTCTAGATAATGAGCTCTTTCTAACAAGCAACTTTTAATACTTAAATAAACTAAAACTATTCTTGGGGTGTTTTCATTGCATCCCATTCTCTTTTTTTAGAATAGATGTTTCTCTTTTCTAAAATGACAACTTCAAAAGAAATGATATTTAATAATTCCTAAACTGATACAAACTATAGAAACACAAAGTCTTCTATTTTTTGACTTATTTCCCACAAATAAACTTGATTGAATTCAAATGTAGCTCAAAGTCTCCACTTTCACCCAATATGATATAACTAACTTGAACTCAATAGTTTACATCACAAAGTCTTTAAACAATTCTATCTTCACAAATGTAAACACAAACTCCTACAATAAGAAAATAGCACAAAGTCTATTTAACCAAAACAAGAATACTTCTCTCAATTTCCAATAAACTCCACAATTCCAGCAATGATTCAATATAACATAACACCAATGACATAAGAACACTGATATCATAAAACAATATGATTCAACTCAAAGTTTTATACTCAAACTGCTTGCTTATATTGATATTCACTTGAAAATTTGATAAACATATAAAGCTCAAAGTATTGAAATGTTTTTCAATTCGACAGAGTTTCTTTGCAACAGATAAAAGATAGCTAATTACAAAATAGGCCCTCTTTATTTATAGGGAGAGGCCTTGAGAAAATTTAGGAAAAACCTAACTACTTTGACTTATTCAAAAATAGGAGTCCTTATTGACTTGGGACTTCCTAAGTTTTTACATGTAATTACATCTGAGAAAAGTACATGTAAAACTGTCCAAAACTAATTCAAAAGTACATATGAAAAATAGAAAATAGACTAAGTTGTGAAAAGTTGATTCAACTTGTACTACCTCCTTTCTTTAGATGAGCATCATACATGGTAAATGCAGCTTGCATCCCTAAACTATCTGGACTGACAATGTTTCTGAAAATTATCCGTATTGTTGTGATTGCTTTAGTATGACTAGTTAACTTACCCTTTAGGTTATCCAAAGTTAGCTAATTATCTAGAATATTATCCATAGAAGAAAATAAAAAGATTTTATCTTCTAACTCCTTCTAAAACATGTTCTCAAACTCTTGGGTCATCTCATCTGTAGAAAGAAATTGATTATCCTTAGATACCAAATTACATGGAAGTTCCTCCAACTTATGTAAGAGACTAATGTCACTTTGATCACTCAACTTCTTGGCAATTTCTAGATACTTGATCAAGTCCTTCAAAAAAATGTTCTGATATGTCAATGCTTCCTTAGTCTCCATGTATGAATCCCAATTTGGAATAACACTAATTGATATCAAAGCATTTATTTTCAATTTCCTCATTTCTGTCCATTTATCATAGCTTTGATCCAAATGCTCAATATCTTGAGAAATAGTGTCAACCAAATCATCAAGCTCTACTCTGACCTTCTCCATTTTACCTGTCTTCTTAGTTACATCTATAAGAAGAGATACTCCCTGTGCATGCATCTTTTCCAAATATTCCTCAACCACTTTTCCTTTGAGATGAGTCTTTTCAACCTTCTGAATAATAGGGTTTTCAACAGAAACAGCTTCAGGAGTTACTAATTCAGAATTCAAAGTGATCTTCCTCACTACTACAGTCAATTGTTCTACCATTGCCTTATAATAATCCTTCATTTCCTTTTCTTTATCAAACTTATGAATCAAAGAATCCAGTGCAGATTTCATATCAATTTTTGCACTCTCATGTGTGATTTTACCAAGTTCAATTCTGGAAATAGAATAATCATTCATACTAAAATTCTCCATGGTAGCATCCTTTAGGGGTTTAGTAATTTCCACAAATTTGTGTCCCTTATCTTCCAGCACTCGAGAAAGTATTTTAGGCTTCTTTGGAGTCTTAGCCTTGACTGGCATCAATTTACCAAAATCAAAATCATCTAAAGACATGTCTTGTTTCTTTCTCTCGGGTGTTTAACCTGATAGCCATGGAGGAAGCACAAAAGTACTTACATTTGGATCAGGTCCCATTGTTGGTGTGGTAGGAATTGCACTGGCACTTGAAGTAGAAACAATAGGAGGAGTATCAGTAAACACTGCACCTGACACATCCACATTTGAAACTTGCTCAGATCCCAAAACAAAGTGATCAAAGATTAAAGAATCTCCAATGTCAAAAGATGATGAGGACAGACTAGGGATTGATTTAGAAGAACGGAGAACATTATCAAAAGCAACTTGAGTATTATCAAAAATTATCCTCGAAGATAATGGAGATTTAGAAGATGGAATGTTGATAGGTGAAACTGGGATAGTAGGCAAAACAAACAAAGGAACTAAAAAAGATACATTGAGCAAAGAAGAAGGGGCTTCATTTTCCTATGGTACATCCCTCTATGGAGACATAACTTCATCTTGCAAACCTTCTTGACCCTTTTCTATCTCTTTCTCTTGTTCTACCCCTTGCTCCCCTGAAGAAATATTTTCAACCTCCATCTCTTCAGTCGCTGGTTCATTAGTCCTTTGTTCCTCAACTTCCATTTATTCCATCTCAAACTATTTCTCTATGGCCTTGGCCTTTTTTCCCTTAGAAAGAAATTTGATCCTTGGTTTGGAAACCTTGAATGTACTTGGAGTACACTTTTATTCTTTGTTCTTAGTTTAGTCTTCTTACCAGTTTTCTCTAAAATCTCTTCTTTAGATCCAATTACAAAATCATTCAATGGTATGCTTCTACTTTGGAGCCACAAGTTCATGTTAGCTAACACAGGTTCGAACCTCTTCCTTAAGGAAGTCAATTCCTTTTGAGACCATTAGATAGGGGGAGAAGAGAATTAGCAATCTACTCATTATTATACTTAGGATCAACCAACTCTTCATCATCCGCCATATCTTTAGGAATATCAGCTAAACCTAAATACTCAATTTGATCTAGAGATAGCCTGCTATAATCTAGTTTTCTGATTTCCTCCTTAGTCCTCAGATCAATCTAGATGTCTTCAACCATTGGCTCATGAAATTGAGTCTTTCTTTTGATCTTATCTTTCACACCCTTGTAATCAAACTTTGGTCTCCATTTGAATTGCTTCATGGTCACCAACTACATCTCAGTCTCCATAGCTTTGGCCTTTGCTACAGTTGACACTGAGTATCTGCCAATTTCAACTAGAAACCTAAATCCTGGTTTCTTAAGATCCATTTGCTTATTATGCATGACAATCATTTGTCTACACAATTCCATCAGAACAAGTTTATCCGAAGGAAATCTCAGCAACATGTAAGGATAGCCTTGGAAAAAGCCAACCCTTAGATATGAAAAAGTCTAAAACTGTAAGAACATACACCTGAAACCATTCACAACTTACCAAGCCTCATCTGAAACTCTTCTCTATTCTAATTGAGGATCAAAAAGACACAAGAACATTGCAAAGAAGGCATCATTTACCCTCCTAAAGTGATGGATTGACCCCTTCAATGTCAGCTGAGGATAATATTTATACATAGGAACAACCCTCCTATGTCCTTCAGATGTCAAGCCTGAAAAGATCCTTATTGACTCTGCTATGTACAAAGGATAGGAAATCATATAGAAATTGAAAGTAGTATGCACCTTGATAAGTTGCTCATGGAGAGCATTGCTGATTTGTTCACCCCAAAAGATTGCCTGCTTGCCCTAAAGTATAATCTTGATGAAAGGATACATCCATTCATGAAAAAGTGAAGAAGAAGCTAATCCCCTCACTCTACTGAGAAGAGTTATTAAATCACCTACTTCCTCAACAAAATCACTTCGAGGAAAGCTCCTTGGCCATCTGGACAAATTTGACCTTGGAGTTTTCAGCCACTTGGTGTTAATTACCTTCTTAGCCTTCTCAATGTCCTTATCATATTCTTGTTGAGTAATAGTAAAATCAAGTTTTACAACATCAACCAAAGCGGGACACATAAAAACTTTATCAATAAACTCTGGGTCCAATCTTATAATCACATTACCATTTGCATCCACCACTTCCCTAGTGTCTTTGTTGTAGAAATGAGCACATTGAAGAACAAATTTTGTATTATGAGCTGCCACTAGAAATGATGACACCAGGTGAATGTTGCTAGCTACAATCTTCTTCATCAAAGAACTAGGGTTATTTGACTTAGTTCTTTCTACAAACTCAACCATGTCTACATGGCCAATCTTTGTATCCCAAATATCATCAACATTCGAGGTAACTAAGGTGATAAAAAAAACACCTTGATACTTGTACTTCATTGCTTTTGACTTCTTCGGAGACAACTTAGTCATTTGGAAAACCAACACCTCTATAAGAATCAATGTCTAGAACAAATTCATAGAAGAAACTACAACAAAAAGCCATGATCATGCAGTTAGGGGAAATACTGGTAATTTGAGAAAATTGCATGTTGACGATCATGACTACAGGAGTAAGCTTGAAAGTGATAGAGCGCAAGCGAGTCAAAAAAATGGAGGAAAGTAGGCTCAGGAAAGCAAATTGGAAAATCTACTAGAGTTAGAAAAATTTTAGGGAGTGAGTGCACGGGCAACAAAATTTGTCGCCCTTGCATGTTAGGGATAGTTTGCAGGTGTCAGGGTGGTAAAATGCATCGATCCTGCATATGGGAAGTTCACAAAGTTCATGTAAGAGTGGCAAAATGGTCCGACTCTACATTTAGAAGTTCAAAGTTTTTGTTGTGTAAAGGTGGCAAAATTTGCCACCCATACACCTTAGGATGGAACTTTCAAGTACACAAGTGGCAAATTTTGCCGACCCAGCACTTAGCAAAAGACTTTATGCATATACGAATCAGCGGTGAAATTTGCTAACTTAACATATAGTAAAGTTTGTAGTTTACATGTTAGGGCGGTAAGTTTGACTGCTCAAACATATGTGTGATAGATCTTTGGACATGTATCGGTTTTGTGTAGGGGTGGTGAAATTCGTCACCCTTACATAGGGTAGAACAACTAAGACAAAATACATCGGCGGTGTAATTCGCCACTAATACATTATCAAATAAATGAAAAAGTGGGAGTGAAGAAATTCACCACCTCTACCTTTAAATATCAAAAACCCAAGATAAAAACAAGTTTAAAGAAAATGCAAAGACACAATGGGAGAAAACAAGACTCATCCAAAATTGAAAAACTAGGTTTTTTGATAACAAATGCAAAAACTAAAATGTATACTAAAAAGTGATGGAGACAGTTTGTCATTGATGTCAAAAAGGTGTTGAGTTGTTTGTCATGAGTTCACAGAGTTAGGAGTTCATATGATGGTCTTCATGTTGTTCAAGGCACAATAGATGTTTTTTTTTTCATGTCAGGTTTTTCATGTTAGGATAGAGTAGGACAGAGTTCACATTCAGTGATAGTGTCTTGTCATTGTTGACAAAAGATGTTGGGTATTGCAAAAATGTTCCAAATCATATTAGGATGTCTTCATGGTTACAATGTGGGCTTTCATGCTTCTATCTTAGTTGGTTATCATAGCTATTGCTTCATGGTTGGTGATCTTGTTTTTGATTTTTTGGTTGAGATTACGTCAAGATGTCAGTGATGTGTTGAGAATAGTCTTGTGCTTCAAATGTTGATCATACAGGAATTCAATGACTCATATTGTAGAGAAGATACAATATCTAAAATGCATCATATTCTAGTGATCTTGTTTAAGGTTGTCATCATCATCAGGGATCTTCATCAGGAGATAGGTTTCAAATGGTTATTCAATGTAGACATTATTCATGTAGGTATTCACTCATAAATATGGCAAAGGATTTGATGTCATTTGATGTCATGACATTTGTTGGTGATCTTCAGTAATATTTTGGTTTCACAGTAATAACCTTTTTTGAGATGATCTTATGCAAAATATATTTGAGGGCAATGGATATAAGACATGTGATATCATTGATATTGATGTGGAGATTCAAGGTTATCTTGAAGCTAGTGGTGATATGCATATTTCTCACAAAGTTGATGTTTTACATATCATGTTCTTCATTATTTGTCCATGTTTATATTACTATTAGTGCTTCATATCCACTATCTATATTCAAAGAATTTAATGTTCTTAAGTCTTTATTTGGTGAAAAGAGGACTTAAAGATTTATTAAGGTTTTAATTTCCTAAAGACTAAACTCCTTTTCTATTTCCTTCTTTGCCCAGCTATGACAGTTGCACTTTACTTTATAAAAAGGAGTTAACCTGCTATATTTGGTCAAGATCACTTAAGTGACCCACTTGAGGGTCTCTTAGTCATAATTTTGACTGGCCCTATCCTTGTTCAACCAAATACATCAGTTATTTGTTATATGCATAGGGCGCGAAATATGCATCAAAGATTTTGTTTAAAAGTGCAAAAGGTGCGCTAAAGGAAATCAATGACCCTCATTTAAACCTTGCTCCTCATCTCCTTGTATATAATTTGACGGCTTGTGAAATGTGAATTGCATTGTTTGAAGCTCTTTAAGACTATACTTAGTATGTTTTAGGAGGCAGTTTATTGAGTATTTCAAGGAATTTTTTTTGGGAAGATTTTCTTCTTTTCCTCTTAACTTGTGGCATCTAAAGGGATGGCAATTTATTATTTTTTTAAAAAGGCATCTTTTTGAGTGGAATATTAATGCCTTTTTGAGGAGCTAAACCTTCTAATTTTTCATTCCAATAAAGATGAGTTATGTGAGTGGGGTCCAAAGAAAGAAGGTTTTTTAATTTTTTGGGCATAATGTTTTATGCTTTTCTCTCTTTGTTCTCATGATAACTTTAAAAAGATTTTTGTTATGAAGGGTCATTTTGCAGAGAGATGGAGAAGAAGATTGAAGGTTTTTTTTTAAGATTGTTTTTATGAATGCAAAGAAGATTTTTTTTATGCAGGGGAAGATGAAATTTGAAAGGGCAGATTGGACAAATTTTTTTATTGAAGAATTTTTTGAAGAAATCAAAGGATATTGTTTGCAGATTTTGAAAAGTCAAGAGATGGCAAGGGAGATTAAACAAATTTGTGAGAAGTTGAAGGTTTTTGAGAATGTAAAAATATGTAGAGAATATGAAGGGTTTTTGAATGGGGTTTGATATTATATGATCTTATTTTGTTTGGAGATAATTTTTGCAGATTAAGAAAAGATGAAAATCATTTTGTAGAATGTGAAAGGCCATCTACTATTTAATGACATCATAGGTGCTTTGATAGTGTTGTTGTTGTGCAGATCAATGATGAAGATAATTTGATACAATTGTAATGGATGTCAACCAATATGAAGACAACTTGTATGACACAAATTGAATCAAATCAAGTATGAAGACAATATGCAATTGAATGTGCAGATTGAGCATCAGATGTAGTTTGAAGACATACACAGAGAAATCTATTTTGATTGAAGGAGTTTGTATTATACAGAGATGGAATAATGAATTGAATGGAAATAGAGTAACCCTTTGATTTTGTTTATCTCTTCTAATGGTGATTGTGTTTGCTAGTGAGTCACAGTATGCCAGTGAGGTTTGTAGGTTAGTGAGGCCTTACATTTGTTAGTGAGACACATATTGTAGCCAATAAGGCTTCTTTGTAGCTAGTGAGACTTGCCTGGTCAGTGAGACCTATTTGTATGTATTAGGGGTTAGTGCTCCTTGAAGTTGGTGCTTCTAAACATTGTAACAAGTGAGGTTTTTGCTTAAGCCAGTGAGGCAATTTTGAGTGGTTTTTCTACCCCAGAAGGGTTTTCCACTCATTAACTTCTTTTTGTTATGATCTCATGTTTTTTTTAATTACATATGATTAAACATTTGATTTTGGTTGTTCAAGTATTGAATTCAATTTTTGATAAACTTCATTGTCAAGTTTGAAAAGTCATAAATTGTGGTTTTTGACACAACACTGATTCACCCGCCCTCTCAGTGTTGATTGTACTCCTACAAAATGATTTACAATAAATGATAAACACAAAGATAAATTTAACTAAGTTCACAGGGATTTACAAAAATCATAAACAAATATCTTTGATGTATACAACAAACCCTAAAGCAGAAACAAAAATGAAAAATAAGACTCACCTGCAACAATCAACTGAAACCCTAGACATGCCTTCGAAGTCAAAAATCCTCTTTGATCCTTCACTTCACACGATTTCAGGAAGGGTTTTCTAATCGATTGGAAGAGTGAAGAATGACAACATAAACAAAAATAAAGAATAGAATGATTTAAAAGGCTTTTTAAAACCCTAAAACCAAATCCAAAAAAAATTCATTAATGTCACATGAGTTAACTCATCATAACATTAATGAAGTGTAAAAGTGGTTATTTTTACTGCTAACATAGACAGAAGCATGACATGCATGGGTGGGAAAATTTGTCGCCCTTGTATATAGAAGAAAAACATGTTATGGTGGAAAATTTCACCATCACAACATATGCAAAGGAAATCGATAAAAACAAGATGTATGAGTGGAAAAATTTATCACTCATGCATCTCACTCAAACATAAACATAAACATGTAATAGTGGCAAATTTAGCTGACTTAGCACATCAAACCAACAAACTTTTCTAACACCTTAAAAAAGGTCAAAATTGATATTTCGACAATCTTGTAACCTAAATGATTCTCACAAATCTCAAGGAATCAACTTAGGGGAATGTCACAAGCTATTCTACAGTGTCAAAAGACTTCGCATGAGGCCAAGAGAACTTTCCTTGATTTGCAAACTTAGAGTGTATACTATGAAACAAACAAGTTTTGTAGAGGTTGTCTACAAAATGATTGTAGCTAATTTTTAGAACAACATACCCCAAGGAACCTCTTTGGTAAGAGAATATGATGGTTGTGTGTTTACTTTATTAGTCAGTCAATTTCTTTTTTAGTTTATCTTTTGTTCTTTTCTATTACTTATTCAAAATTGCCTTGATTTATCTATATGTTGGTATGTGGCGATATAGTATGGATTGGGGCATAGTCATTGCTTTTGTATGTTGTGTTTGTGGGATGTTATTAGCTTCTTACTATGGCTAATATTTATCTTGTACATGTGTACAACCTAGTATCTTACATATTAATATACTTTTGCATTTGTGTATTAAGTTTATTAAATGTTAAAGACTATGGCTCATTCACATGTGCATTACAACTTAGCATCTTACAGATTAATATACTTTTTGAATTTATGTATTAAGTTTATTATATGTTAAAGAACTATGGCTCATTCACATGTGTGTTACAACCTAGCATCTTGCATATTAATATTCTTTTGCATTTATGTATTAAGTTTATTATATGTTCAAAACTATGGCTCATTCACATATCCAACAAGGTTATATTATGTCTAGTAGGTATAAGTTCAAGCCATTTGTTTGTAGAGTCAATGTCCCATGCATTGGATAATCGTTACCTTGGTCTTCTATACCCTGGTGCTTAACATCCATATTCTATATCAAAATAAGGATTGCTCTTTATAAATATTCATGTAACCATTGCAACATCACTCCATCCATCCCACCCATCCATCTCATCACGCTTCTAGAACTACATATCATCTCATCTCAATTTTAAGGTACCTTGATCTTGTGGATATGGGTATGTAGATAGTCTGGAATACGAAGGAAGTATCTAGTACTTAGGTACATAAGATATCATCATTTCACCTAAACATCTTCAAAACATTTCATCTTATCCATCCACCAATCCATACATCCTAATAAAATCTATAGCTTTCATGAAGATCGATCACTCATCATTTCTCTATTCTATAATAACAATTCTTCTATTCTTTTTCCATTTATCCTCCTTTCATTTTGAGAGCACACATATGTTCTTTGAATGAAACTTTCCTTTCGAGGGGGCATCTTGAACATCATTATCATTCATCTTATCATATCTATCTAATCAAATCCAACCAATTTATCCAATCACATCCTTTGGTCTTGAACCTAATCTTGTTGTAAATTAATCAATTAATCAATCAACTAGTCCATCAATCATATCAATTGTCTTATACAGATTGTCACACTCTCAAAACTAGACCAGGTATCTTATACAAGGTGTTTCATTTATGAAACTAAACACTATCCATATCAATCATAATCAATTAATCATTGGTTTACAACTTAACAGGGGCAATACCTTGTTTGTTCTTGAAATTATCATCATCATCATTCATCATATTCATTAACTTACCATTATCTTTCCTTGTCACCCTCGCTTTGAGTGACTGGGGCATCACCATCTCCAATCCAATTATTTTATTCCAACCAATTTCTTCTAAATCAATCTTCTTCTATCAAATCAAATACTATGTTTTAAACTTCTTTGAAATGATGTTACTTTGCAACGCCATCTCAAAGAGGGGCAAAATGTAGACACCTAAAAATGACCCATTTGCATTATTCACCTTGCATACATCAATTCCTCCTAATCACTTGCATCCGACATTAATTAAATAATCTAATTATTTAATTAATTTCATTAAATTCATCAATTTCCTCTATTTTCCCTAATTCCAATATTAATTGAATAAATTCTATTTATTTAATTAATTTCATTAATTCACCACTTTATTCTTCCAAATTAAATAATTTTAATTATTTAATTAAATTATCCTCTTTTAATCTTCAAATCCACATTAATTAAATAAATCTAATTATTTAATTAATTCATCTTTAAATTCCTCTTATCCACAATTAAATAATTTTTTAATTATTTAATTAATCAATTATTCCTCTAAATTTAAATAAATTGTTCAAATTTATTTAAGTTGACTCAATCTTCTAAAAATAAATAAAATCAATATTTTATTTATATCTTATATATTCCTCCATCATGGAAAATAAATTAAATAAATTTATTTATTTAATTTATTTAAATCTTTATATCTTATCTATTCTTCCATCATGCACAATCATTAAATAAATTTATTTATTTAATTTCAAAATATCTTCAATTATTTTCCAAAATAATCTTATTCCTCCATGCACAATAAATTAAATAAATTTATTTATTTAATTTGTTATTATCTTCTAATTCTTCCAAAAATATCATTTTCCTCTATGTGCACAATCAGTTTTATTTTTAGAACTTCAAAAAGAAAATCTAAAGTTGAGTTAATTGGCTTTAATCATTAGTGTTTTTTATCATCAACTCATAAATTAGAAAAAACATTCTAATTTTATGAAATCAAATCCTATCTTTATCCTAGCAAGTAGTTAACTCAACAAAGCAACTTTAAAATATTCTTTAAATATGACACATGTTGTGTGCACGTTCATCATGTCTTCTCAACTCATCTTGATTATCGATTTCATTGATTTATCTCAACCATTGATCGATCCAACCCTGAAATCTATATATACCCCCTTCACTTCATAAAAAATCCTCTTCGATCATTTAAGCTTTGGCATCCATACAACACTTGAGAATTCATCGTATTGTTGAGCACATATCGTATCTTTGAGCACTTTGAGCACTTATCTACATCCGCTTGTTGCAACCATGGGTACACGACGTATTGAGCAATCCACAAAGAACTAAGAGATCAATACAATCTAGGTGATATCTTTTTATTGTTTTGATTTGTATATTCATTGATTCTTGTTATCGTTTAGATTGATCTTTTGAAGGTTATAGGATTGAATTATTTGTTCATTGTTTGATATTTTATAATCTTGATTTTACCTATACACATAGTTAAAAGAAAAAAGGTAAAGAGAAATCCTTCATCCAATGGTGAAAACTTGGCAAACAGGTTCCTTGGATAAGTACCATGATGAAAACCTAGCAAATAGGTGTCATGTGTAGATTGACTGACTATGTACCTTATACTTGGGGTCATGTTGTTTCATCTCATCCTATCATTTTCCTATCATATTTTTCTTATCCATTATATATGCATACTATCCCATTGATCCAACTCATCCTCCTTTCCTCCTTTTGATCTTGATAAAGATAAGGGCAAAATGTTGAATGAAGCTTTGGATACCTCTTGTTGTATCTCATACTTCCCACAACATCTTATCAATCCTACCATCGCAATCATTGTCATGCTATACCTTGAGTCTAATATCTTAAATGAGACATGTTCTTTCTATGTGACATAGTCCTTAGAGATCACATCCTAAATTTTGTTGTCCATCTCTCCTTCATACATTTTCTAATCCATTATCTACCCATCTATCTATAGACAATTAAAAATAACTAAGTCATCACATCGCTTGCATTCAACATTAATTAAATAATCTAATTATTTAATTAATTTCATCTATTTCTTCTTAATCACATACTTTCAGCATTAATTAAATAAATCCTCTTTATTTAATTAATTTCATCAAAATCAACTTTATTCTTCCAAAATTAAATAATTTTTATTATTTAATTACATCATTATCCTTTTCAAATTTCAAGTCTACATTAATTAAATTAATCCAATTATTTAATTAATTCATCACAAATTCTCTCTTATCTATAATTAAATAATTTACATTCTTTAATTAAATCAAATTGTTCTTCCAAATTTAAATAAATCATACAAATTTATTTAAAATATCTCAATCCTCTAAAAATAAATAAAATAAAATATTTTATTTATTCTTCATTCTTCAAAATCGTGCACAATCAATTCAATAAATTTCTAGTTATCTTTCCAATTCCTCTAAAAATATCATGTTAACTCATATGCATAATCAATCTTATTTTTAGAACTCTAAAAAAGGCAAAACTAAAGTTAAGTTAATTGGCTTTAATTTATTTTATTTTCATCAACTCATGAATTAAAAGAAAAAATATTCTAATTTATGAAATCAAATCTATCTTTATAAAAAAAAGCAATTATCTTAATAAAAATACCTTTTTGGAGTGACACATGTTGTGTGCACATTCATCATGAGTTATTTGATTTATCTCAACCATCCATTCTATGGATTTATTTCATCTATTGATTGATATGTTTGAAACCTATATAAACCCCTTCATCTCCTTCACAAATCCTTTTCGATCATTTATTTTCAAGCATCATTTACAGTGTTTTGAGTATACATCGCATCATTGAGCACCTTATGATCTTTTGACATTGATCTTTTGAGCACGAATACACTTACATCAATTTGTTGCAAACATGGTTTCACAACATTATTGAACAATCTACATATCTACAAAGAGAACAATATAATTTAGGTGAAGTCTTTCTTGTTTTATTTGATTTATTTATTGATATTGGTTGTTTACTTAGATCGATCTCTTTATGTTATGGGTTATTGAGTTGTTATTATCATTTTTGTGATTTTATCATTCAACCTCTTGATTTTTCCTCATACACATTCTGGAACACCTGATGGGACCCACTAATGTTACATTTTTTTTTAGAAAAAAGTTGATTTTTTGAAGCTAGGTATAGAAAAGTGTAATCACAACACAGATTTGAAGATCCTTATTCACTAGTTTGAAATAATAGATGTTGAACATTCAAATAGTATAACCTTAGCACAAAAGATTTCTGGGTTCTGTCAAAAACATCAAAATCCTATTTGGGTATCTCTTACTTTTTCAAAAAGTGCACGGATTTTAAAAAAATAGATCACAAATCCATGTCCCTATTTTTAGCCTATGCTTTTTTTTTCTTTTAGAGCAATTTCATGAGATTGAGCATATCTATGTAACCTTAGCTCAAAACATTTCTGGGTTTTGTCGAAAGCATTGAAATCCTATTTGGATATTTCTTATTTTTTGCAAAAGTGTACGTATTTTTTAAAAAATAGATCCCAATCTATGTCCCTATTTTTAGCCCATGCTTGCTTTTTTGTGCTTTTTCATAGCAGTTTCGCAAACTTGGGCATATCTTTTGCATATGAAGTTATATTTTTGTAAAACTAGTGACGTTGGAAAGCTGGTTCTCCCAAATTTTCTATGGGGAAATTTTTTTAGGTAATTTAATTAGATATATTAGATACACTCAGTCAAAGTCAACCCTTCTTTGCAAACTTCAAACGGTCATAACTTGTGCAAAATTTATTCAATTTTTATGAGTTTTTTTAAAAAATTACATAGAATTTCATGTAGAATCTGATCATAATATCCAATCTGCTATACCTAATCATTATTATCAAATTTTTTCTAGATTGGTCATTTTTTACCTAACAAGTTAAGTGCTTTTGGTTCAATTGATTTTATGCTAACTTTTGAGTTTGTGTGGAACTAATCAACATATTGTAGCTTCTTATCACTCAAACAGAGAAAATAGGTTTCCCTAACATGTTCATGCAGGATGAGCATTGAAGAAATCTCAATCTATCACACTAAGTCTTAGAAATATATTACCTTCTTAAGGGACAATTGAACAAATCACTTTTACAAATCTAAGTCTTAGGAACATATTATTTTCTTAAGGGACAACACATCTTTTGCGCAATCTAAGTCTTAGGAACATATTGCTTTCTTAAGGGACAATGGACATGAATGCAAAAATACTTCAATTTTCTAAGGGACAATGGACATGAATGCAAAACACTTCAATTTCATAAGGGACAACTGACAACTACAATCGTGTGTGTGCCTAATCTAGTTGCACCTTATTTTTTCTTATAATGGGACAATTAAACCTTTGTTTCATGTGCTTGATCTTATATTTCAGTTATTTCTTTAGAAGGGCCTACTTTTGGATTGCGCTTCATCCAAAAGGGATGACCCTAAGTGGAGTTTTCCTTTGAACCACTATATAAGAGGGATAAGGTGAAAGCCAAGTCCTAACCAGTGTCAACCTTACCTTGTGGTGCCAAATTGAAAAGAGGTGTACTAACACTTTGTGGAAATAATTTTCACATTGTATGAAGTGTTTAATACTCTTAGTAGGATTGGTTAAAGCTTTTAGTAGCTTGTCACATTGCTCGTAAGGTGTTGGTCCCTCAAAGTTACTAAGAACCAATCTAGATAGTGACTACCTGATCCACCTTCGAACATTGCGGTAATCATAAGTGCAAGGGGAATCGATTTAAGCCCTCAAGATAGTCACCATTGCCTCCCTTGAGAAGAGATAGTATTCCCTCAGCTAGCATAAGTCCTTATGACCTACTTGAGCTTTCTAAGGGGAGGGTGAGGTATCCCTACCTATCGTCTCTTGCAAAGATACAAATGTTTGACACCTATATGGAATGACATTTTGTCAACAGAGAATTAAATTGTGAGTTGAACTACCACAATGAACCTTTGTCTCTAGGGATAAAAAGTGCTTGATATTGTTTGAATTGTCTTATACCTATGGAAACATTGGGCTTTTTTGAGTCTTGAGCATACACTATCTATTGTGTTAGTCCCTTTTGCGACTTTGTTTGATGTGTTTTCTCTTGCCAAAACAAATCCAATCAAAATCAAATCTAAATCTATCAAAATTTGCCTTATAAAAATCACTGACACTACTTCAGTGCCTTTGGTATAATAGCAGCTCACCTTTGGTATAACAATAGCTCACCTTTGGTATAACAATACCTCACCTCTAGTAGACTATTTTAGTGCCTTTGGTATAACAGTAGCTCACTTTTGGTATAATAGTAGCTCGCCTTTGGTATAATAGTACCTCACCTCTGGCAGCTTAGTCCAAATGCTTTTGGTAGCACAATAGCTTGCTTTTGGTAACATAGTCCTGCACCTTTGGTCAAATAGTACATCACCTTTGGTCCAGTAAACTATTCATAAAAAATTGTCTTTTCCAAAAAATACACAGCAAAATCCAAGAAAGAGTCTCAAACAAAGTATCCTAGGGCATCCCATGGTAACCAATAGACTCTAGCAAACTATAAAGGCTAAATAAGTTGTCCCAAAGAAGTACAAATCGCCTCCTCATACACCTCAACCAAGCCAATCCAACATGACTCCAAAGGGTACTCCAAAAACACCAATGGATAGACCAACCAACTCTCAAAATAGGCCGCAACATGAACAACCAACCAATCTTCAAGAAAGTAATGTCCCTTTGGTTGATGTAACTCAATTCACTACTAGCATGCCTCATGATTTTGGTACACCCGGTTATACCACAGTTCAAGTCCCATCTCAAGAAGAGTGACACTTTGAAGAAGGTCAATCCTCTCAAGCAGATAGACATGACCTTGATGAAATCATATAAGATCCTAGAGCCATGGCCGCCTTTGAAAAAATCCTTAGTGAGAACCAAGATCACTTTTTCCACTTACTAGCCGAACAAGGAGCACAATTACCCCAAGATTTTGATCTATCCAATCTTAAAAAGCTAAACAAAACCCATGACACCATAATTGTAGTCTAAACCACGTCAACTGTGACCACTCCCATACCCAAACAAAGCTCACAAGGGAGAACAATTGCACAATATGAGAATCCTCTTTATCAAAATGCAATAGTAGAGAGACCCATATCACCTCTTATGACTCCTATGGAAATTTACAAATAGCAATAAGAGGCTTTACATCGTCAAGCAGAACTAGCGAAACAAAACACTATAGCTCATTCAAACATACAACAAACTCCTAAAATGCCCACACCAATCGCAAGTGGAACATTGGCTACCCCATCACGAGATGGTTTCCCACCAATTTACAATCTAGGAAACACTTATGTAGCCATGCAACAAGGGTCTGAACAAACACCACCCCCAACATCATCCACCCTTCATATCATTAACCCAAACAATGTCATTCAACCCCAACCATCACAAAATGTCAACATCACCTATGTCCCTCCACCACAACATTCTTCTACACTCCATCATACATATCCCCATCTTAGTCAACCCCAACCATCACAAAACACATCTACCTATGTCCCTTTGCCACAATGCTCATCGTCATTAACCTTTTTCAACACATTTCCCAATCAACTTCCACCATCACAAAACACATTCACCTATATCCCTCCATCACAACGATCTTCCACTCTCAACCTAACCCACACCTACTTCAACCCACAACATTCCCAAAACCAAACTTCCCAAAGCTATGTTCCACCATCACAACCAAACCCAACAAAATTTAGCTTTCCTCCACCAAATTCTTTCTTCACACCACCTCCACAATACCAACAACAGAACTCTTACCTACAACCATCACAAAGCCTACATTCTTACCTATCACCACCCCCTCCTCCCCAAAATGAAAACACCCAAATCCAACCCAATCCAAACCCAACATACAACACATATGACCCTAATTAATCATACGACCCTTATAACACCATTGCACATGGCTTCCACTACAATCTTCCTTATGGGCAACAACAACCACCCCTCAGACAATAGGAGATGTTTCCAACCCCTCCCACAACTATGGAGCTAAAACATGTTGAAGTTCAACATCAACTATCTGATCTTACATTTGGCCACACCAAGAAAACCTTCTCTTTGGAAGAAGTTTGTCCTTATCCATTTGATAGTCATTACCCATGATCCCTTTTCCTCACAACTTCACTATTCCCAAATTTGATAAATATAAAGGAAAAGGAGACCCAAAAGACCATCTTAGAGAGTTCTATCTCACTTGCTTCGAGGTCTCACATAACGAAACATATATTATGTGCCTCTTTCCTTGTAGTCTTGGAGGTCAAGCTATAGAATGGTTCTCGCACCTACCCACGGGTATCAAATCTTTTAACGAGCTTGTGGAGAAATTTGTCACCCATTTCTCGTACAACACAGAACATGAGATCTCCATGACTAACCTATGCAACAATAAATAGAAAAATAGGGAAACTTTCATCTCCTTCCTTCAACAATGGAGACAAATGGATAGCAAATTCCCATTCAAGATACCTGAAAAGTAGCTTGTTAGCATACTTGTGTAGAATCTCAACCGAGAATTGGGTTTCCATTTGCAAATCCTTAGTGCTACAACCTTCGATGAAATTACCTACAAAGGAATCAACATTGAAAAAGCCCTCAATGCTAAAGGCATGGTCAAATCTTCAAAGACAACATAGACAATGCTCCCCAACAACAATCAAATGACAAACCAAAATTTTGGAACAAAAATAAAAATGTGGTCAATGATGGTGTGGTAGATTCTAAACATGTCCAAACACTACAAACACCCCTTCATCTTTCAAAACCAAGTCAACCTCTACCTCAAAAAAACCAACAACAACAAAAACAATAAAACCAAAACCAACAACAATGACAACAAGAGCGACCTCAACAAAATTACCCTCCGCAACGACAATTTACTCCCTTGGGAGAGCCTATTGAGACTATTTTATAGAAACTTATAAATAATGGAATCGTCACCTTACCAGATGCTCCCCCATATGGCAAACCTATTTTCAAAACCACATGATACAGAGAAAATGAATATTGTGAGTTCCATAGGAGAAAGGGACACAGGACCTCATCATGCATGAAACTCAAGCACATAATCCAAAACATTATCGATGGAAACCTAATCTCTTTTGAGGATGAACCACCAACTCAAAACACCAATAAAGACCTCAACATGTACAAGGAGCCATTCCCTAACCATGGTCAAGGTCAAAATCCTGACAAAGGTAAAGGTTTTAAAAAAGGTTCAACTTCCTATGACTCTATTGTGGGTCATTTTGAAGAAAGTCGTGTATCTACCCTCACAATCAAAGGCAAATCTACGGATTGTGCAGTTACAACTCATCGTGGTCATGTCACCCTTCGTGGTCCTACGCCAAGTCACCCAACTCAATTGGATTACAATCTTGTCAAACATCTAGGGAAAACCCCTGCACAGATCTCCATTTTGGACCTTCTACGGTCATCACCCACACATAAAGTTGTGCTCAAAAAATCCCTACAAGAGTCTTCGGTTCCTAACAACATAGTGGTCACAAATTTCCAAGCTATTATAGGTAACATTTCCTCACCCTACAATGTGGTCTTCTTTGAAAAGGACCTCCCATCCCACGATCTATGTCACAACGATGCCCTTCACATCGAAGTGTTCATCCATAAATGCAAGATCAAATGCATACTCATAGATGGTGGTGTTGGTCTTAATATTTATTCTCTAAAGTTACTCAAACAATTGCGATACTTTGAGGATCATGTCAACATTGATCAAAGTATTACAATCAAGGGGTATGATGATGCTGAATGCTAGTCAGAAGGTGTTATCCACTTGCCTATACAAGTAGGCCCTATCATACTTGAAACTAGGTGCAAGTTCTTGACATTGAGTTACCTTACAACATTATCCTAGGATGCCCATGGATCCATGCCATGAAAGTTGTTCCCTCAATGTACCATCAGTCTCTCAAATTCTCATTTAATGGTACGGAGATAACTATTCCAGGAGATCCTAATGCTTTTAAATTATGTCATGTCTTGCAAGGCAGTTATAAGAATTACAACCAAGTGCCCAATAATGACAAGCCCTTGAATCCCCATTGTATGTCGATTCTGAAACTCTGACAAAAGCCTCTACAAGTGAACCTAATCCTCATCCTATTCTTGAAATCAAAACTCACATCTATGATATAGGATTTGGTGAATATGATATCTCAAAATCTTGTTGTGTAGGGTGGATGCCCCTATCTCCTAAATCCTATGGCCAACCGTCCATTGCCAAAGCAACTAAAAAAGTAGCTATTCCTCCCCTAGCATCTCTAACCCAATTCCAAGAGGGAAAATTATTGGCAAATGAAACAATTGAAGACATCTCTTCTTGGCTCTACAAGGAGAAAGAACCAGTCACCATACCAGTCAAACAATATGGCAATGGCTTAAGGATAGTCAAAAACATGGGCTATAAAGGCAAAGGTGGCCTTGGAAGATAGAATCAAGGAACAATGGAACCCATTATTGTTGATGAAGGGGGTAAATCATAAAAAACATAACAACAGAAATAGAATACAGAAAATAAATTTTTTTTTTATTGATCTGGGCAACTCATTACATTATAGAAGCTCAATTACAATCCAAGGAATCAATCCTCCATAGGCTGCAACACACTACAACTACACCTCACCAGGCTTTGGAATCTTCTGTCTTCTGTAACCCCAAATCAGCTAGGGTTTCTATTTTCCCCCTATTCTTGACTCCACACTTTCCCCCTTCACTCTACTACCGCCCAGGGTTCCCAAAATAGTCATAAATAGCACTTTTTGGCGGCCTCCAGTTAAATTTCAAAATTTGCAACTCCCTCCAAAAGTAGGTCAACTTCCGAGAAGCATAACTTTTGATCCGGGTGTCTGATTGATGAACCGTTTTAAGTGTCAGAAATATTGTGATGTGAACTATCATGCCAAAAATCTGTAAATGGATTTCCATCAACATTTTGGGACATTATGGGATGTTTTAGTGCCTCATATCTCGTTTCAAAAATTTTTAGGGGCTTTTCAGAAAACAAAAACTTTAATATCTTTTAGCTCACAAATGATCTTTGCCTGATTCCTTCACCAAAGGTCTTATATTTTCATTATGTAAATTTTTGTAAGTTTTCGCTTCAATCTGTACCCAAATGCAAACTTTCCTAAAATGGAAAGTACACTTTCCAAAATAGGTAGGTTGCTATTTTTAGCAGTTTTGAAAAAACTGAAAGTCCTACATCATTATTCTGGATATTATGGAACTAGAAACACTAATTATGGAAAGAAATGAAAACAACTACAATGATTTTGAATTAACTTCTTTTTGGGTGATGTAAGATTTCCCTTACACCACTGGATGCTCCTGCATCAATTGTGAAGAAGAAACTAGACAAGAAGGGTTAGGATTTGGTAGGAAGGTACCACGCGCCTTAGACATCGAGGGTATTCTCGATAAGGTGGCACAAACTTTTCCCACTGATTTGATGTCTAATGAGGATATCATCGATGACTCTTCTCTCCATATGACTGACCTATTCATAGAATCCTCCATATTCATGCTATCTTCCGTATCCTTAACATCCACCACAAACACCCAGAGTATAACACTTGTCTACCTTGAGCTTATCAATTGGGACCAACAAGGGGCCCTCATTCTCGATGTACTTCAGAATGACGAAGCTATTGTAGAGTTTATGGGACTCTGAGATGGTATCCCTCTTGGTGATCACAAAGTTGGTTTTGTAATGGAAGTAGAGCAAAATGCTTATTTTGGTGAGAATGCCAAATCCTCCAGTTGCAAAAACAAAAATAAAGAAAGATCTCTAGGTGAAAACCACACTGTGGCACCTCCTGATCATAAAATAGTAAAAACAAAGGACCTATCCAAAGGTGAAAACCCAATTGTGGCACCCAAGGATGGAGGATTTGACCTTCCCCTACCATCTAAGTATCAAGAGAAATCTTCTCTCCTAGTGGAAGATTCTACAAAGATAAACCTTGGCACAAAGAAAAATCCCAAGACCACATTCCTTGCAGCATCACTATCAGAACGAGAGCACAAGAATCTTACAAACTTCTTCTTATAGCAAACCATCAACTTTGCATGGACCTATGATGATATACTAGAGTTGGACCCTTCACTAGTAGTTCACTATCTCGTAGTTGATCCAAAATCTAAACTAATCAAATAGAAGCTGAGAAAGATACATCCACAAATCACTCTCCTAGTGAAAGTTGAAATATAGAAACTAAGAGGAACCTCCTACAACAATATAATGAAAAATGCATGAAATAACAGAAATAGCAGAACACAGAAGGAATTTATTGATCGCAGGCCACTTCGAGGGGGCAATCTCCTTTGAGCAAGCTCAATACAATAAACTCGTGGATGCCTTCATTAGCCTCAACACGTATTTATACACTAAGTCTAATCTAAACAACTATTACTTCCCATGAATGTGGGATAATACAATATACTCACGAGACGACTTACAAAGCATATGCGTCCAAATGTAATATACTAACAAAGTAAAGAGAAGGGTTAAACACAAGTTCCTAACATCCCCTCCCTCTTAGAAAGGCTTTGTCCTCAAAGCGTAAGATGTAGAAATTGTTGCTGAATCTGAAGGAGTGGTTCCCCTGTAGCAATCTTTGGGTGCATTCCATGCCACTGAATTAATACCTCTGTGATGGAGTGGGAGCAAAGAGGATGAGTGCCCCTATCAAGGATTACCTCTAGCACCAAAAGGATGGATCCTCCATTATCCAGTTGTGGTAAAACAGTTTGTGCTTTGCCATTGGTGCCAAGAAATTTATTTAGACAAGAGACATGAAATATTGGATGAACACAGGAAGAAGGAGCTAGCTTATGATCCCCAATCTGATCCTAGGTATGGAGGACCGTGTCGACTGCCTAAACTCATGAACTATTGGGGGAGTATGGAAGGAGCGTTGGCGGTGCCTGACCATAGATTGCTTCATATGGAGTCATGCTAGATGTACTGTGGTAGGAGGTAGTGTACCACCATTCAGTGAGAGGGAGCCACTTTGCCCACTGATGTTGTTGTTTTGAGGTATCACATGCAACCACAATATGTTGAATTGCCCTGTTCATTCCCTTCCAAAAGAAGTGATGCCATGCCTGCTCATAAGTTTTGAGGAACTCAGAGTGCCCTACCCATGGAGAAACATAGAGTTCATAGAAGATAGCCTATGGGACAGATTCCAACCAATTTGGAATAGACATAGAAATAGTTGAAAGAGAAGCTTGGTCATCACATGTGCGAGAAAGAGAATCCGCCACAATATTGTCCTTACCCTTCTTGTAAGTGATCTCATAGTCATAACCCATGAGTTTGTTGATCCATTTCTATTGTGCTAGGGAGGAGACCCATTATTCCAGGAAATATTTCAGGCTTTGGTGAGCTGTCCCGATGCAAAAATGATTCCCTAATAGGTATGGCTACCACTTCTGTACTACATGCAAAATAGCCATCATTCGTTGTAGAGTCGAAGGAGTAGTGCAGACCATGGATGGTTGCATCTGAATGGAGTGAAGCTGAGGATGACACCATGTGAATTCTTCTTAAGAAGATTTTCCACGTGATCTGAACTTATGATGCTGAGAGACCCTGGTTATAATCCCTTCAATGTGTGTTTGTACCCATTGTCTGAAAAATGCATCCAAAGTTTAACAAAATCCCATAAGATGGGTCCAAGTGTGCGTAACCATTGGGCGCCCAAAACCACATCACATCCACCTAAGGGCAAGGCAAACATGTCGGAGCATAGGTTATAATATCCAATAGAAATACACACTGCGACACTTCCCTTTGCAAGGTAATGTGCCCCTATTGGCAATCATGACTTCAAAGTTCAAGCAAGGATGAACAAAACAATTAGCCTATTTGGCTATATGAGGGTCGATGAAGTTATGAGTACTACTAGAATCAATGAGTATTGTAAGAGGAAGCTTCTTGAAGTAACCCTTGACTCACATGGTTTGTGGGGTGGTGACTCCTGCTAAAACATGGAGAGAGATCTCTGGGTGGTCTTCCTGAGAAGTAGGGTCAACAGGCGACTGCTGAGTTTCAACCTGATTAGCTATAGTATCCTGAGCATCTGCATAAACGTTAGTTTTAGGTGGAGAATCCACATCCAAGAGATAGATCTTTTGCTGAACACATCTATGTCCTTGAGTGAATTTGTCATCACAATTATAACAAAGCCCTTTTTCTCTACGTGCCCACATCTCTGCTTTAGTCAAATGCTTGATAGGAGTTGTTCTAGGAGCTGGCATTATTTGAGGGCTTTGGGGATTCATATTTCTGAATGGAACAAAATTAGATTTGGAGCGTTGTTGAGCTGTGATCTTGTCCTCCACAAACTGAGCCAACCCTAAGGCTTCCATCATTGTTCTTGGGTAGAACATTTTAACCTTAGAGCGAATTACATCCTTCAAACCACTGACAAAACAACTCCTGAAGAATTCATCAAACAATCTCTCTGTGTGATTGGCTAGTTTTTTAAATTCTGTTTGATATTCTCTCACAGTGCCTATTTGGCATAGTTTTGTGAGTGCTCCTGTGAAGTCATCAAAAGCACTAGGGCCAAATCATTGCAAATGAGTTTGTAAAAATCTGTCCATTTTGGCTCTTCATGAGCTTTGATGTACTAATGGAACCATTGAAGGGCTTCATGTTCCAAATGAAAGGAGGCAAGTGGGACTTTGTTGACATCAAAAGTATTATGTAGATTGAAATATTATTCTGCCCGGTATATCCATCCAGTCGGATCATCACTATTGAAGCGAGGAAAATCAAGCTTCAGTCCATGAAAATTGCCAAAAGAAGAAAACCCTATATCTGCAGAAGACTCTGGTTACTGTCTATTGTTCATGGCCGAATGCTGAAGATTGAGCCCAAGAAATTTTTCATCCAAATCTTGGAGTTTGGTCTTGATGGCTGCAAGTTCCTCCTCCATGTTTTTTGCTCCAACGTGAGTGACAACCATAACCAGGACTTTTTTTTTCTGGAAATGATCTGTAACGGATAGATTCAATCAGTGATTTGTTAGCTGGTAATAGATATGGACCCCAGGTATGTTCAGCTTCCTAAAGGTTTAGGGGATTCATTTGAATGGGAACTAGTCAATTAGGTAGGGGCCGTTGCCCTTTTCACTGGCAGGTCCTCTCAATGGGCCAACTACTTCAGGGTTCCTGTGGTACTCCTCACAATGAGTTTTAGGGCTATGCTCATGCACTTCCCACAATTAAGTGGATAGGGATTATTCCCTGATCTGAACCTATAATTGAAATGAACAATATAGATGCAAAGATAAAAGAACTACTACAATAATCACAATGCCTAGAGGCCATTGCGAAAAAAAAAAATTGGCAGAAATTCCACCCAGCGAGTCTAAGAAAGTGCTCTGATACCAGATGAGAGGAACCTCCTACAACAATATAATGAAAAATGCATGAAATAACAAAAATAGCAGAACACGAAAGGAATTTATTGATCACAGGCCACTTCAAGGGGGCAACCTCCTTTGAGCAAGCTCAATACAATAAACTCGTGGATGCCTTCATTGGCCTCAACACGTACTGATATACTAAGTCTAATCTAAACAACTATTACTTCCCATGAATGTGAGATAATACAATATACTCACGGGATGACTTATAAAGCATATGTATCCAAATGTAATATATTAACAAAGTAAAGAGAAGGGTTAAACATGGGTTCCTAACAGAAACTACTAGATGCAAAATTCATCAGGCCTATTGATTATCCAGATTGGGTCTCAAACATTATACCTGTGTCTAAATTGAATGGGGGCATCCACATGTGTATTGACTTCAAAGATCTTAACAAAGCATGTCCCAAAGATGACTTTCCACTACCAAACATTGATCTTATAGTAGACTTGACTGCTGGTCATGAAATGCTTTCTCTAATGGATGGATTTTCTGGCTACAATCAGGGTAAGTGCAAGAAGTTGGGTCCACATAGAGGGGAAGTCGCGGGCAAAAAAAACATCCTGATAGAAATGGGTGCCTGAGCCTAAACGAGTACCTACTTAGAAATGGGTACCCATTTAGGAATGGGTACCCGTTTAGGAATGGGTACTCGTTTCTATAAAGATATTTGCATTTGAAAAAAAAAGCCTGCGTGCTTTTTTTTCCTATAAAAAGGAGCGAGTACTCATTCCTAAAAGCTTAGGCTTGGGAAAGGCATGGTAACCCAACCCTTTGCCTTGGACCTACAAGTTTTTTTTAAGTATAGAACAAGAGAAAAGACTGAGTTTACCTCTATGGCTGACGACAATTTTTTCTAAATTTTTTTATGAAATTAAAACCCATTACAGATGACAGTGTCTAGTTTTCAAATATGTAATTTTTTTATTGGACTTGTTTTTCTATTTATTTTTTAATTTATGAGCAAACTAGTCCAAAAAATTGAAATGACAGGTGTTTGTATTTTTTTAATAACTTTTAATTTTTAAAGTTTTTTGAAAAAAAATATTATATGTCATCAATCTACACATCATTCTTTACACAATGAAAAAAAAATCATTTTATGATTAGTTTTACTCAAATTAGGTTGGACGTACACGAGGGTTTTTGAAAACAACAATTAGGGCCAATAAAAAATTAATAAAAAAATTATTTGGAAAAAAATATAAAAAAATATCCTCATCAAGCTTCACTGTACTACACATCTTTCCACAAAAGGGTTTATAAAAATACTTTTATTTAGGTCAAATTATGTTGGCCATACATGTGCATGGTATGGTAAAAAAAGTGACTTTTAAATAGTGGTTTTTAGAAATGCCTATTGAAAATCAATTTGTATCATCTGGGTATTAAAATAAATTACATATTTGGAAACTAGACTTTGAGTACTACATTTCATATTACTAACATTTTTTAAGATTCAATCTTTAAGTGCCTCAAATGTTTAGGTCAAATGTGACAAATTATGAAAATTAGGGAAAACACTTCCACTTTTTGGCCAAAAAGTGGACCCAACTTCTTGCACTAACCCATCAAATAATGATAGCAAAAGAAGATCAACATAAAACAATTCACTTGTCCATGGGGTACCTATTATTTGTGTGTCATGCCATTTGGTCTTAAGAATGCAAGGGTAACCTATCAAAGAGCAATGACAGTGATATTCCATGATCTCTTTGATCACATCATGGAGGACTATGTTGATGATATACTAGCAAAATCTTCTAGGGCAGATCACATACAAGTTGTAAGATAAATCTTTGACAGGCTCGAGAAATACCAAGTAAGACTCAATCCAAAGAAGTGTGTCTTCAGGGTAACATCAGGAAAATTGTTGGGATACATTGTATCTCACAAAGGCATTGAAGTAGATCCAACAAAAGTCAAGGCTATAGTGGAGATGCCTCCACGAAAGAACCTAAAAGCATTAATGAGCCTTCAAAGAAGGTTACAATCTATTAGGTGTTTCATCTCACAACTAGTAGATAAATGTCAACCATTTCAACACTTGCTTCGAAAGGATGTCTCATTTCGATGGGATGATAAGTGTCAAGCAACATTTGATCAACTCAAAGAGTATCTAGCTACACCTCTAGTCTTGGTACCACCAGTCACCGATAGGCCTTTGATCTTGTACATCTCAACTACAACTACAGCCCTAGGGGCTCTTTTAGCACAACATGATGTGTCAGGAAAAGAGCATGTAATCTACTATATCAGTCAAACCTTAGTGGGTTATGAACTAAATTATTCACCTATGGAGAGAGCTTGTTTAGCCTTGGTGTTGGCTTCCCAAAAGTTGTGGCATTACATGCTAAACCAACACACAAATCTCATAGCAAAAATTGATCCATTGAAGTACCTCCTAGCAAAAGCAGCTCTCACAGGCAAACTAGCTAAATGGGTCATGATCCATAGTGAGTTTGACATTGAGTATGTGGATCGTAAAGCAATCAAGGGACAAGCCCTAGTAGATCAACTAGCAGAAGCACCCATGACAGATGTACATCCTATGGTATCTAATTTTCTGGATGAGAATCTCTTCACTCTTTCTACCTTAGTAATGTGGAATTTGTATTTTGATGGTTCCTACACACAACATGGATCAGGGGCAAGAATCTTTTTTACCATGCCTCAAAATGACTATATCCCCAAGTGATATCGACTTGCATTCCCTTGCACCAACAACATAGTCAAGTATGCAACACTCCTCATAAGTCTCAACATAGAAGCTCAATGGGACATCATAGAACTATAGGTATATGGAGACTCACAACTAGTCATTTGACAAGTCACTGATGAGTACCAAATAGAGGATGAAAAACTAGTCCCTTATAAGCAACTAGTGGATGCTACAAACCACTCTTTTCTAGCATCACTTTTGAGCAGATTCCAAGAGAGCATAACAAAGCTGCAGATTCTATGGCTTCCGTGGGGTCACTTATAGACATGCCTGCAAACACACAAAAATGTGAGTTCTTGATCGAGCAATTGTTGATACCAGCCATCAATGTTCCAACTAATGAAATCATCTATGAACTTGTTGGTCCCAATTCCCCATGGTATGAAGATATATATGATTGCCTTAAAAATGGCACCTTTCCCTTTGAGCTATCTACAACCCAACGCAAAACCTTTATTTGTTAATATTCCCGTTACACCATTCTGGTTGATGCACTATATCGCCAGAGTCTAGATGGTATCCTCTTACGATGTCTTAATGTGGAAGAAGTCAATGCTACCTTATGAGACATACACAAAGGTGTCTGTGGCACACATTATACCAGTCCTAACCTTGCTAAGAAGATACTCATAGTAGGATATTACTGGCCTACAATTGAACAAGATGCTTTATAGTTTTCTAAGAAGTGTCTACAATGCTAGCAGCATGGAGATTTGATTCACACACCAGCTCATGAACTACAACCTGTGACTACTCCATGGCCTTTTTCACAATGGGTTCTCAACCTTGTAGGAAAAATCCACCCATCCTCATCCAATGGCCACAAATTTATCATTACCGCCACTGATTATTTCACGAAGTGGGTCAAATCCATTCCCATGACATATATCACCGACAAGCAAATAGCCAAGTTTATCCTTAACTACCTCATTTGCTGGTATGGTATCCCCTAAGCCATTGTCACTGATAATGGGAGACCATTCAAAAATCAAGATGTCCATGCCTTGTGCACCCAATACAATATCCAACATCACTTTTCCACCCCCTACTATCCATAGAGTAATGACCAAGCTAAGGCTTCCAACAAAACCATTCTCAAAATCCTCAAGAAAACAGTCAATGATGCTAGTTGTGATTGGCACCTACAACTCAATCCCGCCTTATGGGCCTACCACACTAGTATCAGAACACCAACTGGTGCCACACCATATGCCTTGGTCTATGTCTCTAAAGCCATTCTACCTATAGAGGTCAAGATCCCATCCCTCAAAGTATCCATGCAACACCTGATTGATGGAGAGGAGTATCACACTTCCAGATTAGCTGAGCTAGAACTACTAGATGAGAAGCACCTTGCCACACTTAACCATCTCCATGTCTATCAAAACCACCTCTGACACAACTATAACAAGAAGATCAAAGAAAGACAGTTTCAAGTTGGTAATCTTGTCTTAAAAGAAAATCAGAGAAATCAAAAAGATTGAGAAAAGAAGGGCAAGTTTTAGCCTAATTGGTTAGGACCCTTTATTGTCATAGCAGCATATGGATTAGGGGCTTATACTTTAGCTACACCTGATGGCATTCCTTTAGATGAGCCACACAATAGTATTCATCTAAAGAAGTTCTATGCCTGATCCTCATAGTATCCAAAGAAAAAAAACTTGGTGAAAACCTGGTAAATAGGTGCCTTGGCTAGGTACCATAGTGAAAACTGTTGGCAAGAGACACATTGGAGCTTCATGATTTTTTTCATTGATGGCAAGAAAGATCATCCCACATATCCGTAGGATATGGTGTGTCTCTACTGGAAGTCAGATTGAAGAGCTTACAGGTCTGGTAAGCAAGAATAGAGCATGCAGAAGGTCTAATAGTCAGGTCCAGATCTGTTAGAGGAAGTATCCTTGGAAAGTACAGACTTGGGAAAGTCAAGAGGAGTATCTTGACTAATAGATTCTAGGGTTTGAAGCTCTGGTATTGAAAGAGTGAAGAGATATAAGCTTCTAAGTACTGGGGTCCAGTTTGGTAGAATAGACAGAGGAAGAACTGACAGTCAGAGCATTAAAAGTTATTTCGGATGAGATGTTGATGATAATAAAGATTCTTAAGGTATCATTCATGATTGGCCGACTTATTAGATAACTTATATAAGTTTTTTTTTGATCCGCATCACTTGGAAAGCAAGGATTCAGCCAACAGACTAAAGTTTAGGAAATATTGACTATTCCAGATGCCGACTAGAAAGAGGATGAAATCCTTTGTGCAGATATATATACCAAATAGATTTCGATAAGGAAAAAGAAGTTACATAGTGTGATGAGCGAAAGGAAGGATGAAGTGTAGCAGATCAATTTACTGAGCCTAACTGGAACTAAACTCCAGCATGTGTGGATGCTTCACATCAGTTCAAGTATCTTATTATTTCTTGTTACAACTTGTAGACAGTGGGTCTCTTGTGAGCAGTCTGCTCGGGCAGTGAGCCCTAATTGGCAAGTGCCATTTTGTATTTCTATTCTTCTAACAGAGAATACAATCTTGGGTTAATCACCCCATGGTTTTCTCCCTTAACAGGGTTTCCATGTCAAAAATATTATGTCATGTGTATTTCCATTTCATGGTTATGTTTGCTTATTTGAATTGATGCAGCATTAATTATTAAGAAAGTTCAGAAAGCTAAAATAATTAAGATAACTAATTCACCCCCCCTCTCAGTTATCAATAATTGGTATCAGAGCCAAGTTCCTCTCAACAGAGCCTAACAGCTTGAGGAAGACCTGGGAATTCAAATGGATGCGTATGGTATGAAGGAGCAACTTAAGTTTGCCCTAGATGATCTTGAGCAGTCAAATTCTGAAATCAATGAATTGAAGGAAAGACTCAAATAGGCTGATGATTTCATAAATGAATTAAAAGAGAAACTGAGTCTCTCTATGAAAAAGAGAAAGGAGCTACTTCAGCAACTAGCAAGACAAAGTGAAGCCAATGATACAAATGGAGATCTGAAGGAGAAAACCAAGTTATGTGAAAAGTTATCAAAAGAAATCATTATGGTAAGACATGAAATGGAATCAGGAGTTATAAAGTTTACCCAAGAGATTGAAGAGAAAAGAAAAACTAAAGATTATCTAAGACAATCTCTCAAGGAAAAATCAAAAGATTGCCACAAGATGGATAGAATTATCGGACATCTTGAATCTAATCTTGAAGATGCTAAAGATAATGAAGAAAAACTTGAGGATCAAATTGTCTCTCTTAAAAGGGATCTTCAAATAGCAAATGAATATAAAGAGAAATTCAAGATAAGTTATGCTCAACTTGAAGTTCTTCTTGAAAGTCAAAAGAGGGTAGATGACAAGTGTGGTTTGGGATATGAGAAAGGAGAAAGCTTCGGATCCGGTCAGAAGATTTTTTGATTAGAAAATCCAAGGAACAGGCCTAGAAGACCTCCGATAAGGCAGCCTAATGCTCAAAGATATCCATCCTTCAATGGATACTACCACAACTGCAATAACTTTGGTCATAGAGCTAATCAGTGTAGAAAGAGAATGAATTAGACTAATATATCCTTCTCCGGATAGTGTCTCAACTGTAAAAGGTATGGCCACAAATCTCATGAATGTAGAAATATGCAAATGAACAATTCATTCAATGGTAGATGCTTTGCATGCAATAGAATGGGTCACATGGCTAATCAATGCAAATCAAGAGGATATCAATCAAATATGAAAAGAAATGTTGTTTGCCAAATTTGCAATAGATCCGGTCATATTGCCAAATTCTGTAGAAGCAAGAATCAGGACAAAAGAGGTCTGGCACATCATAATCAGAATCAAGACAAGGGAAAACAAAGGTGAATGCGGATGAATTTCAAAGTGAAATGAACAAGATTTGGGTGAAGAAAAGTACAGAGAATGTAGGGGATGGATCCACACCAGAATCTGGTGTTGATATTCCTTCTAGAAACTAAAAAGTGAGCTCTGGCTCAGGGGGAGTCTCAAGGAAAAACATTATACCCCAGCCAGTCAATTGGTGTCAGAATTGGCATAAGAAAAATTGTGGATTAAAGGGCTCTTAGAGAAACATCCAAGTAAATTGTGATTAAGATATGAAAGATCTGCAAGAAGTTTTAAACAGGTAGAGGACTAATCCGGTTCCTCAGTCATCTGGTGAGAAGTAGGTTTCTCACAGTTAAACTAGACATAACTCAAACTATGGAATCTTGATCTACGGATAGATCAAATGATTAGTGAAAGGAAGATAGATTATCACTATTCTCCAAGAATAACTCTAAAGTCTGTCTCAGTGATCTGGAAAGGTTATGTCTCTGAATAAGATAAACAAGGCAAACCAGAATGAATTAGGTTGCGCATTTATTGCAGGGTGAAAATTAGGGCTTTCCCAGAAATAAAAGAGTTCATTCATTCGTCATTTGCACATTTGCACTCAAGAAGAAAAGAAAAAGGAGCTCTGCATCAAATTATCTCAAATCTCAAAGATCAGCCATTGAAATCGTTTCATCCAACTAATCAAATCTGGCTCTTTCAGCGAACCCTAGAAACGAAAAAGGTATTTTTCATTGCTGAATATCTCTCTGTAAAATCTTTTTGGAAATGGCTACTCTGAATATTGTGAAGATCTTTGATAGACCTCGCCCTAAATTTAAGAAGCATCCATATAAATCTTTAGAAGTTGATCCCCTAGGCACCTTTTCAAGCATTCCGCATGGGGTTCTGCATGTAGAAGATGTTATTCATGCAAGCGTTGAAGAATTTAGGGAATCAAAGTTGATGGATATCTATCACAAGCAGTTAATAGATGATTCTTTTGAGATCAAACCTCAGTATAAAGCCATCTGGGAGAAGCATTTTGCATAGTGCATTCATTTCCCCTATTTTGAAGAAGATGAATGGGTTCGGTATGTGTTGAGTAGAGTGCATGACAATTTCTTATGGTTGAATAGACCATTTAAAATCACCAAAGATGCAATTAGGGCAGTAACTAGTCTGCACTCATCTAGTGGGATACCTGTTCTCAAATCTGTCAAGAATTAGATAGTAAGTGATGCAATCGGATCAAAATTTGACAAGAGAGCTATGACAATTGAAGATATCACTGATCTAGATGTCAAATTTGCATCCATGATAATTGGTTACAAGATTTATCACTCCAGTAGGGAAAATTCAGTACTGGGAACTATAGTTTATACAGCATATCAGATGCTAAAAGAAAATGCTGATGATGCTCTGTGTGAACTTCTTCTAACCCAACTTTTGGAAAATCTACAAAAGATAAAGAAGGAAAAGAAGAACTCCTTCAAGTATGGTGGCTTGATACTCTGCCTATTCTTTTATTACATGAATGAGCTTCCCAGATCTAGTGGCTGGGTATGGCAGAATGATAGACCAGTAACTATTCAAATCAAAGATTATATACATGGGCTTGGTGATGCCAAGGCACATAATACAGCTCTCTGGGGCTATTTCAAGAATTTTCAGAGCATGATGCAAGCAAGAGAGAGAATCCCCAAATCTTTAGTTGAAAAATATAAAGATACAATATGCTTTATGGTAGAAACTGATTAGTGCCTAATGGAGGCAGTGGAGCCAAGAACAGTGTGGATCATGCCAATGGGGTATGAAGTGGATGAGAAAATTGTTGAGCTACATGTTCAACATATGCTTAGTCAACCCAAGGATCCCAAGGTAGAAAGGTTTGGAACCTTTGAAGAATTGAGTGTAAAGATTCATGTGGAACTTAGACAACTAGAGACAAAAAGGAAAGTGAGAAGGGAAGTTGAAGAAGTTGCTAAGAGATTTGGAATATCCAAGGAGGCACTTAATGCAAATAGAGAAAAGAAGGAAAGGGTAGAGAAAGAGAAGAAAGAAGTAGAAAAGGAAAGTGATCCGGTAAAAGCTCCCTCCCGGACCAGATCCTCTAAAAGGGCTGCACCTACCTCTGATAAAAGCTCAAAGGCATCAAAACCAGAAGTCCAGACATCTGGAAAAGAAGAAAAGAGAACAAAGAAAAAGGAAACAAAGTCCTATGTTAGCTAGAAGGATGATGATGAAACTGAATTAGATGAGGAGGTAAAGAAACTGAAGAAGAAGAAGAAATCTTTTGGTGAACCCTCTACTGGTGAAGACAAGGAAGAGATGGTAGAAGAATTTGTTGAAAGGCCCACTCTATCCTTAGATGATGTAGTTAAAGTAGTCACTATGTATGGGAACTTGCAACCAATAATAGAATTCTATGATGCATACAATGAAGTAGATAAAAAGATTCTGGAGGAAGCCACAGTTAAGTATTTGAATGTATATAATAAAGCTTTTATTGAAATCATATCTCTCATTCCCAAAATCCTAGAGAAGGAATTAGAGATAAGAAAGAATAATGCTAGGGCAAAGGATCTAGGAATAGATAGCCATTCAGGTCTTTCCTTCAATCACTTCGAAGCAAATGAATATGATCTTCAAAGATTGCAAGGATGAGTTCCGGAGCAAAGCTAGAATGAATCAGCTTATGCTCGGCGAAACTAAAAAAATAGCCAAAGAGACAGAAGACATCCTCTAGAATGCATACAAAAAATTCAACATTCCAATTGTAGAGCACATAAGTGATAAGCCATCTGCCATGGGAGACAAGGAAGAAACCACTAAGACGGTAGTATAAGAGGTTAAGGAGACAAGTGAAAAAGGTAAGGACTTAGATTCCTCTACTCCAGAAGAGGAAGTCCAAGGAGAAGTAAACCCAAATTCTCCTGCAATCTTTGAATCTAAAGGAGAAGTAAGAACAGAGGAGAAGGGAGAAAAAGTGAAGGGAAAGGAAGAAGGTCAAACAAAAAAGACCACAGATGACAATACTAAGGCTGCAGAAGGGGAGAAAGTTCTATCTTTGACAAGAGACACAACAGAAGTAGTCAAGGACTTCTTGACCAAAGAGATGATGGAATTTGATGAACTGGAGTTGCTTCAAGGTCCATTCAATTTTGATTCCCTCTCTCCAATGCAAACCATGAAGCTAGCATCCTTCACCCAAGCAAAGGCAAAAGAAAAAATTTTGAAGTCTCACCTGGTAGACTATGAGCTCATAGAAGCTGCATCTAGTGTCTTAGAGAAGATTATGCCTTCCTTCCAAAAGGACTCTTCAACCTCCACATCCGGTAATCTCAAAACTCTTGTTAGTTCTGTTAACACTCACTTTGAGTCATTAGAAAAGTCAGCTGAGGCAAAGGTTCGGAAAGAGTTTTTGGATAAGAGATTCTCGGAGTTACAAGGCATAATAGCAAATGATAGGAGAGTTTTGGATATTGGAATAAAGAGCTTGGAAAATGCTCTCAAGGATGGCAGAGATTTCTACAAATTTTGTTTATCCTGGCCTAAAGTGACCAAGGATATTGAGAAGAAAGTAAAGGAACAAGAGGACAAACTGTTAAACCTCTCATAGAATTTTAATCCTCTCACTCTATCCATAGTAAATCAAGAATTTCAAATTCTTGTAGTCATGAATGAGATTAAGAAACTTGAAAAGGAGAGGAAAAACATAATAAACAGGATGAGTGAGCTTAGAGGGGTGATTATTCCCAAATTAGAGGCCATGCATGAGGCCCTAACAGATGCCCAGACCACAGCCCAGACTAGTGATCCTACAGATCTCAAGAGGGCAGAAGCTTTTGCATTCCTACTGAGTGGTCATATCTCAATTTTGGACAGGATGAAGTAGAGTTGGGTGACACAAGTTGTACAACTGAAGACAACCTTTGCAGACATATTACAGTATATGTAAGTAAAACCTATCTATATACTTATGTGGCTAAGTATAGTTGAATTTTTGGGCAATTTTGGTATGCGGACCCTACCCTTTTCCATTGATATCAAATGGGGAGTGAGGAATAGTGAAAAATGTGGAATCCAGCTAAGGGGGTGCTCCAGTAAAGTGTACATTAGAAGAAAGCATCAACAAAGGGGGAGTATAGTATAACACTTAGTCATTTTTCACTAAGTGTTGCCATCAATGCCAAAGGGGGAGATTGTTGGCAAGAGACACATTGGAGCTTCATGATTGTTGTCATTGATGGTAATAAAGATTATCCCACACATCCACAGGATATGGTGTGTCTCTACCGGAAGTCAGATTGAAGAGCTTACAGGTCTGGTAGGAAAGAACAGAGCATGCAGAAGGTCTGACAGTCAGGTCCAGATCTATTAGAGGAAGTATCCTTAGAAAGTGCGGACTTGGGAAAGTTAAGACGAGTATCTTGACTGATAGATTCTAGGGTTTGAGCCTCCAGTGTTGAAAGAGTGAAGAGATATAAGCTTCTAAGTACTGGGGTCTGGTTTGGTAGAACAGACAGAGGAAGAACTAACAGTCAGAGCATCAGAAGTTATTCTAGATGAGATGTTGATGATAATAAAGATTCCTAAGGTATCATTCATGATTGGCTGACTTATTAGACAACTTATATAAGTTTCTTTTTGATCCGCATCACTTGGGAAGCAAGGATCCAACCGATAGACTAAAGTTTAGGAAATATTGACTATTTCAGATGCTGACTAGAAAGAGGATGAAATCCTTTGTGTGGATATATATACCAGATGGATTTTGATAAGGAAAAAGAAGTTACATAGTGTGATGAGCAAAAGGAAGGATGAAGTACAACAGATCAATTTACTGAGCCTAACTGGAACTAAACTCTAGCATGTGTGGATGCTTCACATTAGTTCAAGTATCTTATTATTTCTTGTTACAACTTGTAGACAATGAGTCTCTTGTGAGTAGTGTGCTTGAGCAGTGAGCCCTTATTGGCAAGTGCCATTTTGTATTTCTATTCTTCTAATAGAGAATACAATCTTGGGTTAATCACCCCATGGTTTTCTCCCTTAATAGGGTTTCCACGTCAAAAATATTGTGTCATGTGTATTTCCATTTCATGGTTATGTTTACTTATTTGAATTGATGTAGCATTAATTATTAAGAAAGTTTAGAAAGCTAAAATAATTAAGATAACTGATTCACCCCCCTTCTCAGTTATCAATAGATCCAAAGAAAAAAACCTGGTGAATCCTTGGTAAATAGGTGCCTTGGATAAGTACCATAGTGAAAGCCTGGCAAACAAGTGCTATGTGTAGAGTTAGCATCCATCATCTATTGAGTCTTGTTCATTCCATGACCATTTCACAACAAACTTCATCCATCCATCCATAATAAAACCATTGACCTTGTTTGCATTTCCATCTCCCTATCTAGAATAGCTTGGAAATTGGTCAATGACCATCGTTGTCATCCCACATCTTGATCTATTTCAACAGTTATCATTGTCTTATCCTAGGTCATACTTTCCATGTCAGTCAACCATAACAACACCTCTACTAGAATGGGGGCAACTCTTTCCTTAACCTAGGTCTAGGAATGGATCCTTGTTCGTGGTTAACAAACACTTCAACCTCCAACACACACAAAAGTAAAAACACATCAACAATCCAAATAAAAACACAAGCACTTCAACCATCCCCCACACCGACAACACTATTCTATATCATCGTACCAAACCAGAACTACATATCATCTCTTTCAATCTTAAGGTACCTTGATCCCATGGACATGGGTATGTAGGTAGTCTGGAATACGAAGGAAGTATCTAGTACTCAGGTACATGAGATGTCATCATTTCCCTAATCCAAGCCCAAACACCTTTAACCCACTCATAACTCTACCTAGAACTACATATTATCATTTTTTTCATCTTTCCTTGGAATGTGCCTTGATCCCATGGATATAGGGTATGTAGACAGTCTGGAATACGAAGGATGTATCCAGTACTCAGGCACATATGATTCATTATTCTTCACCCATTTCAATCCATTGACATGTCATCTTTCTAGTCTTCTGTTTATCAAAATCCACTCACCTTGACTTGACTAACTCAAGTATCAAAACAACAAACAAACACATCCTTTCAAAGTAAAAGTCCTTAACCAAACTGAAGCAAAGACACTTACTTACAGAGCCATATACTATCCTACATATTGATTGCCAATATCACCTAAATCAATCTCAACGAAGAAACAGATCAACAAACTTGTCTTATACAGAATGTTCCATGATCAAAACCACACTAAACGTCTTATATGACATGTTGCATTTCCTAAAACTAGACATTATCCTTTCAACAGATAACACCCTTTAACAGACACATCATTCCTATGATAATGCTATTATCTATCCTATCCAATCTATCCTGAGCAACCTCTTTAGCAAGAGAATATGTTGGCTGTATGTTTACTTTGTAAGTCAGTCAATTTGCTTTTTGGTTTATCTTTTGTTCCTTTGTCTATTACCAATTCAAGACTACCTTGATTATCTATATCTTAGTATGTTGCGATGTAGTATGGATTAGGGGCATTGTTATTAGTTTTTGTGTGTCATGTTTGAGGAATGATCTTTAGCATCTTTCTTAACAACATATTTATCTTGTGTGTTACGACCTAGCATCTTACATATTAATATACTTCTTGCATTTATATATTAAAGTTTATTTTATGTTCATGACTATGGCTCATTCACATATCCAACAAGGTTATAATATGTCTAAGGGATCTAAGTTCAAACCGCTTGCTTGTAGAGTCAACATCCACACACTCAGATATCATAGCACCTTGGTCTTTTATACCTTGGTGGCAAACTATCCATGTGCTATATCAAAAATAAGGATTGCTCTTTATAAACATTTGTGAAACCGTTGCAACAAGATCATCCATTTAACCATCCATTTATCCATGTCATTATATAGTTTTCAAGCAAAGATCGATCAACAATCTTTCTCTCATGTTCTATTCTATCTCCACTTTCTTCCACCTATCCAACCTCGTCTATCTCAAACACAATCTTCTAGTCAAGCGTCAACCTAGTTCTTCTGTCACTTCCCTGTCTTTCCTCTCGAGGGTGTATCCTACACTAGCTACACAAGGGTAACTAGCTATACTGGGGTATCAAAATTGTATCATGTCTTCAACAATCATTTCTTTGACGCAATGCTGTAAATTGCATTGCATCAAAGAGGGGCAAAATGTAGACACCTAAAAATGACCAAGTCATCACATCACTTGCATTTCATCAAATCTATCTAATCACCTATATTCAACGTTAATTAAATAATCTAATTATTTAATTAATTTAATCTTTTTCTTCTAAATCACATACTTTTATCATTAATTAAATAAATCCTCTTTATTTAATTAATTTCATCAAAATCAACTTTATTCTTTCAAAATTAAATAATTTTTATTATTTAATTAAATCATTATCCTTTTCAAATTTCAAGTCTACATTAATTAAATAAATTTAATTATTTAATTAATTTATCACAAATTCTCTCTTATCTACAATTAAATAATTTACATTATTTAATTAAATCAAATTGTTCTTCCAAATTTAAATAAATCATACAAATTTATTTAAACTAGTATATTTATATTTAAAAATATATATCTAAAGTACGCCAAGAGATATCTTTATAAATTACTTCCAATTAGAATATTTGATATGCTCACGTGAGTTAATTTAAAGAGACTATGTTGTGAGACTTTTCATATTCTTCAAATGTAATAAAGATTTCACTCCATAACTGCCCAAGTTTTTCTATTTTTCTATCCATTTGACTTCCATGAATTTATTTATTCTTTATTTAATGTGTTAAAGATTTCACTCCAAACTGCCCATGTTTTTCTATTTTTCTATCTATTTGGCTTCCATGAATTTATTTATTTACACATTTTATGAATTTTGTTTACATGGAATTTGAATCTTAATTGTTTACGGGAATCTAAATCTTTCAGCCCTTGCTGTGAGTGTAGAATGCCTCTCAGTGTAATTATCTCAATCCTCTAAAAATAAATTAAATAAAATATTTTATTTATTCTTCATTCTTCAAAATCATGCACAATCAATTAAATAAATTTATTTATTTTATTTTAATTATCTTTCCAATTCCTCTAAAAATATCATGTTAATAACTCATGTGCATAATCAGTCTTATTTTTAGAACTCTAAAAAAGGCAAAACTAAAGTTAAGTTAATTGGATTTAATTTATCTTATTTTCATCAATTCATGAATTAGAATAAAAAACATTCTAATTTATGAAATCAAATCTATTTTTATCAAAAAAAGAAATTATCTTAATAAAAATACCTTTTTGGAGTGACATATGTCATGTGCACATTCATCATGAGTTATTTGATTTATCTCAACCATCCATTCTATGGATTTATTTCATCCATTGATCAATCATGTTTGAAACCTATATAAACCCCCATCATCTCCTTCACAAATCCTCTTCGATCATTTATTCTCAGGCATCCTTTACAATATTTTGAGCATACATCACATCGTTGAGCACCTTACAATCTTTTGACATTGATCTTTTGAGCACGAATACACTTACATCCGCTTGTTGCAAACATGGTTTCGCAACGTTATTGAGCAATCTACATATCTATAAAGAGAACAATACAATCTAGGTGAAGTCTTTCTTGTTTTGTTTAATTTATTCATTGATATTGGCTATTTACATAGATCAATCTCTTTATGTTATGGGTTATTAAGTTGTTATTATCATTGTTGTGATTTTATCATTTGACCTCTCAATTTTTCCTCATACACATTATCCATCCTTCTACCTATCTATCCATCTTACACTACCTATCCATCCATTATCCACTATCACCCATCCATCTATCTATCCACATGATGTTCCCTTTTTATTGGTATCTAGTACTAAGGCTATCCAAATGCAATCCACTGTCACCCAATAAAACTTCCAAACAAAAAAAAAATATAATAATCAAAACATTCCAAAAATCTAAAAAAACAATCATCAACATCATACCACCCCACATCATCAAACACCAACCAGAACGACATATCATCATTATCATCATCATTCATCTTATTGATATACCTCATCATCAATCTAGCCAAATTATCCAATCACATCCTTTGGTCTTGATCCTAATCTTGTTGTAAATCAATCATCAATCCACCATCAATGGGATATACCATTCCCACATCCTTGTGTTCATATAGGGATATATTGTTCCCCACAATGACAACACTATCCTCATCAATTATCATCAATTAATCATTGGTTTACAGCTTGACAAGGGAAATACCTTGTTTGTCTTGGTGTCATCATCATCATTCATATTATTTATTAACTTACCATTATCTTTCCTTGTCACCCTCACTTTTGAGTGACTATAACATCACCATCTCTAATTCAATCATTTTTCTTCCAACCATGATCTTTTAAATCAATTTTCTTCTATCAAATCAAATACCATGTTTCAAATTTATTTGAAATGATGTTACTTCACAACACCATCTCAAAGAGGGGAAAAATGTAGACACCTAAAATTTGTCAATGCATTATTCATCTCATTGCACCACATTCGCATCATTTCTAATTTAATCACCTAATTCTTGTTATTACGCACTAATTCAATTAATTCACCAAAAATCATCATATTCCTCTATATTAATTAAATAATCCAATTTATTTAATTAAATCATCTTTTCTCAACTTTAAATAAATAAAATTAAAATTATATATTTAATAAAATTAAATTCCTCTCCACTTTAAATAAATAAATCCAAATTATTTATTTAAATATCCTAATTTCATCTAAATGAATAAAATTTAATATTTTATTTATTTATCACATGTGCTTATGAAATTAAATAAATTATTTATTTAATTTCTCATTTATCCTCACCCACCATAATTTCTTCTAGTCAAATAAGTTAATAGATCAATCAATTGAGTTGACTCATCAATCAATTTAGTTAACAAATCAATCATATTAGTTAACAAATCAATCAAATTTGTTAAAAGATCAATCAAACTAGTTAACGAATCAATCAATCTAGTCAACTCCTCAATCAAGTCTATTAACTTCCATGATTCATGAGAGGGCAAGGACACTTGTCCCTCTTCACTCGCGCACATCCTCTCAACCATTGTCATCCATTGATCTTTCTAATCTTCCTCCACCATTGATCTGCATTTTAACAAATCTATAAATTGAACCTCATTCTCCATTTCTCAGCATCTCACATCCAAGTAAACTTATGCTATTATTATTGTCATCCATTTTGGGAGATCACAAACTTACACTGACGAAAGAGCAATCCACATACCAAAGAGCAAAGAGAAATCAACTTGAGGTTTGGGTGCTACCTTGGTATGCTCCATCAGTGTGGTTTGTTTGTGTGCTTGAAAGGTAATTTGCATTGTTTATGTGTTACTTTCATCTTTATTGCATTATCAAATTTATACCATTACACCTACAAATGTCAACATTTTTTGCACTTACCTCAAAAAGACTTAGCATTTAGATGGGATAGTAAGTATCAACAGGCATTCGACCAATTGAAATAATATCTTGCTACACCTCCAGTTTTGGTACCACCAGTTTCAGGGAGACCTTTACTATTATACATCTCTACCACATCAGCTGCACTAGATGCTCGCTTGGATCAACATGATGAATCTAGAAAAGAAAAGGTAATCTATTATATTGGTCACACCTTATTAGGTTATGAGCTTAATTGTACTCCTATGGAGTGGGCATGTCTAGTTGTTGCATTCACTTCCAAAAAATTGCAACACTACATGCTAAATCAACAAACTAAGCTTATATCCAAGATAGATCCATTGAAATACCTCTTATAGATAAGGCAGCTCTTACGAGTAGATTAGAAAAAATGGGTCATGATTCCTAGTGAGTTTGATATTGAGTATGTTGATCATAAAGCAATCAAAAGACAAGTCATCGTCGATCAACTAGCAGAGGCTCCTATCATAGATACTCACCCTATGCTTTCTGATTTTATAGATGAAGGGATATTCACTCTCTATCTATCAATAGTATGGCAACTTTACTTTGATAATCCATATACCAAACATGGTTCCAGAGTTGGAGTCCTTTTCATCACACCATAGGGTGACTGTATTCCTAAGTCATATCGATTAGCTTTTCCTTGTACCAACAACATTACCGAATATGAAGCTTTAATTACAGGACTCTACATGGTAGTATAGTGGAATATCAAGTAGTTACAGGTCTATGGAGATTCCCAGTTGGTCATTCAATAGGTTACCCATGAATATCAAACTAAAGATGACAAGTTTCTTCCTTACAAACAGATGGTTGATGATTTCAAGTAATACTTTTCCAAGATCTCCTTTGAAAAGATTCCTAGATTGAACAACAAGGCTACTAACGCTATGGCAATAATTGGATCCCTCCTGGATATGCTGACTAATTCTCAGCGCTATGAATTCTTCATCAAACAACTCTTGATACCTGCTGTGTATAAGTAAAATTGTGATTGATAAAGAGATCAAAACAATAATGACAATAACACTCAATACTATAACCTTCAAGAGAACTATCTAAACAATAACTGAATAATCAATGAATAACAAAAAATAATGAAGCTATCACTTAGATTGTGTTATTTTCTTGGTCTTTGTGGATTGCTTCAATGAATTACAAAACCATGTTTGCAACAAGCAGATGAATGATAATGCTCAAAGATTCAATATGTGCTCAACGACGTGGTATAGTGCTCAAAGTGCTTAAGAATGCCCAAATCTTAAATGATCGAAGAGGATTTTTGATGAAGTGAAGGGGGTATATATAGGTTCTAGGGTTGGATCGATCAATGATGGAGATAAATCAATGAAATGGATGGTTAAGATGAGTCAAGAGCTCATGATGAACATGCACATGACATGTGTGATGAAGAAAAAACTATTTTATTAAGTTAATTGCTTTCTAGGATAAAGATAGGATTTGATTTCATAAATTTAGAATGCTTTTTCAAATTTATGAGTTGGTGATAGAAACAATAATGATTAAAGACAATTAATTCAACTTTAGATTTACTTTTTGACATGCTAAAAATATGACTAATTGTGCACATAGGAGAAAAGATTATTTTAAGATGTGAGAGATAAAACAAATTAAATAAATAAATTTATTTAATTTATCTTGCATGATGGAAGAAAAGATAAGATTAAATATAGAGAATAAATTAAACAAATAAATTGATTAAATTTATTTTGCATGATAGAGGAATAGATAAAACATAAATAAAATATTAGTCTTATTTATTTTTAGAAGATAAAGTCAAATAAATTTAAACAATTTATTTAAATTTAGAGGAATAATTGATTAATTAAATAATTAAAAATTATTTAATTGTGGATAAGAGGAATTTAATGATGAATTAATTAAATAATTAGATTTATTTAATTAATGTGGATTTAAAGATTTTTGTAGACACCCTAAAATGACCAAGTCGTCGCACTTCTTGTATTTCATCGAATCTGTCTCATCACCTACATTTTAACGTTAATTAAATAATCTAATTATTTAATTAATTTCATCAAATTCTTCCAAATCATATATATTCAACATTAATTGAATAAATTGTATTCATTTAATTAATTAAATTAAAGTCCTCTATATTCTTCTAAAATTAAATAATTTTTATTATTTAATTAAATCATTATCATCTTCCAAATTTTTAGTCCACATTAATTAAATAAATCCAATTATTTAATTAATTCATCCAATTCTATCTTATCTATAATTAAATAATTCTACATTATTTAATTAAATCAATTGTTCTTCTAAATTTAAATAAATCATGCAAATTTATTTAAATTATCTCAATCCTCTAAAAATAAATAAAATCAAATATTTTATTTAAATCTTCATATCTTATCTATTTCTCTATCATGCACAATAAATTAAATAAATTTATTTATTTAATTTCAGTTATCTTCCAATTCCTCTTAAAATATCTTGTTAACTCGTGCACAATCAGTCTTATTTTTAGAACTCTAAAAAAGGCAAAATTACAAGTTGAGTTATCTATTCAATCAATCTTGTTTTCATCATAGCTTAATAAAAATATCCTTATGGATTGACACATGTTGTGTGCACATTCATCATGGTTATTTGTTTTATCTCCTTCATTGATTCTTCTTAATTATCTGGATCATTGATCGATCTTTGTTGAAACCTATATAAACCCCCCTCATCTCCTTCACAAATCCTCTTCGATCGCTTATTCTTAGGCATCCTTTAAAGCACTTTGAGCATACATCGCATCGATTGAGCAGATTTACGATCTTTTGACATTGATCTTTGAGCACTTTGAGCACTTTACTTGCTTGTTGCAAACATGGTTTTGCAGCATTATTGAGCAATCTACATTCAACAAAGGGAACAACACAAATCTGGGTAAAACCTTTCTTATTTCATTGGATTTATTGATAATAGCTTTTATTTAGATTAGTTCTCTTTATGTTATGGGCTTTTGATTTATTAGTTTTGATTTAATCGATTTTCCTCATACACATTCTGGCATGCCTGATGGGACCCACTAATCCCTCTTTTTCTTTGAGAAATTAATTTTTTTAAGTACAATATGGAACAGCGCAAAAGACATAGCAACACGCTTTTGGCAGTATAACAAAGTACTTTTGGCAGCACACTATAGCACCCCTGGGTGATACTGTAGCGCCTTTGGTAGCACAATAGTGTGCTATTGGTAACACAGTTCAGTGCTATTGGTAGCGCAATAATGCGCTTCTGGCATATTAGGGTTTTCTAGATCTTGCTTTCTTATTTGCAGGATTTTAACTCTCATAACTATCATTGATTTGATTGAAAAGCTGATTTATTTGTCATTCAATTTTCTTTTATACATCCTAAGTTGACGTATTTAGGAGTATTTGCAATTTTTGAGTTAACCTATCTATTGGTGGCATTCTTTGAATTGTTATTGATCCCAGGTTACAGATCCATCAACTATTACATCCCAAATCTATGAAGCAGACATGAAATTATCTTTTGACCTAGCTTTTTTGACAAAATACAACTTTTTCTAGATCTGCAATAGTAAAGCGCTTTTGGTTGCACATGACGGCACTTCCGGTAGCCTAGTATGTCACTTGTAGCTCTATAGCAGCACTTCTGGTAATACAATGCATTGCCCCTGGTCTGGAGAAACTCACTTTTGGTAACATAGTGCAGCGCTTTCAACATAATAGTAAGTCGCCTTTGGTAACATAATGCAATGCTTTTGGTCAAATTGATTTATTTTTTGCTAACTTATGAGTTTTGGTGGAACTAATTGACCTGTTGTAGCTTCTTATCACTCACACAGAGCAAAATAACTTTTTCTAACATTGTTCATGTAGGACGAGCATTGAAGAAATCTTGATCTATTGTACTAAGTCTTAGAAACATATTACCTTTTTAAGGGACAATTGAACAAATCACTTTTGCAATCTAAGTCTTAGGAACATATTACTTTCTTAAGGGACAATGGACATGTATGCAAAAACACCTCAATTTTCTAAGGGACAATGGACATGAATGCCAAACACTTCAATTTCATAAGGGACAATTGTCAACTATAAACGTGTGTGCCTAATTTAGTTGAACCTTATTTTTCTTATAACGGGACAATTGAACCATTGTTTGACATGCTTGCTCTTACATTTCAGTTATTCCTTTAGAATGGCCTAATTTTGGATTGCATTTCATCCAAAAGGGATGACCCTAAGCAGAGTTTTCCTTTGAACCACTATATAAGAGGGATAATGCGAAAGCCAAGTCCTAACCGACGTCAGCCTTACCTTATGGTGCCAAACTGAAAAGAGGTGTACTAGCTCTTTGTGGAAGCAATTTTCACATTGAGTGAAGTGTTTGATACTCTTAGTAGGATTGGTTAAAGCTTTTAGTAGCTTGTTGCATTTCTTGTAAGGCAGTGGTCCCTCAAAGTTACTAAGAACCATTCTAGATAGTGACTACCCAATCCACCTCTGAACGTTGCGGTAATCACTAGTACAAGGGGAATCGATTTAAGCCCTCAAGATACTCACCATTGGCTCCCTTGAGAAGTGATAGTATTCCTTTGGCCATAAATCTCTTGTGATGTACTTGAGCTTTCCAAGGGGAGGGTGAGATATCCCTACCTATTGTCTCTCGTAAAGATACAAATGTGTCATGCCCACATTTCCCATACGGTCACAACACGCATCACATGTGTCATGTCCACATGTGTCATGTGGTCATGACATGAAATATTAAAAAATTTCCCACGATTCCCTAAAAACCCCCTCGCATGCGTAAGCGTGCTAGGTGGCATACGCTTAAGGCGTAAACAAAACAATTGTCAGTGGGGTAATACACACACATGCGCATACCCAAATGCAGGAAGGCCAACAAGGGGGTCATCACGACGAGCTTAACGTCGCTACAAGGGTTAAACTTACAAAGCTCCTAAACCCTAAATTTCAAAAAATTTCGATAGCATAACGCCTCACGAGCGTGAGTGGGATTTATTACACTAACACTAATCTTGGCCATGTGGTTTCCTTATTTAGGTTAATCCCACTAATTACTTTGGTACAACAATTGATTAAGTTGATTGATCATTTTTTAACAAAGCACAATCATCTATTCTCCTTCACATTTTCTAAAATTAAATATTAATTTCTCCTCCTTCTGATCTTAGCATTTTCAACAAAGCCTATTCATTTGTCCTCTCTTCCGTTTCTCTGAAATTTAATTTTGATTGTATTTATTATCTTTCTTTTCTCCACATTCTCTATCAATTAGAGTTATCACTACATCCTTTACATTATTCATAATTTCTTGGTAAACCAGATCACTTAAATAGGGTTTACTAACTTCACTTGACATAGTCTCTTAGGTTTCCGCTCCAGGTTGCATCTCAATGTTTGAATTAATTTTGATAATTAAGTTGTCCCTAATCAGGATTAATGGTAGGTCAATCTTACTTAGTTCTCTTAGACCACTTTGGAAATGCCACACATTTTCTCCTCTTTATTTTCACTTTTATCTTTCTTTCTCTTTGTCTCTCTTTTTCTCAATTGGATGTTTACTCAAACTGACATTTTCTCAATCTTCCGGTTTAATTTTCAACGACGTCATATGAAATACATATGATGGTTTAATTGCATTTATAAAGATACGCATATCTACATAAATGCAAATAAGCATATATATATATATATATATATATATATATATATATATATATATATTAGGTTTTTTTTTATAAAAACCAAAGCTTTTTCTTTTATTTTCATGTCATATTTTATTTTGAACTTCACAATGAACCCTAACATATTTTTTTTTGTGTTGGGTTTGAGCAGGGCCATGGAGGCAAGGGCGGCGGTGGCGGCAAAGGAGGAGAGGAACGTGTGGATTTCACAGAGTGGGCTGCAGACAGTGGGGAGATCGGTGGTGGCTTGGAGGGTACGTAGAGGCCGTACGAGAGAGAACTATTAGCAGGGGTGTGGGGATACGGGCCACGGCGGATGGTATGACAGAGGCCGCGGGGTTCGAAGTATGGCGGGGGTGTGGGGTTCGAAGTCCATGTATATGTATATATATATGTATGTATATATATATGTATATATACTCCACAATCTCACATAGAAATGTGAATTCACAAATTTCATTAATAACACAAATAACTGTAAAAAAATATATAAAATTTAAATATATATATATATATATATATATATTTAATTACTGTCAATTACTTTTTTTTGAAATACAGAATAATGAATATTTTATATTGCATTTTTATACAAATGTATTTTCAGATGTATCAAAAAAATAACATTTCATAAAATAGTATTATACAAAGATAAATAAAATCTATTTTCCTCTTAATTTAATTTCAAATTCCAATTCAAATGATTCAATTTAAATATAGTAAGCATTCGATTTAAAGGGAAAGGAATTAATTTTATTTGCATTTATTCACAACAAATCAAATGCATGATTATAACAAAATTTCATTTCTTTTCATAATAACAAAACTACAACTTCATATAACTCATTAAAATTATCATTTTCACAAGTCATATAATGAGATAAATTTTAACAAACTTATTTATAACAACAACTAATTCACAACTTTTCAAATAGGGTTATAAGGAAATAGACAATTCTAATGTCCTTTTAAAAACAAATTTATTTTCATAATCATTTCATAATTGGTAACAAGAATTTAATAAACACTATAAATTTTAACTATCAATACAATAAAAAAGACTTTCCTCATAACTCAAGGAGACCAAATATTACAACAAGGGAGAGATAAATTATCCTCTTAGATCAACAAGGATGTAGTCAATAACAAGTCCAAGCTCTTCTATAGAGCCTTAAGAGTAAAGGAAAATAAAATATTTTCTAAGTTCAAGTAATCTTCTCCAAGCTTCACATTAAGCTCTAAGAACCTGCATATCATACAAGGGGAGAAAACACCACACAACTTGCTCTCCTCCCTACTGTAGACCCGCAAGAGGGTCACCCCCAAGCTAGGGAGATTTTCCACACACCTAGGGAATCCAAACCACTTCACAACAAAGCAAAACAACATCCCAAAACACAAATACACCCATGGATAATTACACAATACAAACTCAACTAAAATGAGTCAAAGAGGGATAGGAGAGTGGACACACTCAACTCTAGAGTGCCACCCTTTCAAATAATATAACAACACAAATTCCTCATGGCTTCAAGCGAAACTTGTTAACAAAAATTTCTAAGAAGTTCATATTTTGGCTCTCAAGCCATATAACAAAATTTCTCAAAGTCACACAAATGCCCTCAAGGCTTTTAACATCTCAAAACAATGAAGTGAACTCAAGGAGGACCACTCCTCCCCTACCCCACACTTGATGAGCATTTTTCCCAAGTGGAAGAAGCTTTGTCAACACCCCAATAAAAATTCCCCACAATAACAAAAGTTACAACACAAGCAAATATGCATTTCACACAACCATCATGCAACAAAAATAAAATACAAAGGAAAGGCCTTGAAATCCAACCTTAAAAATCCCTTTAATGGATGAAGTTGATGTAGAGCTCCTCTAAAGTCTCCTCCAACCTCAGCCACCAAACTCCCTCTATTCTTTTTCTCCTAAAAACAATTTCCAATAAACAAAAATCCTCAAAAATTCAACAACTTTTCTCCCTATCCCAAGTGGGATTAAAATAACCCATTCCATGAGTTTAGAGGAATGAGGAGGTGACACTTGTCACCTCCTCACTCTTCCTCCAAACTACTAATGTGTCCCAAGGGATGGGTGTTGACACATGTCACTCACTTATCCCCAAAGTCTTCCTTTCCCATACCACATGTCCTCTCTCCAACACATGGGAGAGAAAAGGGGAGTTGAAGAGGGAAAGGGTGACACATGTCTTCCCCTCCTTCCTTCTTATGAAGGACCACACAACTCCATGGGGGCTCTCACCAATTGTGAGGGAGACTTGAAGTCAAGTCCTCCACAATTGGTGGATTTTGGAGTCATCCCTAACCTTGGGAATGGAAAAGGGGTGGGCTTGAGTGTTGGTACCACTCATCCTATCCATCCCATAACTCCAAATTCGTCACTTAACTTCACTGTGAAGTTAAGGTGATCATACAGAGGTTAACCAAGGGTTACCCAAGTCAAAAGGGACCCTAGACCCATGGGGTATAACCCAGGGTCAATTTTAACCTAGTTAGGACACCCAGGGCCAAGTTAAAACACAAGAAATGAGTCTCAAAAATTTAAAATTAAAAATAAAATTCAAAAAACAATTCTTACAACACAAATCATAATTCAAATTTACAAGAGGGTAGACCTAACCCATTCAACCTCATGCAAGACAACATTACAATATTAAATCAAACATAGAGTTGATCTCAGTTCCTCGTGGAACCAGATCGGCTTTACAAGGGATTCCAACATCAGGTGTGGGATAATCTCCAGTATCTGTGGTTTTGTTAGAAATACCTACACACTCAATTTCAAAGTTAATTCCACATATAAATATCATAGCTGAAGCAAATTTAAAACATGCATTCCTAAAACATTCCACAGTTCTCATAAGCATAATGAAATCACATTACAATTTTCTTTCTAACATCACCCAATTAGTTTTCCTGTAATGTAAACATCTATCTAACATCACCCAATTAGTTTTTCCTATAAAATAATAAAGTCTAACAGTTTAGAATCTAGGATCAACAGTCCCACAAATATAAAAGTATCAGCAACAGTAAGGTAAATAGTCACATGAACAGAATGAAAAATGTAGGCCTCACATCCTCCCCCACTAAGACTGTACTTCCTCCTGGAAGTCATCAAAGAGGTGAGGATAAAGAGTCCTCAGTCTCACTACATCCTCCCATGTTGCAGTGACCTCGTCATACATGTCCCACTGGACCCTAACCTAGTCTAGCTCTTGACCTCAAAGGCCTAGCGTCTGATGAGCCAATATGTGAATTAGCTCCAAAGCCAGCTATCCATCTACCTCTACCTGAAGAGCACTCCAATCCAATACGTGAGATAAGTTAGAAATATAACGACATAAAACTGAAATATGAAAGACATTGTGGATACGCGACAGGCTAGGTGGCAAGGCCAGACGATAGGCTATAGGTCCTATCTGCTCCACGATCTCAAAAGGTTCTACAAACTAGGGTGTGAGCTTAGAGCCCTTTCTATAATGGATTGGACTCTTGTGCAGTTGCACTCTCAAAAATACCCTGTCACCCAGTGAGAAGCTCCGATCAGTTCTCTTAGCATTGGCGTACTTCTTTTGTCTATCCTGTGCCTCCTAATGTCTTTGTCTAATCAGTGTGACCTGCTGCTCCATATCCTGAACTATTTCTAGACCAATGGCAACCCTGTCTTCTATCCGATCCCAACTCAAAGGTGTCCTGCATGGTCTGCCGTCTAAAGCCTAGAAAGGAGGCATACCCAACGAGCTGTGATGCCCATTATTGTAGGCAAACTCAACTAGATATAGATACTCCTCCCATCTAGACTGATGGTCCATAACATACATACAAAGCATGTCTTCTAACACCTGATTAACTCTCTCTATCTGCCCATTGGTCTCAGGATGGTAAGCTGAACTGAAGTTGAGGTGAGTGCCCAATGCCTGCTGTAGAGCTCTCGAAAAGGCTGAAGTGAAAATTGAGTCTCTGTCAGAAATGATATGGTGAGGTACACCATCAAGTCTAACAATTTGATATAAAAACACTCTTGCCATAGATGGTGCATTGTACATCGTGCGTATAGGTGAGAAATGCACCACCTTGGTCAACTTGTCAACTATCACCATGATGGCATCATGGTGATGTGATGACATAAGTAGACCAATGATAAAGTCCATGGAAATGGTGTCCCATTTCCACTCAGGTATCTCATGAGGGTACAACAGTCCTGCTGGATGCTGATGCTCAGCCTTGACCCTCTGACATTCAAGGCAACGAGCAACATATTCTACAATGTCGCGTCTCATCCCAACCTAATGATATAACTGTCACAAATCAGCATGTATTATAAGCTATGGTGATTCGAATGGAGCTCAAAACGTTGATCTAAGAGGAAGTGTCTCCAATGAACAAGAGCATGTATAACTACTGCGAGCTCTAAATCATGAGTAGGGTAGTTTAGCTCATGTGTTTTGAGCTTACGTGATTCGTATGCAATCCCTCTACCACCCTGCATAAGCATGGCTCCCAAACCCTCTAATGATGCATCAGTGCAAACAACAAAATCTTCTACCAGATCTAGAACCGCTAAAATGGGAGCACTGGTAAGATGCTCCTTGAGGACCCCAAAGGCCCTCTCACACTGCTCGATCCAAGAGAAACCTTTCCTTTTCCACTGAAGGGAAGTGATGGGATGTGCTATTCTGGAAAAGCCTTTGACAAACCTACGGTAATAGCCAGCTAATCCCATAAAGCTCCTGACTTCTATCATACTGGTGGGTGCTGGCTAGTAATTAATCACTCTAATCTTTGATGGATCTATGGAGATGCCATCGCCTAATAAGATGTGTCCCAAATACTACACCTCTATCTTGAAGAAGGCACACTTCGCCAAGTTGCCATAAAGCTGCTGCTCTCGTAAGCACTACAACACCTGACGTAAATGATCCACATGTTCCTCCTCGGTCCGCGAATAGATCAGAATATCATCTAGAAATATGATCACAGACTGATCTAGGTAAGTGCAGAACACCCATTCATGAGACTCATGAACACTGTAGGGGCATTTGTCAAACCGAAGCATACCACGGTAAACTCATAATGGCCATATCTGGTTCGAAAAGTAGTCTTATGAATGTCTACCTCTGTGATGCACAATTAGTGATACCCAGATTTTAGATCAATTTTTGATAACACTCTAGCTCCCTACATCTGATCAAAGAGGCCGTTAATCCTAGGCAGAGGATAATGGTTCTTCACTGTCACCTTGTTCAACTGCCTATAATCCATGCACAGTCGAAGAGACCCATCCTTCTTCTTCATGAAGATAATCGGTACGCCCCATGGTGAAATGCTAGGTCAGATGTGCCCCTTCTCTAGTAACTCCTCTAACTGTAGCTTAAGTTTTGTAAGCTCATGTGTAGTCATCCTATAGGGTGCACGAGACACTGGCTCTACACCTGACACTAAGTCGATGCGGAAATCAACCTCTCTGTGTGGAGGCATACCTGGTAACTCTGGCAGAAATACGTCAGCAAAGTCTCTCAGGATAGGGTGATCATCTAAAGTAGCCTCAGGCTCATTATCTGATTTGTCACTTACCATGATAGCAAACATTTGACAACCCTTCTGCATGTAGTGCTTAAGCTGCTGAGTGGATATCATACAAACAGCAGTGGGCTTCTGAATGCCCACTATCTCGACCGGTGAGCCATGCTCGTCTAAGAAGCTAATCATCCTCTAGTGACAATCTAGCATGGCTCTATGAGCTGCAAGCCAATCCATACCCAGAACTACACTGTAGGATCCTAATGGCATAACCCTAAGGTCACATGATGTAGTGAAGGAACCTAAGGAGATCTCGCAATCTCTAACCATGGTATCTACTGACATCCTGGCCTGAGAGGCCAACTCAACCTCCCACCTAATGTCCTACCTAGAAGCCACCAGCCTACAATGTTGCACTAACAATGTAGACAGAAAAGAATCGGTAGCTCCAGAGTCAAAAAGAATAGAAATGGGGAAATCCCCAATCATACTTACTGTCTCAATTATTGAAGCCTAGAAATCAGCCTGGCGGTTATCAACCACTGCAAACATGCGGTGGGACTTGCCCACATCACCTACAGTCTACTCAGATCCTCCTACACGGGACTGTCTCTCTACTGTAAATCCCTTTGGACACTCTCTGCACAAATGTGATGCAGAGGGTAGAGTAATAGTGGATAAGATTCACTCAATGAACTTAGATCTCAATGCACTCTTTAAGAGGTTAATAAAAGTGTTTGTGAGAACAAAGCCTACACAAGGCTATTCCTGAGATTGACCTAGCCTAGGACCACTATCTAGTGTCCTCCTCATAGGCTACCCATCCCTCACCATGGAGAGTCACTGCTCAATCCAACCTATCTACACAATCCACCTTTTAAGAACTCACAACCTACTACCCACACCTCTACCAATAGTTTCCACATATGACTATTAACACATACTTGTTAAGAAAACATGACTATCATGAGGTCTCTGACCAAAAAGACTAATTTCAGTATTCCCCAGGGTAATGGACAGCAACAACAGTAAGACTGTTCTAGGACAATGTTTGGAGAAGGCTTAAACCTTATAGAATTGATTCAACCTACAATAACTTCTCAAAGGCCTCAAATGACCATCAGTGCTTAATGCATACTAAATACCCAATGTGAAAAGCAACCATTTACTCACATGCAAACCCACACTGTACTATGTAGGACAGAGGACAGCAAATTACTGTGACTGTCCTATGACAGTGTAAAAGGAGACTACTTCTTTGTATGTCTTAAGAATGAACCACACAAAACTAAATCCTCAGACCTTCTAATGATCATACAAACCTTATACTCATCCAACCATCCAAGATGGATTCATTACCTATTGTAAAAGTATAGAACTGTACTCTGTCACCACGGAATAGGACAGTAGACTGTTATTTCTGTCAGCAAACTATCTTTTTTCTTCTAGAAACCAATCTAGTTGAGGTTAGAAGAAAAGTATGTATCAAAGACCCTTTTCTTGGATCAGTTGGGCTCTTGTGCAGGTCTTCCTTCATTCCAAAACATAGATATCAACCACCATTTGATCGAATATTTGACTGTCCTTGTATTCTTGCTGTCTTCTGCCTTTGTAAAGCTAACTAGTCACTATTTTTGACTAGTTAGAGGCATGCCACACACCATGGAGGGAGGAGAGCAACCAAACAAACATCAAAAACATGAAAACTAATCTATTTTCCTCCATCTCACTAAAAATGACTGATCACCTTTAGAGGATAGAGGAAAAGTGCTCCATTCTATCTCAAAACCCTAGATAAGGAGGGTTTAAACCAGTTTTTACAAAATGGAATGAAATAAACACCACAAAATGTTTCAAGAGCTCAAACTACATGCAAATGGGAGCTACTTCAAAGATCTAAAACATTTTTCAAACCTTAATCCCTTAGCAGTCCGTACTAGGCCGTACAGAATGGCTGTTTTCAACAAAAAGCAGAAAAACACAGGTTTTACCTTATAAAACTCCTCTCCATTCATTGTTGGCATGTTTATATAAAATGATGTTTATAGGAAGTTTATCTAACCTTTCCACTTCCCATTCTATCCGTACAACTGCCCATGGGAGGTAGTAAAATGTTGGAACTAGCTTTTCTCAAAAAAACACTAAGTTTCAAAAAGAAACATTCCTATAAAATAGGCCTTACTAACATCCTAATGGACTAGTCACTCGAAATGACTAATTCTTTATTACAAAACATCAAAATGGCTTTCAAAGCCTTAGAGGTAAACAAAATAACATGAAAACCAACTAGGAAATAGCCAACACAATGACTAAACTGTGGAGCTCCTGCACCAAAATGCCCTGCCCCACCACATACATAACATAGGCCTCTAGCTTGTAACTGTACTGACTGAGTCATGCTTGATTGCTACTATCCAATCCATCTAGTGGACCCTTGTGAACCTCTGTAATACTGTTGAGACCTCATGGGTCCCACAGATGATCCTTGTTGTCTGATCTCTGCACGGGCCCTGCTATTGCCAACCACGGTTCTGTCCTCCCTGAACCCTTTGCTGGGGTCTAGATCTCTGCTGATGCTGCTACTGCTGTGGAGGCCTAGGAGGTAATAATGAGGAATTAAATCCTCCTCTCTATGGTGTGGATTGTGGTCTTTGGAAGTTCTGTTGCTGTTGGGGATTACAGTCCTGATACTGCGGGCGCGAATTCTACCCTCGTCCCTGAATTTCCTCTGCAATAAGGGCCTTTTCGACAGCCTCACTCATAGTCTGGGGGTCAGCCATACGTACTGGTCTTGCTATCTTGTGATTTAGTCCTTTGATGAATTTGTGTACTAGGAGTTTCTCATCATGGAGGTAATCCACGTAACGAGAAAGCTCAATGAATCGGCTCTCATACTGAGCAATTGTGAGTCCTCTCTACTGTAAATCATGGAACTCATCTATCCAGCACTATCTGTAATGATCTGACAAATATTGTGCATTAAAGCGCTCTATGAATGTGTCCCACATGAGTGTATCTAAGGATAAACGACGCTTGCATTCCTCAGTGCACCACCAGGTAGCTGCTACATCTCTCAAAAGATGTATTGCCACTTGTGCTTTCGTGTTGCTCCTGTAAGGTCACAATGCAAAGCACCTGTCTAGACTAATAAACCAAGCCTCGGCCACAACTCCCTCTATAGCTCCTGCAAAGGTAGGTGGGTTGAGCCTAAACAGGTCTCTAATGGGGTCTCCTCTGTCTCTAAATCCTACCACTGGTTCATCGAACCCATACTCATATGGTCCATGATATATCTGCTCTACTCTCATTGTCTCATCTCGTCTCAAAAGTCTTAGAGGACTCCTACTCTGTGCACGGTAGGTTGACCCTACCTCCTCTACTATAGTATCTAGGATCTCTATGAAAGGCTCCATGTGTGGCACCTCTCATAGATCGATACGGGGCTCCACATATGGCTTAGCACGCAACTCAGCACGCGGCTCCTTACGTGGCTCCTCTCATGGATCAATGCGAGGTTCATCACGTGGCTCTAGAATCGCTGGTGGTAACCTCTCTAACATGGTCTGTAGTGTCTGTAGAATCTGTGGACCTATGTCAAATACTGGTGGTGCCTGTGGTACTGGTGGGTCTGCTATGACTGCGGGTCCCTGTCCCTCAGCCGAGGAATCACTATGCATCTCAGCGGATGACATGTTGCATGATTATGCTCATCGAACACATCAAGGAGGCATCCTACAAAATAATGTAGACACTAATTAATCAAAGTTACGGAATAATAACATGCCCAAATATGCCCAGTGTTTAAACTTGGGCTCTGATTCCAAATGTCATGCCCACATTTTCCATGCTATCACAACACGCATCACACGTGTCATGTGGTCATGACATGAAATATCAAAAATTTTCCCACGCTTCCCTAGAAACTCCCTCACACGCTTAAGTGTGCTCGGTGGCGTACACTTAAGGCATAAACAAAACAGTTGTCAGTGGGGTAATACACACATGTGCGCATACCCAAACACAGGAAGGCCAACAAGGGGGTCATCACGGCGAGGTTAACATCGCTACAAGGGTTAAACTTACAAAGCTCCTCAACCCTAAATTCTAGAAAATTCTGGCAGCATAATGCCTCATGGGCATGAGTGGGATTTATTACACTAACACTAATCTTGGTCACGTGGTTTCTTGATTTAGGTTAATCTCAATAATTACTTTGGTACAACAATTGATTAAGTTGATTAATCATTTTTCAACAAAGCACAATCATTTGTTCTCCTTCACATTTTCTGAAATTTAATATCAATTTCTCCTCCTTTTGATCTTCGCATTTTCAACAAAGCCTATTCATTTGTCCTCTCTTCTGTTTCTCTGAAATTTAATTTTGATTCTATTTCTTTATGTTTATCCTTCTTTTCTTCACGTTCTCTATCAATCAAAGTTATCACTGCATCCTTTACATTATTCTTAATTTCTTGATAAACCAAATCACTTAAACAGAGTTTACTAACTTCGCTTGACACAGTCTCCTAAGTTTCCGCTCTAGGTTGCATCTCAACGTTTGAATTAATTTTGATAATTAAGTTGTCCCTAATCAGGATTAATGGTAGGTCAATCTTACTTAGTTCTCTTAGCCCACTTCGGAAATGCCACGTATTTTCTCCTCTTTGTTTTCAGTTTTATCTTTCTTTCTCTTTGTCTCTCTTTTTCTCAATTGGACATTTACTCAAACTGACATTTTCTCAATCTTCCGGTTTAGTTTTCAACGGCCTCATATGAAAGGCATATGATGGCTTAATTGCATTTATAAGGATACGCATATGTATATAAATGCAAATAAGCATATATATATATATATGCTTATTTGCATTTATATTTCTAAGTTTCTTTTGTTAAAATAAAAGAACATATTTTTCTTTTCATTTTCTTGGTATAATATTTGGGATAATTATTTAAACTTTCGTATTACATTTTCTTTTAATTAAAATAAATATATATATTATTCTTTTTAATTTATAATTATATGTTTCTTTTGCCGATAATAATCCCCTAATATAGTTTTCTTTCTTTCTTTTGAAAAAATATGGCCTCTCTTTTTAAATTTATAACAAATAATTAATATATATATATATATATAAATATTTTATAGTATTAAAATATTAGGTTTTCTTTTATAAAAACCAAAGCTTTTTCTTTTGTTTTCATGTCATATTTTATTTTAAACTTCACAAAGAACCCTAACATATTTTTTTTTATGTTGGGTTTGAGCAGGGCCATGGAGGCAAGGGCGGCGGTGGCAAAGGAGGAGAGGGACCTACGGATTTTGTAGAGGGGGCTGCAAACAGTGGGGAGATCAGAGGTGGCTTGGAGGGTATGCAGAGGCCACATGAGAGAGAACTGTTGGTGGGGGTGTGGGGATACGGGCCGCGGCGGATGGTATGACAGAGGCCGTGGGGTTCAAAGTATGGCGGGGGTGTGGGGACGGGGCGGAGCCCCCATCCACATCCCACAGCGTGGGGTGTGGATGGGGGCTCTAGCCCCTACCCACACCCAAATACAATGGAGGCAGCATGGTGGGGGGGGGTTCAAACCCCCCACCCACCATTTCTTTTTTATTGTAATGAAATGTATGAAATAGCAAAAATAATATACTTTTTCTCCCCATTTTAAATTTTGAATATTAATATTTATAAATATATATATGTATATATACTCCACAATCTCACATAGATATGTAAATTCACAAATTTTGTTAATAACACAAATAACTGTAAAAAAATACAGAAAATTTAAATATATATATATATATAATTACTGTCAATTACTTTTTTTTCAAATACAAAATAATGAATATTTTATATTGCATTTTTATACAAATGTATTTTTAGATGTATCAAAAAAATAACATTTCATAAAATAGTATTATACAAAGATAAATAAAATCTATTTTCCTCTTAATTTAATTTTAAATTCCAATTCAAATGATTCAATTTAAATATAGTAAGCATTTGATTTAAAGGGAAAGGAATTAATTTTATTTTCATTTATTCACAACAAATCAAATGCATGATTATAACAAAATTTCATTTCTTTTCATAATAACAAAACTACAACCTCATATAACTCATTAAAATTATCATTTTCACAAGTCATATAATGAGATAAATTTTAACAAACTTATTTATAACAACAACTACATCACAACTTTTCAAATAGGGTTATAAGGAAATAGACAATTCTAATATCCTTTTAAAAACAAATTTCTTTTCATAATCATTTTATAATTGGTAACAAGAATTTAATAAACACTATAAATTTTAACTATCAATACAATAAAAAAGACTTTCCTCATAACTCAAGGAGACCAAATATTACAACAAGGGAGAGAGAAATTATCCTCTTAGATCAACAAGGATGTAGTCAATAACAAGTCCAAGCTCTTCTATAGAGCCTTAAGAGTAAAGGAAAATAAAATATTTTCCAAGTTCAAGTAATCTTTTCCAAGCTTCACATTAAGCTCTAAGAACTTGCATATCACACAAGGGGAGAAAACACCACACAACTTGCTCTCCTCCCTACCGTAGACCCGCAAGAGGGTCACCCCCAAGCTAGAGAGATTTTCCACACACCTAGGGAATCCAAACCACTTTACAACAAAGTAAAACAACATCCCAAAACACAAATACACCCATGGATAATTACACAACACAAACTCAACTAAAGTGAGTCAAAGAGGGGTAGAAGAGTGGACACACTCAACTCTAGAGTGCCACCCTTTCAAATAATATAACAACACAAATTCCACATGGCCTCAAGCCAAACTTGTTAACAAAAATTTTCAAGGAGTTCATATTTTGGCTCTCAAGCCATATAACAAAATTTCTCAAAGTCACACAAATGCCCTCAAGGCTTCTAAGATCCCAAAACAAAGAAGTGAACTCGAGGAGGATCACTCCTCCCCTACCCCACACTTGATGAGCATTTCTCCCAAGTGGAAGAAGCTCTGTCAACACCCCAATAAAAATTCCCCACAATAACAAAAGTTACAACACAAGCAAAAATGCATTTCACACAACCATATGCAACAAAAAGAAAATACAAAGGAAAGGCCTTGAAATCCAACCTTAAAAATCCCTTTAATGGATGAAATTGATGTAGAGCTCCTCTAAAGTCTCCTCCAACCTCAGCCACCAAACTCTCTCTATCTTTTTTCTCCCAAAAACAATTTCCAATAAACAAAAATCCTTAAAAATTCAACAACCTTTCTCCGTATCCCAAGTGGGATTAAAATAACCCATTCCATGAGTTTAGAGAAATGGGGAGGTGACACTTGTCACCTCCTCACTCTTCCTCCAAACTACTATCATGTCCCAAGGGATGGGTGTTGACACATGTCACTCACCCATACCACATGTCCTCTCTCCAACACATGGGAGAGAAAAGGGGAGTTGAAGAGGGAAAGGGTGACACATGTCTTCCCCTCCTTCCTTCTTATGAAAGACCACACAACTCCATGGGGACTCTCACCAATTGTGAGGAAGACTTGAAGTCAAGTCCTCCACAATTGGTGAATTTTGGAGTCATCCCTAACCTTGGGAATAGAAAAGGGATGGGCTTGAGTGTTGGTACCACTCATCCTATCCCTCCCATACCTCCAAATTCGTCACTTAACTTCACTGTGAAGTTAAGGTGACCATACAGAGGTTAACCAAGGGTTACCCAAGTCAAAAGGGACCCTAGACCCATGGGGTATAACCCAGGGTCATTTTTAACCTAGTTAGGACACCCATGGTCAAGTTAAAACACAAGAAATGGGTCTTAAAAATTTAAAATTAAAAATAAAATTCAAAAAATAATTCTTACAACACAAATCATAATTTAAATTTACAAGAGGGTAGACCTAACCCATTCAACCTCATGCAAGACAACATTACAACATTAAATCAAACACAGAGTTGATCTCAGTTCCTCATGGAACTAGATCGGCTTTACAAGGGATTACAACATTAGGTGTGGGATAATCTCCAGTATCTATGGTTTTGTTAGAAATACCTGCACACTCAATTTTAAAGTTAATTCCACATATAAATATCATAGCTGAAGCAAATTTAAAACATGCATTCCTAAAACATTCCATAGTTCTCATAAGCATAATAAAATCACATTACAATTTTCTTTCTAACATCACCCAATTAGTTTTTCCTATAAAATAATAAAGTCTAACAGTTCAGAATCTATAATCAACAGTCCCACAAACATAAAAGTATCAGCAATAGTAAGGTAAATAGTCACATGAACAGAATGAAAAATGTAGGCCTCACATCCTCGCCCTCTAAGACTATACTTCCTCTTGGAAGTCATCAAAGAGGTGAGGATAAAGAATCCTCAGTCTCGCTACATCCTCCCATGTCACAGTGAACTCGTCATACATGTCCCACTGGACCCTAACCTAGTCTAGCTCTCGACCTTGAAGGCCCAGCATCCGATGAGCCAATATGTGAATTGGGTCCAAAGCCAGCTATCCGTCTACCTCTATCTGAAGAGCACTCCAATCCAATACGTGAGATAAGTCATAAATATAATGACGTAAAACTAAAATATGAAAGACATCGTGGATACGCGACAGGCTAGGTGACAAGGCTAGATGATAGGCTACAGGTCCTATACGCTCCAAGATCTCAAAAGGTCCTACAAACCGGGTGTAAGCTTAGAGCCCTTTCCATAACGGATTGGCCTCTTGTGCGGTCACACTCTCAAAAATACCCCGTCACCTAGTGAGAAGCTCCGATCAATTCTCTTAGCATCAGCATACTTCTTCTGTCTGTCCTCTACCTCCTAAAGTCTCTATCTAATCAGTGTGACCTGCTACTCCATATCCTAAACTATTTTTGGACCAATGGCAACCCTGTCCTCTATCTGATCCCAAATCAAAGGTGTCCTGCATGGTCTGCCATATAAAGCCTGGAAAGGAGGCATACCCAATGAGCTGTGATGCCCATTATTGTAGGCAAACTCAGCCAGATATAGATACTCCTCCCATCTAGACTAATGGTCCATAACATACATACGAAGCATGTCTTCTAACACCTGATTAACTCTCTCTGGCTACCTGTTGGTCTCAGGATGGTAAGTTGAACTAAAGTTGAGCTGAGTGCCCAATGCCTGCTGTAGGGCTCTCCAAAAAGCTAAAGTGAAAATTGAGTCTTTGTCAGAAATGATGCAGCGAGGTACTCCATGAAGTCTAACATTTTGATCTAAAAATAGTCTCACCACAGATGGTGCATTGTACATCATGCATATAGGTGAGAAATGCACCACCTTGGTCAACTTGTCAACTGTCACCATGATGGCATCATGGTGACATGATGACATAGGTAGACCAATGATAAAGTCCATAGAAATGGTGTCCCATTTCCACTCAGGTATCTCATGAGGGTACAACAATCCTGCTAGATGCTGATGCTCGGCCTTGACCCTCTGACATTCAAGGCAATGAGCAACATATTCTGTAATGTTGCGTCTCATCCCAGCCCAATGATATAACTGTCACAAATCAGCATGCATCTTCTTCACTCTTGGATGTGCTGCATAGGGTGCTCTATGAGCCTCTGAAAGAATCACTGTACATAGATCACCCACATGGGGTACATAGATGCACTACCGATGTCTAAAAAACCATCAAACTCAAGGGAATATCCTGCAAATTTTCCCTTAAGGTCCCTCTGATTCTAAATTTCCTACTACACCTCAAGAAACCACTCGTCCTTAGGCAGATACTGTAGAATATGCTCTCTCAAATCCACCCTCAATGTCAGGGCCAGGATCTCGTGGTGCCTTCGACTCAAAGCATTAGTGACCATGTTCTCCTTCCCTTTGATGTAGTGGACATCAAAGTCATACTCACATAAGACCCAACCTAAAACACATATGACCCCAACCAATCTTATGACCCTTATAATACCAATGCCCATTGCTTACACTACAATCTTCCGTATGGGCATAAACAACCACTTCTAGGACAACAGGAGATGTTTCCAACCCCTCCCATAATGATGGAGCTAAAAATCATGGAAGTTCAACAACAACTAGCTGATCTTATGTTTGGCCACACCAAGAAGACCTTCTCTTTAGAAGAAGTGTGTCCTAATCCTTTTGATCGGTCATTACCCATGATCCCTTTTCCTCAAAATTTCACTATTCCCAAATTTGATAAATACAAAGGAAACGGGGACCCAAAAGACCATCTCAGGGAATTCTATCTTGCTTGCTTTGAGGTCTCACATAACGACACTTATCTTATGCATCTCTTTCCTCGCAGTCTTGGAGATCAAGCTATCGAATGGTTCTCCCACTTACCCACGGGTATCAAATCTTTTAACGAATTAGCAGAGAAATTTGCCACCCATTTCTCCTACAACGCAGAGCATGAGATCTCCAAGACTGATCTATGCAACAACAAACATAAAAATAGAGAAACTTTCATTTCTTTCCTTCAATGATGGAGACAAATGGCTAGCAAATTCCCTTTCAAGATACCCAAAAAATAGCTTGTTAGCATATTCGTGCAGAACCTCAACCAAGAATTAGGTTTTCATTTGCAAGTTCTTAGTGCTACAACCTTCAACGAAATTACATACAAGGGAATCAACATTGAAAAGGCCCTCATTGCTAAGGGTGTGGTCAAAATCTTCAAAGAAACCAAAGACAATGCTCCTTAACAACAAATAAATGATAAACCAAAGTTTTGGAACAAAAATAAAAATGTGGTCAATGATGGAGTGGTCAACTCTAAACGTGTCCAAACATTGCAAACACCACTGCAGCTTTCCAAACCGAGTCAAACTCCACCTCAATAGTAGCAACAACAAAGACAACCTTATCAAAACTAACAACAATGACAACAAGAGTGGCCTCAAAAAGATTACCCTCTGCAGCGTCAATTCACTCCCTTGGGAGAACCCATAGAGTCTGTCCTACAAAAGCTTGTACACAAAGGGCTCATCACCTTACTCAATGCTCCCCCATATGGTGAACTAGTTTACAAAACTGTATGATATAGAGAAAATGAATACTGTGAATTCCATAGTAGCAAAGGTCACAGAACCACATCGTGCATGAAGCTAAAACACCTAATCCAAAATCTCATCAAAGGAAACCAAATCTCTTTTGAAGATGAACCACCAACTCAACACACGAACAAAGACCTCAACATGTACAAGGAACCATTCCCTCACCATGGTCTACCTCCTCTGTAGGATAAAGGAAAAGGTGTCAATCATGCTTGCACTTCCTTTGACTCCATTGTGGGTCATTTTGAAGAGAGTCGAGTGTCTACCCTCACAATCAAAGGCAAATCTATGAATTACACTATTACAACTCATCATGGTCATGTCACCATTCATGGTCCTACACCCAGTCTCCCAACCCAACCTGATTATAATCTTGTCAAACATTTAGGGAAAACACCAGTACAGATCTCTATCTTGGACCTTCTACGATCTTCACCTACACATAAAGTGGTGCTAGAAAAATCCCTTCAAAAGTCTTCAGTTTCTAACAACATAGCGGTCACGGATTTCTGAGATATAGTAGGTAACATTGCTTTGCCCTACAATGTGGTCTTCATTGAAAAGGACCTCCCATCCCATGATCCATGTCACAATGATGCCCTTCATATTGAGGTTCTCATTCATAAACACAAAATCAAACACATACTCATAGATGGTGGTGATGGTCTCAACATTTGTTCTCTAAAGTTACTTAAGCAATTAGGATACTCTGAGGATCATGTCAACGTTAATCAAAGTATTACAATCAAAGGGTATAATGATGCTGAACGCCGTTCAGAAGGTGTTATCCACTTGCCTATACAACTGGGCCCTATCATGCTTGAAACCAGATGCCAAGTCCTTGACATTGAACCGCCTTACAACATTATCCTAGGCCGCCCATGGATCCATGCAATGAAAGTTGTTCCCTCAACGTACCATCAGTCTCTAAAGTTCCCATTCAATGGTACAGAGATAACTATCCTAGGAGACCCCAATCCTTTTGAATTCTGTCGTGTCTTGCAAGGTAGTTATAAGAATTGCAATCAAGTGCCTCAAAATGACAAAGTCCTTGAATCCCCACTATATGTCAATCCTAAAAATCTGACAGAAGCCTTTGCAAGTGAACCTAATCCTCTTCCCGAAATCAAAGCTCATATCCGTGATATAGGCTTTGGAACTTATGATATCTCAAAATCTTGTTGTGTATGGTGGATGCCTTTATCCCCTAAATCTTACAACCAACCACCCATTGCCAAAGTAGCTATTCCTCCCCCAGCATCTTTAACCCAATTCCAACAAGGAAAATTACTGCAAGAAAATATTGAGGACATTTCTTCTTGGCTCTATAAGGAGAAAGAATGAGTCACAATACTAGTCAAGCAATATGGCAATGGCTTAAGGATAGTAAAAAACATGGGCTATAAAGGCAAAGGTCGCCTTGGGAAACATAATCAAGGAACAATGGAGCCCATTAGTGTGACAAAGAAACTAGACAAGAAGGGGTTAGGATTTGGAAGAAAGGTACCGCGCGCCTTAGACATCGAGGGTATCCTTGACAAGGAGGTTGAAACTTCTCTCATAGATTTGACGTCTAATGAGGATACCATCGATGACTCTTCCCTCCATATGACTAACCTATTTACAGAATCCTCTATATTTATCCTATCATCTGTATCCCTAACATCCACCACAAACACCTAGAAAGTAACACTTGTCTACCCTAAACTTATTGATTGGGACCAACAAGGGTCCCCTGTTATAGATGTATTTCAGAATGATGAAGCTATAGCTGAGTTCATGGGACTTTGGGAGGGTATTCCTCTTGGTGATCATAAAGCAGGTTTTGTGATGGAACTAGAGCCAACAACTTATTTTGGTGAGAATACCAAATCCTCCAATCGCAAAAGTAAACATAAAGAAAGATCTCTAGGTGAAAACCACACTATGGCACCTCCCAATCACAAAATAGTAAAAACAAAGGATGTATCCAAAGGTGAAAACCCAACTGTGGCACCTGAGGATAGAGGATTTGACCTTCCCCTACCATCTAAGTATCAAGAGAAGTCAGCTCTCCTAGTGGAAGATTATATAGAGATAAACCTTGGTACAGAGAAAAATCCAAAGACCACATTTCTGGCAGCATCATTATCAGAGACAAAACACAAGAATCTTAACAAATTCTTCTTACAAAGAATGATCAACTTTGCGTGGACCTATACTGATATGCCAGTGTTAGACCCTAAGCTAGTGGTTCACTATCTCACAGTAGATCCAACAGTTAAACCTATCAAGCAAAAGCTGAGGAAGATGTACCCACAGATAGCTCTCTTAGTAAAATTGGAAATATAGAAGTTGTTAGATGCAAAGTTCATCTGACCCATTGATTATTCAGACTAGGTATCAAACATTGTACCTATGTCTAAACCTAATGGGTGCATCTGCATGTGTATTGATTTTTAAGATATTAACAAAGCATGTCCCAAAGATGACTTTCCATTACCAAACATTGATCTTATAGTAGACTTGACTGCAGGTCATGAAATTCTTTCTCTCATGGATGGATTCTCTGGCTACAATCAGATAAGGATAGCAGAGGAAGATCAACATAAAACAACTTTTACTTGTCCATGGGGTAATTATTGTTGGTGTGTCATGCTGTTTGGTCTAAAGAATGCGGCGGTAACCTGTCAAAGAGCAATGACAGTGATATTCCATGATCTCTTTCATCATATCATGGAGGACTATGTGGATGACATACTAGCTAAATCTTCTAAGGCAGATCACATACAAGTTTTAGGACAGATCTTTGATAAGCTCAAAAAATACCAAGTGTGTCTCAATCCAAAGAAGTGTGTCTTTGGTGTAACATCAGGGAAGCTATTAGGATACATTGTATCTTACAGAGGTATCAAAGTAGACCCTACAAAAGTAAAGGCTATAGTGGAGATGCCTCCACCAAAGAACCTCAAAGCATTAAAGAGCCTCCAGGAAAGGTTGCAATCCATTAGGCATTTCATCTCACAGCTAGCAGTTAAATGTCAACCATTTCAACACTTACTTTGAAAGGATGTCTCATTTCGATGGGATGATAAGTGTCAAGAAATATTTGATCAACTCAAAGAGTATCTAGCTACACCTCCTATATTGGTTCCACCAATTGTTGATAAACCTTTGATATTATACATCTCAACTACCAGTTCAACCCTAGGGGCCCTTCTAGCACAGCATGATGAGTCAAGAAAGGAGAATGCAATTTATTATATCAATTGAACCTTGGTGGGATATGAACTCAATTATTCACCGATGGAAAGATCTTGTTTATGTTGATAACTGAGAGGGGGGGTGAATTAGTTATCCTAATTATTTTCTTCCTTTTGAACTTTCTTCTTAATCAATGCAACATTAATTAAACAAGCAAACATTACCATGAAATGAAAAACATATGACACAGTATTTTTGATGTGAAAACCCTTTTAAGGGAGAAAACCATGGGGTGATTAACCCAAAGATTATTCTCTGTTAGAAGAATAAGGAAATACAAAATGGCACTTGCTAATTAGGGCTCACTGCCCAAGCACACTGCTCACAAAGGAGGCACACTACCTACAAGGAGACACACTGTCTACAAAAGAATGTTATACAATACTTGAATTAATTGGAAGCATCCACATATGCTAGTGTTCAGTTTCGGTTAGGCTTAGTATACTGATCTGCTGCACTTCATCTTTCTTCTTCTCTTAAGCTGCTTTCCTTTCACATACCAAACCTTCCTTACTACTTCTGCTCTGCTCTACTTTTCTTCGAATATTCCTTCTCACCACAACACTTCTCATAACTAAATCCATTGAGTATATATATCCGCACAAGTAATTTCATCACCTTGCTAGTCGGCACCTGAAACAGTCAATCTTCTCACAAACTCTGTTCTGTCAGTTGAATCCTTGCACATCAAGTAATGTGGATCAGGCATATATTTGTAGAAATCATTAATCATGTTGGCCAAACATAATTCACGTCTTCATAACCATTATCACCCTCAGAAACACATCCAGAAAGCAATTTGATGTTCTGTCAGTCAGTTCTTCCTCTGTTCACACTATCACTCAGGAATCTGGTACTTAACTATTCATATCTTCTTCCTTGTCCATCACTGGAGGATAAATCCTTGGAATCTATTACTCAAGGTAGTCCTCTTGACTTTCCCAAATCTACACTTCACCAAGATACTTCCTCTAAGAGATCCAGACCTATCTGTCAGACCTTGCCACATGCTCTATTCTTGTTTACCAGACCGCAACATTCTTCACTCTACCTTCCGGTAGAGACACACCATGTCTTTCAGATGTGTGGGATGAACTTTGTTGCCATCAATGACAACAATCATGAATCCATATAGTTTCTCTTGCCAACAATCTCTCCCTTTGGCATTGATGGCAACACTTAGTGAAAAATGACTAAGTGTTTACCCTATGCTCCCCCTTGTCTGATGCTCTATCTTTATATACATTTTTTGGAGCTCCCCCTTAGTTGGATTCCTTATTTTTCACTACTCCTCACTCCCCCTTTGACATCAATGGCAAAGGGTAGGGTCCGCACACCAAAATTTTTAAAAAAATTTACTATACTTAGCCGCATAGGTATATACATATGGCATACTTACATATACTTAAGTATGTCTGCAAAAGTTGTCTTCAACTGTACAACTTCTATCGCCCAACTCTGCTTCATCCTATCCAAAATTGAGATATGCCCACTCAATAGGAATGCAAATGCATCTACCCTTTTTAGATCTGTCAGATCATTTGTCTGGGCTGTGATTTGAGCTTTTGTTATGGCCTTATACATGGCCTCTAGATTAGGGACAATTAACCCTCTGAGCTCACTCAACCTGCTTATTCTATTTTTCTTTTCCTTCTCCAATTTCTTGATTTCACTCAAGACTGTAAGAGTCTGACATTCTTGATTTGTTATAGAGGAATAAAGAGGATCAAAACTTTGAGACAAGCTTAGTAGTGTGTCCTCTTGCTCTTTTATTTTCTTCTCAATATCCACTGTTACCTTGGACCAGGAGATACAAAATTTGTATATTTCACCGCCATCCTTAAGAGAATTTTCTAAGCCCTTTATTCCAATGTTCATGTTTCTCCTATCATTAATGATCAAACCCTGTACCTCGGAGAACCTTTTATCCAAAAACTCCTTCCGGACCTTTTCTTCAGCTGATTTTTCTAGAGAATCAAAATGTGTACTAACACTTCTGACTAAGGTTTTGAGATTACTGGAAGAGGAGGCTATGGGATCTTTCTGAACTGATGGCATAATCTTTTCAAGCACTCCGGAAGTAGCTTCTATCAACTCACAGTCTTCTATATGAGACTTTAGGAGATTTTCATTTGCCTTAGCATTTGCAAATGAAGCTATCTTCATTGTCTGTACCGGAGAGAGGGAATCAAAATTGAATGGACCTTGTAGAAGCTCCGGTTCATCAATCTCCATTGTTTCTTTTCTCAAAAATTCTTGGACAGTTTGTGTAGTGTCTCTTGCTAGAGATAGATGTTTCTTCTCTTCTGCAGTCTTGGAGCTGTCCTTTGGAGTTTTCTCTCCTTCTACATTCCCACCACTAGTAGCTGTGGTTTTCCCTGCTGAAGTTGTCTGTCCCTCTGCAACCTTTGCATTGTCACCTTCTTTTTCCTTCACCTCTATTTCTTTCTCCTGTAATTTCTCTTCTTCTTTGGATCCGGAGACTATAGGAGAAATCGAAAGAGAAATGTTAGTCTGCTCGGGGCCCACCTCTTCTGACATTTTCTCAAGAGTTTCTTCTCCAACATTTGTAGTGGAGGGGTTAGTACCCAAGTCCTCTATGATAGAAAGATTAAATCTTTTGAAGGTTTTCCAGAGAATCTCTTCAGTGTCCTTGGCTACCTTATCGGTCTCACCAAGCATAAGCTGATTCATCCTTGCTTTGCTCCTGAATTCATCCTTGTAGTCTTTGAATACCATGTTCATTGTCTTGTGATCAATTGAAGGATATAGCTGAATAGCTATCTGTTCCTTGATCTCAAGGTCTTTTTCCATGGCATTGGTCTTTCTCATTTCCAACTCCTTCTCTAGACTCTTAGGAATTAGAGAGATAATTTCAATAAAAGATTTATTGTAAATGTTCAGATACCTGATTGTAGCTTCCTGCAGGATCTTTTGGTCAGCCTCATTGTAATCATCATAGAATTCAGCCATTGGTTGAAGGTTTCCATCCACAGTGACTGATTTGATTACACTTTCTAGAGACAGGGTGGGCTTTTCAACAAATTCCTTTGCCATTTCTTCCTTGTCTTGGCCTATGGAGGGCTTACCGGATCCTTTCTTCTTTTGCTTCTTTATTTCCTTTACCCCCTCATTTGATTCAGTTTCCTTTTCATCTCTTGGACTTGCATAAGCCCTTGTGGCTTTTGTCTTTGATCTTTTCTCTCTTTTTCCGGATGCCTAGACTTCTGGTTTTGATGTCCTTGAGCCTTTGGCTGTGGCAGGTGTAGATCTCTTTGATGATCTGGTCTGGGAGGGAGTTTCTACCGGAGCACTTTTCTTGCTTCCCTTTTCTGCCTCTTTCTTCTCCTCATTAGCTTTTTGTCTCTTTTCCTGGTTGGCATCAATTGCCTCCTTTGAGATCCCAAGGCCTTGTGCAATATGTTCTACTTCTTTTCTCACCTTTCTTTTCACCTCTAGCTCTCTGAGTTCCACATGAATTTTTATACTCAGCTCCTCAAATGTTCCAAGCCTTTCTACTTTTGGATCCTTAGGCTGACTTAGCATGTGTTGAACATGTAGCTCCATAATTTGTTCATCAACCTCATACCCCATGGGCATGATCCAAACAATTCTTGGTTCTACTGCCTCCATTAGGCACTGATCAGTCTCTACCATAAAGCAGACTGTGTCTTTGTATTTCTCAACAAGAGATTGGGGAATCCTTTCTCTTGATTGCATCATGTTCTGAAAGTTTTTGAAGTATCCCCACATGGCTGCATTCCTTGCTTTAGCATCCCCAAGCCCATGCAAATAGTCTCTGATTTGAACTACTACTGGTTTGTCATTCTGCCATACCCATCCATTTGATCCAGGTAACTCTTTCATGAAGTAGAAAAATAGACATACTATTAGTGCACCATATTTGAATGAGTTTTTCTTGTCCTTTTTGATCTTTTGTATGTTTTCCATTAACTGGCTCAAAAGAAGTTCACAGAGATCATAATTTGCATTCTTTCTCAGCATCTCATAGGTCATGTATACTGCAGTTCCAGATACTAAATTCTCCCTACTAGAATGATATATCTTGTATCCTATTATCATAGATGCATACTTGATATTAGGGTCAGTAATATCTTCAATGGTCATTGCCCTCTTATCAAATTTTGATCCGGTGGCCTTTGTGACAATGTTGTTTTTGATAGATTTGAGGACAGGAATTCCTCTGGAGGAATGTAGACCAGTTACTACCCTAATTGCTTCCTTGGTGATCTTGCAAGGTCTATTCAGCCATAGGAAGTTATCATGCACCCTACTTAATACATACCGGGCCCATTCATCTTCTTCAAAATAGGGGAAATAAATGAACTAATCAAAATGTTTCTCCCGGATGCCCTTATATTCTAGTTTAAGCTCAAAAGTATCATCTATCAATTGTTTGTGATAGATGTCTCTCAGTTTGAATTCCCCAAACTCTTCAATATTTGCATGTATGTAAACCCTAATGTCTTCTGTGTGCAAAACACCATGTAGAATATTGGAAAATGCACCTAGGAGGTCTACCTCCAAGGATTTGTATGGATGTTTCTTAAATGTAGGGTGAGGTCTATCAGAAATCTTTACAATATTTAGAGTACTCATTTTCAAGAGATTTGCAGTGAGATATTTGAAAACGGAAAATACCTTTTGCGTCTTTGGTTTCACGGAGTTGGCTGGATTGATCTCTATAAGTAATAGCTTCCGTAAGTGATCTTCGATGAACTTGAGAAATTTTGTTGTAGAGCTCCACTTTTTGTTTCTTCTTGAGTGTAGAATGAACAAGTGATCAATGAGAAACCCTTATATTGCTCTGCAAGCCCTAATATTAGACTGCAATAAATGCTTGACCTACATTATTTTGGTTTGCCTGGTTTTCCTTGTTCAAGGATGAAGAAACATATCCAGATCATTATGATTCCCTTGTGATCGATGTTAGTGATGAATCATCATATCCAGTTGTCCTTCTGATCATCTTATGTATCCGTAGATCAAGCTGTATCAATTTGAATTCATACCAGGCCAATCTTGTGAGAAACCTGTTTTACCGGAAGACTTTCTTAACCAGACCAATTCTGAAGGAATTGAACTTTTTAAATCTTCTTGCAAATCTCTCAGATCATCACCTAACCTTCTTTACATGTTTCTCTAGAAACCCTTTGATCTGCAGCATCTCATGTGCCAATTTCAGGCACCACTTAACTGGCTGGGGGAATGAGCTTTTCTTTGTGTCTCCCCCTGAGCTAGAGCTCACCTTTTAGTTTTCGGAAGGAATATCAGCACCAAAGTCTGGTGCGGATCCAACCTCTACATTCTCTAAACTTTTCTTCACCCAAATCTTGTTCATCTCATTCCTAACTTCATCCGCATTCACCTTTTGTTTACCCTTATCTTGATTCTGATTATGATATACCGGACCTCTTTTCTCCTAATTCTTGCTTCTACAGAATTTTGCATTATGACCGGACCTATTACAGATTTGACAAACAACATTTCTTTGCATATTTGACTGATATCCTCTTGATCTGCATTGATTAGCCATATGACCTACTCTATTGCATGCAAAGCATCTACCATTGAATGATTTGTTCATTTGCATATTTCTGCATTCATGAGACTTGTGACCGTACCTTTTGCAGTTAAAACACTATCCAGAGAAGGATGAATTAGTCTGATTCATTCTCTTTCTGCAATGATTAGCTTTGTGACCAAAGTGATTGCAGTTGTGGTAGTATCCATTGAAGGATGGATATCTTTGAGCATTGGGCTGTCTTACTGGAGGTCTTCTAGATCTGTCCCTTGGATTTTCTGATCCATAATTCTTCTAACCAGATCCAGAGCTTTCACCTTTCTCATTTCCCAAACCAAATTTATCGTCCACCTTCTTTTAACTTCCAAGAAGAACTTCAAGTTGAACAGAACTTATCTTGAATTTTTTTTTATACTCATTTGCTATTTGAAGATCCCTTTTGAGAGAGATAATTTGATCCTCAAGTTTTTCTTCATTATCTTTAGCATCTTCAAGATCAGATTCAAGATGTCTGATAATTCTATCCATCTGGTGGCAATCTTCTAATTTCTCTTTGAGAGATTGTCTTAGATTGTCTTCAGTTTTTCTTTTCTCTTCAATTTCTTGAGTAAACTTAATAACTCCTAATTCCATTTCATGTCTTACCATAATGACTTCTTTTGATAACTTTTCACATAACTTAGTTTTCTCAGTCAGCTCTTCATTTGTATTATTTTCTTCACCTTGTCTTGCCAATTACTGAAGCAGCTCCTTTCTCTTTTTCATGGAGAGACTTAATTTGTCTTTTAGTTCTCTCATGAAATCATCAGCATGTTTGAGTCTTTCCTTTAATTCATTGACTTCAGAGTTTGACTATTCATGATCCTCAAGGGTAGTCTTGAGTTGCTCCCTTAAACCATATTCATCCATTTGAGCTCCCAGATCTTCCTCAAGCTGTTAGGCTCTGTTAGGAGGAACTTAGCTCTGATACCAATTGTTGATAACTGAGAGGGGGGTGAATCAGTTATCCTAATTATTTTCTTCCTTTTGAACTTTCTTCTTAATCAATGCAACATTAATTAAACAAGCAAACATTACCATGAAATGAAAAACATATGACATAGTATTTTTGACGTGGAAACCCTATTAAGGGAGAAAACCATGGGGTGATTAACCCAAAGATTATTCTCTATTAGAAGAATAAGGAAATACAAAATGGCACTTGCCAATTAGGGCTCACTGCCTGAGCACACTGCTCACAAAGGAGGCACACTGCCTACAAGGAGACACACTGTCTACAAAAGAATGTTATACAATACTTGAACTGATTGGAAGCATCCACATATGCTGGAGTTCAGTTCTGGTTAGGCTTAGTATACTGATCTACTGCACTTCATCTTTCTTCTTCTCTTAAGCTGCTTTCCTTTCACATACTAGACCTTCCTTACTGCTTCTGCTCTGCTCTACTTTTCTTCGCATATTCCTTCTCACCACAACACTTCTCATAACTAAATCCATTAGGTATATATATCCACACAAGTAATTTCATCACCTTGCTAGTCGGCACCCGGAACAGTCAATCTTCTCACAAACTCTGTTCAGTCGGCTGAATCCTTGCACATCAAGTAATGTGGATCAGGCATATACTTGTAAAAATCATTAATCATGTCGGCCAAACATAATTCATGTCTTCATAACCATTACCACCCTCAGAAACACATCCGGAAATCAATCTGATGTTCTGTCAGTCAGTTCTTCCTCTGTTCACACTATCACTCAGGAATCCGGTACTCAACTGTTCATATATTTTTCCTTGTCCATCACCGGAGGCTAAATCCTTGGAATCTATTACTCAAGGTAGTCCTCTTGACTTTCCCAAATCTGCACTTCACCAAGATACTTCCTCTGAGAGATCCGGACCTGTTTGTCAGACCTTACCACATGCTTTATTCTTGTTTACCGGACCACAACATTCTTCACTCTGACTTCCAGTAGAGACACACCATGTCCTGTGGATGTGTGGGATGAACTTTGTTGCCATCAATGACAACAATCATGAATCCATATAGTGTCTCTTGCTAATAGTTTAGTAGTAGTGTTCACTTCCCAAAAGCTATGACATTACATGCTAAACCAACACACAAATCTTATAGCTAAAATTGATCCACTAAAGTATCTACTAGCAAAAGAAGCTCTCACAGGAAGACTAGCTAAATGGGTCATGATCCTTAGTGAGTTTGACATTGAGTATATGGATCGTAAAGAATCAAGGGACAAGCCCTCGCAGATCAACTAGCAGAAGCACCCATGACAGATACACACCCTATGGTAGCAGACTTTCCAAATGAGAATCTCTTCACTCTTTCCAACTCAATAATGTGGAAATTGTATTTTGATGCTTCCTACACACAACATGGATCAAGGGCTAGCATCTTATTTATTGCACCTCAAAATGACTATATTCCTAAGTCATATCGGCTTGTATTCGCTTGCACTAAAAACATAGCTGAGTATGAAGCACACCTCATAGGTCTCAATATAGTAGTTTAATGGGACATCATAGAATTACAGGTATATGGAGAGTCACAACTAGTCATTCAACAAGTCACAAATGAGTACCAAACAAAAGATGAAAAATTGGTCCCCTACAAGCAACTAGTGGATGCCTACAAACCACACTTTTCTAGCATCATATTTGAGCAAATTCCAAGAGAGCACAACAAGGCTGCAGATTCTATGGCTTCTGTAGGGTCACTTATCGACATGCCTGCAAATACACAGAAATGTGAATTCTTGATCGAGTAATTGTTGATACCCACCGTCGACATTCCAGTTACTGAAATCATCTACAAACTTGTTGGTCCCAATTTCCCATGGTACGAAGATATCTATGAATACCTTAAAAATAGTACCTTTCCCTTTGAACTCTCATCCACCCAACGCAAAACCTTTATCCATTGATCCTCCCATTACACCATTTTGGGTGATACACTATATCACCGGAGTCTCGATGGTATCCTTTTACGATGTCTTGATGCGGATGAAGCCGAAGATACCTTACGAGACATACACAAAGGTGTCTATGGCACACATTCTACCAGTCCTAATCTTGCTAAGAAGATACTTAGAACATGTTATTATTGGCCTACAATAGAGCATGATGCTTTATAGTTTGCTAATAAGTGTCTATAATGCCAACAGTATGGAGATTTGATTCACGCACCAACTCATGAACTACATGTGACAACTCCATGGCCTTTTTCTCAATGGGGTCTCGACCTTGTAGGACAAATCCACCCATCCTCATCCAATGGCCATAATTTCATCATTACCACCACTAAGTATTTCCCGAAGTGGATTGAAGCCATTCCCATGACCTATATCACCGGTAAGCAAATAGCCAATTTTATCTTAAACTACCTCATTTACCGGTATGGTATCCCCCAAGCCATTGTCACTGATAATGGGAGACCATTCAAGAACCAAGATGTCCATGCCTTGTGCACACAATATAATATCCAATATCACTTTTCAACTCCCTACTATCCGCAGAGTAACGGCCAAGCTGAGGCTTCCAATAAAACCATTCTCAAAATCCTCAAGAAAATGGTCAATGAAGCTGGTCGTGATTGGCACTTGCAACTCAATCCCACCCTATGGGCCTACCACACTAGTATCAAAACACCAACTATCATGCTTGAAACTCGGTGTCAAGTCCTTGATATTGAGCTGCCTTACAACATTATCCTAGGCCACCCATGGATCCATGCAATGAAAGCTATTCCCTCCATGTACCATCAGTCCCTCAAATTCCCATTCAATGGTACGGAGATAACTATCCTAGGAGACCCCAATCCTTTTGAATTCTGTCGTGTCTTGCAAGGTAGTTATAAGAATTGCAACCAAGTGCCTAAGAATGACAAAGCCGTTGAATCCCCACTATATGTTGATCCTGAAACTCTGATGCAAGCCTCTACAAGTGAATCTACACCCCTCCCCAAAATCACAGCTCGCATCTGAGATATAGGCTTTGGCACTTACGATATCTCAGAATCTTGTTGTGTAGGGCGGATGCCTTTATCTCCAAAATCTTACGGCCAACCACCCATTGCCAAAGTAACCAAAAAAGTAGCTATTCCTCCCCCAACATTCCTAACCCAATTCCAACATGGACCGTTATTGGAAGAGGAAACTATTGAGGATATTTCTTCTTGGCTCTATAAGGAGAAAGAACTAGTCACCATACCAGTCAAGCAATATGGCAATGGCTTAAGAATAGTAAAAAACATGGGCTATAAAGGCAAAGGTGGCCTTGGAAAATAGAATCAAGGAACTATGGAACCCATTGTTGTAACAAAAAAGCTAGACAAGAAGGGATTAGGATTTGGTAAGAAGGTACCACACGCCTTGGACATTGAGTATATCCTCGACGAGGTAGCTGACACTTTTCCTGCCGATTCGACGTCTACAGAGGATATCATCGATGACTCTTCCCTCCATATAACCAATCTATTTGTAGAATCCTCCATTTTTACATTGTCCTCCGTATCCTTAACCTCCACCACAAACACCCAGAATGTAACACTTGTCTACCCTGAACTTATCGATTGGGACCAACAAGGGTCCCCCGTTATAGATGTATTTCAGAATGACAAAGCTTTAGCTGAGTTCATGGGGCTTCGGGAAGGTATCCCTCTTGCCGATCATAAAGTAGGTTTTGTAATGGAACTAGAGCCAACGGCTTATTTTGGTGAGAATGCCAAATCCCCCAGTCACAAAAGTACAAATAAAGAAAGATCTCTAGGTGAAAACCACACTGTGGCACCTCCTGATCACAAAATAGTAAAAACAAAGGACGTATCCAAAGGTGAAAACCCAATTGTGGCACCTAAGGATGGAGGATTTGACCTTCCCCTACCATCTAAGTACTAAGAGAAATCAGCTCTCCTAGTGGAAGATTCTACAGAGATAAACCTTGGCACAGAACAAAATCCAAAGACCACATTCCTAGCAGCAACATTATCTGAAAAAGAGCACAGAAATCTTAACAACTTCTTCTTGCAATGAACCATCAACTTTGCATGGACCTATGCTGATATTCTAGGGTTAGACCCTGAGCTAGTTGTTCATTATCTCATAGTTGATCCCAAGGTGAAACCAGTCAAGCAAAAGTTGAGAAAGATGCACCCACAGATCGCTCTCTTGGTAAAAGTTGAAATACAAAAATTATTGGATGCAAAGTTTATACAACCAATCGACTATTCAAATTAGGTCTCAAACATTGTACCTATATCTAAACTCAGTGGGTGCATCCGCATGTGTAATGATTTCAGAGATCTCAACAAGGCATGTCCCAAAGATGACTTTCCACTACCAAACATTGACATTATAGTAGACTTGACAGCAGGTCACGAGATGCTTTCTCTCATGGATGGTTTCTCTGGATACAATCAGATAAGGATAGCAGAAGAAGACCAACATAAAATAACCTTTACTTGTCCTTGGGGCAATTATTGTTGGTGTGTTATGCCATTTGGTCTGAAGAATGCAGGAGCAACCTATCAGAGAGCAATGACAGTGATCTTCCATGATCTCTTTCATCACATCATGGAAGACTATGTTGATGATATACTGGCTAAATCTTCTAGGGTGGATCACATACAGGTTCTAGGATAGATCTTCGACAGGCTCAAAAAATACCAAGTAAGACTCAATCCAAAGAAGTGTGTATTCGGTGTAACATCAGGGAAGCTGTTGGGATACATTGTATCTCATAGAGGCATCGAAGTTGATCCAGCAAAAGTAAAGGCTATAGTGGAGATGCCTCCACCAAAGAACCTTAAAGCATTAAGGAGCCTTCAGGGAAGGTTGCAGTCCATTCGATGTTTCATATCACAGCTAGCAGATAAATGTAAACCCTTTCAACACTTGCTTCGAAAGGATGTCTCATTTCGATGGGACAATAAGTGTCAGGCAGCGTTTGATCAACTTAAAGAGTATCTAGCTACACCCCCTGTATTGGTTCCACCAGTCACAGACAAACCTTTGATATTATATATCTCTACTACAAACTCAGCCCTAGGGGCCCTGCTAGCACAAAATGATGAATCAGGAAAGGAGCATGCAATTTATTACATTAGTAGAACCTTGGTGGGATATGAGCTCAATTATTCACCAATGGAAAGGGCTTGTTTAGCAGTAGTGTTCGCCTCCCAAAAGTTGCGGCATTACATGCTGAACCAACATACAAATCTGATAGCAAAGATTGATCCCTTGAAATATCTACTAGCAAAAGCAGCTCTCACAGGTAGACTAGCTAAGTGGGTCATGATCCTTAGTGAGTTTGACATTGAGTACATGGATCGTAAAGCAATCAAAGGACAAGCCCTCGCTGATCAACTAGCAGAAGCACCTATGAAAGATACACATCCTATGGTAGCAGACTTTCTTGACAAAAATCTATTCACTCTTTCCAACTCCATAATGTGGAAGTTGTGTTTTGATGGTTCTTACACATAGCATGGATCAGGAGCCGGCATCTTATTTGTTACACCTCAAAATGACTATATTCCTAAGTCATATTGGCTTGCATTCCCTTGCACCAACAATATAGCCAAGTATGAAGCACTCTTTATAGGTCTAAATATAGCAGTTCAATGGGACATCACAGAATTACAAGTATATGGAGACTCACAACTAGTCATTCGCCAAGTCACGGATGAGTACCAAACAAAGGATGAAAAGTTGGTCCCCTACAAGCAACTAGTGGATGCCTACAAACCACATTTTTCTAGCATCACATTTGAGCAAATTCTAAGAGAGCATAACAAAGCTGTGGATTCTATGGATTCTGTAGGGTCACTGATTGACATGCCTACAAATACACAGAAGTGTGAATTCTTGATCGAGCAATTGTTGATACCAGCCATCAATGTTCCTATTACTAAAATCATCTGCTAACTTGTTGGTCCCAATTCCCCATGGTACGAAGTTATCTATGAGTACCTCAAACACAATACCTTTCCCCCTGACCTATCATCCACCCAATGCAAAACCTTTATCTGTCGATCCTCTCGTTACATCATTCTAGGTGATACACTATATCGCCGAAGTCTTGATGATATCCTCTTACGATGTCTTAACGTAGAAGAAGCTGAAGCTACCTTACGAGACAACACGAAGGTGTCTGTGGCACACATTCTACCGGTCCTAATCTTGCCAAGAAAATACTTAGAATAGGTTATTACTGGCCTACAATAGAGCAAGATGCTGCACAGTTTGCTAAGAAGTGTCTACAATGCCAGCAACATAGAGATTTGATTCATGCACCAGCTCATGAATTACAACCTGTGAGAACTCCATGGCCTTTTTCTCAATGGGGTCTCGACCTCATAGGACAAATCCACCCTTCCTCCTCCAATGGCCACAAGTTTATCATTACCGCCACTGAGTATTTCATGAAGTGGGTGGAAGCCATTCCTATGACCTATATCACTGGTAAGAAAATAGCCAAGTTTATCCTAAACTACCTCATATGCCGATATGGTATTCCCCAAGCCATTGTCACTGATAATGGGAGACCATTCAAGAACCAAGATGTCCATGCCTTGTGCACACAATACAATATCCAACATCGCTTTTCAACTCCCTACTATCTGCAGAGTAACGGCCAAGCTGAGGCTTCCAATAAGACCATTCTCAAGATCCTCAAGAAAATAGTCAATGAAGCTGCTCGTGATTGGCACTTGCAACTCAATCCCACCCTATGGGCCTACCGCACTAGTATCAGAACACCAACTGGTGCCACCCCATATGCCTTGGTCTTTGGCTCTAAAGCCATCCTACCTATAGAGGTTGAGATCCCATCCCTCAGAGTATCCATGCAGGACCTGATTGGTGGAGACGAGTATTGCACTTCTAGATTAGTTGAGCTTGAACTACTAGATGAGAGGCGCCTTGCCGCACTTAATCATCTCCATGTCTATCAAAACCGCCACCGGTGTAATTACAACAAAAAGATCAAAGAAAGATGGTTTCAAGTTGGTGATCTTGTACTTAAAGAGAATCAGAGAAATCAAGCAGATTGAGAGAAGAAGGGTAAGTTTGAGCCTAACTGGTTAGGTCCCTTTATTGTCACCGCAGCATATGGATCAAGAGCTTATACTTTAGCTACACCTAACGGCATTCCTCTAGATGAGCCACTTAACAGTGTCCATCTCAAGAAGTTCTATGCCTGATCCTCAGAGTATTCCAAAAAAAATAAAAAATAAAAATAAAAATAAATAAATAAAAAAAATCCAAAAAAAAATTTGTCCTCTGGTGAAAACCTGGTAAACAGGTGCCTTGGATAAGTACCATAGTGAAAACTTGGCAAACAGGTGCTATGTGTAGAGTCAGCATCCATCGTCTATCGAGTCCTGTCCACTTCATGTCTAGTGCACAAAGTATGCCTTTCCCTCCATCCATAATAAAACCATTGACCTTGTTTGCATTTCCATCTCCCTATCTAGTATAGCTTGGAAATTTGTCAATGTCCATCATCATCATCCTACGTCTTGATCTATGTCTACAGTTAACACTGTCTTGTCCTAGGTCAGGGTTCTCTATGTCTTCTTGGTCAGTCACCTATGCAAAATTCCTCTACCGGAATGGGGGCAACTCTTTCCTTAACTTAGGTCTAGGATTGGTTCCTTGTTCGTGGTTCACAATGCGCTCACATCAATCTTTCTCCTCGCAGGTAACACCCTTTAATGGACACATAGCTCCTATGATAAGGATGTTATCTTCTCAACACTTTTCCCACATCATCACATCAACCAGAACTACATATTATCTCTTCTCAATCTTAAGGTACCTTGATCCCATGGATATGGGTATGTAGGCAGTCTGGAATACAAAGGAAGTATCCAATACTCAGGTACATAAGATTCCCTCCTCTTCATCTTGACCCATCTCATCACTCTATCCAGAACTACATATTTATCACTTTCATCTTTCATCATCGTGTGCCTTGATCTTGTGGATATAGGGTATGTAGGTAGTCTGGAATACGAAGGATGTATCTAGTACTCAGGCACACACGATCCATCATTCTCCACCCACCCCAATCCATTAGCATTGTCATCCTTCTAGTCTTCCATTTGTCAAAATCCATTTCACCTCGACTTAACTAACTCAAGCAGCAAGCTAGTGCATCCTTTCAAAGCAAAAGTCCTTAACAAACTTGAAGCAAAGTAACTTCCTTCCAGAGTCTTCTACTGTCCTGCATACCGATTACCAACATCAGCTAAGTACCGCTTAACCAAAGCCCTAGATCAACAAGCTTGTCTCCTACAAAGTGTTCCATGATCGAGACCAACACAAGCGTCTCATGTGACATGTGGCATTTCCTGCAGCAAGATTTTGTCTTTTTAGGTAGATAGCACCCTTTAATGGACACAGAGTTCCTACGATAAGGCTATTATCTTTCCTATCCAATCTATCCTAAGAAACCTCTTTGGCAAGAGAATATGTTGGCTGTATGTTTACTTTGTAAGTCCGTCAATTTGTGTTATGGTTTATCTTTTGTTCCTTTATCCATTACCTACTCAAGACTACCTTGATTTATCTATAATCTTGTTATGTTGCGATGTAGTACAGATCGGGGGCATAGTCATTGCTTTTTTGTGTGTGCTGTGTTTGAGGAATGATCTTTAGTATCTTTCTTAACATCATATTTATCTTGTGTGTGTTACAACCTAGCATCTTACATATTTAATATTCCTCTTGCATTTACATGTATTGAAGTTTATTTTATGTTCAAGACTATGGCTTATTCACATGTTCCAACAAGGTTATATTATGTCTAAAAGGGTCTAAGTTCAAACCGCTTGCTTGCAGAGTCAACGTCCACGCACTCAGATATTACTGCACCTTGGTCTTTTATACCTTGGTGGCGAACTATCTACGTGCTATATCAAAATAAGGATTGTTTTTTATATACAAAAGCAAAACCATTGCAACAAGCTCCTTCATCCATTCCCACAACCTTTATATTGTTTTCACTGCAAAGATCGATCAACAGTCTCTGTCTCATCTCCTCCTATTCTTCTCTCTGGTGCATATCTGCAAAACCCACATGTCAGATATCACTAGTCATCACATCTATATCATCATATATCTCTATCATCATACATCTATAAGCATCATATAAGCAACATATGTCATCACCTGAATCCATAACCATACATACATATCATCACATCCATGACATCAAGGAATGCGTACACAAAAGCATGAACAACAAGTGAGATGAATAGATCATCATATATATCATGTAATGGTCATCATAATACAAAATGTCTGTGTCTACATCAATAATACAAATTGTGTATACATCCACATATACATCAAAATAGTACATCAAGGCTATCAAGAGCCCACAAAATATACATCAGAATGCACATAGGCATCTATCCAAAATGATACAAATGGTACAATGTACAAATGTCCATCGTAATACAACTATGGAACAAATATGATACAATATACATGAACATGACCTAGTGGGTAGAACTGCCCTCCTACTGTGGCCCTTGTCCTCCCCCTGTACTTAGTGGGGGTCCCCTTGCTGCTCCTCCTCCTCCCCCTGGTGGTAAAAATGGTCCTCTAACTGAGGACACTGACTGCCCTATCCTACGGGATCCGGATGCCCTAGATCTGCTCCTATCTTTGTAACTCGGTGCCTGCTGAGTTGCTGGCACTGCACCCACATACAGACCCCTATAGTACTCTACCTCCTGGCCAGCTGATACTAGCTCACCCTGCACTCGGACGAGCTCACTGTATAGGGTCCTCTGATCTGCACCCAGTGCATGGCGTGCCTCATCTCTCTCCCACCTCACTCTAAAGAGTGTGGCCTCTGTTGTCAACTGCAGCTGCACCTCTGCATCCCTCTCTCGTCTAGTCTGGGCTAGTTGCCCATCATCCCCTGCCGGTGCGGGTGCTGCCTATGCCTGTGCCTGTAGTGCTGCCTACACAGCTGCCTGTACCTAGGCCTGTACCTATGCCCGCATACCGGCCTGTAGCTATGCCAGGGCTGTCTGTGCTGCTGAGGCTACTTGTGTTTATGTCTGGCCCGTGGCCTTGGCCTACCTCACCTCCGCCCGCGCTGCATCCCTATCCCTCCTCAGTCGCACCATCCGGAGCTCTAATCGAGTCCTCCAGGGTATCTCCTCCTACAGCAGTCGCTCGGCTCTCTGCAAATCAGTCTCTACGACTGGGCCCACTGCCTCTGCCATCTCCACATCAGCCTGTTGGCCGCTACCCTCTCCACCTGCCTGCTGACCACTGCCCTCTCCCACTGCCTGTTGCCTAGCTGCCCTGGCCTATCGTCTCATCCTAGCCTCCCCACCAAGGACTAGTACCTCCCCCACTGCCCCTGCTACACCTGGTGTAGTCAATCTGATCGGCCTGTGAGTGCCAATACTGATCATACTCTGGCAGTGTCCCTGGGTCTGCCAGCCCTATGTCCCAATCCCATCTCATGGGGACAAGTCATCGCACCTCCGCTAAAGTTGTAGCCACTGGGATCTCTGCATCCCAGTCTCCAACCTCTCTCCGTGGCTGGGCATGTGTCACCTCCCCCACGGGTAGTCCCTGCGGTAATCCAAACTGCCTAAGAACACGCTCTGGCAGGTACCTCTCTATCATATATGTCCGTCTCCCAAACAGATAACGAGCCTGTCTGCAATACATGAGCTGCTCATGCTCATCATCCCACTCCTCACATAGTAGCCAGGGCCTCCATATGAATAGGTCCATCTCATCAATCTGCCGCCTCCAATGGCTAACCAACCCCATCCTCCGGTGAGTGATCACTCCATCATATAAGAACGCATAGGGCTCGCCTCTATCTTGATGGCACTGTGCCATGGGTCAGATCATTGGAATATGCTCCCACGCCCATACCTATAATAAGGTCACCCCTGCTAAGAGGCTCCTGCCTCTCCTGTACACGCAATGGTGCATGTCATGATACAACTATCCTAGTACACAGGGGCCCCACGCATACTGTCTACCATGTGTGAACATCCCTAATAGCACTGTACCCCAACCAACTGATAATCCTTTGGATCTCCTGTCAGGACACAGGAAGCTGCCAATTAATGACGCCACTATCCATCTTATCCTGTTGCAGAGTCTCGAGATGTCTGCCCATCGAATCTCCCCGTCATCTATCCAAAGGTCATATGTGCAGAAGACCTCCACCAAGCCTGCCTCGCCCCGTGCTAGGTCAAAGTCCACTATCTCTTCCTCAATCCGAATCTGCAGGATCTAGTACACGTCCTCCAGCATCACTGTTGCCTCCCCAGTCAGAAAGTGGAAAGATGAGGTCTTGCTGTGGTATCGCTCCACAACTGCTATCACTAGGGTGAGATTCGCCCTAATGTGTGTCAAATGCGCTAAGTGCCATAGTCCCGCATGCTCTAAGAATGCATCCTCCTCCCATGTCAACTGTACTACCTCGTGTGCAATCGCGTGATGTCACTCTCACGACATCAGTGGTGGCAAAATCCTCTGCATCCATAACAACTCACTTGTCAGTTCTTCTATAACCAATCCCTCAAAATCCTATCTACCCATATGCTATGCTATGCAACCCCCAATCATCCCTTTCCTCTTTTGACCCCTAGGATAGGCATCCCTTTTCTCACCCCACACTTATAATTTTCTTCTACTCAAGCCAAAAGCACTTTGTTTTTTACAAAAGCGCCGCACTGTCTATCCCAAAGTGCTGCATTTTTTTATACCAAGTGCACCACGCTATGCTACCAACCGCACCACTCTGTCCTACCAGAAGTGACTCAATTTTTGTTATCTCCTCCCAACTGCGCTATTCTACCCTACCCAAGGTGCTGCGGCATACTACCAATCACGTTGCGGCATACTACCAAGCGCGCTATGGTGCTGACCTACAAATCATTAGCGTTGCGATTTTATCAATAGTGCTACAACCCCCTACCAACCATGCTGTGGCGCGCCAAAAGTGCCATAACCGACTACCATATGCGCTACGACTCCCTAAAGCACTTTTGGCTGACATGGTAACCCTACCTAGACCTAGCCCTAAACTGCCCTAAAATGACGAATTCAAATGGGGTTTTCGATCACTTACCACTGCCGGAGCTCCTACTGACCTCCTGTACGTCTGCACAAGCTCCGCTCGATGTCTATGCCCTAGAATCGGCATCTCTCCTCGCTGTCTGCTCCTTCCACTCAACCTAGTTTGGAAGCTCTCCTCTCTAAATTTAGAATCTCCTAGGGTGCAAATGAGGATTGTGGTTCCCATGGGACCTATTTATAGCATCCCTCCCTCATGTTTTCTTCTCTTCCCACCCCTTTCTACTTTTCCTCCTACCTGGTCGTGCACTTTTCTAGTCAAGCGTCAACACCGTTCCTCTGTCGCTTCCCTGTCTTCCCACTCGAGGGGGCATACGCTGGGGCAACTACCTACACTGGGGCATCACAAAATTGTATTACATCTTCAACAATCATTTTCTTTGATGCAATGCTACACGTTGCATTGCATCAAAGAGGGGCAAAATGTAGACACCCTAAAATGACCGTGTCGTCGAATCACTTGCATTTCATAATCTGTCCAATCACCTGCATTTCAACGTTAATTAAATAATCTAATTATTTAATTAAAATCATCTAAATTCTTCTAAATCACATACTTGCGATGTTAATTAAATAAATCCTCTTTATTTAATTAATTAAATTAAATTCCTCTGTTATTCTTCCAAAATTAAATAATTTTAATTATTTAATCAAATCATCATCCTTTTTCAAAATTCAAGTCTACATTAATTAAATAAATCCAATTATTTAATTAATTCATCACAATTCTATCTTGTCTATAATTAAATAATTTACATTATTTAATTAAATCAAAATTTATTCTTCCAAAATATGCACAACAATTAAATAAATTTATTTATTTAATTTGCTTTCAAATCTTCTAAATTAAATAATTCCAATTATTTAATTATTTCTTCCAATAATATCTTCTCTAAATTTAAATAAATCAATTATTTATTTAAATTGTTTTTTCTTCTAAACTTGAGTTATCTCTAATATAACTCAAGCTTTTTATATTTAATAAAGCAAAATATTTTCTTATTCTCATGCAAATCTCTTCTTCTTGTTTTAAATCACTTAACTGACTATTACATTCTGTTAATTGCTTTAACTCATTCTTCTATTCCTGATAACTCCTCTCATGCAAAAGAAAGCAAGACACATGTCTTTTTCTCATTCATTGCACATTCCTCAACTATTCTCCTCTATTGATTCTTTTGAATTATCTGAACCATTGATCGATCTTCATTGAAACCTATATAAACCCCCCTCATCTCCTTCATTGAGCCTCTCTCTTCGATCGTATTCTCAAGCATACTTAACAGAGCTTTGAGCATACAAAACGCGTCGATTGAGCAACCTTACGATCTCTTAACATTGATCTTTGAGCACATTGAGCACACTACTTGCTTGTTGCAGCTATGGTTTTGCAACTTGATTGAGCAATCCACACTTCTCTAAAAGGGAACAATACAGGTTTTGGTAAGAACTTTCATTTGTCTTTGATTTTATGATAATGGCTTTTACTTAGATTGGTTTTCTTTATATGATTAGTTTTTTATTTTATTAGTTTAGATTTAATCGATTTTTCCTCATACACAGGTGCCACACCTTATGCCTTGGTCTATGGCTCTAAAGCCATCCTACCAATAGAGGTCGAGATCCCATCCCTGGAGTATCCATGCAGAACCTGATCGGCTAAGAGGAGTATCGCACTTCTAGATTAGCTAAGCTAGAACTACTAGATGAAAGGTGCCTCACCATGCTTAATCATCTCCATGTCTATCAAAACTGCCTTCGGCGTAATTACAACAAAAAGATCAAAGAAAGATAGTTTCAAGTTGGTGATCTTGTACTCAAAGAGAATTAGAGAAATCAAGCAGACTGAGTAAAGAAGGGAAAATTTGAGCCTAACTGGTTAGGTCCCTTTATTGTAACAGTGGCATATGGATCAGGAGCTTATACTTTAACTACACCTGACAGCATTCCTCTAGATGAGCTACTTAACAGTGTCCATACCAAGAGGTTTTATACCTAATCCTTAGAATATTCTTTAAAAAAAAAAATCCATCCTGTGGTGAAAACCTGGTAAACAGGTGTCTTGGATAAGTACCATAGTGAAAACCTAGCAAATAGGTGCTATGTGTAGAGTCAACATCCATCATCTATCGAGTCCTGTTCATTCCATGTCCATTTCACAACAAGATTCATCCATCCATCCATAATAAAACCATTGACCTTGTTTGCATTTCCATCTCCCTATCTAGTATAGCTTGGAAATTTGTCAGTGTCCACCATCGTCATCCCACGTCTTGATCTATGTGAACAGTTAGCACTATCTTGTCCAAGGTCAAAGCTTTCTATGTCTTCTTCATCAGTCATCCATGTGAATTCCTCTACAAGAATGGGGGCATTTCCTTCCTTAACCTAAGTCTTGGAGTGGTTCCTTGTTCATGGTTCACAACAAGCACTTTATTCTTTTCTCCTTTCCATAGATAGCACCCTTTAACAGACACATCACTCCTATGATAGGGTTGTTATCTTCCCAACACTTTCCTACATCATCATACCAACCAGAACTATATATTATCTAATCTCAATCTTAAGGTATCTTGATCCCATGGATATGGGTATGTAGGTAGTTTGGAATATGAAGGAAATATCCAGTACTCAAGTACAGAAGATCTCCTCCTTTCCACCTTGATCCATTTCATCACTCTATCTAGAACTAGATATTATCATATTTCATCTTTCATCATAATGTGCCTTGATCCTGTGGATATAGGGTATATAGGTAGTCTAGAATACGAAGGATGTATCTAGTACTCAGGCACATATGATTCATCATTCTCCACCTATCTCAACCCATTAGCATGTCACCTTTCTAGTCTTCTGTTTATCAAAATCCATTCACCTCAACTTGACTAACTCAAGTAGCAAAACATCAAACTAGTGCATCCTTTCAAAGCAAAAGTTCTTGGCAAACCTAAAACAAAGTGGCTTGCTTACAGAGTCATCTACTGTCCTACTGTTTTGATTGCCAACATTAGCTAAATCCATCTTAACCAAAGCACTAGATCCACAAGCTTGTCTTCTGTAGAGTGTTCCATAGTTGAGACCAACACACGCGTCTCCTACAACATGTAGCATCTCCTGCAGCAAGGCATTGTCTTTTTAGGTAGATAGCCCCCTTTAATGGACACAGATTTCCTATGATAAGGCTATTATCTTTCCTATCCAAGCTATCCTGAGCAACCTCTTTGGCAATAGAATATGTTGGTTGTATGTTTACTTTGTAAGTCAGTCAGTTTGCTTTTTGGTTTATCTTTTGTTCCTTCTTCCATCACCTATTCAAAGCTACCTTGATTTATCTATAATCTTGGTATGTTGTGATGTGGTATGGATTGGGGGCATAGTCATTGCTTTCTGTATGCCATGTTTGAGGAATGATCTTTACACATATTTTATTTTGGCATCATATTTATCTTGTGTGTGTTACGACCTAGCATCTTACATATTTAATACTCTTCTTGCATTTACATGTATTGAAGTTTATTTTATGTTCAAGACTATTGCTCATTCACATGTATCAACAAGGTCATATTATGTCTAAGGGATCTAAGTTCAAACTGCTTGCTTGTAGAGTCAACGTCCATACACTTGGATATTACAGCACCGTGGTCTTTTTATACCTTGGTGGCGAACTATCCACATGCTATATCAAAAATAAGGATTGCTCTTTATATACAAATGTGAAACCAATGCAACAAGCTCATCATTTTCCCATCCATTTACCCATGGCCTTATATCATTTTTAAAGCAATGATCGATCAACAGTCTCTCTCTTCCATATCCACTTTTCTTCTCTCTGGTGCATATCTGCAAAACCCACATGTTAGATATTGCAAGTCATAGCATCTATGTCATCATACATCTATAAGCATCAGGTCATCATATGTCATACATCTATAAGCATCATATAAGCAATATACATCACCACATAAATCCATAATCATACATACATATCATCACATCCATGTCATCAATAGAAGTGCATACACAAACGCATGAACATCAGTGAGCGTAATATGTCATCATATATATCATGTGAAGTTCATCAAAATATACACTGTATGTGTCTACATCAATAGTCCATCGGTATACATCAATAAGGTACATCAAGGCTATCAAGAACCCACAAAATATACATCAAGATGCATGCAGACATCAGTCAAAATATACAAGTGTCCATAATGATACAAAAGGTGATACAAAAATGGTATAATGTACAAAGCTACATGCTCTAGTGGGTAGAGTTGCCCTCCTATTGTGGCCCCTGTCCTGTACCTGTGCTTAGTGCAGGTCCCCGTGATGGTCCTCTAACTAAGGACAATGAATGCCCTATCCTGTGAGACCTAGATGCTTTGGACCTGCTTCTCTCTGTGTAACTGAGTGCTTGCTGAGCTGCTGGCACCGCACCAACGTAGAGACCCCTATAGTACTCAGCCTCTCTGCCTGCTGACACTAACTCTCCCTACACTAGGGTGAGCTCACTGTATAGTGTCCTCTGATCGGCACCCAATGTATGGCATGCCTCATCTGTCTCCCGCCTCACTCTCTATAGTGTGGCCTCCGCTGTCAACCGCAGCTATGCCTCTGCATCCCTCTCCCTAGTCACCTTGGCTAGTTGCCCATCATCCCTTGGTGGTACAGGTGCGTCCTATGCCTGTGCCTGTACCTGTGCCTATACCAGGGCTGCCTATACTGCTACTGCTATCTGTGTCTACTCCTATGCTAGGGCCTGGGCATGTCTCACCTCTACCCTTGCTGCATCCCTATCTCTCCTCAACCTCACCATCTATAGCTCTAATCGTGTCCTTCGGGCTATCTCCTCCTATAATAGCCACTTAGCCTACTGTAAGTCAGTCTCTATGATAGATCCTCTGCCTCAACCATCTCTGCATCTGCCTACTGGCCTCTGGCCTCTCCACCTGTTTGCTATCAAGCCTCTCTGGCTTGTCACCTCATCTTAGCCTCCACACCTGGGACTAGTACGTCCCCCACTAACACTGCCACACCTGGTGTAGTCAACCTCACTAGCCTGTGTGTCTGCTAGCACCTGTCGTACTCTGGCAGTGTCCCTGGATCTACCAATCTTGATTCCCAATCCCATCTCACTGGGACAAGTCCCCGTAGCTCTATCAAAGCTGTAGCCACTAAAATCTCTGCATCCCAGTCCCTAACCTCCCACTGTGTCCTGGCATGTGTCACCTCTCCAACTGGCAATCCCTGTGGCAGTCCAAACTATCTAAGTACCTGCTCTGATAGGTATCTCTCAATGGTGTCAGTCCACCCCCCGAATAGGTATCGAGCCTGGCGATAGTACATTAGCTTCTCATGCTCATCCTCCCAATCCTCGCATAGTAACCATGGCCTCCAAACAAATAAGTCCATCTCATTGATCTATCGCCTCTAGTGGCTAACAGATCCAAGCCGCCTGTGTCTAATCACTCCCTCATATAGAAATGCATAAGGCTCCCCCCTCTCCTGACGGTACTGTGTAATGGGTCTGATCACTAGGATGTGCTCCCACACATACACCTATAGAAGAGTCACCCCTGCTAAGAGACTTGGCCTCTCCTGTTGACGTAGTTGTGCATGTCTTGATATAGCTACCCTAGCACACACGGGCCCCATGCATACTGGATTCTATGTGTAAACATCCCAGATAGTACAGTGCCCCATCCTACAGATAGTCCCCTAGATCACCTATCTGGGCACAGGAAGCCGCCAATCAATGAAGATACAATCCATCTAATCCTGTCACAGAGTCTCGACACGTCTGCCCACCAAATCTTACCATCATCTATCCTTAGGTCATCTGTGCAGAATACCTCTAGCAGGCCCACCTCGCCTTGTGCTGAGTCAAAATCAACTCTCTCCCCATCAATTTGAATCCTGAGGATGCGATACACATCCTCTAGTGTCACTGTAGCCTCCCCTGTCAGAAAGTGAAATGAACATATCTCACTATGGAATCTCTCTACCACCACTATCACTAGGGCAAGATTCACCCTAATGTGTGTAAGGTGTGCCACATGCCATAGTCCCATGTACTCTAGGAATGCATCCTCCTCCCATGTCAGTTGTACCACCTCCTGTGCTATAGGGTGGTGTCACTCTCTTGACATCAGTAGAGACATCATCCTCTGCATCCACAAATCCACTTGTCAGTCCTTTTTAACCATTCCTTCAGAGTCCTACTAACATCTACCCAATGATGCAAACCCTTTGACCTATTCTACACTCCTCTAACCTAAGTGGTCAACTCCACAGTCAACCCTAACTACTTCACTCTACTAACCTATACAAAAGTGCCTTGTTTTTTACAAGCACGCTACACTGTTTTACTAGACGTGCCTTATAGTTTATGCAAAAGTGCTTCACTGTCCTCTACCAAAGGTGACTTGTTTTCAACAAGTGTGATGCCCTGTGCCTCCAACCGCGCCTCACTGCGCTCCCAAAGGTGACCTGATTTTTCTTTCTCCCCTACCAACTGCACCTAACTACCTAGCCAACAACGCTCTACTGCTCTGCCAAGTGCACTGCAAGATCCTACCAACCGTGCTGTGGAATGACAACTAAAAACCCAAAAGTGCTGAGTTATTGCCAAATGCACTGTACTACACTACTAACTGCACTTTAGCACACCAAAGGCACCTAAATCAACTACCAGACGTGCCATTCTACCCTGCAGCACTTTTGGCCAACCTAAAAACCTACCTAGACGTAACTCTAAAACTGCCCTAAAACATCAATTACAAGGGGGTTTTCAAACACTTACCACTGTCGGAGCTCCTACTAGCCTCCCATACGTCCACACTAGCTCCACCCGATGCCTGTGCGCTAGAATCAACATCTCTCCTTGCTTCAAGCTCCTTCCACTCAACTCTCACACCCTAAGTTTGGAGGCTCTACACTCTAAATTTAGCAAGCTCTTAGTGTGCAAATGAGGAATGTGGTCCCCATGGGACCTATTTAAGGTATCCCTCCCTCATTTTTTCTTCCCACCCCTTTTTCCTCTCTGCTACCTTGTCGCATAATCATCTAGTTGACCATCAACCCAGTTCTTCTGTCGCTTCCTCATCTTTTCACTCAAGGGGGCATATGCTGGGGCAACTACCTACACTAGAGCATCAAAAATTGTATCATGTCTTCAACAATCATTTTCTTTGACACAACATTATAAACCACATTGCATCAAAGAGGGGCAAAATGTAGACACCCTAAAATGACCAAGTCGTCACACTTCTTGTATTTCTTCGAATCTGTCTAATCACCTGCATTTTAATGCTAATTAAATAATCTAATTATTTAATTAATTTTATCAAATTCTTCCAAATCACATATATTCAACATTAATTGAATAAATTATATTTATTTAATTAATTAAATTAAAGTCCTTTATATTCTTCCAAAATTAAATAATTTTTATTATTTAATTAAATCAATTGTTCTTCTAAATTTAAATAAATCATGCAAATTTATTTAAATTATCTCAATCCTCTAGAAATAAATAAAATTAAATATTTTATTTAAATCTTCATATCTTATATATTCCTTTATCATGCATAATAAATTAAATAAATTTATTTATTTAATTTCAGTTATCTTCCAATTCCTCTTAGAATATCTTGTTAACTCATGTGCACAATCCGTCTTATTTTTAGAACTCTAAAAAAGGCAAAATTACAAGTTGAGTTATCTATTCAATCAATCTTGTTTTCATCATATCTTAATAAAAATATCCTTATGGATTGACACATGTTGTGTGCACATTCATCATGGTTATTTGTTTTATCTCCTCTGTTAATTCTTTTGAATTATCTAGACTGTTGATCGATCTTCGTTGAAACCTATATAAACCCCCCTCATCTCCTTCACAAATCCTCTTCGATCACTTATTCTCAGGCATCCTTTATAGCTTTTTCAACATACATCACATTGATTGAGCAACTTTATGATCTTTTGACATTGATCTTTGAGAACTTTGAGCACTTTATTTGCTTGTTGTAAACATGGTTTTGCAGCATTATTGAGCAATCTACATTCAACAAAGGGAACAACACAAATTTGGGTAAATGCTTTCTTATTTCATTAGATTTATTGATAATGGCTTTTATTTAGATTAGTTCTCTTTATGTTATGAGCTTTTGATTTATTAGTTTTGATTTAATCGATTTTCCTCATACATAATTTTAATTAAATAATTAAAATTATTTAATTTAGAAGAATAAAGAGGTGATTTTAATGAAATTAATTAAATAAATAGAATTTATTCAATTAATGTTGGAATTAGGGGAATTAGAGGAAATTGACAAATTTTGATGAAATTAATTAAATAATTAGATTATTTAATTAATGTTAAATGCAAATGATTTAGGAGGAACTAATGTATTCAAGTGATGTAATGCGAAGGTCATTTTTAGGTTATCTACATTTTGCCCCTCTTTGATACAATGCAATTTACAATATTGTTTCAAAGAAAATAGTGATGAAAATATGATACAATCATGCCCTAGTGTATCTGGAGTAGGATGCCTCCTCGAGAGGAAAAATAGGGAAGCGACAAAAGGACTGGGTTGACTCATGAATTAGAATAAAGGATAGCGACATGATAGAAATAGGCTTAGAAAGACTAGATTAGATGTTTGGAGGCTGACACGATGGAGAAAATAAGCTAACACAAAGAAAAATTAGATAAGGTGGGAGACATAGGGTTGGGATGCTATATGTAGGGCCCAAGGGGTCACTTCCAGTTCATTTGCACACTCATAGTTCATAGATTCTAGAGCTCTTAGCTTTCTAGTGCTTACTTAAGATCTTAGTGTCTTAGAGGAGATTTTGACTTGTAGAGATGACGATTCCAGTGCATAAGCATTGAGGTGAGCACGTGAGGACCTACGGGAGACCAACGGGAGCAGTAAGTACCCTAAAACATGTCTTGTAATGCATTTATTAGGTCATTTATTGTAGTTTTCTAGAAATTTTGCCAAAGGCAAGTTTTTAGGGTTTAGGCACCTTTGGTGCTTTTTTAAAGTGCCTTTAGCGAAATAAAGCGCATATGAGGCATGCAACTACACCTTTGGTGGAAATAAAGTGCTTTTGGACACTAATAGATAGGTCTAGGAAACAAAGTGCCTTTGGTGGATAGTCAAGCACTTATGGTCGACAGATGAGCACCTCTGGCATGCAGTGAGGTACGTTTGGCTTTGAAAAGAGGTACCTTTGAATAACAGTTAAGTGTAGATAGTGAATAGTTAGGCACGTATGGTATAAAAAGGTGCCTTTGGCTTTTCCAAGGTTTTGACCCATTTTGACTTAAGAGAACTAGAGTTAGCTAGGATGACTTTGGTTATCTAAGGGTTTTTCATTGCTTGACCTAGTGATTAAATTAGGTTGATTGGGATTTGACTTAGGTTTTGCAAGTAGTTTTGAGTTAAACATGTGCAAAGGATAACAAGGTGATCTTGTGGATGCAGGTTATCTTACCTCCATTGGCATCTAGAGAGAGACATTTCGTAGACGTAGATGAGGTGGTCTAGCTAGAGTGGGAGGAGGACATCTTTCTCGAGGTTATGGGATTATGGCATGTAACCCATCTTACAACAATTAGGGCTAACCTCTCATTGATGACAACTTTGGTTGAGAGGTGGCACAGTGAGACATCTTCATTTCACTTCCCTATAGGCGAGAGGATGTATGGCACATCCTTAAGATTCCTATTTATGGTGCTCGAGTAGATTATGATACTAAGAGGGGTGAGGATGGCATGGGAGAGGTGTTCATGACTGATGACCTTGGTGTTCAAGATCATGAGATTAGGTGGAGTCGCATGCCAAGACTCTATGACAGGATCCAGTGGATCACGGTGTCTTTGATTAGAGGATTCCTAGTACTGGATAAACATTCGAGAGGACTCTTAGTTGGATGGGGGATTGTTTTATTAGGGATGTTCACTCATGGCACCAGATATTCATGGGGACCTTGTGTTTTAGGTCAGTTGTACCATGATTTACATGATTGTGCCTATAGATCAAGATCAAGCTTATCTGTTGGTGTTACCTTATTATATGTGTGGGCTTGGGAGCATATCCCAATTACGTGACTGATCTCTCCTCACTACCAAGAGGATTGTGAGCCATTTGTTTTTCTATATGAGGGTGCCTTGACATAGAGGTGAGTTTGTGTCATCATCTACTAGAGGAGATAGATTGACAAGATGAACATGTTTATATGGTGTCCATGGTGAGATTGTGAGTCCTAAGATGACAACATATAGTAGTTGGTCTACTGCAGGCAGGACAAATATTTGTTTGGGTACAACATTTACACTATTGAGTGCTATCTACCAGAGAGGGTACTACAATAGTTTGGACTACTCTAGCCAGAGCTAGTTGGTGATGCCATGCATGCACGATCATGGAGAAAGGTAGGAGATTGGGGTCCTGAGATAGTTGGAGCCACAACCCTGATAGAGTTACAGTGACTAACCCCAGTTATGTGGGACTAGATTCTTGGAGAGGCTGACATTGGTACCACTCTAGAGTATGATGCTTACTAGATAAAGCATAGGCCAGTTAGATTTACAGGTCTCAGAGCACTTGGTGTAGTTGGAGAGATGGTGGGCCATGGACATGAGGCGAGAGCACACAGAGCTGCGAGGGGGAGACAAGGCAGAGGATAGGGCTAGGGAAAAGGATAGGGACAATAGCCAGACATTGAGATGGTGGATGCAGAGGCACCACAACAGGTGGTGCAGCATGTAGAGACTAAGCTGGAGCAGGCTAGGAGGATATTGTAGGAGGAGATGGCAAGATAGACTCACCTAGAGCTCAGATTTATTAGGATGCGGAGGGAGAGGGATAGAGCTAGAGGGGATGCTAGATAGGCAGAGGCTTAGCTATAGGCCCATGCAGTAGCAGCAACAACACCACCACCACCATCTCCAATAGATGAAGGGGTTATATCCAGGCTTACAGCTGACAGAGATGCTGCTATTTAGGTGTAGTTACCAGCTGAGGCTATTGTATATAGATTGACACATGAGCAAGACACAGTGAGGGTGGCCTTGGGGACATACCAGGCCATAGTGATCCTAGCAAGAGAGTTGACCCAGGTATAGGGTGAGTTGATAGCTATAGTTCATGAGGCAGAGTACTACAGAGGTTTATCCTATGGGGTTGTTCTTGCATATCAGAGACAACCTAGCTTCAAGGAGAGGAGTGGATCTAGGGCTACATCCTCACGGAGATCAGTGTAGTTGGGCTCATCAATTATAGGTCCACCTAGACACTCACATGGAGGGGGACCATCTGGTGGGAAGCACAGATCTTAGTAGCATGTAAAGTGCTCTACACATAGATCCAGATAGAGCATGATGTACATTAGCATATTGTATCAATTTTGCATTGGCTATGTATTTATTTTTATTATGATGCCTGCAAACATTTGATGTATATTTTCACGGCTCATGATAGCCACAATGTACTATATGATTCATTTTTTATGTACATGATGTATACACTAGATATTATGTATTTTTTGATGACCTTCGATGATGATGATGATGATAATGATATATATATATATATATGTGATGATGATCTATGATTCATGAGATGTTTATGGGTGTTCTCTTATGATGATGTTTGATTTCTATATGCTATGGATGTGATGACATTGTACTTATGATTATAGACTCATGTGATGATGTATGCTTATAGATGTATGTATGGGATGATATTGTATTATGATTATGGATTTATATGATAACATGTTTTATGTCTATAGATGTATGGATGAGATGACAATATACTAGGATCACGGATTAATGTGATGTCATACTTATGATGTGTATAATCATGATGCCTAACATATGTGATTTTGTAGGTATGTAGAAGACTTTGATTATGGATAGAAGAAATGAGATAGAAGAGAAAATGGTAGATAATTGATCAATCTTTGTATGAAAACTATATTGTGATTTTGGATGTATGGATGGGTGTATTGATATCTTGTTGCAACGGTTTCATAAATATTTTTGAAGAACAATCCTAGATTTTGATATAGCACATGGATAGTATGCAACCAAGGTATATAAGACCAAGGTGCTAAGATATCTGGTGCAAGGACGTTGAGTCTACAAACACATGGTTTGAACCTATATCTACTAGACATAATATAACCTTGTTCAATATGTGAATGAGCCATAGTCTTTAACATATAATAAACTTAATACATATGAGGCCTTTACAAAACCTTAAATGAAAAAGAATATTATTATGTAAGATGCTAGGTTGTAACATACACACAAGATAAATATTATCCATAGATGTAAGATTATAAGAACATCCAACAAACACGTCATACAAAAGCAAGGACTATGCCCCAATCCATACTGCATCGCAGCATACCAAGATATAGATAAATTAACGTAGCTTTGAATAAGCATTAGAAAGGAACAAAAGATAAACCAAAAAGAAATTCACTGACTAATATAGTAAACACACAACCAACATATTCTTTTACCAAAGAGGTTTCTCAAGGTAGATAGTAGATGAAGCCTTATTGTAGGAAAGATATATTCGTTAAAGGTTGTTGGTCTGAACTAGGATAGATGGATTGATGTAGTAGATGTGGCAAGGGGTATACGAGATAACATATGGCTTTATGAGTAGTCTTTTTGCTTTGGGTTTGGTAAGTACTTGAGCTTTCAAAAGATGCATAGTTCATTTTTTGCTTGAGTTAGTCAAGTCTAGGTGGTAGGATGGATTGTGATAGATGGAAGAAGAGAGATATGGAAGTGTTGATGGATTGAGATGAACAATAATGAATCATATGTGCCTAAGTACTAGATACTTCCTTCATATTCTAGACTATCTACATACCCTATATCCACGGGATCAAGGCACATTACGATGAAGATGATTATGATAATATGTAGTTCTAGGTAGTGTGATGAGATGGGGTGAAGTGTGTAAGGATGGTTAGGTGAAATGATGACATCTTATTTACCTAAGAACTGGATACTTCCTTCATATTCTAGACTCCCTGTATACCCATATCCATGGGATCAAGGTACATTAAGATTTGAGATGAGATGATGATATGTAGTTCTAGGAGATTTGATGATTTAGGATGGTGATGAAGTGATGATGTGGTCATACTTCGAACAAGGATCCATTCCTAGACCTAGGTTAAGGAAAAAGTTGCTCCCATTCGGGTAGAGGTTTTATTATGGATGAACTGATTGTGGATGATAACTGACATATGGCTGATGTTAATGGATGTACTAACTTATAGATGATGTTAAAGGAGAATAACATTGATAATTTCCAAGCCATGATAGATGAGAAAATGGAAATGCTAAGTCGATATGGATGGATGGATGCTTTATTATGAATGGATATGGAATGAGATGGATATATGACTTAATAGATTGTAGGTGCTAACACTACACATAGCACCTATTTTCTAGGTGTTCACTATTGTACTTATCCAAGGCACCTATTTACCAGGTTTTCACTAGAGGATGGATTATTTTTGGATTTTCCTATTTTTTGATTTTTAATTTTTTTGGATTTCTAAGGATACTCGTAGGATCAACCATAAAACCTCTTGAGATGAACACTATTGATGGGTTCATCCAAGGGAATGCCTTCAGGTGTTGATAATGTGTAAGTTCTTGATTCATAGACTATAGTGATAACAAAAGGTCCCAACCAATTCGGTTCAAACTTGCCCTTCTTGTCTCTATCTAATTGGTTGCATTGATTTTCTTTAAGGACAAGATCACCTATTTGAAATCTTCTCTCCTTAATCTTCTTATTGTATTTATGACAAAGGCAATTTTGATAGACATGTAGTTGGTTTAGTGTTGTTAGATGCCTCTCGTCAAGTAACTTTAGCTTAGCTAATATAGAAATTCGGTACTCCTCTCCATCGATCAAGTGCTACATAGATACTCTGGGAGAAGGGATCTTGACCTTGATGGGTAAAATGGCTTTAGTTCCATAGACTAAGGCAAAAGGTGTAGCACCAGTTGGCATTCTGATACTAGTGTGATAGGCCCATAAGATGAGGTTGAGTTGTAGATGTCAATCAGGACCAACTTCATTGACAATTTTCTTTAGGATTTTGAGTATGGTTTTGTTTGAAGCCTTAGCTTGGCCATTTGACTAAGGATAATATGTAGTAGAAAAGCAATGTTGGATATTGTATTGTGTGCATAAGGTATAGACATCTTGATTCTTTGATGTAGGAGCATCCAGGGTGTAAGAGCAATCTTACATCAACCCAAAAAAATGTTGTTTCTTTTCAATAAGGGCTAAATTTGGCAGGGTTACTATTTTTAGTAAGTTTGCATTTGTGCACAGTTGGATACAGAATCTTACATAGACCTCTAGAATGGTGAATTGAAGCTAATGGTGAAGAAATCACTTCAGTATCATTTGTCATTTGTGAGATATTAAAATTTTAAATTCCAAAAATCTTATTGAAATATTCAAAGTCAAATTTGAGGCACTTAGAGGCTTTGGATGGGCCTGAAATTTGGGAAGAAACCCAAGCAGTCTACCTTTTGATACTACTTATGCACCATTGTATTTTTGAGAGCTTTCTGAAAAGGTATTATAATTGAAAATCCAATGGTCGGATTGAAAGTTATGGCCCTGCGAAGTTGACCTATTTTTGGAGGGAGATGCAAAATTTGAAATTAAGCTAGTGGCCACCAAAAGGGGCTATATATGACCATTTTTGGGAACCTTTGGGGTATTAGAGTTAAGGGGGAAGGTGTAGAGTCAGGAAAAGATAGGAAAATAGAAACCCTAGTGGATTTGGGGTTACAGAAAGCTGAAGATTCCAAAGTCTTGAGAGAGGGAGCTATAATGTGTTGTAGCCTGTAGGGGATTCATCCTCTGATTGTATTCAAGCTTCTGTAATGTAATATATTTCCCATATTAATAAACTATCATTGTATTTTCTATGTGCAATTTATGTTATTGTGTGTTTTATGAGTTACGCCCTTCATCAAGTGGTATTGGAGCAAGGGTTCCTGAGTGTGTAGATAGATTACTGACCGTGAGGTAGTTTGCACTAGGACCTGAGGTTGTGGGTTTGCTGCAGAGATCAAGATGTCTCCACGAAGAAATCATATTGGGAGGAATGCTTTGATGGAAGAGAGTTTTAGAGCCCTACAGAGACAAATTGATGCATTGAAAGAGGAACTGCGAAGAGGGTTTGAGCCAAGAACAAGAGAAGAAAGCGAGGATGAAGTAGAAGAGGAGATATCTGAGGAAGAACAAGAAGCTGCAGAAGTTCCTGCAGAAGTTAGGTTGTTGAGGGCCATTTCTAAGATTGGAAAGAGGCCCAGATCAAAGTTTCTACATATTCTAGAGATTTGAATCCAGAACAACTTATTGATTGGATCAATGACATGGAGGAATATTTTGAGTATGAAGATGTGGAAGACCCAGATCAGGTCAAGTTTGCAAAAACAAAATTGAAGGGCCATGCCAGTATTTGGTAGAACGAGGTCCAGTTAGAGAGGAATAGAAGAGGAAAGGGAAAGATCACTAGATGGGATCGGATGGTGGAGAAACTGAAGAAGCAGTTCATTCCTATGGATTATGAGATGGAGTTGTTGAAGAAGCTGCAAGGATTGAAACAAGGCAACAAGTCTGTTAAGGAGTATGCAGAAGAGTTTTATAAGATTACTATTAGAACCGGTCATGCAGAGGCCAATAAGGAGAAGGTAGCCCATTACATTAATGGGTTGAGGTATTCAAGAGGAGCTGAGCCTAGTCAAAATGACCACCATAGAAGATGCATACCATTTTTTCCTATAGGTGGAAGAGAAGATAAATAAAAGATTTGATAGCAAGCAAAGGAGAAGAGGTCAAGGCAGAGGGATTGGTGGAAGACCCTATGGGGGCCAAAATGAAGATTCAAAGAAAAGTGAAGAAGCCGAAACCAGTTGAAATTAAAGAGGAGATAATACCTACTACCCTCATGAGCAGAACAATGGTGAGCAAAGAGGAAGAGGCAGAGGCAGACCTGGGCAAGGACTTGGAAGAGGAGGTTTCAAAGGAACTTTTTTCCAATGTGGAGAAGAAGGACATCGAGCATACGAGTGTCCGCAACATCAAGGAAGGACAAATAGAAGATTTGAAGATAATGTACGAGTTGCACATGTTGATGAAGATGCACAATCTGAGAGATCTGAAGATGTTTAAAGGGGAGAAACCCTAGTTGTTAGAAGAACTTTGTTGAATGAGGAGAAAGAACCCAATAAGAGGAAGAGTTTATCCCACACAAGGTGCAAATGTGAAGGTAAGTGTTGTGATATTATTATTGATAGTGGAAGCACTGATAATCTTGTTTCAGAGGAGATGGTTGACAAGTTGAAGTTGACAAGAAGAAAGCATCTGCATCCATACCGAATTGCATGGTTACGGAAGGACCATAGAGCTTTGGTCAATGAGCAGTGTTTAGTAAAGTTCAAGATTGGTGACTACCATGATGACGTGCTGTGTGACATCATACCGATGGATGCATGTCATATGTTATTGGGGAGGCTGTGGTAGTATGATAGGAGCGTTGTCCATGATGGCCGTGCAAGCACATATTCCCTAGCAAAGGATGGAGTTCGTCATAAGTTGAAGCCCTTGAAGGAGGTGGAAGAAAATGTATGTAGTATTGCCAAAAATTGCTTGGTAGATCGTAGGAAATTTTTGGAGGGTATGAAGTATGAGCATCATTTCTTTGCATTGATTCCTAAGATTAGTCAAGAGAAATGTGAAGATGTACCAGCAAAAGTCTCAGATATGTTAGAAGAATTTCAGGACATTTGCTCTAATAATGTACTAGAAGGTTTACCACCAGTAAGGAAGATAAGTCATCAAATGGATTTGATACTAGGAGCTAGTTTGCCAAACAAGGCAGCCTATAGAATGACTCTAGCAGAGAGTGAAGAGTTGAACAGACAAGTTCAAGAGTTGTTGAGGAAGGGATTGATAAGAGAAAACCTAAGTCCATGTGTGGTACCTACAGTACTAGCACCGAAGAAAGATGGAGAGTGGAGGATGTGTACAGATTCCTGAGCCATCAACAAGATCACAATCAAGTACAAATTTCCATTGCCTAGAATGGATGACATAATGGATTATTTGAGTGGAGCCAAGTACTTCACGAAGATTGATCTGAAGAGTGGGTATCATCATATTCGAATTAGGAAAGGAGACGAGTGGAAGACAGCCTTCAAAACAAAGGAAGGTTTGTATGAGTGGTTAGTCATGCCATTTGGGCTAACCAATGTATCGAGCACATTCATGTGGCTCATGAATGAGGTACTAATAGAATTTTTAGAAATTTTTGTTATTGTTTATTTAGATGACATTTTGATTTTTAGTAAGACTTGGGATGAGCATTTGATGCACATCAGAAGAGTTTTAGAGAAGATGAGGGAGAAGAAGTTGATTAATCTCAAGAAATATAGTTTTACAAAGAAGGAGTTGGTATACCTGGAATTTGTTGTCTCAGAGGAAGGTCTTAAGATGGACCCAAAGGAGGTGAGGGCTATCATTGAATGGCCTATGCCAAGGACTGCTTTCGAGGTATGATCTTTTCATGGTTTGGCAAGTTTTTATAGAAAGTTTATCAGGATTTTCAGTAGCATTTGTGCACCCCTAACTGAGACAATGAGAGGGGATAGAAAAGAGTTTAGATGGACTAAAGGAGAAGACAAGAGCTTTGATACATTGAAGTAGAAAGTCATAGAACAACCTGTTTTGGCACTTCCAGATTTTAATAAGGTATTTTAGTTAGATTGTGATGCTAGTGGTAGTGGTATAGGAGCTATTTTGAGTCAAGAAGGTAAGCCCATTGCCTATTTTAGTGAGAAGATTAATGATGCCAAGAAAAAGTATTATGTTTATGATTAGGAGTTTTATGCAATAGTTCAATCTTTGAAGAAATGGAGACATTATTTGTTGCCAAAAGAGTTTGTTTTATATACTGATCATCAGGGTTTGCAATATCTTAATAGTCAAGGAAAGTTAAATCAAAGGCACTTAAAATAGGTTGAGTTTTTACAGAGTTATACTTTTGTTTTGAAGCACAGGAGTGGGAAGTCCAATAGAGTTGCAGATGCCTTGAGCAAAAGGTAAAATTTGTTGACAGAAATGATGATAGAGGTTGGGTTTGATGAGATCAGAAGTTTGTATCTTGAAGATCTATATTTTGTAGAGGCCTAGAAAGCTTGTTTGGAACCTGTTACTTTGGATAGGACAAAATGGTTGTATTTCATAATCTAAGATGGCATGTTGTTTAGAGGAAGCTAGTTGTGCATTCTAGGGAGTTCCATGAGAGAGAACCTAATTAAGGAGAAGCATAGTGGAGGATTCACTGGACACTTTGGTTGAGATAAGACCATTGCTATTATTGGTGAACATTATTACTAGCCACAATTATAGCAAGATGTGAGGAAATTTGTGCAGAGTTATAGAGTGTGTCAGATGGCAAAAGGAACAAGTCAGAATACAGGGCTATGTTAGTCATTACCTATACTAGAGAAGCCATGGGATGATATTAGTATGGATTTTGTTCTTGATTTACCAAGGACATAGAGAGGACATGATTCCATTTTTGTGGTGGTGGAGAGATTCTCAGAGATGGCCCATTTTGTTCCTTGTAAGAAGACTAATGATGTTGTTCATATTGCAGAGTTATTTTTCAGGGAAGTGGTGAGACTACATGGTCTACCTAAGAGCATAGTTTCAGATCGAGATACCAAGTTTGTTGGTTATTTCTGGAGGACATTGTAGAAGAAGTTGAAAACAGATTTGAAGTTTAGTTCTATACACCATCCATAGACTGATGGACAAACAAAAGTGGTGAATAGGAGTTTGGGTAACCTGCTACGATGCTTAGTAGGAGATAAGCCCACAAGCAGAATTTACTTACAACAATTCTATCAATATGAGTACTAGTATATCACCATTCCAGATTGTATATGGCAATAGTCCAAGAAATCCTTTAGAGTTAAGGAAGCCAAACAAAGGAGAAAAGACAAGTGCCAAGGCCGAAGACTTTCCAGAACACCTGAAGAATTTGCATGAAGAAGTGAGAAAGCACATTAATAAGATGAATATTAAGATCACAAGAGGAGATATAAGGAGTTCCAGGTAGGAGATGAAGTCATGGTTCACTTGAGAAAAGAAAGGTTCCCAATTGGAACATACAATAAGTTGAAAATGAAGAAATTTGGACCGTGTAGAATCCTGAAGAAGCATGATTCAGGAAATACATTTGAGGTAGAGTTGCCTGATGACATCAATATTTCACCAGTGTTCAACATTTCATATTGGACAGAGTATCATGATGATGGACTTGATAAAGGAACACAGTGGGACATTCTAGCATCTAATTCAGAGAAGGAGGAGATAAAGGGCATTCTGGATAGCCGTGTGGGTAAGAGTACAAGAAACAGGCAGTATATAGAATACTTGGTGAAATGGAAAGGAAGGCATGTTGAAGATTCATCATGGTTATCTAAGACTGAGGTTAATCATTTTGGTTTCCCTCTAACTCATGAGAAGTGATAGGGTCACTTTTGAAATTACCCCAGGTGTCTGATGCAAGGGTATCCAGGGTGTAAAAGCAATCTTGCATCAACCAAAAAAAAATGTTTCTTTTCAATAAGGGCTAAATTTGGCAGGGTTACTATTTTTAGTAAGTTTGTATTTGTGCATAGTTGGATACAAAATCTTACATAGACCTCTAGAATGGTGAATTGAAGCTAATGGTGAAGAAATCACTTCAGTATCATTTGTCATTTGTGAGATATTAAAATTTCAAATTCTAAAAATCCTATTGAAATATTCAAAGTCAAATTTGAGGCACTTAGAGGCTCCAGATGGGCTCGAAATTTAGTGAGAAACCCAACAATCTCCCTTTTAATACTATTTGTGCACCATCGTCTTTTTAAGAGCTTTTTGAAAAGGTATTATAATTGAAAATCTAACGGTCGGATCAAAAGTTATGGCCCCGCGAAGTTGACCTATTTTTGGATGGAGATGCAAATTTTGAAATTAAGTTGGTGGCTGCCAAAAAGGGCTATATATGACCATTTTTGGGAACCCTTGGGGTATTAGAGTTAAGGGGGAAGGTGTAGAGTCAGGAAAAGGTAGGAAAATAAAAACCCTAGTTGATTTGGGGTTACGGAAGGCTGAAGATTCCAAAGTATTGAGAGAGGTAGCTATAATGTGTTGCAACCTATAGGGGATTCATCCTCTGATATATTTGAGCTTCTGTAATGTAATGTTTTTCCCATATTAATAAAATATCATTCTATTTTCTGTGTGCAATTTCTGTTATTTATGTGTTTTATGAGTTACCCCCTTCATCATTCTTGAATGGTCTACCATTATAAGTAACAATGGATTAGGGAATACCATACTGACAAATAAGGTAATTTAGGATAAACTTGGCTATTTGCTTGCCAGTGATATAGGTCATTTGAATAGCTTCTACCCACTTGGTAAAATACTCAGTGGCGGTAATGTTAAACTTGTGGCCATGAGGATGGATGGATTTTACCCATGAGGTCAAGTCCTCACTATGAAAAAGGCCATGGAGTTGTAATAGGTTGTAGCTCATGTGTTGGTACATTTATCAGGTCCCCATGATGTTGGCATTATAGACACTTCTTAGCAAATTGGAATGTATCTTGTTCTATGGTTGGCCAATAATAACTTGTATGGAGTATCTTCTTAGCTAGAGTTGGACCAGTGGAATATGATCCACATACACCTTTGTGTATATCTCTTAAGGTAGAATTAGCTTCATTTGAGTTAAGACATCTAAGAAGGATACCATCGAGACTCTGGCAGTATAGGGGGCCACCCAGAATAGTGAAACAAGAGGCTTGGCGGATAAGAGTTTTGTGTTGGGTAGATGTAAGGTTGGAAGGGATGGTATTTGTATGGTTATAGTCATAGATATCTTGGTACCAAGGGGAATTGGGACCAACAAGTTCACAGATGATTTCAGTTGTAGGAACATCAATGGTAGGTATCAATAGTTGCTCGATTAATAATTCACATCACTGAGTGTCGGTAGGCATATCCACAAGTGATCCAATAGTAGCCATAGAATATGCATCTTTATTATGTACCCTTAGAATTTCTCAAAAGTGATGCTAGAGAAATGAGGCTTGTAGTCATCAACCAATTGCTTGTAGGGTATCAACTTGTCATCCTTAATGTGGTACTCATCAGTGACTTGTTTGATAACTAGTTAAGAATCTCCATATACTTGAAGCTCTTTGATATTCTATTCTATTCTATTGCTATATGGAGACCTGTAAGAAGTGCTTCATACTCGACAATATTGTTGGTACAAGGGAATGCTAGCTGATATGATTTTAGAATATAATCATTTTGAGGTGTGATAAATAGGATTTTGACCCCTGAACCATGTGTGTAGGAACCATCAAAGTATAACTTCCATTCCACTAAGGTAGCAAGAGTGAATAGACCTTCATCTAGAAAGTTATAGATCATAGGGTTTACATCTGTTATTGGAGCTTCTACTAGTTGGTCTACAAGGACTTGTCCCTTGATAGCTTTTCGATCAATATACTCTATGGTAAATTCAATCAAGATCATGACCCATTTAGCTAATCGGCCTATGAGAGCTACCTTGGATAGAAGATACTTCAATGGATCAATTTTAGAGATGAGGTTGGTGTGTTTATTTAACATGTAATGTTGTAACTTTTGGGAAGCAAACACTACTGCTAAATATGCTCTTTCCATAGGAGTGTAGTTGAGTTCATAACCAACCAAGGTGTGGCTCATATAGTAGATAGTGTAGACACCCAAAATTGTCCCAACTTTGTCCATGTCTAGCAACACCTTGTTAAATCATTATCCATTGAGCCAATTAATTAAATAAATTGTATTTATTTAATTAAAATCCCATTAAAATCCCATCCTCATCCTACTTAGCCAATTAATTAAATAAATTTTATTTATTTAATTAATTTTCACATCATATCTTATCCCATCCTATTCATTTATCTTATTAATTAAATAAATTTTATTTATTTAATTAATATCCAACTCATATTTCAACTAATTCAAATATTTTATTTGAATTAAACACTCATCTTTTATCACATTCCAACACTTGTCCAGTCAATCATGTGTTGTTATACAACTTTCATTTATATCCTTCACATGCACAACTAATGGGACCTAAATTTAGTATCTTTCAATCTTAGCCATTCACATAGCCTTTGAATCTCCACCGTTGATTGATCTTGACTAAGTCCTATATAAACACCCTCTCCTCCCATATGAGACATCTAGCAATCATATAGCACCTACATTATCATCTTGAGCATCTGAGCATTCAATTGAGCTTTTATCATCTATCATGGTAGCTTTCAGTTTTGCAATTGTTCATTGCTGAAGAAGCAGTCCACATCTCTTAAACAAGGAATCACACGGTCTAGGTGATGTTATGCTTGAATTGTATTATTTTTTGATTTCATTTAGATTAGATTCCTTGATGATGGTAGGGTTAGGGTTTCATGGCTATGCTTGATCTTCTAAACCTAACCTTTCACCTATCACATTTTGGCACACCCGGTGGGACTCACATCCTTGATTAACTTCATTTTCTGGAGTTGTTTCTTTGAAGATCAGATTTTGTAGGTGCTTACGGTAAATTCTAGTCGCTTCTGAGTGAAAATCTGCCACTTTCTGTATCTCTGTGTCACTTTTACACTGGAATAGGCCGCTTTTATCACTCTTTGGATAGCCTTTACACTGACAGTCATCGCCTTTGGTATGATTTGCATCGCCTTTGTGTTAATAGAACTCGCCTGTGTGTTTTCACTATTAGTTGTCAGTTTTAAACTGTATTGATCGCTTATGACTTAACAGTGATCGCTTCCGCATTCATTTGGATCACTTTTGAAATAACAGTCATCACTTTTGATCTTATGTGCATCGCTTATGAACAGACAGTAACCGCTTTTAAACTTATATGCATCACTTATGAATTGACAATGCTCGCTTGTGTAGACTAGGGTTTTTTGTTTCAACTGTCTTTTTGCAGATACAGATCGCGTTCAGGCTATAAACGGTCTCTTCTGCGTTTATCCGCATCGCTTATAAGCTGACAGGAGCCGCATACTATATCTTTGTGTTGCATATGATCTATAGTATCTCGCCTATAGAAAAATATAGATCACTTCTGATCAGCAGTGAATCGCATCTAGTAACACTCTATTGCTTTTAATTTGTTTCAGTTGCAGTTTGATTTCTTAGCTATTAATTAGGTATTTGTGCCACATCTTATCAATTTATCCAAGAAAAGGAGGTTATCAAACTACTGACATATTTGTTGTAGGTTCGATCAGTCCAAGATTTGTGGTTTATCACTAAATTAGGAACATTTGGGCTTGGTGCTTAAAATGAATCATTGCTTGCTCCGTGCTTGATTTGTCTTTTTTGATTGCTTGCATGTGCTTGATTGTAACCCAAATTTAATGACAAAAGTATCCTCTCCCCTTGCCTATCAAATGGATCTTGGGTGTATGAGAACTTGTTATTATCTTTAGAGGGCCTACCTTCTCGGTGTGAGAAGGGATACGACCCAAGTGGTAACGGGCTAAAGCCAAGTCCTTTCGAACTGCTATATAAGAAAAGTGTTTGTGTCAAAAGCCACAAACAACGGGTGTTGTTTCGTTATACCGACAGCCAATCTCCCCCAAAACCCTCCAAGGCGCAACCCTTGCAGGCTGGGAGACTCCATAACAGAGAGTAGCGCTGCCACATGTATAGCCACCCAAACGGATGCCCTTATTAGCAACTTTGTGTAGTAGCCAAAAACCTTCTATCTGTTGATGCAAAAGGTGGGACCTTTGAAGCAGCCCCGATTCATGTGGTTCTTAGAAGAGATAGCAGGGACACCCCTAAGGTTTGGTGTGGGGACATGCCTTACAGGAAGCCCAGAACTTGGTATGCATGAGAAGTGAGTGCTGTGGAGGGGAGCCGGTGCTACCAAGATCCTGAAGCTATCCGCTTTGAATAAGCACGGCCAGGGGATTCAATGGATACAGTCCTTTCCTAGCCTAGGTTGTATCAGTTTGTGCTTGTTGTGAGTGTGAGTGACTGTTATCACTATTTTCTTACTGAAAAACTACAAAATCAAACATCCTTTTGACAAACACAGTCACTTTTGAACCTAAACTGCCCACACACAAATAACAAAAATCACTTTTGAACTATAGTAGTCTGCTTTTGGCCTGAACTATGTCTCCTTTAAACAACAGCTACTCGCATATAGTTTGAATTGTGTCACTTTTAAACCACAGCTGATCACATATCGCCTGCACAAAATTGCATTTAAACCACAGCTGATCGCATGTTGTCAGAACAAGATCACCTTTAAGCCACAGTTAGTTGCCTTCGGTCTGAACGAGCTCACCTTTGAACAATAGACTATCACCTTTAGGAAACTATGAGTCTCTTTTGATCAACAAAACATCGCTTTCAAACCAACAGTTGCCACCTTTGGAAAAGCATTCGCTTCTAGTTAGTACTGTGATTTACTGTCTAAACTAAACCAGATCGCATCTGAGCTATCATTGATCACCTTTGGCATCCTTTGAATCACATTTGAGCTATCATCAGTTGCCTGTAGCTAAAATACCTACAAATCTTAGTGCCTCTGCTGAGTTAGCCACAAATCTAGCTTGCTTAAGTTTTAAATATCAGCTTTCAGACTTCTCTTTGATCAACAGCAAATACCTAGACTTTGTCTTCTATTTTTGAGCTTATCAATCAATCACAACTCATGAGCTTTCCATCTTTTTGAGACCCCAACCAACAAATCAGATATCAACCCAACATTTCAATCAACAAACATCATCCTTCAGCTTTAGCTTCAACAAACATCATCCTTCAGCTTTCAGATTCAACAAAGATCAGCAGCTTAGCAACTTTAGCAAACAACTTTTCCCTTGAGTATTTGAGCTATCCTCTAGGGAAAACCAACAACAACCCAACAACAACAACTCAACCAAAACAAACCCACCAAGCGAATTAGCAAAACCAGCGAACCAAAACAGCAACCAATCAACCAACTAGCCAACTATCATCTTTTGGGTCTCAAAACTTTGACAAGCTCAACTTCATCATCAACATCATGCCTCAAACTAGGAGTCAATATCGAGCTGAAATAGAAGCCAAATTGAGAGCTGAAATGGAAGCCAAATTGCAAGTTGAGATGCAACAATTCAAATCAACACCTCTTAAGGATGCAACTCAATTCACAACTGGTATGCCTCCTCATATGTTTACACCTCAAGGATACACTATTGGCGAGTCATCTTCACAATGAATGCAACCTACACCATCCTTGGAAACTTTCGAAGAACAATTTCAAGATGACTCATCAGAATTTCAAGATACCCATGTATGGGACCAAGTTGAGAAACTCATGATATCTCAGCCTAATCATTGCTTTCTCCAACTTGCTTGCATGGGTGCTAAACTACCAAAGGACTTTGACATATCCGCTATTAGAGAGCAAGATCCCAACACTACTACTGTTGTTGCAAAGGGACCATCTACTATAGTCACATCATCTCCTATTATATCGCAAACATCATCCTCATTGCCTGTTGTTGCTTCATTTGAGCCACCACGATCAGAGCATACTTTAGAACCATTGATGGTGCCAACCAATGTGCTCCCTCTCATGTCACAAAATCTCAACATTCCACCTTTCCATGTTCCTCAACATATCTCTCCTTCTACCATGACTGTTTCCATGCCTCAAGTAACACAAGCTGTCCATGTAACGCAAGCGCAAACATTCCAAGCATCACAAGCTATTCCCATGTCTTATAGTGTGCAAACCTCTCAAACTACTCCAACAACACCTGTTGTCCATGCTTCACACCCATTACAATCTACTACATCTCATACAAATACCGTATCCTATACACCAACTGCTAATCCCTCCATGCTATCATATAATCCCAATGTTAGTCTCATTGACATGAGTGATCCCCCCATTTCTCAAGCCAATTCGAACAATAAGATCACTTATGTTGATCAATTTACACCTATCAATCCATCTTATGCTACCTAAGGCTTCCCTAATATCACCCAACATATGACACATACCAATCCCCATCTTATCCAAAATACAAATCCAAATGTTTATCCTTCTATTGTATCTACCAATCCCTCCGTCACTTACCATGTCATGAATTCAATCCCAACTTCCCAACCATTTTCTACTATCACTCCACTATCCACTTCCCATGTGATGCACACCCAATTGCCGCTTGTGTCTCAAGGACAGCAATCCTCCAACACATACATGTCACATACCAATCCTTTGACATACATTGTGGGTACACAACCGCAGCAAATAGTCACAACTCCATATATCCCACAACCGCAACCACAATATATCTCATACCATACTCCATCCCCTTTGCAACAATGGCAATTATCTTTAGCAGATGTTCAACAAATGATCGATGAAAGGGTAGGACAAGGCAAGAAACCTTTCTCTCTCAAAAACATATGCGCTTGTCCATTTGACAAGTCTGTTAATATGATACCTTTTCTGCCACATTTTGAAATCCCACAATTTGATAAGTACAAAGGAAAAGGAAATCCGAAAGACCATCTTCGAGCATTCTTTATGGCATGTCTTGATGTCGCTTATGACGATACGTATCTTTTGAGACTATTTCCTCGAAGCTTAGCAGGACAAGCTCTCGAATGGTTTTCTCATTTACCCCCAGGCATTAAATCTTTTGCAGAATTGGCAAATAAATTTTGATCACACTTTGCCTTCAACATTGAACATGAGGTAAACATGAATGACTTTGTCAACAATAAACAACGCCATGGCCAACCCTTTTCTTCCTTTACCCAATGATGGCATAATATGGCTAGCAAATTATCATGGGAAATACCTGAGAAGCAACAGCTTGACATCTTTGTTCAAAATCTTCATCCTGAGCTGTCATTCCAACTACAGTTGCAAAGTGCTAGCACCTTTGATGAACTAGTTTCCAAAGGAGTTATTATTGAATGAGCTCTCATTGCTAAGGGAACTATCAAGATCTTTCGCGACAACAAAGACTCTCCCCAAAATTCCAATGATAAGTCTCGCTTTTCGAACAAGAACAAGAATGTTGTAAATGATGGCATTGTAGATGCAAAGAATATTCAAACTATGAGAGCTCCCATCAACATTCAAGCAACCTCTACACCAAGACAATCTTTTCCACAATGAAGAAACCAACGCCGAACTTCCAATCCACGCCGACAATTTACACCATTAGTGGAACCCATGGAAGTTGTTTTTTGAAAGCTACTTCAAGCAGGATATATTATTCTACCTGATGCACCACCAAATGGCGAACCACTCTTTCGAGCTCCTTGGTACAAAAAAAATGAGTATTGTGTTTACCATCGAGTTAAAGGACACAAAACAAATGGTTGTATGTGCTTAAAACATGTTATCCAAGACTGCATTGATCAGGGTTTAATCAACATCACACCTTCAACAGCTCAACCTGCTCAACAATCAACATCAAACTATGATCTAGAGACTTTCAAGAATCCACTTCCATCTCATGATCAAACAAATAACCTTCATGCTAGAAATGCCATTCAGTATAACTATGAATCGTCTACCATTGGCCGCATTGACCATGCTCGCATTTCTACCATCACCGTCCAAGGGAGAGCACCTGATTGTGTCGTAACCACACGAAGAGGTCGAGTTACCATTCAAGGAGCACCTCCACATCCTCCTCAACCTCTCTCTGACTATAACCTCTTGGATCAACTTGGTAAAACACCCGCTCACATATCTATTCTTGAGTTGCTCCACATATCCCCCACACATAAAGCTATCCTTGACAAAGCCTTACAAGAGTCTTCGGTGCCTAATAATATTAATATCATGCAATTCCAATCTATGGTTGCTAGCATTACAGCTCCTTGTCACTTAACCTTTTCTGACAAAGATCTTCAACCCTTCATTCATCCTTCACATAACGAAGCCCTCCATATTGAAGTATTTGTTAAACAACGCCGTATCAAACGAGTCTTGATAGATGGGGGAGCTGGTCTTAATATATGTTCTTTGAAACTTATCAAGCAATTGGGATATTCTGAGAAAGATGTTGACACCTCCAAGGTTATTACCATCAGAGCATATGATGATGCTAAAAGAGATACCGAAGGGATTATCTTCTTGCCTATCCAAATTGGGCCGGTTACCACAAAAACCCACTATCAAGTCCTTGATATTGACCTCCCTTATAACATCATCCTTGGTCACCCATGGCTACATGCCCTTAAGGTAGTTCCTTCTACATACCATCAATGCCTTAAATTTCCACATAACGGTGTTAAGGTTACCATTCAAGCTGATCCCAATCCATTTGAATTATGTCGTGCCTTCCAAGCTAAATATCAGAACTCAAACCATATCCCTATCAACACCGAGGCATATCCATCATCATCCTATGTAGATCCATCTGATCTCCTCAAGCCCTCATCTAGCAAAACCCCTTCCAATCTCCATATCAAGTACACCGAACATGGCCCTGGTGAGTACACATTGCAAGAGGAAGCTGAATCTTCTTTGGGGAGAGAGACTTCTAACTCCGTTACCCTTGATGATTCCTCCTTTCATCTCACCAACCTTTTTTCAGGGTCCTCCATTTTCATGCTTAGCACAACCCCTTCATCCCCATTTGATGAAGAACTCAAGTCTAATTCTTCAAGCACTCCTAGTCCTGGTATCAATCGTCGGCCCCTCCAAGTTAAAGATGTTGTTAATCCCACTATCCATCCTCAGTCCACCATTTCTTGTCAACAATCACATGCTAAATCTCATAAGCATGTAACTGTCCATCTTCCGCCATCTAATTTACCTCTGCTTCTTCCAACTCCTAAAATTCCACCACTAGCTTTATTTCCACATCCTCCACTTTTACCATCCTATAACTTGCAAAAGCATGTGACCGTACATCTTCCACCATCTAATTTACCTCCACTACTTCCAACTCCAGATATTCCTCCATTTTCCTCACCTCCCGTACCACCAACATCTCATTATCCCCTTTATTCACCATTACATTCCTAATCATGACCAACAAATGCACATACTGTATAAGCATAAAGTTTATGTTCATCCCACTAAGCCCTCTGTCATCAAATCCATACAATTTAAAAATAATAAAATTTGGATGCCTCTACTTCTAAAGATGAAAATCCTACCAAGAATCCTAAGGATTCTCATGCCTTAGGACATCAAAGCAAAGAATCACAGCCTAATACCTCTAAAGAACTCACTGAGACTATCAATCCACAAGAAGAGCCTACAACCAAAAGGGTCTGGCTCCCTAAGCACATGAGTAAACCATCCAATTGAGGCATCCTTATCCACCTCTCAAGAATCCCAACCACCTATATCCATCCAAGAGCCTCTGTCTATCCAAAACTTCCATTCCTTTCAAAAATCCCAGAAGCAAAGCAAAAGCACTAAAAATACTAAATCTATGTGGGTTCTTAAGTCACTCCATCAACCATCTCCTAAGAAAACATCTCCATTGCTTCCTACACCACCATCCAATCAAAAGCTTCAATGTTTATCATGGTGTGTGCAACCGTTGGTCATGGTTCCCTTCCATTCCAAAACATTTCTACATAGCTACATCTCCCCATCTTCCATCCATTATCCTACATATCTTCCCTATGCTATCCCTATGGTCCATGCTTTGCATAAGCCCTACATAATCCACATCATAGTCCACTATTCCAATCCATCTATCCTTGCATGCACTTTACATACTCCACACTCAAAACCACTTTCCTATCTAATCCATTTCTCCCGCACAAACCCTTACCAACATCTTGGAGCATAACAACAATGGCCTGTGCAATGACATCCATCTCTAATGGGACAACCAACATCCATTGAACTAGACACTTGAGTCCTTCCTATCCATTACCATGGTGAAAACCTGGCAAACAGGCACCATGTGTAATCAGCTACCCATCTAAAAGCCCAAACAAAAATAAATAAATAAATAAATAAAATAAAAAAAATAAAAAAATAAAAAATAAAAATAAAAACAAACATAAGATAAATAATCCGTCCTCTGGTGAAAACCTGGTAAACAGGCGCCTTGGATAAGTACCATAGTGAAAACCTGGCAAACAGGTGCTATGTGTAGTGACCAGCTTCCCTCATCTGCTTGCTTCATTTGATCACATTTCCCCATTTCATCTTGTATAGTCCATAATCACAATCCACCTCGCAATGCCATACATAGCCTTGCGTCTTCATCTTCATCTTTGCCAATGCTAGCTATCATATTTGAGACATTGTCGCGATACCTATATCTTTTGGCACCTTAGCATCTTGGCCACATCCTTTCCGCATTGTCACTTCTGCATAATAAACCTCATCCCGCACTGGGGGCATTTGTTGAGTCTTATTTGGAAGTGGATACTGCTATCTCTAGCTCATAACACATCAAACAACGCAGCTTACAACACAACAAACCTTATCAACTTCAGCCATGGCATATATCCAATGACAAATGTGACCTAACAACTTGCAATGAGGACCCATATCTTTGCAATCTATCCACATTCATCCAACAATCGCAATAAACATCACTTGATCAAACATCCAACCAATTAGTGACATCAATAAGAACTACATCTAGCTCTATCATTGACGCCTTGATCCTGTGGATACAAGGTATGTAGGCAATTTGAGATGCGAAGGAAGCACTCTAATTCAAGCTAAGATGATAGCCCCTTTCATCATTCATCTTTCTTCTAAACATCCTTCAATCTTTTAGCTCACATTCTTCTATCTTTCATCACTTACATCATCAATAAAACCCAGAACTACATATTCATCATGTCTCATCTTCATCGTAAATGTGCTTTGATCCTGTGGATACAGGGTATGTAGGCAGTCTAGAATATGAAGGAAGTGTCCAGTACTCAAGCACAGATGATCAGCCCCATCTTCTTCATCTTCATTCATCATCCGATCTTCTTCTCTTTGATCAGCTCAAACAGGAAGCAAACCATGTGTATATTGAAAGCTCAAGCACTTTAACCAATCAAAGGTAATCCAGAAGCTATTTGTTTGCATACCTTAAGCCAACATTTGCTATAGTAGTTTATCAACAACTTTAGCCTTCAACAGGATGTAGCTTTCCTCTTAACAAGGCGCCAGCTTGATCCATCCAAGAGCACCCCACATTTGGCAAGAGAACGTGATGACAGTATCTTTTGTTTTATCCTTTTGATTTATCTTTTGTCCCTTTTCTATGCCTAATCAAGACTACCTCGATCTATTTATATCTTGGTATGTTGCGATGAAGTAAGGACTGGGGCATGGTCATATAGCTTTCATATGCCATGTTTGCGGGATGATCTTATCCTCTTCCTATGCATATTGGTATCTTGTACGTGTTGGGATTAGCATCTTACATATCAATATCTCTAGCATCTAAGAAGCTAAACAGTCTCTTATGCATTTGAGACTATTCTATGTTAAGACTAATTCCATACATATAACCATAAAGCTATCATTATGTGTAGTGGAAATAATCTCAAACCATTGCTTGTAGCGTCAAAGTCTAACACTGGCTGTTATTCATATCTTGTGCATGTTGGCTCAACATCTTGACCTCATGCTTTCAGACAAGATTGTAACATGCTAGTTGCGCATTGGATATCTCGACACCTTGGTCTCTTATACCCTGGTGCATAACATCCATATGCTATATCAAACATAAGGACTGCATTTCTTTCCATTCTAAGCAATTACTTGAAAGCTGCCCATCATCCTATCTATTCATTCTATCCATTCATTCCATCATACTCAGCCAAGATCAATCATTTCCATCATCTTTTGTCCATATTCCCGCTCCTGCAAAACAAGTGTGTTAGACATACATAAGTCCATCATATATCCTTTCATTACCATCTATCTATATGCATAAGTCTATCCATATCATTACCATTTACATATTCATACATTTTCCATTCATTAACATTTGCATAAACATCCATATATAATCCACACAACATGCATAGCCATCATAATATCAACATAATAACCATCACAACATCATATCAATCGCCAAAACCGCCACACATATATATATATACATGTGTGTCAAAATACAAGTGTCTACAATACAAGCCGAGCCCTGAAAGACTAAATGTACAAAATTGGCTCTAGGCCTCATCATGATACAATATAAACAAAAGTAGCCCTAGTGACTACTGGCAGCTCCCTCACCCTGACCACCACCACCACTAGGTCCTATATCTAGTCCTCCATCTCTCGGTGGCCCCATCACTGAGGCTATTGATCGAGATCCACCTGACCTCCGTGAACTCGAAGCCCCTAACCTGCTCCTGAAACTAGGCTGCCTCTGCTCTGCAGGCACAGCTCCATCGTACAAGCCTCGGTAATACTCAGCCTCACCCTGCACTCTTTGAAGCTTTGCCTATACCTCTGTCAACTATGTAGCCAAGTATATCATAGCTCCATCAGTCCCCAATCCAGCTATTGCTCTGTCTCGCTCACTGGTCATCCCCTGCAACTGCTGCACTGCCCTATCTCTCTCAGCTCGCAGACCATCCCTCTCTGCTCTCATAGCCTGCATCTGCTGTATCGCAGTGTCTCGCTCTAGTCTCATCATTTGCTCATGTTGTCTAGCCACATCCCTCTCTCCTGTCACTCTAGCTAGAGCATCATCATCCTGTCCATCTCCCCCTTGTGCTCTCAACTGTAGCTGAGCCTGATATGTCTGTGACTGTGCTCTCGCATGTCGCAGACTAATCACTGCCTGATGCCTATCTATCTCCACCCTCCTCAGCCTCATCTGCGCTCACTACCTCCATCTCCTCTCCTCTCTAATCCGTCTCCGCAGCTGCTGAATACCAACATCATCACCTGCTACAATCTGTGCCTGAGGCTATGCTAATATAGTAGGTTGACCTGGCACCTGCTCTGGCATCTGTATCCCTGGTGCGGCTAGCACAACAACCTGCACTAGTGGAGCCCATCATCATCTCCTCTGAACTGGTCTCTCCATCCCAATCTCTCCAATCTCCCCATCCTATGTCAACCGAGTCAGTCTAGCTGTCGCCCAGTGTACATCGTACTCTAGTAATGTGCCTGGATCTATAGGACCCTGTCCCCACTGCCATGCTACTGGCTGTAATCCATCTCTCTCTACCAAAGCTGTCTCAACCACAACCTCTGGACCCCAATCAAACACCTCCTGTCTCGTCCTCCCAAAAATGGCATCACCTACTAGTACTGCATGTGCCTCCATGAACTGTCTCAAAGCTCTCTCTAGAAAATAGTGCTCTATAATATACATGCCACGTCCAAAAATGTATCTCACCTATCTAGCATAGACAAGCTCTGCATCCTCCTCATCCCAGTGCTCACATCCTAGCCATGGCCTCCATACAAATCTATCCACCTCATCCAATCTCTTTCACCAGTATACCACACCTCAGTGCTGTCGATATGTCAAAGCTCCTCTATACATCCATGCAAAGGGCTCTCCTGCTACTCTAGCAACCCATCCCTCTAGTCTCGTAACCGGAATGTGCTCATACGCCCATACATGTAAAGCTGTCACTCCTGCTAACATACTCGCTCCAAACATATAAGCGCAATCATGCAAATAATGATAGAGCTGTCCCAACACACACTCTGCCCATGCATATCTCATGCCATATGAAAACATGCCCTCCATCACTGTCCCCCATCCTACTGGAAAACCTCTGGCTCTCCTATCACCCACTAGCCATCTAATGATAGCCACTACTACCCACTGTAACCTATCACAGAGCTCCTCCATCCTCACCATTGGAACCTTTGAACCCTCTGCTCTGATGTCTAGTGTCCCAAATAATCTCCTGAATGTAGCTGGACCCATATCTGGATCATAATCCACCCGCTCCCCATCTATCAGAATCCTCAAAATCTGGAACACATCCTCTAAGGTGATGGTCACCTCTCCTGTCGGTAACAAGAATGAACTATGCTCACTCATCCATCGCTCCACTATCGTTGTCATCAGCCCCTAATGTGCCTGCACTAGCTCTAATAGTGATACATGCTCCAAGCCAAGGACCTCTAACACTAGTCGCTCCTCTGCATCTAACTATCTCACTAGTCATAAATCTCTCGAATGTGGCTCTCATGATAGCAATGGTAGTAGTACATCGTGCATCATCCATTTATCCTTGTCAGTCCATTCTGTTAGTCATCCATATCAAAATTTGCTTATCTATTTGCTATTCTACCCTACACCTACCATAAACGTTCCACTTTACCACATGCGCTTCTTCCTAGCTCACTAGCGACTAGTTTTACCACATGCATGCCTATCTTGCCTACATGCGAGCTCTTTTGCATATGCACTTACTGTTTAACTATAAGCAAGCTAAACGTCCTCATGCGCCTATCCTTGCTTCATATGCGCGTTATACTCTATATGTGCTCATGTTTGTCCTAAAAGTGAGCTACATCCTATATGCGCCTAGTTTTATACTATAAGCGAGCCAAATAACATTTGCGATCATTTTATCCCTATAAGCGAGCTATTTACCTAATACGAGCTGCGTTTATTTATATGCGCACTGCACTACCATAAGCGACTGATATCTGCCTATAAGCGACGCAATTTGCTCTTAACACGCATTTTGCCTATATTTTTCTCACTGACAGGATGCGACACTTTTTGCAAAAGCGACTACCCCGCGCCCATAAGCGAGCTATACTACTGCAAGCGTTTTATTTTCCTACATAAGCGACCTAAAACTGCTATTTCCTAACCTAGTCGCTTTTGGTGACGTGTGTGCATTAATTACGCTTTTAGGCTATTAATTACACGCTTTTGGGAAAAGTTTTGAAACATACCGGTACACCTACTCCCTCTGGTCACCCATGTGTCCTGACTCACTCCACACGATGATCCCTGCATGGAATAACCATCCTGATAGCTCTGCAACCCTCACTCTCAGGAGCTCTGGATTTCTCTAGTTTTTGAGCACAAATGAGCCTATTTTCCATTGTAGAACCTACTTATAGCCCTTCTCAAAACCCTAATTCTTCTATGCCACAGCCTATTTTCTTCCACCCAACCCCCATTTTCTTCGTGTCAACCTTCTTTTTAGCTTTTTTCTTCTATCGCGAGGTAACCCAGCCCTTCCTGGTTAGCCTGGCTTACCTCTCGAGGGGGCATCACCTGCTAGTTATACTGGGGCATAACTTGTTTATCGAACACATATCATATCTTCTTTGACACAACGCTCTATCAAACATTGTATCAAAGAGGGGCAAAATGTAGACACCCAAAATTGTCCCAACTTTGTCCATGTCTAGCAACACCTTGTTAAATCATTATCCATTGAGCCAATTAATTAAATAAATTTTATTTATTTAATTAAAATCCCATTAAAATCCCATCCTCATCCTACTTAGCCAATTAATTAAATAAATTTTATTTATTTAATTAATTTCACATGCATAATCCCATTTATCCTATTCCCATCCCAATTAATTAAATAAATTTTATTTATTTAATTAATTTCCACATCATATCTTATCCCATCCTATTCATTTATCCTATTAATTAAATAAATTTTATTTATTTAATTAATATCCAACTCATATTTCAACTAATTCAAATATTTTATTTGAATTAAACACTCATCTTTTATCACATTCCAACACTTGTCCAGTCAATCATGTGTTGTTATACAACTTTCATTCATATCCTTCACATGCACAACTAATGGGACCTAAATTTAGTATCTTTCAATCTTAGCCATTCACATAGCCTCTGAATCTCCACCGTCGATTGATCTTGACTGAGTCCTATATAAACACCCTCTCCTCCCATATGAGACATCCAGCAATCATATAGCACCTACATTATCATCTTGAGCATCTGAGCATTCAATTGAGCTTTTATCATCTATCATGGCAGCTTTCAACTTTGCAATTGTTCATTGCTGAAGAAGCAGTCCACATCTCTTAAACAAGGAATCGCACGGTCTAGGTGATGTTATGCTTGAATTGCATTGTTCTTTGATTTCATTTAGATTAGATTCCTTGATGATGGTAGGGTTAGGGTTTCATGGCTATGCTTGATCTTCTAAACCTGACCTTTCACCTATCACAGATAGCATGTTCTTTACCTGACTCATCATGTTGTGCAAGAAGAGAACCTAATGCTGCAGATGTAGTAGAGATATATAGGATCAAAGGTCTATCAGGAATTGGCAGTACCAAAACTAGAGGATTAGCTAGATAGTCCTTGAGTTGATCAAATGCTTGTTGACACTTGTTATCCTATCGGTGTTAGGGTTAGCTAGCAGAAGATATCAATTAAATGCAAATAAAGATTAAACAGATGAATGAAAAATACACAAAAATAATAACAGCTAGAGATAATTTTAATGTGGTTCACCCAAACTTGGGCTACATCCACCAACAGAGTGTCCAACATTATTATCCAGTAAATCGAAACCAATTACAACCAGCAGTCCCTGCAATTTAATATTGCTGCAAAATGCTACAATACATCATAAGAAACCCTAACCGTTAACTACTTTTATCAAGCCTTATGTCAGTTAGAAAATATGTTTTGTTTATGTCTACCAATAGAGAAATAACTCCCAATGCCTTTATCCATAAGGGGCACTACCCCTTGACCTCGTTAAATGATTTGGGGGGAAACCGCAGTGATAAAAGTGGGGTAAAATTAACCTCTGAGTCTAATTAGGCTCCATATAACAACAATCTCCCACTTGGAGACTGATTAGACTCCACATCATATCATCTCCCACTTGGAGACTGATCATAACACCACTAACCCTGTAGCTCCCACTAGAAATAAGCACCCTGGACTCTACTGTTCTAATTTTTTGTTTTCAGTCTTAAAGACCAATGCAACTGAAGAGGAGCTCAGCTTCTCCCTTGTTGCTACCTTTGTAAACATATCCGCTAGATTTTCATCTATATGTATCTTTTCCAGCCTTAAATGTCCATCATCCAACACCGACCAAATGAAGTGATACCTCAACTATATGTGTTTAGTCTTTGAATGCAAGGTAGAATTCTTTACAAGATGTATGGCACTCTGGTTGTCTATAAACAAATAACTATTAGCCTGTTGTTTTCCCAATTCTTCCACGAAAGATTGTAGCCATATCATCTCCTTGCTTACCTCTATTGCAGCTACATACTCTGACTCCGTGGTGGATAAAGCAACCACCTTTTACAACCGTGAGGTCCAACTCACTGTTGTCCCACCTACAGTAAAGACATAACCTATAGTACTCCACCTGGTATCAATATCCCTTGCCAAATCCAAGTCTACATAACCTGCTAAATTTGTATTAGAGCCCCCAAAACATAAGTGTTTATTGGATGTACCTCTCAAATATCTGAGAATCCATTTTACCGCATTCCAATGCTCCAATTCAGGATGACTCATATACCTGCTTAAGACTCCTATAACATATGCAATGTCCAGTCTCGTGCATACCATGGTATACATTAAACTTCCTACAGCTGAAGCATATGGTACCTTGGACATTTTTTCTTCCTCCTCTTGTGTCTTAGGACACATCTCCTTAGTCAATTTCAGATGACTAGGCAAAGGTGTTGGCAACTTCTGCATTCTCTATATGGAATCTTTGCAACACCTTTTCAACATAATCAGCATGAGATAGAGTCAATTTTTTGTTCTTCCAATCTCTACAAATTTTCATACCAAAGATTTGTTTTCTTGCCCCCAAATCCTTTATAGAAAATGACTATGCTAACTACTATTTTAACTCTCTAATGTGATCCATGTTAGACCCCACTACAAGCATGTCATCAACATATAAACATAAAATAATGTAGCTATCATTATCCAACCTCTTAAAATAAACACAATGGTCATAATTACACCAGCTGTAGCCTTACTCAGTCATAAAACTATCAAATTTCAAATACCATTACCGAGGTGTTTGTTTCAGACCATACAAATTCTTCTTCAATCTGCACACTAGTTTCTCCTTACCTTTGACCTCAAATCCATGGGGCTATTCCATATATATCTCCTCCTCCAAATCACCATGGAGAAAGATAGTTTTCACATCTAGGTATTCTAATTGCAAATCTTCAGCAGCCACAATACTTAAAATAGTACGAATAGAAGTTATCTTAACAACCGGAGAAAAAATCTCATCAAAATCAATGCCCTTTTTTTGTGCAAATCCTTTTACAACTAACCTGGCTTTAAATATGTTCTTACCTCCAGCTTCCTCTTTCAGTCTATAAACCCATTTGTTTGGTAAGGCCTTTTTACCTGCAGGCAACTTACATAATTCCCAAGTCTGATTTTTTAGCAAGGAGTCCATTTCTTTTTTCATTGCAATCTCCCACTAAACCTTTGTATCCACCTGCATAGCTTCATCATACCCTTCCAGTTCACCAGCATCTATTAACAAATAGAATACAAAGAGGGAGAAAACCTTTCAGGAGCTCTACTTAGCCTTGATGACTATCTAACATTCACTGGAGTTTGTGGTATTTCTTCTTGTTGTTGTGGAGCATGAGGAACCACTAGAACATCACTATTTGGAGTATCATCCAGCACCACATAATCCTTTTCTTTCTTCCCATGCTGCTGCATCTAATCTTTGTACAACACCTTCTCATTGAATACAACATCCCTGCTTCTCACAATTTTCTAATTTTTAAAATCCCAAAGCCTATAACTAAATTCATCAATGCCATATCCAATGAAGGTACACTTTTTTTATTTTGCATCTAGCTTGGTTCTATTTTTAGAATCTACATGTGCAAATGCTTCACATCCAAAGGTTTTGAGAGAAGAATAACTCACCTTCTTACTTGTCCATGCTTCCTTTGGAATACCACAGTCCAAAGGAACTAAAGGACCTCTATTAATTAAATATACAACAGTGTTGACAATTTCTACCCACATGTTTAAAGGCAGCCCAACATGCAATCTCATGGTCCTTGCACGCTCCATTATTGTTCTATTCATGCACTCATCCACTATATTTTCTTGTGGAGTCCCTAGAACCATTTTCTGCCTACAAATTCCATTAAAGGAACAATAATCCTCAATTTTTTTGTTGCAATACTCACCACCATTATCAGATTTGAGACATTTTAATCTTTTACCCATCTCATTCTCAACCAAGCTTCTCCATTTCTTAAATGTTTCAAATACATCAGATTTATGCCTGAGGAAATGAATCCAAACCTTCCTAGTTGCATCATCTATGAATGTAACATAATATTAAGAGCCACTAAGAGAAGATACTTGATTCAGTCCCCATACATCTATATACAAGCTCCAACTTTTCATCTTTCTTTTGCTTCCCATCCTTGAGAAAACTAACTCTCTTTTCTTTGCCATACACAACTTTCACAGAAATTGATATTAATACATTTCAGACTTGGTAAAACTTTCTTAGAATGAAGTACCTTCATACCTTTTTCACTCATATGCCCAAGTCTGTTCTGCCATAGTGTTGTCTCAGAACCTACAGCAATTGTTTCAGTCTCTTCCTGCGAAACTGTAGCAACTGTTCCTGAATCTGTTTGGTTTTTCTCTGCAACAACTAAAGTAGAAGGAACAATATGACCTATACAAACATATAAGGTGCCTACTTTCACACATTTTTCTACTATCTTGTAACCTTCCAATTTTTATCAGTAAATTTAACAATACAACCTTCATTAGCTAGCTGCCCTACTGAAATTAAATTCCTACTCAGCCTTGGAACGTGCCTTACCTCTTGTAGTAGCCAATGATTTCGATTCTACAACTTAATCTTGATTCTTCCCTTTCCAACAATCTAACAAATTCATTTTTGCCCAAATAAACTAGCCCAAAATCCCCTTGGACATAATCAAGAAAATAACTTCTATGGGACGTAGCATGAAATGAGACCTCTGAATCTAAAACCCATGAATCATTAGCATTATCTAGGGAAAGAATCGAAGCATCATCTTCAGATTTATTACTTACCACATTTGCCTCCTTATTGCCTTCTTGTTTGTCTACTTCTTTATTCTTCTGATACCAACAATCTTTCTTCAGATGACCTGGTTTCCCACAGTACTAGCAATCCTTATGTCCTCTGGATTGGGATCTCTTATCCTTTGATTTTCCTCATGACTTCCCATGACCTCCAGAACCTTTTCCTCTCTCTTTTGGTCTGCCCCTACTTTTTGCATTCAAAACACTACCTGATGTGGACCCTCCTGAGATTTTCCATCACATTTCCTCGCTAAGGATAACACCAACAACATCATCAAATTTTAAAGTGTTTGAACTAGAGATAGAGTTACTTATAACCATTACCACACTACTCCAGCTTTTTGGGAAAGAACATAAAACCAAGAGAGCCCTCACCTCTTCATCAAATTTCACTTTTATAGAAGTTAACTGACTGGTAATCATATTAAACTCATTTAAATAATATGTCACAGATCCACTTTCAATCATTTTCAGATTAAACAAACTCTTCATGAGAAATACCTTATTTGAGGCTGAGGGTTTTTCATACAATTTAGCCAAAGATTTCATTAGTTCACTTGTCTTCGTTTCTATTATATTCAATTCCACAGATGGTGCTAGACATAACTAAATGGTTCCCAATGCCTTTCTGTCTAGAAGTTCCCAATCCTCATCTGTCATTCCTGCCGGTTTCTTGGATATTCCTTCCAACAGCCTCCATGAATCCTTCTAATAGAGATAATCCTCCATCTGCATCTTCCATAACTGATAGTTCTGCCCATTGAATTTATCTACCTCCAATTTACCCTCATCTGCCATTGCTCCCACTAAACCTTGAGACTTTCCTGTAGATGATAGTCAAACACAACCCGCTCTGATACCACTTGTTAGGGTTAGCCGGTAGAAGATATCAATTAAATGCAAATAAAGATTAAACAAAGGAATGAAAAAAACACAGAAATAATAACAGCAAGAGACAATTTTAACATGGTTCACCCAAACTCAGGCTACATCCACCAATAGAGAGTCCAATATTATTATCTAGTAAATCAAAAATGATTACAACCAGCAATCCCTGCAACTCAATACTGCTGCAAAATACTACAATACATCATAAGAAACCCTAACCCTTAGCCACTTTTATCAAGCCTTATGTCAGTTACAAAATAGGGTTTTTTTATGTCAGCCAATAGAAAAATAACTCCCGACACCTTTATCCCCAAGAGGCGTTGCCCCTTGACCCTGTTAAATGATTTGGGCAGAAACCATACTAATAAAAGTGGGGTAAAATTAACCATTGAGTCCAATTAGGCTCCATATAATAATAATTGGAATGATACATCCTTGCAGAGCAAGTGTTGGAATGGTTGACACTTATCTGCTAACTGTGAAATAGAGCGCCTAATAGATTGTAATCTCCCTTGAAGATTCCTTAGTGCTTTTAGATTCTTTGGTGGAGGCATTTCAATGATATCTTTGACTTTAGCTGGATCCACTTCAATTCCTCTGTGAGATACAATGTACCCCAACAGTTTCCCTGAAGTGACACCAAAGACACATTTCTTAGGATTTAGTCTCACTTGATACTTCTCTAGTCTATCAAATATTTGTCCTAGAACCTATAGATGATTTGTCCTAGAAGATTTTCCTAATATGTCATCAAAATAGTCTTCCGTAATAGTATGAAACAAGTCATGGAATATTACTATCATTGCTTGTTGATAGGTAGCTCTTGCATTCTTGAGGCCAAAAGGCATGGCTTGCCAACAATAGGTACCCCAAGGACATGCAAAATATGGTTTTTGTTGGTCTTCTAGTGCTATCATGATCTATTCATATCCAGAGAAATTGTCCATTAGAGAAAGCATCTCAAGACCTATTGTCAAATCCACTATGATATCTATGTTGGAAGGTGGAAAGTCATCTTTGGGACATGCTTTATTGAGATCTCTAAAGTTTGTGCATATGCAGATTTCCCCATTTGGTTTAGCTACATGTACAAGATTAGTGATCCACTCTATGTAATCAATAGGTCAGATGAATTTTGCATCTAGCAACTTCTCAAGCTCTGCTTTGACTAAGAGTGTTATCTATGGGTGCATCTTGTGAAGCTTTTGCTTTATAGGTATGGCATTTGGAGATATAGCTAGATTATGAACCACAAGTGAAGGGTCCAATCTAGGCATGTTAGCATATGTCCAAGCAAAATTGATTGTTCTTTGCAAGAATAATTTGATGAAATCCTTCGTCTCTTGTTCTGATAAGGAAGCTGCTAGGAATGTGACCTTAGGATTCTGAACTGTGCCAAGAATCATCTCTGTAAAGTCTTCTACTAAGAGAGCTTATTTTTCTTGATACTTAGTTGGTAGAGGAAGGTCACATCCTCCATCCTTAGGTTCCTTATAGAGATTTTCACCATTTGATACATCTTTTATTTTTACTATTTTATGATCAAGAGGTGCCACAGTGTGGTTTTCACCTAGGAATCTATTTTTATTTTCTCTTTTACAACTGGAGGATTTGGCATTCTCACCAAAGTAAATAGCTTGACCTAAATCCATGATAAAACTAGCTTTGTGATCACTAAGTGGAATAGCATACCAGAGTCCCATAAATTTTGCTATAGCCTCATCATTTTGAAAGATATCTAGAATGGGGGCCTCTTGTTTGTCCCAATCAATGAGTTTAGGGGAGATGAGGGATAGATTCTGGGTTTTCGTGGTTGAAGTGAGGGAGATGGATGATATCATAAATATCAAGGTTTCTTGGAATAAGTTTGTGATGCATAGGGAAGAGTCCTCGATGGTATCCTCTCTAGAGATCGAATATGCAGGAAAAGCTTTCACTACCTTGTCAAGAATAAACTTGATGTATGAGGCTCGTGGTACCTCCTTACCATATCCTAACCCCTTTTGGTTGTATTTCTTAGTCACAGTATTTGGTTCCATTTGACCTTGACCATGCTTTCCTAGGCCTCCTTTTCCTTTATAGCCCATGTTTTTGACAATTCTGAGAGCATTACCATACTTTTTGATAGGTAGTGTGATTAGGTCCTTTTCTTTGTATAGCCAAGATGATATATCTTCAAGGGATTCTTCTTTTGATAAGCCCCCATTAGTGCACTATGTTAGAGGAGATGGTATTTTTTCTTTCTTGGTGATCTTTGCTATGGGTAGTTTGCCATAAGATTTTGGTGAAAGAGGCATCCTCCCCACACAACAAGATTTTGAGATGTCATTGTTGAATGTCAGGAACACTGAGAGTGGGGTTGAATTAGTGTTGTACAAATCTTTTGATGCCCTTTTAATTTCAACCATTTTCCAAAATTAATTAAACAAAAGCACAACATGCATATGAATAGCAACCATAAAAGCATGACACATAGACACCAATATTTTTACGTGGAAAACCCAAGAAGGGAAAAACCACAGAGAGGATTGGCTCTCAAATATATATTGCAATATTTACAAAAATAATGTACAGGCTTGGTCACTCCACGGGCCTAGAACATGTTGGCTCACTGCCATGAAGTACAACTAGGTTTAGCAGACTCACTGCCTCAACTCTAAACCTAGCAATAAGGGTTGTTAAACCTTGAGGGCTATTAAACCCTATTGAAGGCTTATTGCCGGCTCACTTCCTTGATGATGAAAGCTTGCTTCCAATCATATTGCATATGACAACTAAATACTGTTTAAGCATCTGCCACTATGCTAGGTGTAGTCATTTAATAGCTAAATTCTAAATCCCAACTCTTCATACTCACTGATTTGTGTCACTGCTCTATTATTCGCATAATCGCATCACACCCACACATTCTCTGTTTTGTTCTGCCTCTACTCTTCTCTGCCTCGTCTCTACTCTACCTTTTGGACCTTTCTTATTATCTTCCCATCTTCACTTAAGGATGCCTTTTCCATGACTCAACTACAAGTATTTACACACTTCATCAACCTTGGAATGATCATCAAGGTTGGCATCACAATCACCAACCATTGGAACAATCTCCAAGGTCGGCATTACAAACATTTACAAAATAGGTCTTGACCTATTACAACATTATGCAAAGGAAATGAAATGTAAATCATGCCATGCCTTAGCTAGGACTCAAAAATGATCTTCCATGCCACAAAATGCTTCCACAGTCTTCTAGAGATCTCCGCAATCACTGGGATTAACTAGGTCGGCCAAAACTAGTTACACATTACACTATCTAGGAACAATCTTTGAACATGATCTCAAATCCTTAACGTGGGCCAATATCAAGATAGGAACATGATTAGGAGACATCCACAAGCATGTTATAATCATCAGGAGAAACCACACAAACCTTAACCACTTTATCCATAGGAATCTTCTCACTAGAATGCATGAACTTCATTGTCTTCAACTGTCATAAAAGAAAGATAGCTTGCGAACCACCAAAACATGAACCATTGCAATTGTAGGAACTTATCACCATCCCAAACTTCCCTCTAGAACTGCAAAACAAAATACTTTATTGCAGAGGAATGTGGAGCATAATACTTTCTCCCTGTCACCAGAGAATAATCAAAATGAATAGGCTTTATTTTGGTGAATACAACTTTCTCACAAATTCACATCGAAGGCTCAAACTTAGGATTTAGCATCTTCAGACATCCCTTTGAACAACTTCCAATCCATGGACCTAGATTTGTAAGTAGAAGGAAATGCAGAGTAATCTACCAAACTGTTCTTCAACATACAACTCTCTGTCTATATTGCACTTCACTATAACTCACTTGTTTCTTCCAGAGAGGCTAATTTTCTCAATATCCTCAACATTCAAAGCTTCTAAACAAGTAATAGAATAAGATACAGTTGACACCAATGACAACAAAGATATGTTGACATCAATGACAACACTAATTAGGCACATACTTACAAGAGTCATACTCACCAAATCCTATATCTCTGAAATGCACTTTGATTTCTGGAATAGGTTTATCTACAAAGGATTTTTGCAAAGTATCTAGGTCAATGTACAAACAAGATATTGGGTCTTCAATATTGTTGGGTATTTGGTTATTGTTGTGATAATGCCCTTGCATGGTGCAGTAAAATTGAAATGCATTAGGATCTCCTAGGATGGTGATTTTAGTACCATTGTAAGGGAACTTGAGGGATTGATGGTACATAGAGTGTACAACATGCATGGCATGAATCCATGGGCATCCTAGAATAATATTGTATGTCATCTCAATGTCTAAGACTTGGCATCTTGTTTCTAGCATGATGGGGCCTACTTGAATAGGAAAATGTATGGCACCTTCTGATCGGCACTCTACATCATTGTATGCTTTGATAGTAATAGACTGCTTAGTGTTTATATGATCCTCAGAGTATCCTAATTGTTTTAGTAACTTGATAGAACAAATGTTTAGACCAGCACCACCATCTATAAGTATATGTTTGATTTTATGTTGGTGGATGAGAACTTCGATGTGGAGTGCATCATTATGACATGGATCATGAGATGGGAGGTCTTTTTCAGAAAATACCATGTTGTAGGGTGATACAATGTTACCCATCATGGGTTGAAAGTCCGTGACAACTATATTGTGGGGAACCAATGACTCTTGTAGGGATCTTTCAAGCACAACTTTATGAGCAGGTGATGACTTTAGAAGGTCTAATATTGAGATTTGTGTGGGAGTCTTCCCTAGATGTTCAACAAGATTATAATTGGAAGTGACTGTAGGATTAGGTGTTAGACCATGAAGGGTAGCACAACCACGAGGAGTTGTGACGACACAATCTAGAGATTTTCCTTTAATGGTAAGGGTAGAGACTTGACTTTCTTCAAAACAACCCACAATGAAGTCATAAGAAGATGAGGCTTTGTTAACGCTCTTTCCTTTATCAAGATTTTGACCTTTACCATGTTGAGGGAATGGATCCTTGTATACATTGAGATCTTTGTTTGAGGTATGGTGAGGAGGCTCCTCAAAAGTGACTTCACCTCTGTCTATGAGGTTTTGTATTATGTGTTTCAATTTCATGCAAGATGAGGTTTTGTGTCCTTTTACTCTATGGTATTCGCAATATTCATTATCTTTGTACCATGTAGGTTTGAAAGTGGGCTCATCATATTGACATGTTTTTGGCAATGTGATAAGTCCATTTTGCACAAGTTTCTTAAAGATGGATTCAATAGGTTCACCCAAAGGAGTGAACCTACATCTTGGAGGATAATCTTGTTTTGGACATTCTTGTTTTTGTTTCTCCCTAGGAGTAGAATGGGTTGGTTTTGATTGAAGATTAAGTGGTGTTTGGAAAGTTTGGATGTGTTTAGAATTCACAACACCATCATTGACAATGTTCTTTCTTTTGGACCAGAATTTAGGTTTATCATTTGATTTTTGGGGAGTGTTGTCTTTGGTCTCCTTAAAGATTTTGACTAAACCTTTTGCAATGAGGGATTTTTCAATATTGGTACCTTTGTAAATGATCTCATGAAACATGGTAGCACTTTGGATTTGTAGATGAAAACTAATTTCTTGATTAAGGTTTTGTACAGCGATGCTAACAAGTTGTTTTTCAGGTATGGGCCATGGAAATTTGCTAGCCATATTTCTCCATATTTGTAGGAATGAGATAAAGGTTTCCCCATTTCTCTATTTATTGTTACACAAGTCCATCATTGAAATCTCATTTTCATTATTGTAAGAGAAATGGGTGGAAAATTTTTTAGCTAGTTCATTGAAAGTTTTAATACCCATGGGTAGGTGTGAGAACCATTCAATTGCTTGTCCTCCAAGACTATGATGAAAGAGGCACATAAGATAAGTGTCGTTATGTGCAACCTCAAAGCAAGCTATGTAGAACTCTCTAAGATGGTCTTTTGGATCTCCTTTTCCCTTGTATTTGTTAGTTTTCGGCATGTTAGAGTTAAGGGGAAAAGGGATCATAGGTAAAGATCGATCAAATGGATATGGGAAAAATTCCTCCAAAGAGAAGGTTTCTTCGTGTGTCCAAATGAAAGGTCAGATTGCAAAGAAAAAAATTTAAGCTCAAGATCGGATGGAGGTGTTGGAAAAGCCAAAATTTGTTGAGTTTGGGGTGCTTGTTGCTGCCCATAAGAGATATTGGAATTTAATCCATATGAATTGATATTATATGGGTCATATGAGTGATGAGGGTTATTTGGATGTTGATTAGTGAAGAAAGCTTGGGTTTGTTGAGTTTGTGAGGGTGCTAGATATGAATGTTGAGGGGTGTTGGTAAAAGAAGTTTGAGTTTGATTTTGCTGTGGTGGTATGATGTATGTGTTTGGATTTTGTGGTGGTTGAGGTGGATTGACATAGGTTGTGTTTACATTTGGAGAAATTTGGGGTGGAATGATGTAAGTGTTGTTTAGATATTGAGGAGATGATGTTTGGGGTGGATTGACATAGGTAGTGTTAATACTTGAAGAGTGTTGGGGCTGATTGATGTAAGTGTTGTTTGGGTTTTGAGATGGTTGAGGTGGAGCTATGTAGGTGCTATTTAGATTTAAAGAGTGTTGGGGTGGAGCTACATAAGTATTGTTTAGATTTGAAGAGTGTTGGGGTTGATTTCTATAGGTGTTGTTTGGGTTTTGAAGTGGTTGAGGTGGAGCTATGTAGGTGTTGTTTAAATTTTGAGAGTGTTGGGGTTGACTACTGTAGGTGTTGTTTAGATTTTGAGGGGATGATGTTTGGGGTGCTTAAACTTGTGACACTTGTGGTGGAGTGACATAAGCATTACTAGGTGTGTAATTTGGAGGAAAAGATGTTGAGATGTCCCCAAATCTAATTTTTTATATAAACCCAAAATCTGAAAATAACTTTTGCACTTACAACACAAATATTCATCACAAGAACCAAAATCTAGTAACTAGTTTGCACAATAGAAATTCCAAATTGTCACAACAACACTCCAAACCATTTTTATTATGAATTTATGATGTAAACACATGGGTATAGGTCTTATACATAAAAATAACACAACAACAAACTCCTACAGAAAATATGCAATTTCAGCTACAACCCATTACACCAAATGTTGAAATACACAATGTATAAGTCACTGTAATATCTCCAAACCCACAAAATGACACACAACTTAGTATGGATGGAATATGGTGCTGTATATGATGATGCACAATAGCACATACAACATACAAACCCCTACACAACAACAATTACTAACAACACTACAAACCTATGTAAACACACAATAACTCTACTCTGCTGAATTCTTTTTGCTCCAATGCAATCTCTAAAGTGAGATTGCTGTAACAAACCATGAAACTACCCTCATATTGTTGGGAACTGTTGTGTGGTTACACAACACGCCCCATTTTGACTTGGCAAAACAGGGACCCAACTTCTGTTTTGGCTTGTGTTGTCTGTTTCTGGCGGTTTGGTAAAAATAGGTCAGGTGCATCATCATCATGAAGGTCAGGATGAGGTAGGTCATCATCATGAGGTTAGTTTGTCAAAGTTCATATTTTGTTTCTATGACTTCATGGTTAGAAAGAGCTTGAAATTCCATGCAGGTTTGCCTTTTACATCACTTGAAAATTCGTCCATATGAAGGAGTTATGAGCAGTCAAAGTTTTGGTCAAACCTGATAATTGCTGTATGATGAGTGGTCATCATCATGATATTTGAAAAGCCCCCCGATAATATCCTAGTCCCGAAACATCCGGACGTCAATCTTAAGTCATAGTGAGCTTTTCCCGTCAAGCGACCCTGGAAACATCATCATCATCATGATATTCTAACATCGCGAGCATCATGATATTCCAACATCGCGTGCATATTATAATATCATGCTGAAGATCATCATCACCTTGCTTAAGAAACCTACCATCTGCAAAATTTGCATGCGCACGACTAAGTCTTGGTGATCAACATCATCATGATATTTCAAGACCCGACATTTAGTAATATCCTCCTGATCTCCTTTTGCATGATCATGATGATCACCTTATCTTTCGAAACGGAGGATGATTTTCCTTTCCCAAGTCATGTTGAACAAGATCATCATGATCTTGTTCGTCTCTCCCGACAGTTCGTAATATCATCCTGCCGACAAGTATAACCTTTTGCAAGTATGATGATGACGATGACGTCATGTTCAAAGATTAACGAAGGCCGCGGATATCCTGATGACGTCATCAGGACTTTTAGCAGGATCATATTCTAGATCACCCAATGCGGATATGATGATGATGATGTTCATCATCCTGATCTTTTGGCAGGTTACCTTCTCCGAAAAAGGGGTCATATTGCATTCATCCACCTGATCATCTTCATAAGGTGACCCGATATTCCATTTATCTCCTGCTCTTAACGAAGCATGACGGTGACGTCATCCCTTTGCATTTTAACGAAGCCTGATGATGACGATGACGTCATCATGATATTCCTCAGCGGCAGGATCGTTTTCCAAGTCCTCCTGTTTGTCTTCATCATGATGATGATGACGATGTCTTTCTTTCCCGAATATGCAAAAACAAAACATCCTGATGTGCTTTTCCTCAGAGCATTCGGAAAGGAGGGGCATCATATTTTGGGGTATCCTGCGGCTAGATGGAAGATATAGAGTTGGTCATCCTCATGATGTTTGGCATCGGTATAACTGTTGCCGTCGGCCTAAGGTAAAATTGTCACCCTGATCATATGTAGTCACGCCGATGCAAATATGATGATGATGCAAAGCCGGATTCGAAAGATGGTTGAAGGGCGATTATTTCCTTGTATAATTTGAGATCATCATGATCATATTTTGAACCCGATATACAAGAAAATGGGCAAAAACATGAAGCGATAGAAATTTGGAGCCCGATTGCCTGTAGCTGCACATTTTTGGGGGCTTGTTTAATAAAACGTTTTACTTCCTGTTGTTTATCCACATGATGATGAACTTAATATTTGTCTGTTTACTTGCAGGAAGACATGATGATGCTGCTGAAGCTGAACATTGAAGTGATGATGCTGCTGAAGCTGAACATTGAAATCATGATGATGCTGCTGAGGCTGGGCATTACAAAGTTGCGCATGGAGGCAACATGAGCCAGAAATGAAGAGGATTTTGTCAAATATGCTGTTCGCCAGCTGGAGGCCGAATCAAGTTGAAGATGCTGGAATATTCTGTGCCAGCTGTGCATTTGCCAACTGATGAAGCATGTGCTTTTCATCTGGACCGTTGTTTGTTATGAGGGGATCCTGATCCTTGGATCGTTGTAACCATTTTTTTTGGCAATTGTTCTATATAAGAGCCAGAGCTTGTCATTTAAAAGGGGGGGAATACATTAGAATACACAGACGCATCTGGCGCAAAAGTGAATTACTGTAGAATCAATTAGGAGATCGGATTACTGAGACTAATGAGGATAGAATTGTTGAAATGTCAAGGTTCTTTCTTCAGATCACTGTAAATGTACCTGTTCTTGAGCATACTGAATGAATATGAAGTTCCAGATTACATCCTGATTGTAAATTTTACGTAATCTTTCCGTTGATTTCTGGATATGTACTGGTGAATGCTGTGTTCAACTGGAAGCGCTTTCATTTCATTACATGTTGTTGTCAACTTTTCCTTTGAAGCTTTGCACTAGATCATGCGGATTTGTGGAATGTCCTGGTGAAGTATGATTTCTAGTTTTCCTTCTTTTCATTGCAAGTATGGGAGCTTGTATGTGAATCAGTGATCTAAGTCCAGTAGTTTTGGGAATCTCATTCTTTAACCTTTTTTCCTTTTTCAATTTCATTAATTCATCACCATAACTGCAAATCATGATAAATAACAAGCAGAAACAGTGAAATATGCTGAAATCCCGTAGGTAACTGAAGATCATTAGCATATTTGAGTTAAATGCATGTAGTATTGGAAATCTCATGCAAAGAATCATAAATAATGATAGAAATCATGCAAATATCAGCCTGTAGGCACATTATTTGACTAAATTTACAGTGCAGAGGTAGAATTGTTGGAGACTTATGCAGAGCGAACATCCAGAGCAGGATATTTGAAGATGACGATGATGAACAGTGCAGAAACACGTAAGGCCCCTGAATGGAAAACAGCAACACACATCAACCACTGAGTAACGTCAGTAGATTAAGACCTAATCAACGGAGACTTGGGATCATGAATTCTATGAATTCATCGTATCTTTCAAGATGAGTAAAGGTTGTTGTGTAACTTTTATTCTATGTTTGCGAATGAATAACATCATGACCAACATAAATTGGCGCTAGAAGGAGGGCCTAGTCCAGAAGATCACTTTCATCATCAGTACTTTCAGGTTTGATGACACTCAGAGTAAGGTAACTTCAGATCGTTTGTGAATTTCATCATATTGCGTAAATATTTGCTGCGATAAGTTTGTATTTGCACATTCTATGTAAAGATTTCCGAATTTCACATAAATATTGCAAGCTTTACAGTAGATTTCTTTAAATTCACTAAATATTGGCCGAAGATGCATAAATTTGTTCAAGCTTTGAGAATTTGAGCCTTAAACACGTGAGATCTGGTGCTACTGGTTGGAATATCCCAATATCCTGTCTATTTGCAGTGTCTTCGCAAATATCGCGTAAATATTCAGTCTGATTTGCAAGTTGACCGCAAATATCACCTCGTCCAGTGGAATCCAGCCAATATTTGCAAAGTTTCAGCTAATTGGCCTCCAAATCGAGAAATCCTGGCTCACAGGGTAAATACCAGGTCTAGACATAGTGAAATTTTTGAAGAATTGCCTGTCAGAGGTTTTAGACCTAGGACTGTAGACATTCACCATACTCCAGAGTCTAGTGCATCCAGAACTTCACCAGGATCTCCTCCTGTAACCCCTATTGGTTTGCAAATACCTTCCGGTATACCCGTGACACCTACTGTTCAACCTCAGGGTATACCTTTAGTCCAACCTCAGCCAACTGCACCACCAGTTCAGCCCCCTCAGGTTGCAATGTCTTTCTTTGCAGCGGAATCACCATTGACCTTTACTGCGTATCATGAGTTACCAAAGTATCCGGACAAGCTCTGTCTAAAATACCATCCTTATCAGGATGCGGATGATCATATCAGGACGTTTAAAGAAGCTTGCTGCAGAGCCAGAATAGAACATCAGGACGTGGTGTGCAGATTATTCCCTTTTTCCTTAGGGGAAGAGGCTTATAATTGGTTCATCAGTCTTGGTCAATCTTCTGTTGATTCGTGGGCTGTCTTAGAGAAGGCCTTTCTTGACAGATTCAAGGTCCCTATTGATCCATCCATGAATTACCACCTGTTTGCCACAATTAAGAGATTTGAGCATGAACCTATTGCAAATTTCAATGCTAGGTTCCAGAAAATGTTGTCCAAGCTAGTTACCCCGTATGTGGTGGCTGATGATGCTGCTAGGAGTATTTATTATTCAGCCCTGGATCCATTAACCGCCATGTTCATCAGGAGAACACATCCTGAGATCACCACATTGACAGGAGCTTTTCAAGAAGCTATCAAGGTAAATCAGCAGCTGATACCTGCTCCTACTCCTAATATAGCATTCCCTACTTTGCCTGGCATGCAGTCACAATATCCAGCATAGTATCCCGCAGCTTATCCTTCGCAATATCCTGTACAATATCCCAATGGAGCAGTGATGCCCCCAGCAATCATGCCTGCACCTTTGCAAGTACCTCCATTGAGTATTATGCCTCCTCCTAATGGAAATGGCCAATTGCCACAATATCCTGCACATGCTCAGACACCTCAGGGTACTGATCTATCTCATAATAACCATGGATCTTCCTTTTTCCAGCCTCAGACTGAAAATGTAGTGGCCAAAGCTCAAGAGGAGAAAGAGGAAATCAAAGAAATGTCTGCTCAGTTGAGAAAGCTCACCACAGAAGTAACACACTTGAGAAACCAAGGGTTTTATTCACAGTTAGGTCAGAATAGGAGTTATTCCAATGACAGACCAAATTACCCTGACAGAGGATACAACAATAACTTCAACAATAGTGCTGCAAATAACAATAATCCTCCTAGGCAGCCCAGAGTGTGGAACTCCAGGCCAAATAATGGTTCATTACCATCACCCCTAGACAATCAGCCTCCTGGTGAAGCCAAACAGACTACTAGAGTCAATCTTGCTGAAGCAGCCCTTACCAATTGGTGCAGGATTCACAACACCAATGCACATGCAGAATTAGATTGTCCACAATTTAGGATTGCTACCAGCATCTTTCAGACTGAAGTGTCTAATACTTCTGGAAATCCACCTCAGGCAGAAGGAAATGAAATAGTTCCTTGTGGATATGACTCAGCTTTTGTGCTGGAAACATACACTAATCAGCCTCATCAGGATTATAATCAGACCTGTGAAGAATCTGCCTTAACCTTTGAAGCAAACTATGTCTTCCCTTTTGAGGATGAAAATGAACCTACCAGAGAGCATGAGGAAGTACATGCATACCAGCAGCAATACCCTGGTAAGCATAATTATAATCTGAGGAGTAATGCCAACAGACCTGCCGGTCCATTGACATCATCTCTACCTCCAAACAACTTCAACACACCTCCTGATCCGAAGGCTAGCAATAACCCTGGGTTCCCTAAGGTGAATGCTTAATACTTGTCTCCTCAAAACACAGTAACAAAAGTCGCAAATGCACCTCATGAGTCTGACAAGTTAGTCAGTGATTTGGCTGATGAAATGAAGAAAATCAAGATCAGCCTGTCCCTATCTGAGTTACTGAAAACTCCTGCCATCAAAAGGGCATTCATGAAGTCGTTGGATGATCCTGCTCCTAAAGAGGATAATCACCTTTCGAGTCAATCCAATAGCAGAGACCATACTGCTAAAGATAATACTGTCAAGCCCAAAGTGTCAGCCACAGTCCAAGCTGCTGAAACCTCTCACATGACATTGTACAGAGATAAAACTGAATCACCTCCGTTTCTCCTCACCATAAGAATGTTTAGTAAGAATTTGCACAACTGTTTAGTTGATTCAGGAGCCTCAACTAATGTTATGCCTTTGTCAATATGCAACGCATTAGGACTGCATCCTGCTAAATCCTTAAAGAAGGTCACTCAACTGGACAAGACAGAAGTAAGTGTCGTAGGAGAACTCACTCACATTCACATGCAGCTAGCGTCTGATCCGAGGATCCAGTATTACATTGACATTCAGGTAGTTGACATACCTGATACATACGGGATGTTGCTTAGCTGGGACTGGTCTAAAACGCTCAACGGATATATGTCCACAGACTTCAGTCACATGTGGTTGCCATGGAAGGGTATACCTAATCAGATCCGGATTGATGCTGAGCCTAGGATGAAACATATGATCACGGAATATAACAGAACAAATGAGATCATGTATGTAAACGTAGAACCTGGAGTTTATCACATTAGGCCGCTAACTGTCCAAATAGAAGAGGTCCTGATGCTTGATGTTCATCATCATCATGATGATGATTATCATGAGGATATGCCAGTTGTAGAACTTAATAATGATCCTGATAATGACAACGAAATAGATCGCTTCAGGGATTTTTAGATGCATTTATCTACTCAGATAAAACGTTGTCAATTATTAAATATACCTGCTAATGATATTTTGATTGACGGATGGTGCAGATTACATGGCAAAGCACACTCGGAAAAGACTTGTGAACCATGCCTAGACATAATAATACTGGAGCAGACGTATAATGATGCATCATCATCATATTCCGAGGTGAGTGCTACATCTGATGATGATGATGATGATACTAATTTTTATTTGTCTTCTGCAGGAACAGAAGAGTCGACGGATCCTGATGAGGATCATATCTGAAAAATAGAAGAGATCCTGGTGTCCAATCAGACGAATGATGCGAGAAAGGAAAAGATCACTCCTGGTAGTGATTGCTTCATGGAACCGGATTACGAGTTGTCTGATGAGGATAAAGGCAGTGACCTGACGAAGTTCGAAGAATTTCTGGTCAAAGAAATAAAAAAAATGACACAACAGTGTGGATCTCCCCAGGAGGTTTTAATTAAAGGTTGGTGTAGGCTGCATGAGGCGCCTCACTCAGAAACAACTTGCTCACTGTGCTTACACATTTTGAAGAAGCATGCCGCTGTATGTGCTGAACATCATCCTCCTGCTAGGATGGAAGAGAAAACAGAAAAGCCATCAGGCTCATCAGATAAAGAAAATGAAGAAATTCTGGAGCAACAAGCAGATGCAGCACCAGAAGTTATTAATTGTCCAGACACTGAAGTAGATCATTCTGAAGATTTTCAATTATACTTGTCTAGAAATATACAGCGTAGTCAAATATTAGGTTTGCCCATTGATGATGTCTTGATTGAAAGTTGGTGCAGATTACATGATGAAGAGCATTCAGAAAGAGATTGTTACCCTTGCTTGCTCATGTTGAAAAAGATTCTAGAAAATATAATAGCTGAGTCAGTTCCAGAAGGTAAAGAAGAGGGGACATCTTTCCTAGATTCATTTTATGGTGACATTGATAGGAGTTCTCTACTTCCTAATACAAGTAAGGACCAGTCAGTATGCAGGTATGAATCTTGTGAAAATTTTAGAGAAGAAATCACTTATCAGGATAATATTTTTGATTCTGATCCTAATACTTTTGATAAAGAAGATGAAACATCTTTCCTGGAGTCATTCTATGGTAAAGAGAAGTGTAAACAGATAGTAGAGCAATTTAAATGCACTACTGATGATGAAGTTCCTATGATGGTAACTCAGGGAGTCATAGAGAAGAAAATAAATGCTGATTTATTACCTGACTTCTTTGAATTAAATGATCAAATGCAAGAATGTTGCAGGTTAAAGGAACCAGATCCTCTAATAGATAGAAAATGTGAATTATTCAATGAACAATTCCTGAAAGAAGAAGATGTAGAAGACTTTGGAGTTGTTGTGCATAATCAGATGTCACTCCAGAAATATTTTGAAAATGAAACAGGGGAGTGTCCTCACCAAGTGAAAGTTGTTTCTCCATTACAGTCAAATGATTTAGAAATGATAAATTTCTGTATATCAGGTTGTGATAATAAAGATACTTATTTAGATGCTGATGTGCAGGAAATTGAAGAAAATACTGAGAAGTTTCCTGAACTAGAGGATAAACTGAACATCCAGAGCAGGATATTTGAAGATGACGATGATGAACAGTGCAGAAACACGTAAGGCCCCTGAATGGAAAACAACAACACACATCAACCACTGAGTAACGTCAGTAGATTAAGACCTAATCAACGGAGACTTGGGATCATGAATTCTATGAATTCATCGTATCTTTCAAGATGAGTAAAGGTTGTTGTGTAACTTTTATTCTATGTTTGCGAATGAATAACATCATGACCAACAGGAACTCATGTCCACTGGCCACAAGCTCCATCTTCAATGGTTTCCCTGTCCACTAAAGTTGTACAAGCATCCGCTCTGCAAGAAAATAGTGAAAATGGCAATAATCCCTCTGCATGCAAAATAAATAATACTTATAGGATCCTTGAACATCTAGAAACTTCTACCATCTTTAGATTCATGTCCAAATATTTTTCCCCAAATTTTGGCACTTACAAAATTCATAAAATGCATTATAACATCTCTAAAATTAGCCTTTCATATTCTACCACTTAAAAGGCATCTTTTGACAACTTAGAATGCATTTTTCAAGGCACCAACATGGAATTAAAGTGCCAAATAGAAAACTCATGACCCAAAGGGAAATATTCTCTTGCATGAAGTGCATGTAACCTCTGATGCCAAATTAAAACTCATAACTCCCACCTACCTGATTTGCCAACTCATAAGATATATAAATCTTTTATTCTTCAACAACTCAAGAATCCTTCCAAATCCAACACCCAAGGAGTTATCATGAGCATCAAATATAATAAATTTAATATTTATTTGCTCCTAATATTTGAAATTTCTCTAGAACAAATAATTATTATTTTCCCCAAAGCTATCCTTTAGTCTCAACTTACTATTTCCGAACAGGGGGAAACTTACTAAAAATAGCAAGTGCTATTTTTGGAAAGGGGACATGACAAGTCCTCCCTCCTCAATATTGCTTGTCCTCAAGCAATGCAAACCTTGATTTTTTGAAGTCATTATATCAAGGTGGTAACTCATGCTAAACTGTCCATATGACCTAGCTCCTATACCTGTCAAGTGAGATAACTCTTGCCAAAGAACACTGTGCAATCTTGAAAACTCAAACTCATATGTGACAATGTCATTAAACCAACAAAAATATCCATGCAAACCTTTGATACAATCACTCCAATCCCAAATCTGAACCATGTCTTCCAAAAGAAATTTTGTAAACTCACCAAATGCCTCCCACTGTTTATAAGCACTAGCATGTGGCAAATCAAACCTGAGACTCCTGCAACTTCTCCCAATGATATAAGTCTAATTTATGCTACTATTAGGACTACTATAAAAATCATGGCATCCTTTGTAACAGAAAGTACATCTTTGGGAAATAAAAACTACTTGTACCTTCAAAACATTGAAATATACATGGTCAAAATGCATACTAGATGGCCCAAACTTTACCTCAACTTGAAGGGTAGTACACTTAACTTCATGATCTGATTTATAACAGAAATATGTCTATAGAGGGATAGAAAATATCATCATGTAACATCAGAAAATATTCCACCTAACTCTGGATATTAATCTTGTAAACAACTTGTTTTGAAAAATGATGTATTCCTTGAGTCCATCCTCTAGCACATACTTATCATCCTTCACAATTACATCCAAAATGTTAGCAACCAAAGTATTTTGGACATACTCAACCATAATATAAATCTTCTCATCTTCAAAATTGACACCAATGATACCAAGTATAGGCATCATGAAGACAACATGAGCAACTACATTCTTGTACAACTCCTATAATTTGGACAGCTCTTCAAAAAATATTTCACCCATGTAATATGCCCTAAATACATAATGGTTGTTAATAATATAGGCATACTTAGCAAGCCCATTACCATCATTGTTGTAACCTTCATAATGAATCCCAAAAATACTAACAATGACATCCTTGAACATACCTTTCCATTCTTGATGATGGATAAGTAATGGCTGCAACAAACTTACTAGGATGTCATGTCCTTCTTCATTTTGTAGAGTCTCATTCCTCTCAAACTCTCCTCTCCATATCCAAGGATAGAAAACCTGTATGCAACTTGTCTCCAAAACATGGCACAATTCAACTTGCATGTAAGATGAAAATAAATCATAAGCATCACAAACCACTCCAAACCTCCTCATAGATAGTTTTATGATGGCTGGAGCAATTGTCACTAATAGTGGATACCTCCCATTATCATCATCATCCAAGTAAACTTCCCCAACATGTGCCAATCTATAGTTGTTCATAACTAAAATCATCAAAATCAGCAACATACCAATGATGTAGAGACTGCAAAAATAGCAAACCTGAGTAACACTTATCAGCATGATCAATGTGAAATTGATGGGTAGCCATGTATGAATCTAAAATCTCTACATAAACCTCAGCAACATAGAGGTTTGAAGCAAACATACAATGACTTAAAATACTCCCACAGTGGCTACAAACTGAAAATCATTCAATTCCAAAATTGAAAACACCTTTTTGATCTTGTCCAGACCCTCCTATGTAGCATCCTCCTAAATGCTTTGACCACCAAAGGGTTGTATCAAGTATATGATATTATTCTTCCATATATATGTCTTGGAAGAAGGATCATGTTGGTCGAAAGTCTTCCAAGTTTTGATGGCCTTCTTTCTCCAATAGTCACATTTGAAGCCAACTAGAATAATGTAAAATTGCTCACCTGAACTCTGTATTGCCAAATTAACATAGTCACACAAGAAGTGACATTCTTTGGCTCCTTGTAATTGACTCATGGGCTGCAAACATTGTTCTCCAAAAGATGTTCTAAAAATGTTAGCAAGATGAAATCTAACATTAATATCTTGTATAAAATCTTTTTCATGTGCATTTTTCTCAGTAAGGTCATCTTGTAACTTCTCCTCACAAACACATAGAGCATAAAAGGATAAGAACAAATACTCAATGTAACCCATGAAACTTCTGAAATATAACTTGTGCATATGTTCCTTACAAACTTAAGTCCGATGGTAGCTACTTCTCCACTTTGTCCTTGAAAAATGGTGTGAGCTCATGGCATACTTATAGCCCAATGTAAAATCTAAGGCATACTAAAATCCTCTATCTGAAATAGAAAACCCATTTCCTACATCTTTCAACTTCTTGCTTATGATTTGAATGGAGTCCCACCTTTGCATTAGTGAAGCCCAATCATGTTCTCCCAAAACATAATATTCTTCCACAAATGGATGTGAGAAGTATGCAAAAAATGCAAGACATGAGTTGGTTACCTTGAAGTCATATGAAGATTCCTTTGTAGCTAGAGCCCTCTCAAAGCTTGAAATAATGAATTCATCTTGTGGAATCACATTCTTCTTGAATTCCCCTTCATACATCCAAGGATAGAAATCCAACATGCAGCTTAATTCTACAAATACCTTTCCATGCTTAATCATAAAATATAGAGTATCAAAATGACATATATTTTTCTTACCATCTTCCCGCCTCATACATTTTGTTTGGCCACCATCTATAATCTTGTCTTCTATTTGGGAACTTAGCTCCAAGGAACCATCAATAAATCTAGAACATTGATTCTTTATAACACTGTTAGTATGCAAAATAGACTCTATGTGATTTCTCCTTAACTTCCTTTCATTCCAAATGGAAGAGATGGAGAACTCAATAGTGTCTCTAACTAATCTAATCCTCAAGAGATTACCTGGATCCCATATGAAAACATAAGCTTGGGATTGAATCAAAGAGTCCTCATGCCCTATACTGCAAGTTGTATCCCTCACTTTATCACCTTTTTTCGCATGCTTTCCATGATGACCAGAATTTTGTTGTGACATAGAAGGAGATAAATCTGAAATATTTTCATACCTCAAGTTGCAATCAACATGCTCATCCACCTTTTCCAAAGAGACCTTGTTGGGATATCCTCAACACCTTCCCTTTTCTAACTCAAAACCCCACCTAGAATCCTAGAAGTAATTACATGAATCAATGCAAGTTCCTCCATCTTGGCCTTTTCACAACTGGCAAGTGATTCATTTCCCTCCTTGACTTCATCAATACTTTCCTGACATATAAAATCATGAGAATTCAAATAAACATCTTCTATTAACAAAGATTTTTTACCTTCCAAGTGCATGTCAGGTTCTTTCTCCATGGGTTTCTCTGAATTTAATTTCTCTTCTTCCTTCTGCAAGAAAATCTTTTCCTCAACAACCTCTTGGCACTCTGATTTTGGTTTCTTTTCTTCCTTGATCTTTTGTGGAACTAATGTATCCATCACCCTTTCTGGTTCTATGGCCTTCTTTTTTGGCTCCTTTCTCCTTTGTTTCTTGCCATAAATTTCTAGAATTCTGTCAAATGAAATAGCTGATTTGAAGGCTTCAGATTGCTTGACATAGTCATCATACCACTTGGATATCTCCGCATCTTTAGCCATGATTTGCTCTTCTTCAAATTCAGAAGCTCTAAGGTATCTTCCACAAAGAAGCATGAATCAAACAACCCTATAGGCTGGAAAGATCATGCTTTGATACCATTGAGATGTCCCCAAATCTAATTTTTTATATAAACCTAAAATCTGAAAATAACTTTTGCACTTACAACACAAATATTCATCACAAGAACCAAAATCTAGTAACTAGTTTGCACAATAGAAATTCTAAATTGTCACAACAACACTCCAAACCATTTTTATTATGAATTTCTGATGTAAACACATGGGTATAGGTCTGATACATAAAAATAACACAACAGCAAACTCCTACAGAAAATATGCAATTTCAGCTACAACCCATTACACCAAATGCTGAAATACACAATGTATAAGTCACTGTAATGTCTCCAAACCCACATAATGACACACAACTTAGTATGGATGGAATATGGTGCTCTATATGATGATGTACAGCAGCACATACAATACACAAACCCCTACACAACAGCAATTACTAGCAGCACTACAAACAACACCAAAATCACACTACAAACCCCTGTAAACACACAATAACTCTACTCTGCTGAATTCTTTTTACTCCAATGCAACCTCTAAAGTGACATTGCTATAACAACCCAAGAACACTGCCCTCATATTGTTGGGAACTCATGTCCGCTGGTTACAAGCTCCATCTTCAATGGTTTCCCTGTCCACTAAAGTTGCACAAGCATCCGCTCTGCAAGAAAATAGTGAAAATGGCAATAATCCCTTTGCATGCAAAATAAACAATACTTATAGGATCCTTGAACATCTAGAAACTTCTACCATCTTTAGATTCACGTCCAAATATTTTTCCCCAAATTTTAGCACTTACAAAAGTCATAAAATGCATTATAACGTCTCTAAAATTAGCCTTTCATATTCTACCACTTAAAAGGCATCTTTTGACAACTCAAAATGCATTTTTCAAGGCACGAACATGCAATTAAAGTGCCAAATAGAAAACTCACAACCCAAAGGGAAATATTCTCTTGCATAAAGTGCATGTAACCTCTGATGCCAAATTAAAACTCATAACTCCCACCTACCTAATTTGCCAACTCATAAGAAATGCAAATCTTTTATTCCTCAACAACTCAAGATTCCTTCCAAATCCAAAACCCAAGGAGTTATCATGAGCATCAAATATAATACATTTAATATTTATTTGCTCCTAATATTTGGAATTTCTCTAAAACAAATAAAATATTAAATAATTATTATTTTCCCCAAAGCTATCCTTTAGTGTCAACTTACTATTTCCTAATAGGGGGAAACTTACTAAAAATAGCAAGTGCTATTTTTGGAAAGGGGACATGACAGATGTCCATGGTGGGGTAGCATATGCAAGAATAGATATAGATGTGTGAACTTGTGACATGCATGGAGGATTTTGAGGATTCATAGGTAGCGATGTCGTGATGAAGGGGTTTGATTGTTGAGCTTGTTTTACTAAATTAGCTTGTCTTGCTAGGTCAGCTTGATAATGAAGGGTTTCTTGTTGAGATTTATAAATCTCCATGGGAGTAAGAAGAGGTTCAATTAATGTTTCTCCCAAGGAGTTTTGATAAAGAGGATTGGCATATTTTACTGTGAAAGGATTGGATACCACCTCTTGTAAAGCTAATTCAGGAAATGTTGTAGATATCGTAGACATTGTTTGGATGGGGTTTACTTGTGGTCTTCCAATAGCATTAATAAAATCTTGGAATGGATCTTTCTCCTTAAGAGTAGATGTATCAATTTTTGAGGCAATTTAACTCCCTTTTGAGCAAGCAAATGGAAGTAGTGATCTTGATTGGAGGTTAAGATTTTATCTATAGCTGCCATGATTTTAGGCTCTTGCATAGTTTCGTCAAAGTCTTCAGACCCTTCTTGAGAGGACTGACCCTCTTTAAATTGTCTATCATCATGAGATGGGATTTGACCAATGGATCCTTTTGCAAGGAGATCATGAGGATGCATCCCTGTGGTATACTGTGTAGCATCTAACCATGTTGTATTATCCTCTTGGGGATGATTTTGGATAGTACCATGAGGATTGTTTTGAATATTCTATGAAGGATTGTTTTGGATGATTCCATGAGGACTGTTTAGGAGTGTGTCTTGAGGATTTGGTTGTGGGGTGTTTTTCTTAGCCTCCATGGCTTAATGATGTTACTATCTAGTGGTAACCATAAGATTTCTCAAATGCACTAGGACAGAGATTTGGGTATTAATTTTGGACTTGTTTTGAATGAGTTGAGATTACTAGTTTGATGGTTTGATATGGATTTCTTGTGTAAGATTATAAAGTCTAAATCAATTGCTGATTAGATAGTTGATGACCTTACATAGAGATGGACTAATGACCTTAATGAAGGTAGATAGTGTTAATGGTATTAAACCAACTTAAGAGAAGTTAATTCTTGAAGCTAATAAAAAACAAATAATAGATACTAATTCCTCTTCAAGGACCTAAGAAATGTAATCACTCTCAAATCAAAGATGAACTAGAGGATATTGTGATCTAGAATCTATGGTGGAAGACAAATTACATAGCTCTGAAAAGTGTGAGTAAAGATTTAGACTTGTTTGGCGAAGATGGTTTGATTGATAGTAATCTCAAGAGGATAAATAGTTCAAAAAGTCCAAGTTTAAGCTATGATGATAGATGAGGATGATCTGATGGTTGATAAAATAGGTTTGATAGTGCTATATGATGCTAGCTCAGATGTTAATTTGATCAGAATTTGAAGTTCACTATGTTCTGGACTAAATGGATGATAGACAATAGATAGAGACCAAAGGCGCTTGACTATTTCTCAAAGGTGCTTGGCTATTGCTCAAAGGTGATTGATTGTTGTTCAAAGGTGCTTTTCTATATAAATAGAGGCACGTTAGGATAATCTAGAGGCATGTTAGAATAGCCCAAAGGCACTTCATAGCCCAGATGCAAGTTTTTAGCAGATTGATAAAATGTGACAAAGACCAAAGGCACTTGACTATTGTTCAAAGGCACTTAATTGTTTCTCAAATGTGTGGGACTACAGGCTAGAGGTGCTTTTCACAAAACCAAAGGCACTTGACTGTGGTACAAATGCACTTCAAATCAGTGTGAAGGCGTGTTAATTCTATGCAGATGCAAGTTTTTGGAACAATAATGTTTTCAAGACAAGATCTTGATAGGATTTTGGTTTGATTTCTTGGCAAGAGAACAAAAACATAGTAAACAAGATGGTTGAGGACTGACTCAATGGTGTTGGTTGTGTGAGGCTATTAACCTCCATGGATAACAAATGGTATTACTGATAGATAACAAGAACAAATAGAAGACACACCAAACAATCTTTGAATGCAACAACCTATAATTATTCAAATGGGTGTATCATATCTCATGGATTCACTTAGGTGTGGCTTCAATCCCCACTATTAGATAATGGTTATTTCTAGCCCCTTAATACCATCTTATCATTACTAAGATAGGTAGGAAATGTAAGATCATGGACCACCTTACACCCCTCACTCTTGGAAACACTTAAGTCTATCCAAAAGCATATTCCATCTCTAATAAATGAAGGTACAAGTGTGAACTCTTCTCCCCCACTATTAGCAATGGTGGACTGGAGATATGACGACCGAAGGTCTTATATAGGTTTACAAGGTGTCTAGGGTGTCCTCAATATACGTGAAGGTATAGGAGGCACATATCTGTGAATGGGGGTGTCCCAGATAACTGACGCTTAACTATTTGAGTCTTGGTGGACCAAGTTTCTCGAGAGTGTATTGCTTGGAGTTAAAAGGTTCCTTCCTTTGATGCTAAATCTTTCAATACTCTCATCATTTATATACTGCACTAGAACACGCAGTTGAGGTCATCCCTTGAGGTGATGAAATCCCCAAGTAGGTCCCCTAGAGAGGATATCAAGCACTTTTGATTTTCAAGATCATCTTGCGACGTGAGAAAAGAGCATATGTGTTCTCTTAAGTCCTCAGGATTTGTAAGCACATAAAGTAATAAATGAATATCCTAAGTACTTTTGATTTCCAAGATCACTTTGCAGTGTGAGGAAAGAGCATATGCACTAGGTATTCCAAACAAAGTAGACAATCGTAAATTACCTTATCAAATTGAGGTGTTTCTAAGACTTAGTATGAAAAAAGTTGACGTCTTCGACAAACATCCTACAAAAATATGTTAAAAAATCTTCTTGATCTATGATAAGATGCTGCAACAAGTGTTATTAGTTCCACAGGAAGCAAGCAGTTATCAAAAACAAAGGACTAAACCAAAAGCACTTAAATGTTGTGGAAGTGCACATCAGAAATTACTAGAGGCATGTTACTGTGGTACATAAGTGCATTTTTTTATTACCAGAGGCATGTTACTGTTGTGTAAAAGCACTTGAATATTTCTCAAAGGCACCTCACTATTATCTAGAAGTACTTTTTTTATGATAGACTTGTAAAAAACAAGAATCTATGTCAAAAAGCTTGATCGAGAGATTGATAGTTGATTCTATGATCATCCAAGATGTTGTAAGATGATGGGGATCTATACGTCTGCAACAAGAATGAATAATAAACCATGAGATGATGGATTAGCTAAAAATGACAATGCCCTTAAATAAATCAGCTTAAGGAGTATGCTAGAAATAGTGTTAGACAAATAAATTAGCTTGTCAACCCAATAGATGATCAATATGATATGCAGAAACCCTGTAAAATCAGAAAAATCAATCAAAGATCCTATAAACCAGAGGCACTTCAAAATAGTGTAAAGGTGCTTCAAATTAGTGCAAAGGCATGCTTCTACACACCAAAGGTGCTTTACTATTGCCCAAACGCACTTTAAATTAGAACAAAGGCGCTTTACTGTTGTTCAGATGCACTTTTCCGTACCTGTGCTTCAAAAAATTAATTTTCTTCAAAAAAGCAAAGGTTAGTAGGTCCCACTGGGCGTGCCAAAATGTGTATAGGTAAAATAGAGATTGATAAAGAGATCAAAACAATGATAACAATAACACTCAATCCTATAACCTTCAAGAGAACTATCTAAACAATAACTGAATAATCAATGAATAACCAAAAAAACAATGAAGTTATCACCTAGATTGTGTTGTTTTCTTGGTCTTTGTGGATTGCTTCAATGAATTGTGAAACCATGTTTACAACAAGTGGATGAATTATAGTTCTCAAAGATTCAATATGTGCTCAATGATGTGGTATAATGCTCAAAGCGCTTAAGAATACCCAAAGCTTAAATGATCAAAGAAGATTTTTGATGAAGTGAAGGGGGTATATATAGGTTCTAGGGTTGGATCGATCAACGGTGGAGATAAATCAATGAAATAGGTGGTTAAGATGAGTTAAGAGCTCATGATGAACATGCACATGACATGTGTCATGAAGAAAAAACTATTTTATTGAGTTAATTGCTTGCTAGGATAAAGATAGGATTGGATTTCGTAAATTTAGAATGCTTTTTCCAATTTATGAGTTGGTGATAAAAACAATAATGATTAAAGCCAATTAACTCAACTTTAGATTTGCTTTTTGACATGCTAAAAATATGACTGATTGTGCACATAGAAGAAAAGATTATTTTGAGAAGATGTGAGAGATAAAACAAATTAAATAAATAAACTTATTTAATTTATCTTGCATGATGGAAGAAAAGATAAGATTAAATATAGAGAATAAATTAAACAAATAAATTGGTTTAATTTATTTTGCATGATAGAGGAATAGATAAAACATAAATAAAATATTAGTCTTATTTAAATTTAGAAGATAAAGTCAACTTAAATAAATTTAAACAATTCATTTAAATTTAGAGGAATAATTGATTAATTAAATAATTAAAAATTATTTAATTATCGATAAGAGGAATTTAATGATGAATTAATTAAATAATTAGATTTATTTAATTAATGTAGATTTAAAGATTTTAATTAAATAATTAAAATTATTTAATTTAGAAGAATAAAGAGGTGATTTTAATGAAATTAATTAAATAAATAGAATTTATTCAATAAATGTTGGAATTAGGGGAATTAGAGGAAATTGACAAATTTTGATGAAATTAATTAAATAATTAGATTATTTAATTAGCATTAAATGTAAAGGATTTAGGAGGAATTGATGTATGCAAGTGATGTAATGTGAAGGTCATTTTTAGGTGTCTACACTCACTTTCAATGTTCCGCCTACTAAATTAATCTATGAATTTGTCGGCCCCAATTCTCTCTAGTACTAAGACATTTATGATTACCTCGATGGTAACACCCTTCCATCAAAACTAACCTACACCTTGAAGAAAATGTTTATCCACTGAGATTCCTACTTTACTATCCTTGGTGATACTTTATACCAATGAATTCTTGATGGTATCCTACTTAGATGTCTCAACTCAAAAGAGGTTAACATTTGATGCCAAAGCATCCATGGTTCAAGAGCAATCTTGCATCAACCAAAAACATTTGCATTTCAATTTGTTTGCAGTTTAGTTTGTTTTCTTTCATTTTCCTATTTAGTTCAGTCAATAGTAGTTTCTATATTTTGTTCCGCATTATACCACAGTTGCATTTTAGATCTCACAAAGCTAGACTTAGCATCTAGATTCATTCATCTGCATCATATCTAGAATTCAGAGCATTTGGATCAAGTATCAGAAAGTTATCACTATCAGAAGATCAACTGTTTCCTCAGAACAAAGCATCCTGACAGTCTTAGACAATCAGCCAAAGGAGAAGATTTGCGGAGCATTCCTTGACTTGTGAAGCTTAATGACACATCATTCAATGATCTTTGGTTCATGGCTAACCCCCCAAAGATCTACACTTGATTCCATTCATTTGGGGAGGTGTTCTATGCATTTAGGTTTGACCTATCCATGTACACACATTACAGCTCTTCATTGGAGTTTGTGATCTTCCTTGGCTGATGTGGAGGAACCTTTTATACCAAAGATGATATATATTGATGTAATAGATCCTTAGGAAGGTAGTTATCAAGTTCAAAAGATAGAGATAGATGATAGTTTAGATTTGATCAAAGGAACTTCAAAGCTCTATCTTGTGCATATTGTGATATTCTATAATCAGGCCTGTGAGGTGAATTATAAGCCTGCATGTTGTCGGCCCATTTATATTTGAATTCTATGAGATAATGAATGACTGAATCTACATTTTCTTTATATCCTTGAGTTGTTTCCGTTGTGTTTACTCTTGCTGCACAGTCTAGATAGTTCATTCTATGAACCCTCCTACCGTGACTGCACCAAGTGGTATTAGAGTGAAAGTTTGAATTTTTGGGAGTGAATTGAGTGAAGTTGGTGAAGGAATTTTGTAAGATCTTTTTGAGGATAGATTGTTGAATTGAGGCAGGTTACTTGCATTGCAACCGACCATCGATTGGGAGGTAGTTGATGAGTGTCAGGTAGCACCCATGAAATACACCTTTTTACCCCTCTTTTTCCTTCCTTCTTATTCCATTGTCCTGATGACTGCACCAAAATAGGTTAACAAGATTGTTTTAATGATGATTAATAAGAGATGAATTACTTAGAATCATGATTTCTGATTGAAGGACTAATGTGCATTGAATTGATGGAAATATGTTGAAATCTTCTTTTTTTGAATCAATAGGTGTAGGTGTTCGAGTAGAAAATTTTGTGCATCTCTGGAAGTAGTCCTAATGATCTCTAGAGACAACATCAGAATGCCACAAATGGTCTCCAATGTTTTCCAATTTGATTGGAGAGATTTTGGGATAAGGAGGTGAATCATCTCCAGAGCTGGACTGAAGTCATGAGCACCTTCGAAGCTGAACAAGAAGGTCACAATCATATCTTCGGAGCTACAAATAGAAACATACATCTCTGGCACCTCTTTAGAACAGTGTAGATTTCCAGTGCAGCTGTCGGTCAAACACTTCTAGTAGTGATCGGGATACTCCTGATGTTACTCAAATCATCACCTAAGTAATTGAGGGTAGACCATAGTTAACTGCTGGAAGTTTTCTCTCTTTTTGATTTTGCACAAGTTATTGATAAACTGATTTAAATACCTATATTTCAAGGCCTCAATGCCCAAGTGTATTTAAAACTAAGACTCAAATTTAGTGTAGACTTCTGTTCCACTAAATCTATTTTAATTGCATGGATATTTATTTTGTAGTTAGACAGTTAGTAGAATAAAGAGATTGATGTTATCTCATAGATGAACTAGTAGTTAGAGTAAGTGATATCTCATCATTGATTTAAATATAAAATTACAAAAGTAGCAGTAGAAAGAATAGTGATTAATTTCTAATTTATGTAATCTTATTTTGGCATAAACACTTTCTGAATACAAAGTTGATGGAATTGGACTGAAATTGAGTTGTGATATTATCTTCTTGTGTTGATTCTTTACTTTAGTCTTCAGCCCTAAGGGTGTGGAGCAAGGACCCACTCTCAACACCAAGGCAGAAGGCTAGTACTGTTGTTTTGTTATTTCAAATTCTATTTAAGGAGATAGTTACTATTTTCATAGATAAATGCATGTTTCAGTTGAAAGGAATAATATAGATTTACTTTTAGCAATTCATTGTTCAGCTTTGTTTTCAATATTCTTGGAATTCATTTCACATCAAATAGATCAGTAATATTAGTTTCTTTAATTAGTAAAGATCATTAGATTTAGTTAGATAAAACTAGCAACTATAGGATTCCTAATTGCAGATAGTCAAGGACACATCCCTGGATTTGAGACTTGAAATATGATTAAATGATGAGGTACAATAACCCTTGTCATTTTTGGTGCCATTGTTGGGGACTTCTATGTCATTTAGGAAAATTTAGTTAAACAGTTTAGGATAAATTGAATCTATATGCTTAGAGATAGAGATTCAAAAGGAAGATACATAAAATAGACACCCCATCAACAAACTATAGGAGAAAGCAGTGGGGTGGCACAAGATCTTGTTGAAGAAAGAGACCTAGAACCTACCTTGAAAGTTGCACATGGAATTAATAATCCCTTAAATCCTCCAAATCTTCCACTCACTGACTATATCCAGGAATTACAACAAAAATTCCAAGTAGATCCTTTGATAGAAACTAATTCCCCAGAACCTCAAGGAGAAGAACCAATATTAGACATGGATGATAATCATGAAGAGGAGGAAAATTAGGCTCCAAGAACCTTCTCATATCTCATTGTCTTGGCTGTTGGAGATAATGCCCCTATGAAAAATATTTCACCTACACACTTGCCAAATTTTAGGGGTCTTGCTTCTAAGGATCTAGATCAGTTTTTGCTTGAATTCAAAATGGTATGCCAAACTTATGATTATGGATTAAATAACCAAAAACTCAAACTATTCCCTTCAACCCTGAAAGATTCTGCAATGAGATGGTTCATGGGTTTACACCAAAACTCCATCCATTCTTGGGATCAGATGGAAATAGAGTTTTTAGGAAAATACCAAGATTACTGTAGAGTCAGTGATAAAAATAAGGAATTGTTCAAAATTAAACAAAGAGAGGAAGAAACCTTAGAGGACTATGTGGATAGGTTTAACTTTGCTTTGAGAAGGTATGGCAACCTAGTAAATCATTCTTTGGCGAGAACCCTGTTTGTAAAAGGATTAGACAAAGAATCAAAATAGGCACTAGATCTAATGGGAAAAGGGAATATCAATAAAATTACCTACAAAGGAATCAACATTGAAAAAACCCTCATCACTAAAGGCATGGTCAAAATCTTCAAAGACAACAAAGATAATTCTCCCCAACAACAATCAAATGACAAACCAAAATTTGGAACAAAAATAAAAACATGGTCAATGATGGTGTGGTAGATTCTAAACATGTCCAAACACTACAAACACCCCTTCATCTTTCAAAACCAAGTCAACCTCCTCCTCAACAAAACCAACAACAAAAAAAACAACTAAACCAAAACCAACAACAATGACAACAAGATCAACCTCAACAAAATTACCCTCCGCAAAGACAATTTACTCCCTTGGGAGAGCCTATTGAGACTGTTTTACAGAAACTTATAACCAATGGACTCATCACCTTACCAGATGCTCCCCCATATGGCGAACCTATTTTCAAAACCGCACGATATAGAGAAAATGAATATTGTGAGTTCCATAGGAGCAAAGGACACAAGACCTCATCATGCATGAAACTCAAGCACATAATCCAAAACCTTATCGATGGAAACCTAATCTCTTTTGAGGATGAACCACCAACTCAAAACACCAATAAAGACCTCAACATGTACAAGGAGCCATTCCCTAACCATGGTCAAGGTCAAAATCCTAACAAAGGTAAAGGTGTTAACAAAGCTTCAACTTCTTATGACTCTATTGTGGGTCATTTTGAAGAAAGTCGTGTATCTACCCTCACAATCAAAGGAAAATCTATGGATTATGCAGTTACAACTTGTCCTGGTCATGTTACCCTTCGTGGTCCTACACCAAGTCTCCCAACTGAATTGGATTACAATCTTGTCGAACATCTAGGGAAAACCCCTGCATAGATCTCCATTTTGGACCTTCTATGGTCATCACCCACACATAAAGCTGTGCTCAAAAAAGCCCTACAAGAGTCTTCGATTCCTAACAACATAGTGGTCATAGATTTCCAAGCTATTATAGGTTATTTAGGGTAAAATTGTACTTTGTTAATCTTTTGTTCTTTAGATGTTTGAATCCTCCTTTCACCCTAACATTGAAGGATCTAGGGTCGAGTGGCGAGCACTATCATACCCTAGATCACTTGAAAATGAAGGGAAAATTGGATTAGGAAATTTAATTATTAATTATCCTTCTCTTGTGCCCAATTAACCATTAAAACCCTAATTATACAAATACGACAACAAATTGATGAAAGGCAGAAAAAGCTCTTACAGACGGGAGTAAAATAACAAATCACAGAATACCTATTTTTGGGGTTTCAAGGTGGAATAGTTGGGGACTCTGGTGCAGGCACCCAAGTCCAAGGTACCTACTTTTTTGGGGAATCTGGACCTCCTTCTAACACTGATCAGCCTGGTAACTTCTGTTTTCTAAAATTTTTCTATGGAGGACACTTTTGTGGGCACCCTAGTCCTAGAAGTGCTCCTTTGTCCAACTTTTCTTCAGATCCTGAATCCTTGATGCCTGCCACTCCTTTGTGTAACTCCATTTTTCCCAAATGCGACACCTGTAACCTGTAATCACAAGACTTGGTTTGGGGGTTATGGTGTTTAGAGGTTTGCCTCAGTCAAACCCTGGAGGACACTTAAGTCTTTGAACACCATTGTCAGACAAAGATTGCATGCCCTTGTGAGGCAGAGGCAAAAACCAAAGGAATCAATGATATGTCACCTTGTAGTGAAGCTCCCATGGAGGAAGATGCTCTTCATGCCATGAGGAGATTGATGCTGAAATCTACAAATATAAACACACAAAACATACAAGTCTGCTCTTGCAACACAATAGAAAGCCTTTAATCACCTTGAGAATTCCTAGAGTTCACAATGATCATCTAGTTTACAAATGAATGCCTACACATGCTTATATATGTACCTACAAGCATTCCTGCCAATATTTTAAAAATCAAACTTTACTGTGTCGGCAAAAGAGCCACCTAATGGTCACAAACCGACACCCAGAAATTAGGGCTGTCCTAAAATAAGGTAGGACTAGGGCACGGGTGCCCAAGTCCTCCCCCTATTTTAGGTAGGGTACAACTCGAGAGGTCCTCCTAGGTCCCATTTGTCATGAAACCTAGGTCTCATTCTATCAGCATGCTAAAATAAGAACTAAAATATCCTAAATGCATGCTAAAGACCCAGGAGCTAAACCTTATGAGAGAAAATCCCCCAAGGGGACATTTTCTAACGTTACATTTAGCCCACACTTTAATGTATGTAGAAACGCGAGGCCAATACATGCATTAAAGCAAGGTCACAAACACAACAAACACATCAAACATAGAGAAGACACGCCGACTGCAATAATAGGCACACAAAACATAGAGAAGACAGTTACAATCACGTTGAACATGGAGAAGACAATCAATACATAGAAGACACATTAATGCATAGAAGACATGCATGATTCTTTTCTTTTCTTTTTCTTTCATATATATGAAATGCAAATTCAAGTACTAGAAAGTAAACAAATCTCCCATAATACATGATGCACTCATCACGTAGGTCTTTGTATATATGGGGCAACACACACACAAGACACGCAAAACCTCCCAAAATGCATACTGCATATGGGGCAACATACACACAAAATAAAACAAGCACACCAACACACACACTTGAAGACACGAAGAAAACATAGCAGACAAGTGATGGTGTGTTCTTATTTCTAGGCTCAACACCATCTCAGGCACATTACAAGCACACACCGACAATTGGGCTTCGCCACAACAATCACCGAAGACATGCTTAAGGGTTGAGTTAGTCATAGAAGTGCTTGCCGCCTTTGCAGAGGACTTTTAAAAATGTAACCCCACCCGCATCACAGAGATGCCTTACAATGACAAGGAAGCATGGCATACCACCCCACCTGCGTCATGGAGATGCCTTACAATGAAAAGGATGTATGAGCTCAAAAGTATACAACCCCACCCGCATCATGGAGATGCCTTATGGTGAAAAGGAGGTATATGCAATAGATAGATTGATTGATTGCAAACAAACTCAGGATGCAAGAAGTACTCATCGTACTAGCCTACACCTGAGGACAAGCACATTGCTAACATCTGCAATAGACAACTTACCTTATATATTCCCCCACCTTAAGGTGGTTGATATCATGTATCGATATCAAGCATGTTAAGGTAGGAAGAAAAAACACAAGGGAACATCAACTTTCACAAAGCCCATGCCCCCCAGAGGTGACATGTACCTTATGATCACCAAATGTTCCCACAAACACATCCCTGCAAGAAACATGTTAGTGTCTACAACATCATGATAAACAACAACATCAATGCATATGAAATCTGAGGTATGCAAGATTCAAGGTAGACAAAGAGCACAGAGCAACAATATTGTTTATGATTTGTAAATGAGATAGAACACCATCAAAATCATCACTACATGGAAAGCACGAATGCTTCCACTAGCCAAGTGTCAGATAAGAAATACGACCCCATTGTCATAGTAGGAACTAAGTCCATTTTTTTATTGCTCTTGAAAGGGACACTAGGTCCGCATCAGTATAAATGTTTTTCTTCATCCTCCCACTAGATGGAAACATTAGAGGAAGGGAGACAATAAATAAGAGAGGAGAAACAAGTGTCTTATGGATAGTCATGTAGGAGGGTGCCCCCAACTCACCAACCATGATGCTATGTCCATAAGACACAACACTTAATAATGAAATCATAGAGAGAGGCATTATAGAAGAATGATGATGCAAATAGAAGAAGGTTACAACAGAGGCAGTCTCCTGGTATCCCAAACTTTACAGGAGAATCCGAGGTCATCCCAGGAGGCCTAAACAACACATAACACATCACAGAGGAAGCACATCACAAGAGACATAAAGGGTTAGAGATACTTACTTGGTAGCACCATCATTAAGAACATACATATCTAGGATATCTATTATGTTGTTTTGATCTTATTGAATTGATATTAAGTGTAGGACGATGGGAGGAGTTCTTTTCTTTAAAATGATTATATCCAATGCTACTTGTGTAATGTGTTGAAGCAAATTCTCTAGGTACTCTAATTCCTTGTTGATTCACACCACATCCCTTACCTACATAGTCGTTATGTTTGTACAAAATTTGAAATCCATGACCATATAAAGAGTCCAGTTCCTTAGAAGAAGGTGAGGCCTTGTAGGTATCATAATTTATAGTATAAGTGAGGGTATTGTTTTTATTTTCTACCAAGGGGATTTTAGGTTTCTTAGGTGCTTCAAAAGATTGCTTAGGTGAGATCGATGCCACTTTTGATGTGTCAAGGCTATTAATTTTATATTCACCTATACTGCAAGGATTAAAATCCAATGAACCACAATCATCACCAATAAGTGCATTCGATGGTTGAGAGTCTTGCACAACATTATTCATGGCTAGAGACATTGATGAACCAGCTTGTAAAGTGTTTAAGCTCATATGATTGTAAACTAGTTGTTGTTTTTTAATGTGTAGAAATTTATCTAGTTCAGGATCGGCATGAATAGTATGAATTTTACCTTTGAATATAAATTTGATTGAACGATGCAAGGTGGAAGGAACTACCCCCAATGCATGAATCCAAGGTCTACCAAGAATCATGTTGTAAGATAAAGAACAAGGCATGACATGAATCAGGGTAGGCAAGAGCACAGGTTCTACTTCTATAAGTAGAGTTATAGTGCCCATGGATTTTCATCCAATATTATCAAAGCCACGAATGCTAATGCCATTTGGTGTGATTTGTGATGTGTCAACCTTGATTTTGTCTAGTAGGTCAATGCTACAAATATTAAGAGCCGATCTAGTGTCAATCATAACTCGTTTTACCAACATTTTGTTTATTGTGACAAAGATTATAAGAGGATCATATTGGTTTTGAACTTCAATTGATGGTAATTTCTGTGGTTGAAAGAGAATATCTATTTTTGTCACATGCATCCTATCTAATAAAGCTGCTACATCATTAGGATTAATAACAGGTGGCACAATCACCTTTTGTAAAGCTTCATGTAGCATTCCATGGTATGTAGGTGATGTTTGTATCAAATCCCAAAGAGAGATCTTAGCCTGAGTAGCAAGAAGCTATTCGATAAGATCATACTCTTGACCACTTTTATGAGTAAGATGAGGTGGTGGAGGGAGCATAGGTTGAGAACATGGAAGAGAGATAGGCACATGCGGTGCTTCGTTACTTTGCTTGTTATTACAGGTATTGTATGCATGAGCAATCACATTATGGTGTGATTGTTGTAACATATTTTAAACACCTTGAACCATAATCACCAGTTTTAAGCAAGAGGGTCCACTAAGTGCCCCTCGGAGAATCATTTTAGGAATATTGCTATGAAGTCTATTAACAATTATTGAATTAACATTATTTTCCTCTTGATTGTACCCAATATCCATCCCCAAAGGATTTAATGTGAGAGACCTTTCCTCATCCACTAATGCTACATCTTGGCCAGGGAGAGCAGTGGGATGAAAGGAAGGTACATCAACATTATCATCATACTCTATGGTGAAAAAGGGCTTTTCAGTCTCGTCTTTCTCATGAGTATTCCTAGAGATGAATTTGGTTAAATCCTCTAATATCAAAGGATATGCTCCTATGAGTAAAGTGAAGCTACTAAAATCATGTGTATAACAAAGTAATTGCAACTCATATGTAGAACATATAGAAGCATCATTACCACTGATATAAGCTATGTGTTTTAGAACATGAGGATTCTCATTAGTGAAATTAGCAAAATTTTCAAAATCTAGGATATATTCATGTAAATACTTCAGAGATGAATAACACGAAGATGCCACAATGAAATGTAAAATCAGATTTTTAACAATTTTCCAAGAGTATGCAAAAGATAAGTGCAAACTATATGCAAAATGACCTAAAATGCTTGATTTTTTTTTGTACTTTTTCAATGCAAATATATGAAAGAAAAGGTGTTGTAAGGATTTTTTATCAGGGGTGGAAAATAATATGTCTTATATCAGTCCAATACAGCAATAAGATCATTTACAACATACTTTTGATGCAAATCTAAGATGATGCCAAGTCCAATTATAGTGAAAATATGTCAAAATAAGCACTTTTCACCAAAATTCAAATGCAAAAGAGCATGACAAAGAGTGTTGTTAGGAAGATGATGATGGATAGAAAATAATATAAGTAATAACATCCACTTGGTGCAAAAATACCCAACACAACATGCTTTTAGTGCTATTTAAGGTAAAACCCTAGTGAAATTATAGCAAAAATAGGCTATTTTTCACGGTTTTTCAATTCCAAGACCTAGAAAAAGGGGTGTTGTAATAAATTTCAGGAGATAAAGAAAATAATATAAATAATATCAGTCACCTCAATCCATAAAATTTATCACAACATGCTTGGAGTGCAAACTAGGTCAAACCCTAGGGCCAAAATAGCCAAAATGTGTAGTTTTTTGCCAAATTTTCACTACAAGAGCCCGATAAAAGGGTGTTGTGAAGATTTTTATGAGGGGTAGAAAATTATCACCTTGATAATAGAAAATTAATGCAAAAATATTCTTCACAACACACCTATAGTGCAAGTTTAGGGAGTCAATAAGGCCAATTTTAGTGAAAATTGTTGTTTTTGAAGCCCTAGGTTTGAGATCTTGAGACAAAATACTATGAAATATTTTGAAGTCTGATTTATGATGAAATTGAATTAATCTCAGATCTAAAAATTATTTTCAAGCCTTAACATGAAAAATGGCCATGCAAATTTAATGAAAATGCATCAAAATTTGCTAGTTTTTGTTGAAATTTTCTATGCAAAAATGCAAAATTTTTAAATCTAATACAAATTCACACTAAAATGAAAGACTAAATCCAAATGCAAATTTTAATGAGCCTCTAAAATTAGTAGAAAAAATTGATAAAAGATTTTGCATACAAACCCTAGATTTTGGAATTACTAGGTTATATAAAATTGTTAAAATTTCCACAAAACCCTAGCAATTAAATGATAAAAATACAAGGTAAATTTTTTATTTTTTGTATTTTCTATAGTTTATATCAGATCTGATGAAAAAATCATGAATTAGGAAAAATTAGAAAGAATTGATGCAATTTAGTAAGCCCAACAATGCAATTTTTTTTTGTATTTTTCAAATTTTTCAATTTTTTTGAGTTTTTCTCAATGCAATAAAATAAATGACCAAAAGAATGAATGAAATCACACCAAATATGAAGACAAAAACTTAGCAAGTTGTAATTTAAGTTCAAAAACACAGGTTCACCAAAATGTTTAGGGTAAAATTAGATTTTGTTAATCTTTTGTTCTTTAGATGTTTGAATCCTCATTTCACCCTAACATTGAAGGATCTAGGGTCGAGTGGCGAGCAATATCATACCCTAGATCACTTGTAAATGAAGGGAAACTTGGATTAGGGAATTTAATTCTTAATTTTCCTTTTCTTTTGTCCAATTAACCATTAAAACCCTAATTATGCAAATACGGCAACAAATTGATGAAAGGAAGAAAAAGATCTTACAAATAGGAGTAAAATAACAATTCACAGAATACCTATTTTTGGGGTTCCAAGGTGGAACAATCAGGGACACTATTGTAGGCACCCAAGTCCAAGGCACCTACTTTTTTAGGGAATTTAGACCTCCTTCCGACACTGATCAGTCTAGTAACTTCTATTTTTTAAAATTTGTCTATGGAGGACACTTTTGCAGGCGCCTTAGTCCTAGAAGTGTTCCTTTGTCTGACTTTTCTTCAGATCCTGAATCCTTGATGCCTACCACTCCTTCCTACAACTCCACTTTTCCCAAATGCAACACCTATAACCTGCAATCACAAGACTTGGTTTGGGAGTTGTGGTGTTTAGAGGTTTGCCTCAAAATCAAACCCTAGAGGACACTTAAGTCTCTGAACACCATTGTTAGACAAAGGGTACGTGCCCTTGTGAGGTAGACGTAAAAACTAAAGGAATCAATAATAAAAACATAATGATATGTCACCTTGTAGTGAAGCTCCCATGGAGGAAGATGCACTTCTTGCCATGAGGAGATTGATGCTCAAATATACAAATATCAACACATAAAACATACAAGTTTTCTCTTGCAACACAATAGAAAGCCTTTAATCACCTTAAGAATGCCTAGAGTTCACAATGATCATCTAGTTTACAAATGAATGCCTACACATGCTTATATATGCACCTACAAGCATTCCCACCAAGATTTTAAAAATCAAACTTTACCGTGTTGGCAAAAGAGCCACCTAACGGTCATAAATCGATACGCAAAAATTGGGGCTATACTAAAATAGGGCAGGACTAAGGCGTGGGTGTCCAAGTCTTCCCACTCTATTTTAGGCAGGGTATAACTCAAGAGGTCCTTCTAGGTCCCATTTTTTATGAAACCCAGGTCTCATTCCATCGAGATGCTAAAATATGAACTAAAATGTCCTAAAAGCATGCTAAAGACCCAGGAGCTAAACCTTATGAGGGAAAAGCCCCCAAGGGGACATTTTCTGATGTTAAATAGGTAACATTGCCTCACCCTACAATGTGGTCTTCTCTAAAAAGGACCTCCCATCTATTGTGATGTTCACAACATGCCCCATTTTACTCCTTAGCAAAATGAGGACCCCTGTTGTGGCTGTTGCTTTTGCTTGTGTGTGTTGTTTTGCTTGGTGGTAAAGGGAAAAGGTGGTGAAATATTACAAACCTTGTTAAAAACAATGAAAAAGTTGCATTAAGTACTAGGGTAGTACAGGTGAATTCCTTGTCAAAAATGAATAGGGGTTACTTTTTGAACCATCTTAAATTTCCCTGTATTTTGCAAGTTATGAGTATTTTAGTAAAATGTACAATCGGGTTTGTATGTTGCATATACAGGGCTATTTGTATGTCAGGTCATTGCATATACAATGTCCTTTGTATATTAGGTCCTTGTGTTGGTCGCAAAATGGGTTGTCAAGTTTTCTAAGTCGTCGGGTTGCATATACAAATCGCGTTGCATATACAAAGTTGTTTGGGTGCTTTTATGCTTGTATACATTTACTAATGCTTTATTTGTACATGTAGACCACAGACTTGAAAGGATCATGAAATGGGGTTAAATCATTGTATATATGTGGGCTTGTATGTTTCGGTGACATACAAGCCAATATGCATTGCAAAATATGCATAGCATGGAATCGAAGGTTTATTAAAGTTGGCATAATTGTTGCATGCTTTGCACCTTGTATGTATGCTTCAAAAACATACATTTTAGGATACATACAAGCACCGGAAATCAAAACAGATTAAAATTGGGATAATGCAATGTATCTTAACTTAATTCATATCCGATACACATTACATTGTATACAAGGTGGACCTGACGCAGTTAAAAGTTGAAGTGAATGTTTGGTTAAGTCTGTCGGTTGTATATTTGGTGTTTGTATGTTTATACATACAAGCAGAACATACATTGCAAGATGCAAGGCCCGCATGCAAGTCATGGACCCAAAAAGTTTGTTAACTACGGTTAAGTCATTGTATGTTTGTGCTTTATATGTATCTTACATACAAAGCGGATATACAATGATTCAAGCATACAAGCGAAGTATACAAGGTAGAGATGCATTGGTTATATACAAGCCGTGGATCTAAAATAGTTATGAAAAGGAGTTAAATGCTTGTACATTCTATGCTTTGTATGTATGTTTTGAAACATACATTGCTTGATACATACAAGCCAGAATTCAAATGGAATTAAAATTTAGTATGAAACATGCATCATGCCTGAGTGAATATTGGAAAATACATTGCACTTTATACATTGCGGATTTGACAGGTAGGTAAACTTTGGTTAATGAAGGGGTTGGAATCCGAAGATGACATACAAAGGTGCTTGTATGTATCAAGCTGATATACAAAGGAATTAAGCATGCGATATACAAGGAAAATGGCGGGAAAGCAAAGCGATCAGATTTTTTAAGCTATTTTGGAGCCCGATGCATGTTTTTGGTCAACAATGGTTGACTCAGCCATTTTTAATGTTGTATATGCATTTGGATATGTGATTGTTCACAGATTCATAGCCTAATATCTATGCTTGCATATTCTGAACCTAATTTAAATGTTTATCCTCCTGCTAGTTTATTAAATGATGGTGCTTAAATCTTGTTTGTTTGTTTCCCGATGTTGGAGCTATTTTGAAGTAGCTGAAGGTTGCAGAGTTGTTGACATAGTGGCAGCGTGCAGGTAGATATAAAGATGGAGCTTTAATGGCGATAACATCACAAAGAGATGAGAGAAGTAAAGGATTTCAATGTGGAGGAAAGTGTAGGTGGAAACATTATTAAAAGAACAGCAGAGGACATCCTTATGTTCGGTATGGGTATGCTGCTCAGAGTTTTGGTAGGATTTGTTTTCCACTGGTGGATGCTGGACTTGAGATGCAAGCCATTGATTAGCTAGGGTTTTTTGGGTACTGTATTGAGTGCAATCAGAGCCATATATTGAGCCCCTTTACTTTGTAACAGGGAGGTCAATCAATAAAAAATTTGACCAAACCAGTTTAATATAGGAGATCAGATTACTGAGACTAATGAGGACTGAATTGTTGAAATGTCAAGGTTCTCTCTTCAGATCATTATAAATGTCCTTGTTCTTAAGCATACTGAATGGAGATGAAGCTTCAGATTACATCCTGATTGTAAACTTTACGTAATCTTCAAGTTGATTTTTGGATATGTAATGGTGAATGCTATGTTCAACTGGAAGTACTTTCATTTTATTGCATGTTGTTGTCAACTTTTCCTTTGAAGATTTGCACTGGATCATGTGGATTTGTGGAATGTCTTGGTGAAGTATGATTCTAGTTTTCTTCTCGTCATTCCTATATGGGAACATGTATGTGGATCAGTGATCTCAGCTAAGTAATTTTGGGAATCTCATTCTCTAACCCTTTTTTCTCATTTTAATTTTAGTGAATCACTTTCATAACTGCAAATCATGATAAATAATAAGTAGAAGAGAGAAATATGCTGACATCCCATAGATAACTGAATATCATTAGCATATTTGAGCTAAGTGCATGTAATGTTGAAAATATCATGCAAAGACTTACAAACAATGGTAGAAACCATGAAAATATCAACTTAGACACATTATTTGAAGAAATATACTATGTAGAGTAACCTTTCAGTGTAGCATAGTTGTAGAAAAATAGAATCTACTGATCAATGTAAGGCCCCTTGAAATGGAAAACAGCAACACACATCAACCACTGAGTAACGTCAGTAGATTATGAACTAATCAATGTAGACTTGGGATCATAAATTCTCTGAATTCATTGTATCTTTCAAGATAAATAAAGATTGTTGTGTAACTTTTATTTCTGTGTTTATGTGTGAGCAACATCCTCATCAACACATAATTGGCGCTAGAAGGAGGGCCGAACAAGGAATATGTGGATTTCTGCAAACATTGCTTAAATATCTCATTAGTTTCAAATTATGACCATAAACACAACCTTGGCTAGGGAGTTTCAACTAATCTTTACAGTAAACCAACCAATTTTCCTTAAAAATTTAAGAAATCTTGGCTTTTTGGCTAAATACCAGGTCCAAATCTAGTGGACTCTTTGAAGAACTACTTGTCAGGGGATTTAGACCTAGAACTATAGACATTCATCACTCCCCTGATACTAGTGCAGCAAAAGCTTCACCAGAACATGCTCCTATAACTCCTCTCCGGTTACAAACACCTACAGGACCACCAGTCACACCTTAGGTCCAACCTCAACCTGTCATACCCTAGATTCAACCTCCATAGGTTGTAATGTCATTCTTTATAGCAGAGTCACCTCTGACCTTCAATGCATATCATGCTTTGCCTAAGAATCCTGATAAAATTTGTCCTAAGTATCATCCATATCAGGATGCTGATGATCACATCAGAACTTTCAAGGAAGCTTGTTATAGGGCTAGAATTGAGCATTAAGACATTGTATGCAGGTTATTTCCATTTTCCTTAGGGGAAGAGGCCTATAACTAGTATATTAGTCTTGGTCAGGGTTCGGTCAGTTCATGGGATGCCTTGGAAAAAGATTCCAAGGATAGGTTCAAGGTACCTATAGACCCTTCAATGAACTACCATTTGTTTGCCATGATCAAATGATTTGAAGGAGAACCTATTGCCAATTTCAACGCAAGGTTCCAAAAGATGCTATCTAAGCTAGTTGTGCCCTATGTTGTAATAGATGAAGCTGCTAGGAGCATTTATTACTCAGCTTTAGATCCCTTGACTTCCATGTTTATCAGGAGAGCACATCTTGGTGTAACAACTTTGGCAAAAGCTTTTGAAGAAGCCATCAAAGTCAGTCAGCAATTGGCTTCTGCTCCCACACCAAACATTACCTTCCCTGCACTTCCTGGTTATCCTACATATCCTGTTCACCAATAGACCAATGGAGCCATGATACCTCTAGCTGTGATGCCAGCCCCTTTGCAGATACCTCCACTCAGTATCATGCTACCACCAAATGGAAATGGCCAGATGTTACAATATCCAGGACAAACACAAGTACCTTAGGTTGTGGAACAATCCAACAATAACAATGGATCTTCCTTTTTCAAGCCTCGGGTAGAGAATGTAGTGGCCAAGGTTCAGGAAGAGAAAGAAGAAATCAAAGAAATATTAGCACAGTTAAGGAAACTTACTACTGAGATCACTCATCTGAGGAGTCAGAACTTCTATTCTGAACCAAATCAGAATAGAGGTTATGCCAATGATAGACCTAATTATCCTGATAGGGGGTACAACAACAATTATAACAATAATGGCAACAATAATTCTCCTAGATAGCCTAGAGTGTGGAACACTAGGCCAAACAATGGTTCCTTGCCATCACCCCTAGATAACTAGCCTCTTAGTGAACCTAAACAGACCACTAGAGTAAACCTTGTGGAGGCAGCACTTACAAACTGGTGCAGGATACATAACACCAATGCTCATGTAGAGCTAGACTGTCCTCAATTCAGGACTGTTGCCAGTATTTTCCAAGATGAAGTGTCCAATACTTTAGGAAATCCACCTTATGTAGAAGGAAATGAAATTGTCCCCTGTGAATATGATTCTGCCTTAGTGCTAGAAAGCTTCATGCATCATCCTTATCAGCAGACAATTTCATCTCATCAGGATTACACCTCAACATGTGAGGAATCAGCCATGGCTTTCAAATCTAACTATATTTTTCCATTTGAGGATGAGAATGAGCCATCAATTGAGCATGGGGAAGTCAATGCTTATCAACAGCAATCTTAGGGTAGGCATAATTATAACTTGAGGAATAACTCAAACATATCTGCTAATCCTTTGACCACATCCTTGCCTCCAAACAATTTCAACACTCCACCTGATGCCAAGGCAAGTAATAACCCTAGATTTCCCAAAGTCAATGCTCAGTACTTAGTACCATAGAATACAACACCAAAAGCTGGTAATCTACCTCTTGAATCTGATAAATTGGTTACATATCTAGCAGATGAAATGAAAAAGGTTAAAATCAGCCTATCATTGTTAGAGATGCTTAAAACCCCTGCTATCAAGAAAGCTTTCATGAAATCATTAGATGATCCTGCTCAAAAAGAGGATAGTCATGCCTCGGATCAGTTTGAAAATAAAGATCATGCTGCTAGGAATGTTAATATTAAACTCAAAGCTCCAGCCACTCTTTAAGTTGCAAAGACTTCCAACATGACCCTATACAAAGACAAGAGTGAGTCACCTCCTTTCCTCCTTACCATAATGATGTCTGGTAAAAATTTGCACAACTGCTTAGTAGACTCAAGAGCATCTACCAATGTAATGCCCCTATCCATATGCAATGCTTTAGGGTTACATCCTACTAAATCATTAAAGAAAGTAACACAATTGGACAAAACAAAGGTAAGTGTGGTAGGAGAGTTGACTCACATTCACATGCAATTAGCATTAGATCCCAGAAATTAGTACTATATTGATATTCAAGTAGTTGATATACTTGATACATATGGGATGTTACTCAGCAGAGACTGGTCAAAAACCCTTAATGGATACATGTCAAATGATTTCAGTCATATTTGGTTGCCTTGGAGAGGGATACCAAATGAAATAAGGATAGATATTGAACCTCGCATGAAACACATGATCACTGAATATAACAAAACCAATGAAATCATGTATGTGGATGTGGAACCTAGAGTTTACTCCATTAGACCCCAGACCACCAGGATAGAGGAGATCCTGATGTTTGATGTCCATGATCATGATGATAACCCTTAGGATGATGAAGTAAATTTAGTATTTGATTATAATCTTGAGAATGAAATAGAGGTAGATCATTTCAAGAATTTTGAGATGCATTTGTTTAAAGAGGTGCAACGGTGCCAGTTGTTGAAAATACATGTTCAAGATGTTCTAATTGATGGATGGTGCAGGTTGCATGATGAGGCACATTCTGAAAGGACTTGTGGTGCATGTTTAGACATGTTGGAGCTGGAACAAGCATACAGTGAAGCATCTTTATCATAATCTACAGTGAGTTCTACAGATAGTGATAGTGAAACTGATTTCTATTTATCTTCTACAGGAATGAGAGAGTGCGCATATCAAGATGAAAGTTCTATGCAGATGACAGAAGAGATACTGGTATGCAACAAGAGTAATGTTAATAGAAAGAAGAAAATCACCCCAGGGAGTGATTGTTTAGTAGAATCAGATTATGAGTTATCTGATGAGGATAGGGGTAGTAATCTGTCCAAGTTCAAAGAGTTTTTATCAAAATAAATCCAAAAGATGACACAGCAGCAAAGGCCTCCATAGGATGTCTTGATCAAAGGTTGGTGTAGGTTACATGAAGCACCTCATTCAGAAACTACTTGTTCATTGTGTCTGCATATTCTAAAAAGGCAGACGTTGCCTAGTCCAGAGGATTTTTCTTCTAAGGATAAAAAGAAAGAAGAAATATCAGTTTCACGTAAGACAAAAAAGGTGAAGTATGAGGAAGTTGAGACACCAAAATTGAAATGGATATCAAGTGGTGCAGCTACCAGAGCTAAAAAGAAAAAAGAAGGCCCAGATAAGCCTTTGATTAAAGATAGACCATGGATCCTTAGATTTGATGGATCCAAGTCAAAACAAGGAGCTGGAGTAGGAGTAGATCTTATTGACCCATCTGGAAAGTCCTACTTAGCAGCATACAATTGCAGTTCCCATGTACAAACAATGTGACGAAGTCTGAAGCTCTAATTCATGGGATATTGTCTGCACTTAAAAGGAAAGTGAAAATTTTGCATGTCTATGGAGACTCAGAATTGGTTGTGAGATAGGTAAGAGGTATATACTCTTGCAATTACAAAAGGTTGTCTAATTACAGACATAGGGTATGGGACTTGATAGAATATTTTGATGCATTCAACATCACACACGTACCCAGAGAACAAAATCATAGGGCAGATGCCTTAGCCCAGGTTGTAAGTACTTTGGAACCTCTATCCATATCTGGTTTGAAAAGATTCTTGGTTGAATTAGTATCAGTGTCTTCTGTGCCATATAATGTAACTAATCTTTAATTATTTGATGATGATCAGCATATATTAGACTTTATCTCCAACAAGGATATTTTTGAGGCACAAATCATAGATGAAAGGAATGTAGAAGATCATGTCTGGGAAGAAGAAGAAATCCTAGAGTTGTCTAGTAATAAGATTCCTAAGGGAATGATAGAGCTAGAAAGAGTATTTGATCTAGACAATATGCTAAAACAGAAAGATCTTCCAAAGGCTGATGGAGGACAGTACTCACAGGTTAACATTGGATAGGGTGATAAAAAAAGAAACATTCTGATTGGGAAGGTCTATATAGAGGAGGAGTTGGAAGGAAGAACCCAAGCTCTCAAAGATTATATCCATGTCATTGCCTGGATGTATGATGAGTTGAAAACTTATGACACATCAATCATCACTCATACAATACCTTTGAAGCCAGACGTCAAGCCTTTTGGCAAAAACAAAGACCCATCAATGCTTTACTGGAGCCCATTATTTTTGAAGAGGTTAAAAGGCTACTTGATGCCAGGATCATATTTCCTATGAGACATTCCACATGGGTGGCAAACCTAGTCCCAGTACAGAAGAAAATGGTGACATCAGGTTGTGCATGGACTTCAGAAACTTAAATAGAGCTTTTGAAAAGGATAATTATCCTTTGCCTTCTCTAGATGAAGTCCTACAAATTGTGAATGGTGCCAAGATGATGTCATTCTTGGACGGTTTCTCAGGTTACAACCAGGTGATGGTGGACAAAATTGACAGGTTGAAAACTGCATTCACCACAAAGTGGGGGATATTCGCCTATAGGCGCATGCCATTTGGGTTAATGAATATTGGAGCCACATTTCAGTGAGCAATGGACATAGCCTTTAGAGGCTTGATTGGTAAATGCATAGTCATATACATGGATGACTTGACAGTTTTCTCTAAAGATAGAGGAAACCATGTAGAGGACCTAAGAAAGGTGCTAAAGAAGTGTGACCAATACGGGATATCCTTGAACCCTAAGAAATGCATATTTGGGGTAACCACATGGAAGTTATTGGGCCACCTAATAACAAAAAATGGGGTCATCATTGATCTTGATAGGGTGGAATCAATCATGAAGATACAGCTTCCTAGAAGCAAAAAGGAGCTCAAATCTTACTTTGGTAAGATTAATTTTGTTAGGAAATTTATTACTATCTTTGCAGAGATTGTCAAACTCTTGAATGCATGCTTAAGAAGGATGCTAAAATTGAATGGACGCCTGAAGCTAGAGCAGCTTTTGAAGATATTAAAAAAGCCATATCAAATTCTCCAATTCTGATCAGTCTAGATTATACCAAGGACTTTTACATTTATGCATTTGCTTCAGAGCATACTTTTGCAGCAGTGTTGACATAGAGAAATGAAGAAAAGGAGGAAAAGCCTACAGCCTTCATGCGCTGCCCTTTCATAGATGCAAAGCTCAGATACATGGACGTTGAAAGACAGGTGCTTGCTCTGGTTCGAGCAGTTAAGAAATTTAGGCATTACATTCTGAGAAGTAGAGTGATTGTTGTAGTACCTAATGCCGCAGTGAAGATGCTTCTAATGCAAAGTGAACCATGAGAGAAAAGAGCTAAATGGATCACTGTCCTTCAAGAGTACGATATGGACATTGCACCCATGAAGTTAGTGAGAGGACAGACATTGAGCCAGATGATATCGGAGATTGATCCTAATATCATGAGCCAGAAGTATGTTGTAAATGCAAAGGAGGATGGAGAATGGTACTCAGACATCAGACACATCTTGATTACTAGAAGATGTCCTTTAATATTGCAGGCCTCACAAACAATAGCCTTAAAGATAAGGTCCCAAAAATAAATGATAAAAGAAGGAGTCCCTTTCAAGAAAAACTATGAGGGGATATACCTAAGGTACCTAGAAAGATCAGAAGCAGAAAAGGTGTTAGCGGAGTTACATGATAAGTTTGGGACTGCACATGGATCATCTTTAGCTACCACTCATGCTATCCTCAGGGTAGGGTATTATTGGGCCACAATTTTTAAAGATACTATTGAACACATTAAATGTTGTCATATGTGTTAGGTTGCTACAAACAGAGAAAGATATGCTTCTCAACCTTTGCAGCCAGTGATGGAGATGTGCCCATTTGCTCAATGGGGAATGGACTTCATAGGACCTATCAATCCTCCATCATCTTCAGGACACAGGTATGTTTTAACTATTAGTGATTACTATACCAGGTGGACTGAAGCTGTCAGCAGTAAGACATGTAATGCTGAGGATGTCATCAGGTTTTTGGAAAGCAATATAGTAACTAGGTATGGAGTTCCCTACACTTTGGTATGTGATAATGGATCTTCCTTTGCTTCAATTAAATTATCAAGTTGGGCTTTTGATTATGGGATCATCTTGAAATTCTCCTCAAATTACTATCCCCAAGGGAATGGATTAGCAGAATCCACAAACAAGAACCTATTGAACATCATAAATAAATTAATAGAAAAGAACCCAAGGGAGTGGAACATTTTATTGAAATATGCCTTGTGGGTTGATAGAACTAGGAATAAGGCTGCATTAGGAAATTTTCCTTTTCATCTAGTGTATGGGGTGGATCCTATCCTCCATGTTAACCTAAGAATTCCTACATTGTAGTTTACACAAGAATACCTGGGCATAGATAATAAACAAGAGGTCAGGTTGCTTCAATTGATGAACCTAGAAGAAAAAAGAAGTAAAGCAATTGAACAATTTGCTAAACATCAGGCTGTTGTCAAATGCTGGTTTGACAAAAGAGCCAGAGTTAAGGCTTTTAGAATCTCAAATTTAGTCCTGATGTGGGACAAAGCACATGAAAAGAAAGGAGATCATGGCAAGTTTGATAAACTTTGGATAGGTCCATTTCAAATTTCTGAGGTTTTAGGATACAACACCTACATGATTAAGACCTTAACTGGTGAGGATGTTCCATTACCAGTTAATGGATAGTTTCTCGAACATTATTTTCAAGACTGAAGTAGTGCCATGACAGTCATGTGTATCATAATGTACATGTTTGTATAGCTGTTTGTACAATCTATTTGTTTTGGTTGCTTTGTTGTTTTTCCTCAGTAGGGATCTTTATTTTGATTTAGAGTATGAAGGAGCAGACTAACAACCACTAAAAACAATGGAAAATTTAGATCATTCAGGTTAATTATTTAAAATTTATGCATAACTTGTTGTGACTGTCATGAATGTAGAAAGTTGTTTTGACTTGTGAAATTTTGTATTCAATAATTGTGGATTGAGTATTCAAGGAAAGTTTCTCACAATGACATACCTAAAATCCTTGGGTTTGTTGAACTTACCAATGTAGATATTAGGTGAAAAATCAGATGTCACCCTTGCTACCATTACAATTCTCAGCTTAATTTTAGCAAGTGACCACTCCTTGCATCATGAAGTTACAACTGCAATATCTTACGAGATCTCTATCAAATACAAAAATAAAAAATGGATTATACTGAAAATCTAGGTTAAGCCATCTAAGTAACTCTACCGAGGCTATAGACACTCGCTGGCAGTGGGGCTCTACTTAGGAGAATTGTAACGATAACCTTATTAGGGCTATGGATGCCTACTAGTAGCAAGGCTCTATCCAGTTGGCTATGAGGGAATGACATCAACTAGATAAGCTAATATCAGTCACTGGTTTGTTCAACCAATTTTCAAGATGAGGATTATTAATCACATGCACCCACTTAAACTGAATTGGAAAATTCATTCACCTTATTGAATACATTGAGTCTCAAGTTGAATGATGATTTGCAGAAAAGATAGTTAGAAATTATGAATTTATTTCATTTAGTTTTCTTTAATGGTTTTAATTTAATTGTCTTGTTTGGTTTCTAGTTGTTGTGATGTTCACAACACCCCCCATTTTACTCCTTAGCAAAATAAGGACCCTTGCTATGGCTGTTGCTTTTGCTTGTGTGTTGTTCTGCTTGGTGGTAAAGGGAAAAGGTGGTGAAACATTACAAAACTTGTTAAAAATAATGAAAAAGTTGCATTAAGTACTAGGGTAGAGTACAAGTGAATTCCTTGTCAAAAATGAATAGGGGTTGCGTTTTGAACCACCTTAAATTTCCCTGTATTTTGCAAGTTATGAGTATTTTGGTAAAATGTACAATCAGGTTTGTATGTTGCATATACAAGGCTATTTGTATGTTAGGTCATTGCATATATAGTGTCCTTTGTATATCGGGTCCTTGTGTTGGTTGTAAAATGGGTTGTCAAGTTTTCTAAGTTGTCAGGTTGCATATACAAATTGGGTTGCATATACAAAGTTGTTTGTATGCTTTTATACTTGTATACATTTACTAATGCTTTATTTGTACATGCAGGCCGCGGACTTGAAAGGATCATGAAATGGAGTTAAATCATTGTATATATGCGAGCTTGTATGTTTCGGTGACATACAAGCCAATATGCATTGCAGAATATGCATAGCACGGAATTGAAGTTTTATTAAAGTTGGCATAATCATTGCATGCTTCGCGCCTTGTATGTATGCTTCGAAAACATACATTTTATGATACATATAAGCACCAAAACTCAAAACAGATTAAAATCAGGATAATGCAATGTATCTTAACTTAATGCATATCCAATACACATTGCATTGTATACAAGGTGGACCCGACACAGTTAAAAGTTGAAGTGAATGTTTGGTTAAGTCCACCAGTTGTATATTTGGTGTTTGTATATTTATACATACAAGTGAAACATACATTGCAAGATGCAAGGCCCACATGCAAGTTACGGACCTAAAAAGTTTGTTAACTATGGTTAAGTCATTGTATATTTGTGCTTTGTATGTATCTTACATACAAAGTGGATATACAACGATTCAAGCATACAAGCGAAACATACAAGGTAAAGATGCATTGGTTATATACAAGCTGCAGATTTGAAATCGTTATGAAAAGGAGTTAAATGCTTGTACATTCTACACTTTGTATGTATGTTTCGAAACATACATTGCTTGATACATACAAGCCAGAATTCAAATGGAATTAAAATTTAGTATGAAGCATGCATCACGCTTGAGTGAATATTAGAAAATACATTGTGCTTTATACATTGCAGATCTGACAGGTAGGTAAACTTTGGTTAATGAAGGGGTTGGAATCTAAAGATGACATACAAAGGTGCTTGTATGTATCAAGCCAATATACAAAGGAATTAAGCATGCGATATACAAGGAAAATGGCGGGAAAGCAAAGCGATTAGATTTTTGAAGCTATTTTGGAGCTCGATGCATGTTTTTGGTCAACGATGGTTGACTCGGTCATTTTTCATGTTGTATATGCATTTGGATATATGATTGTTCATAGATTTATAGCCTGATATATGTGCTTGCCTATTCTGAACCTGATTTAAATGTTTATCCTCCTACTAGTTTATTAAATGATGGTGCTTAAATCTTGTTTGTTTGTTGCCAGATGTTGGAGCTATTTTGAAGTAGCTGAAGGTCACAGAGTTGCTGACACAGTGGTGGTGTACAGGTAGATATAAATATGGAGCTTTATTGGTGATGACATCACAAAGAGACGAGAGGAGTAAAGGATTTCAATGCCGAGGAAAGTGGAGGAAAGTGCAGGTGGAAACATTATTAAAAGAACAACAGAGGACATCCTTACATTCAGTATGGGTATGCTGCTCAGAGTTTTGGCGGGATTTGTTTTCCACTGGTGGATGCTACACTTGAGATGCAAGTTATTGATTAGCTAGGGTTTCTTGGGCACTATATTGAGGGCAATCAGAGCCATATATTGAGCCCCTTTACTTTGTAACAGGGAGGTCAATCAATAAAAAATTTGACTGAACTAGTTTAATATAGGAGATCAGATTACTGAGACTAATGAGGACTAAATTGTTGAAATGTCAAGGTTCTCTCTTCAGATTATTGTAAATGTACTTATTCTTAAGCATACTGAATGGAGATGAAGCTTCAGATTACATCCTGATTGTAAACTTTACATAATCTTCAAGTTGATTTCTAGATATGTAATGATGAATGTTGTGTTCAACTGGAAGCGCTTTCACTTTATTGCATGTTGTTGTCAACTTTTCCTTTGAAGATTTACATTGGATCATGTGGATTTGTGGAATGTCCTGGTGAAGTATGATTCTAGTTTTCTTCTCTTCATTGTTGTATGGGAACATGCATGTGGATCAGTGATCTCCGCCAAGTAATTTTGGGAATCTCATTCTCTAACCTTTTTTCTCATTTTAATTTTAGTGAATCACTTTCATAACTGTAAATCATGATAAATAATAAGCAGAACAGAGAAATATACTGACATCCTGTAGATAACTGAATATCATTAGCATATTTGAGCTAAGTGCATGTAATGTTAAAAATATCATGCAAAGACTTACAAACAATGGTAGAAACCATGCAAATATCAACTTAGACACATTATTTGAAGAAATATACTATGTAGAGTAACCTTTTAGTGTATCATAGTTGCAGAAAAAAAAATCTATTGATCAATGTAAGGTGCCTTGAAATGGAAAATAGCAACACACATCAACCACTGAGTAATGTCAGTAGATTATGAACTAATCAACGAAGACTTGGGATCATGAATTCTCTAAATTCATTGTATCTTTCAAGATAAATAAAGGTTGTTGTGTAACTTTTATTTCTATGTTTGTGTGTGAGTAACATCCTTATCAACACCATCCCATGATCCATGTCACAATGATGCCCTTCACATCAAAGTGTTCATCCATAAACGCAAGATCAAACGCATACTCATAGATGGTGGTGTTGGTCTCAATATCTATTCTCTAAAGTAACTCAAACAATTGGGATACTTTGAGGATCATGTCAACATTGATCAAAGTATTACAATCAAGGGGTATGATGATGCTGAACACCAGTCAGAAGGTGTTATCCACTTGCCTATACAAGTAGGCCCTGTCATGCTTGAAACTAGGTGCCAAGTTCTTGACATTGAGTTACCTTACAACATCATCCTAGGACACCCATGGATCCATGCCATGAAAGTTGTTCCCTCAATGTACCATCAGTCTCTCAAATTCCCATTTAATGGTATAGAGATAACTATTCCAAGAGATCCTAATCCTTTTGAATTATGTCGTGTCTTGCAAGGTAGTTATAAGAATTCCAACCAAGTGCCCAATAATCACAAAGCCCTTGAATCCCCATTGTATGTCAATTCTGAAACTCTAACAAAAGTGTCTGCAAGTGAACCTAATCCTCATCCTATTCCTAAAATCAAAACTCACATCCATGATATAGGCTTTGGTGAATATGATATCTCAAAATCTTGTTGTGTAGGGTGGATGCCCCTATCTCCTAAATCCTATGGCCAACCACCCATTGCCAAAACAACTAAAAAAGTGGCTATTCCTCCCCCAACATCTCTAACCCAATTCTAAGAGGGAATATTATTGGCAAAGGAAACAATTTAAAGACATCTCTTCTTGGCTCTACAAAGAGAAAGAATCAGTCACCATACCAGTCAAACAATATGGCAATGGCTTAAGGATAGTCAAAAACATGGGCTATAAAGGAAAAGGTGGCCTTGGAAAATAGAATCAAGGAACAATGGAACCCATTATTGTGAAGAAGAAACTAGATAAGAAGGGGTTAGGATTTGGTAGGAAGGTACCATGCGCCTTAGACATCGAGGGAATTCTCGACAATGTGGCACAAACTTTTCCTGTTGATTTGATGTCTAATGAGGATATCATCGATGAATCTTCCCTCCATATGACTGGTCTATTCACAAAATCCTCCATATTCATGCTATCATTCATATCCTTAACATCCACCACAAACACCCAGAGTATAACACTTGTGTACCCTGAGCTTATCAATTGGCAACAACAAAGGGCTCCTGTTCTAGATGTATTTTAGAATGATGAAGCTATTGTAGAGTTTATGGGACTCCGAGATGGTATCCCTCTTGGTGATCACAAAGCTAGTTTTGTAATGGAAGTAGAGTAAAATGCTTATTTTGGTGAGAATGCCAAATCCTCCAGTCGTAAAAACAAAAATAAAGAAAGATCTCTAGGTGAAAACCACATTGTGGCACCTCCCGATCACAAAATAGTAAAAATAAAGGATGTATCCAAAGGTGAAAACCCAATTGTGGCACCCAAGGATGGAGGATTTGACCTTCCCCTACCATCTAAGTATCAAGAGAAATTCTCTCTCCTAGTGGAAGATTCTACAAATATAAACCTTGGCACAGAGCAAAATCCCAAGACCACATTCCTTGCAGTATCACAATCAAAACAAGAGATCAAGAATCTTACAAACTTCTTCTTATAGAGAACCATCAACTTTGCATGGACCTATGATGATATGCCAGAGTTGGACCCTTCACTAGTAGTTCACTATCTCACAATTGATCCAAAATCTAAACCAATCAAACAGAAGCTAAGAAAGATGCATCCACAAATCACTCTCTTAGTGAAAGTTGAAATACATAAATTGTTAGATGCAAAATTCATCAGGCCTATTGATTATCCAGAATGGGTCTCAAACATTATACATGTGTCTAAATCGAATGGGGGCATCCGCATGTGTACTGACTTCAAAGATCTTAACAAAGCATGTCCCAAAGATGACTTTCCACAACCAAACATTGATCTTATAGTAGACTTGACTGTTGTTCATGAAATGCTTTCTCTAACGGATGGATTTTCTAGCTACAATCAGATAATGATAGCAGAAGAACATCAACATGAAACAACTTTCACTTGTCTATGGGGTATCTATTGTTGGTGCGTCATGCCATTTGGTCTTAAGAATGTAGGGGAAACCTATCAAAGAGAAATGACAGTGATATTCCATGATCTCTTTCATCACATCATGGAGGACTATGTTGATGATATACTAGCAAAATATTCTAGGACAGATCACATACAAGTTCTAAGATAAATCTTTGACAGGCTCGAGAAATACCAAGTAAGACTCAATCTAAAGAAGTGTGTCTTCAGAGTAACATCAAGAAAATTGTTGGGATACATTGTATCTCGTAGAGGCATTAAAGTAGATACAACAAAAGTCAAGGCTATAGTGGAGATGCCTCCACCAAAGAACCTAAAAGTATTAAAGAGCCTTCAAGGAAGGTTACATTCTATTAGGCATTTCATCTCACAACTAGAAGATAAATGTCAACCATTTCAACACTTGCTCTGAAAGGATGTCTCATTTCGATGGGATGATAAGTTTCAAGTAGCATTTGATCAACTCAAAGAATATCTAGCGACATCTCTAGTCTTGGTACCACCAGTCACCGATAGGCCTTTGATCTTGTACATCTCAACTACAACTACAACCCTAGGGGCTCTTTTAGCACAACATGATGAGTCAAGAAAAGAGCATGCAATCTACTATATTAGTTAAACCTTAGTGGGTTATGAACTAAATTATTCACCTATGGAGAGAGCTTGTTTATCCTTGGTGTTTACTTCCCAAAAGTTGCAGCATTACATGCTAAACCAACACATAAATCTCATAGCAAAAATTGATCCATTGAAGTATCTCCTAGCAAAAGCAGCTCTCAAAGGCAAACTAGCTAAGTGGGTCATGATCCTTAGCGAGTTTGACATTGAGTATGTGGATCATAAAGCAATCAAGGGACAAGCCCTAGTAGATCAACTAATAGAAGCACCCATAACAGATGTACATCCTATGGTATCTAACTTTTCAGATGAGAATCTCTTCACACTTTCTACCTCAATAATGTGGAATTTGTATTTTGATGGTTCCTACACACAACATGGATCAATGGAAAGAATCCTTTTTACCATACCTCAAAATGACTATATCCCCAAGTCATATCGGCTTGCATTCCCTTGCACCAACAACATAGTCAAGTATGAAGCACTCCTCATAGGTCTCAACATAGCAGTTCAATGGGACATCACAGAACTACAGGTATATGGAGACTCACAACTAGTCATTCGACAAGTCACTGATGAGTACCAAACAAAGGATGAAAAACTAGTCCCTTACAAGCAACTAGTGGATGCCTACAAACCACTCTTTTCTAGCATCATTTTTTAGCAGATTCCAAGAGAGCATAACAAAGTTGTAGATTCTATGGCTTATGTGGGGTCACTTATAGACATTCCTGCAAACACACACAAATGTGAGTTCTTGATCGAGTAATTATTGATACCAGTCATCAATGTTCTAACTACTGAAATCATCTACGAACTTGTTGGTCCCAATTCCCCATGGTCTGAAGATATATATGACTACCCTAAAAATGGCACCTTTCCCTTTGAGCTATCTGCAACCCAATGCAAAACATTTATCCATTGATCCTCCCATTACACCATTCTGGGTGATACACTATATCACCAGAGTCTAGATGGTATCCTCTTACGATGTCTTAACATGGAAGAAGCCGATGCTACCTTATGAGACATACATGAAGGTGTCTGTGGCGCACATTCTAACGGTCCTAACCTTGCTAAGAAGATAATCAGAGCAGGGTATTACTGGCCTACAATTGAACAAGATGTTTTATAGTTTTCTAAGAAGTGTCTATAATGCTAGCAGCATGGAGATTTGATTCACACTCCAGCTCATGAACTACAACCTGTGACTACTCCATGGCCTTTTTCACAATGGGGTCTCAACCTTGTAGGACAAATCCACCCATCCTCATCCAATGGCCACAAATTTATCATTACCGCCACTTAGTATTTCACAAAGTGGGTCGAAGCCATTCCCATGACATATATCACCGACAAGCAAATAGCTAAGTTTATCCTTAACTACCTCATTTGCTGGTATGGTATCCCCCAAGCCATTGTCATTGATAATGGGAGACGATTCAAAAATCAAGATGTCCATGCCTTGTGCACCCAATACAATATCCAACATCACTTTCTCACTCCCTACTATCTACAGAGTAAAGACCAAGCTAAGGCTTCCAACAAAACCATTCTTAAAATCCTCAAGAAAATAGTCAATGATGCTGGTCATGATTGGCACCTACAACTCAATCCTACCTTATGGGCCTACCATACTAGTATCAGAACACCAATTGGCGCCACACCCTATGCCTTGGTCTATGGATCTAAAGCCATTCTATCTATAGAGGTCAAGATCCCATCCCTCAAAGTATCTATGCAGCACCTGATTGATGGAGAGGAGTATCGCACTTCCAAATTAGCTGAACTAGAACTACTAGATGAGAGGCACCTTGCCGCTCTTAATCATCTCCATGTCTATCAAAACCACTAACGGTGCAACTATAACAAGAAGATCAAATAAAGATGGTTTCAAGTTGGTGATCTTGTCTTAAAAGAAAATCAAAGAAATCAAGAAGATCAATAAAAGAAGGGCAAGTTTGAGCCTAATTGGCTAGGACCCTTTATTGTCACAACAGCATATGGATTAGGGTCTTATACTTTAGCTACAATTGACGGCATTCCTTTAGATGAGCCACTCAATAGTGTTCATCTTAAGAAGTTCTATGCCTGATCCTCATAGTATCCAAAAAAAAAAAACCTGGTGAAAACTGGGTAAGTAGGTGCCTTGGATAAGTACCATAGTGAAAACCTGGCAAATAGGCGCTATGTGTAGAGTTAGCATCCATCATCTATCAAGTCTTGTTCATTCCATGACCATTTCACAACAAACTTCATCCATATATCCATAATAAAATCATTGACCTTGTTTGCATTTCCATCTCCCTATCTAGAATAGCTTGGAAATTGGTCAATGTCCATCGTCGTCATCCCACATCTTGATCTATGTCAACAGTTATTATTGTCTTATCCTAGGTCATACTTTACATGTTATTCAACCATAAAAACACCTCTACCAGAATGGGGGCAACTCTTTCCTTAACCTAGGTCTAGGAATGGATCCTTGTTCATGGTTCACAAACACTTCAACCTCCAACACACACACAAAAGCAAAAACACATCAACAATCCAAACAAAAACACAAGCACTTCAACCATCTCCCCACACTAACAACACTATTCTACATCATCGCGCCAAACTAGAACTACATATAATCTCTTTCAGTCTTAAGGTACCTTGATCCCATGGACATGGGTATGTAGGCAATCTGGAATATGAAGGAAGTATCCAGTACTTAGGTACATGAGATGTCATCATTTCCCCAATCCAAGCCTAAATATCTTTAACCCACTCATCACTCTACCCAGAACTACATATTATCATTTTTTCATCTTTCCTCGTAATGTGCCTTGATCCCATGGATACAGGGTATGTAGGTAGTTTGGAATATGAAGGATGTATCTAGTACTCAAGCACATACAATTCATCATTCTTCACCCATTTCAATCCATTGACATGTCATCTTTCTAGTCTTCTATTTATCAAAATCCACTCACCTTGACTTGACTAACTCAAGCATCAAAACAACAAACAAACACATCCTTTCAAAGAAAAAGTCCTTAACCAACCTGAAGCAAAGACACTTACTTACAGAGCCATATACTATCCTACATATCGATTACCAACATCAGCTAAATCAATCTCAACCAAGCAATAGATCAACAAACTTGTCTTATTCAGAATATTCCATGATCGAAGCCAGACTAAACGTCTTATATGACATTACATTTCCTAAAACTAGACATTATCCTTTAAACAAATAACACCCTTTAATGGACACATTGTTCCTACGATAACGCTGTTATCTATCCTATCCAATCTATCCTGAGCAACCTCTTTGGCAAGAGAATATGTTGGCTGTATGTTTACTTTGTAAGTCAATCAATTTGTTTTTTGGTTTATCTTTTGTTCCTTTGTCCATTACCAATTCAAGACTACCTTGATTATCTATATCTTGGTATGTTGCGATGCAGTATGGATTGGGCGCATTGTCATTGTTTTTTGTGTGTCGTGTTTGAGGAATGATCTTTAGCATCTTTCTTAGCAGCATATTTATCTTGTGTGTGTTACGACCTAGCATCTTACATATTAATATACTTCTAGCATTTATGTATTGAAGTTTATTTTATGTTCATGACTATGGCTCATTCACATATCCAACAAGGTTATATTATGTCTAAGGGATCTAAGTTCAAACTGCTTGCTTGCAGAGTCAACGTCCACGCACTTAGATATCATAGAACCTTGGTCTTTTATACCTTGGTGGCAAACTATCCACGTGCTATATCAAAAATAAGGATTGCTCTTTATAAACATTTGTGAAACCATTGCAATAAAATCATCCATTTAACCATCCATTTATCCACATCATTATATAGTTTTCAAGAAAAGATCAATCAATAGTCTTTCTCTCATGTTCTATTCTATCTCCACTTTCTTCCACCTATCCAACCTCGTCTATCTCAAACACAATCTTCTAGTCAAGTGTCAACCCAGTTCTTTTGTTGCTTCCCTATATATCCTCTCAAGGGGGCATCCTACGCCAACTACACAGGGGCAACTAGCTATACTGGGGCATCAAAATTGTATCATGTCTTCAACAATTATTTCTTTGACGCAACGCTGTAAATTGCATTACATCAAAGAGGGGCAAAATGTAGACACCTAAAAATGACCAAGTCAACACATCACTTGCATTTCATCAAATATGTCTAATCACCTGCATTCAACTTTAATTAAATAATCTAATTATTTAATTAATTTCATCTATTTCTTCTAACTCACATACTTTCAGCATTAATTAAATAAATCCTCTTTATTTAATTAATTTCATTAAAATAAACTTTATTCTTCTAAAATTAAATAATTTTTATTGTTTAATTAAATCATTGGCCTTTTCAAATTTCAAGTCTACATTAATTAAATAAATCCAATTATTTAATTAATTCATCACAAATTCTCTCTTATCTACAATTAAATAATTTACATTATTTAATTAAATCAAATTGTTCTTCCAAATTTAAATAAATCATACAAATTTATTTAAATTATCTCAATCCTCTAAAAATAAATAAAACCAAATATTTTATTTATTCTTCATTCTTCAAAATCATGCACAATCAATTAAATAAATTTATTTATTTAATTTCAATTATATTTTCAATTCCTCTAAAAATATCATGTTAATAAATCATGTGCACAATCAGTCTTATTTTTAGAACTCTAAAATAGGCAAAACTAAAGTTAAGTTAATTGGCTTTAATTTATCTTATTTTCATCAACTCATGAATTAGAAGAAAAAACATTCTAATTTATGAAATCAAATATATTTTTATCAAAAAAAGCAATTATCTTAATAAAAATACCTTTTTTGAGTGACAACATGTCGTGTGCACATTCATCATGAGTTATTTGATTTATTTCAACCATTCATTCTATGGATTTATTTCATCCATTGATCGATCATGTTTGAAACCTATATAAACCCCCCTCATCTTCTTCACAAATCCTCTTCAATCATTTATTCTCAGGCATCCTTTACAACGTTTTGAGCATATATCGCATCGTTGAGCACCTTACGATCTTTTGACATTGATCTTTTGAGCATGAATACACTTACATCTGCTTGTTGCAAACATGGTCTCGCAACATTATTGAGCAATCTACATATCTACAAAGAGAACAATACAATCTAGGCGAAGTCTTTCTTGTTTTATTTGATTTATTCATTGATATTGGCTGTTTACTTAGATCGATCTCTTTATGTTATGGGTTATTGAGTTGTTATTATCATTGTTGTGATTTTATCATTTGACCTCTCAATTTTTCCTCATACATATTATCCATCCTTCTACCTATCTATCCATCTTACACTACCTATCCATCCATTATCCACTATCACCCATCCATCTATCTATCCACATGATGTTCCTTTTTTATTGGTATCTAGTACTAAGGCTATCCAAATGCAATCCATTGTCACCCAATAAAACTTCCAAACAAAAAATATAATAATCAAAATATTCCAAAAATCTAAAAAAACAATCATCAACATCATACCACCCCACATCATCATCATCAACATCATCATCATCATCATTCCTCTTATTGATATATCTCATCATCAATCTAGCTAAATTATCCAATCACATCCTTTGGTCTTGATCCTAATCTTGTCATAAATCAATCATCAATCCACCATCAATGGGATATACCATTCCCACATCCTTGTGTTGATCTAGGGATATATTGTTCCCCACAATGACAACACTATCCTCATCAATCATCATCAATTAATCATTAGTTTACAACTTGACAAGGGAAATACCTTGTTTGTCTTGGAGTCATCATCATCATTCATATTATTTATTAACTTACCATTATCTTTCCTTGTCACCCTCACTTTTGAGTGACTGGAACATCACCATCTCTAATTCAATCATTTTTCTTCCAACCATGATCTTCTAAATCAATTTTATTCTATCAAATCAAATATTATGTTTCAAATTTATTTGAAATGATGTTACTTCACAACACCATCTCAAAGAGGGAAAAAATGTAGACACCTAAAATTTGCCAATGCATTATTCATCTCATCGCACCACATTCACATCATTTCTAATTTAATTAGCTAATTCTTGTTATTCCACACTAATTCAATTAATTCACCAAAAATCATCATATTCCTCTATATTAATTAAATAATCCAAATTATTTAATTAAATCATCTTTCCTCCACTTTAAATAAATAAAATCAAAATTATTTATTTAATTTAATTAAATTCCCCTCCAGTTTAAATGAATAAATCCAAACTATTTATTTAAATATCCTAATTTTGTCCAAATGAATAAAATTTAATATTTTATTTATTTATCACATGTGCTCATGAAATTAAATAAATTATTTATTTAATTTCTCATTTATCCTCGCCCACCATAATTTTCTCTAGTTAAATAAGTTAATAGATCAAACAATTGAGTTGACTCATCAATCAATTTAGTCAACAAATCAATCATATCGGTTAACAAGTCGATCAACCCAATTAACGAATCAATTAATCCAGTCAACTACTCAATCAAGTCTATTAACTTCCATGATTCATGAGAGGGCAAGGACACTTGTCACTCTTCATTCGCACACAGCCATCAACCATTGTCATCCATTGATCTTTCTAATCTTCCTCCACCATTGATTGCATTTTAACAAATCTATAAATTGAACCTCATTCTCCATTTCATAGTATCTATCATCCAAGTAAACTTATGCTATTATTATTGTCATCCATTTTGGGAGATCACAAACTTACATTGACGAAAGAGAAATCTACATACCAAAGAGCAAAGAGAAATCAACTTGAGGTTTGGGTGCTACCTTGGTATGCTCCATTAGTGTGGTTTGTTTGTGTGCTTGAAAGGTAGTTTGCATTGTTTATGTGTTACTTTCATCTTTATTGCATTATCAGATTTATACCATTACACCAACAAATGTCAACATTTTTTGCACTTACTTCAAAAAGATGTAGCATTCAGATGGGATAGTAAGTGTCAATAGGCATTCGACCAATTGAAATAATATCTTGCGACACCTCCAGTTTTGGTACCACCAGTTTTAGGGAGACCTTTACTATTATACATATCTACCACATCAGCTACACTAGATGCTTTCTTGGCTCAACATGATGAATCTAGAAAAGAAAAGGTAATCTATTATATTAGTCACACCTTATTAGGTTATGAGCTTAATTATACTCCTATGGAGTGGGCATGTCTAGTTATTGCATTCACTTCCCAAAAGTTGTGACACTACATGCTAAATCAACAAACTAAGCTTATATCCAAGATAGATCCATTGAAATACCTCTTATAGATAAAGCAACTCTTATGAGTAGATTAGAAAAATGGGTCATGATTCTTAGTGAGTTTGATATTGAGTATGTTGATCGTAAAGCAATCAAAGGACAAGTCATTGTCGATCAACTAGCAGAGGCTCCTATCATAGATACTCACCCTATGCTTTCTATATTTCTAAATGAAGGGATATTCACTCTCTATCTATTAGTAGTATAGAAACTTTACTTTGATAATCCATATACCCAACATGGTTCTAGAGTTGGAGTCATTTTCATTACACCATAGGGTGACTATATTCCTAAGTCATATCGGTTAGCTTTTCCTTGTACCAACAACATTACTAAATATGAAGCTTTAATTATGGGACTCTACATGGTAGTATATTGGAATATCAAGCAGTTACAGGGCTATGGAGATTCCTAGTTGGTCATTCAATAGGTTACCCATGAATATCAAACTAAAGATGACAAGTTTCTTCCTTACAAATAGATGGTTGATGATTTCAAGTAATACTTTTCCAAGATCTCCTTTGAAAAGATTCCTAGATTGAACAACAAGGCTACTGATGCTATGGCAACAATTGGATCCCTCTTAGATATGCCAACTAATACTCAGCGGTGTGAATTCTTCATCAAACAACTCTTGATACCCATTGTGTGTAGGTAAAATTGAGATTGATAAAGAGATCAAAACAATGATAACAATAACACTCAATCCTATAACCTTCAAGAGAACTGTAGACACCCAAAATTGTCTGAAATTTGTCCATGTCTTACAACAGCTAGTCAAAAATATTATTAGAGACATCATGTAGCATTTTGTCCTAAAATCTCACTAATCCATTAGCCCATTAATTAAATAAATTTTATTTATTTAATTAATTTCACATTCATAATCCCACTTTCCAATTAATTAAATAAATTTAATTAATTTCCACATCATATCCCAATCATATCCTAATCCCACTATCCAATTAATTAAATAAATCTTATTTATTTAATTAATTTTTGAACTCATATCCCAACTAATTCAAATATTTTATTTGAATTAGGTCCTCACCTCTCACCACATTTCGACACTTGTCTACCTCTCAATTGAATCATGTGTGGTAGTACAACTTTTATTTAAAATTCTTCACATGTACAACTAATGGGACCTAATTTTAGTATTTGTGTACACCATCACATATAAACTTATTAAATAAAAGTATTTGTGTACGCAATCACATATGAGCCCTATCCTCCTTTGTACACTTGTCACATGACTACACCTACCTTGAAGAGTGGGAATAACTAATCAATCCTAGCTGTCCACATCAATCATTTAGCTTTTTAATCTCAACCATCCATTTGAACCAAATATTTTCTATAAATCAACTCCCTCACAAGCCATTTGAAGGAGGCATTGAGTTGGAGTATCCTTATGCTGTTGAAATCACATTAGAGCCTTTGCATCTATCATCATCATCTTCCATCTATCAATCTTCTAGATATCATCTCAATCCTATGCAAATGTTATGCTACCGAATTGTGAGAAACCAACATATCAAATCAATCAAACAATTCATCTTGCATCTTTGAGGTATTGAATGATTTGGGTTTAGGTTATGCATTTCATTATTTGATTATTTCCATTTGCAAATCCAAATTCTTCAATATACATTTTGGCACACCTGGTGGGACTCACGTCCTTGATTAAACTTCTTGTTTGAGTGTTTTGGTGAAGTTTAGATCTCTTGGAGCGTCAATCTTTCATTTTTGCAAGCTTTTGTAGCAAAAATTTGCATTTTTCTAACCCTACTTTGTTAAGATTTGGATAAAAATGTATGTAGATTATCTCTTAGCTCAAATATAACATCACCATTGCATTCTAGGGGCCATTTCCATAAATTTTGAGTACAAATTTGCCTAGATTTCATGAAAAATAGAGTGTTTGGCGAAGAAAACAACAATCAGTCTACAGAAATTCGCCTTTGGTAATTCAACTCGCTTTTGATAAAAAACCAGTCACCTTTGCTAAATTTAGCTCACTTTTGATCAAAAACTAATCACTTTTGGTAAAATTTGCTTCACTTTTGAACAACAGTATATTGCTTTTGGCAAAATTTGCATCGCTTTTAAATGAAAACCTATCGCCTCTGGTAAACTTGGTCGCTTCTGGTTAACATTTGCATTCTATCTACCTGAAACTTTCAGATCACTTTTGAGCTATTACCCATTGCTTTTGGCCTTTTTTAAGTTGCATATGAGCTATTACCTATTGCTTCTAGCCATTTTTGTATTGCTTCTGAGCTAACAGTGATCGCTTCTACTTTAGAGTGAATCGCTTTTGATCAGAAATGACTCACATCTAGTTGTTCCAGTTGCTTTTGGCCATCTAGGGTTTTCTATTACCATTTGATTTTGTAGGTTATTGTGTTAGATTTGTATTGATTAATCAGGGGTTTTAAACTACATTTTTCATGTCTCTGATCTTCATATTATCATTTGCCAATCAATTTGATTAGGGCTTTCATTTTAGTTGAGCTAACACCCTTGTTTTTGCAAGATCTTATCAATTTATCATTCTAGGGTTTTCAATTGATCAATTTGTGGTTGCAGGGTATCCATCTGATCATATTTCATCCACTATATTTTCTATTGTAGGGTTTGCAATCTCTAATAGTCATTTTTTCATAACCCTAACCCTAGTTTTGTAGAAATAGGAATTTTTCACGTATCCTACAGATTCGAATCATTTATGAGCAATAATTGTTCACCTCTAGTTTTTTTGTGTCACTTCTAATTGGTAACTGATCACTTCTGGTGTAATTTGGGTCACTTATAATCAACAGTTGGTCACTTCTGGTAACTGTAACTCGCTTTTGGTTGCTCTCATTGTGCATTTTGGTGTTTCTATCATAACTTTCACATACGGAGGCCAAATCATGCAAACAAGGACTCGTTGGAAAGATGAGAGAATGAACTATGTAGTGGAGTGGATTTTATTAGGTGACTATATCATTTTACCATCTTTTTTATCATTCAAAGTCAAGCTTTTTAAAAAAACTTCAATTGAGCATATCTTGAGCAAAATCAATCAAATTTCAACAAAAATTCTTTTCAAATTGCTTAGAATCTTATGAACTTTTTGTTTATGCAATCCATTTTCTTGTATCAGGTCATATTAATCAATTTTTTTTAGATTTCATCTTTTTCACATAGCCTTCTTCTATGCAAGTTTACTTGTTTCTTTTTGGAATTGGTGACTTGTAGGGGCACTTAAGGAGCTAAAGCAGCATTGGCATTATCATCTACAGTAAATTTGGATAAAGAATTAACCATGTACAATCATTTCATCTCTTATCTTCTAATCTTGTTTGATCACACATTTAGATTTGGGATTTAAAACTGAACAAGTGTTTGCATTGTCTTCCACATTGAATTTCTAAGGTTAATGAACCCCATGTGAGCGTGACCAAATAAATGTGTATGCGCTCTCCTCACGTCTTAACACAAACTTGGAGATCAAAAACATTTAGTTGTGTTGCTTTTGTTAACCTTAGAGAGGCCTGCCTTGGTTGAAAAAGAGGTACTCACCCCAAGGGAATGACCTCAAGTGGTACTTTCATCCGGTCCACTATAAAAATTAGAGGATAAGGTGAAAGCCAAGTCTAACCGGTATTAGCGCTCACCATACAATGCTAACTTGAAAGGAGGTGTACCTTTGTGTATATTAAAACTCCTAGTAGGGTTAGTTAAAGCCTTAAGTGGCTTGCTGGATGCTCGTGGGGTGCCGGTCCCCTAGATTTTCACTAGAACCTCCTTGTGATAGTGGCCTTGCCCTGACTAGGACTTGTTGAAGTGTCTTCACATGCTTGCTTAACCATCATCACATTCTTCCAAACTAACAACTTTCTTATGTGTCTTGCGTGAGTGATTCATGTGTGTATATGCATAATCATTTGTTTGAATATTGCCACATCAAGCTCTAAGCACCTAAACACATAAAGACAAGTCATCCTACACATTCTTCCAATAATATTCAAACCCAATCACTTTCATCCCAAACATAGCCTAGTCATCATCCAACCCTTCATAGCCAAGTCATTCAAATCATCCTAAACTAATCCTAGTCACATCCCTATCCTAGCCAAATCACTTCGGCCACATCATCAAAATTCCTAAACAAGTACTTGCTAAAAGGACTTAAGACAAACACTTGGGTGATGACATGTTTACACTAGAGGACCCAGAAATCAAATTCTAAATATTCCTCCAAAATCTTTATCAAGGATCACAACCCCTAAACCAAGATGCCATTGAAACATTACAATTCTTCATCCAAAGAGCTCAACCCCACGTAATCCAATCACCTCAACTACAACACTTCGTAGCCCAAGTTCAACACCTTTTAGCCACTAGTCAAGCTTGACAAGTACATCAATCCTTAGCCACTCCATACCAACCTAATCTACCTCATAGCCACATGTCATATCCATCCACTTCCTATCAACTTAATCCACCTATCCACCAAGTCAATGCCACATCAACCTATGAATATCCACCTCAAGCTTATCCAATCCCTCATGCCACCATTCCAATGCACTACTAAGCCCATCCATAAAGCAATCAAGTGATATCACAAGAACAACATCCAAGACCTAATGGCCCTTTGTATGTAAATCAAGTGAGCACAAGTCAACCTTGCCAACAAGATCAAATGCCCTCAACTTTGAGTCCACCTCAAGATCTTTTTGTCTACATATCCTACCCTTACACCTAGCTAACAAGACTATCAATGGCCTCCCCAATGAGCACAAGTGAGCCCAAATCCACATTTACAACAAGAAGCATATGCAACTCCAAGTGGCCCTTTGTATATAAACCATGCGAGCCTAATACAAAAAGACTTAATTACCTTTGACAAGGGAGATACCAGTCTAGCCAATGCATCCTATGAGTGGCCTTCATCATCCAATCACCCACAAACACATGAGCCTACTAGCCCTATCATAAGACCACCATGTGATCCTACCCCTAGTCCATTGGTCCACCAACCTTCATCACCTTCATCCTCATGTTCCACCAATCCTCCACCACAAGATCCCTTGAACATAACCATACAACAATTGGTCCAAGCAAATTTGATTGAGCTTCCACTTATAAAATCCTTTGAAGTGATCTACTTTAAACCCCCTTGGTATAATGAAAAGCATTATTGTGCATACCATAGGGTTAAGGGCCATATGACACTCAATTTTTGGTATAATGAAAATCATTTTTGGTGCAAAAGGGAGAAGGAATGACTTGCATGGCAGTCTTTTCTATAGAAGGGATTTGACAACAATTGCATGAAACAAACTAGGTTTAATTCTACTAAAAAAGATAATTTAATCTAAGGAAAGCAATAACTTGAGCAGCTGATCTAATTTTGGAATAAAGGAACAGCTAAAAGAATTCTGAATAAACAAATTGCATAACAGCAAAGCAACTAAACAAACTAAGAAATGTAGTCTCTGCCCTTCGGTTGGAGTGGGCCCTTGCTCCTTTCTCCAGAGAGACTAATCAATTCTAGCAATCAGAAAATAGGTAGAACAACTTCTTTATTCAAAAACCTTCAAGATCCAAATTACATGCTGATGTAAAATAACAGAGGTCTTTCCTTTAATGAATTCTTTTACAACTTCCCCTTCTTTTATTCTACGCCATAGTTCTTTATATATAACTATGGTTATTAAATTCTAATTGAGAGTCTCTCTAGAGTAGAGAACTTATTCATGCAGCTAACTAAACTTATTTATCTAGTTAACTAAACTTATTCATTTAGTTAACTGATTATACAATTGCTGATTACAAGGCAAAACATGCAGTCTTTTAGAAAGACATGCAATGACACTAAGTGTGTATTCTTTGCATGGAATAATTAATCATAATTAGATCCATTAATTTAGGAGTAATTATAGTCAATCTATCCTTCAGAAAATTTTGGAGTGTGTGTTGGTAGATTGGAAGAATTTGCAGCAATTTCATAAAGTATTTCTGGAACATCTTCGGAGCTTGTGGAACAGTCAATTTCTGTCATAAACTGCTCATTTAATTTATGAGATCTCCTCAAATAATTTATGGGTTTTGTTCCCCTAACTTTCATCTTTCTAGATCATTTTGAATTTCTAAATTCTGTTAAGAAGTGAGAGAGATATCACATTTTTACTGAAACTAGTTTTCTTGACTTTTCTATTCTGCGTCTTCACGTTCTGTAACAGTCAACTTATATCATTAACCATTTATTCATTTTAATGAATCTCTTCAAAATGCCTTCATAGATTTGTTCCTCTCTCTTTAAGATTTCTAGATCATTTTGAAATTTTGATTTTTATTAAGAAATGAGTGAGATATTACAGTTTTACTGAAACTGCATTTTTGACTTCTACATCTCCGGCGCTCTGTGCATCTCCAGAGCTCTGTGCATCTTTGGAGCTCTATCCATCTTTGGAGCTCTATCCATCTTTGGTGCTCTGTCCATCTCCGGCACTCTATGCATCTCCAGAGCTCTGTGCTTCTCCGGAGCTCTGTCCATCTCCGGTACTCTATGCATCTCCAGAGCTCTGTCCATCTCCGGTGCTCTGTCCATCACCGGCACTCTGTCCATCTCTGGCACTCTATGCATCTTCAGAGCTCTGTCCATCTCCAGAGCTCTGTAATTCTGAAACTCTGCAACTTAACATAAAATAGACTTTCTCTTCACTTTATTGATAAAATAAATGATGATCTGAAAGTGAACATGTAATATCAAGATAAACTTATGCATGGCATTGATTGTTGCATTTAGACAAGTTTATTTGATATTTAACTACAAATCTTCAAACCCATACTCAAGTGCACTTTAAAAATTGATTTAATAAAGAGAAAATATATGCTTTTATTTGACTAAAGATGAGACACTTTATGGTCTCATCATCTCCCCCACACTTAAGAGGTTGCAAGTCCTCCTACACTTCATAATCATCTTTTTGAGGTAACCTCTTTGCTTTTATTGTAGTTGCTCTGGAGATGCCTTATAGTTGTTGTTTTGGTGTTGTCTAGAGCAGTTGTTCTAATGATCTTTGGATTTACCATTCTGATAATCTTTGGAACTCATACCCTATTGTGCATCTGTAAATCTGATACCATGTTGATCCCTGGAGTTGGTGCTTGTTGTTCATCTCTAGAGCTAATACTTTGCTGATCTCTAGAGCTAATGTTCTATTGATCTCCAGCGTTGATACCTTGCTGTCCATATCTGGAGTTGATGTTCTGTTGAACTCCAGAGCTGCTATTTTGAGTGATCTGGAGATGCTATTTTGAGAGCTCCAGAGTTGCTATTCTGATTTCTAGAGTTGTTTTTAGCTGAGTCCATCATAGTCTTCCATGTGACCATCATGCACCAGTTAGTTCTCCATCTTTTAGCCATGTTTTGCATGATGCATGCAAAGAGGTCTTCAACTCCTTCAAATGCCAAAATATCTGCAAGAGTTCTTGGAAGCAGCAAATTGTATAGAAAAAGAATGTGCAAAGCACTTATTTGCAGAAAAGAAACCTACCCTAACCTACTCTACTTAGTGATGTAGAGATAGGTTACACAAAACCATTAACTGGTTGAGGAAAATAACTTCCTTTTCTCAAATTATGGATCCATGCATTTAACTTTCTAAAAGAAAAAGAAAACCATGAGAAGAAGATGATTGAAAATTTGAACTTTGATGCTTCACCTTCCTCTGAAATAACAGCCTCCTCCATAATTTCTGACTCTAGCACATGCATGGGCTGATTGGAGAGATCTTGCAACCCTTCCTTACATTTTGGTGCATGCATGATTAGAGGCAGCTCCTTATTGTTCATGGGCTGATTGGAGAGATCTTGAAACCCATCCTCATATTCTGGTACATACATGATTAGAGGCAACTCCTTGCTGTTCTTCAAATATCTGATCGGGCAGCCCTCCTTGGACATTGTAGGCATCCAAATAATACTCTACCATACAAGCTCCTCTAGTGGAGACAAGATTTCTTCATTATACTCGTTACCTATTGCAAGCAATAGGGCATCAATGTCTCCTTCTAAAATGCATTTTTCCTTGCTGGACATTGGAGTCATGGTCATTCAGTTGAAGAGGCTGCACAAGAGCTGAAATTATAGAACAACAAGATTTTTCACCTTCTTTGCATGCAAGAACCTTATGATTTGGATCTATTGCTTGGGGAGGTTTTTGGCATACAGATCTCTTTTGAGGAACTTCTTTTATCTACCTAGACTTCAAAACAATAAATCTAAAAAGACTACCAAACTAATTTTCCCCTCTTTTTGACCTGCTGTCACCAGATCAACAACTCCCTAATGACACCTATCCCCGGCAACAGCACCAAAAATGATGAGGGTCGTTGCAGTCCTCATCATTTAATTTTAATAAATATCAATCCAAGGCAGTGTCCATGGCTGTATGCAAAAGGGAGAAGGAATGACTTGCATGGCAGTCTTTTCTACAAAAGGGATTTGACAACAATTGCATGAAACAAACTAGGTTTAATTCTGCTGAAAAAGATAATTTAATCTAAGGAAAGCAATAACTTAAGCAGCTGATCTAATTTTGAAATAAAGGAACAGCTAAAGGAATTATGAATAAATAAATTGCATAACAGCAAAGCAACTAAACAAACTAAGAAATGTAGTCTCTGCCCTTCGGTTGGAGTGGGCCCTTGCTCCTTCCTCCGGAGAGACTAATCAATTCCAGCAATCAAAAAATAGGTAGAACAACTTCTTTATTCAAAAACCTTCAAGATCCAAATTACATGCTGTTGTAAAATAACAGAGGTCTTTCCTTCAATGAATTCTTTTACAACTTCCCCTTCTTTTATTCTACACCATAGTTCTTTATATATAACTATGGTTATTAAATTCTAATTGAGAGTCTCTCTAGAGTAGAGAACTTATTCATGCAGCTAACTAAACTTATTTATCTAGTTAACTAAACTTATTCATTTAGTTAACTGATTATACAATTGCTGATTACAAGGCAAAACATGCAGTCTTTTAGAAAGACATGCAATGACACTAAGTGTGTATTCTTTGCATGGAATAATTACTCATAATTAGATCCATTAATTTAGGAGTAATTATAGTCAATCTATCCTTCAGAAAATCTTGGAGTGTGTGTTGGTAGATTGGAAGAATTCGCAGCAATTTCATAAAGTATTTCTGGAACATCTTCGGAGCTTGTGGAATAGTCAATTTCTGTCATAAACTGCTCATTTAATTTATGAGATCTCCTCAAATTATTTATGGGTTTTGTTCCCCTAACTTTCAGCTTTCTAGATCATTTTAAATTTCTAAATTTCGTTAAGAAACGAGAGAGATATCGCAGTTTTACTAAAACTAGTTTTCTTGACTTTTCTGTTCTGCGTCTTTGCGTTCTGTAACAGTCAACTTATATCATTAACCGTTTATTCATTTTAATGAATCTCTTCAAAATGCCTTCATAGATTTGTTCCTCTCTCTTTAAGCTTTCTGGATCATTTTAAAATTTTGATTTTCGTTAAGAATGAGTGAGATATTACAGTTTTACTAAAACTGCATTTTTAACTTCTGTATCTCTGGCGCTCTGTGCATCTCTGGCACTCTATCCATCTCCGGCGCTCTGTGCATCTCTAGAGCTCTGTACATCTCCAGAGCTCTGTCCATCTTCGGTGCTCTGTGCATCTCTGGAGCTCTGTCCATCTCTGGCGCTCTGTCCATCTCCAGCACTCTGTGCATCTCCAGAGCTCTGTGCATCTCCAAAGCTATGTGCTTCTCCAGAGCTCTGTCCATCTCTGGAGCTTTGTCCATCTTTGGCACTCTATGCATCTCCGAAGCTCTGTCCATCTCCGATGCTCTGTCCATCTCTGGCGCTCTATGCATCTTCGGAGCTCTGTCCATCTCCGGAGCTCTGTAATTCTGAAACTCTACAACTTAACATAAAATAGACTTTCCCTTCACTTTATTGATAAAATAAATGCTGATCTCAAAGTGAACATGTAATATCAAGATAAACTCATGCATGGCATTGATCATTGCATTTAGACAAGTTTATTTGATATTTAGCTACAAATCTTCAAACCCATACTCAAGTGCACTTCAAAAATTGATTTAATGAAGAGAAAATATATGCTTTTATTTGACTAAAGATGAGACACTTTATGGTCTCATCAGTAAGATTGTGTTAGTTGAAACCAATCTATCTAATTCCATTATCCTTCCATCCCATCAAAGTCCTAATCCTAAGCCTACAACACCATCCGCTATTATTGTACATCCCCTATATTGTCCTTATACCCATACACTTGCAAAGGATGTGATCCATTGGCTACTAGTACGGAATAGAACACCCCCATGTCAAACACCCATTCATGAGCCTATAAAAGAGTCCTACACCATTCCTAGTCCTATCCTAACACCATCATGTGACCCACAAACAATCAAGCCTATCACGAAACCAAGTCAAGAGCTATTGTACCTTCATGTCAATAACCCTCAAGAACATGTCAAGCCTATCCAAGGGTCATCCACTTCCATTCAAACAACCCAAGAGGTATGTCAAGAGTTTAATCCTAAGCATGTGGAAACATTAAACCCTAGTCCAACTCAAGGTCAAAACACTTTTATGCAACCCATCCAAAACATGTATCTTTTCCATAATCAAGATGATATCCATAATGATAAATCTATACATGAGCCACTTGATCCTATCCATCTCCCAACAACTGATAATGAGAAAGCTATCCAAATTCAACCTATCCATAACATTTACCTTCTTTATGATCAAGATAATACCTATGAAGAAGCTATCCACGAGCACCTTGATCTTATCCATAATCCTATATCCATCCATGAGAAAGATATCCACATTGCTCCTAGTCATCCGCCATCTAGCCCTATCCATAATGAGCAAACATCCACTTGTCATGATGAGACACTTGTCCCCCAAGTAAGCATAAAAGATCAAACAAATAACTTGGATCTTAGTGAACACAATGCTAATCAAGATCCTAATGATCCTCCTTCTACATCCATTATTGGCCCCACTTTGAGTCCACCATCATGTCCATTTATCCTATCCACCTTCATCCATGAATGTTCTTCCTTAGAACAACAGCAACCTTTATTCACTTCACCTTCTCCATCCAATAATGAACTCAAGTCTAATGATCAAAGCACACCTAGTCCTATATTCAATCGCATCCTCCAAAACATGAACTACCAAGGTAAAGGCCTAGGCCTTTATGAACAAGGTATTTTGGAGCCAAACTGTGTCAAGATTCCTCCATGCTCATATGGACTTGGATATACACCCCAAGGTAAACACCTTAAAACTGTTGGTAATTCCTCCATCCCTCCTAAGTCCACCACTTTCCATCACAAACCACATCATATACCCAAAACATAGGTAGTCATTCCCCCTCCATCAACCTACAAATGTCAAAAGCATGTGACCATACACCTCCCACCATCCACTTTACCTCCATTACTTCCAACTCCTAACATCCCATTATCCACTTTACCTCCACTCCTTCCAACTCCTAATATCCCTCCATCCACTTTGCCTCCATTGTTACCAACACGTAATTATCCACGTATCCATAAGTACCCTTACATTCCTAATCATGACCAACAAATGCACACATTACCTAAACATGAAGCTTCCACTCATTCCACCAACCCCACTTCCACCAAACCCATGGGATTCCAAAATAAACATTTGGATGCCTTTATCTATAAATCCAAAAATCCATCTAAAACTCCTAAGGACCCTCATGCCTTAGGGCATCAATGTGAAAAGTCTCTAAATCATCCATCTTCTAAGCAAAGTACATTCACAAAGTTATCCAATCCCATGCCTCCAAAAGCAAGGCCCAAAAGCAAAATGGTTTGGGTTCCTAAGCAAATAGCTAGCAAGTCAAATGAAGCATCCTCATCCACATCTCAAGAATCCCAACCACCTATATCAATCCAAAAGCCTACTTCCATCCAAAATTTCCATTCCCTTCAAAAATCCCACAAGCAAAGCAAAAGAAATTTCCTAAATCACTTCATCAACCTTCCCCTAAGCAAACATCTCCATTGCTTCCTACACCGCCATCCCATCAAAAGCTTCAATGTTTAACATGGTGTGTGCAACCGTTGGTCATGATTCCCTTCCATTCTAAAACATTCCCACATACCTCCATCTCCCCAACCTTCATCCATTACCCTACATATCTTCCCCATCACCTTCCTATGGTCTATGATTTTGCATAAGTCTTACATAAATCCACACCATAAGCTACTAGCCTACCCTACCATAATCCACTATCCCCCATCCTTACACAAACCTTTCATACTAATCCATTATCTACCTACTCCATCTCCCTTTTGTAGGAGTCAATGACAACACTGAGAGGGGGGTGAATCAGTGTTGTGCAAATTCTTGACTTTTTGCAAACTTTACAAGACAAGTAGAAAGAAAGACATTAATGATCTATTGAGCTCATATGCACAAGACTAATAGTGAAAGATGTGAACCAAAAAACTTATAAACAAAACACAAATATGCACACATAGAGACAAATTATAACACAAATTTTTGGAGTGGAAAACCCTCTCGGGGTAGAAAAACCACTCATGAAGTGCCTCACTGGCTTAACTTTAAAAACTTCTTACAAAGCCTCACTGGCTGAATATTATGTCTCACTGACAATTGAGAGGTCTCATTGACCTACAAGCCTCACTGGCATACTGTGTGCCTCACTAGCAACAATGTTTAGAAGCACCAACTTCAAGGAGCACCAACCCCTAAAATAGAACAAACTGAAAACAAGAATTCAGAGGGTTTCTCTGTTTCAATACAAAACATTTCTTCTCTCTCATATGTGTCTGTTAAATGGCCATTCTTTTCATCAACCCAAATCATAAACTCAGATATTCAAAATCAATTCTGTATCCTGATCCACTCAACAAAACTGCATCATCGGTCCTTACCAAAAACTAAGAAATTCAATGCATCTAAATAACCATTATATGTAAATTGAATGTCTTTTCACCTTTCATCTTCTGTATGTTTCATCTCTGTCAAATTATCAAGTTACATCAATGCATCTGAAAAAATTATTGTAAAAGAAAAGACTCTTGATGTTCCTCTTCTCTGCAAAATCAATTTCATCTTTTTATAACATTTCATATTCTCTAACATTTCAATCAGTGTCCTGTAGGAGAAAATAAAATCTCTTTGAATATTTAGTCTTTTCATTTTCATCTTGAATATTCTTTTTGTATTCTCCAATCTGCAAAGAATAAATTATGAAAAACTTGTTCAAAAATCTCCAACCCTTTCTCCTTCTCTGCACAAAGGTCATATAAAAAATCTTCAATAAAAATAATCAAAGCCCTGTAAGAAAATAAAATCCTTCATTTTCAAATATCATCTTTTCAAAACTCTTGATCTTCTCTGTAAAAATACATTTCCAAAACCTTGATCTTCTCTGGAAAATCACATTTTCAAACTTTTGATCTTCTCTGGAAAATCAATTTTCAATAATAATATCCATAAAAATTGTCTTCAAATCTTTCAATATATCTCTGCAAGAAAATCTTCAATTCTCCATAAATATTTTCCTTGAAAAAAAATCTCCTCAAAAATCAATCTTCAATGTCTTTTTCCTCTAAAAAAAATCATTCTCTTTCAATTTGAGAAAGGCAAAAAAAACAAAATCATCTTTTCATAAAAAATTCTATCTTCAAGCACTCTTGGACTTCTTTGCACTTTAAAAAGGAAATAAATCTGTTTTAGCCTTTTTGTCATGAAAAATCTCCACAAGGAAATTGCCTTATTTAAAGCACAAAAAAAATCTCCTTATCCTCCAAGAAATAAAAAGTTTCTAACTTCATCACCATCCATTTAAAATGATGCTTTTCTCCATTTAAATATATATGCATATTCCCCATTAAACGTGAAACTATCTCTCCTTTTTTATAGAGCATTTTTAATGCTTTTAAAATTTATTTCTTAAAGCATATTTTAATGCCACAAAAATACTTCAATTCTTTCCATAAGACATTCTCTCCTTAAAAAGAAATTTTAAATAAATTAAGGAATCTTTGAAAGATGTTTTTCAAAGCATGGTCTTCAAATTTAATTTAATCGGGCTCCCTCCTTGAAATATATACCATGCTCCTTAAAAATTCGATGCCTTTTCTAATTTATAGAAGCCTTGTGTATTAAACATGCTCCTCATAAAAATTTCAATGCTCAATAATTAAGCTCCCTTTCTCTACTTCAAATTTAAATTTTTTAATGTGCTTTTTCTTGCTTGAGCATGAGAGACTAACCCATCGATCCCAAGTCATCAACATTAAGAAACTTTAGTAATGGCTTAAGGATGTAGATTTTAGAGCTTCACAAAGCCCTAAAAAATGATGATAAAGACTTGATCAAGTACTACACACAAAGTGAAACTTCCAACATAAACACCTAATCTGCACTGGTCTTGTAAAACTGAAGCATGTGAACTTTGTCAAACCAAGATCGATTGAAACATACATTGTAACACCAATGATAAAGTAAGGCAAGAACATGATCAACCTGTGTCAATATTGCTTGAATATGAACATGCATGTAAACCATTTGAGCTCCTATATGATCAACATCCTCAACACATCACTGACATTCTGATGTAACTCAATCTTGAGAATCTATTCAAGAAGACTTTGCACAAACACAATTGATATCCTTAAAGCAACATTTTCATTGATCAATATTATCATCAACTCAATCTGAATGACACAACACTTTACCATACTAAACAAGCTGTGATATGACAATAGAAAGAACACACGAGATGATGTCTCCTACTCAAATGTTTACTAATATCAACCCAAGATCCTGCAAGACCCTTTTGACATCAATGACAATCTTGACACCATCACCTTTCATGAAGTCCCTTACCAACATCTATGAGCACACATGACATGGTCTATGCAATGACATTCATCTGTAGTGGAACTATCACCTTTCATAGCATTAGACACTTGAGTCCCTCCTATTCATTACCATGGTGAAAACCTGGCAAATAGGCGCCATGTGTAATTGTCATCCCATCTAAAAACAATAAAAAAAAAGAAAGTAAAGATAAATCCCTTCGTCCAATGGTGAAAACTTGGTAAACAAGCACCTTGGATAAGTACCATGATGAAAACCTGGCAAATAGGCATCATGTGTAGGTTGATCTTCTATGTCACTTACACTTGGGGGCACCTTGTCTCATCCACATATCACTTTCTATCATTTCCATATCCTATCATATCACTTTCTATCATTTCCATATCCTATCCTACCATCCTTATCCATTACACCCATGTACCTATCATATCAAGTCTATCCATCCTCCCTTTCTCCTTTTGATCTTGATGAAGACATAGGGGCAAAATGTTGAAATATGCTTTGGATATCTCTTGATATACCTCACCCTTTCCAAACACAATCCATGGTCTTGATCCTAGCCTTGTTGTAAGCCAAATCAACCAGCCAATCAGTCAACCAACTCAGCAAACAACCTTGTGTTGATCTAGGGATATAGCTTTCCCTGCCATGACAACACTCTCAACTATCATCAATCAAACAATCAATCATTGGTTTATAGCTTGACAGGGGCAATACCTTGTTTGTTTTTGAATCATTTGTGCATGCTTGCTTGTGTGTGTTATCATTTTATCTTGCATTTGCATCACATTGGTATCAATCCATCTAATATTCATATCTTGTATCTAGACGAAGTTGTATTATGCTGGGGCACAAGACACATCATCACCTTGATAGTTATACCTTGGTGCATGACGTCTAGTGCTATATCAAACATCATAGTTGCTCACCTTTATTTTAGCATAACACATCATTCATTTTTTCTATCCATTCCCTTATCTTTCTTCTTGACCAATTCATTTTCATTTTGAGAGCCTACCTGTGTTTGTCCAACCTACCTATCCTCTCGAGGATCATCCTATCTTTTCATCATCATCCTATCTTTTCCTCATCCTATCTATTTTCCTCTATCCATACCTTAACTTCTTTGAAATTATGTTACTCGACATAAAGCTCATGTTTTTGAACATCATCTCAAAGAGGGGCAAAATGTAGACACCCAAAATTGTCCCAAATTTGTCCATGTCTTGCAACAGCTAGTCAAAAATATTATTAGAGACATCATGTTGCATTTTGTCCTAAAATCCCACTCTTAATCCCACTAATCCATTAGCCCAATAATTAAATAAATTTTATTTATTTAATTAAAATCCCATCTTAATCCCATTCCTAATCCCACTTAGCCAATTAATTAAATAAATTTTATTTATTTAATTAATTTCCACATCATATCCCAATCATATCCTAATCCCACTATCCAATTAATTAAATAAATCTTATTTATTTAATTAATTTTCCAACTCATATCCCAACTAATTTAAATATTTTATTTGAATTAGGTCCTCACCTCTCACCACATTTCGACACTTGTGCACCTCTCAATTGAATCATGTGTGGTAGTACAACTTTCATTTAAAATCCTTCACATGTACAACTAATGTGACCTAATTTTGGTATTTTTGTACACCATCACATATAAACTTATTAAATAAAAGTATTTGTGTACACAATCACATATGAGCCCTATCCTCCTTTGTACACTTGTCACATGACTACACCTCCCTTGAAGAGTGGGAATAACTAATCAATCCTAGCTGTCCACATCAATCATTTAGCTTTTTAATCTCAACCATCCATTTGAACCAAACTTTTTCTAAAAATTAACTCCCTCACAAGCCATTTGAAGGAGGCATTGAGTTGGAGTATCCTTATGCTGTTTAAATCACATTAGAGCCTTTGCATCTATCATCATCATCTTCCATCTATCAATCTTTCAGCTATCATCTCAATCCTATGCAAATGTTATGCTGCCGAATTGTGAGCAACCAACATATCAAATCAATCAAACAATTCATCTTGTATCTTTGAGGTATTGAATGATTTGGGTTTAGGTTATGCATTTCATTGTTTGATCATTTCCATTTGCAAATCCAAATTTTTTGATAAACAAGAACTATCTAAACAATAACCGAATAATCAATGAATAACAAAAAATAATGAAGCTATCACCTAGATTGTGTTGTTTTCTTGGTCTTTGTGGATTACTTCAATGAATTGTGAAACCATGTTTGCAACAAGTAGATGAATAATAGTGCTCAAAGAGTCAATATGTGCTCAATGATGTAGTATAATGCTCAAATCGCTTAAGAATGCCCAAATCTTAAATAATCGAAGAGGATTTTTTATGAAGTGAAGGGGGTATATATAGGTTCTAGGGTTGGATCGATCAATGGTGGAGATAAATCAATGACATGGATGGTTAAGATGAGTCAAGAGCTCATGATGAACGTGCACACGACATGTGTGATGAAAAAACTATTTTATTGTGTTAACTGCTTTCCAGGATAAATATAGGATTTGATTTCATAAATTTAGAATGCTTTTTCCAATTTATGAGTTGGTGATAAAAATAATAATGATTAATGCCAATTAAGTCAACTTTAGATTTGCTTTTTGACATGCTAAAAATATGACTGATTGTGTACATAGAAGAAAAGATTATTTTAAGATGTGAGAGATAAAACAAATTAAATAAATAAATTTATTTAATTTATCTTGCATGATGAAAGAAAAAGATAAGAATAAATATAGAAAAAAAATTAAACAAATAAATTGATTAAATTTATTTTGCATGATAGAGGAATAGATAAAACATAAATAAAATATTAGTTTTATTTATTTTTAGAAGATAAAGTCAACTTAAATAAATTTAAATAGTTTATTTAAATTTAGAGGAATAATTGATTAATTAAATAATTAAAAATTATTTAATTGTGGATAAGAGGAATTTAATGATGAATTAATTAAATAATTAGATTTATTTAATTAATGTGGATTTAAAGATTTTAATTAAATAATTAAAATTATTTAATTTAGAAGAATAAAGAGGTGATTTTAATAAAATTAATTAAATAAATAGAATTTGTTGAATTAATGTTGGAATTAGGGGAATTAGAGGAAATTGATAAATTTTGATGAAATTAATTAAATAATTAGATTATTTAATTAATGTTAAATGCAAATGATTTAGGAGGAACTGATGTTTTCAAGGGATGTAATGTGAAGGTCATTTTTAGGTTATCTACATTTTACCCCTCTTTAATACATTGCAATTTACAATGTTGTTTCAAAGAAAATAGTGATGAAAATATGATACAATCATGCCCTAGTGTAATTGGAGTAGGATTCCCCCTTGAGAGGAAAAATAGGGAAGCGACAGAAGGACTAGGTTGACTTACGACTTAGAAGAAAGGATAGCGACATGATAGAAACAGGATTAGAAAGACTAGATTAGATGTTTGGAGGTTGACATGATGGAGAAAATAAGCTAACACAAAGAAAAATTAGATAAGGGGGGAGACATAGGGTTGGGATGCTATATGTAGGGCCCAAGGGGTCACTTCTAGTTCATTTGCACACTCATAGTTCATATATTCTAGAGCTCTTAGCTTTCTAGTGCTTACTTAAGAGCTTAGTGTCTTAGAGGAGCTTTCGACTTGTAGAGATGACGATTCTAGTGCATAAGCACCGAGGTGAGCATGTGAGGACCTACAAGAGACCAGCGGGAGCAGTAAGTACCTTAAAACATGTCTTGTAATGCATTTATTAGGTCATTTATTGTAGTTTTCTAGAAATTTTGCCAAAGGCAAGTTTTTAGGGTTTTGGCACCTTTGGTGCTTTTTGAAGTGCCTTTGGTAAAATAAAGCACATATGAGGTGTGCAACTGCACCTTTGGTGGAAATAAAGTGCTTTTGGTCACTAATAGATAGGTCTAGGAAACAAAGTGCTTTTAGCAGATAGTCAAACACTTATGGTCGATAGATGAGCACCTCTGGCACATAGTGAGGCATGTTTGGCTTTGAAAAGAGGTACCTTTGAATAATAGTTAAGTGCAGATAGTGAACAATTAGGCACGTATGGTATAAAAAGGTGCCTTTGACTTTTCCAAGGTTTTGACCCATTTTGACTTAGGCTAACTATGGTTATCTGAGGGTTTTTCATTGCTTGACCTAGTGGTTGACTTAGGTTGACTGGGATATGACTTAGGTTTTGCAAGTAGTTTTGAGTTAAACATGTGTAAAGGATAACAAGGTGATCTTGTGGATGTAGGCTGTCTTACCTCCACTGGCATCTAAAGAGAGACATTTCATAGATGCAACTAAGGTGGTCCAACTAGAGTGGGAGGAGGACATCTTTCTTGAGGTTATGGGATTATGGCATGTAAGCCATCTTACAACAATTAGGGCTAACCTCTCATTGATGACAACTTTGGTTGAGAGGTGGCATAGTGAGACATCTTCATTTAACTTCCCTACAGGCGAGAGGATGTATGGCACATCCTCAAGATTCCTATATATGGTGCTCAAGTAGATTATGATACTAAGAGGGGTGAGGATGGCATGGGAGAGGTGTTCACGACTGACGACCTTAGTGTTCAGGATCATGAGATTAGGTGGAGTCGCATGCCGAGACTCTGTGACAGGATCCAGTGGATCGCAGTGTCTTTGATTGGAGTATTCCTAGTACCAGATAGGCATTCAAGAGGACTCTCAATTGGATGAGGGACTATTTTATTAGGGATGTTCACTCATGGCATCAGATATGCATGGGGACCTTGTGTTTTGGGTCAGTTGTACCATGATTTACACGATTGTGCCTATAGATCAGGATCAGGCTTATCTGTTGGTGTTACCTTATTACATGTGTCAGCTTGGGAGCATATCCTAGTTACGTGAATGATCTCTCCTCACTACCAAGAGGATGGTGAGCCATTTGTTTTTCTATATGAGGGTGCCTTGACACAGAGGCAAGTTGGTGCCATCACCTACTAGAGGAGATAGATCGATGAGATGAACATGTTTATATGGCGTCCATGGTGAGACTATGAGTCCTAGGATGATGACATAGAGTAGTTGGTCTACTGTAGGGAGGACAAATATTTGTTTGGGTGCAACATTTACACTATTGAGTGCTATTTACTAAAGAGGGTACTACAGCAGTTTGGACTGCTCTAGCTGGAGCTAGTTGGTGATGCCATGCATGCACGCTCACGGAGGGAGGTAGGAGATTGGGGTCTTGAGATAGTTGGAGCCACAAACCTGACAGAGTTACAGTGACTTGCCCCAGTTATGTGAGATAGGATTCTTGGAGAGGCTGACCCTGGGACAACTCTAGAGTATGATGCTTACTAGATAAAGCATAGGCCAGTTAGATTTATAGGTCTCAGAGCACTTGGTGTAGCTGGAGATATGGTGGGTCCTGGACAGGAGGTGAGAACACACAGAGCTGTGAGGGGGAGACATGGCAAAGGATAGGGATAGGGCAAAGGAAACAGACAACAACTAGAGGCTATTGCAGGAGGAGACAGTGAGGCAGACTCTCTTAGAGCTCAAATTTATTAGGATGAGGAGGGAGAGGGATAGAGTTAGAGGGGATGCTAGATAGGCAGAGGCTTAGCTATAAGCCTAGGCAGTAGCGGCAACAACACCACCACCACCACCATCTCCAGTAGATGAAGGGGTTATAGCCAAGCTTACAACTGACATAGATGCCACCATTCAGGTGTAGTTAGCAGATGAAGCTACTATATAGAGATTGACACATGAGCAAGACACAGTGAGGGTGGCCTTGGGGACATACCAAGCCATAGTGATCCTAGTACGAGAGTTGACCTAGGTATAGGATGAGCTGACAACTACAGTTCGTGAGGCAAAGTACTACAAAGGTTTATATTGCAGGGTTGTTCTTGTAGATCAGAGACAACCTAGATTCAAGGAAAGGAGTAGATCTAGGGCTACATCCTCACAGAGATCAAGGTAGTTAGGCTCATCAGTTATGGGTCCACCCAGACACTCACATGGAGGGGGACCATCTGGTGGGGAGCACAGATCTCAGTAGCCTGTAAAGAGCTCTACACATAGATCCAAATAGAGGATGATGTACATATGCATATTGTATCAGTTTTGTATTAGCTATGTATTTATTTTTATTACGATGCCTGCAAACATCCGATGTATATTTTGATGGCTCATGATAGCCACGATGTACTATATGATTCATTTTTTATGTACATGATGTATACACTAGATATTATGTATTTTTTGATGAACTTCAATGATATATATATATATATCTAATGATGATGATCTATGATTCATGAGATGTTTATGGGTGTTCATGCATATGATGATGTTTGATTGCTATATGCTATGGATGTGATGACATTGTACTTATGATTATAGACTCATGTGATGATGTTTATGCTAATAGATGTATGTATGGGATGATATTGTATTATGATTATGGATTTATATGATAACATGTTTTATGTCTATAGGTGTATGGATGAGATGATAATATACTAGGATCGTGGATTAATGTGATGCCATACTTATGATGTGTATAATCATGATGCCTTACATATGTGATTTTGTAGGTATGTAGAAGACTTTGATTATGGATAGAAGAAATGAGATAGAATAGAAAATTATAGACAATTGATCGATCTTTGTATGAAAACTATATTGTGATTTTTGATGTATGGATGGGTGTATTGATAGCTTGTTGCAACAGTTTCACAAATATTTATGAAGAACAATCCTAGATTTTGATATATCACATGGATAATATGCAACCAAGGTATATAAGACCAAGGTGCTAAGATATCTGGTGCAAGGGCGTTGACTCTACAAACACATGGTTTGAACTTATATCTACTAGACATAATATAACCTTGTTCGATATGTGAATGAGCCATAGTCTTTAACATATAATAAACTTAATACATATGAGGCCTTTACAGAACCTTAAATGAAAAATAATATTAATATGTAAGATGCTAGGTTGTAACATACACAGAAGATAAATATTATCCATAGACATAAGATTATAAGAACATCCAACAAACACATCATACAAAAGCAATTACTATTCCCCAATCCATACTACATCGCAGCATACCAAGATATAGATAAATCAAGGTAGCTTTGAATAAGCATTAGAAAGGAACAAAAGATAAACCAAAAAGAAATTGACTGACTAATATAGTAAACACACAACCAACATATTCTTTTGCCAAAGAGGTTGCTCAAGGTAGATAGTAGAAGCCTTATTGTAGGAAAGATATATTCGTTAAAGGCTATTGGTCTAATCTAGGATAGATGGATTGATGTAGCAGATGTGGCAAGGGGTATGCAGGATAACATATGGATTTATGAGTAGTCTTTTTACTTTGGGTTTGGTAAGTACTCAAGCTTTCAAAAGACGCATAGTTTATTTTCTACTTGAGTTAGTCAAGTCTGGGTGGTAGGATGGATTGTGATAGATGGAAGAAGAGAGATATGGAAGTGTTGATGGATTGAGATGAAAAATGATGCATTGTATGTGCCTGAGTACTGGATACTTCCTTCATATTCTAGACTGCTTACATACCCTGTATCCATGGGATCAAGGCACATTACAATGAAGATGATTATGATAATATGTATTTTTGGGTAGTGTGATGAGATGGGGTGAAGTGTTTAAGGATAGTTAGGTGAAATGATGACATCTTATTTACCTAAGAACTAGATACTTCCTTCATATTCCAGACTCCCTATATACCCATATCCATGGGATCAAGGTACATTAAGATTTGAGATGAGATGATGATATGTAGTTCTAGGAGATTTGATGATTTAGGATGGTGATGAAGTGATGATGTGGTCATACTTCAAACAAGGATCCATTCCTAGACCTAGGTTAAGGAAAAAGTTGCTCCCATTTAGGTAGAGGTTTTATTGTGGATGAACTGACTATGGATGAGAACTGACATATGGCTGATGTTAATGGATGTACTAACTTATAGATGATGCTAAAGAAGAATAACTGACATTGATAATTTCCAAGCCATGATAGATGGGAAAATGGAAATGCCAAGTCAATATGGATGGATAGATGCTTTATTATGAATGTGATATGGAATGAGATGGATGTATGACTTAATAGATGGTAGGTGCTAACACTACACATAGCACCTATTTTCTAGGTGTTCACTATTGTACTTATCCAAGGAGCCTATTTACTAGGTTTTCACCAGAGGATGGATTATTTTTGGATTTTCCTATTTTTTTATTTTTTATTTTTTTGGATTTCTAAGGATACTCTTAGGGTCAAGCATAAAACCTCTTGAGATGAACACTATTGATGGGTTCATCCAAGGGAATTCCTTTAGGTGTTGACAATGTGTAAGCTCCTGCTCCATAGACTATAGTGATAACAAAAGGTCCCAACCAATTTGGTTGAAACTTGCCCTTCTTGTCTCTATCTAATTGGTTGCATTGATTTTCTTTAAGGACAAGATCACCTATTTGAAATATTCTCTCCTTAATCTTCTTATTGTAGTTATGATGGAGGCAATTTTGATAGACATGTAGATGGTTTAGCGTTGTTAGATGCCTCTTGTCAAGTAACTCTAGCTCAGCTAATATAGAAATTCGGTACTCCTCTCCATCAATCAGGTGCTGCATAGATACTCTGAGAGATGGGATCTTGACCTCAATGGGTAAAATGGCTTCAGTTCCATAGACTAAGGCAAAAGGTGTAGCACCAGTTGGTGTTCTAATACTAGTGTGATAGGCCCATAAGGTGGGGTTGAGTTGTAGATGCCAATCATGACCAACTTCATTGATAATTTTCTTTATGATTTTGAGTATGGTTTTGTTTGAAGCCTCAGCTTGGCCATTTGATTGAGGATAATATGGAGTAGAAAAGTGATTTTGGATATTGTATTGTGTGCATAAGGCATAGACATCTTGATTCTTGAATGGTATACCATGATAAGTGACAATGGATTGGGGAATACCATACTGACAGATAAGGTAATTTAGGATAAACTTGGCTATTTTCTTGTCGGTGATATAGGTCATTTGAATAGCTTCTACCAACTTGGTAAAATACTCAGTGGTAGTAATGATAAACTTGTGACCATTAGATGAGGATAGATGGATTTTACCCATGAGGTCAAGTCCCCACTGTGAAAAAGGCCATGGAGTTGTAACAGGTTGTAGCTCATGTGTTGGTGCATGTATCAGGTCCCCATGCTATTGGCATTATAGACACTTCTTAGCAAATTGGAATGCATCTTGTTCTATGGTTGGCCAATAATAACCTGTATGGAGTATCTTCTTAGCTACAGTTGGACTAGTGGAATATGATCCACATACACCTTTGTGTATATCTCTTAAGGTAGAGTTAGCTTCATTTGAGTTAAGACATCTAAGAAGGATACCATAAAGACTCTGGTAGTATAGGGTGTCACCCAGAATAGTGAAAGGAGAGGCTTGGTGGATGAAGGTTTTGCATTGGGTAGATGTAACATTGGAAGGGATGGTATTTGTATGGAGATAGTCATAGATATCTTGGTACTAAGGGGAATTGGGACCAACAAGTTCACAGATGATTTTAGTTGTAGGAACATCAACAGTAGGTATCAACAGTTGCTCGATTAATAATTCACATCACTGAGTATTGGTAGGCATATCCACAAGTGATCCAATAGTAGCCATAGAATATGCACCTTTATTATGTACCCTTAGCATTTGCTCAAAAGTGATGCTAGAGAAATGAGGCTTGTAGGTATCAACCAATTGCTTGTAGGGTATCTGCAGACACCCTAATATGACCATATCTTCAAATCACTTGTATTTCATCTAATCTATAGCATCACTCAAATTTCAACATTAATTAAATAATCTAATTATTTAATTAATTTCATCAAATTCTTCCAAAACTTCAAAATTTAACATTAATTAAATAAATCCCCTTTATTTAATTAATTTCAACAAAATCAACCTTATTCTTCCCAAATTAAATAATTTTAATTATTTAATTAAATCATTATCCTCTTTTCAAAATTCAAATCCACATTAATTAAATAAATCTGATTATTTAATTAATTCGTCCAATTCTATCTTATCTACAATTAAATAATTTACATTATTTAATTAAATCCATTATTCTTCTAAATTTAAATAAATCGTGCAAATTTATTTAAATTATTTCAATATCTAAAAATAAATAAAATCAAGTATTTTATTTATAATCTTCATATTCCTCTAATCTTGCACAATCAAATAAATAAATTTATTTATTTAATTTCAGTTATCTTCCTATTCCTCTTAAAATATCTTGTTAACTCATGTGCACAATCAGTCTTATTTTTAGAACTCTAAAAAAGGTAAAATTACAAGTTGAGTTATCTATTCAATCAATCTTGTTTTTATCATATCTTAATAAAAATATCCTTATGGATTGACACATGTCGTGTGCACATTCATCATGGTTATTTGATTTATCTCCTCCATTGATTCTTCTGAATTATCTGGACCATTGATTGATCTCCATTGAAACCCATATAAACCCCCCTCATCTCCTTCACAAAGTCTCTTCGATCACTTATTCTCGGGCATACCTAAACAGCGCTTTGAGCATATATCGCATCGATTGAGCAACTTCGTGATCTTTTGACATTGATCTTTGAGCACTTTACTTGCTTGTTGCAAACATGGTTTCGCAACACTATTGAGCAATCCACATTCATCCAAAGAGAACAATACAAATCTCGGTAAAATCTTTCATATTTCATTGATTTATTGGTAATGGCTTTTATTTAGATTCATTCTCTTTATGTTGTTGGTTTTTGATTTTGTTAGTTTATCATAGTCAATTTTCCTCATACACATTCTGGCATGCTTGGTGGGACCCATTGGTCCTAATCTAATATCAAATTTGTGGAATTTTTAGTTTGATTTCACAGGTTTCTAACTCTTTTTTAGGAGAGATTGAAAGATGAATTTTTGAAGGAGTTTGTTGGACAAAAATGGAGGTCATGGTTGCTTTCGGAAGGGTCAAGAGGCGAAGAAAAATATATAATTTGGCCTATTTCGGTGAAGGTAAAAATTTTTTTACCTTGGGCATGTAACCCAAGGCCGTACAATCACTGTGAGGTACAGTAAAAAAATATATATTTTTTTAATTTTCTTTATAAGTTTTCTTTTTTTTGAAATATAAAAAAAAATTAAAAAAAACAAAAAGCAAAAAGCAAATCACAAAAATAAAAAAGCAGGTCAAAAAAAAAATCAAAAGTAAAAAAGAAAAAAAGGATCAAATGCAGGTACGTAGTACTCCTATGCAGGCAAGGTACACACCAGCTGAAGTACTACCATCCTCTTAAAATGACCATACTTTTCTTTCATGCTTGAAAAAGTATAGCTTTTTTATAAAAAGTTTCTTTTAAAATAAACAAAATTTGCATTTTTGATTTTTATCTCTAAAAAGTAAAGGGGGAGTATATATATATATATTTTAAATAAAAAAACAAACATCTTTTTAGCCCTCAGCAGCAGGTCACATTAGTGACCAGGAGCCAGTCACAGGGGGGCTAAATCAGACCTCTCTCCATTGAGCATTTTGATCTAATAGGCGATTTTCAAACCTCATTATCTTAGTCATACGGACATGTATTTAAGTGCTTTTTTTTATAAATAGGCTAGAATTTCATGATCTACATCATGGTGAAATTGGTTTTTTCTCAAGATTCTCTATTTTTCTAGAGAATTAATTTTCTCACTACTGTCTCTATCTCATCATAGTTTTTAGACCTTCCAAGCTTCGTAACTGTTGTGATGTTCACAACACACCCCATTTTACTCCTTAGCAAAATGAGGACCCCTACTGTGGCTTTTGGCTTTTTGCTTGTGTGTGTCGTTTTTCTTGGTGGTAAAGGGAAAAAGGGGGTTAAAATTGCAAACCTTGTTAAAAATAGAGAAGAAATGCATTTCAGTACAAGTGCATAGTATGGTTGGATTCCTTGTCAAAAATGAGCTAGGGTTTCTTTTTGAACCATCTTAAAATTTGCCATATTTTGTAAGTTATGAGCATTTTGGTAAAATGTACAAGGGAAGGGTTTGTTGTTTGCACATACAAGTTGCTTTTGTATATCGGGTTGCATATACAAGGCCCTTTGTATGTGAGTTCGCTTGTATACAAAGACCTTTGTATATCGCTTTCCATATACAAAGTCATTTGTATATGCAAATGTCATTTTATACTTGGTTGCATTTACGGTTGGGTTCATATACAAAGTCATTTGTATGTCTTTTTCACCTTGTATGCATTTGTTAATGTTATATTTGTACATACAAAGTGGACCCGAAGTGGTTTTAGGTTAAAATGAATTGATTTTTTGAATCCACTTTTTATCTCACGGTTGTATGTTTGGCTGGTAAAATATACAAGGCACTTCATACATGGCGGACATGAGGTGGGTTTTAAATATGGAAAATTCATTGTATATCCACGGATTTGAAAGGAGGGTTTTCATAGCATACAAGGCCCAATATACAATACGGACCCGAAAATTTATCAAACGGACTTAAATCCTTGTATGTTTCGATTTGTATAAGCAAGACATGCAATATATACATACATTCTGAAATATACAAGGGGCGGACTTGAAGTGAATATGAAATAACAAAAAGTCCTTGTATATTTCGCGCCTTGTATATTATTACATTGCAAGGAATATACAAGACGGATCTCAACGAAGGATTAAGTGTGGTTAAATGCTTGTATCACGTCCGAATTGAATATTTAAAGATACAATGCATTTATACATTGAGCGGAATTGAAAAAAATCATAAATTGGAATTAAGGGCTTGTATATTTTGCATTTGTATGTTGCAACATAGAAACCGATATGCATTATGATATGCAAGCCGTGGACACAAAAGAAGTTTAAAAGGAGTTAATCCCTTGTATATTCCATGCTTTGTATGTTTCGACATACAAAACCGATATACAATGACTTATACATTGCGCGGATGCAAAAAGGAAATGATAGGGAGTTAAATCGTTGTATAATTCCGGCTTGTATATCAAAGATACATTGTTATACATACAAGCCAGATTTCAAACAGTTTGAAATCTGATTAATTCGATGTATGCGTCCGACTTGTATATTGCGATATACAAGGAAATTTTGAGCAGGAAACAAAGTGATTGGATTTTTGAATCCATTTTTGGAGCCCGAGTGCATGTTTTGGTCAATGATGGTTGACCCAACTAGTTTTAACGCTGTATAGGCATTTTGATGCGTGCATTTTCCATGGTTTTTGAGCCTGATGGTTGTGTTTATGCATTTGGAGCTTGATTTAATGTAGATGTTCATTTTTCCTGCTGATTTATTAAATGATGGTGCTAATTCCTGCTTGTTTATTGTAGTTTGTTGGAGTAGCTGGGAAGAAGCAGAGTTGCTAACACAGTAATGGTGTGTAGGTGAACACAAAGGCAGGGTTTTAAATGACGATGATGTCCCAACCGGTGGGCCAGATCCCGAGAAGCCAAACACACCAAAAGGAGATGAAGCTTTCAATGTGAAGGAGTTTGCGGGTGGAAACATTATTGAAGGAGCGGTGCCCTGTCTGGGTATGCTGCTCGAATTCTTGGCGGGGGTCATTTCTCACCGTTGGATGCTGCATTTCAAGATGTTGACCATTGATCTCCTAGGGTTTCTAGGCGCCAGATTGGGGAAAAACCAAAGATATATATATTGGGCCCATTTTTATTCTAAAAAAGGAGAGAGGAGGTCAATCATACAAAAAATTAGACCTGTAATAGTTTTAGGAGAGATCGGATTACTAAGACTAGTGAGGATTGGATTGTTGAAATAATCAAGGTCCCTTCCTTAGATCATTGTAAATGTACCTATTTTATGAACATACTATATGGAGATGAAGTTTCAGACTATACCCTGATTGTAAACCTTAAGTAGTCTTCAAGTTGATTTCTGGATATGTACTGGTGAATGCTATGTTCTATAGAAGCGCTTTCATTTCATTGCATGTTGTTGTCAACTTTTCCCCTAAAGATTTGCACTGAATCATGTAGATTTGTGGACTGTCTTGGTGAAGTATGATTTTAGTTTTCTTCTCTCCATTGCTGTATGGGAACATGTATGTGGATCAATGATCTCAGTCAAGTAATTTTAGGAATCTCACTCTCTAACCCTTTTTCTCATTTTAATTTCATTGAAATCACTTTCATAACTGCACATCATGATAAATCAGAAGCAGAATAAAGAAATATGCTGACATCTCATAGACAACTGACTATCATTAGCTTATTTTGAGCTAAATACATGTAGTATTGAAAATGTCATGTAGAGAATCACAAATAAGGGTAGAACTCATGCAAATATCAACTTAGACACATCATTTGGAGATATATGTTGTGTAGAGTAACTTCCCTATATAGCATAGTTGTAGAAACAGAATCTACTAATCTATGTAAGGCCCCAAAATGAAAACAACAATACACATCAACCACATAGTAACATCAGCAAATTATGAACTAATCGACAAGGACTTGGGATCATGAATTCTTGGAATTCATCGTATCTTTGAGGATAAACAAGGGTTGTTGTGTGACTTTTGTTTTGTGTGCTTGGTTGTGACTGACATCACAAACCAATCAATAGGAAAATGGCACTAGAAGGAGGGCAGTTGACAAAGGAAACCGTAGATGCTTGCATACATTGCTTAAACATCCTGGTGGTTTGAATTCTGGCCATAAACTCACCATTTTGCCTTTAAAACTTGAGAAATCTTGGCTTTCAGGTGAAATACCAGGCCCAGATCTAGTGGACTCTTCGAAGAATTGCCTATCAGGGGATTTAGGCCTAGGACTGTTAACATTCATCACACTCCTGATTCTAGTGTGACAGAAGCCTCACGAGAGCGTGCTCCTGTAACCTCTATTGGCTTTCAAATACCCATAGGACCATCTATCATACCTCAGGCCCAGCCTCAGCCTATTGTACCCCAAATCCAACCTCCACTAGTTGCGATGTCATTTTTTACAGCAGAGTCACCGCTGGCCTTCAATGCATATCATGCTTTGCCTAAAAATCTAGATAAAATTTGTCCTAGGTACCATCTGTATCAAGATGCTGATGATCATGTCAAGACCTTCAAGGAAGCTTGTTGTAGGGCTAGAATTGAGTATGAGGATGTGGTATGCAGATTGTTTCCATTCTCCTTAGGGGAAGAGGCCTATAACTAGTATACCAGTCTAAGTCAGGGTTCAGTCCGTTCATGGGATGCCTTAGAGAAATCTTTCAAGGATAGGTTCAAGGTGTCTATAGATCCTTCAATGAACTATCATCTATTTGCCACCATCAAGAGGTGCAAAGAAGAACCCATTGCAAACTTCAACTCTAGATTCCAGAAGATGCTGTCTAAACTGGTTGCTCCCTACATTGTAGCAGATGAGGCTGCTAGGATTATTTATTATTCATCTTTAGATCCCTTGACCTCCATGTTTATCAGAAGGACACACCCTGGTGTAACAACCTTAGCACAGACTTTTGAGGAAGCTATCAAAGTTAGTCAGCAAATGGCTCCTGCTCCCACACCAAATATTGCTTTCCCTACACTTCCTGGTTATCCTGCATATCTTGTCCACCAACAGACCAATGGAGCCATGATGCCTTCAGCTGTGATGCTAGCCCCTTTGCAAATACCACCACTCAGTGTCATGTCCCCACCAAGTGGGAGTAACTAGATGTTACCATATCAAACACAAGTGCCTCAGGGTGTAGAACAATCCAACAATAACAATGGGTCTTCCTTTTTCAAGCCCCAAACAAAGAATGTGATGGCCAAGGTTCAGGAAGAGAAGGAAGAAATCAAAGAAATATCAGCTCAGTTAAGAAAACTTACTACTGAGGTCACTCATCTAAGAAATCAGAATTTCTACTCTCAACCTAATCAAAACAGAGGTTATGCCAATGACAAACCTAATTATCCTGACAGGGGGTACAACAACAATTACAATAACAACAATGGAAACAATAATCCTCCTAGACAGCTTAGAGTGTGGAACACTAGGCCTAACAATGGTTCCTTGCCATCACCTCCTGGTGAGCCTAGGCAGACCACCAGAGTAAACCTTGTAGAGGCAGCACTTACAAACTGGTGCAGAATACATAACACCAATGCTCATGTAGAGTTGGACTATCCTCAATTCAGGATTGCTGCTAGCATATTCCAAGCTAAAGTGGCCAGTACCTTAGGTAACCCACCTTATGCAGAGGGAAATGAAATTGTCCCTTGTGAGTATTATTCTGCCCTAGTACTAGAAAGCTTCATGCATTGTCCTTATCAGCAGACAATATCATCACATCAGGATTACACTTCAACATGTGAGGAATCAGCCTTGGCTTTTGAGTCTAACTATGTTTTCCCCTTTGAGGATGAGAATGAGCCATCAATTGAGCATGAGGAAGTCAATGCTTATCAATAGCAACATCAGGGTAGGCATAACTACAAATTAAGGAATAACTCAAATAGATCTACTGATCCTTTGACTACCTTATTGCCTCCAAACAATTTCAATACTCCACCTGATCCCAAGGCAAGTAATAACCCTGGACTCCCCAAGGTCGATGCTCAATATCTAACACCACATAGCACAGCATCAAAAGCTACAAATCCACTTCCTGAATCTGACAAATTGGTTACATATCTGGTAGATGAAATGAAAAAAGTAAAGATCAGCCTGCCAATGTTAGAGTTTCTTAAAACCCCTGCTATCAAGAATGCTTTCATGAAATCATTGGATGGTTCTACTCAAAAGGAAGATAGCCATACCCCGGGCCAATTTAGAAATAAAGATCATGCTGCTAAGGATGTTAATGTCAAACCTAAAACCTCGGCTACTGCTCAAGCTGCAGATACCTCCCACATGACCCTATACAAAGACAAGAGTGAGTCACCTCCCTTCCTCCTTACCACAAGGATGTTTGGTAAAAATTTGCACAACTGCTTAGTAGACTCAGGAGCATCTACCAATGTAACGCCCCTATCCATATGCAATGCTTTAGGGTTACATCCTACTAAATGATTGAAGAAGGTAACACAATTGGACAAAACAGAAGTAAGTGTGGTAGAAGAACTGACCCACATTCACATGCAGCTAGCATCAGATCCCAGAATCTAGCACTATATTGATATTCAGGTAGTAGATATACTTGATACATATGGAATGTTACTCAGCGGAGACTGGTCAAAAACCCTCAATGGATACATGTCAACTAATTTCAGCTATATGTGGCTACCTTGGAAGGGTATACCAAATCAGATAAAGATTGAAGTTGAACCTCACATGAGACACATGATCACTGAATATAATAGAACCAATGAAATCATGTATGTGGATGTGGAACCTAGAGTTTACTCCATCAGACCTCAAACTGCCAGCATAGAAGAAATCCTAATGCTTGACATACATGATCATAATGGTGACCTTTGGAGTGATGAAATAAATTCAGAGCCTGATTGTAATCTTGGAAATAAAATAGAACTGGATCATTTCAAGAAATTTGAGATGCATTTGTTTAGACAGGTGAAACGACGTCAATTATTAAGTGTGCCTGTTCACGATATTCTGATTGATGGATGGTGCAGGTTGCATGATGAGGCTCATTCTGAAAAAACTTGTGATGCCTATTTAGACATGTTGGAGTTGGAACAAGCATATGGCGAAGCATCTTCACCCGCGGTGAGTTCCACGGATAATGATAGTGATACTAATTTATGTTTGTCTCCTGCAGGAACAGGAGGATACACACAGAAGGATGAAGTTTTTATCCAGAGGACAGAAGAGATACTGGTATGCAACGGGGGTAATGATAAGAACAAGAAGAAAACCACCCCTGGGAGTGATTGTTTAGTGGAGTCAGATTACGAGCTATCTGACGAGGATAGTGGTAGCAATCTATCCAAGTTCAAGGAGTTTCTGTCAAAAGAAATCCAAAAGATGATGCAGCAGCATAGGCCTCCCCAGGATGCCTTGATTGAGAAGTGGTACAGGTTGCATGAGGCACCTCACTCAGAGACATCTTGCTCATTGTGCCTGCATATCCTAAGAAGGCATACGCTACCTGGTCTAGAGAATGTTCCTCTTGGTAATAAGAGAAAAGAAGAAGTATCAGCTCCCCATAAAGCCAATGAGGTGGTGTCCAAGAAAATTGGGACACCAAAGCTAAAGTGGATATCTAGTGGTGTGGCCGCTAGAGCCAAAAGAAAGAAGGAAGCACTAGACAAGCTTTTAGTTGAGGATGAGCCATGGATCCTCAGATTTGACGGATCCAAGTCAAAACAAGGAGCTAGAGTAGGAATAGACCTCATTGACCCATCTGGAAAATCCTATTTGGCAGCATACAGATTGTAGTTCCCATGTACAAATAATGTGACAAAATATGAAGCTCTAATTCATGGGATACTGTTCACTCTTAGGAAGAAGGTGAAAATTCTCCATGTCTATGGGGACTCAAAATTAGTTGTCAGACAGGTAAGAGGTATATACTCTTGCAATTACAAGAGGCTATCCAATTACAGACACAGGGTGTGGGACTTAATAGAAGAGTTTGATGCATTCAATATCACCCATGTACCCAGAGAGCAAAACCACAGAGCAAATGCTTTGGCCCAGGCTACCAGTACTCTAGAGCCACTATCCATATCAAGTTTAAAAATATTCTTAGTTGAATTAGTATCAGTGCCTTCAGTACCTGATAATGTAACAAATCTCCAAGTCTTTGAAGTTGATCAGCATATATTGGATTTTATTTCCAATAGAGATGTTTTTGAGGCACAGATCATTGATGAAAAGAATCTAGAAGATCATGTCTGGGAGGAAGAAGAAATCCTGGAGCTACCAAGTAACAAAATCCCTAGGGGAATGATAGAGCTGGAGAGAGCATTTGATTTGGATAGCATGCTGAAACAAAGGGATCTTCAAAAGGCTGATGAGGGACAGTATTCGTAGGTCAACCTTGGACAAGGTGATAGAAGAAGAAATGTTCTAATTGGGAAGGTCTATATAGAAGAAGAGTTGAAAGGGATAACTCAGGCCCTCAAAGATTACATCCATGTCATTGCCTAGACGTATGACGAATTGAAAACTTTTGATACATCAGTCATCACTCATATGATACCTATGAAGTCAGACGCCAAGCCTTTTCAGCAAAAGCAAAGACTTGTCAATGCTTTACTAGAGCCAATCATTTTTGAAGAAGTTAAAAGACTACTCAATGCCAGGATCATATTTCCTATGAGACACTCCACGTGGGTGGCAAACCTAGTCCTAGTGACAAAGAAGAATGGTGACATCAGACTGTGCATGGACTTCAGGAACTTGAATCGAGCTTCTAAAAAGGATAATTATCCTTTGCCTTCTCTAGATGAAGTCCTACAGATTGTGAACGGTGCCAAGATGATGTCCTTCTTGGATGGTTTCTCTAGATACAACCAGGTGATGGTGGACAGAATTGATAGATTGAAAACCGTATTTACCATGAAATGGGGGATCTTCACCTACAGGTGCATGCCGTTTGGATTGATAAATGCTGGAGCCACATTTCAGCGAGCAAGGGACATAGCCTTCAAAGGCTTGATTGGTAAGTGTATAGTAATATACATGGATGACTTAACGTGTTCTCCAAAGATAGAGCAGACCATGTAGAGGACCTAAGAAAGGTGTTGAAGAAGTGCGAGCAGTACGGGATATCCTTGAATCCCAAGAAGTGCATATTTGGGATGACCACGGGGAAATTGCTAGGCCATTTGATAACTGAAGATGGGATCATCATTGATCCTGACATAATAAAATCCATCATGAAGATACAATTGCCTGGAAGCAGACGGAGCTCAAATCTTACTTTGGTAAGATTAATTTCATTAGGAAATTTATCACTGGCTTTGTAGAGATAGTTAGGCCCTTGAATGCCATGCTCAAGAAGGACGCTAAAATTGAATGGACCCCAGAAGCTAGAGCAGCTTTTGAAGACATTAAAAAGGCCATATCAAATGCTCCAGTCTTGATCAGTCTAGATTACACCAAGGACTTCTACATCTACTCATTTGCTTCAAAACATACATCTGCAGCAATACTGACACAGAAAAATGAAGAAAAGGAAGAAAAGCCTATAGCCTTCATGAGTTGCCCTTTCAGAGATGCAGAGCTTAGGTATATGGATGTTGAAAGACAGGTGCTTGCTTTGGTCTGAGCAGTTAAGAAGTTCAGGCACTACATCCTGAGAAGTAAGGTGATTGCTGTTGTACCCGACACAACAGTGAAAATGTTGCTAATGTAAAGTGAACCAGGTGAGAAAAGGGCTAAATGGATCACTGTCCTCTAGGAGTATGATATGGACATTACCCCTATGAAGCTAGTAAGAGGGCAAGCATTAAGCTAGATGATATCAGAGGTTGATCCCAATATCTTGAGCCAGCAGTACATCGTAAATGCAAAAGATGACAGAGAATGGTACTCATACATTAGGCACATCCTAACCACTAGGAGATGTCCCTCAAGACTGCAAGCCTCACAGAGGAGAGCCCTGAAGGTAAGGTTGCTGAAATTTATGTTAAAAGGAGTCCTTTTCAAGAAAAACTATGAGGGGATATACCTAAGATGCTTAGAAAGATCAGAAATAGATAAGGTGCTAATAGAATTACATGATAAATTTGGGACTGCACATGGGTCATCCTTAGCCACCACTCATGCTATCCTCAGGGTAGGGTATTATTGGCCCACAATTTTCAAAGATATAGCTGAACACATCAAATGCTGCCATATGTGTCAGGTTGTTGCCAATAGAGAGAAATATGCCGCTCAACCTTTGCAGCCAGTGATGGAGATGCACCCCTTTGTTCAATGGGGAATGGACTTCATAGGACCCATCAACCCTCCCTCATCCTTAGGCCACAGGTATGTTTTAACTATTACTAATTTCTATACCAGGTGGACTGAGGCTGTTAGCAGTAGGACATGCAATGTTGAGGATGTTATTAGGTTTTTGGAAACCAATATAGTGACTAGGTATGGAGTTCCATATGCTTTAGTATGTGATAATGGGCCTACTTTTGCTTCAATTAAATTGTCAAGTTGGGCTTTCAATCATGGGGTCATTTTAAAATTCTCCTCAAATTACTACCCCCAAGGGAATGGATTAGCAGAATCCACAAACAAGAACCTATTGAACATCATAAAAAAGCTGATAGATAAGAACCCAAGGGAATGGAACACTCTATTGAAATATGCCTTGTAGGTAGATAGAACTAGGAATAAAGCTGCATTAGAAAATTCACCTTTTCACTTAGTATATGGGGTGGATCCTATCCTCCATGTCAACTTAAAGATTCCTACACTATAGTTTGCACAAGAGTACCTAGGCATAGATAATAAACAAGAAGTTAGATTGCTACAACTAATGCACCTAGTGGAAAAAAGAAGTGTAGCAATTAACCAATTTGCTAAACATCAGGCTGTTGTCAAGTGCTGGTTTGACAAAAGGGCCAGAATCAAGGCTTTTAGGATCTCAGATCTGGTCCTAATGTGGGACAAAGCACATGAAAGGAAGGGTGATCATGGTAAATTTGACAAACTCTGGATAGGCCCCTTTCAAATTTCTAAAATTCTAGGAGATAGCACTTACAGGCTCAAGTCCTTAACAGGTGAGGATGTTCCATTACCATTTAATGGATAGTTCCTCAAACACTATTTTCAGGCTTGAGGATTGCATCATGACAGTCATGTGTATCATAGTGTACTTTCTTTGTATAGTTGTTTGTATAGTGGCTTTGTTTTTCTTGTTTTGTTTTGGTTGCTTTGTTTCCTCAGCAGGGATCTTTCTTTTGATTTAGAGTATGAAAGAATAGATTAACAACCACTAAAAACAATGGAAAATTTAGATTATTCAGGTTAATTGTTTGAAATATACGCATAACTTGTTGTGACTGTCATGAATGTAGAAAGTTGTTTAACTTGTGAAATTTTGTATTCAATAAGAATGGGTTGAGTATTCAAGGAATTTTTCTCACAATGACACACCTAAAATCCTTGGGTTTGTTGAACTTACCAGTGTAGATATTAGGTGAAAAATCAGAGGTCAGCCTTGCTACCATTACAATTCTCAGCTTAATTTCAGCAAGTGACCACTCCTTACATCATGAAGTTACAAATACAATACCTTATGAAATCTCTATGAAATACAAAAATAAATAAATAAAATGGATTATACTGAAAATATAGACTAAGCCATCTAAGTAACTCTACTGGGGCTATAGACGCTCGCTGGCAGTGGGGCTCTACTTAGGAGAATTGTAACGATAACCTTGCCAGGGCTATGGACGCTCATTGGCAGCAAGGCTCTATCTAGTTAGCTATGATGGAATGTCCTCACCTACATAGTCTAATATCAGTCACTAGTTTGTTCAACTGATCTTCAAGATGAGGCTTATTAACTACGTGTACCCACTTAAACTAAAATGAAAATTCATGCACCTTATTGAATATATTAAGTCTCAAGTTGAATAATAATTTGCAGAAAGGATAGTTGGAAGTTATGAATTTATTTCATTCAATTTTCTTTAATGGGTTGAATTTGATTGTTTTGTTTGGTTGCTAGTTGTTGTGATGTTCACAACACACCCCATTTTACTCCTTAGCAAAATGAGGACCCCTGCTGTGGCTTTTTGCTTTTTGCTTGTGTGTGTCATTTTTCTTGGTGGTAAAGGGAAAAGGGGGGTTAAAATTGCAAACCTTGTTAAAAATGGAGAAGAAATGCATTTCAGTACCAGTGCATAGTATGGTTGGATTCCTTGTCAAAAATGAGCTAGGGTTACTTTTTGAACCATCTTAAAATTCACCATATTTTGCAAGTTATGAGCATTTTGGTAAAATGTACAAGGGAAGGGTTTGCTATTTGCACATACAAGTCACTTTTGTATATCGGGTTGCATATACAAAGCCCTTTGTATGCGAGTTTGCTTGTATACAAAGACCTTTGTATATCGCTTTCCATATACAAAGTCGTTTGTATATGCAAATGTCATTTTATACTTGGTCGCATTTACGGTCGGGTTCATATACAAAGTCATTTGTATGTCTTTTTCACCTTGTATGCATTTGTTAATGTTATATTTGTATATACAAAGTGGACCCGAAGTGGTTTTAGGTTAAAATGAATTGATGTTTCGAATCTGCTTTGTATCTCATGGTTGTATGTTTGGCAGGTAAAATATACAAGGCACTTCATACATGGCGGACATGAGGTGGGTTTTAAATATAGAAAATTCATTGTATATCCGCATATTTGAAAGGAGGGTTTTCATAGCATACAAGGCCCAATATACAACGCGGACCCGAAAATTTATCAAACGGACTTAAATCCTTATATGTTTTGATTTGTATAAGCAAGACATGCAACATATACATACATTCCGAAATATACAAGGGGCGGACTTGAAGTGAATATGAAATAATGAAAAGTCGTCATATATTTTGCGCCTTGTATATTATTACATTACAAGGAATATACAAGACGGATCTTAATGAAGGATTAAGTGTGGTTAAATACTTGTATCATGTCTGAATTGAATATTTAAAGATACAACGCATTTATACATTGAGCGGAATTGAAAAAAATCATAAATTGGAATTAAGGGCTTGTATATTTTGCATTTGTATGTTGCGACATACAAACCGATATGCAAGCCGCAGACGCAAAAGAAATTTAAAAGGAGTTAAGCCCTTGTATATTCTATACTTTGTATGTTTCGACATACAAAGCCGATATACAATGACTTATACATTGCGAGGACGCGAAAAGGAAATGATAGGGAGTTAAATCGTTGTATAATTCTGGCTTGTATATCAAAGATGCATTGTTATACATACAAGCCAGATTTCAAACAGTTTGAAATCTGATTAATTTGATGTATGCGTCTGACTTGTATATTGCGATATACAAGGAAATTTTGAGCGGGAAATGAAGCGATTGGATTTTTGAATCTATTTTTGGAGCCCGAGTGCATGTTTTGGTCAACAATGGTTGACCTGACTAGTTTTAACGTGTATAGGCATTTTGATGCACATTTTCCATGGTTTTTGAGCCCGATGGTTGTGTTTATGCATTTGGAGCCTGATTTAATCTAGATGTTCATTTTTTCTGATGATTTATTAAACGATGGTGCTAATTCCTACTTGTTTATTACAGTTTGTTGGAGTAGTTGGGAAGAAGCAGAGTTGCCGACACAGTAACGGCATGCAAGTGAACGCAAAGGTGGGGTTTTAAATGATGATGACGTCCCAAGTGGTAGGCCAGATCCTGAGAAGCCAAACACACCAAAAGGAGATGAAGCTTTCAATGCGAAGGAGTTTGCGGGTGGAAACATTATTGAAGGAGCGGTGCCTTGTCTGGGTATGCTGCTTGAATTCTTGGTGGGATTCATTTCTCACCATTGGATGCTGCATTTCAAGATGCTGACCATTGATCTCCTAGGGTTTTTGGGTGCCAGATTGGGGAAAAACCAAAGATATATATATTGGGCCCATTTTTATTCTAAAAAAAGAGAGAGGGGGTCAATCATACAAAAAATTAGACCTGTAATAGTTTTAGGAGAGATCGGATTATTGAGAGTAGTGAGGACTAGATTGTTGAAATAATCAAGGTCCCTTCCTCAGATCATTGTAAATGTACTTGTTTTATGAACATACTATATGGAGATGAAGTTTCAAACTATACCCTAATTGTAAACCTTAAGTAGTCTTCAAGTTGATTTCTAGATATGTACTGGTGAATGTTGTGTTCTATAGAAGCACTTTTATTTCATTGCATGTTGTTGTCAACTTTTCCCCTAAAGATTTGCACTGAATCATGCAGATTTGTGGACTGTCCTGGTGAAGTATGATTTTAGTTTTCTTCTCTTCATTGTTGTATGGGAAAATGTATGTGGATCAATGATCTCAGTCAAGTAATTTTAGGAATCTCACTCTCTAACCCTTTTTCTCATTTTAATTTCATTGAAATCACTTTCATAACTGCACATCATGATAAATCAGAAGCAGAACAGAGAAATATGCTGACATCTCGTAGACAACTAAATATCATTAGCATATTTTGAGCTAAATGCATGTAGTATTGAAAATGTCATGCAGAGAATCACAAATAAGGGTAGAACTCATGCAAATATCAACTTAGACACATCATTTGGAGATATATGCTGTGTAGAGTAACTTCCCTGTATAGCATAGTTGCAGAAACAGAATCTACTAATCTACGTAAGGCCCCAAAATAGAAAACAACAATACACATCAACCACATAGTAACATCAGCAGATTATGAACTAATCGACGGGGACTTGGGATCATGAATTCTTGGAATTCATCGTATCTTTCAGGATAAACAAGGGTTGTGTGACTTTTGTTTTGTGTGCTTGGTTGTGACTGACATCACAAACCAATCAACAATAACTTTCATAAACAGACTCAGATTCAGGTGATGTTTTTTTTGAAAGTTGATACTTTTCTATCCTCTACACAATGGTAATATTGTTTCAAGGAGTTTTTGAGTTCTATTTTTTAAAGTCCACTCATTGGCCCATCTTCAATCTATGTCTTCAAACACTTACTAGCTTTTTAGTTTGTGTGGACCTAATATCACTTTTTGTAGCTTCTTATCACTCAAATAGAGAAAATTGGTTTCTCTAACATGTGCATGCAGGATGAGCTTTGAAGAAATTGACAAATCTATTACATTAAGTCTTAGAAACATATTGCTTTCTTAAGGGACAATTAAACAATCATCTTTGCAAAATAAGTTTGAAGAACATATTGCCTTCTTAAGGGATAATTGAACAAATCACTTTTGCAATCTAAGTCTTAGGAACATATTGCTTTCTTAAGGGACAATGGACATGTATGCGAAAACACCTCAATTTTCTAAGGGACAATGGACATGAATGTAAAACACTTCAATTTCATAAGGGACAATTGACAACTACGAACGTGTGTGTGCCTAATTTAGTTACACCTTATTTTTCTTATAACGGGACAATTGAACCTTTGTTTGACATGCTTGCTCTTAGATTTCAGTTACTCCTTTAGAAGGGCCTACTTTTGGATTACGTTTCATCCAAAAGGGATGACCCTAAGCGGAGTTTTCCTTTGAACCGCTATATAAGAGGGATAAGGCAAAAGCCAAGTCCTAACCGACCTCAACCTTACCTTGTGGTTCCAAACTGAAAAGAGGTGTACTAGCTCTTTATGGAAATGATTTGCACATTGAGCAAAGTGTTTGATACTCTTAGTAGGATTGGTTAAAGCTTTTAGTAGCTTGTCGCATTGCTCATAAGGCATTGGTCCCTCAAAGTTACTAAGAACCATTCTAGATAGAGACTACCTGATCTACCTCTGAACATTGCGGTAATCATTAGTGCAAGGGGAATCGATTTAAGCCCTTAAGATACTCACCATTGGCTCCCTTGAGAAGAGATAGTATTCCCTTGGCCATAAAGCTCTTGTGACCTACTTGAGCTTTCCAAGGGGAGGGTGAGATATCCCTACCTATCATCTCTCGCAAAGATATAAAATATCTGACACCTTTATGGAATGATATTTTTATCTATGGAGTATTAAGTTGTGAGCTGATCTACTGCAATGAAACCTTATCTTTAAGGATAAAAAGTGCTTGTTATTGATTGCAATTGTCTTATACATGTGGAAACATTGGGCTTTTTTGTGAGCCTCAAACATACACTATATGTCATGTCAGTCCCTTTTTGCCATTCTATTTGTTGTGTTTTCTCTTGCCAAAGCAAAACCAATCAGAAACAAACCAAATCTATCAAATTTTGCATCAGACACTACTTCAGCACCTTTGGTATTACAATAGCTCGCCCTTGGTGGTACAGTAGCTTGCTTTTAGTCACTATAGTTCGCCTTTGGTATAGCAGTACCTCGTCTTTGGTAGCTTAGTCCATCACCTTTGGTATTACAGTAGCATGATTTTGGTTGCATAGTCCTGCTCCTCTGGTCAAACAGTATAGCGCCTTTGGTCTAGTAAATTGTGCATCAGAATTTGTCTTTGTCAAAACACAAGCAAAATCCCAGTTACTTTTCATCCTAGTGTATTCCATGGTAACCACTAGGCTCCAGCAAACTATGAAGTCTAAGCAAATTGTCCCTAAGAAGTGTAAATCACCTCCTCACACACCACAATTGTGGCAGTCTCAACATTACTCCCAAGGTTACTCCTAGGACACCATCGGCAAAATCAACTAGCTCTCCGAACATGTCGTACCTTGACCAACCAAGCAATTCTCAAGAAGGTAGGGTCCCTTTGGTAAGTACACCTTACTATACCACTAGCTTGCCTCCAGATTTTGTACCACAAGGTTATACTGCCAATCTAGTCCCATCTCTGGAAGAAAGAGTTCCTTTGGTAAGTACACCTCATTACACCACCGGCTTGCCTTCGGATTTTTTCCCACAAGGTTATACTATCGATAAAGTCCCATCTCAAGAAGAGTGACACTTTGAAATAGGTCAATCCTCTCAAGACGATGGACAAGATCTTGATGAATTCATACAAGATCCTAGAGCCATAGCTGCCTTTGACAAAATCCTTAGTGAGAACCAAGATCATTTCTTTCACTTGCTAGCAGAGCAAGGAGCCAAACTACCCAAAGGTTTTGATCTATCCACGCTTAGAGAGCCTAACAACACCCAAGACACCATACAAGTAGTGCAAACCATGTCAATAGTGACCACGCCTTTGCCTGAACAAAGCTCACAATATGAGAATCCACTTTATCAAAACCCAACAAGAAAGATGGCCATATCACCGCTTCTGACTCCTATGGAAATCTACAAAAACTAATAGGAAACTCTCCAACATCAAGTGGAGCTAGCTAAGCAAGCCACCATAGCTCAACAAACTCCTAAAATGTCCACACCAATTGCAAGTGGAATATTGGTTACCCCATCGCGAATAGGTTTCCCACCAAATTACAACCCGGGGAACAACTATGTTGCCATGTAACAAGGGTCTCAACAAATACCATCTCCTATATCATCAAACCTTCATGTCTCTCAACCAACTAGAGTCATGCAATCCCAACCACAGCATTCTTCTACACTCATCCTCAATCGACCTCAACAATCGCAAATCACGTCTACCTATGTCCCTCCTCTGCTACGTTCATCAACACTAAATTTCTTTCACACATTGCCTAGCGACCCTCAACATTCCCAATATCAAGTTTCCCAAAGCGATGCTCCACAATCGCAACCTAACCCAATGAACTTTATCTTTCCTCCACCAAACTCTTTTCTCCAACCATCACAAAACCAACATTCTTACCTAGTGCCCCCTCCACCTCCTCTGAATCAAAACATCCAATTTCAACCCAATGTACAATGCATATGACCCCAACCAATCTTACGACCCTTATAACACCAATGCTCATGGCTTACACTACAATCTTCCATATGGGCAACAACAACCACTTCTGGGACAACAGGAGATGTTTCCAACCCCTCCCATAGCGATGGAGCTCAAAATTGCAGAAGTTCAACAACAACTATCTGATCTTACATTTGGCCACATCAAGAAGACCTTCTCTTTAGAATAAGTGTGTCCTTATCCTTTTGATCGGTCATTACCCATGATCCCTTTTCCTCAAAATTTCACTATTCCCAAGTTTGATAAATATAAAGGAAAAGGTGACCCAAAAGACCATCTCAGGGAATTTTATCTTGCTTGCTTCGAGGTTTCACATAACGACACATATCTTATGCATCTCTTTCCTTGCAGTCTTGGAGGTCAAGCTATAGAATGGTTCTCACACTTACCCATGGGTATCAAGTCTTTTAACAAGCTAGCAGAGAAATTTGCCACCCATTTTTCCTACAATGTAGAGCATGAGATTTCCATGACTGATCTATGCAATAATAAATAGAAAAATGGTGAAACTTTCATTTCTTTTCTTCAACGATGGAGACAAATGGCTAGCAAATTCCCTTTCAAGATTTCAAAGAAACAGCTTGTTAGCATATTTATGCAGAACCTCAACCAAGAGTTAGGTTTTCACTTGCAAATTCTTAGTGCTACAACCTTCGATGAAATCACATACAAGGGAATTAACATCGAAAAGGCCCTCATTGCTAAGGGTGTGGTCAAAATCTTCAAAGAAACTAAAGACAATGCTCCTCAACACCAAACGAATGATAAACCCAAATATTGGAACAAAAACAAAAATGTGGTTAACGATGGGGTGGTCGATTCTAAACATGTCCAAACTTTGCAAATGCCGCTGCAGCTTTCCAAACCAAGTCAAGCTCCACCTCAATAATAGTAACAACAAAGACAACCTTATCAAAACCAACAATAGTGACAACAAGAGTGACCTCAACAAGATTACCCTCCGTGGTGTCAATTCACTCCCTTGGGAGAACCCATAGAGTCGGTCATACAGAAGATTTTACACAAAGGCCTCATCACCTTACCCGATGCTCCCCCATATGGTGAACTAGTTTACAAAACTGCACGGTATAGAGAAAATGAATATTGTGAATTCCATCAGAGCAAAGGGTGCAAAACTGTATCATGCATGAAACTCAAGCACCTAATCAAAAATCTCATCGAAGGCAACCAAATCTCTTTTGGAGATGAACCACCAACTCAACACACGAACAAAGACCTCAACATGTACAAGGAACCATTCCCTCATCATGGTCCACCTCCTCCTCAAGATAAAGGTAAAGGTATCAATCATGCTTTCACTTCCTTTGATTCCATTGTAGGTCGTTTTGAAGAGAGTCGAGTGTCTACCCTCACAATCAAAGGCAAATCTACGGATTGCACTATTACAACTCATCATGGTCATGTCACCATTCGTGGTCCTACACCCAGTCTTTCAGCTCAATCTAATTATAATCTTGTTGAACATCTAGGGAAAATGCCAGCATAGACCTTTATGTTGGATCTTCTACGGTCATCACTTGCACATAGAATAGTACTAGAAAAAGCCCTCCAAGAGTCTTCGGTTCCTAACAACATAGCGGTCATGAATTTCTAAGATATAGTAGGTAACATTGCTTCACCCTACAATGTGGTCTTCTCTAAGAAAGACCTCCCTTCCCATGATCCTTGTCACAATGATAACCTTCATATTGAAGTTCTCATCCATAAGCGCAAAATCAAATGAATACTCATAGATGGTGGTACTAGTCTCAACATCTGTTCTTTAAATTTACTAAAGCAATTGGGATACTCTGAGGATCATGTCAACAATGATCAAAGTATTACAATCAAGGGTTATGATGATCTTGAACGTCATTTAGAAGGTGTTATCCACTTACCTATACAACTGGGCCTTGTCATGCTTGAAACCAGATGCCAAGTCCTTGACATTGAGCTACCTTACAACATTATCCTAGGCCGCCCATGGATCCATGCAATGAAATTTGTTCTCTCCACGTACCATCAGTCTCTAAAGTTCCCATACAATGGTATGGAGATAACTATCCCAGGAGACCCCAATCCTTTTGAATTCTATCGTGTCTTGCAAGGTAGCTATAAGAATTGCAACCAAGTGCCTAAAAATGAAAAAGCCCTTGAATCCCCACTATATGTTGATCCCGAAACTCTGACACAAGCCTCTACAAGTGAACCTAATCCTCTTCCTGAAATCAAAGCTCACATCTGTGATATAGGCTTTGGAACTTATGATATCTCAAAATCTTGTTGTGTAGGGCGGATGCCATTATCCCCCTAAATCTTATGGCCAACTGCCCATTGCCAAAGTAACTAAAAAAACAACTATTCCACCCCTAGCATTTCTAACCCAATTCCAACAGGGACGGTTATTGGAGGAGGAAACTATTGAGGACATTTCTTCTTGGCTCTATAAAGAGAAAGCAATAGTCACAATACTAGTCAAGCAATATAGTAATGGCTTAAGGATAGTAAAAAACATGGGCTATAAAGGCAAAGGTTGCCTTGGAAAACACAATCAAGGAACTATGGAACCCATTATTGTGACAAAGAAACTAGACAAGAAGGGATTAGGATTTGGTAGAAAGGTACCGCATGCCTTGGACATCAAGTATATCCTTGACGAGGTAGCTGAAACTTTTCCCACCGGTTCAACATCTAATGAAGATACCATCGATGACTCTTCCCTCCATATGACTGACCTATTTACAGAATCCTCCATATTTATTCTATCCTCTGTACCCCTAACATCCACCACAAAAACCCAGAATGTAACACTTGTCTATCCTAAACTTATTGATTGGGACCAACAAGGGTCCTCCATTATAGATATATTTCAGAATGACGAAGCTATAGCTAAGTTCATGGGACTTTGGGAAGGTATCCCTCTTGGTGATCATAAAGCAGGTTTTGAATGGAGCTAGAGCCAACTGCTTATTTTGGTGAGAATGCCAAATCCTCCAGTCTCAAAAGTAAAAATAAAGAAAGATCTCTAGGTGAAAACCACACTGTGGCACCTCCTAATCACAAAATAGTAAAAACAAAGGATGTATCCAAAGGTGAAAACCCAACTATGGCACCTGAGGATGGAGGATTTGACCTTCCCCTACTATCTAAGTATCAAGAGAAGTCAGCTCTCCTAGTGCAAGATTCTACAGAGATAAACCTTGGCACAGAGAAAAATCTAAAGACCACATTCCTAGAAGCATCACTATCAGAAACAAAGCATAGGAATTTTAACAAATTCTTCTTACAGAGAACCATCAATTTTGCATGGACCTATGCTAATATGTAGGGCTAGACCCTAAGCTAGTAGTTCATTATCTCACAGTTGATCCAAAAGTTAAACCATTCAAGCAAAAGATGAGAAAAATGCACCCACAGGTAGCTCTCTTGGTAAAAGTGGAAATACAAAAGTTGTTAGATGCAAAGTTCATCTGACCCATTGATTATTCAGACTGGGTATCAAACATTGTACCTGTGTCTAAACCTAATGCGTGCATCCACATGTGCAATGATTTTATAGATCTTAACAAAGCATGTCCCAAAGATGACTTTCCACTACCAAACATTGATATTATAGTAGACTTGACAGCAGGGCATGAAATGCTTTCTCTCATGGATGGATTCTTAGGCTACAATTAGATAAGGATAGCAGAAGAAGATCAACATAAAATAACTTTTACTTGTTTGTGGGGTAATTATTGTTGGTGTGTCATGCCGTTTGGTTTAAAGAATACAGGGGCAACTTATCAAAGAGCAATGACAATGATATTCCATGACCTCTTTCATCATATCATGGAGGACTATGTGGATGACATACTAGCTAAATATTCTAGGGCAGATCACATACAAGTTCTAGGACAGATCTTTGACAGGCTCGAGAAATACCAAGTAAGACTCAATCCAAAGAAGTGTGTCTTTGGCCTAACATTAGGGAAGCTATTGGGAAACATTGTATCTCACAGAGGCATTGACGTAGACCCCACAAAATTTAAGGCTATAGTGGAGATGCCTCCACCAAAGAACCTCAAACCATTAAGGAGCCTTCAGGGAAGGTTGCAGTCCATTAGGCGGTTCATCTCATAGCTAGCAGATAAATGTCAACCATTTCAACACTTACTCTGAAAGGATGTCTCATCCGATGGGATGATAAGTGTCAAGCAACATTTGATCAACTCAAAGAGTATCTAGCTACACCTCCTGTATTGGTTCCACCAATTACTGATAATCCTTTGATATTATACATCTCAACTACAACTTCGGCCCTAGGGGCCCTTCTAGCACAAAATGATGAAATAGGAAAAGAGCATGCAATTTATGATATCAATAGAATCTTGGTGGGATATGAACTCAATTATTCACTGATGGAAAGGGCTTGTTTAGCAGTAGTGTTTGCTTCCCAAAAGCTGTGGCATTACATGTTGAACCTGTTGTGATGTTCACAACACGCCCCATTATTGCTCCTTAGCAAAATGGGGACCCCTGCTGTCGCTTTGCTTTTTGCTTCTGCTTATGTTTGTCTGCTTTCTGGCGGTTTGGTAAAAATGAGTCAGGTGCATCATCATCATGAAGGTCAGGATGAGGTAGGTCATCATCATGAGGTTAGTTTGTCAAAGTTCATATTTTGCTTCTGTGACCTCATATTTAGAAAGAGCTTGAAATTCCATGCAGGTTTCCCTTTTACATCACTTGAAAATTCGTCCATATGTGGAAGTTATGCACAGTCAAAGTTTTGGTCAAACCTGATAATCGCAAGTGATCATCATATTTTTATATCCTTAGTCATGTTGTCAAGGTCATCATGATCTTGATCTATCACCTGATAAAATCATGCAGTCGAAATATCCGGACATCAATCTTAGGTGATAGTGCCCTTTACCCGTCAAATGACCTTATGCGCATCGTGAGCATCATGTTTTGAGTATAACCCGATATTTCATAACAACGAACATCATGATATTTTTACATCACCTGATATTATAATATCATGCTGATATTATAATATCACCCTGCTTAGAAAATCCACCATCTGCATATTTGCATGCGCATGTCAAAATCCTATCGGAGGGTCATCATCCTAATCTTTCAAGGGAGGGTCATATTTGCTGATATTCGCTAATATGATGATGACGTCATCATATCCTCCTGATCTCCTTTTGCATGATCATGATGATCACCCTATCTTTTAAGGGGGGGTGATACTCTCAGTAGCATGATCATATTTTAAATATCACCCTAGCGCTAACCTGATGATGACCTCAACTCATCCTCATGCTCCTAAGGTGGAACATGATGGTTACCTCATCATGATATTCGATGAGGAGGATCATATTCCTAATGTAACCTGATATTTCGTAATGTCCTCCTGCCAAGAAAAAATGACCTTTTGCAAATATCCTGATGACGTCATCCTAACCTGATAAACGAAGAAGCAAATATTAGGACGACATCATCATCACATTTCCCTTTGGCAGGATATTTTCCAAAACATGATCCGGTTCGCGAATATGATGATGACGTCATATTCTAAGTTCGACAAAAGCCCCGAATATCCTGATGATCATCATCATCGTGATCTTTCGAGAGGGTTACCTTGGCCGCAAAGGGGTCATATTACATTCACCACCTGATCATGCTCCTTAGGTGACCCGATATTACATTTATCCCCTGATCTTAACTAAACATGACGGTGACGTCATCTTTTGCATTTTAATGAAGCCCGAATATGACGATGACGTTACCATCATATTCCTTTCCTCAGCAGCAGGATCATATTTCATATCCTCCTATTTTCCTTCGACATGATGATGATGATGTCATTCTTTTCCCCAATATACAGAAGCGAAACATCCTGATGACGTCATCTGGACCTTCGGAGGGGGGAGCATCATATTTCCAAAATATCATGCAGACGAAAGTTTTAAGTCTTGCTATCGGCAGTATGTGAAATTGTCACCTCGAGGGGGGTATCTCTCACCGATGAGGAAGAACACAAGCCACTAGGGCTATATCGGCATAACTCACGCCGATGGCAGAAAACAAAGGGAAAGGGCATCGGCCCAACGGAGAACATCGGCGAAGGAATTTTGGGGCCCGCCGATGGCGGTAGTCACGCCGATGGGCGGGAATGTACATAGCGGTGGAATTTTAAAATGTTTTTTGGCGCCCGTGGCATTTTCCCGGTCAGCGATAGTTGACCCGATGGGTTTTGAGCAATCTGTATGCGTTTTGAACGCGTTTTAAGAGTATTTTGGACCCAATTTCCACAATTTTGCATAGTCACCTAGATTTAAATGATTATTTTAATTTCCTGCTGTTTATGTGATAAATGTAATACTTATTGCTTGTCTTGTCTTGCAGGCTTGCAGTTGAGGAAGCAGCTGGAAATTTAACATAGTGACCTCATGGAGGAAGAAAATCTGATCTCAGGAGCAGGAAGATAAAGATAAAGTGCGAAGAAGTCAAGGCCATTCAAATAAAGGACAAAGTTGCAGCTGAGGGTATTACTACAACAGACAAACAAAAGTTATTGCCAAGCTGCCGGAACTTCTTAGAAGGGGCAATATTTCGCCCAGATTTGACACTGCTCAGAGATATTTTGAAGAGCTGGTTCACCTGTATTTATTGCTATAACCAGGGGTTTGAACCAGGGGTTCAGTTAGGTTTTTTTGCTGTAGTGAGGACAATCAGAATGTCTTTATATTGTGCCTCTCTACACTGTAATACTTTACAACAGGGGCTACAACAGGGATTTTTTAGAAACACACAGTGAGTTAGCTTAGCATAGTTTAGAGGTAGAAGAAGGAGGTCACCTGTTTGTCTGCAGTAAGGTGTGCGTGGAATGTCTGGCTGCCTTACTGTATCTGTAAAGCTTGTAAGTTCTCTGTAGTATGATCAATGAAACTAAGAGTCATTCCTACATTGTAAATCATGTATGACTATTCGTTTCTAATACAATAGAATCTAGAGTTCTGCATCTATCTTCTGAGTGTTCTCCTGCTCTTCTTTGTGTTTTGAAATATTTTCTTTGAGAGCTTGCAATTTTAAATGTATGTTTGTGAAAATGCTCAGAACTTGCATTTAAGGTTTTCACTGTGGATTTGATCAAATTACTGTGGTATTTACATAGTGCATAACAGAAACAATTAGATCCTTCGGTAGATTAAATGAGGTATAGATTAGATCTTTCTAACTTTTCCCAACCCATCTGAAATATTTAGCTGAAAACGTAGAAATTTAAAGGAAATTGTCTCAAATTTGAAGAAGCATGCATAACAGAGTTAAGAGTAGACAGTTTTCATAAATAGATAAAGAAGAGAGCTGCAATAATTCAAGAAAACCATCTAAAACTTGCAGCACAGTAACACTTTTATGCAAAGGAATGAAAAGTATTGACATATCTCATGATCTTTTTGCATATTCTTAGTCTAGTAAACCACCAAATAAACCTAAACTGTGTAAGGCCCCTTGAACATTACAGCTTCACATTGACCAACTGAACTTGACCAACCGAACCATTATAGACTTGGGATTAGTTGAATCTCAAATGATTCCTTCTTATCTTTCAAGTATAGTTTTAGTTCATTATATGTGAATTTTAACTTATTGTTATGATTGCATCAAAACAATCATCAACAGTTTTCTAGTGCTAGAAGGAGGGCCTGCCTGAATTAGGTTTCATTTCAAACTGGCTAACGACAGTAATAGAGTGACTAGGTCTAGATCCAGTTTAGGAGATATATTTGTGCAACTACCTGATACAAGGCGAAGCAGAAACCCTTTAATTTGGAATCCAAAGATATCACGAGTAGGAAGTTCATCTGGAACACCTCCTGGGTCACCTTTTAACATCCGTAGTATTGTGAGTCCTGACAGATCACTGTTCAGATCTTTAAATCTTGGTTCAGGCACTCCTAGAGGTCTCAATCCTCCTGTAAATCCTAATCCACCAATCAATCTAGGTATTCCTGCAAGTTCAAATCAAGTTCAAACACCTGCAATGGCTTATTTCGATGTCAATTCGCCCATACTCTTCAATGATTATCATGAGATGCCCAAAAATCCAGAAAAGATATATCCCAAATACCAGTTGCATCAGGACCCAGAAGATCATATTAAAATATTTAAGGAAGCATGTTTTAGGGCTATGTTAGAGCATGAGGATGTTGTGTGTAGATTGTTTCCTTACACCTTTAATGAGCAGGCCTCTAGCTGGTACATAAACTTACCCAATGGTTACATTTCTTCCTGGGCACTTATGGAAGAAGCATTTCTGTCAAGATTTAGAGGACCCATTGACCCTTGCGCTTTGTATCATAAATTGGCTGCTATAAAACGAGGTGAGGGAGAGCTAATTGATAATTTCAATGACAGATTTCAAAAGGCCTATTCTAGGCTAGTACCCCCTTATACCATAGATGATGCTCCCTTGTTGGCTATGTACTATGCTGCCTTGGATCCTTTAACCGCCATGTTTGTCAAAAGAAAACCTGACATAGATTCAATATCCAAAGCCTATAAAGAGGCAGCCTCAGTGAACCAAGAAATGAGGCATACAACTTATAGTCCATTTGTCAATGGAGGAAATTTTGGGGTGCAGAATCAGGCACACCCATGGAATGGAGTCCCTGTGCAGCACGCTCCACTAGTAAATCTGGTTCCTTCTTACACACCTGTGTATAATCCTACTCCAATCCAAGCTATAACTCCTTACACGGCTAGTACTTCCAATAACAGTCAAAATAATGGTCAGCCTTTCTTCCAACTTCCTAGGGATGTAACTGTGGCAAAAGCACAAGAGGATAGGGAAGAAATCAAAGAAATTACTGCACATTTGAAAAGATTAACGACCGAAGTAACACAGCTAAGAAATGAGAACCTCTATGGAAGAAGCAACCAAAACTACAATCCACATCAAAATCACAACCAAGGCCAAAATCAGAATTATAGTCTCAATCAAAATCAGCAGTACAATCAGAACCAAAACTACAATCAGCATCAAGGCCCCAGTCAGGGGCAACCAATGCAAAATAAGGGGCCAGTGATGGATAATAGGACCTGGGGCAATAATAACAGAAATCAGAATCAACCTAGGCCACCCAAGACATGGAACACTGGGCCCAACAATAGTACTCTGGCTTCTCCTTTTGAGAATACAGATAATCATGGTGCAAAACAAATGACTAGCATACAAATGGCCAGTACAGCACCCAAAAATTGGTGCAGATTTCACAATACCAATGCCCATGCTGAGCACGACTGTCCACAGTTCCACTTGGCAGCTAGTATTTTCAACATAGATGTACAGCCTCCTACCTCTGAATTTCTCATTCCTAAGGGTAATGAGGTAGTACCCTCGGAATATGACACAGCATTAGTCTTAGAAACGTTTACCTTTGCAACTGCAGAAGAGAAAGAGGATGAATTGCTAGAGGATGAACCATACTGTTGTGAAAGTCTTTATCCTGAATCAACCTTTGTGTTAAATGCTTTTCAGTTTCCTTTTGAATCTGAAAATGAGATATTAAATGAAACAGAAGAGGTGCAAGCCTTTCAACAGACAAATAAAAGCCACACCTACAATTTGAGGAACAACCCTAGGCCGGGAGGACCTTTCACCACTTCCACAATCCTGCCATACTTAAAGCTAGTCAGCACACAAATAATGGAACAACAATGCAAAAGGATCAAATAAGTAAGACAGAAGCAATAGAGACAACAAGATTAATGAATTACTTATCAGAGGAAATAAAGAAAATTAAGGTCAGTATACCTCTAAATGAATTATTGAAGACCCCAGGGATCAGAAATGCTTTTTTAAAATCCCTTGATACATCCATAACAAACAAGGTGTTTGCTGATATAACTGTTCCTAATAGTGATTCACCACCTAAGGAGAAGGGCAAGAAAGTTGAGCAGCCTTCCAATACAAATGTGGTAATACATGCAGATAAGAGGGATACTCAACCTTTCTTGTTAACTGTTAGGTTGGGTGGGAAGAAAATACACAATTGCATGGTAGATTCTGGTGCTTCAGCCAACGTAATGCCCTTAGGAATATGTAAAACTCTCGGGCTGACTCCCACCAAATCTGCCAAGGTTGTCACGCAATTAGATAAGACCGAGGTTAGCGTGATAGGAGAACTCATGAACATTCAAGTGCAATTAGCTTCAGACCCTAGGGTAAGCCAATTCATTGACATTCAAGTAGTGGATATACCCGTAAATTATGGAATGTTGCTAAGTAGAGATTGGTCCAAGACATTAAACGGATATATGGCTACTGACTTTTCACACATGTGGTTACCGTGGAGAGGCATCCCAAACCAGATCAGAATAGAGGCAGAGCCCAGAATGAAACATATGATAACAGAATATAATCAAACTAATGAAATATTATAAGCTGCTGTTGAACCAGGTGTCTATAGAATTACCAACAATGGGATGCAGATTGAAGAGATTATGATGTTAAACATTAGAAAGAAGTGTGTCAACAATAGAACGGCACTATTCATTGAGTCTGATGGGAATTCTTCAGATGAAGAAAACAATGCAATAGACAAATTTGGTCATGCCATTAGACGAGAGGTGGAAGAGTGCGTTACACACAATCTCCCAGTCCAATGTAAGTTATATAAAAATAGGTGTAGAGTCCATGATAGGCAACATTCTGAGGAGAATTGTGAAATATGCAAAGACATCATTGAATATGAATACAAAAAGTGCATAGGGAGGGTAGAGTCACAAGAGAAAGATGAGAATCCTGATCCAACACTGAGATATGTTCAGGATAATATAGATGCCTTGATTCTAGATTTAGGAAAAGAAATAGAGGACAAGGGTAGTTATCTTTTTGAGTTGCAAACTAAAAACACACATATGCAAGATAACCAAACGGAAAAACCCATGAATAAACAAGACAACACCCCACAGGCAATAAAAGGGACAAGGTATGCCAAGGTAAAAGATCAGAAAAGTAAAGATGGCATGTGGACGTTAAAATGTGATGGGTCCAAATCAAAGCAGGGCGCAGGTGCGGGTATTGAACTCATAGATCCTCAAGGTAAATCACATTTGGCAGCATATAGATTACAATTTTCCTGCACTAACACTATTGCTGAATATGAGGCCCTAATTTTAGGACTTGTCATGGCCATCAAGAAGGGGGTAAAAACCATCAGAGTATTTTCAGACTCTGAATTAGTAGTCAGACAAGTGAGGAAACTATATGCCTGCAATTATAAGAAAATGATTAGTTACAGACATAGAGTATGGGGTTTAATGGATTCGTTTGATGCTTTTAACATAGAGCACATTCCTAGAGAGCTGAACCATAGGCCAGATGCGTTAGCAGTTGCTGCCAGTACATTAGAACCATTGACACTGACAGGACTAAGATGATTTGCTGTTGAGCTAGTTAACGTGCCCAGTATACCAGACAACATTACACACTTTCAGGTATTTGGAGAGGATCAACAAATTATTAATTTTCTGACTTGTAATGAGGCATTTGAGGCCCAAATCATTGATGAACAAGAAAGGCCTGAAGTAACATGGGATGAAGAAGATATGATCAACTTAAAGAGCAACTTCTTACCAAAAGGAGTAATTGAATTAGAACACATCTTTGACTTCGACGGGGTAATAAGACAGAAAGACTTACCCAAAACAGAAGGGGGTAGGTGTGATTTACATAACTTAGGGACTGAGCTAAATCCACAAAGTGTACTAATTGGGAAGGCTTGCTCTGAGAAAATTAGAAAAGAGGTTCTAGACATTCTAAAAGAATATAAACATGTCATAGCATGGACTTATGAAGACTTGAAAACATTTGATGAGTCTATCATAACTCACGTAATACCTTTAAGAAAAGAAGTCAAACCATTTAGGCAGAAACAGAGGCCTGTAAATGCCATTCTAGAGCCTTTAATCTTTGAGGAAGTTAAAAAATTACTGTCCGCTGGAATAATTTTCCCAGTCAGACATTCTGTCTGGGTAGCTAACTTAGTACCAGTGAGGAAGAAAAACGGAGACATCAGGTTGTGCGTAGACTTTAGAAATTTAAACAAGGCATCTGAAAAGGATAATTATCCTTTGCCCCCAATAGACGAAGTACTGCAAGCAGTAAATGGCACAAAGATGATGTCTTTTTTAGATGGTTTTTCGGGTTATAATCAGGTCTTAATTGATAGAGAAGATAGACTAAAAACCACCTTCACTTGCAAATGGGGAAATTATGCGTATAGAAGAATGCCTTTTGGTCTAATCAATGCAGGTGCCACTTTTCAGAGGGCCATGGACGTTGCATTCCGTGGATTATCAGGTAAATGCATTGTTGTGTATATGGATGATTTAACTGTGTATTCCAAGGATGCATCCACCCACGCTGAAGACCTCAGAAAAGTACTCAGGCGATGTGAAAGGTATGGGATTTCCCTTAATCCTAAGAAATGTATATTTGGCGTAACTGAAGGTAAATTATTAGGCCATGTCATTTCTGAAAATGAAATTTCAATTGATCCAGATAGAATAGAATCCATAAAAAATTTACAAATACCAAACAGTAGGAAAGAATTGAAATCATTTTTTGGTAAAATTAACTTTGTTCAGAAGTTTATAACAGGTTTTGCAGAGATCGTGCAGCCATTGAATGCCATGTTGAAGAAAGATGCACAGATGGAATGGACACTAGTGGCCAAAGCCGCATTTGAAGATATCAAGGAGGCAATTTCTAATGCCCCTGTATTGGCAAGTCCAGACTACATAAGCCCGTTTTACATCTACTCCTTTGCATCTTCTCATTCTGTCGTGGCTGCCTTGACACAGAAAGGTGAAAATAATGAAGAGAGGCCCATAGCATTTATGAGTGCGCCTCTGAAGGATGCACAGCTAAGATATCTAGATATCGAAAGACAGGCATTCACATTAGTAAAGGCTGTGAAAAAATTTAGACACTACATTCTGCGCAGCCAGATTAAAGCCATCGTACCAGACGCAGTGGTAAAAATGTTGCTGATGCAAAACGAGCCTGGAGAAAAAAGAGCCAAATGGATCACCACACTGCAAGAATTTGACATGGAGATCATTCCCGCAAAGCTGGTCAGAGGGCAGGCGCTGGTGCAGACAATAGCAAACATGGATCCAAATTTGATAAAACAACAATATGTATTGAATTCCCAGGACGCATCAGGCTGGTACGATGATTTAAGCACCTTCCTGATAGCTGGAAAGTACCCAAGCAAAATGAAGGCTTCTCAGAGGAGAGCTTTGAAGATTAAGGCACATAATTATATGGTGCAAGGAGGTCTTCTATTCAGGAAGAACCATGATGGAATTTATCTGAGATGCATAAACAGAACTGAAGCTGACAGAGTGTTGACAGAACTACATGACAAATACGGAACTGGCCATGGTTCCCATTTAGCTACAACACACAAAATACTGAGGGCAGGCTATTACTGGCCCACTATGTTCAAAGATACTAAGAGTCACATCAGAAGTTGCCACACCTGTCAGACTGCAGCAGACAAAGGGAGAAATCTGGCCAATCCACTGCAACCTGTGATCGAATCCAGACCGTTTGCACAGTGGGGCTTGGATTTTATCAGAGTCATCAATCCCCCATCTTCTGCAGGACACAAATTCATATTGATGGTAACAGACTATTGTACAAGGTGGACTGAGGCCACCTGCTGCAAATTTTTCACAACTGAGGTAGTTATCAAGTTCCTTGAAGAAAACATTATCACCAGGTTTGGAACGCCCTATTCATTGGTATGTGATAACGGCCCTGCTTTCTCTTCTTTAAAATTTTCTAAATGGGCATTTGAATATGGGATTATTCTAAGGTTTTCTTCGAATTATTACCCTCAAGGTAATGGACTGGCTGAATCAACAAACAAAATTTTATTAGACATAATCAAGAGGTTAATTGCCAAAAGTCCTAGAGAGTGGAATACTCTGTTAAGATATACATTATGGGTAGACAGGACCAAGTTTAAAATAGCTTTAGGTAGCACACCTTATCACTTAGTTTATGGGACTGATCCCATACTTCCGGTTAATCTGAGAATACCAACCTGGAAGTTTGCCAACGAAAATCTAGGCTTTGATAACCATAGGGAAGCCAGAATGGTGCAAATGTTACAACTAGAAGAGAAAAGAGGTCAAGCCCTCGAGAAGTTTGCCAAACACCAAGTGGTTGTTAAGAGGTGGTTTGACAAAAGGGCAAGAGTCAAAACATTTAGAATATCAGACTTAGTGTTGTGCTGGGACAAAGCACATGAAAAGAAAGGAAGCCATGGAAAATTTGATAAATTATGCTGGGTCCATTACAAGTCTCAGAAATAATAGGAGATAACACCTTTAGACTTAAGACCTTGACTGGAGAAGATATGCCATTACCAGTTAATGGCCAGCATTTGAAACACTACTTCCAGGCTTGAGGTAAAAGGGGGGCAGTCCTTTTTTCTTAATGTAAAATGCTGTGGGTAATGTACAGTTCTTCTTTTGTGTTTTCTTTTGGGTTGGCTGTTTGTATAGTTTGTCTTCTGTTTGTTTTTTTTGCTTTTGTTTCTTTCTGTTTGTACAGTTTTTTCTTTTGTTGTGTTGTTTGTACAGCTTGTTTGTTTGGTTTGTTTGTTGTCTCCTCAACAGGGATCTTTATTTTACTTTAGAGTATTAAGGAGCAAAACTAGCAACCATTCAAAACAGTATAAAATTTAGGATATTCAAGTTAACCATTTGCAATTTACACATAACTTGTTACCGTCATGAATGTAGAGAGTTGTTCATCTTCTGAAGTTTTGTATTCAATAAATGTGATTGAGAATTCGAAGCAAGTTTCTCACGATGACACACCTAAAATCCTTGGGTTTGTTGAACTTACCAGTGTAGATATTAGGTGAAAAATCAGAGGTTACCCTTGCTACCATTACAATTCTTAGCTTAATTTCTGCAAGTGTCCACTCCTTGCATCATGAAGTTACAAATTGTTATATCTTATGAAATCTTTCAAAATTAGAAAACAAAAAATAAATAAATAAATAAATAAAATGGATTATACTGAAAATCCAGATTAAGCCATCTAAGTAACTCTACCGGGGCTATAGACGCTCGCTGGCAGTGGGGCTCTACTTAGGAGAATTGTAACGATAACCTTGCCGGGGCTATGGACACTCGCTGGCAGCAAGGCTCTATCCGATCGGCTATGAGGGAATATCCTCACCTACGTAGGCTAATGTCAGTCACTGGTTTATTCAATCGATCTTCAAGATGAGGATAATTAATCACGTGCACACAACTAAACTGAAAATAGAAACTCATGCATCTTTATTGAATACCTTAAGTCTCAAGCTGAATAGTAATTTGCAGGAAAGATAGTCGGAAGTTATGGATTCATTTCATCTAGTTTCCTTGAACACTCTGAATTTAGTTGTTTTGTTTTGGTTGCTAGTTGTTGTGATGTTCACAACACGCCCTATTATTGCTCCTTAGCAAAATGGGGACCCTGCTGTCGCTTTGCTTTTTGCTTCTGCTTGTGTTTGTCTGCTTTCTGGCGGTTTGGTAAAAATGAGTCAGGTGCATCATCATCATGAAGGTCAGGATGAGGTAGGTCATCATCATGAGGTCAGTTTGTCAAAGTTCATATTTTGCTTCTGTGACCTCATATTTAGAAAGAGCTTGAAATTCCATGCAGGTTTCCCTTTTACATCACTTGAAAATTCATCCATATGTGGAAGTTATGCACAGTCAAAGTTTTGGTCAAACCTGATAATCACAAGTGATCATCATATTTTTATATCCTTAGTCATGTTGTCAAGGTCATCATGATCTTGATCTATCACCTGATAAAATCATGCAGTCGAAATATCCGGACGTCAATCTTAGGTGATAGTGCCCTTTACCCGTCAAATGACCTTATGCGCATCGTGAGCATCATGTTTTGAGTATAACCCGATATTTCATAACAACGAACATCATGATATTTTTACATCACCTGATATTATAATATCATGCTGATATTATAATATCACCCCGCTTAGAAAATCCACCATCTGCATATTTGCATGCGCATGTCAAAATCCTATCGGAGGGTCATCATCCTAATCTTTCAAGGGAGGGTCATATTTGCTGATATTCGCTAATATGATGATGACGTCATCATATCCTCCTGATCTCCTTTTGCATGATCATGATGATCACCCTATCTTTTAAGGGGGGGTGATACTCTCAGCAGCATGATCATATTTTAAATATCACCCTAGCGCTAACCTGATGATGACCTCAACTCATCCTCATGCTCCTAAGGCGGAACATGATGGTTACCTCATCATGATATTCGATGAGGAGGATCATATTCCTAATGTAACCTGATATTTCGTAATGTCCTCCTGCCGAGAAAAAATGACCTTTTGCAAATATCCTGATGACATCATCCTAACCTGATAAACGAAGAAGCAAATATTAGGACGACATCATCATCACATTTCCCTTCGGCAGGATATTTTCCAAAACATGATCCGGTTCGCGAATATGATGATGACGTCATATTCTAAGTTCAACAAAAGCCCCGGATATCCTGATGATCATCATCATCTTGATCTTTCGAGAGGGTTACCTTGGCCGCAAAGGGGTCATATTACATTCACCACCTGATCATGCTCCTTAGGTGACCCGATATTACATTTAACCCCTGATCTTAACTAAACATGACGGTGACGTCATCTTTTGCATTTTAATGAAGCCCGAATATGACGATGACGTCACCATCATATTCCTTTCCTCAGCAGCAGGATCATATTTCATATCCTCCTATTTTCCTTCGACATGATGATGATGATGTCATTCTTTTCCCCAATATACAGAAGCGAAACATCCTGATGACGTCATCTGGACCTTCGGAGGGGGGAGCATCATATTTCCAAAATATCATGCAGACAAAAGTTTTAAGTCTTGCTATCGGCAGTATGTGAAATTGTCACTCCGAGGGGGGTATCTCTCACCGATGAGGAAGAACACAAGCCACTAGGGCTATATCGGCATAACTCACGCCGATGGCAGAAAACAAAGGGAAAGGGCATCGGCCCAACGGAGAACATCGGCGAAGGAATTTTGGGGCCCGCCGATGGTGATAGTCATGCCGATGGGCGGGAATGTACATAGCGGTGGAATTTTAAAATGTTTTTTGGCGCCTGTGGCATTTTCCCGGTCAGCGATAGTCGACCCGATGGGTTTTGAGCAGTCTGTATGCGTTTTGAACGCGTTTTAAGAGTATTTTGGACCCGATTTCCACAATTTTGCACAGTCACCTGGATTTAAATGATTATTTTAATTTCCTACTGTTTATGTGATAAATGTAATACTTATTGCTTGTCTTGTCTTGCAGGCTTGCAGTTGAGGAAGCAGCTGGAAATTCAACATAGTGACCTCATGGAGGAAGAAAATCTGATCTCAGGAGCAGGAAGATAAAGATAAAGTGCGAAGAAGTCAAGGCCATTCAAATAAAGGACAAAGTTGCAACTGAGGGTATTACTACAACAGACAAACAAAAGTTATTGCCAAGCTGCCAGAACTTCTTAGAAGGGGCAATATTTCGCCCAGATTTGACACTGCTCAGAGATATTTTGAAGAGCTGGTTCACCTGTATTTATTGCTGTAACCAGGGGTTCAGTTAGGTTTTTTTGCTATAGTGAGGACAATCAGAATGTCTTTATATTGTGCCTCTCTACACTGTAATACTTTACAACAGGGGCTACAACAGGGATTTTTTAGAAACACACAGTGAGTTAGCTTAGCATAGTTTAGAGGTAGAAGAAGGAGGTCGCCTGTTTGTCTGTAGTAAGGTGCACGTGGAATGTCTGGCTGCCTTACTGTATCTGTAAAGCTTGTAAGTTCTCTGTAGTATGATCAATGAAACTAAGAGTCATTCCTACATTGTAAATCATGTATGACTATTCGTTTCTAATACAATAGAATCTGGAGTTCTGCATCTATCTTCTGAGTGTTCTTCTGCTCTTCTTTGTGTTTTGAAATATTTTCTTTGAGAGCTTGCAATTTTAAATGTATGTTTGTGAAAATGCTCAGAACTTGCATTTAAGGTTTTCACTGTGGATTTGATCAAATTACTATGGTATTTACATAGTGCATAATAGAAACAATTAGATCCTTCGGTAGATTAAATGAGGTATAGATTAGATCTTTCTAACTTTTCCCAACCCATCTGAAATATTTAGCTGAAAACGTAGAAATTTAAAGGAAATTGTCTCATATTTGAAGAAGCATGCATAACAGAGTTAAGAGTAGACAGTTTTCATAAATAGATAAAGAAGAGAGCTGCAATAATTCAAGAAAACCATCTAAAACTTGCAGCACAGTAACACTTTTATGCAAAGGAATGAAAAGTATTGACATATCTCATGATCTTTTTGCATATTCTTAGTCTAGTAAACCACCAAATAAACCTAAACTGCGTAAGGCCCCTTGAACATTACAGCTTCACATTGACCAACTGAACTTGACCAACCGAACCATTGTAGACTTGGGATTAGTTGAATCTCAAATGATTCCTTCTTATCTTTCAAGTATAGTTTCAGTTCATTATATGTGAATTTTAACTTATTGTTATGATTGCATCAAAACAATCATCAACAGAACCAACACACAAATCTTATAGCCAAAATTGATCCCTTGAAGTATCTACTTGCAAAAGCAGCTCTTATAGGTAGACTAGCTAAATAGGTCATGATCCTTATTGAGTTTGACATTGAGTATATGGATCATAAAGCAATCAAGGGACAAGCCCTAGCAGATTAACTAGCAGAAGCACCCATGACAGATACACACCCTATGGTAGCAGACTTTCCAGATGAGAATCTCTTCACTCTTTCCAACTCAATAATGTGGAAGTTATACTTTGATGGTTCCTATACATAGCATGGATCAAGGGTCGGCATCTTATTCATCACACCTCAAAATGAATATATTCCAAAGTCATATCAACTTGCATTCCCTTACACCAACAACATTGCCCAGTATGAAGCACTCCTCATAGGTCTCAATACAATAGTTCAATGGGAAATCACAGAATTACAAGTATATGGAGACTCATCGCTAGTCATTCGCCAAGTTATAGATGAGTACCAAACAAAAGATGGAAAGTTGGTCCCCTACAAGCAACTAGTGGATGCCTATAAACCACACTTTTCTAGCATCATATTTGAGCAAATTCTAAGAGAGCATAATAAGGCTACAGGTTCTATGGCTTCTGTAGGGTCACTGATTGACATGCCCGCTAATACATAGAAATGCAAATTCTTGATCGAGCAATTGTTGATACCAGCCATCGATATTCCCATTACTGAAATCATCTGTGAACTTGTTGGTCCCAATTCTCCATGGTATGAATATATCTATGAATACCTTAAACACAATACCTTTCCCCCTAACCTATCATCCACCCAACACAAAACCTTTATCCGTCGATCCTCCTGTTACATCATTCTAGGTGATACACTATATCACCGGAGTCTCGATGGTATCCTCTTATGATGTCTTAATGCAAAAAAAGCTGAAGCTGCCTTATGAGACATACACGAAGGTGTCTGTGGCACACATTCTACTAGTCCTAATCTCGCTAAGAAGATACTCAAAACAGGTTATTACTAGCCTACAATAGAACAAGATGCTGCACAGTTTGCTAAGAAGTGTCCACAATGCCAACATAATGGAGATTTGATCCAGGCACCAGCTCATGAACTACAGCCTGTGACAACTCCTTGGCCTTTTTCTCAATGGGGTCTCGACCTCGTAGGACAAATCCACCCATCCTCATCCAATGGCCATACGTTCATCATTACTGCCACTGAGTATTTCACGAAGTGGGTGAAAGCCATTCCCATGACCTATATCACTAGTATGCAAATAGCCAAGTTTATCCTAAACTACCTCATATGCCAGTATGGTATTCCCCAAGCCATTGTCACTGATAATGGGAGACCATTCAAGAACCAAGATGTCCGTGCCTTGTGTACATAATACAATATCCAACATTGATTTTCAATGCCCTACTATCCATAGAGTAACGGCCAAGCTGAGGCTTCCAATAAAACCATTCTCAAGATCCTTAAGAAAATAATCAATGAAGCTGGTCATGATTGGCACTTGCAACTCAATCCCACCCTATGGGCCTACCACACTAGTATCAGAACACCAACTGGTGCCACACCTTATGCCTTGGTCTATGGCTCTGAAGCCATCCTACCTATAGAGGTTGAGATCCCATCCCTCAGAGTATCTATGTAGGACCTGATCGACGGAGAAGAGTATCACACTTCTAGATTAGCTAAGCTTGAACTACTAGATGAGAGGCACCTTGCAATGCTTAATCATCTCCATGTCTATCAAAACCGCCTTTGGCGTAATTGCAACAAAAAGATCAAAGAAAGACGGTTTCAAGTTGGTGATCTTGTACTTAAAGAGAATTAGAGAAATCAAGCAGATCGAGAAAAGAAGGGCAAGTTTGAGCCTAACTGGTTAGGTCCCTTTATTGTCATAGCAGCATATGGATCAGGAGCTTATACTTTAGATACACTTGACGGCATTCCTCTAGATAAGCCACTTAATAGTGTCCATCTCAAGAAGTTCTATGCCTGATCCTCAGAGTATTCCAAAAAAAAAAAATCCAAAAAAATCCATCCTCTGGTGAAAACCTGGCAAATAGGCACTATGTGTAGAGTCAGCATCCATCGTCTATCGAGTCTTGTTCATTCTATTTCATAACAAGCTTCATCCATCCATCCATAATAAAACCATTGACCTGGTTTGCATTTCCATCTCCCTATCTAGTATAGCTTGGAAATTTGTCAATGTCCATTGTCGTCATCCTACGTCTTGATCTGTGTCAACAGTTAACACTGTCCTATCCTAGGTCAAGCTTTCTATGTCTTCTTTGTCAGTCACCTATGCAAATTCCTCTACCATAATGGGGGCAACTCTTTCCTTAACCTAGGTCTACGAATGGATCCTTGTTCGTGGTTCACAGTACGCTCTTCAATCTTTTTCTCCTTTTTGCGGATAACACTCTTTAATGGACACATCACTCCTACAATAAGGCTGTTATCTTCCCAGTGCTTTTCCTACATCATCACATCAACTAGAACTACATATTATCTCTTCTCAATCTTAAGTTACTTTGATCCCATGGATATGGGTATGTAGGCAGTCTGGAATACGAAGGAAGTATCCAGTACTCAGGTACATAAGATCTCCCCCTTTCACCTTGACCCATCTCATCACTCTATCCAGAACTACATATTATCATCCTTCACCTTCCATCATAAATGTACCTTGATCCCATGGATACAGGATATGTAGGCAGTCTGGAATACGAAGGATGTATCCAATACTTAGGCACATATGATTCATCATTCTTCACCCACTCCAATCTGTTAACGCTGTTGCCTTTCTAGTCTTCCGTTTATCCAAATCCATTCACCTTGACTTAACTAACTCAAGTAGCAAGCACCCGCATCCTTTCAAAGAAAAAGTCCTTAACAAACCTGAAGCAAAGCAGCTTACTTCTAGAGTCATCTATTGTCCTGCGTATCGATTGCCAACATCAGCTAATTCCAGCTTAACCTAAGCACTAGATCAACAGGCTTGTCTTCTGCAAAGTGTTCCATTATCGAGACCAACACACGCATCTCTTGCGACATGTAGTAGTTCCTACAGCAAGACATTGTCTTTTTAGGTAGATGGCCCCCTTTAACGGACACAGAGTTCCTACGATAAGGCTGTTATCTTTCCTACCCAATCTATCTTGAGCAACCTCTTTGGCAAGAGAATATGTTGGCTGTATGTTTACTTTGTAAGTTAGTCAATTTACTTTTTGGTTTATCTTTTGTTCCTTTTCCATTACCTATTCAAGGCTACCTCAATTTATCTATAATCTTGGTATGTTGCGATGCAGTACGGATTGGGGGCATAGTCATTGCTTTTGTGTGCCGTGTTTAAGGAATGATCTTTAGCATCTTTCTTAGCATTATATTTATCTTGTGTGTGTTACGACCTAGCATCTTACATATTTAATATTCTTCTTGCATTTACATGTGTTGAAGTTTATTTTATGTTCAAGACTATAGCTCATTCACATGTACCAACAAGGTCATATTATGTCTAAGGGATCTAAGTTCAAACTGCTTGCTTGCAGAGTCAATGTCCATGCACTCAGATATCATTGCACCTGGGTCTTTTATACCTTGGTAGCAACCTATCCATGTGCTATATCAAAAATTAGGATTGCTCTTTATATATAACTTTGAAACCAAGGCAACAAGCTCATCATTTACCCATCCATTTACCCATGGCCTTATATCATTTTCAAAGCAATGATCGATCAACAGTCTTTCTCTCATGTTCTCTCCTATCTCCTTTCTTCTATCTTTCCTATCCAACCTCACCTATCTCCAACACAATCTTCTAGTTGAGTGTCAACACAGTTCTTCTGTCACTTCCCTATCTTTCCTCTCAAGGGGGCATACGTTGGGGCAACTACCTACACTGGGGCATCAATAAATTGTATCATGTCTTCAACAATCATTTTCTTTGACACAATGCTATAAACTGCATTGCATCAAAGAGGGGCAAAATGTAGACACCCTAAAATGACTATGTCTTCGAATCACTTACATTTCGTCTAATCTATAGCATCACCTGCAATTCAACATTAATTAGATAATCTAATTATTTAATTAATTTCATCAAATTCTTCCAAAACTTCAAAATTCAACATTAATTAAATAAATCCCCTTTATTTAATTAATTTCAGCAAAATCAACCTTATTCTTCTAAAATTAAATAATTTTAATTATTTAATTAAATCATTATCCTCTTTTCAAAATTCAAATCCAAATTAATTAAATAAATCTAATTAATTCATCCAATTATATCTTATCTACAATTAAATAATTTACATTATTTAATTAAATCCATTATTCTTCTAAATTTAAATAACTCATGCAAATTTATTTAAATTATCTCAATATCTTTTTTTTTTAAAGGGGTAAAAACTTTATTGAAATTCAGAAAAGAACATTACAAAGCATCAAAGGGCCAAGGCCCCAGTAATCCATAAGAAACAGCCATACAAAGCATGTAACAACATCATCCTTCACCAATACCATTCCCATCCTCAGCAAGAATCTTCTCCAAGTCATGTCGGAGCTCATGAGGAACCTGCTCCCATTCATCAATCTTCCAGCCATCTAAATGCTCAGAAGCCCACTTAGCCAAACAATCTGTTGCCCTGTTCCACTCCCTTGGAATATGGACAAAAGACACCATCTCCATCAAAGAACTTATCTGTAGAATTTGTTGCACCATCATAGCCAACTGCCAACTAACATCAGAAACCTTCTGTGTATTCAACAAATTAATCAAAACCTGTGAATCAGACTCACAGATAACCTTGCGCCATCCCAAAGCATAAGCCCTCTCCAAAGCATAGAGGATCGCCAAACCTTCCATAAGGTTGATAGTTTGCCATCCTTCATGAATAGAGTAGAAAAAAACCTCCGATCCCAAAAAATTCTTACCAGTCCCACCAATCCCAGCAGGCCCAGGATTGCCCCTTGAAGAACCATTAGTATTGAGCTCTAGAATGCCAGACGGAGGGGGAAGCCATCTCCCCACCCTTTGCACTTTCTTTTTCACTCGCCTTCCTTTCTTGACACAAGCAGAAGCTGGAGACAACCCCTAAATACCCAATCTATCCACCAGCTCAGCATCTCCTTTCTCCAAAGGGAACACTACATCACACTTAGATTCCACCGTCTCCCGAATCATACTCATAATTTTGTGCCAAACTTGTTGAATCAACAACTTCTCACCTCAAAATATTCTGTGATTCCGTTCCAACCAAATCTGCCATAGTATGAAGGAAGGCCCAACATACCACCCATCTTGCAAGAAAGAGGCCATAGAAGGAGGTCTACCCAGACTACTCCAAAAATCCACCAGGGAGGAAGCATGAACACAAGGGCTTTTCTAAACTTCCCACCAAAAATGCCAAAGCTGCAAAGTCAAGGGACAACGGAAAAACAAGTGAGAGGAGTCCTCTCCACATCCACACATAACACACATAGAAGGACCTTGAAAACCCCGCTTCTGAATATTATCCCAAGTGAAGCACCTATTCCAAGCCAAAGTCCAAATAAAGTAGTTACACTTCGGCCAAGAAAGCTTATTCCACACTTTCTTCCACCAGTGAACCTCCACCCCATCCAGCTGGTTAGATAACAACACCTGATATCCAGAAGCAACAGTATAGACACCCTTAGGATTAGGAGACCAAGAAAGAACATCCCCTTCCTAGAGGGAGCTGCAATGTCTACGAGAAAGGATACTATGAAGCTCAGCACACTCCTCCTCCATACCAACAATAGGCCTCTCATCAAGATTCTTCCATCTCGCCACCACCAACTGCCCATGAGAAGAAAAGGACTTGAAGTCACTCACCCTTGACCAACCTACTTCACAGAACCTTTGGCACAGAGTCACCAAATTAGGAAACTAAGAAATAATGGGAGGAAAACCATCCCAAGAATCAGACCAAAAATGAGCTTTTGTCCCTCTTTTACAAATCCAAAATAAACCATCCTTGACCAGAGCAGCCCCTTTCTTGAGCGTACTCCAAATCACTGAGCCTTTCCCCACCAGTGGATACCAAGGAATATTAATTTGAGGGATCCCCGGGAAGTATTTCTAAGTTAATATCCTGGCCTAGATCCCATCCTGCTCCACACACCACCGCCAATACAATTTAGTAGCCAACACCATCCCTGACAACGACGACTGCCTTAACCTGAGGCCGCCAAACTGCTTCGGGCTACAAACAATGTCCCATCTAGCAAGGCTCCATTTAGAGGACAATAAGCTACCAGCCCATAAAAACTGTCTTGCTAAAGAATCCAATTCCCTAACAAAACCCAAAGGGGCCACCTGAATCATACATCTATAAATGGAGAGGGCCTGCACCACAGACTTGAGCAACTGAACATGACCCGCAAAGGACAACCAGCGATGGGTCCAATGATTAACTTTCACACAAAATTTATCCAAAATATTCTACCAAGACTCCTTGGGAAGTCTTCCAATAGAGATGGGAATACCAAGATAGGTCAAAGGGAGAACCCCAGTCTGAAATCTCAATATATGAGCAATTCGCCTCTGAATGGAACCTGGAGCATTGAAGAAAAAGATGGAAGACTTATCTTCATTAATCAATTGGCCCAAAGCTAGAAGATAAACATCTAACACCTTGCGCAAATTTGAAGCTTCCCTGATTGTAGCCATACCCATCAAAGCAGTGTCATCAACAAACTACAAGTGAGACTATGGAGGTAAACCACCTCCCCACCCCCAGCCCTGAATGAAACCTAACTCCACATTCCTTCTTATCAAGCATCCCAGACCCTCAACAAGAAGAAGAAACAAGTAAGGAGAGAGGGGGTCACCCTGCTGCAAACCCCGAGAGGCGCCAAAAAGCTCAGAGTGCTCACCATTTATTAACACAAAGAAGGAGACTGAAGTAACACAACTCATAACCCAATAAATCCACTCATCCCCAAAACCAAAAGCACCAAGAACCTTCCGAAAGAAGGACCATCAAACACGGTCATAAGCCTTAGCCATATCAAGCTTGATGAACATTACCTTATCTTTGGAATTAGCCATAGAGTGAATGGATTCAATTGCAATAACAACCCCATCCAGAATCTGACATCCTACCACAAAACCACTCTGTTCCTCATAAATTAGCACTTTAAGCCACTTTTTCAACCTATCAGCAATCAATTTAGAGATAATTTTATAAATCACATTGCAAAGAGAGATAGGATGAAATTGACTTAACCTATCCGCCCCATCACACTTTGGGATGAGAGCAAGGAAGGTAGAATTCAAAGCCCCTAACATCTGTTTATTCTTATGAGACTCCTGAACAACTGCCAACAAGTCCAACTTGATAATCTCCCAGAATTCTTGAAAGAACTCAATCGGGAAACCATCAGGGCCAGGAGCTTTCCCCCTCTTCATTTGAAACACGATCCCCTCTAGCTCCTCAATCGAAATATCACTCATAAGATGCTCATTCATCTCCCTAGAAACCAAAGAAGGGATACAAGAAAGGACCTGAGCTTCCTCATCAAAACCCCCCTGCGAGTCCTCCCTAAATAAAGAAGCAAAATATTGCATAGCTTCACATGTGATTTCCTATAAAGAAGAAAGAGTTTCACCCCTGTCATTCACAAGAGTAGAAATAGAATTGCCATGTCTCCTGGCTTTCACCAAGTTTAAGAAAAAAGCGGTATTTTTATCCCCTTCCTGAAGCCACTCAATCCGAGCCTTTTGTTTCCAAAAAACTTCCTCTTGTAGCTCACACTCTTCCAATGCTTTCAAAGCCCTAGTCTCTTCCCGAAGCAGGTCCTCAGTCACTCCATCCTCCCTGATCAACCTCGTAATACCATCCAACTCAGCCTGGGCAGCAGTCTTAGCATGGAAAATGTTTCCAAAGCATTGCCGATTCCAACGTTTAAGCTAATACTTGACAAATTGAAGTAACTTAGCAAAAGTATACATTGTTGTACCATAAGCAGGTCTACCATACCTCCACCACTCAACAATATAGTCATGGAGAGAGGAGTCACACAACCACATAAGCTGGAACTTGAAAGAAGAAGACCGAGGCACACGAGCTGAAGAAATATCCAGCTTGATAGGCCAATGATCTGATCCCCTCCAATCCAAAATTTTAGAGCTAGAAGACCACAACCCACCAATCTAGTAGCAAGAAACCAGAAAGCGGTCAAGTCATTCCGCAATGTAGTCATTCCCAATCCGTTGATTATTCCAAGTAAACTGGCCATTAATGGGCTTGATATCCACAAGATTTAAAGCTGAAATGTTATCCTGAAGTAGCAGCGTAGAAGGCTCAAGCCTCGCAATACCACCCCTCTTCTCAGCCAACTCAGAAATAGCATTGAAGTCTCCAGCCATAATCCATGGATGGAAAGGAACCATGATTCGGACAAACCAGAGATGGGACCACAACAGTTGTTTACCCTGAAGTTTAGTAGGCGCATAGATATTGGAGAAGAGAACAGACTCCCTTGTCTCAAAACAAGAAGCAATCATAGAGATAGAAGACTAAAAGGACAACCACCAAAGAGGGCAGATCTTCCGAGGATTCCATAAACAAGCCACTCCTCCAGTAGACCCTTGAGCACCAATACACTGGCACTCACCACTCCCCCACAACTTAGGCACTAAACCAAACATACACTCCACTGATAACTTAGTCTCCTGCAGGAAAAGAACATTAGGAGATTGACTTCTAACCAAATCACGAACAGCTTTTTATCGAGGGCCACTGTTCAAGCCCCTTACATTCTAGGATAGAACAATCATTTCAAGGGGCTCAAAAAATGAGAATCTAGAGTCTTAACAGACCCTAACTCTACCAAAGTTTCCCCTGTTAATTTAATCTTATCTAAATCCTTTTTTCTACCAAGCTTGGAAGACTTCTCCCCAGCCCCTTTTTTTGGATCCTTTTGATGAAGACCCAAATGAGAAGAAGAAGACTTATTAATCTTCACCCCCTCAGTACCTACATTTGAAACAAGAGGAGATCCATCCTCACCACCCTTCTTCCCTACTATAATAGGAACCGATTCCACCTGGACTTCCATTTGAACATCTGTGTCCATTTGCAAAGCCCTATTATCCTGCAAAACCTGAGTAGCTTCAGAAAGAAGGCCCTCCTATCTTGTACCTGAAGCACCTTGATCCATATTCACCAAACCTGGATTCACTTCCTGCTGGCTGAGATCATCTAAAACTTCAAATCTGTTGAAAGAATCTTCATCCTACCTTTCCTTCAAAGTCCTCTTTTGCCCTCGATTCCTATTTCAAGCCTTGACAGGAACGAAACCATCAGCCCCATCCACATCACCAGGAATGGGTTCCTTCCCCTTTTCAACTCTAGGGGGATTGCGGGGAGGCTGAGAAGGCTGGGAGTCCACAGGCCTAGCCTTAGGGCATCTCCTCTGTAAATGTTCATATTCATGATAGAGATGGCACCAAAAAGGAAGAGTCTCATAGTCCAACTACTGCACCCAAGAGTAAGGACCCGCACACATATCCACCGAATCTGGCAAGGGTTTACATAAATCAATCTCAACACAGATATGAGCAAAAGTCATCACCTTTTTAACTTGAGTCTACTATGAAGCACCAACCGGTTTTCCTAGCATTGAAGCCAACAAGTGTAAAACATCATCCCGCCAACATTCCACAAGAAACCTTGGAAGCTAAACCCACACTGGAACCTGGTTCAGAAGCTCTTCAGCAGGATTGAATCCCGCATGCCAAGGTTTAATAAATAACCCAATCTGATTATGAAAATAGGGGCCTCCTTCAAAGGCCTTGTTGCGATCTGCCAAGCAATTGAATGAAACCATGAAAAAGTTATTTGCTAAAAGCATAACCTCCATTTCTCCCTCTGGCATCCAAGTCCATTGGGCCCATGATTCAAGAAATTGTAAAGAAACCCGCATCACCATAAACTTGCACAGTAATGTATGCTTCGAATAATAATCAATATCTTCCGCAATCATCTCCAGTGGGATAACCAATTTTGGCCTCTCCTCACAATGTTCAAGACATCCATTGATCTTCGTAATCCGAGTACCACCAGACAAACCCAAACCAACCAACCCTGGATCTGGTGAGAACAAGTTATTATTAAAAAACTTCGAAGCGTGCGAAGGAGAATTTGCACCAACTGTTGCTGAGTGAAAATCCATCTTGGGACTAGCCCCTGAAGACTCCCCGATCGGCATTGAAACTAAACAAGATCCAAGGTGGGCAAGTAGGCCCCCAAGAAAAAAGAACCACCACTAGGGTTTAACCGATCCACCACCCAGCACTGCCTTCGAACTATAGACCCAAACCAACCAGGCACAAAAACCCCACCCACGGCCTCCAACCAGGCACAAAACCCCCACACACTCAGGGAGAAAGATACACCGATGCAGATGAAAAAACTTTGCACTGATAAAAAACACAACCCCAGACCTCCCCAAAATGCATGCACTCACCACACTTCACACTACCAAGAAAAAACCAGAGGATCGGGCTAGGGCACGAAAGCCCTAGCTCGACATGCAGAGCAAAAAATTGACATCCTCCTCGACCATTATCTCAATATCTAAAAATAAATAAAATCAAGTATTTTATTTATAATCTTCATATTCCTCTAATCTTGCACAAACAATTAAATAAATTTATTTATTTAATTTGCTTTTTCCCCTAAAAATAAATAAAATCAAATATTTTATTTATAATCTTCTATTCCTCTCTCATGCACAATTAAATAAATAAATTTATTTATTTAATTTCAGTTATCATCCAATTCCTCTTAAAATATCTTGTTAACTCATGTGCACAATCAGTCTTATTTTTAGAACTCTAAAAAAGGTAAAATTACAAGTTGAGTTATCTATTCAATCAATCTTGTTTTCATCATATCTGAATAAAAATATCCTTATGGATTGACACATGTCGTGTGCACATTCATCATGGTTTTTTGATTTACTTCCTCTGTTGATTCTTCTAAATTATCTGGACCGTTGATCGATCTCCATTGAAACCTATATAAACCCCCCTCATCTCCTTCACAAAGTCTCTTTGATCACTTATTCTGGGCATACTTAATAGCACTTTGAGCATACATTGCATCGATTGAGCAACTTCACGATCTTTTGACATTGATCTTTGAGAACTTTACTTGCTTGTTGCAAACATGGTTTCGCAGCACTATTGAGCAATCCACATCCATCCAAAGGGAACAATACAAATCTCGGTAAAAGCTTTCATATTTCATTGAATTATTGGTAATGGCTTTTATTTAGATTCATTCTCTTTATGTTATTGGTTTTTTATTTTGTTAGTTTATCATAATCGATTTTCCTCATACACAGTATCAACTTGTCATCCTTAGTTTGGTACTCATCAGTGACTTGTCTGATAACTAGTTGAGAATCTCCATATACTTGAAGCTCTTTGATATTCCAATCTATTGCTATATGGAGACCTGTAAGAAGTGCTTCATACTCGGCAATATTGTTGGTACAAGGGAATGCTAGCTGATATGATTTTGGAATATAATCATTTTGAGGTGTGATAAATAGGATTCTGGCCCCTGAACCATGTTGTGTGTAGGAACCATCAAAGTATAACTTCCATTCCATTGAGGTAGCATGAGTGAATAGGCCTTCATCTAGAAAGTTAGAGATCATAGGGTTTACATCTATTATTAGAGCTTCTGTGAGTTGGCCTGCAAGGACTTGTCCCTTGATAGCTTTTTGATCAATATACTCTATGGTAAATTTGCTCAAGATCATGACCCATTTAGCTAATCGGCCTATGAGAGCTGCCTTGGATAGAAGATACTTCAATGGATCAATTTTAGATATGAGGTTGGTGTGTTGATTTAACATGTAATGTTGTAACTTTTGGGAAGCAAACACTACTGCTAAACATGCTCTTTCCATAGGAGTGTAGTTGAGTTCATAACCAACCAAGGTGTGGCTCATCTAGTAGATAGTATGTTCTTTACCTGACTCACCATGTTGTGCAAGAAGAGAACATAATGCTGCAGATGTAGTAGAGATATACAGGATCAAAGGTCTATGAGGAACTAGTGGTACCAAAACTAGAGGATTAGCTAGATAGTCCTTGAGTTGATCAAATGCTTGTTGACACTTGTTATCCTATTAGTGTTAGGGTTAGCCGGCGGAAGATATCAATTAAATGCAAATAAAGATTAAATTAAGGAATGAAAAATACATAGAAATAATAACAGCGAGAGACAATTTTAACATGGTTCACCCAAACTTGAGCTACATCCACCAACAGAGAGTCCAATATTATTATCCAATAAATCAAAACTGATTACAACCAACAATCCCTGCAACTGAATACCACTGCAAAATGCTACAATACATCATAAGAAACCCTAACCCTTAGCCTCTTTTATCAATCCTTATGTCAGTTACAAAATAGGGTTTTTTTATGTTAGCCAATAGAAAAATAACTCCCAACATCTTTATCCACAAGGGGCGCTGCCCCTTGACCCCCTTAAATGAATTGGGGGAAACCACGCCGATAAAAGTGGGCTAAAATTAACCTCCAAGCTTGATTAGGCTCCATATAACAACAATCTCCCACTTGGAGATTGATTAGACTCACATCATATCATCTCCCCCTTGGAGACTAATCATAACACCGCTAACCCTATAGCTCCCACTAGAAATAAGCACACTGGACTCTTCTATTCTAATTTTTTGTTTTTAGTCTTGAAGACCAATGAAGATGAAGAGGAGCCCAGCTTCTCCCTTGTCACTACCTTTGTAAACATATCCGCTAGATTTTCATCTATATGTATTTTTTCCAGCCTTAACTGTCCATAATCCAACACTGACCGAATGAAGTGATACCTCAACTATATGTGTTTGGTCTTTGAATGCAAGGTAGAATTCTTTGTAAGATGTATGGCACTCTGGCTGTCTGTAAACAAATAATTGTTAGCCTTTTGTTTTCCTAATTCTTCCATGAAAGATTGTAGCCATATCATCTCCTTGCTTGCCTCTATTGTAACTACATACTCTACCTCTGTGGTGGATAAAGCAACCACCTTTTGCAACCATGAAATCCAACTCACTGTTGTCCAACCTACACTAAAGACATAACCTATAGTACTCTGCCTAGTATCAATATCCCCTACCAAATCTGAGTCTACATAACTTGCTAAATCTATATTAGAGCCCCCAAAACATAAGTTTTTATTGGATGTACCTCTGAAATATCTGAGAATCCATTTTTCTGCATTCCAATGCTCCAATCTGGGATGACTGATATACTTGCTTATGACTCCTACAACATGTGCATTATCCGGTCTCATGCATACCATGGCGTACATTAAACTTCCTACAACTGAAGCATATGGTACCTTGGACATTTTTTCTTCCTCCTCTTGTGTCTTAGGACACATCTCCTTAGTCAATTTTAGATGACTAGGCAAAGGTGTGCTGACAACTTTTGCATTCTCCATATGGAATATCTGCAACACCTTTTCAACATAATTAGCATGAGATAGTAAATTTTTTGTTCTTCCTATCTCTGCAAATTTTCATACCAAGGATTTGTTTTACTACCCCCAAATCCTTCACTATGCTAACTATTGTTTTAGTGGTCCATGTTAGACCCTGCTACAAGCATGTCATCAACATATAAACATAAAATAATGTAGTTGTCATTATCCAACATCTTAAAATAAACACAATGGTCATAATTACACCGACTATAGCCTTGCTTAGCCATAAAACTATCAAATTTCAAATATCATTGCCGAGGTGTTTGTTTCAGGCCATACAAATTGTTCTTCAATCTACACACCAATTTCTCCTTACCTTGTAGTGAAGCTCCCATGGAGGAAGATGCTCTTCATGCCATGAGGAGATTGATGTTCAAATCTACAAATATCAAAACACAAAACATACAAGTCTACTCTTGTAACACAATAGAAAGCTTTTAATCACCTTGAGAATGCCTAGAGTTCACAATGATCATCTAGTTTACAAATGAATGCCTACACATGCTTATATATGCACCTAGAAGAATTCCCACCAAGATTTTAAAAATCAAACTTTACCATGTCGGCAAAAGAGCCACCTAACAGTCATAAACTGACACCCAAAAATTGGGGCTGTCCTAAAATAGGGCAGGACTAGGGTGCGGGCACCCAAGTCCTCCCTATTTTAGGTTGGGTACAACTCAAGGGGTCCTCCTAGGTCCCATTTGTCATGAAACCCAAGTCTCATTCCATCAAGATGCTAAAATATGAACTAAAATGTCCTAAATGCATGCTAAAGACTTGGGAGCTAAACTTTATGAGGGAAAAGCCCCCATGGGGACATTTTCTAACATTACATTTAGCCTCCACTTTAATGTATGTATAAATATGAGGCCAATACATGCATTAAAGGAAGGTCACAAACACAAAAAACACATCAAACATAGGAAGACATGTTGAACGCAATAATAGGCACACAAACATGGAGAAGATAGTTACAGTCACGCAGAACATAGAGAAGATAATTAATGAATATAAGACACATTAATGCATAGAAGATAGGCATGATTATTTTCTTTTGTTTTTCTTTCATATATATGAAATGCAAATGCAAGTACTAGAAAGTAAACAAACCTCCCATAATACATGATGCACTCATCACGCAGGTCTTTGTATATATGGGGCAACACACATGCAAGACATGCAAAACCTCCCATTATGCATACTGCATATGGGGCAATAGACATGCCAAACAAAACAAGCAAGCCAACACACACACACACACTTGAAGACATAGAGAAAACACGGCAGACAAGCGATGGTGTGTTCCTATTTCTAGGTTCAACACCATCTCAGGCACATTACAGGCACACAACAATGATTGGTCTTTACCACAACAATCACTGAAGACACGCTTAAGGGTTGAGTTAGTCACAGAACCGCTCCCCGCCTCTGCAGAGGACTTTGAAAATGTAACCCCACCCACATCATGGAGATGCCTTACAGTGAAAAGGAAGCATGGCATACCACCCCACCCACATCATGCAGACACCTTACAATGAAAAGGAGGTATGAGCTCAAAAGTATACAACCCCACCTGCATCATGGAGATGCCTTATGGTGAAAAGGAGGTATACGCAATAGATAGTTTGATTGATTGCAAACAAACTTAGGATTCAGGAAGTACTCATCGTACTAGCCTACACCTAAGGACAACCACATTGCTAACATCAACTTACCTTATATATGCCCCCACCTTAAGGTGGTTGATATCATGTATCTATATGAAGCATGTTAAGGTAGGAAGAAAAGACACAAGGGAACATCGACTTTCACAAAGCCCATGCCCCCCGGAGGTGACATGTACTTTACGATCACCAAATGTTCCCACAAACACATCCCTGCAAAAAACATGTTAGTGTCTACAACATCATGATAAACAACATCAATGCATATGAAATCTGAGGTATGCAAGATTCAAGGTAGACAAAGTGCATGGAGCAACAATATTGTTTATGATTTGTATATGAGATAGAACACCATCAAAATCATCACTACACAGAAAGCATGAATGCTTCCACTAGCCAAGCGTTGGATAAGAAATACAACCCCATCGTCATATTAGGAACTAAGTCCATTTTTTGATTGCTCTCAAAAGGGACACGAGGTCTGCATCAATATAAATGTTTTTCATCATCCACCCACTAGATGGAAACATTAGAGGAAGGGAAATAATAAATAAGAGAGGAGAAACAAGTGTCTTAGGGACAATCATGTAGGAGGGTGCCCCTAGGTCACCAACCGCAAGGTTATGTCCATAAGACACAACACTCAACAATGAAATCAGAGAGAGGCATTATAGAAGAAATATGATACAAATAGAAGAAGGTTATAATAGAGGTGATCTCCTAGTATCCTGAACCTTACGGGAGAATCTAAGGTCATCCCAGGAGGTCTAAACAACACATAACACATCATGGGGGAATCACATCAAGAGAGAGATAAAGGGTTAGAGATACTTACCTAGTAGCACCGTCGTTAAGAACCTACATATCTAGGATATTTGTTATGTTGTTTTGATCTTGTTGAATCGATATTAAGTGTAGTATGACAAGAGGATTTCTTTTCTTTAAAAGGATTATATCCAATGCCACTTGAGTAATGTGTTGAAGTGGATTCTATAGGTACTCTAATTCCTTGTTGATTTACACCACATCCCTTACCTACATAGTCATTATGTATGCACAAAATTTGAAATCCACGACCATACAAAGAGTCCAGTTCCTTAGAACAAGGTGAGGCCTCGTAGTTATCATAATTTGTAGTATAAATGAGGTTATTGTTTTTATTTTCTACCAAGGGGATTTAGGTTTCTTAGGTGCGATCAATGCCACTTTTGATGTGTCAAGGCTATTAATTTTATATTCCCCTATACTGCAAGGATTAAAATCCAATGAACCCCAATCATCACCAACAAGTGCATTCAATGGTTGAGAGTCTTGCACAACATTATTCATGGCTAGAGACATTGATGAACCATCTCGTAAAGTGTTTAAGCTCATATGATTGTAAACTGGTTGTTGTTTTTCAATGTGTAGACAGTTATCTAGTTCAGGATCGACATGAATAGTATGAAGGTTACCTTTGAATATAAATTTGATTGAATGATGCAAGGTGGAAGGAACAACCCCCAATGCATGAATCCAAGGTCTACCAAGAATCATGTTGTAAGATAAAGAACAATGCATGACATGAATCAGGGTAGGCACAAGCACATGTCCTACTTGTATAGGTAGAGTTATAGTGCCCACGGATTGTCATCCAACATTATCAAAGCCATGAATGCTAATGCCATTTGGTGTGATTTGTGATGTTTCAACCTTGATTTTGTCTAGTAGGTCAATGCTACAAACATTAAGAGTTGATCCAGTGTCAATCATGACTCATTTTACCAACGTTCTATTTATTGTGACAAAGATTATAAGAGGATCATATTGGTTTTGAACTTCAATTGATGGTAATTCCTGTGGTTGAAAGAGAATATCTATTTTTGTCGCATGAATACTACCCATTACGGCTACTACATCATTAGGCTTAACAATAGGTGGCACAATCACCTTTTGTAAAGATTCTTGTAGCATTCCATGGTATGTAGATGATGTTTGTATCAAATCCCAAAGAGAGATCTTAGCCTGAGTAGTGCAAAACTATTCAACAAGATCATACTCTTGACCACTTTTATGAGTAAGATGTGGTGGTGGAGGGAGTATAGGTTGAGAACATGGAAGAGAGACAGGCACATGCGGTGCTTGGTTACTTTTCTTGTTATTACGGGTGTTGTATGCATGAGCAATCACATTATGGTGTGGTTGTTGTAACATATTTTGAACACCTTGAACCGTAATCACCAATTTTAAGCAAGAGGGTAAACTAAGTGCCCCTTAGACAATCATTTTAGGAATATTGCTATGAAGTCTATTAATGATTATTGAATTAACATTGTTTTCCTCTTGATTGCACCCAATATCCATCCCCAAAGGATTTAATGTGAGAGACCTTTCCTCATCCACTAATGCTACATCTTGGCCAGGGAGAGCAGTGGGATGAAAGGAAGGTACTATTGATAACTGAGAGGGGGGGTGAATCAGTTATCTTAATTATTTCAGCTTTCTAAACTTTCTTAATAATTAATGTAGCATCAAAAAAAGCAAACATAACCATGAAATGGAAATACACATGACACAATATTTTTGATGTGGAAACCCTGTTAAGGGAGAAAACCATGGGGTGATTAACCCAAGAAAGTATTCTCTGTTAGAAGAATAGAAATACAAAATGGCACTTGCCAATTAGGGCTCACTGCCTGAGCACACTGCTCACAAGAGGCTCACTACCTACAAGAGACTTACTGTCCACAAGATGTAAGAAGAATAACAAGATCCTCGAACTGATGAGAAGCATCCACATATGCTAAGTTTCAGTTCCAGTTAGGCTCAATACACTGATCTACTACACTTCATCCTTTCTCTTCTTATGTGCTACTATCCTTTTACATACCGAACCTTCCTTACTGCTTTCACTCTACTCTACTGCTTTTCTTTGCACCGCACCACTTTCACACACACAACTTACATCTAAATCCATTTTGTATATATATCTGCACAAGTGATTTCAACACTTTTCGAGTCGGCATCCAGAATAGTCAATATTATCTCAAACTTTAGTCTATCAGCTGAAGCCTTGCTTCCAAGTGAAGCGGATCAAAAAGAAACTTATAGAAGTCATCTAATAAGTCAACCAATCATGAAATATACCTTAGGAATCTTTATCACCATCAACATCTCATCTGGAATAACTTCTGATGCTCTGCCTATTAGTTCTTCCTCTGTCTGTTCTATCAAATCGGACCCTAATACTTGAATGCTTATATCTCTTTACTCTTTCATTACCGGAGGCTCAATTCCTAGAATCTATCAGTCAAGGTACTTCTCTTGACTTCCCCAACTCCACACTTTCCAAAGATACTTCCTCTGAGAGATCTAGACCTGACTGTCGAACCTTTCCACATACTCTATTCTTGCTTACTGGACCACAACATTCTTCAATCTGAATTCTGGTATAGACACACCATGTCCTGCAGATGTGTGGGATGAACTTTGTTGCCATCAATGACAACATTCATGAATCCATATAGTGTCTCTTGCCAACAATCTCCCCCTTTGGCATTGATGGCAACACTTAGTGAAAAATGACTAAGTGTCACACTATACTCCCCCTTGGCTGATGCTTGGTCTCTATGCATATTTTTCAGAGCTCCCCCTTAGCTGGATTCAACATTTTTCACTGCTCATTACTCCCCCTTTAACATCAATGGCAAAGGGTGGGGTCTGCACACCAAAATTTTCAAAATTTCAACTATACTTGGCCACATAAGTATATACATATGGCATACTTACATATACTGAAGAATGTCTACAAAAGTTGTCCTCAATTGGACAAATTCTGTTGCCCAACTTTGCTTCATTCTGTCCAAAATTGATATATGACCGCTTAATAGGAATGCAAATGCATCTACCCTTTTTAGATCTGTCAGATCACTGGTCCAGGCTGTGATCTGGGCTTCTTTTATGGCCTCATGCATGGCCTCTAGCTTGGGGATAATTATTCCTCTAAGTGCACCCAACCTGCTTATTCTATTTTTCTTTTCCTTCTCTATCTTCTTTATTTCATTCAAGACTACAATAGTCTGACATTCTTGATTTATTATGCAACATGAGAGAGGATCAAAATTCTTTGATAGATTTGTTAGTTTGTCCTCCTGCTCTTTCACTTTCTTCTCAATATCCATTGTTACTGTGGTCCAGGATATACAAAATTTGTATACATCTCCTCCATCCTTAAGAGCATTTTCCAAGCTCTTTATCCCAATATTCATATTTCTCCTATCATTAGCTATTAATCCTTGTACCTCTAATAATCTTTTTGCCAAGAATTCCTTCCGAACCTTATCTTCTACTGACTTCTCTAGGGAATCAAAATGTGTGCTAACACTATTGACTAGAGATTTGAGATTACCAGATGAGGAGGCTGAGGAATCCTTCTGAAAGGATGGCATGATCTTTACTAAAATGCTAGATGCAACTTCTATTAGCTCACAGTCTTCCATGTGAAACTTCAAGAGTTTTTCTTTTGCCTTTGCATTGGCAAATGAAGCTATCTTCATTATTTGAACCAGGGAGAGAGAGTCAAAGTTAAATGGACCTTGAAGTAACTTTGATTCATCAATCTCCAACATTTCTTTTGTCAAGAAGTCCTTGACAGTTTCTGCAGTGTCTCTTGCCGGAGACAGAGATTTCTTCTCTTCTACACTGTCACTTATGTTCTTCTCAGCTTGACTTTCTTCTCTTCCTTTCGATTCTTCTTCTTTCTCCTCTATTCTTTCTTCTCCTTTAGATCTAGAGACTGTAGGGGAAACTGGAGGAGAGATATTTGTTTGTTCATGGGCCACCTCTTCCAGAGCAGAGGATTCCAAGTCTTTACTTTTATCTTCCCTTGTCTCCTTAACCTCTTCTACTACTGTCTCAGTAGCTTCATCTTCAATATCTACAGCCAAGGGATCATCACTTAAGTCCTCTATAATAGGAATGTTGAATCTTTTGTATGCATTCCAGAGGATCTCTTCTGTCTTGTTTGCTACTTCGTCAGTTTTTCTGAGCATAAGCTGATTCATTCTAGCTTTGCTCCGGATTTCATCCTTACAATCTTTGAAGATCATACTCTTCTACTTAGGAGTGATGGAGGGATAAAGCTGAATAGCTAACTATTCCTGGATCTCCATATCCTTCTCTTGGCATTGTTCTTCCTCAATTCAAGTTCCTTCTCAAGGCTTTTAGGAATTAAAGATACAATCTCAATGAAATCCTTGTTGTAAATGTTTAGATACTTAACTGTGGCATCCTGTAGAATCTTTTGATCAGCTTCACTGTATTCATCATAAAATTCTATTAATGGCTTCAGATTTCTATCCACAGTGATTGCCTTAACTATATCATCTAAGGACAAGGTGGTCCTTTTAACAAACTCTTCTACTTCTACCTCCTTGGTTTCACTGGATATCTTCTTCTTTTTCCTCATTTTCTTCATCTCCTCATCTGATTCAGTTTCTTCATCATCCTTTAGGCTAACATAGGATCTTGTTGCCTTTTTCTTTGTTCTCTTCTCTCCTTTTCCAAATGTCTGGACTTCCAGTTTTGATGTCTTTGAGCTTTTATCAGATATAGGTACTGCCCTTTTAGAGGATCTGATCTGGGAGGGGGCTTCTACCGGATCACTTTCCTTTTCTGCTTCTTCCTTCTCTTTCTCTGCCCTTTCCACCTTTTCTCTGTTGGCATCAAGAGCTTCTTTTGATATGCCATACCTTTTGGCAATATTCTCTACTTCTTTTCTCACTTTTCTCTTTACCTCCAGTTGTCTAAGTTCCACATGAATTTTTATACTTAATTCTTCAAAGGTTCCAAACCTTTCTACTTTGGGATCCTTGGGTTGACTAAGCATGTGTTGGACAAGCAACTCCACTAGTTTCTCATCCACCTCATACCCCATCGGCATGATCCAGACTGTCCTTGGTTCCACAGCTTCCATTTGGTACTGATCAGTTTCAACCATAAAACAAACTGTATCCTTATACTTTTCAACTAGAGATTTAGGAATTCTCTCACTTGCTTGCATCAAATTTTGGAAGTTCTTGAAATAACCCCACAGATCTGTATTTCTCGTCTTGGCATCTCCAAGCCCATGAAAATAGTCTCTGATTTGGATTGCAACAGGTCTGTCATTCTGCCAAACCCAACCACTTGATCCAGGTAGCTGACTCATGAAGTAGAAAAATAGACACAATATCAGCCCACCATACTTGAAGGAATTTCTCTTATCCTTCTTGATCTTCTGTAGATTCTCCAATAGTTGGTTTAGAAGAAGTTCACACAGATCATAGTCAGTATTTTCTTTTAGCATCTGATAAGCTATATAAACTACTATTCCTAGTACTGCATTTTCCCTTCTGGAGTGATAAATTTTGTAACCAATTATCATGGATGCAAATTTGATATCCAGATCAGTGATATCTTCAATTGTCATAGCTCTCTTGTCAAATTTTGATCCGGTTGCATCACTCACTGTCTGATTCTTGATAGATTTGAGAATAGGTATCCCATCAGATGAATGCAGACTAATTACTGCCTTAATTGCATCTTTGGTGATCTTAAATGGTCTATTCAACCATAGGAAGTTATCATGTACTCTGCTCAACACATACCGGACCCATTCATCTTCTTCAAAATAGGGGAAATGAATGCACTATGCAAAATGCTTATCCCGGATGGCCTTGAACTAAGGTTTGAGCTCAAAAGAATCATCTATTAACTGATTGTGATAGATATCAGCCAGCTTAGATTCCCCAAATTCTTCAATATTCGCATGAATATATGCCCTAACATCTTCTACATTCAGAACCCCATGCAGAATCCTTGAAAAAGCACCGAGGGGATAAACTTCTAGGGATTTATATGGATGCTTCTTAAATTTAGGTCATGGCCTATTAGAAATCTTCACTATATTTGGAGTAGTCATCTTTCAAAGATTTGTAGAGAGATATTGAGAATGGAAAATACTTTTTGCGCTTCTAGGTTACACGAAGTGAGCCAGATTAATTGCTGGATGAATCAGATTTTGTAGATGATCTTTGATGGGCATGAGGAATTTCTGTTGCAGAGCTTCTTTTCATTTCTTCTTGAATGTAGAATGATCAAATGCTTAATGAAAAACCCTTATATTGCTCCACAAACCCTAATATCAAGTTGCAATAAATGCTCGACCTAAGTTATTCCAGTTTGCCTTATTCGAATGACTTGAAGAACTGGATCAATCTAGATCTTAAACATCTTGTGGATCTTCCAAATCTTAACCATAGTTTACTTAGATGTTTCTCTTATGAACCCTTAAATCTGCAACTCTCATTGTGCCAGTTTTGGCACCAATTGACTGGCTAGGGGAATAAGGTTTTCTTTGTGTCTCCCCCTGAGCCAGAGCTCACTTTTTAATTTCTGGAAGGAATATCAGCACCAGAGTCTGGTGCGGATCCATCCCCTACATTCTCTGTACTTTTCTTCACCCAATCTTGTTCATCTCACTTTGAACTTCATCCGCATTCACTTTTTGTTTTCCCTTATCTTGATTCTGATTATGATGTACCAGACCTCTTTTATCCTAATTCTTGCTTCTACAGAATTTTGCAATATGACTAGATCTATTGCAAATTTGGAAAAACAACATTTCTTTGCATATTTGATTGATATCCTCTTGATCTACATTGATTAGCCATATGACCTATTCTATTACTTGCAAAGCATCTACCATTGAATGATTTGTTCATTTGCATATTTCTGTATTCATGAGATTTGTGACCATACCTTTTGCAATTGAAACACTATCTGGAGAAGGATGTAATAGTTTGATTCATTCTCTTTCTACACTGATTAGCTTTATGACCAAAGTTATTGTAGTTGTGGTAGTATCCATTGAAGGATGGATATCTTTGAGCATTAGGCTGCCTTACCGGAGGTTTTCTAGGCCTGTTCCTTGGATTTTCTAATCTAAAATTCTTCTGGCCAGATCCAGAGCTTTCACCTTTTTCATACCCCAGACCACACTTGTCATCTACCCTCTTTTGGATTTCAAGAAGAACTTCAAGTTGAGTAGAGCTTATCTTGAATTTCTCTTTATATTCATTTGTTGTTTGAAGATCCCTTTTAAGAGAGACAATTTGATCCTCAAGTTTTTCTTCATTATCTTTAGCATCTTCAAGATCAGATTCAAGATGTTTGATAATTCTATCCATCTTGTGGTAATCTTCTGATTTCTCCTTGAGAGATTGTTTTAGATCATCTTTAGTTTTTCTTTTCTCTTCAACCTCTTGGGTAAACTTCAAAACTCCTGATTCCATTTCATGTCTTACCATAATGATTTCTTTTCATAACTTTTCACATAACTTGGTTTTCTCCTTCAGATCTCCATTTGTATCATTGGATTCACCTTGACTTGCCAGTTGCTGAAGTAGCTCCTTTCTCTTTTTCATAGAGAGACTAAGTTTCTCTTTTAATTCATTTATGAAATCATCAGCCTGTTTGAGTCATTCCTTCAATTCATTGATTTCAGAATTTGACTGCTCAAGATCATCTAGGGTAGACTTAAGTTGCTCCCTCATACTATACATATCCATTTGAATTCCCAGGTCTTCCTCAAGCTGTTAGGCTCTGTTGAGAGGAACTTGGCTCTGATACCAATTGTTGATAACTGAGCGGGGGGTGAATCAGTTATCTTAATTATTTCAGCTTTCTGAACTTTCTTAATAATTAATGCAGCATCAAAACAAGCAAACATAACCATGAAATGGAAATACACATGACACAATATTTTTGACATGGAAACCCTATTAAGGGAGAAAACCATAGGGTGATTAACCCAAGAAAGTATTCTCTGTTAGAAGAATAGAAATACAAAATGGCACTTGCCAATTAGGGCTCACTGCCCGAGCACACTGCTCACAAGAGGCTCACTACCTACAAGAGACTCACTGTCTACAAGATGTAAGAACAAGATCCTTGAACTGATGAGAAGCATCCACATATGCTAAGGTTCAGTTCCGGTTTAGGCTCAATACATTGATCTGCTACACTTCATCCTTCCTCTTCTTATGTGCTGCTGTCCTTTTACATACTGAACCTTCCTTACTACTTTCACTCTACTCTATTGCTTTTCTTTGCACCGCACCACTTTCACACACACACCTTCACATCTAAATCTATCTTGTATATATATCCACACAAGTGATTTCAACACTTTTCTAGTTGGCATCCAGAATAGTCAATATTATCTCAAACTTTAGTCTGTAAGCTGAATCCTTGCTTCCAAGTGAAGAGGATCAAAAAGAAACTTATAGAAGTCATCTAATAAGTTGGCCAATCATGAAATATACCTTAGGAATCTTTAACACCATCAACATCTCATTCGGAATAACTTCTGATGCTCTGCCTATCAGTTCTTCCTCTGTCTGTTCTATCAAACCGGACCCTAATACTTGAATGCTTATATCTCTTTACTCTTTCATCACCAAAGGCTCAATTCCTAGAATCTATCAGTCAAGGTACTCCTCTTGACTTCCCCAAGTCCACACTTTCCAAAGATACTTCCTCTGAGAGATCCAGACCTGACTGTTGAACCTTTCCACATACTCTATTCTTGCTTACCAGACCACAACATTCTTCAATCTGACTTCTGGTATAGACACACCATGTCCTACGGATGTGTGGGATGAACTTTGTTGCCATCAATGACAACATTCATGAATCCATATAGTGTCTCTTGCCAACAGGTACATCAGCATCATCATCATACTCTATGGCAGAAAAGGGCTTTTCACTCTCGTCTTTCTCATGAGTATTCCTAGAGATGAATTTTGGTTAAATCCTCTAATATCAAAGGATATGCTCCTATGAGTAAAGTGAAGCTACTAAAATCATGTGTATAACAAAGTAATTGCAGCTCATATGTAGATCATATAGAAGCATCAATACCACTGATATAAGCTATGTGTTCTAGAACATGAGGATTCTCATTAGTGAAATTAGCAAAATTTTTAAAATCTAGGATATACTCATGTAAAGATTTTAGAGATGAATAACATAAAGATGCCATAATGAAAAGAAAAATCAGATTTTTAACAATTTTCCAAGAGTATGCAAAAGATAAGTCCAAACTATATGCAAAATGACCTAAAATGCTTGATTTTTTTTTTGTACTTTTTCAATTGAAATATATGAAAGAAAAGGTGTTGTAAGGATTTTTATCAAGGGTGGAAAATAATATGTCTGATATCAGTCCAATACAGCAATAAGATCCTTTACAACATACTTTTGATGCAAATCTAAGATGATGCCAAGTCCAATTATAGTGAAAATATGTCAAAATAAACAATTTTTCACCAAAATTCAAATGCAAAAGAGCATGAAAAAGAGTGTTGTTAAGAAGATGATGATGGAAATAAAATAATATTAGTAATAACAGCCACTTGGTTCCAAAATACCCAACACAACATGCTTTTAGTGCTACTTAAGGTAAAACCCTAGTGCAATTATAGCAAAAATAGGCTATTTTTCACGGTTTTTCAATTCCAAGACCTAGAAAAAGGGGTGTTGTATTAACTTTTATGAGGTAAAGCAAATAATATAAATAATATCAGTCACCTCAATCCATAAAATTGATCACAACATGCTTGTTGTGCAAACTAGGTCAAACCCTAGGGTCAAAATAACCAAAATGTGTAGTTTTTTGCCAAATTTTCACTACAAGAGCCCGATAAAAGGGTGTTGTGAAGATTTTTATGAGGGGTAGAAAATTATTACCCTAATAATAGAAAATTATGCAAAAATATTCTTCACAACACACATATAGTGCAAGTTTAGAGACTTGATAAGGCTGATTTTAGTGAAAATTGTTGTTTTTGAAGCCCTAGGTTTGAGATCTTGAGACAAAATACTATGAAAATGTTTTGAAGTCTTATTTATGATGAAATTGACTTACTATCAGATCTAAAAATGATTTTCAAGCCTTAACATGCAAAATGCCCATGCAAATTTAATGAAAATGCATCAAAATTTGCTTGTTTTTGTTGAAATTTTCTATGCAAAAATGCAAATATTTTAAATCTAAATGAAAATTCATAGTAAAATGCAAGACTAAAGACAAATGCAAGTTTGAATGAGCCTCTAAAATCAGTATAAAAATATGATAAAATATTTTACCTATAAACCCTAGATTTTGGAATTACTAGGTTATATAAAATTGTCAAAATTTCCACAAAACCCTAGCAATTAAATGATGAAAATGCAAGGTAAATTTTTGATTTTTTTTATTTTTCTATATTTTATATCAGATCTGATGAAAAAATCATGAATTAGGAAAAATTAGAAAGAATTGATGCAATTTAGTAAGCCCAACAATGCAATTTTTTTTGTATTTTTCTAATTTTTCATTTTTTTTTGAATTTTTCTCAATGAAATAAAATAAATGACCAAATGAATGAATGAAATCACACAAAATCTCAAGAAAAACACTCAGCAAGTTGCAATTTAATTCTAACACATGGATTCACCAAAATGTTTAGGGTAAAATTAGATTTTGTTAATCTTTTGTTCTTTAGATGATTGAATCCTCCTTTCACCCTAACATTGAAGGATCTAGGGTTGAGTGGTGAGCACTATCATACCCTAGATCACTTGCAAATGAAGGGAAACTTAGATTAGGGAATTTAATTATTAATTTTCCTTCTCTATGTCCAATTAACCATTACAACCCTAATTATGCAAATACGACAACAAATTGATGAAAGGCGTAAAAAGCTCTTACAGATGGGAGTAAAATAACAAATCACAAAATACCTATTTTCAAGGTTCCAAGGTAGAATAGTTGGGGACACTTGTGTGGGTGCCCAAGTCCAATGTACCTACTTTTTTGGGGAATCTGGATCTTCTTCTGACATTGATCAGCCTGGTAACTTCTATTTTCTAAAATCTATCTATGAAGGACACTTTTGCGAGCGCCCTAGTCTTGGAAGTGCTCCTTTGTTTGAATTTTCTTCAAATCCTGAATCCTTGATGCCTGCCACTCCTTCCTATAACTCCACTTTTCCCAAATGCGACCCCTGTAACCTATAATTACAAGACTTGGTTTAGGGGTTGTGGTGTTTAGAGGTTTGCCTCAGTCAAACCCCAGAGGACACTTAAGTCTCTGAACACCATTGTTAGACAAAGAGTGCATGCCCTTGTGAGTTAAAGGCAAAAACCAAAGGAATCAATGATAAAAACATAAGGATATGTCACCTTGTAGTGAAGCTCCCATGGAGGAAGATGCTCTTCATGCCATGAGGAGATTGATGCTCAAATCTACAAATATCAACACACAAAACATACAAGTTTGCTCTTGCAACACAATAGAAAGCCTTTAATCACCTTGAGAATGCCTAGAGTTCACAATGATCATCTAGTTTACAAATGAATGCCTACACATGCTTATATATGCACCTACAAGCATTTCTGCCAGGATTTTAAAAATCAAACTTTACTGTGTGGGCAAAAGAGCCACCTAACGGTCATAAACTGACACTAAAAAATTGGGGCTATCCTAAAATAGGTTAGGACTAGGGCATGGGTGTCTAAGTACTCCCCCTATTTTAGGTAGGCTACAACTCAAGGGGTCCTCCTAGGTCCCATTTGTCATAAAACCTAGGTCTCATTCCATCGGGATGTTAAATATGAACTAAAATGTCCTAGATGCATGCTAAAGACTCAGGAGCTAAACCTTATTAGGGAAAAGACCCCAAGGGGACATTTTATGACGTTACGAAAGGTAACATTGCCTCACCCTACAATGTGGTTTTCTCTAAAAAGGACCTCCCATCCCACAATCCATGTCACAACGATGCCCTTCACATTAAAGTGTTCATCCATAAATGCAAGATCAAACGCATACTCATAGATGGTAGTGTTGGTCTCAATATCTATTCTCCAAAGTAAATCAAACAATTGGGATACTTTGAGGATCATGTCAACATTGATCAAAGTATTACAATCAAGGGGTATGATGATGTTGAATGCCGGTCAGAAGGTGTTATCCACATGCCTATACAAGTAGGCCTTGTCATGCTTGAAACTAGGTGCCAAGTTCTTTACATTGAGTTACCTTACAACATTATCCTAGGATGCCCATGGATCCATGCCATGAAAGATATTCCCTCAATGTACTATTAGTCTCTCAAATTCCCATTTAATGGTATAGAGATAACTATTCTAGAAGATCCTAATCCTTTTGAATTATGTCATGTCTTGCAAGGCAGTTATAAGAATTCCAACCAAGTGCCCAATAATGACAAAGCCCTTGAATCCCCATTGTTTGTCGATTCTGAAACTCTGACAAAAGCATCTACAAGTGAACCTAATCCTCATCCTATTCTTGAAATCAAAACTCACATCTATGATATAGGCTTTGGTGAATATGATATCTCAAAATCTTGTTGTGTAAGGTGGATGCCCCTATCTCCTAAATCCTACGGCCAACTGCCCATTGCCAAAGCAACTAAAAAAGTATCTATTCCTCCCCTAGCATCTCTAACCTAATTCCAAGAGGGAAAATTATTGGCAAAGGAAACAATTGAAGACGTCTCTTTTTGGAAAATAGAATCAAGAAACAATGGAAACCATTATTGTGAAGAAGAAACTAGACAAGAAGGGGTTAGGATTTGGTAGGAAGGTACCACATGCCTTAGACATTGAGGGTATTCTCGACAATGTGGCACAAACTTTTCTCACTAATTTGACGTCTAATGAGGATATCATCAATGACTCTTCCCTCCATATGACTGATCTATTCATAGAATCCTCCATATTCATGCTATTATCTGTATCCTTAACATCCACCACAAACACCCAGAGTATAACACTTGTCTACCCTGAGCTTATCAATTGGGACCAACAAGGGGCCCCCATTCTAGATGTATTTCAGAATTACAAAGCTATTCCAGAGTTTATGGGACTCCAAGATGGTATCCCTCTTGGTGATCACAAAGCTGGTTTTGTAATGGAAGTAGAAAAATGCTTATTTTGGTGAGAATACCAAATCCTCCAATCGTAAAAACAAAAATAAAGAAATATCTCTAGGCGAAAACCACGTTGTGGCACCTCCCGATCACAAAATAATAAAAACAAAGGACATATCCAAAGGTGAAAACCCAATTGTGGCACCTAAAGATGGAGGATTTTACCTTCCCCTACCATCTAAATATCAAGAGAAATCCACTCTCCTAGTGGAAGATTTAGCAAAGTTAAACCTTGGCACAAAGCTAAATCCCAAGACTGCATTCCTTGCAGCATCACTATCAGAACAAGAGCAAGAATCTTACAAGCTTCTTATTATAAAGAACATCAACTTTGCATGGAGCTATGATGATATGCTAGAGTTTGACCCTTCACTAGTAGTTCACTATCTCACAGTTGATCCAAAATCTAAACCAATCAAACAAAAGCTGAGAAAGATGCATCTGCAAATCACTCTCCTAGTGAAAGTTGAAATACAGAAACTACTAGATGCAAAATTCATCAAGCCTATTGATTATCCAGAATGGGTCTCAAACATTGTACCTATATCTAAATTGAATGGGGGCATCTGCATGTGTACTGATTTCAAAGATCTTAATAAAGCATGTCCCAAAGATGACTTTCCACTACCAAACATTGATCTTATAGTAGACTGGACTGTTGGTCATGCCATTTGGTCTTAAAAATGTAGGGGCAACCTATCAAAAAGCAATGATAGTGATATTCCACAATCTCTTTCATCACATCATGGAGGACTATGTTAATGATATACTAGCAAAATCTTCTAGGGCAAATCACATACAAGTTCTAGTACAAATCTTTGGCAGGCTTGAGAAATACCAAGTAAGACTCAATTCGAAGAAGTGTGTCTTTGGGGTAACATCAGGAAAACTGTTGGGATACGTTGTATCTCATAGAGGCATTGAAGTAAATCTAGCAAAAGTCAAGGCTATAGTGGAGATGCCTCCACTAAAGAACCTAAAAGCATTAAGGAGCCTTCAAGGAAGGTTATAGTCTATTAGGTGTTTCATCTCACAACTAGTAGATAAGTGTCAACCATTTCAATACTTGCTCCAAAAGGATGTCTCATTTCGATGGGATGATAAGTGTCAAGTAGCATTTGATCAACTCAAAGAGTATCTAGCTACACCTCTAGTCTTGGTACCACCAGTCGCCAATAGGCCTTTGATCTTGTACATTTCAACTACAACTACAGCCCTAGGGGCTCTTTTAGCACAACATGATGAGTCAAGAAAAGAGAATACAATCTACTATATCAGTCGAACCTTAGTGGGTTATGAACTAAATTATTTACCTATGGAGAGAGCTTGTTTAGCCTTGGTGTTCACTTCCCAAAAGTTATGGCATTACATGCTAAAACAACACATAAATCTCATAGCAAAAATTGATCCATTGAAGTATCTCCTAGCAAAAGCAACTCTCACAGAAAAACTAGCTAAATGGGTCATGATCCTTAGTGAGTTTGACATTAAGTATGTGGATCATAAAGCAATCACGGGACAAGCCCTAGTAGATCAACTAGCAAAAGCACCCATGACAAATGTACATCCTATGGTATCTAAATTTTTAGATGAGAATCTCTTAACTCTTTCTACATTAGTAATGTGGAATTTGTATTTTGATGGTTCCTACACACAGCATGGATTAGGGGCAAGAATCGTTTTTACCATGCCTTGAAATGACTATATCCCCAAGTCATATCAGCTTGCATTCCCTTGCACCAACAACATAGTTGAGTATGAAGCACTCCTCATAGGTCTTAATATAGTAGTTCAATGGGACATCATAGAACTACAGGTATATGGAGACTCACAACTAGTCATTCGACAAGTCACTGATGAGTACCAAACAAAGGATGAAAAACTAGTCCCTTATAAGAAACTAGTGGATGCCTACAAACCACTCTTTTCTAGCATCACTTTTGAGCAGATTCCAAGAGAGCATAACAAAGTTTTAGATTCTATGGCTTCTATGGGGTCACTTATATACATACCTGTAAACACACAGAAATGTGAGTTCTTGATCGAACAATTGTTGATACCAGTCATCAATGTTCTAACTACTGAAATCATCTGTGAACTTGTGGGTCCCATTTCCCCATGGTACGAAGATATATATGACTACCTTAAAAATGGCACCTTCCCCTTTGAGCTATCTGCAACCCAACACAAAACCTTTATCTATTGATCCTCCTGTTACACCATTCTGGGTGATACACTATATCACTAGAGTCTAGATGGTATCCTCTCATGATGTCTTAATGTGAAAGAAGCCAATGCTACCTTACGAGACATACACGAAGGTGTCTATGGCACACATTCTACTAGTCCTAACCTTGCTAAGAAGATACTCAGAGCAAGGTATTACTAGCCTACAATTGAACAAGATGCTTTATAGTTTGCTAAGAAATGTCTACAATGCCAGCATCATGGAGATTTGATTCACACACCAACTCATGAACTACAACCTGTGACTACTCCATGGCCTTTTTCACAATGGGGTCTCAACCTCGTAGGACAAATCCACCCATCCTCATCCAATGGCCACAAAATTATCATTACCGCCACTGAGTATTTCACAAAGTGGGTCAACGCCATTCCCATGACATATATCACCGACAAGCAAATAGCCAAGTTTATCCTTAATTACCTCATTTGCCAGTGTATATGCCTAAAAATGACGTGACTCTATCCAAAAAAATATTCTTAATATTTATTTAAGTCAAATTCTTCTATCAATAAATAAATAAACAAATTTATTTATTTGATTCATATTCTCCCAACAATTAAGTAAAATTAATTTATTTAAAATCTTAAATTCTTCTAATACCTCCAACAAATTAAATAATACCAAATATTTAATTAGTTCTTTCAAATTCATTCTAAAATAAATAATTCCAATTATTTAATTATTTCTTCCAATAACATCTTCTCTAAATTTAAATAAATCAAATATTTATTTAAGTTGTCCATTTCTTCTAAATTGAGTTATCTCTAAATATAATTCAATCTTTGTGCACATGCAATTCAATATTCTAAATATTTAGTTGAGCTAAAATATCTTCTCATCCTCATGCAATTTCCATTCTCTAGTTCTATTCTCTTAATTGATTGATCTATTCTTTTAATTGATTAATCTTTTCAGTTAACTCATTCTTCTATTCTATTAATTCCTCTTGAGCAAAATATAGCAAGGCACATGTCTTCTTCTAATTCACGCACGTTCCTCAATCGTTCTATATCGTTGATCTTCTTATTCTTTCCATACTGTTGATTTCTTCTTTCCCAAGTCTATAAATTGAACCCTATTCTTCCATTTCATTCATCCAAGGTTTAAGTAAACTTACTCTGCAGGAATTACAACGCACCCTTGGCACCAATTCCTTCATTGCTTGTGATCAAACTTGTTACTACACACTATCATCATTGTTGTGAAGCTCATCTTCATGGCGAAACTATCATAGCCATTCCCATTTGAACATCTTGGAATCATAACAAGTAAGTGCACCTTCTGAGGGCCATATTCATAGATAAGATCATTTGTGATAGGCAATAAATGGAAGCTAAGAATTAAAGGAGGTTTTCTTTGTATTGTTCATTGTTTGATTGATCTCTTTTGTTCATTATTTCATTGAGTTTTGGGTATCATTGATATTATTATATTGATTATTCATTTAGATCCAATTTTCCCTTAACATTTTTGGCACTCATCCTACCAATATCCAAACCTAATGGCCAAGTCAGAATATACAATAATTTTAGAGATCTAAACAAAGCTTGCCGCAAGGATGATTTTCTATTGTCAAATATAAATATCATAGTCGACTTAACAACAGGGCATACCATGTTATCTCTCATGGATGGCTTCTCAGGATACAATCAGATCAGGATAGCACCAGAAGAATAGCATAAGATAGATTTTACTTTTCCATGGGGCACTTTCTGCTGGAATGTCATGCCATTTGGACTAAAGAACGCAAGAGCCACATATCAACGTGCTATGACCACTATATTCCATGATATGATAAACGTCACAATGGAAGACTATGTAGATGATATCCTTACAAAGTCACTCACAAGAGAATCACACCTGGATGTGTTAGAGAAAATCTTTTAGAGACTAGAACAATTCAAAGTTAGGTTGAACCCAAAGAAATGTGTGTTTGGAGTCACCTCAGGCAAGCTCTTAGGTTTTATTGTATTAGCAAATGGAATAGAGGTGGACCCTGCCAAAGTCAAGTCTATTATGGACATGCCACCACCTAAGAATCTTACTCAACTAAGATCTCTACAGGGAAAGATACAAGCAATCTGTAGGTTCATATCACAATTGGCAAACAAGTGTCAACCCTTCAGTCATCTCCTACGTAAGAACATCCCATTTAGGTGTGATGAGAAATGTGAAGAAGCATTCGACAAACTAAAAGAGTATCTTATGAATCCACCTATTCTCATGCCTGCTATCCAAGGGAAGCCATTGTTACTATACATATCTTCTACACCAATAGCTCTTGGGGCCCTTCTAGCACAACAAGATTATGAAAGTAAAGAAAGAGTTGTCTACTACATTTGTCGCACATTGGTGGGCTATGAGTTGCAATACTCTCAGATAGAAAGATCATGCCTTGCAGTAGTTTTTGCTTCCCAAAAACTTTGACATTATATGCTAGCACATCCAGTCAAACTTATTGTAAAAATAAATCCACTGAAGTACCTACTAAGTAAAGCAACTCTAAAAGGTCACCTAGCCAAATGGGTAATGCTCCTAAGTGAATATGACATTGAGTATGTAGACATAAAGGCTATCAAGGGGCAAGTCATTGCTGATTAGTTAGCAGATGCACCACTACAGGACACCACACCAGTGCAATTTGAGTTTCTAGATGAATCCTTATTTAATATATCAACACATTCCTGGAAACTCTACTTTGATGGGTCCACCACAAACCATGGATTAGGGGTAGGAATCTTGTTCATAACTCCTCATGGAGACACCATACCAAAGTCTTATTGTCTGTTATTCCCATGCACAAACAACATAGAAGAATATGAGGCCCTAGTCATTGGTCTCAAGATGGCAATAGAATGGAAAATCAAAGATCTACATGTCTATGGTGATTCTCAACTAGTAATCAATCAAGTCAATGATGATTACCAAACCAAAGATGAGAAGCTTGTCCCATAAAAATGGATGGTCGAGGACTTTAAGGAATACTTTGTGATCATCTCTTTTGAGTAGATACCTCACATTAAAAACAAAGTAGTAGATGCCATGGCAACCATTGCCTCTCTCCTCGAAATCCTAGAGAACGAGTCATGGTATGAGTTCTTAGTGGAATCAATTCAACAACCAGCCTATGATCTTCTCAAAACCCACTCCATATGCCTATTAGTTGGATCTGATTCACCTTGGTATGGTAAGGTTTACACTTACCTCAAGGACAACACCCTCCCACCTGACTTATCTTTAAACAAACAATGAACCTTTATATGCCAAACCTCTTGTTATACCATTATTGCCGACACCCTATACAAACATGGTCCAGATGGTAGTTTACTCTGTTGTTTAGAATGAGAAGAATCCCAAACTACCTTACAAGATGTGCATGAGGGGATCTATAGAACGTACTCTAGTGGTCCTTCCTTAGCTAAGAAACTCATGCGTTTGGGTTATTATTGGCCAAACATGGAAACAAATTCATATCAATTTGTGAAGAAGTGCAAGCAGTGCCAGATACATGGGAACCTAATACATGCACTAGCTCAAGAGTTGAGACCTTTAATGACACCTTGGTCCTTTTGTCAATGGGGACTCGACCTTGTGGGAAAAATCCACCTGCCCTCATCCAATGGCCACAAATTCATAATAACCACTACTAAGTACTTTACCAAGTGGATTGAAGCTGTCCCCCTCACCACCATCATAGGTAAACAAATATCCTCTTTCATCCTTAATTACCTCATCTGCAGATACAGAATTCCCTCGTCCATTATCATGGATAATAGAAGACTCTTCAAAAACTAGGATGTCCAAGAACTCTGTGACCGATTCAAAATCCAACACCGTTTCTCCACACCCTATTACCCCCAAGGTAATGGCCAAGTAGAGACATCCAACAAGATCATCTTGAAACTCTTCAAGAAGACAGTCAACGATGCTGGCCGTGATTGACACATCCAACTCAATCTTGCTCTATGGGCCTATAGAACTAGTATACACACTCCCATAGGTGCTACCCCTTACACCCTTGTCTATGGATTAGAAGCTATTCTCCCCATTAAGGTCAAGTTACCATCTCTCAGGGTGTCGTTAAAAGGTCTCATAATAGATGAAGAGTACAGAGTTTCCAGATTGCAAGAACTAGAGTTGCTAGAGAAAAGAGATAGAAAGCCTTCAATCATCTCAAGGCATATCAACAAATGATGTCATGAAGCTACAACCATAGAGTCCACCCAAGAGTCTTTAAAGTTGGAGATCTAGTACTTAAGGAGAACCCCTGCAATCAACAAGATCAAGAAAAAGAAAGGCAAGTTCGAACCCAACTGGCTTGGGCCTTATGTGATCATAGCTGCTTATGGATTAGGGGAATATCAGTTAGCAACATTAGAAGGCGAGTTGTTCGATAACCCAATCAACAGTATGCATCTTTTCCAGTTCTATACCTAAGAGAACCCCAATGTAAGAGAACCCCAATGTAAGGGAAGCATAAAATACAAAAAAAATCAAAAAATACAAAAAATAAATAAAAAATAAAAAAATTAGAAAAATACAAAAAAATCATCTTTTGGTGAAAACCTGGCAAACAGGTGCCTTGGATAGGTATCATGATGAAAACCTGGCAAACAAGCGTCATGTATACTTGTTTTAGCTTTCATGCAAATAAAAGCAAGTGGTGAAAACCTAGTAAACAGATGTTACTTGTGATAAACTACTTCCTCCATCTTTGGGAAACCAATCACCTTGTGTCCATTCTTCCTTCACTCATGTCCCATTCTATCCATATCTGTTCCATAATAAAATCCTAACGATAACCTATCATGGCTTGATACTCTATCTCTTTGTTGCCTTGTCAATCAAGGTCTTATCCAATATCCTATCCATAGTGTCAGCCTAGCATAGCGTCTGTTGTCAGTGTCCACATGGTTCAAATCCATGAACTACATTGCCTCTACATTGTCATGTAGGCAAGGCCATTATTCAAATGTGCCCCCGAGGCTCCACTTTCCCATCCATCCCGTATCTTGTCGTCTATCCTCTAGTCCATCCATGGTCAAAGTCCATGAACTACATTGCCTCTGCATTGTCACGTAGGCAAGGCCATTATTCAAATGTGCCCTCGAGGCTCCACTTTCCCATTCATCTTGTATTTTGTCGTCAATGTCCACATGGTCCAAATCCATGAACTACATTGCCTCTACGTTATCATGTAGGCAAGGCCATTTAGCAATGAGCCCCCAAGGCACTAGGTCAATCCCTTAGGGTCCATCTCACCAGTAAGGATTGTGGAATCTTTCACCAGGCAAGCAAGCACAAGCAAAACCCACTTTTTAAGCAAAAATCTTGATGCAAAACATCAACCTATCCAATCCAAAGCAAACAAGTACCTAAAGCACTCTAAATGATTTTACCTATATTATGGCAAGAAACAAACACATCTAAATGAAAAAATGTTTTATGGTTGTGATTAGGTTAGGTTACAGAGTCTTGATTTTTGTTATTATGTCTTTCTATGCTACTGAAGGATGCCAAAAGCTAGAGATGCTATGATGGGGGCATGATTATTTTCTTTGTTTGTTGTTTGTGGATTAAACTTTAGTAATGTGAATCCTTGTCTAAAGACATGATCGGCCAAAGATCACCAAGGACATCAAAGGTCTAACATGAACGAGGGCAATCCTTGTCTATTGATATGCAAGAAATACTTAGGTCATCTTGGTTCAATTATACCTCGATGCTTGTATTAACTTTCTAAATCAAAATCCATGTAAGCAATACTTAGGTCAACTCGGTTCAATTATACCTAGATGCTTGTATTAACTTACAACATTTGGAAAAAGTGCCAAAAAAAATTGCCCAATGATGAAATAAGCACTTCAGAATACTTGCACCATCAAGATGTCAAAAGCAAAACATCCATCATACATCCATTATACATTCATACATCCGTATCAATGCAATAAAAGATCCAAACAATGCAAAGTACTAATACAAATTGAAGCTTGTGAGTCTTTTTATCGAGTCATTCTTTCAAACAATCTTCTATCTATCATTATGTCATCTCTGTGTCGATAGAGTACATTTGGACATCACACAAACATAGCATATAGTTGCATCACATATCACATGAGATAGTCATTTTACATGATTAAAATAGCTACATACATAATAAAGTGCATCAGGTCATTCATATACATTTTTGCAATCATCACATAGTGTCAACAGAAAAATCAAAAACATAGATAAGTGCATCACATAAATTGCATAATCATATAGATACCATTTACATTTACACATTAGAGGCATATCAAGTAAAACATCTAAGTCTGCATTAGGTCACATAGCATCATAAGCATCTAAGTCTGCATTAGATAAGATCACATAGCATCATATAAACATCTAAGACTGCATTAGATAAACATCACATAGCATCATATAAACATTTAAGACTGCATTAGATAAACATCATATAGACATAGTCAAAATATGCATCACATGAGTACCATCATACAATAGAAATGCATCCATATCGATGCAATAAAAGATCTAAACAATGCAAAGTACTAGTACAAATTGAAGCTTGTGAGTCTTTTTATCGAGTCATTCTTTCAAACAATCTTCTATCTATCATTATGTCATCTCTATGTTGATAGAGTACATTTGGACATCACACAAACATAGCATATAGTTGCATCACATATCACATGAGATAGTCATTTTACATGATTAAAATAGCTACATACATAATAAAGTGCATTAGGTCATTCATATACATTTTTGCAATCATCACATAGTGTTAACAAAAAAAATCAAAAACATAGATAAGTGCATCACATAAATTGCATAATCATATAGATACCATTTACATTTACACATTAGAGGCATATCAAGTAAAACATCTAAGTTTGCATTAGGTCACATAGCATCATATAAACATCTAAGACTGCATTAGATAAACATCATATAGACATAGTCAAAATATGCATCACATGAGTACCATCATACAATAGAAATGCATCCGTATCGATGCAATAAAAGATCCAAACAATGCAAAGTACTAATACAAATTAAAGCTTGTGAGTCTTTTTATCGAGTCATTCTTTCAAACAATCTTCTATCTATCATTATGTCATCTCTGTGTCGATAGAATAAGGTTGGACATCACACAAACATAGCATATAGTTGCATCACATATCACATGAGATAGTCATTTTACATGATTAAAATAGCTACATACATAATAAAGTGCATCTAGTCATTCATATACATTTTTGCAATCATCACATAGTGTCAACAGAAAAAATCAAAAACACAGATAAGTGCATCACATAAATTGCATAATCATATAGATACCATTTACATTTACACATTAGAGGCATATCAAGTAAAACATCTAAGTCTGCATTAGGTCACATAGCATCATAAGCATCTAAGACTACATTAGATAAACATCACATAGCATCATATAAACATCTAAGACTGTGTTAGATAAACATCACATAGCATCATATAAACATCTAAGACTGCATTAGATAAACATCATATAGACATAGTCAAAATATGCATCACATGAGTACCATCATACAATAGAAATGCATCCATAGCATAGAATGAACAAAGAGTCAATAGTTGCATCATCATATAAATATCATAAACATGTCCAAGTGTACAATATCAAAAAATACATCTCTGAGTCAATATCATATACAATGTGTACATCTCAAAGATAATGATATATGTCTCAAAATAAAAAAGTTGGTACATATACGTGTCTGACTATCTAAGCCATCAAAAAGTATGTACATAGGAGCCAAAATTTGTGCAAGTATCTGCTAACCCTGCTACTGTGAACCATTGCTCCTAGTAGTGTCCTTGTGTCCCCTCCTTTGTTGGCCCTAGACTATTGCTGGCCCATTACAGAGGCTCCTGACCGCGAACCACCTGCTCTCTGTGAGGCTATGGACTAGTTCATGTAGCTTGGAGCCCTCTGATCAACTGGAACAACACCATGGTATAATTCCCAATAGTACTGTGTTTAAGCCTGCACTCTAGCAAGCTCACTCTGTACCTGTGCTAATTGCCCCTACACCTGTGCCAGCTGTGCATGTGTCTATGCTAGCTATGCTTGTGCCTGCTGCACCTGTCCAACCAAAAAACTACTAGTAGCATCTATACCCAAGGCTACCACTACTGTGTCCTTCTCTACTCAGATGGCTCGTATCCTCACCTCTGCCATATCACGCTCTCTAGTGAGCCATGAGATAACACCTGCATCTATCTCCCGCCGAGCCTCAGCCATCCTAAGTTGTGCCCGTAGCTACCGAACCTATCCTCTCAGCATGGCAATGGCTCTCCCCTAGACATCTAGTTGTGCTAGATCCTGGGAGCCCTGTGCCTATCCCTGCCCCTATGATTGGGGTACCTACTATTGTGCCACCTACTGAGGTGGCAAAATTTGTCCCTGCTATGCAACCTGTGGCTGCACTACCTACTAAGCATAGGAGGATCCCTCCCTATCTCTCCTCCTCTTCCTGAGTCTGCCTCTGTCTCCTCTATCATCTCTACCATCTCCACCATCTCCTCTGCCATCTTCTCCATCTCCCCCATCTCCTCCATCTCTCCACCCTCCTCTCCTCCTCCTCCTCCTGCCATCCCTGCCCTCATCATCTAAATCTACCTTTTCTATGCTAGGAACCAACTCTCCAGGCCCAGAGTATCTTAGAAATGGATGCTCTGTGAACCACTCCTCATAGTCCTGTGTCATCCTTGCATCTTCAATCTCTCTCCTTATCAGCCAGGCAATATAAGGAATCTATCAAAACTCTACCACTACCTCCTCGTAGGATGCTACTGGGCCCCATCTAAACCTCTCTGCATGTGTCCATGCAAATAGAGCCTACCCCTTTGGCATGCCCTATCTCCTCCCAAACTACCTCTGAACCCAGCTGACAATCTATCTCTCTAGGATGAACCGTGTCCTGCCTATAAGCCACCAAGTCTGATAGCAGTATGGCATCTCATCTGCCTCATCATCCCAAGGCTCGCAGTCTAGATATGGTTGCCAGATGACCATGCCTCTAGTAGTCTATCTTCCCCAGTCTATGCTAGGAAATCACTCTTGCGTATCCATAGCTGTAAGGCTCTCCCCTCTATCTCTGAAACACACATATCAGTCTGGTAATGGTGATATGCTCCCACAACCAAAACTATAATAGTGAGACACCTGGTGATAAACTAGTACCCCTGTGGTATAGGTGTGCCAAAACACATACACCCCAAGCATAGTGGGTGCCCTCTGAGATCATCCTCTCCATAATCTGTCCCCACCCAATTGGGAACCCATGCGATCTCCTATTGAGGCATACAACACCTCTGACTAATCTTGCAACTATCCCAAGAAAATAGTCATAGTAATCATGTATATCCTGCTAGGAGATAACTTGACAGTCCAGCTCGGGTCATCAAATACCTGCTTGCACTTTATGAGTCCTACATCTCACTATGGATCATACTCCACAAGCTCTCCCTGAATCAACAAGTGAAGTATCTTGTATACATCCTCTAGAGTCATCGTCATCTCACCAGTCAGGAAGTGAAGGTCCCATCCTCACTGTGAAACCTCTCCACTGCTATAGTCAGTAAGCCACAGTTTGTTCAAACCTTGGGTATAAAGCACACATAATCCAATCCCATTACGCCGAGTGCCTCTTGATCTATCTCTATCAACATGTGCTACTGCAACATCAGCATGGGAAATTACTTCCTCGACATCAATGTATCTCGTATGTCCTCCTACAAGCATGCAAAACAAGACATCAACCTAAATCTATAAGTACCATGCTCAACATATATATAGAATCATATCAACTAACTTAACATATCAAATTGATTAAAATAGCACACTACATCTCTTGATTAGATTCCTGCAATCTCAGAGATAGCTTATCAATTGATGCATCAAACAGGATGCCAATCGACACAATTTTGTTAAGTAAACTGACTATCCTATGCATATGCACTAGAACAGAAGGTACATGTGCCATTTCTCAGCAAATGTGCCACTTCTGACACATGCGCCATAGCATTTCATAAATGCACTGTCCCATACTGTAAATGCAATGCCCAGTTGCATGTGCTGACTCATACCGTAAATGCACTGCCGAATAATACATGCACTGACCTTTCTTATGCATGCGCAACTTTCATGCATGCACCATTTCATATCCTAGATGCGCCGTAGAATGACAAGTACACAGTTCCACATGTTAGATGCGCCAAACTGCAATCTTGCACATTTGTTTTGCCTAATTTTACCTAGCATTTAATGCACTCAAAATGGACCCTAGGTGAAATTTTTTGAGATACATACCAGGGGTCCTACCTCTACTAGTCAGTCGAATTGTCAGATTCACTCAAAGCGGTGGTCCTCACATGGAATATCCATCCCAGTGCTAACTTCTCTATGCTCTGTACTCTCCTAAACTCTCAAAGACAATCTAACAAAAGCCAAGTGTGCAAATGACTTGTCTTGTGGACCCAGCTTCTATATATAGCATGCAAACTGTAAACTAGCTATGTGGTGACTATGACTACTTCTTGCACCTGTTTCTTCCTATTTTCTTCCCATTTCTCAAAAATGCATCCTATTTTCTTCATCCTAACCTATTTTTCACCTTCTTCATCATGAGATTGTCTGTCTCACATCCCTGCTACCTTCTTCCCGTCCAATCTCCTAGGAGGCATCCTATCATTGTTAAAACTATACCAGGGACAAACTGGGGCATGTATCATTATCAGAAATCTATTCTTTGAAGCAACACTATAAACTGCATTGCATCAAAGAGGGGCAAAATGTATACGCCTAAAAATGACACGACTCTATCTAAATAAATATTCTTAATATTTATTTAAGTCAAATTCTTCTATCAATAAATAGATAAACAAATTTATTTATTTGATTCATATTCTCCCAACAATTAAGTAAAATCAATTTATTTAAAATCTTAAATTCTTCTAATACCTCCAACAAATTAAATAATACCAATTATTTAATTAGTTCTTCTAAATTCATTCTAAATTAAATAATTCTAATTATTTAATTGTTTCTTCCAATAATATCTTCTCTAAATTTAAATAAATCAAATATTTATTTAAGTTGTTCATTTATTCTAAATTGAGTTATCTCTAAATATAATTCAATCTTTGTGCACATGCAATTGAATATTCTAAATATTTAATTGAGATAAAATATCTTCTCATCCTCATGCAATTTCTATTCTCTAGTTCTATTCTCTTAACTAATTGATCTATTCTTTTAATTGATTAATCTCTTCAGTTAACTCATTCTTCTATTCTATTAATTCCTCTCATGCAAAATATAGCAAGACACATGTCTTCTCCTTATTCATGCACGTTCCTCAACTGTTCTATACCATTGATCTTCTTATTCTTTCCATACCGTTGATCTCTTCTTTCCCAAGTCTATAAATTGAACCCTATTCTTCCATTTCATTCATCCAAACTTTAAGTAAACTCACTCTATAGGAATTACAGCGTGCCTTTAGCACCAATTCCTTTATTTCTTGCAATCAAACTTATTACTACACACTATCATCATTGTTGTGAAGCTCATCTTCATGGAGAAACTATCATAGCCATTCCCATTTGAACATCTTAGAATCATAGCAAGGAAGTGCACCTTCTGAGGGCCATATTCATAGACAAGATCATTTGTGATAGGCAATCAATGGAAGCTGAGAATTACAGGAGGTTTGCTTTGTATTGTTCATTGTTTGATTGATCTCTTTTGTTCATTATTTCATTAAGTTTTGGGTACCATTGATATTATTATATTGATTATTCATTTAGATCCAATTTTCCCTTAATAGCTGGTATGGCCGATATGGTATCCCCGAAGCCATTGTCACTGATAATGGGAGACCATAAGATGACCATGTCTTGTGGACCCAATACAATATCTAACATCACTTTTCCGCTCCCTACTATCCATAGAGGAATGGCCAAGCAAAGGCTTCCAACAAAACCATTCTCAAAATCCTCAAGAAAATAGTTAATGATGTTGGTCGTGATTGGCACCTACAACTCAATCCTGCCTTATGGGCCTACCGTACTAGTATCAAAACACTAATTGGTGCCACACACTATGCCTTGGTCTATGGATCTAAAGCCATTCTACATATAGAGGTCAAGATCCCATCCCTCACAGTATCCATGTAGCACCTGATTGATGGAGAGGAGTATCACACTTCCAGATTAGCTGAGCTAGAACTACTAGATGAGAGGCACCTTGCCACGCTTAATCATCTCCATGTCTATCAAAACCACCTCCGACGCAACTATAACAAGAAGATCAAAGAAAGATGGTTTCAAGTTGGTGATCTTGTCTTAAAAGAAAATCAGAAAAATCAAGAAGATCGAGAAAAGAAGGGCAATTTTGAGCCTAATTGGTTAGGACCCTTTATTGTCATAGCAACATATGGATTAGGGGCTTATACTTTAGCTACACCTAAAGGCATTCCTTTAGATGAGCCACTCAATAGTGTTCATCTCAAGAAGTTCTATACTTGATGCTCATAGTATCCAAAAAAAAAACCTGGTGAAAACCTGGTAAATAGGCACCTTGGATAAGTACCATAGTGAAAACTTGGCAAACAAGCACTATGTGTAGAGTTAGTATCCATCATCTATCGAGTCTTGTTCATTCCATGACCATTTCACAACAAACTTCATCCATCCATCCATAATAAAAGCATTGACGTTGTTTTTATTTCCATCTCCCTATCTAGAATAGCTTGGAAATTGGTCAATGTCCATCGTCATCATCCCACATCTTGATCTATGTCAACAGTTATCATTGTCTTATCCTAGGTCGTACTTTCCATGTTAGTCAACCATAACAACACCTCTACCAAAATGGGGGCAACTCTTTCCTTAACCTAGGTCTAGGAATGTATCCTTGTTCGTGGTTCACAAACACTTCAACCTTCAACACACACACAAAAGCAAAAACACATCAACAATCCAAACAATAGCACAAGCACTTCAACCATCCCCCCACACCGACAACACTATTCTACATCATCGTGCCAAACCAAAACTACACATCATCTCTTTTAATCTTAAGGTACCTTGATCCCATGGACATGGGTATGTAGGTAGTCTAGAATACGAAGGAAGTATCTAGTACTCAGGTACATGAGATGCCATCATTTCCCCAATCCAAGCCCAAACACCTTTAACCCACTCATCACTCTACCCAAAACTACATATTATCATTTTTTTCATCTTTCCTTGTAATGTGTCTTGAACCCATGGATACAGGGTATGTAGGCAGTCTGGAATACGAAGGATGTATCTAGTACTTAGGCACATAAGATTCATCATTCTTCACCCATTTCAATCCATTGACATGTCATCTTTCTAGTCTTCTGTTAATCAAAATCTAGTCACCTTGACTTGACTAACTCAAGCATCAAAACAACAAACAAACACATCCTTTCAAAGCAAAAGTCCTTAACCAACCTAAAGCAAAGACACTTACTTACAGAGCCATACACTGTCCTACATATCAATTTCCAACATCAGCTAAATCAATCTCAACCAAGCAACAGATCAACAAACTTGTCTTATACAGAATGTTTGATGATTGAAACTAGACTAAACGTCTTCTACGACATGTTGCATTTCTTGAAACTAGACATTATCCTTTCAATAGATAACACCCTTTAACAGACACATCGTTCCTACAATAAGGCTGTTATCTATCCTATCTAATCTATCATGAGCAACCTCTTTGGAAAGAGAATATGTTGGTTGTATGTTTACTTTGTAAGTCAGTCAATTTACTTTTTGGTTTATCTTTTGTTCCTTTGTCCATTACCAATTCAAGACTACCTTGATTATCTATATCTTGGTATGTTGCGATGTAGTATAGATTGGGGGCATTGTCATTGCTTTTTGTGTGCCGTGTTTGAGGAATGATATTTAGCATCTTTCTTAGCAACATATTTATCTTGTGTGTGTTACGACCTAGTATCTTACATATTAATATACTTTTTGTATTTATGTATTGAAGTTTATTTTATGTTCACGACTATGGCTCATTCATATATTGATGAAGGGGGGGTAAATCACAAAACACACAATAACCAAAATTGAACACAGAAAATAGAACTTTCTTTTATTGATCTGGGCAACTCATTACATTACAGAAGCTCAATTACAATCAGAGGATGAATCCTCTACTGGCTGCAACACATTACAGCTTTCCCAACCTCAAGACTCTAGAATCTTCAGCCTTCTGTAATCCTAAATCAGCTAGGGTTTCTATTTTCCCACCTATTCTTGACTCTGCACTTGTCCCCTTAACTCTACTACTTCCCAGGGTTCCCAAAATAGTCATAAATAGCACTTTTTGGCAGCCTCCAGCTAAATTTCAAAATTTGCAACTCCCTCCAAAAGTAGGTCAACTTCTGGGAAGCATAATGTTTGATCCGGGTGTTCGATTGACGAATCGTTTTAAGCACCGAAAAGCTCGAGATGTGAAATATCATGCTAGAAATTTGTAAACAGATTTTTGTCAACTTTTTGATACGTTATGGGATGTTTTAGTGCCTCATATCTTGTTTCAGAAATTTTCAGGGGCTTTTCAGAAAACAAAAACTTTAATATCTTTCAGCTCACAAATGATCTTTGCTTGATTCCTTCACCAAAGGTCTTATATTTCCGTTATGTAACTTTCTATAAGTTTTTGCTTCATTCTGTGCCCGAACGCAAACTTTCCTAAAATGGCAGGTACACTTTCTAAAATAGGTAGGTCACTATTTTTAGCACTTTTGGAAAAACTGAAAGTCCTACATCATTATTCTGGATATTATGGAACCAAAAACACTAATTATGGAAAGAAATGAAAACAACTACAATAATTTTGAATTAACTTCTTTTTGGGTGATGCAAGATTACCCTTACACCACTGGATGCTCCTGCATCATATATCCAACAAGGTTATATTATGTCTAAGGGATCTAAGTTCAAACCACTTGCTTGCAGAGTCAACGTCCATGCACTCAGATATCACAACACCTTGGTCTTTTATACCTTGGTGCCAAACTATCCACATGCTATATCAAAAATAAGGATTGCTCTTTATAAACATTTGTGAAACTGTTGCAACAAGATCATCCATTTAACCATCCATTTATCCATGTCATTACATAGTTTTCAAGAAAAGATCGATTAACAATCTTTCTCTCATGTTCTATTCTATCTCCACTTTCTTCCACCTATCCAACCTCATCTATCTCAAACATAATCTTCTAGTCGAGCGTCAACCTAGTTCTTCTATCGCTTTCCTGTCTTTCCTCTCGAGGGGGCATCCAAAATTAAATAATTTTTATTATTTAATTAAATCATTATCCTTTTCAAATTTCAAGTCTACATTAATTAAATAAATCTAATTATTTAATTAATTCATCACAAATTCTCTCTTATCTATAATTAAATAATTTACATTATTTAATTAAATCAAATTATTCTTCCAAATTTAAATAAATCCTACAAATTTATTTAAATTATCTCAATCCTCTAAAAATAAATAAAATCAAATATTTTATTTATTATTCATTCTTCAAAATCATGCACAATCAATTAAATAAATTTATTTATTTAATTTCAATTATCTTTCCAATTCCTCTAAAAATATCATGTTAATAACTCATGTGCACAATCAGTCTTATTTTTAGAACTCTAAAAAAGGCAAAACTAAAGTTAAGTTAATTGGCTTTAATTTATCTTATTTTCATCAACTCATGAATTAGAAGAAAAAACATTCTAATTTATGAAATCAAATCTATTTTTATCAAAAAAAGCAATTATCTTAATAAAAATACCTTTTTTGAGTGACACGTCATGTGCACATTCATCATGAGTTATTTGATTTATCTCAACCATCCATTATGTGGATTTATTTCATCCATTGATCGATCATGTTTGAAACCTATATAAACCCCCCTCATCTCATTCACAAATCCTCTTCAATCATTTATTCTCAGGCATCCTTTACAACATTTTGAGCATACATCGCATCGTTGAACACCTTACAATCTTTTGACAATGATCTTTTGAGCACGAATACACTTACATCTGCTTGTTGCAAACATGGTTTCGCAACATTATTGAGCAATCTACATATCTACAAAGAGAACAATACAATATAGGTGAAGTCTTTCTTGTTTTATTTGATTTATTCATTGATATTGGTTGTTTACTTAGATCGATCTCTTTATGTTATGGGTTATTAAGTTGTTATTATCATTGTTGTGATTTTATCATTCAACCTCTCAATTTTTCCTCATACACATTATCCATCCATTATCCACTATCACCCATCCATCTATCTATCCACATGATGTTCCCTTTTTATTGGTATCTAGTACTAAGGCTATCCAAATGCAATCCACTATCACCCAATAAAACTTCCAAACAAAAAAAATAAAAAATAATAATCAAAACATTCCAAAAATCTAAAAAAATAATCATCAACATCATACCACCCCACATCATCAAACACCAACCAAAACTACATATCATCATCATCATCATCATTCATCTTATTGATATACCTCATCATCAATCTACCTAAATTATCCAATCACATCCTTTGGTCTTGATCCTAATCTTTTCGTAAATCAATCATCAATCCACCATCAATGGGATATACCATTCCCACATCCATGTGTTGATCTAGGGATATATCGTTCCCCACAATGACAACACTATCCTCATCAATCATCATCAATTAATCATTGGTTTACAACTTGACAAGGGAAATAGCTTGTTTGTCTTGGAGTCATCATCATCATTCATATTATTTATTAACTTACCATTATCTTTCCTTGTCACCCTCACTTTTGAGTGATTGGAACATCACCATCTCTAATTCAATCATTTTTCTTCCAACCATGATCTTCTAGATCAATTTTCTTCTATCAAATAAAATACTATGTTTCAAATGTATTTGAAATGATGTTACTTCACAACACCATCTCAAAGAGGGGAAAAATGTAGACACCTAAAATTTACCAATGCATTATTCATCTCATTGCACCACATTCACATCATTTCTAATTTAATCACCTAATTCTTGTTATTCTATATTAATTTAATTAATTCACCAAAAATCATCATATTCCTCTATATTAATTAAATAATCCAAATTATTTAATTAAATCATCTTTCCTCCACTTTAAATAAATAAAATCAAAATTATTTATTTAATTTAATTAAATTTCTCTCCACTTTAAATAAATAAATCCAAATTATTTATTTAAATATCCTAATTTTGTCCAAATGAATAAAATTCAATATTTTATTTATTTATCACATGTGCTCATGAAATTAAATAAATTATTTATTTAATTTCTCATTTATCCTCACCCACCATAATTTCCTTTGGTCAAATAAGTTAATAAATCAATCAATTGAGTGGACTCATCAATCAATTTAGTTAACAAATCAATCATATTAGTTAACAAATTGATCAACCCAGTTAATGAATCAATCAATCCAGTCAACTCCTCAATCAAGTTTATTAACTTCCATGATTTATGAGAGGGCAAGGACACTTGTCCCTCTTCATTCGTGCACAGCCTCTCAACCATTTTCATCCATTGATCTTTCTAATCTTCTTCGACCATTGATCTGCATTTTAACAAATCTATAAATTGAACCTCTTTCTCCATTTCTCAGCGTCTCTCATCCAAGTAAACTTATGCTATTATTATTGTCATCCATTTTGGGATATCACAAATTTACACTGACGAAAGAGAAATCCACATACCAAAGAGCAAAGAGAAATCAACTTGAGGTTTGGGTTCTACCTTGGTATGCTCCATCAATGTGGTTTGTTTGTGTGCTTGAAAGGTAATTTGTATTGTTTATGTGTTACTTTCATCTTTATTGCATTATCAGATTTATACCATTACACTGTCAAATGTCAACATTTTTTGCACTTACTTCAAAAAGATGTAGCATTCAAATGGGATAGTAAGTATCAACAGGCATTCGACCAATTGAAATAATATCTTGCTACACCTCTAGTTTTGGTACCACTAGTTTTAGGGAGACCTTTACTATTATACATCTCTACCACATCAACTACACTAGATGCTCTCTTGGCTCAACATGATGAATCTAGAAAAGAAAAGGTAATCTATTATATCAGTCACACCTTATTAGGTTATGATCTTAATTATACTCCTATGGAGTGGGCATGTCTAGTTGTTGCATTTACTTCCCAAAAGTTGTCACACTACATGATAAATCAATAAACTAAGCTTATATCCAAGATAGATCCATTGAAATACCTCTTATAAATAAGATAGCTCTTACGAGTAGATTAGAAAAATGGGTCATGATTCTTAGTGAGTTTGATATTGAGTATGTTGATCATAAAGCAATCAAAGGACAAGTCATTGTCGATCAACTAGAAGAGGCTCCTATAATAGATACTCACCCTATGCTTTCTAATTTTCTAAATGAGGGGATATCCACTCTCTATCTACAGTAGTATGGTAACTTTACTTTGATAATCCATATGCCCAACATGGTTCCAGAGCTGGAGTCCTTTTCATCACACCATAGGGTGACTATATTCCTAAGTCATATCGGTTAGCTTTTCCTTGTACCAACAACATTACTGAATATGAAGCTTTAATTATAGGACTCTACATGGTTGTATAGTGGAATATCAAGTAGTTACAGGTCTATGAAGATTCCCAATTGGTCATTCAACAGGTTACCCATGAATATCAAACCAAAGATGACAAGTTTCTTCCTTACAAATAGATGGTTGATGATTTCAAGTAATACTTTTCCAAGATCTCCTTTGAAAAGATTCCTAGATTGAATAATAAGGCTACTGATGCTATGACAACAATTAGATCCCTCCTGGATATGTCGACCAATACTCAGCGCTGTGAATTCTTCATCAAACAACTCTTGATACCCACTATGTATAGGTAAAATCGAGATTGATAAAGAGATCAAAACAATGATAACAATAACACTCAATCTTATAACCTTCAAGAGAACTATCTAAACAATAACCGAATAATCAATGAATAACAAAAAATAATGAAGCTATCACCTAGATTGTGTTTTTTCTTGGTCTTTGTGGATTGCTTCAATAAATTGCGAAACCATGTTTGCAACAAGTAGATGAATGATAGTGCTCAAAGATTCAATATGTGCTCAATGATGCGGTATAATGCTCAAAGCGCTTAAGAATGCCCAAATCTTAAATGATCGAAGAGGATTTTTTATGAAGTGAAGGGGGTATATATAGGTTCTAGGGTTGGATGGATCAACGGTGGAGATAAATCAATGAAATGGATGGTTAAGATGAGTCAAGAGCTCATGATGAACGTGCACACAACATGTGTGATGAAGAAAAAACTATTTTATTGAGTTAATTGCTTTCCAGGATAAAGATAGGATTTGATTTCATAAATTTAGAATGCTTTTTCCAATTTATGAGTTGGTGATAAAAACAATAATGATTAAAGCCAATTAACTCAACTTTAAATTTGCTTTTTGACATGCTAAAAATAGGACTGATTGTGCACATAGAAGAAAAGATTATTTTAAGATGTGAGAGATAAAACAAATTAAATAAATAAATTTATTTAATTTATCTTGCATGATGGAAGAAAAGATAAGATTAAATATAGAGAATAAATTAAACAAATAAATTGATTAAATTTATTTTGCATGATAGAGGAATAGATAAAACATAAATGAAATATTAGTTTTATTTATTTTTAGAAGATAAAGTCAACTTAAATAAAATTAAATAGTTTATTTAAATTTAGAGGAATAATTGATTAATTAAAAATTATTTATTTGTGGATAAGATGAATTTAATGATAAATTAATTAAATAATTAGATTTATTTAATTAATGTGGATTTAAATATTTTAATTAAATAATTAAAATTATTTAATTTAGAAGAATAAAGAGGTTATTTTAATGAAATTAATTAAATAAAAAGAATTTATTCAATTAATGTTGGAATTAGGGGAATTAGAGGAAATTGATAAATTTTGATGAAATTAATTAAATAATTAGATTATTTAATTAACATTAAATGTAAATGATTTAGAAGGAACTGATGTATTCAAGTGATGTAATGCGTAGGTCATTTTTAGGTTATCTACATTTTGCCCCTCTTTGATACAATGCAATTTACAATGTTGTTTCAAAGAAAATAGTGATGAAAATATGATACAATCATGCCCTAGTGTAACTAGAGTAGGATGCTCGATTAAGAGGAAAGATAGGGAAGCGACAGAAGGACTAGGTTGACTCACGACTTAGAAGAAAGGATAGCGACATAATAGAAATAGTCTTAGAAAGACTAGATTGGATGTTTGGAGGCTGACATGATGGACAAAATAAGCTAACACAAAGAAAAATTAGATAAGGAAGGAGACATAGGGTTGGGATGCTATAAGTAGGGCCCAAGGGGTCACTTCCAGTTCATTTGCACACTCATAATTCATAGATTTTAGAGCTCTTAGCTTTCTAGTGCTTACTTAAGAGCTTAGTGTCTTAGAGGAGCTTTCGACTTCTAAAGATGTTGATTCCAGTGCATAAGCACTGAGGTAAGCACGTGAGGACCTACAAGAGACCAACAAGAGCAACAAAAGCAGTAAGTACCCTAAAACATGTCTTGTAGTGCATTTATTAGGTCATTTATTGTAGTTTTCTAGAAATTTTGCCAAAGGCAAGTTTTTAGGATTTAGGTGCCTTTGGTGCTTTTTGAAGCACCTTTGGTGAAATAAAGCACATATGAGGCGTGCAACTGCACCTTTGGCAGAAATAAAGTGCTTTTGGTCGCTAATAGATAGGTCTAGGAAACAAAGTGCCTTTGGTGGATAGTCAAGCACTTATGGTTGATAGATGAGCACCTCTGGCATGCAGTGAGGCACATTTGGCTTTGAAAAGTGGCACCTTTGAATAATAGTTATGCGCAGATAGTGAATAGTTAGGCGAGTATGGTATAAAAAGGTACCTTTGGATTTTCTAAGGTTTTGACCCATTTTGACTTAGGCTAACTAGAGTTAGCTAGGATGACTATGGTTAGCTGAGGGTTTTTCATTGCTTGACCTAGTGTTTGACTTAGGTTTTGCAAGTAGTTTTGAGTTAAACATGTGCAAAGGATAACAAGGTGATCTTGTAGATGCAGGTTGTCTTACCTCCACTAGCATCTAGAGAGAGACATTTCATAGACGCAGCTAAGGTGGTCCAGCTAGACTAGGAGGAGGACATCTTTCTTGATGTTATGGGATTATGGCATGTAACCCATCTTACAACAATTAGGGCTAACCTCTCATCGATGACAACTTTTCTTGAGAGGTGGCACAGTGAGACATCTTCATTTCACTTCCCTATAGGTGAAAGGATGTATGGCACATCCTCAAGATTCCTATTTATGGTGCTTGAGTAGATTATGATACTGAGAGGGGTGAGGATGGCATGAGAGAGGTGTTCACAACTGATAACCTTGGTGTTCAGGATCATGAGATCAAGTGGAGTTGCATGCCAGGACTCTGTGACAGGATCTAGTGGATTATGGTGTCTTTGATTGGAGGATTCCTAGTACTAGATAGACATTTGAGAGGACTCTCAGTTGGATGGGGGAATGTTTTATTAGGGATGTTCACTCATGGCATCAGATATGCATGGGGACCTTGTGTTTTGGGTTAGTTGTACCATGATTTACATGATTGTGCCTATAGATCAAGATCAAGCTTATCTGTTGGTGTTAACTTATTACATGTGTGGGCTTGGGAGCATATTCTAGTTACACAACCGATCTCTCCTCACTATCAAGAGGATGGTGAGCCATTTGTTTTTCTATATGAGGGTGCCTTGACATAGATGTTTTGGTGCCATCACCTACTGGAGGAGACAGATCGATGAGATTAACATGTTTATATGGTGTGCATGGTGAGACTGTGAGTCCTATAGAGGTTTTGGTGCCATCACCTACTGGGGGAGACAGATCGATGAGATTAACATGTTTATATGGTGTGCATGGTGAGACTGTGAGTCCTAGGATGACAACGTAGAGTAGTTGGTCTCCTGCAGGTAGGATAGATATTTGTTTGGCTATAGCATTTACACTATTGAGTGCTATCTACCAGAGAGGGTACTATGGCAGTTTGGATTGCTTTAGCCAGAGCCAGTTGGTGATGCCATGTATGCACGGTCACGGAGAGAGGTAGGAGATTGGGGTCCTGAGATAGTTGGAGCCACAACCCTGACAGAGTTACAGTTTTTTGCCCTAGTTATGTGGGACTAGATTCTTGGAGAGGTTGACCCTAGTACCACTCTAGAGTATGATGCTTACTAGATACAACATAGGCTAGTTATATTTACAAGTCTCAGAGCACTTGATGCAGTTGGAGAGATGGTGGGCCACATATAGGAGACGAGAGCACACAGAGCTATGAGGGGGAGACATGGCAGAGGATAGGGACAAGGCAAAGGATAGGAACAACAACTAGACATTGAGATGGTGGATGTAGAGGCACCATGACAGGTGGTGCAGCATGCAAAGACTAAGCTAGAGCAGACTAGGAGGATATTGTAGGAGGAGACAGTGAGGCAGACTCTCCTAGAGCTTAGATTTATTAGGATGAGGAGGGAGAGGGATAGAGCTAGAGGGGATGCCAGACATGCAAAGGCTTGGCTACAGGCCCAGATAGTATTAGCAACAGCACCACCACCACCACCATCTCCAGCAGATGAAGTGGTTATAGCTAGGCTTACAACTGATAGAGATGTCACCATTTAGGTGCGATTAGCAGTTGAGGCTAGTGTATAGAGGTTGACACATGAGAGAGACACAACGAGGGTGGACTTGGGGACATACCAAGCCATAGTGATCCTAGCTAGAGAGTTGACCTAGGTATAGGGTGAGGCAGAGTACTACAGAGGTTTATACTGTGGGGTTGTTCTTGCAAATAAGAGACAACCTAGCTTCAAAGAGAGGAGTAGATTGAGGTCTACATCCTCACAAAGATCAGGGTAGTTGGGCTCATCAGTTATGGGTCCACCCAGACACTCACATAGAGGGGGACCATCTGTTGGGGTGCACAGATCTCAGTAGCATGTAAAGAGCTCTACACATAGATTCAAATAGAGCATAATGTACATATACATATTGTATTAGTTTTGTATAAGCTATGTATTTATTTTTATTACAATACCTGCAAACATCTAATGTATATTTTGACAGCTCATGATAGCCATGATGTACTATATGATTCATTTTTTATGTACATGATGTATACACTATATATTATGTATTTTTTGATGACCTTCGATGATGATGATATATATATATAATGATGATGATGATGATGATGATGATGATGATGATGATGATGATCTATGATTCATGAGATGTTTATGGGTGTTCATGCTTATGATAATGTTTGATTTCTATATGCTATGGTTGTGATGACATTGTACTTATGATTATAGACTCATGTGATGATGTTTATGCTTACAGATGTATGTATGGGATGATATTGTATTATGATTATGGATTTATATGATAACATGTTTTATGTCTATAGATGTATGGATGAGATGACAATATACTAGGATCATGGATTGATGTGATGTCATACTTATGATGTGTATAATCATGATGCCTGACATATGTGATTTTGTAGGTATGTAGAAGACTTTGATTATGGATAGAAGAAATGAGATAGAATAGAAAATGATAGATAATTGATCAATCTTTGTATGAAACTATATTGTGATTTTGGATGTATGGATGGGTGTATTGATAGCTTGTTGCAACAGTTTCACAAATATTTATGAAGAACAATCCTAAATTTTGATATAGCACATGGATAGTATGAAACCAAGGTATATAAGACAAAGGTACTAAGATATCCAGTGTGAGGACATTGACTCTGCAAACACATGGTTTGAACTTATATCTACTAGACATAATATAACCTTGTTCGATATGTGAATGAGCCATAGTCTTTAACATATAATAAACTTAATACATATGAGGCCTTTACAGAACCTTAAATGAAAAAGAATATTAATATGTAAGATGCTAGGTTGTAACATACACACAAAATAAATATTATCCATAGGCAAAGATTATAAGAACATCCAACAAACACATCATACAAAAGCAATGACTATGCTCCAATCCTACTTACGACTCCTACAGTATGTGTAATATCTAGTCTTGTACATATCATGGCATACATTAAACTTCCTACAACTGAAGCATATGGTACCTTGGACATTTTTTCTTCCTCCTCTTGTGTCTTAGAACACATCTCCTTAGTCAATTTCAGATGACTAGGCAAAGGTGTGCTGACAACTTTTGCATTCTCCATATGGAATCTCTACAACACCTTTTCAACATAATCAACATGAGATAGAGTCAATTTTCTGTTCTTCCTATCTCTACAAATTTTCATACCAAGGATTTGTTTTACTGCCCCCAAATCCTTCATAGCAAATGACTGTGCTAACTACTATTTTAAATCTCTTATGTGATCCATGTTAGACTCTACTACAAGCATGTCATCAACATATAAACATAAAATAATGTAGCTGTCATTATCCAACCTCTTAAAATAAACACAATGGTCATAATTACACTAGTTGTAGCCTTGCTCAGCTATAAAACTATCAAATTTAAAATACCATTGCCGAGGTATTTGTTTCAAGCCATACAAACTCTTCTTCAATCTGCACACCAGTTTCTCCTTACCTTTAACCTCAAATCCATGGGGTTGTTCCATCTATATCTTCTCCTCCAAATCACCATGGAGAAAGGTAATTTTCACATCTAGTTGTTCCAAATGCAAATCTTCAGCAGCCACAATACTTAAAATAGTACGAATAGAAGTCATCTTAACAACTGAAGAAAAAATCTCATCAAAATCAATGCCCTTTTTTTGTGCAAATTCTTTTACAACTAACCTGGCTTTAAATTTGTTCTTACCTCTAGCTTCCTCTTTTAGCCTATAAACCCATTTGTTTGGTAAAGCCTTTTTACCTACATGTAAGTTACATAATTCCCAAGTCTAATTTTTTTGCAAGGAGTCCATTTCTTTTTTCATTGTAAGCTCCCACTGAACCTTTGTATCCACCTACATAGCTTCATCATACCCTTCTAGTTCACTAGTGTCTATTAACAAAATAAAATAAAAAGAGGGAGAAAACCTTTCAAGAGGTCTACTTAGCTTGGTTGACCATCTAACATTCACTGGAGTTTGTGGTATTTCTTGTTGTTGTTGCGGAGCATGAGGAACCACTGGAACATCACTATTTGGAGTATCATCCAGCACCACATAATCCTTTTCTTTCTTCTCATGCTATTGCAACTAATCTTTGTACAACACCTTCTCATTGAATACAACATCCCTGCTTCTCACAATTTTCTAATTTTCAAAATCCCAAAGCCTATAACCAAATTCATCAATGCCATATCGAACGAAGGTACACTTTTTTGATTTTGCATCCAACTTAGTTCTATTTTCAGAATCTACATGTGCAAATGCTTCACATCTAATGGTTTTGAGAAAAGAATAACTCACCTTCTAACCTATCCATGTTTCCTCTGGAATACCACAGTCCAAATGAATTGAAGGACCTCTAATAATTAAATATACAACAGTGTTGATAGCTTCTGCCCACACATTTAAAGGTAGCTTAGCATGCAATCTCATGGTCCTTGTACACTCCATTATTGTCCTATTCATGCACTCAACCACTCCATTTTCTTGTGGAGTCCCTGCAACCATTTTCTACCTATAAATTCCTTTAAAGGAACAATAATCCTCAAATTCTTTGCTGCAATACTCACCACCATTATCAAATCTGAGACATTTTAATTTTTTTCCCATCTCATTCTTAACCAAGCTTCTCCATTTCTTAAATGTTTCAAATACATCAAATTTCTACCTGAGAAAATAAATCCAAACCTTCCTAGTTGCATCATCTATGAATTTAACATAATACCGAGAGCCACCAAGGGAAGATACCTGAGCCACTCCCCATACATCTGTATGCACAAGCTCCAACTTTTCATCTTTCTTTTGCTTCCCATCCTTGAGAAAACTAACTCTCTTTTCTTTGCCATACACACAAATTTCACAGAAATCCATATTAATACATTTCAGACCCGGTAAAACTTTCTTAGAATGAAGTACTTCATACCTTTTTCACTCATATGCCCAAGTCTGTTATGCCATAGTGTTGTCTTAGAACCTGTAGCATCTATTTTAGTCTCTTCCTGCAAACCTATATCAATTGTTCCTAAACCTGTTTGGTTTTTCTCTACAACAACTAAAGTAGAAGGAACAGTATGACCTGTACAAATATATAAGGTGCCTACTTTCACACCTTTTGATACTATTAAGGCACCTCTTGTAACCTTTCAATTTTTATCAGTAAATGTAATAATACAACCTTCATCAGCTAGCTACCCTACTGAAATTAAATTCCTACTCAGCCTTGGAATGTGCCTTACCTCTTGTAGTAGCCAATGATTCCCATTCTGCAACTTAATCTTGATTCTTCCCTTTCCAACAATATGACAAGGTTCATTATCTCCCAAATAAACCAGCCCAAAATCCTTGGACATAATCAAGAAAATAACTTCTATGGGGCATAGCATGAAATGAGGCCCTTGAATCTAAAACCCATGAATCATTAGTATTATCTAGGAAAAGAATCAAAGCATCATCTTCAGATTTATTACTTACCACATTTGCCTCCTTATTGCCTTCTTATTTGTCTCCTTTATTCTTCTAAGACCAACAATCTTTCTTCAGATGACCTGGTTTCCCATAGTACCAGTAATCCTTCTGTCCTCTAGATTGGGATCTCTTATCCTTTGATTTTCCTCGTGACTTCCCATGACCTCCAGAACCTTTTCCTCTCTCCTTTGGTCTGCCCCTAGTTTCTGCATTCAAAACACTACCTGATGTGGGCCCTCCTAAGCTTTTCCATCGCATTTCCTCGCTTAGGATAACACCAACAACATCATCAAATTTCAAAGTGTTTGAACCAGAGACAGAGTTACTTATAGCCATTACCAAGCTATTCCAGCTTTCTAGCAAAGAACATAAAACCAAGAGAGCCCTCACCTCTTCATCAAATTTCACTTTTACAGAAGTTAACTGACTGGTAATCATATTAAACTCATTTAAATGATTTATCATAGATCCACCTTCAATCATTTTCAGATTAAACAAATGCTTCATGAGAAATACCTTATTTGAGGCTAAGGGTTTTTCATACAATTTAGCCAAGGATTTCATCAGTTCACTTGTTGTCTTCACTTCTGTTATATTGAATGCCACAAATGGTGCTAGGCACAACTAAATGGTTCCTAGTTCCTTTTTGTCTAGAAGTTCCCAATCCTCATCCATCATTCCTACTAGTTTCTTGGATATTCCTTCCAACAACCTCCATGAATCTTTCTGATAGAGATAATCCTCCATCTGCATCTTCCATAACTGATAGTTCTGCCCATCTACTTTCAATTTACCCTCGTCCGCCATTGATCCCACTAAACCTTGAGACTTTCTTGTAGATGATAGTAAAACACAACCCACTTTGATACCACTTGTTAGGGTTAGCCAGCAGAAGATATCAATTAAATGCAAATAAAGATTAAATAGAGGAATGAAAAATACACAAAAATAATAACAGCGAGAGATAATTTTAATGTGGTTCACCCAAACTCGGGCTACATCCAACAATAGAGAGTCCAATATTATTATCTAGTAAATCAAAATTGATTACAACCAACAATCCCTGCAACTTAATACCACTACAAAATGCTACAATACATCATAAGAAACCCTAACCCTTAGCTGCTTTTATCAAGCCTTATGTCGGTTACAAATAGGGTTTTTTTATGTCAGCTAATAGAAAAATAACTCTCAACGCCTTTATCTGCAAGGGGCATTGCCCCTTGACCCTATTAAATGATTTGGGGGGAAACCACATCGATAAAAGTGGGGTAAAATAACCTCTGAGTCTGATTAGGCTCCATATAACAACAATCAAAATGAGATATCCTTGCAGAGCAAGTGTTGGAATGGTTGACACTTATCTGCTAGCTATGAAATAAACTACCTAATAGATTGTAATCTCCCTTGAAGATTCCTTAGTGCTTTTAGATTCTTTGGTGGAGGCATTTCAATAATAGCTTTGACTTTAGCTAGATCCACTTCAATTCCTCTATGAGATACAATGTACCCCAATAGTTTCCCTGAAGTGACACCAAAGACATATTTCTTAGGATTTAGTCTCACTTGATACTTCTCTAGTCTATCAAATATCTATCCTAGAACCTATAGATGATCTGTCCTAGAAGATTTTCCTAATATGTCATCAACATAGTCTTCCATAAAAGTATGAAACAAGTCATGGAATATTACTCTCATTGCTCGTTGATAGGTAGCTCTTGCATTCTTGAGACCAAAAGGCATGACTTGCCAACAATAGGTACCCCAAGGACATGCAAAATATGTTTTTTGTTGGTCTTCTAGTGCTATCATGATCTATTCATATCCAGAGAAACTGTCCATTAGAGAAAGCATCTCAAGACCTATTGTCAAATCCACTATGATAGCTATTTTGGGAAGTGGAAAGTCATCTTTGGGACATGCTTTATTGAGATCTCTAAAGTATGTGCATATGTAGATTCCCCCATTCAGTTTATCTACATGTACAAGATTAGAGATCCACTCTGTGTAATCAATAGGTCGGATGAACTTTGCATCTAGCAACTTCTCAAGCTTTGCATTTGGAGATATAGCTAGATTATGAACCACAAGTGAAGGGTCCAATCCAAGCATGTCAGCATATGTCCAAGCAAAATTGATTGTTCTTTGCAAGAAGAATTTAATGAAATCCTTCATCTCTTGTTTTGATAAGGAAGCTGCTAGGAATGTGACCTTAGGATTCTGAACTATGCCAAGATTCATCTCTGTGGAGTCTTCTACTAAGAGAGATGATTTTTCTTGATACTTAGTTGGTAGGGGAAGGTCAAATCCTCCATCCTTAGGTACCATAAAGAGGTTTTCACCATTGGATACATCTTTTATTTTTACTATTTTATGATCAAGAGGTGCCACAGTGTGGTTTTCACCTAGGAATCTATTTTTATTTTCTCTTTTACGACTGGAGGATTTGGTATTCTCACCAAAGTAAGCAGCTTGACCTAAATCCATGATAAAACTAGCTTTGTGATCACCAAGTGGAATACCATCTCGGAGTCCCATAAATTATTCTATAGCCTCATCATTCTAAAAGATATCTAGAATGAGGGCCTCTTGTTGGTCCCAATCAATGAGTTCAAGGGAAATGAGGGATAGTGTTGTGTGGTTACACAACACGCCCCATTTTGACTTGGCAAAACAGGGACCCAACTTTTGGCTTGGCTTGTTTGTTCTCTGGCGGTCTGGTAAAAGTATGTCAAGTGCATCATCATGTAGAGTCAGGATGAGGTAAGTCACCATTATGAGGTTAGTTTGTCAAATTTCATATTTCATTTCTGTGACCTCATAGGTTGAAAGAGTACTAAAATTCACGCAGGTTTGTCTTTTGCATCATCCTGATATTCCTCAGGATGTGAGAGTTATGAACGGTCAAAGTTTTGGTCAAACCTGATAGTCGCAAGAGAGGAAGATCATTTTTTATAACTTGTCATCTTTTTGAAAATCATCATCATATTTTGAAATATCCCCCGACAATATCCTGCGGCTCAAATATCCGAACGTCAACTTTAAGTGGTAGTAAGCCTTCCCTGTCAAGCGGTCTTTTGTATCGCGAGCGTCATGTTTTTGAATGTAACCCGATATTTCTTAATATCCTCCTAACTTGAAATATCACCCTTAGCAAATATCCTGATGACGTCATCCAAACCGAATAAATGAAGAAGTAGATATAATGATGACATCATCATCACATTCATATTTCGACAGGATATTTTTCCAAACATGATCATGTTCGTCTAATATGACGATGACGTCATGATATATTTCTGATACAAAGAATGACTATCAGGATGACGTCATCCTGATATTCTGAAAAAAGACATGTAAGTTTGTCTCATCATCATCATATTTTGAAACATCACCTGATATACCGAAATATCCTCCTGATGTACTAAATATAAACAAAGGTGCTTTTGTCACCTGAATCTTGTCGCGATAACAATTTCAATATGAGGAAGGAGGATGATATTGAAACTTAACCCGATATTTGTGAATATCATCCTGCCCTCATGATATCCTGTCATATGGATATCTCCCCACTCTCGTTGCCACCATTATCATTTAATGCATGTAGATATGGTAGGTAGTTCCCGCCGACCCCGAAACCCAATGAAACACCTGGCGATATCCTACGTTTTCACACAAATAATCAAGGAATGTAATCTAACTTGTCAGAGTTGCCCTAAGTGTACCCTAATTGCGAGGTTAAAAGTAATTCAACTGCCATTTTCACATTTACCTTGCAATAAAATTGTTTTACAGAGCACCAGCTTCAATATCCGCATACCAGCTACTGTTGCACGATTTGAGCTCACAGACAGAGAGAAGGGGGTGATCATCAACTAAATTAGGAACGTCGTTGGCAATCCACTGGTATAAAAGAGAAATCTGCATAACCAGGTAAGTAAATGAAACCCTCATCATGTCATTATTGTTCAGGTATGATGATGAAAGTTTTGGTTTATGCATGTAATGGTGAGGAAATACAATAGGCATAGTGATCTTAATTGCAATATGTGTGCATGTGTGTATATCCATTGTGAGATAGGATTTTTGTTAATTGTAGCTACTCATGGCCGACAAGCGGTACATTAAGTGTCAAGAAGAATTTAGTAGGCCTATGTTCTCTTCTCAGAGGGGAGTCCTATTCAAATATGGAGCAATTACAGATACCCATCAGGGGAGCACTAATCTGGAGGCCTGGTCAGCTAACTGAATGATGGGCAGGACAAGAGTCCTGTGTTGGACGCAGTATTTGTGTCAGGAATGTGGAACGCTGCTGGTTTCCCATATTCCATGGAATCTCTGGAACTTGTCATAGAATGTGCCCGGAATTATAATCCTCAGATGAGGCAAGTGGTAAAACACGGGAGAATATATGCAGACCTCTCCATCAAGGGTCTCTCCGAGACATTCAGACTGCCATTGGGCAGTAAAGTAAAAAGTGTAGACCTGAAAAAGGCAGAGAAAGAGTATGAGGCCAACAAGAAATCAGCCAGAAAGAACATGTATCCATGGCAAGTAGAGAACAACACATATCCTACAGCGGCCAAACTCCTAGTGCACCTGTTTAAATATGACTTCAGTGAGGAGTACCAGTATATGATTGCACTCCTGAGTCAAATAACAGGCCAACTTGATACTGGTAGTTTCAGGGATTGGATGTATGGAGATATAATGATGTGTTTGTATTCAAACACCAAGCCACTATGGGGCCAAATCATAAGTGATGCTCTGCATGAGTAGCTGATGAACCTGGGAGGTTCAAATTACGCATTTTATATGACATCTTATATTGTTTATTCTTGTGCTTATAGAGGCACTTTTGATGCCTTAGTTACAGAAGGGAAGCTCATAGGCACAAATGCTGCATATATCTGGGATCATCACCCCCAGCTGTAGAGAACCAACTACTTCAGGGACTACAAACTGGTCAATGATGCATTCTCTATGCATCTGGTAAGGACCATGGAAGAGGATAGAACAAAAAGATTGAGCATGGAAGCTCAAGAAGTAGTTTACAGGCATGGAGCCTGGTATATCCAGTTTGCAACCTTTTCTTATATAAGGGTTGAAGGTTTTGAGGAACATCCCCTCATGCTGCCGAGGTATCCCACAGATGTAGTGATATTAATGGAATTTATCAGGCAGGGCTCTGTGATGATAAAGATGTACAAGGATGCCAAGAAGCTGCCACCAATTTTGTTCCCAGTCAACATTGGTAACTATATGTGCCCAGATTCTGACAATATAAAGAAGGTGATGGTCACCCTGAATAAAATGAATCTGCAGCCTTTCCCAATAACAAGACCATATGATCCTTACGGCAGGATACATAAGATACTAGGAAAGCCTATTCATCAGAGGCACCTAGAGGATTTTTGGGCTGACTGCGAAGATGAGGCAGAAGCCAGGAGAAGAAGGTATCAGAGGTTGACTCTGAACCAAATTAGGACTTTTGATTGCATCTCCCTTCCCCAGCAATTGAAGAAGGACGATGGCAGGATAATGGCAGATGAATATGAACAGAAAAAGATATACAATGACACTATCTCTGCACCTGACCTCACCATGTAGGAAGATATATCTTTGGACCCATTCATTGCCAGGACCATACAGTTGACTCAAGCTTGGGTAGATGATCAGGTGGAGGTATTGAAAAAGAAAGGTGTTGCCATTACAGTGGACAACAAAAAGAAGGGCCGGGATATTCCTAGGGAGGTATATGATGACTTCCTGCTTGAGAAGAGGAAGACTAAGGGAGACAAGTTACCTCCACCACAACAACAAAGCAAAAGACCCCCAAGGGGCAAGAAAGTGGATACACAACCCAAAGGGGTTATAATTGACAGGGCAGTGTTTATAGCTGAGGAGGCGGCAGGATTAGGATCAGAGTCGGAATCCCCTCCAAAGAAAGAGAAGCCCAAGAAGAGTAAGACAGCTGAGGCTGGAATAACAGGGACCTTGGAAGTGGGTCAATCCTCAAAGAAACCTGGAGAAGAGGATGTCCTCATGGAGGAGGAGCCTGAAGAAGAAGAGGCTCCGTTAATAATAAAAAGGAAGAGGAGAGCTCCACAGGTGCTGGTCTCTACCACACCTAAGAAACAAAGGACCTCCATGAGAGGTGGAATAAGTGAATCCCCTACACTATTACAAGGGGCAGGTAGTGAAGTGCCGAGGGAACTTCAACATAATGTTCCACTTCCTACCATAGTCAAGTTCAAAACTGAACTTGCAGAAGAACAACTGAAAGAAACCTCTCAGACACAAGTGGAAGGACATGTCTCGCTTGATGAGACAATAAATTTGACGATGAGGTAGTGCAGGATGTGGCTGCACAGAAGATGGAAACACTTGCCGCGGATGTAAGTATGACTCCTCACAAGCCTCCACCAGTTCAAACTGTGCTTGAGGAGATAAAACAAGTAGAAGAAGAGCAAGAAAAGAGCCCAGAGCAGGTGGCTCAAGAGATAGGGCTAGAAGCATTGATCACAGAGGTGACAAGTCCTGTAGTGGTGGATTTGACAGAGAAATAGGATGCAAGTCCTGAACAGCCAGCAGGATCACCTGATAAAGGCCACCCAACAGAAGAGATAGAAATGGCAGAGACAGAGGGCCATGCTCTTGAGTTAGGCCAACAAAGTCCACCTGACACATCAGAAGAACCTGCTATAGTAGAGGTTCAGGAAGCAAGGGCTGATGAGAAGAAGGAAGCACTAGAGGATCTAGTTGCCAAAATACAAGAAGTTGATGGTGCAGGCTCAGAAAAGGTAATAGCTGCAGAACAATTGCGAGCACCTCAGGCAGGATCCCCAGTATCTGGTGAAGTAGATAAGCAACAAGGGGAAGAATTGGGAACAGATGAAGGAATGATAGAAGAAGGTCATGATCATCATGATCAGCAAATAGACGTGTTGCAGGGTTCCCCACACCAAGAAGATGCTCCCCCAGAGAAGGAAATTCCTCAACAGGAGGAGGCGCCACAAGATCAACAGCAAAGAGAGCATCAAGAAGAAGAAAAGGAAAAGTCACCATCTCCACAACATATATTAATAGAAATGGGAGATATGGGTGAACATCATCATGATGCTGAGAGACATGATCAGGTGCCTCCGTGGTTAGCTAAAGAAGTGAATATTGAGGAGTTTGAAATTCAAGAGTTGGACGTCTCCACCTTGTTCTTCGCTGATCTAATTAAACCCAGGAGGAAGGCCAGAATGACTTTGGCCATCAAAAGAGATTCGGCAACAGGGAGAAGGACCACACAAATTGCCATACCTGCGGTGGAGAAAGAAAAAGGTAAAATCACTGTAGATGAATTTCAAATCAGCACAGTTGATTTGGGCTTTGCCAATGAGGACCAAGAAGGTCAGGAGGGCAAAGACATCATTGACTCTCTAATTCAAAAGGTGAAAATAGAGAAGGAGAAGAATAAGCGACATAAAGAGCACATTTCTCAGTTGCATGCCTATATCAAAGGGCTGACCGATCCTGATGATACCACAACTAAATGTGCAGTCCCATTGACTGCCATTTCTCAAGAGGAGGTAAATAAATTGGACCTCATGAAGCATGAGGCGTCAGTAATAAGGAAATGGATGTCATCCGCATTGGTTGATGCTCTGGAAATAATGAAAGCCTCTCTGAAGAGGTGGAGCATTCTAAGTGACTCCAAGACCAAAGTGGATAAATTGCAGATGTAGACCGGGAAGAGGTCTTACAAATTAGAGAGAGTCCTGAGCCTTTTAGGGGAAATAAAGGGGATAAATCCTTAGTTGCTTATCAGTAAGCAGGTGCTAAATAGTAATACCACGTTATTAATAGATATCTGGTATAAAGACATCAGTTTGAGTCTGGAGTCCTCAAGAGGTGTAATAATAAGCTGAGGGATATCAGCATGAGGCTACGGGATTTAATGGCTGAAGAAGCGGTGATATTGGAAGCATTAGAAGGCAAGGTGGAAGGTAAAATAGAAAATCAAGATGAAGAGTCCGCCATTAAAGCTGTACATAGCAACTTCCAATTAGAAGTAGATGGTCCACCTGTCCCTTTGATAGAAGAACTGATAGATAAAATAATGAGGATCAAGGTCCAGATGGAGAAATACAAGGAGACAGTGCAGGACAGGAAAAATAAGCTTGATAACAACAAAGACAAATATGAAGCCCATAGGCACACCATTATCAAAGCAAAAACTCAAGATGGCTGAGGGATAGATCAAGTTGTGCATTCTTATGAGCAGGTCCGTAGTAGTATGCAACTCCATATGCAGCAGCATCATCATCAGGATAGTGAAAGCTCAGGAAGCGACGCACATGATGATGACCCGCATCAATCAGCTGAGGAGAATGATGAAGATACATCATGAAGGGGATAGTAGCATAAGTAGTATAGATAGTTGCCAGCTGGCAACTTGTGCCATTTTGTAAAGGTTGACGAAGTCAGATGAATCGTGACCATAGATCTGTATTGATAAATCAAGATCATAGATCTTTTTGTAATGGATTCCTCACCTTATTCTATAAAAGGTGGTGGAATGCCTTATTGAAAACATTTGAAACTTAATTGAAATTTGTTTGCTGAAGTATTCAGGGCTCATTTCAAAGCTATTGCATATGTACATGTCTTTTGCATACTTAATGAAAGAGAAGAGTATTTCGATTACAAATCTTCGTAAATCTTGAGTAATCTGTGTCTGAATTCTGGATATGTGCTTTGATTTGCTGTGTCCCTTGGAGTGCTCATCATGTTGCATGTATTGTTTTCATTCCTTATCCTCTGAAGTTTGCATCAACTGTATCTAGCTGTGGAATATCCTGGTGAACATATAGTTTGATTTCTTCTCCTCATGACAGTATCAAGTATGTATGTGGATCAATAGCTAAAGGTTCAACATTAAATAGAAGCATTTCTTCAATTTCTTTTAAATTTCAGAGCATTTCTTCTCCATAATTGCAAATAATTGATAATCTTAAGCAAATAACATAAATATGCAGACATCTCGTAGATAATCGTAAATATTTAGCATATTTGAATACAAAGCATGTAGAATTGAAAATATCATGCAACGATTGAGGTATTTCCACATCTTCTCATCAAATAACTGCATAATATAACTTCTCTGTAAAGAATTTCTGCAGGAATGTCATGATGATGATAAAATTCCACGTAAGGCCCCAAAATGGAAACAGCAACTCACATTAACCTCTGAGTGACTTCAGACAATTAAGACCTAATCACCGGAGACTTGGGATCTTGAATTCTTTGAATTCATAGTATCTTTCAAGATGAAAAAAGGTTAATGTGTACTTTTATTCTATGTTTGTTTGTGACTAACACCATGACCAACATAAATTGGTGCTAGAAGGAGGGCGTGATCTGGAATACCACGCTCATCATCATTATTTTCAGGTTTGATGATGTAGAGAGAAAGGTAACCTCCGATTGTCTGTGAATTTCAAATGCTATGCAAATATTTACTGTAAAAGGCTCGAATATGCGCATTCTGTGTAAAGATTTCCAGATCTCACATAAATATTGCAAGCTTTACAGTAGATCATCCTGAATTCACTAATATTGGGCAAAGATATGTAAATTTGTTCAAACTTCGAAGAATCTAGGTCTTAGATACTTGAGATCTCGTGCTAGGGGTCATTATACCCCAAATATCTTGTCGTATTGACAGTATCTTCACAAATATCTCGTAAATATTTATTTTGATCAGCCATCTGACTACAAATATCACCTCATTTAGTGAAATCCAGCCAATATTTGCAAAGTTTCAGCCAATTTGCCTCAAAATTGAGAAATCCTGGCTCACAGGATAAATACCAGGTCTAGATCTAGTGGAATTTTTGAGGAACTACCTGTTAGAGGTTTCAGACCTAGAACTGTAGACATTCATCATACTCCAGAGTCTAGCGCACCAAGAACTTCACCAGGACCTCCTCTTGTAACTCCTGTTGGTTTACAAATACCCTCTGGAATATCTGTGACATCTCCTGTTCAGCTTCAGGGTGTGCCTTTAGTCCAACCCCAGCCAGCTGCAACACTAGCTCAACATCCTCTGGTTGCAATGTCTTTCTTTGCAGTGGAGTCACCTTTGACCTTTACTGCATATCATGAGTTACCAAAGAATCCAGACAAACTTTGTCCAAAATATCATCCTTATCAGGATGCTGATGATCATATCAGGACATTTAAGGAAGCTTGCTGCAGAGCCAGAATAGAACATCAAGATGTGGTGTGCAGGTTATTTCCTTTTTCCTTAGGGGAAGAGGCTTATAATTGATTCATTAGTCTTGGCCAAGCCTCTGTTGGTTCATGGGCTGTCTTAGAGAATGCTTTTCTTGACAGGTTCAAGGTCCCTATTGATCCATCTATGAATTACCATATGTTTGCTACAATCAAAAGATTTGAGAATGAGCCTATCGCCAATTTCAATGCTAGGTTCCAGAAAATGTTGTCCAAGTTAGTTGCCCCATATGTAGTATCTGATGCCTCTGCCAGGAGTATCTATTATTCAGCCCTGGATCCATTAACTTCCATGTTCATCAGGAGAACACATTCTGAGATCACTACATTGACAGGAGCTTTTCAAGAAGCTATCAAAGTGAATCAGCAGTTGATACCTGCTCCTACTCCAAATATAGTATTTCCTACCTTGCCTGGCATGCATTCACAATATCCTGCATCATATCCTGCAACATATTCTCCACAATATCTTGCACAATATCCTAATGGAGCATTGATACCCCCAGCTGTCCTGCCTGCACCTTTGCAAGTACCTCCACTAAGCATTATGCCCCCTCCTAATGGAAATGGCCAATTGCCACAATATCCTACACATGCTCAGACACCTCAAGGTACTGATTTGTCTAACAATAACAATGGATCCTCTTTCTTCAAGCCTCAGACTAAAAATGTAGTAGCCAAAGCTCAGGAAGAAAAGGAGGAAATCAAAGAGATTTCTGCTCAATTGAGAAAACTCACCACAAAGATGACACATTTGAGAAATCAAGGGTTTTATTCCCAGTCAAGTCAGAATAGAAATTATTCCAATGACAGACCCAATTATCTTGACAGAGGATATAACACCAATAATTTCAACAATAACAGTGGAAATAATAATAATCCTCAGAGACAGCCCAGAGTGTGGAACTCTAGGCCAAATAATGGCTCATTACCATCACCCCTAGACAATCAGCCTCCTGGTGAATCCAAACAGACTACTAGAGTCAATCTTGCTGAGGCAGCCCTTACTAATTGGTGCAGGATCCACAATACCAATGCACATGCAGAATTAGATTGTCCACAGTTTAGAATTGCTGCTAGCATCTTTTAGACTGAAGTGTCTAACACTTATAGAAATCCACCTCATGCAGAAGGAAATGAGATTGTTCCTTGTGGATATGACTCAGCTTTTGTGCTGGAAACCTACATTAATCAACCTCATCAGGGTCACAATCAAGTATGTGAGGAATCTGCCTTAACCTTTGAAACAAATTATGTTTTCCCCTTTGAGGATGAAAATGAACCCGCAAGAGAACGTGAGGAAGTACACGCGTATCAGCAGCAATATCCTGGTAAGCATAATTATAATTTGAGGAGTAATGCCAACAGACCTACTAGTCCATTGACATCATCCCTGCCTCCAAATAATTTCAATACACCTCCTGATCCTAAAGCTAGCAATAATCTGGGGTTCCCCAAGGTAAATGCTCAGTACTTGTCACCTCAGAACACAGGATCAAAGGTTGTAAATACACCTCATGACTCTGACAAGTTAGTCAACTATCTGGCTAACGAAATGAAGAAAATTAAGATCAGCCTGTCCCTGTCTGAGTTACTAAAAACTCCTGCAATCAAAAGGGCATTCATGAAGTCACTAGATGATCCTGCTCCTAAAGAGGATAGTCATCTTTCAAGTCAGTCCAGTGGCAAGGACCATGCTAATAGGGATAATATTATCAAGCCTAAAGTGTCAGCTACAGTCCAAGCTGCTAAAACCTCCCACATGACCTTGTACAGAGATAAAACTGAGTCACCTCCGTTCCTCCTCACCATAAGAATGTTCAGCAAGAACCTACACAACTGTCTAGTTGATTCAGAGGCCTCCACGAATGTTATGCCCCTGTCAATATGTAATGCCTTAGGACTACATCCTGCTAAATCCCTAAAGAAGGTGACATAGCTAGACAAAACAGAAGTAAGTGTAGTAGGAGAGTTAACTCATATCCACATGCAACTAGCATCTGATCCCAGAATTCAGTATTACATTGATATTCAGATAGTTGACATACCTGATACTTACGGGATGTTGCTTAGTCGAGACTGGTCCAAGACGCTCAATGGATATATGTCCACAGATTTCAGTCACATGTGGTTACTATGGAAGGGTATACCTAATCAGATCAGGATTGATGCTGAGCCAAGAATGAAACATATGATCACCAAGTACAACCGAACAAATGAGATCCTGTACGTAGACGTAGAGCCTGGAGTTTATCGCATCAGGCCACAAACTGTTAAAATAGAAGAGATCCTGATGCTTGAGCTGCATCATCATCATGATGATGATCATCAGGAGGACATTCCAGTCGTAGAACCTGATAATAATCTTGATAATGAGAATGAAATAGATCGCTTCAGAGACTTTGAGATACATTTGTCTAATCAAGTAAAACGTTGTCAATTATTAAATGTACCTACTGATGATATTTTGATTGCTGGATGGTGTAAATTACACGATGAAGCACATTCAGAAAAGACTTGTGAAACATGCTTAGATATGATGATGCTGGAGCAGACATGTAGTGAGGCGTCATCATCATATTCTGAGGTAAATGCTACATCTGATGATGATGACACTAATTCTTATCTTTCTTCTACAGGAACAGAGGAGTCGATAGATCATGATGAGGATCATATCCTGAAAATAGAAGAAGTTCTGGTGTCTGACCAGATAAATGATATGAGGAAAGAAAAGATCACTCCTGGTAGTGATTGTTTTATGGAACCAGATTATGAGTTGTCTGATGAAGACAAAGGCAGTGATTTGACTAAGTTCGAAGAATTTTTAGTAAAGGAAATAAAGAAGATGATCCGATAGCATAAATCTCCCCACAAGGTTTTAATCAAAGGTTGGTGTAGGTTGCACGAGGCACCTCACTCAGAAACAACTTGTTCATTGTGTTTACACATTTTGAAGAAGCATGCAGCTATAAGCCCAGAAGATCATCCTCCTGCTAAAATAAAAGAGAAAATAGAAAAGCCATCAGGCTCACAAGAAAAGGAAAGAAGAAACTTGAGGGTGATGACGTCCCTAAGTTAAAATGGATATCAGGCGGAGCAGTAGCCAGAGCTGCAAGGAGAAAAGAAAGTTCAGCTAAATGTCCTGCGGAAGATAAACCTTGGATCCTGAGGTTTGATGGATCTAAATCCAAGCAAGGTGCTAGGGTAGGAATTGACCTGATTGATCTGACTGGGAAATCATACTTAGCAGCCTATAGATTGCAGTTCCCCTGCACTAACAATGTAGCAGAGTATGAAGCCCTGATTCATGGGATACTGTTTGCTCATAAGAAGAAGATAAAGATTCTACATGTCTTCGAAGATTCAGAACTAGTGGTGATGCAAGTAAGAGGAATCTACTCATGTAACTACATAAAGCTATCCAATTATAGACATCGGGTATGGGATCTGATTGAGGACTTTGATGCCTTTAATATTACTCATGTACCAAGAGAACAAAATCATAGGGCAGATGCACTTGCCCAAGCTGCTAGTACATTGGAGCCACTGTCTATATCTAGTCTGAAAAGAATTTTAGTAGAACTGGTGTCAGTACCTTCAGTACCTGATAATGTGACCAATCTCCAAGTGTTTGATGATGATCAACATATCCTGGACTTCATTTCAAATAGAGACATATTTGAAGCTCAGATTATAGATGAGAATGGCATGGAAGATCATGTCTGGGAAGAAGATGAGATATTAGAGCTGCCTAGCAACAGGATCCCCAAAGGTATGATTGAATTAGAGAGAGCTTTTGATTTGGATAATATGCTCAAACAGAAGGATCTGCCCAAGGCAGATGGAGGTCAGTACTCACAAGTGAATATTGGACAAGCTGATGACAAGAAAAGGGTCTTGTTGGGTAAGGTTTGCACACCAGAAGAGTTAGAAGGAATAACTCAGGCCCTCAAGGATTACATACATGTAATTGCATGGACTTATGATGAGATGAAGACATATGACACCTCTGTCATAACTCATACTATACCTCTCAAGCCAGATGCTAAACCTTTCAAATAGAAGCAAAGGCCAGTCAATGCCTTCCTCGAACCAATAATTCTCGAAGAAGTCAAGAAGTTGTTAAACACCAGGATAAGATTTCCTGTGAGGCACTCTACTTGGGTGGCTAACCTTGTCCCAGTCAGAAAGAAGAATGGAGACATCAGGTTATGTGTAGATTTCAGGAACCTAAACAGAGCATCGGAAAAGGATAACTATCCTTTACCCTCATTGGATGAAGTTCTGCAGATTGTAAATGGAGCTAAAATGATGTCCTTCTTGGATGGGTTTTCAGGATACAACCAAGTAATGGTTGACAAAATTGACAGATTAAAAACTACCTTCACCACAAAGTGGGGGATATTTGCATATAGACATATGCCATTCAGACTCATAAATGCTGGCGCTACATTCCAGTGAGCCATGGATATAGCCTTCAGGGGCTTAATAGGAAAATGTATAGTCATATACATGGATGACTTGATAGTATTCTCTAAGGAAAGGGGGAATCATGTTGCTGATCTCAGAAGTGTATTGAAGAAGTGTGAAGAGTACGGTATATCTTTGAATCCCAAGAAATGTATATTTGGGGTAACAACAAGAAAGTTATTAGGCCACCTGATCACAGAAGATGGAATTATCATTGATCCTGATAGGGTGGAATCTATCATGAAGTTACAACTTCCAGGAAGCAAAAAGGAACTCAAGTCTTACTTTGGTAAGATAAATTTTGTGAGGAAGTTCATTACTGGCTTTGCTGAGATTGTCAGACCACTAAATTCCATGTTGAAAAAGGATGCACAGATTGAGTGGACACCAGAAGCCAAAGCTGCATTTGAAGATATAAAGAAATCCATTTCAGATGCTCCTGTCCTCATCAGTCCAGACTACACAAAAGACTTTTACATTTATTCATTTGCTTCAAAACATACTTCTGCAGCAGTGTTAACTCAAAGAAATAAGGAGAAAGAAGAGAAACCAATTGCTTTTATGAGCTGTCCTTTCAGAGACGTTGAATTGAGATATGTAGATGTTGAGAGACATGCACTTGCATTAGTCAGAGCAATAAAGAAATTTAGACATTACATACTAAGAAGCAAAGTGATTGCCGTGGTACCAGATGCAGCAGTGAAGATGCTGCTGATGCAAAGTGAGCCTGGTGAAAAAAGAGCCAAATGGATTACTGTATTACAAGAGTATGATATGGAAATTACACCAATGAAGCTGGTAAGAGGACAAGCTTTGAGCCAGATGATATCTGAAATTGATCCAAACATCACTAATTAGCAATATGTGATCAATGAGAAAGACAATAAAGAGTGGTATTCAGATATCAGGCACATCCTGATTACTAGAAGATGTCCATCAAGAATGCAAGCTTCACAAAGAAGAGCCTTAAAAATAAGATCCCAAAAGTATATGATGAAGGGAGGAACCCTATTCAAGAAGAATTATGAAGGAATATACCTGAGATGCTTAGAGAAGCCAAAAGTAAGTAGAGTCCTGACAGAGCTACATGACAAGTTTGGAACGGCACATGGATCATCCTTAGCCACAACACACGCAATCCTCAAAGCAGGATATTACTGGCCTACAATTTTCAAAGACACAGCTGATCATGTTAAATGTTGCCATGTTTGCCAGGTTGCTGCCAACAGAGAGAAGTATGCTGCACAACCATTGCAGCCAGTAATGGAAGAATGCCCATTTACACAGTGGGGCATGGACTTCATAGGACCAATCAATCCTCCGTCTTCCTCAGGGCATAGGTATGTTTTAACAATTACTGACTATTGTACTAGATGGACTGAGGCTATTAGCAACAAAACTTGCACTGCAGATGATGTCATTAAATTTCTGGAGAGCAACATTGTCACCAGGTATGGAACTCCTTATGCATTGGTAAGTGATAATGGGTCCGCATTCACTTCAACCAAGTTATCAAGTTGGGCTTTTGATCATGGGATTATACTTAAGTTTTCATCCAACCATTATCCCCAAGGGAATGGTTTAGCAGAATCCACCAACAAGAATTTACTGAGTATCATAAGAAAGTTAATAGAGAAAAACCCCAGGAAATGGAACTCATTCTTGAAGTATGCCTTATGGGTAGACAGAACTAGAATGAAAACTGCATTAGGAAATTCGCCTTTCCAACTAGTATATGGGGTAGATCCTATCCTCCCTATAAACTTGAAAATTCCTACTTTGTAGTTTGCCCAAGAATACCTAGGCATAGACAGTAAATAAGAAGTCAGGTTGCTTCAATTAATGCACCTGGAAGAAAAAAGGAGTCAAGCAATTGACCAGTTTGCAAAACACCAGTCTATTGTCAAACGTTGGTTTGACAAGAGAGCCAGAGTTAGAGCTTTCAGGATATCTAATTTGGTCCTGATGTGGGATAAAGCCCATGAAAAGAAAGGAGACCATGGTAAGTTTGATAGATTGTGGATAGGTCCCTTTTAAATTTCTGAGATACTAGGAGACAACACTTATAGGCTTAAGAACCTGACAGGTGAGGATGTCCCATTGCTAGTCAATGGACAATTCCTCAAACACTATTTCCAAGCCCGAATGACTTCATAACAGTCATGTGTATCATATTGTATATTTTTATAATCGTTTGTACAGTTTGTTTGTTTTGTTTTGTTGGTTGAGACCTTGTTCTGGTAAGTCAGGATGATGCACTTCATCACCCTAGAAAATAACTAAATTGTTAAGGTTCAAGTGATGAGATCACATTTAGACATAGGTTATGATTCATTCTAAGAAGTGTTCATGATCAGGTTTGTGATATCTTTTCATCAGGGTGCCTTTTCTTGGTCAAAATGAATCAATCACAATGAAGCATCTAACAGCCTTGGGTTTGTTGAAAACACTAGTATAGGTGTTAAGTGAAAAATCTAAAGGGACTCCCTTGCTACTAGTACAATCTCCAACCTAAAGCTGCAAGTGACCATACCTTGTACAAATGAGCTGACGTGATGATATCATATACGAATTTTAAAGAGAAAATCAGAAAAAAAAATAAAATTAGGCCATCTAAGTAACTCTACCGGGGCTATAGACACCTGCTAGCAGTGGGGCTCTACTTAGGGAGATTGTATAGATAACCTTGCCAGGGCTATAGACGCCTGCTGGCAGCAAGGCTTTATCTAGGTTAGCTATGAGGGATGATCTCAAACTATGTAGTTTAACACCAGTTACTTATGTTTTCAACTTGCTTTCAAGATGAGGATAATTAATCATATGCACACACCTGATCTTTGGTTAGCATTGTCACCATGATGAAATTTTATTATTTAGAGTATCAGGATGCTTATATTTAGATGGAATTAGAATACTATAGATGAATGTGATCACATCACTTGAATTATTGGAATTTGTTTGTTTTCTTTGGTGGCAAGTTGTTGTGTGGTTACACAACACACCCCATTTTGACTTGGCAAAATAGGGACCCAACTTTTGGCTTGGCTTGTTTGTTCTCTGGCGGTCTGGTAAAAGTAAGTCGGGTGCATCATCATGTAGAGTCAGGATGAGGTAAGTCACCATTATGAGGTCAGTTTGTCAAATTTCATATTTCATTTCTGTGACCTCATAGGTTGAAAGAGTACTAAAATTCACGCAGGTTTGTCTTTTGCATCATCCTGATATTCCTCAGAATGTGAGAGTTATGAACGGTCAAAGTTTTGGTCAAACTTGACAGTCGCAAGAGAGGAAGATCATTTTTATAACTTGTCATCTTTTTGAAAGTCATCATCATATTTTGAAATATCCCCCGACAATATCCTGCGGCTCAAATATCCGGACATCAACTTTAAGTGGTAGTAAGCCTTCCCCGTCAAGCGGTCTTTTGTATCGCGAGCATCATGTTTTTAAATGTAACCCGATATTTCTTAATATCCTCCTGACGTGAAATATCACCCTTAGCAAATATCCTGATGACGTCATCCAAACTGGATAAACGAAGAAGCAGATATAATGATGACATCATCTTCACATTTATATTTCGACAGGATATTTTTCCAAACATGATCATGTTCGTCTAATATGACGATGATGTCATGATATATTTCTGATACAAAGAACGACTATCAGGATGACATCATCCTGAGATTCCAAAAAAAGACATGTAAGTTTGTCTTGTCATCATCATATTTTGAAACATCACCTGATATACCGAAATATCCTCCTGATGTACTAAATATAAACAAAGGTGCTTTTGTCACCCGAATCTTGTCGCGATAACAATTTCAATATGAGGAAGGAGGATGATATTGAAACTTAACCCGATATTTGTGAATATCATCTTGCCCTCATGATATCCTATCATATGGATATCCCCCCACTCCCGTTGCCGCCATTATCATTTAATGCGCGCAGATATGGTAGGTAGTTCCCGCCGACCCCGGAACCCAATGAAACACCTGGTGAGATCCTGCGTTTTCACACGAATAATCAAGGAATGTAATCTAACTTGTTAGAGTTGCCCTAAGTGTACCCTAACTGCGAGGTTAAAAATAATTCAACCACCATTTTCACATTTACCTTGCGATAAAATTGTTTTACAGAGCACCACCTTCCATATCCGCATACTAGCTACTGTTGCACGATTTGAGCTCATAGACAGAGAGAAGGGGGTGTTCATTAGCTGAATTAGGAATGTCGTTGGCAATCCACTGCTATAAAAGAGAAATCTGCATAACCAGGTAAGTAAATGAAACCCTCATCATGTCATTATTGTTTAGGTATGATGATGAAAGTTTTGGTTTATGCATGTAATGGTGAGGAAATACAATAGGCATAGTGATCTTAATTGCAATATGTGTGCATGTGTGTATATCCGTTGTGTGATAGGATTTTTGTCAATTGCAGGTACTCATGGCCAACAAGCGGTACGTTAAGTGTCAAGAAGAATTCAGTAGGCCTACGTTCTCTTCTTAGAGGGGAGTCCTATTCAAATATGGAGCAATTACAGATACCCATCAGGGGAGCACTAATCTGGAGGCCTGGTCAGCTAAACTGAATGATGGGCAGGACAAGAGTCCTGTGTTGGACGCAGTATTTGTGTCGGGAATGTGGAACGCTACTGGTTTCCCATATTCCATGGAATCTCTGGAACTGGTCATAGAATGTGCCCGAAATTATAATCCTCAGACGAGGCAAGTGGTAAAACACGGGAGAATATATGCAGACCTCTCCATCAAGGGTCTCTCCCAGACATTCGGACTGCCATTGGGCAGTAAAGTAAAAAGTGTAGACCTGAAAAAGGTAGAGAAAGAGTATGAGGCCAACAAGAAATTGGCTAGAAAGAACATGTATCCATGGCGAGCAGAGAACAACACATATCCTGCAGCGGCCAAACTCCCAGTGCACCTGTTTAAATATGACTTCAGTGAGGAGTACAAGTATATGATTGCAATCCTGAGTCGAGTAATAGGCCAACCTGATACAGGTAGTTTCAGGGATTGGATGTATGGAGTTATAATGATGTGTTTGTATTCAAACACCAAGCCACTATGGGGCCAAATCATAAGTGATGCTCTGCATGAGCAGCTGATGAACTTGGGAGGTTCAAATTGCATATTTTATATGACATCTTATATTGTTTATTCTTGTGCTTATAGAGGCACTTTTGATGCCTTAGTTACAGATGGGAAGCTAACAGGCACAAATGCTGCATATATTTGGGATCATCACCCCTAGCTGCAAAGAACCAACTACTTCAGGGACTACAAACAGGTCAATGATGCATTCTCTATGCATTTGGTAAGGACCATGGAAGAGGACAGATCAAAAAGATTGAGCATGGAAGCTCAAGAAGTAGTTTACAGGCATGGAGCCTGGTATATCTAGTTTGCAACCTTTTCTTATATAAGGGTTGAAGGTTTTGAGGAACATCCCCTCATGCTGCCGAGGTATCCCACAGATGCAGTGATATTAATGGAATTTATCAGGCAGGGCTCCGTGATGATAAAGATGTACAAGGATGCCAAGAAGCTGCCACCAATTTTGTTCCCAGTCAGCATTGGCAACTATATGTGCCCAGATTCTGACAATATAAAGAAGGTGATGGTCACCCTAAATAAAATGAATCTGCAGCCTTTCCCAATAACAAGACCATATGATCCTTACGGCAGGATACAGAAGATACTAGGAAAGCCTATTCATCAGAGGCACCTAGAGGATTTTTGGGCTGACTGCGAAGATGAGGCAGAAGCCAAGAGAAGAAGGTATCAGAGGTTGACTCTGAACCAAATTAGGACTTTTGATTGCATCTCCCTTCCCCAGCAATTGAAGAAGGATGATGGCAGGATAATGGCAGATGAATATGAACAGAAAAAGATATACAATGACACTATCTCTGCACCTGACCTCACCATGCAGGAAGATATATCTTTGGACCCATTCATTGCCAGGACCATACAGCTGACTCAAGCTTGGGTAGATGATCAGGTGGAGGTATTGAAAAAGAAATGTGTTGCCATTACGGTGGACAACAAAAAGAAGGGCCGGGATATTCCTAGGGAGGTATATGATGACTTCCTGCTTGAGAAGAGGAAGACTAAGGGAGACAGGTTACCTCCACCACAACAACAGAGCAAAAGACCCCCAAGGGGCAAGAAAGTGGATACACAACCCAAAGGGGTTATAATTCACAGGGCAGTGTTTACAGCTGAGGAGGCGGCAGGATCAGGATCAGAGTCGGAATCCCCTCCAAAGAAAGAGAAGCCGAAGAAGAGTAAGACAGCTGAGGCTGGAATAACGGGGACCCTTAAAGTGGGTCAATCCTCAAAGAAACCTGGAGAAGAGGATGTCCTCATGGAGGAGAAGCCTGAAGAAGAAGAGGCTCCGTTAATAATAAAAAGGAAGAGGAGAGCTCCACAGGTGCTGGTCTCTACCACACCTAAGAAACAAAGGACCTCCATGAGAGGTGGAATAAGTGAACCCCCTACACTATTACAAGGGGCAGGTAGTGAAGTGCCGAGAGAACTTCAACATAATGTTCCACTTCCTACCATAGTCAAGTTCAAAACTGAACTTGTGGAAGAACAATTGAAAGAAACCTCTCAGACACAAGCGGAAGGACATGTCTCGCTTGATGAGACAATAAATTTGTTTGACGATGAGGTAGTGTAGGATGTGGCTGCACAGAAGATGGAAACACTTGCTGCGGATGTAAGTATGACTCCTCACAAGCCTCCACTAGTTCAAACTGTGCTTGAGGAGATAAAACAAGCAGAAGAAGAGCAAGAAAAGAGCCCAGAGTAGGTGGCTCAAGAGATAGGGCTAGAAGCATTGATCACAGAGGTGACAAGTCCTATAGTGGTGGATCTAACAGAGAAACAGGATGCAAGTGCTGAACAGCCAGCAAGATCACCTGATAAAGGCCACCCAATAGAAGAGATAGAAATGGCAGAGACAGAGGGCCATGCTCTTGAGTTAGGCCAACAAAGTCCACCTGACACATTAGAAGAACCTTCTATAGTAGAGGTTCAGGAAGCAAGGGCTGATGAGAAGAAGGAAGCACTAGAGGATCCAGCTGCCAAAATACAAGAAGTTGATGGTGCAGGCTCAGAAAAGGTAATAGCTGCAGAACAATTGCGAGCACCTCAGGCAGGATCCCCAGTATCTAGTGAAGTAGATAAGAAACAAGGGGAAGAATTGGGAACAGATGAAGGAATGATAGAAGAAGGTCATGATCATCATGATCAGCAAATAGACGTGCCGCAGGGTTCCCCACACCAAGAAGATGCTCCCCCATAGAAGGAAATTCCTCAACAGGAGGAGGCACCACAAGATCAATAGCAAAGAGAGCATCAATAAGAAGAAAAGGAAAAGTCACCATCTCCACAACATATATTAATAGAAACAGGAGATATGGGTGAACATCATCATGATGCTGAGAGACATGATCAGGTGCCTCCGTGGTTAGCTAAAGAAGTGAATATTGAGGAGGAGTTTGAAATTCAAGAGTTCGATGTCTCCACCTTGTTCTCCACTGATCTAATTAAACCTAGGAGGAAGGCTAGAATGACTTCGGCCATCAAAAGAGATCCAGCAACAGGGAGAAGGACCGCACAAATTGCCATACCTGTGGTGGAGAAAGAAAAAGGTAAAATCACTGTAGATGAATTTCAAATCAGCACAGTTGATTTGGGCTTTGCCAATGAGGACCAAGAAGGTCAGGAGGGCAAAGACATCATTGACTCTCTAATTCAAAAGGTGAAAAGAGAGAAGGAGAAGAATAAGTGACATAAAGAGCACATTGCTCAGTTGCATGCCTATATCAAAGGGCTGACCGATCCTGATGATACCACAATTGAACGTGCAGTCCCATTGACTACCATTTCTCAGGAGGAGGTAAATAAATTAGACCTCATGAAGCATGAGGCATCAGTAATAAGGAAATGGATGTCATCCGCATTGGATGATGCTGTGGAAACAATGAAAGCATCTCTGAAGAGGTGGAGCATTCTAAGTGACTCCAAGACCAAAGTGGATAAATTGCAGATGCAGACCGGGAAGAGGTCTTACAAATTAGAGAGAGTCCTGAGCCTTTTAGGGGAAATAAAGGGGATAAATCCTCAGCTGCTTATCAGTAAGCAGGTGCTAAATAGTAATACCACATTATTAATAGATATCTGGTATAAAGACACTCAGTTTGAGTGTGGAGTCCTCAAGAGGTGTAATAATAAGCTAAAAGATATCAGCATGAGGCTACGGGATTTAATAGCTGAAGAAGAGGTGATATTGGAAGCATTAGAAGGCAAGGTGGAAGGTAAAATAGAAAATCAAGATGAAGAGTCCACCATTAAAGCTGTACACAGCAACTTCCAATTAGAAGTAGATGGTCCACCTATCCCTTTGACAGAAGAACTGATAGATAAAATAATGAGGATCAAGGTCCAGATGGAGAAATACAAAGAGACAGTGCAGGACAGGAAAAATAAGCTTGATAACAGCAGAGACAAATATGAAGCCCATAGGCACGCCATTATCAAAGAAAAAATTCAAGATGGCGGAGGGATAGATCAAGTTGTGCATTCTTATGAGCAGGTCCGCAGTAGTATGCAGCCCCATATGCAGCAGCATCATCATCAGGATAGTGAAAGCTCAGGAAGCGATGCACATGATGATGACCTGCATCAATCAGCTAAGGAGCATGATGAAGATACATCATGAAGGGGATAGTAGCATAAGTAGTATAGATAGTTGCCAGTTGGCAACTTGTGCCATTTTGTAAAGGTTGACGAAGTCAGATGAATCGTGACCGTAGATCTGTATTGATAAATCAAGATCATAGATCTTTTTGTAACAGATTCCTCACCTTATTCTATAAAAGGTAGTGGAATGCCTTATTGAAAACATTCGAAACTTAATTGAAATTTGTTTGTTGAAGTATTCAGGGCTCATTTCAAAGCTATTGCATATGTACATGTCTTTTGCATACTTAATGAAAGAGAAGAGTATTTCGATTACAAATTTTCGTAAATCTTGAGTAATCTGTGTCTGAATTCTGGATATGTGCTTTGATTTGCTGCATCCCTTGGAGTGCTCATCATGTTGCATGTATTGTTTTCATTCCTTATCCTCTAAAGTTTGCATCAACTGTATCTAGCTGTGGAATATCCCGGTGAACATATAGTTTGATTTCTTCTCCTCATGACAGTATCAAGTATGTATGTGGATCAATAGCTAAAGGTTCAACATTAAATAGAAGCATTTCTTCAATTTCTTTTAAATTTCAGAGCATTTCATCTCCATAATTGCAAATAATTGATAATCTTAAGCAAATAACATAAATATGCAGACATCTCGTAGATAATCATAAATATTTAGCATATTTGAATACAAAGCATGTAGAATTGAAAATATCATGCAAAGATTGAGGTATTTCCACATCTTCTCATCAAATAACTGCATAATATAACTTCTCTGTAAAGAATTTCTGCAGGAATGTCATGATGATGATAAAATTCTACATAAGGCTCCAAAATGGAAACAGCAACTCACATTAACCTCTGAGTGACTTCAGACGATTAAGACCTAATCACCGGAGACTTGGGATCCTGAATTCTTTGAATTCATAGTATCTTTCAAGATGAAAAAAGGTTAATGTGTACTTTTATTCTATGTTTGTTTGTGACTAACATCATGACCAATAGATAGATTCTAGGTTTTCATGGTTGAAGTGAGGGAGATGGAAGATATCATAAATATCGAGGTTTATTGGAATAAGTCTATGATGTATAGGGAAGAGTCCTCAATGGTATCCTCTCTAGAGATTGAATATGTAGGAAAAGATTTCACTACCTCATCGAGAATAAACTTGATGTCTGAGGCTCATGGTACCTCCTTACCATATCCTAACCCCTTCTGGTTGTATTTCTAAGTCACAGTAATTGGTTCCATTTGACCTTGACCATGCTTTCCTAGGCCTCCTTTTCCTTTATAGCCCATGTTTTTGACAATTCTAAGACCATTACCATACTTTTTGACAAGTAGTGTGATTAAGTCCTTTTTTTTGTATAGCCAAGATGATATATCTTCAAGATATTCTTCTTCTAGTAAGCCCCCATTAGTGAACTATGTTAGAGGAGCTAGTATTTTTACTTTCTTGGTGATCTTTGCTATGGGTAGTTTGCCATAAGATTTTGGTGAAAGAGGCATCCTCCCCACACAACAAGATTTTGAGATGTCATGTTGAATGTTAAGAACACTGAGAGTGGTGGGGAGGGTGAATCAGTGTTCTACAAATCTTTTGATGCCCTTTTACTTTCAACCATTTTCCAAAATTAATTAAACAGAAGCACAACATGCATATGAACTGCAACCATAAAAGCATGACACATAGACACCAAGATTTTTATGTGGAAAACCCAAGAAGGGAAAAACCATGGAGAGGATTAGCTCTCAAATATATATTGCAATATTTACAAAAATAATGTTCAGGCTTGGTCACTCCACGGGCCTAGAACATGTTGGCTCACTATCATGAAGTATAACTAGGTTTAGCAGTCTCACTACCTCAACCCTAAACCTAGCAAGATTATAATAAGGGCTATTAAACCCTGTTGAAGGCTTACTGATAGCTCACTTCCTTGATGATGAAAGCTTTCTTCCAATCATATTGCATATGACAACTAAATACTATTTAAGCATCTACCACTATGCTAGGTGCAGTCATTTAATAATTGAATTCTAAATCCCAACTCTTCATACTCACTAATTTGTGTCACTGCTTTGTTATTTGCATAATCGCATCACACCCACACGTTCTCTATTCTATAAAGGAAATGAAATGTGGATCACACCATGCCTTAGCTAGGACTCAAACATGATATTCCACGCCACAAAATTCTTCCACAATCTTCCAAAGATCTCTGCAATCACTGGGATTAACTAGGTCGGCCAAAACTGGTTACATGTTACACTATCTAGGAACAACCTTCAAACATAATATCAAATCCTTAACATCAACCAATATCAAGATAGGAACATGATTAGGAGACATCTAAAAGCATGTTATATTCATCAGGAGCAACCACACGAACCTTAACCACTTTATCCATAGGAATCTTCTCACCGGAACACATGAACTTCACTGTCTTCAACTATCATAAAAGAAAGATAGCTTGCGAACCACCCAAACATGAACTACAACAATTGTAGGAACTTATCACCATCCCACACTTCCCTCTAGAACTGCAAAGCATAATACTTTCTCCCTGTCATCAGAGAATAATCAGAATGAATAGGCTTTATTCTAGTGAATGCAACGTTCTCACAACTTCACACCAGAGGCTCAAACTCAAGATTTAGCATCTTCAGACATCCCTTTGAATAGCTTCCAATCCATGGACCCAGATATGTAATTAGAAGGAAATGCAGAGTAATCTACCAGACTGTTCTTCAGTATACAACTCTCAGTCTATACTACACTTCACTGTAACTCAGTTGTTTCTTTCGGAGAGGCAAATTTTATCAATATCCTCAACATGCAAAGCTTCTAAACAAGTAATAGAATAAGATACAGTTGACACTGATGACAACAAAGATATGTTGACATCAATGACAACATTGATTAGGCACATACTTTCAAGAGTCATACTCACCAAATCCTATATCTCTGAAATGGACTTTCATTTATGGAATGGGTCTATCTGTAGAGGATTTTTGTAAAGTATCTAGGTCAATGTACAAACAAGATATTGGGGCTTCAATATTGTTGGGTATTTGGTTATTGTTGTGATAATGCCCTTGCATGGCGCAGTAAAATTGAAATGGATTAGGATCTCCTAGGATGGTGATTTTAGTACCATTGTAAGGGAACTTGAGGGATTGATGGTACGTAGAGGGTACAGCATGCATGGAATGAATCCATGGGCATCCTAGAAAAATATTGTATGGAAGCTCAATGTCTAAGACTTGGCATCTTGTTTCCAGCATGATGGGGCCTTCTTGAATAGGAAAATGTATGACACCTTCTGATCGACACTCTGCATCATTGTATGCTTTGATAGTAATACACTGCTCAGTGTTTATATGATCCTCAGAGTATCCTAATTATTTTATAAACTTGAGAGAACAAATGTTTAGGCTAGCATCACCATCTATAAGTATACATTTGATTTTATGTTGGTGGATGAGAACTTCGATGTGGAGTGCATTTTTATGGCATGGATCATGAGATGGGTGGTCTTTTTTAGAAAATACCACATTGTAGGGTGATGCAATGTTACCCATCACGTCTTGAAAGTTTGTGACAACTATATTGTGGGGAACCAATGACTCTTGTAGGGCTCTTTCAAGCACAACTTTATGAGCAAGTGATGACTTTAGAAGGTCTAATATTGAGATTTGTGCAGGAGTCTTCCTTAGATGTTCAACAAGATTATAATTGGAAGTGACTATAGGATTAGGTGTTGGACCATAAAGGGTAACACAAGAACGATGAGTTATTATGGCACAATCTAGAGCCTTGTCTTTAATGGTAAGGGTAGAGATTCGACTTTCTTCAAAATGGCCAACAATGAAGTCATAAGAAGATGAGGCTTTGTTAATGCTCTTTCCTTTATCAAGATTTTGACCTTTACCATGTTGAGGGAATGGATCCTTGTATATGTTGAGATCTTTGTTTGAGGTATGGTGAGGAGGCTCATTGAAAGTGACTTCACCTCTGTCTATGAGGTTTTGGATTATATGTTTCAATTTCATGCAAGATGAGGTTTTGTGTCCTTTTACTCTATGGTACTCACAATATTCATTATCTTTCTACCATTTAGGTTTGAAAGTGGGCTCATCATATTGACATGTTTCTGGCAATGTGATAAGTCTATTTTGCACAAGTTTCTTAAGGATGGATTCAATAGGTTCACCCAAAGGAGTGAACCTACATCTTGGAGGATAATCTTGTTTTGGACATTCTTGTTTTTGTTTCTCCGTAGGAGTAGATTGGCTTGGTTTTGATTGAAGATTAAGTGGTGTTTGGAAAGTTTGGATGTGTTTAGAATCTGCAACACCATCATTGACAATGTTCTTGATTTTGGACTAGAATTTAGGTTTATCATTTGATTGTTGGGGAGTGTTGTCTTTGGTCTCCTTAAAGATTTTGACTAAACCTTTTGCAATGAGGGATTTTTTGATATTGGTACCTTTGTAAATGATCTCATCAAACATGGTAGTACTTTGGATTTGTAGATGAAAACTAATTTCTTAGTTAAGGTTTTGTACAACAATGCTAACAAGTTAATTTTCAGGTATGGGCCATGGAAATTTGCTAGCCATATTTCTCCATATTTGTAGAAATGAGATAAAGGTTTCCCCATTTCTCTATTTATTGTTACACAAGTCCGTCATGGAAATCTCATTTTCATTATTGTAAGAGAAATGGGTGGCAAATTTTTCAGCTAGTTCGTTGAAAGTTTTAATACCCATGGGTAGGTGTGAGAACCATTCAATTGCTTGTCCTCCAAGACTATGATGAAAGAGGCACATAAGATAAGTTTCGTTATGTACAACCTCAAAGAAAGATATGTAGAACTCTCTAAGATGGTCTTTTGGATCTCCTTTTCCCTTGTATTTGTCAAATTTTGGCATGTCAAAGTTAGGGGAAAAGGGATCATAGGTAAAGATCGATCAAATGGATATGGGCAAACTTCCTCCAAAGAGAAGGTTTTCTTCGTGTGTCCAAATGAAAGGTCGGATTGAAAAGCAAAAAAATTAAGCTCAAGATCAGAAGGAGGTATTGGTAAAGCCAAAATTTGTTGAGTTTGGGGTGGTTGTTGCTGCCCATAAGAGATATTGGAATTTAATCCATATGAATTGATATTATATGGGTCATATGAGTGATGAGGGTTATTTTGAGGTTGATTGGTGAAGAAAGTTTGGGTTTGTTGAGTTTGTGGGGGTGCTAGATATGAATGTTGACTTTGTGAATGTTAGGGGTGTTGATAAAGAAGTTTGAGTTTGATATTGCTATGGTGGTATGATGTATGTGTTTGGATTTTGTGGTGGTTGAGGTGGATTGACATAGGTTGTGTTTAGATTTGGAGAAATGATGTAAGTGTTGTTTAGATATTGAGAAGATGATGTTTGGGGTGGATTAACATAGGTAGTGTTAATACTTGAAGAGTGTTGGGGATGATTGATGTAAGTGTTGTTTAGGTTTTGAGATGGTTGAGGTGGAGCTATGTAGGTGTTATTTAGATTTAAGAGTGTTGGGGTGGAGCTACGTAGGTGTTGTTTAGATTTGAAGAGTGTTGGGGTTGACTGATGTAGGTGTTGTTTGGGTTTTAAGGTGGTTGAGGTGGATCTATTTAGGTGTTGTTTAAATTTTGAGAGTGTTGGGGTTGACTACTGTAGGTGTTGTTTAGATTTTGAGGGGATGATGTTTGGGGTGCTTAAACTTGTGACACTTGTGGTGGAGTGACATAAGCATTACTAGGTGTGTAACTTGGAGGCAAATATGTCTATGGTGGGGTAACATATGCAAGAATAGATATAGATGTGTGAACTTGCGACATGCATGGAAGATTTTAATGATTCATAGGTAGCGATGTGGTCATGAAGGGGTTTGATTGTTGAGCTTGTTTTACTAAATTGGCTTGTCTTGCTAGGTTAGCTTAACAACAGAGGGTTTCTTGTTGAGATTTATAAATCTCCATGGGAGTAAGAAGAGGTTCAATTGATGTTTCTCCTAAGGGGTTTTGATAAATAGGATTGGCATATTTTACTGTGAAAGGATTGGATACTACCTCTTGTAAAGCTAATTCAAGAAATGGTGTAGATATCATAGATATTATTTGGATGGGGTATACTTGTGGTTTTCCAATAGCATTAACAAAATCTTGGAATGGATCTTTCTCCTTAAGAGTAGATGTATCAAAGTTTTGAGGCAATTTAGCTCCCTTTTGAGCAAGCAAATGGAAGTAGTGATCTTGATTGGAGCTTAAGAGTTTATCTATAGCTGCCATGATTTTAGGATCTTGCATAGTTTCATCAAAGTCTTCAGACCCTTCTTGAGAGGACTGACCCTCTTGAAATTGTCTATCATTGTGAGATGGGATTTGACCAATGGATCCTTTTGCAAGGAGATCATGAGGATGCAGCCCTATGGTATATTCTGCAGCATCTAACCATGTTGTATTATCCTCTTGGGGATGATTTTAGACAGTACCATGAGGATTGTTTTGAATATTCTATGAAGGATTGTTTTGGATGATTCCATGAGGACTGTTTAGGAGTGTGTGTTGAGGATTTGGTTGTGGGATGTTTTGATGATGCTATTGAGGGGTGTTTTTCTTATCCTCCATGGCTTAACAAAGTTGTTGTCTAGTGGTAACCATAAGATTTCTCAAATGCACTAGGACAGAGATTTGGGGATTGATTTTGGACTTGTTTTGACTAAATTAAGATTACTAGTTTGATGGTTTGATATGGGTTTCTTGTGGAAGATTATAAAGCCTAGATCAATTTCTAATTGGATAGTTGATGACCTTACATAGAGATGGACTAATGACCTTAATGAAGGCAGATAGGGTTAATGGTGTTAAACCAACTTAAGAGAAGTTAATTCTCAAAGCTAATAAAAAACAAATAACAGATACTAATTCTTCTTCAAGGACCTAAGAGATGTAATCACTCACAAATCAAAGATGAACTAGGGGATATTGTGATCTAGAATCTATGGTGGAAGCCAAATTACACAGCTCTGAAAAGTGTGAGTAAAGATTTAGATTTGTTTGGTGAAGATGGTTTGATTGATAATAATCTCAAGAGGATAAAGATTTTGAAAAGTCCAAGTTTAAGCTATGATGATAGATTAGGATGATCTGATGGTTGATAAGACAGGTTTGATAGTGCTATATGATGCTAGCTTAGATGTTAATTTGATCAAAATTTGAACTTCACTATGTTCTGGGCTAAATGGATGATAGACAATAAATAGAGACCAAAGGCGCTTGACTGTTTCTCAAAGGCGCTTGGATATTGCTCAAAGGTGCTTGACTTTTGTTCAAAGGTGCTTTTTTGTATAAATAGAGGCATGTTAGGATAATCTAGAGGCATGTTAGAATAGCCCAAAGGTGCTTCATAGCCCAGATGTAAGTTTTTAGTAGATTGATAAAATATGACAAAGACCAAAGGCACTTGACTATTGTTCAAAGGCGCTTAATTGTTGCTCAAATGCATGGGACTATGGGCTAGAGGTTCTTTTCAGCAAACCAGAGGCACTCAACTATGGTACAAATGTGCTTCAAATTAGCACGAAGGTGTGTTAATTCTATGCAAATGCAAGTTTTTGGAATAATAATGTTTTCAATACAAGATCTTGATAGGATTTTGGTTTGATTTCTTGGCAAGAGAACAAAAACATAGTAAATAAGATGGTTGAGGACTGACTCAATGGTGCTGGTTGCATGAGGCTATTAACCTCCATGGCTAACAAATGGTATTACTAATAGATAACAAGAATAAATAGAAGACACACTAAATAATATTTGAATGTAACAACCTATAATTATTCAAATGGGTGTATCATATCTCATGGATTCACTTAGGTGCGGTTTCAATCCCCACTATTAGATAATGGTTATTTCCACCCCCTTAATACCATCTTATCATTACTAAGATAGGTAGGAAATGTAAGATCATGGACCACCCTACACCCCTCACCCTTGGAAACACTTAAGTCCATCTAAAAGTATATTCTATCTCTAATAAACGAAGGTACAAGTGTGAACTCTTCTCCCCCACTATTGGAAATGATGGACCAGAGATATGATGACCAAAGGTCTTATATAGGTTTACAAGGTGTCTAGGGTGTCCTCAATATATACGAAGGTAGAGGAGGCACATATCTGTGAACGAAGGTGTCCCAATTAACTGACACTCAACTATCCAAGTCTTGGTGGACCAAGTTTCCCAAGAGTATATTGCTTGGAGTTAAAAGGTTCCTTCCTTTTGATGCTAAGTCTTTTAATACTCTCATTATTTATATACCACACTAGAACATGCAGTTGAGGTCATCCCTTGAGGTGATGAAATCCCCAAGCAGGTCCCCTAGAGAGGATATCAAGCACTTTTGATTTTCAAGATCATCTTACGATGTGAGAAATGAGCATATGTGTTCTCTTGAGTCCCCAGGATTTGTAAGCATAGAAAATAATAAATGAATATCCTAAGTACTTTTGATTTCCAAGATCACTTTGCAGTGTGAGGAAAGAGCATATGCACTAGGTATTCTAAACACAGTAGACAATCGTAAATTACCTTATCAAATTGAGGTGTTTCTAAGACTTAGTATGAAAAAGTTGATGTCTTTGACAAATGTCCTAAAAAAATATGTTAAAAAATCTTCTTGATTTGTGATAAGATGTTGCAACAAGTGTTATTAGTTCCATAAGAAGCAAGTAGTTATCAAAAACAAAGGACTAAACCAAAAGCACTTAAATGTTGTGCAAGTGCACGTCAGAAATTACTAGAGGTGCGTTACTGTGGTACATAAGTGCATTTTTTATTACCAGAGGCATGTTAATATTGTGTAAAAGCACTTGACTATTTCTCAAAGGCACCTCACTATTGTGTAGAAGCACTTTTTTTTATGATGTAGGCTTGCAAAAAATAAGAATCTATGTCAAAAAGCTTGATCGAGAGATTGATAGTTGATTCTATGATCATCCAAGATGTTGTAAGATGATGGGGATCTGTATGTCTGCAACAAGAATGAATAATAAACCATGAGATGATGGATTAGCTAAAAATGACAATACCCTTAAATAAATCAGCTTAAGGAGTATGCTAGAAATAGTATTAGACAAATAAATTAGCTTGTCAACATAATAGATGATCAATATGATATGCAGAAACCCTGTAAAATTAGAAAAGTCAATCAGAGATCCTATAAATGAGATACGCTTCAAAATAGTGTAAAGGCACTTCAAATTAGTGCAAAGATGTGCTTATGTGCACCAAAGCTACTTTACTGTCACCCAAAGGTACTTTAAATAAGAACAAAGGCACTTTACTGTTGTTTAGATGCACTTTTACGTACCTATGCTTCAAAAAATCAATTTTCTTCAAAAAAACAAAGGTTAGTGGGTTCTACCAGGCGTGCCAAAATGTGTATAGGTAAAATAGAGATTGATAACAAGATCAAAACAATGATAACAATAACAATCAATCCTATAACCTTCAAGAGAACTATCTAAACAATAACCAAATAATCAATGAATAACAAAAAAACAAAGAAGCTATCACCTAGATTGTGTTGTTTTCTTGGTCTTTGTGGATTGCTTCAATGAATTGTGAAACCATGTTTGCAACAAGCAGATGAATTGTAGTGCTCAAAGATTCAATATGTACTCAACGATGTGGTATAATGCTCAAAGCACTTAAGAATGCCCAAAGCTTAAATGATCAAAGAAGATTTTTTATGAAGTGAAGGGGGTATATATAGGTTCCAAGATTGGATCAATCAATGGTGGAGATAAATCAATGAAATAGATGGTTAAGATGAATCAAGAGCTCATGATGAACATGCACACGACATGTGTCATGAAGAAAAAGCTATTTTATTGTGTTAACTGCTTGCTAGGATAAAGATAAGATTTGATTTTATAAATTTAGAATGCTTTTTCAAATTTATGAGTTGGTGATAAAAAATAATAATGATTAAAGCCAATTAACTCAATGTTAGATTTGCTTTTTAACATGCTAAAAATATTACTGATTGTGCACATAGAAGAAAATATTATTTTAGGAAGATATGAGAGATAAAACAAATTAAATAAATAAATTTATTTAATTTATCTTGCATGATGGAAGAAAAGATAAGATTAAATATAGAGAATAAATTAAACAAATAAATTGGTTTAATTTATTTTGCATGATAGAGGAATAGATAAAACATAAATAAAATATTAGTCTTATTTAAATTTAGAAGATAAAGTCAACTTAAATAAATTTAAACAATTTATTTAAATTTAGAGGAATAATTGATTAATTAAATAATGAAAAAATATTTAATTATGGATAAGAGGAATTTAATGATGAATTAATTAAATAATTAGATTTATTTAATTAATGTGGATTTAAAGATTTTAATTAAATAATTAAAATTATTTAATTTAGAAGAATAAAGAGGTGATTTTAATGAAATTAATTAAATAAATAGAATTTATTCAATTAATGTTGGAATTAGGGGAATTAGAGGAAATTGACAAATTTTGATGAAATTAATTAAATAGTTAGATTATTTAATTAGCGTTAAATGCAAAGGATTTAGGAGGAATTGATGTATGCAAGTGATGTAATGTGAAGGTCATTTTTAGGTGTCTACACCCGCTTTCGATGTTCCACCTATTGAATTAATCTGTGAATTTGTTGGCCCCAATTCTCTCTAGTACCAAGACATTTATTATTACCTCCATGGTAACACCCTTCCATCAAAACTAACCTACACCTTGAAGAAAACCTTTATCCACTAAGATTCATGCTTTACTATCCTTGGTGATACTTTATACCAATGAATTCTCGATGGTATCCTACTTAGATGTCTCAACTAAGAAGAGGTTAACGTTTGATGCTAGAGCATCCTTGGTTCAAGAGCAATCTTGCATCAACCAAAAATATTTACATTTCAATTCGTTTGCAGTTTATTTTATTTTATTTCACTTTCTTGTTTAGTTTAGTCAGTAGTAGTTTCTTTATTTTGGTCCACATTCTACCACAGTTGCATTTTAGATCTCACAAAGCTAGACTTAGCATCTAGATTCATTCATCTACATCATATCTAGAAATCAGAGCATTTGGATCAAGTATCAAAAAGTTATCGCTATCAGAAGATCGATTATTTTCTCATAACAAAGCATCCTGACAGTCTCAAACAATTAGCCAAAGGAGAAGACTTGTAGAGCATTCCTCAACTTGTGAATCTTAATGACACATCATTCAATGATCTTTGGTTCATTGCCAACCTTCCCCAAGATCTATACTTGATTCCATTCATTTGAGGAGGTATTCTCTGCATTTAGGTCTGACCTATTTGTGTACACATGTTATAGTTCTTCAAGTTTGTAATCTTCTTTCACTGACGCGGAGGAACCTTTTGTACCAAAGATGATATATATTGATGTAATAGATCCTTAGGAAGGTAGTTATCAAGTTCAAAAGATAGAGATAGATGATAGTTTAGATTTGAGCGAAGGAACTTCAAAGCTATATCTTGTGCATATTCTGATATTCTGTAATTAGGCCTATGACCTGAATTATAAGCCCGCATTTTGCCAGCCCATTTGTATTTGAATTCTATGATATACTGAATGACTGAATCTGCATTTGCTTTATATCCTTGAATTGTTTCCATTGTGTTTACTCTTGCTGCATGGTCTGGATAGTTCATTTTGTGAACCCTCTTACCATGACTGCACCAAGTGGTATCAGAGTGAAAGTTTGAATCTTTGGGAGTGAATTGAGCGAAGTTGGCGAAGGAATTCTATAAGAACTTTCTATGGACAGATCATTGAATTGAGGTAGGTTACTTGCATCACAACTGACCACTGATTGGGAGGTAGTTGATGAGTGCCAGGTAGAACCCATGAAATACACCTTTTTACCCCTCTTTTTCTTCCTTCTTATTCCATTGTCCTGATGACTGCACCAAAATAGGTTCACAAGATTATTCTAATGGTGATTAATAAGAGATGAATTACTTAGAATAATGATTTCTAATTGAAGGACTAATGTGCACTGAATTGATGGAAATATGCAGAAATCTTCTCTTTTTGAATCAACACATGCAGGTGTTCCGGTAGACAATTTTGTGCATCTCTGGAGGTACTCCTAATGATCTTCGGAGCTAACATTAGAATACCATGATTGGTCTCCAATGTTTTCTAATTTGATTGGAGAGATTTTGGGATAAGGAGGTGAATCATCTCTGGAGCTGGACTGAAGTCATGAGCATATCCGAAGCTGAACAAGAAGGTCACAATCATATCTCTAGAGCTATAGACAGAAACATACATCTCTGGCACCTCTTTAGAATAGTGCAGATTTCCAGTGCAACTGTCGGTCAAACACTTCTAGTAGTGATCGGGATGCTATTGATGTTACTCAAATCATCACCTGAGTAATTGAGGGTAGACCATAGTTAATTGTTGGAAGTTTTGTCTCTTTTTGATTTTGCATGAGTTATTGATAAATGGATTTAAATACCTATATTTCAAGGCCTCACTGCCCAAGTGTATTTAAAACTAAGACTCAGATTTAGTGTGGACTTCTGTTCCACTAAATCTATTTTAATTGCATGGATATTTATTATGTAGTTAGATAGTTAGTAGAATAAAGAGATTGATGTTATCTCATAGATGAACTAGTAGTTAGGGTAAGTGATATCTCATCACTGATTTAGATATAAACTTACAGAAGTAGCAGCAAAAAGAAGAACAATGATTAATTTCTGATTTTTGTAATCTTATTTTGACATAAACACTTTATGAATACAAAGTTGATGGAATTGGACTGAAATTGAGTTGTTATATTATCTTCTTGTGCTGATTCTTTACTTTAGTCTTTAGCCCTAAGGGTGTGGAGCAAGGGCCCACTCTCACCACCAAGGTGGAAAGCTAGTACTATTGTTTTGTTATTTCATATTTTGTTTAAGGAGATAGTTATTGTTTTCATAGATAAATGCATGTTTCAGTTGAAAGGAATAATATAGATTTACTTTAATAAATTCATTGTTTAGTTTTGTTTTCAATATTCTTGGAATTCATTTTGTAGTAGATAGATCAGTAATATCAGTTTCTATAATCAGTAAAGATCATTGGAGTTAGATAAAACTAGTAACTATAGGATTCCTAATTACAGATAGCCATGGACATAGCCCTAGATTTGACACTTGAAATATGATTAAATGATGAGGTACAATGACCCTTGTCATTTTTGGCACCGTTGCCAAGGATTTCTATGTTATTTAGGAAAATTTAGTTAAACAGTTTAGGATAGATTGAATATGTATGGTTAGAGCTAGAGATTCAAAGGGAAGATATATAAAACAGACACCCCATCAACAAACTATAGGAGAAAGCAGTGGGGTGACACAAGATCTTGTTGAAGAAAGAGACCTATAACCTACCTTGGAAGTTGCACTTGAAATTAATAATCCCTTAAATCCTCCAAATCTTCCACTCACTAACTATATCCAGGAATTACAACATAAATTCCAAGCAGATCCTTTGATAGATACTAATTCCCTAGAACCTCAAGGAGAAGAACCAATATTAGAAATGGATGATAATCATGAAGAGGAGGAAAATTAGGCTCCAAGAACCTTCTCATATCTCATTGTCCTAGCTGCTAGAGATAATGCCCCTATGAAAAATATTTCACCTGCACACTTGCCAAATTTTAGGGGTCTTGCTTTTGAGGATCCAGATAAGTTTTTGTTTGAATTCAAAGTGGTATGCCAAACTTATGATTATGGATCAGATATCCCAAAACTCAATCTGTTCCCTTCAACCCTGAAAGATTCTGCAATGAGATGGTTCATGGGTTTAGTCTAAAACTCCATCCATTCTTGGGATCAGATGGAAACAGAGTTTTTAGGAAAATACCAAGATTATTGTAGAGTCACTAATAAAAATGAGGAATTGTTCAAAATTAAACAAAGAGAGGAAGAAACCTTAGAGGACTATGTGGATAGGTTTAACTTTGCTTTGAGAAGGTATGGCAACTCAATAAATCATTCTTTGGCCAGAACCCTGTTTGTAAAAGGATTAGAAAAAGAATAAAAAAAGGCACTAGATCTAATGGGAAAAGGGAATATCAATAAAATAGATATGCCTACTATAGAAGAACTCTACAGGAACTATTCCAAAACCTAAGATGGAGTGAGAACACCCAAATCTTTCAAAGGGAAGAATGAAATAGGATAGTTAATGGAGGAAATTGCAAATTTTAAAATAGATATTCTAGTCCAACTGAATACCACATTAGATGGGATTCAGACAAAAACTAGAACAAATGATCAGGATAGAATAACCGAACCACTCTCCATCTATTGTCCTAGGTGTAGAAACAAATATCTGTTGAGAGAATGCCCTTTAGACAAATCAAAGATCTATCAGATCTATGATAGGGAACATCCTACCAGTCAATGCAATCAACTTCTAGCCTTAAAAAGACTAAGTAAAAAGAATGCCATTATAGAGGAGGAGTTGAACTATGTAGGACAAAAACAAGCTAGAATTTTCCCTTATAATTAGTATCCAAACCAACCTTCTTACAAGGGTCCTTCTAATTGGGGAAATAATCAATGGAATATAACTTGGCATGGGCCTTAGAACAATCCTCCTTGGGGACAATAGGATTGGCCAAATCAACAATGGCAAAACCAACATTGGAAAAATCAACCATAGGGGAACCAACAATGGCCACAACAGTTTGGATCACAAAACATGCAGCCTCATTGGGGTCCTCAATAGGGATATAATCAACAATACCAGGGACAACCTAGACATTTCCAACCTCAACAACAAGCATTGCTAACTAGACCCCCCAACACACAAGGTCAATCACAAAATGAACCAGTTAGCCAACCACCCTTACCAACTCATCCTATACCAAACCCACGAAATAAGCAGGGAGCAACTGTTTACATGATAGAACAAGAAAACATGGCTGGTATTAATGCCATATATTCCAATAATCTCTATCTGCGTTCTAGGAAAGCAATTCCAAGACCATCTCCTCCAACTATAGTTGAAGTAACCAATGATGAGGAACCTAAAAATCCATCCACTCAGCTTCCATAGGAGATTACTACCAAAACAGTGCTAAAAGAATCATCCTTGGATAACTCTAGAAATCCTCCTAAAAGAATGACTCCAGAGAACATCCCTAGAAACATTTCTGATAAGAGCTCCGAAGATGCTTCGGAGATAGAAAAAATAGCACCATACCCAAAATGGCTCAAACAACATGTTCCCCAAAAAAATGTCTTACAAAAACAAGTCCAATCTACCCTAGAATCAAAACTTTTACAAGAAATTAGACAACTAAACATTGAAATTCCACTCATCCAAGCAATCAGAGATGTGCCAGAACTGAACCAATTCATCAAACAACATTGTGTTAAAACTCAGGGCAGGAAGAAAAACTTTCCTTCTACCATATAGGTGGAAGGAAAAGTAGTAGATCTACTGATGGGAGAAATGCTCCTCCCAAAATATGGAAATCCTGGAAATCCTGTCATGACTATTTACATCTTAGCGGTAGAAATTTCAAATGTTTTGGTTGATTTGGGAGTAGCAATAAATGTAATGATAGTTCATACAATGGACAAATTAGCTCTAATAGGTATCCAATCCACATCTACAATCCTTCAACTTGTTGACCAATCAGTAGCTATTCCAAAAGGGGTGATCACTGATGTTCCAGTTGTAATAGAATCATGGGAATTCCTAGTAGACTTCCTAATATTAGAACCAAGAAACCAAAGAAATGCTTATCCATTGATATTAGGAAGACCATGGCTAGCTACAATAGTAGCATCTATTGATTGTCGAACTGGGGATATGGTCATTTCTAATGGGATAGACTTGAAGAAAATATCTTTGTATCCTCCAGCTAAACCCTCAATACATTATTCAGGAAGAGTATGGGTAGATGAGCCAAATAACAGGGAAAATAGTGCCTCAGTAGCTATGGTTACCATCAAAGAACATTTGGGTGAGCTAGAAGAAGATATCCACTATGATACAATTGAAGATATCACCCACATTGTTATTAATGAGGATATAATGGAGCTAGCCCAAGATTCAAGGAGAGAACTTCTCACTTCTCCTCATTATACCCTAGCAAATATCATTCCTTGTGGAGAGACCTTTTACAGAGACTTAGCCACATTCCACATGTTTCTTCCACATTCTTGCCCCCTCAATACCATGACTTGAGTATACAGGTTGACTACATCCATGGATCAGATCACAAAATAGGTCATGATTTTACTAGGGAAAACACTGAATATTAACACCCAGTTAGCAAAAAAATAGGAGGAAGCACTTATCAAACTCCTAATTTCCCATTCAGTAGCTTTTGCTTGGGAATACCAAGATATGAAGGGCATCCCTCCTAAGATCTGTACTCATCATATATACACTGAAGATGTCAAACCTGTCAAGCAACCCCAGAGAAGACTGAATCTGCTTTAAAAGACATTGTTAAGACTAAAATAGAAAAAATGCTGCAAGTAGGGTTCATATATCCAATCTCAGATAGTCAATGGGTCTCACCCTTAGTCATAGTGCCTAAAAAGAATGGGAAGTGGAGAGTGTGTATTGACTATAGAGAGCTAAACAAAGCTACAAAAAAGGACTACTTTCCTTTACCATTCATTGACCATGTGTTGGACAACCTTGCAGGGAGGAAGTATTTTTCTTTCGTAGATGGGTTCAGTGGGTATAACCAAATCCAAGTAGCACCTGAAGATCAAGATAAAACTACTTTCATTTGTTCTTAGGGAACTTTTTCCTACAAAGTTCTTCCATTTGGACTATGTAATGCTCCAACTACATTTCAGAGGCTTGTTTTAGCCATTTTTACTGAATTAGCTAATGAGTGCATGGAAGTCTATATGGAAGACTTTACTGTGTATGTGGACAACTTTGAAGAAGCTCTTATAAACCTAGGAAAGTACTAAAATGCTGTGAAAAAAATTGACTATCCTTGAGCCATGAAAAGTACTTTATGATGGTAGAGGAAGGAATTGTATTGGACACTACATTTCAGAAAATGGGATCAAAGTGGATCAAAACAAAATAGAAGTGATCCAATGGTTACCTTCATCTAAAAATCAGATAGATGTTAGAAGTTTTCTAGGTCATGCAAGCTACTATAAGAGATTTATAGAAAATTTCAGCAGAATAACTGCTCCTCTATTTACCCTGCATAACAAAGACACAATTCTTATGGACAGACTATCAATCAACATTTGAAACCCTTAAAGAGAAACTTACTGTCACACCTATTTTAAGAGGACCCAATTGGACTCTACCATTTTACATACAAACTGATGCTTCAAATGAGTCTATTGGGGTAGTTTTAGGATAGAAGGAGGAAGGAGAAAGTATGCATGCCATCTATTACATCAGTAAAAACCTTACCTCTACAGAAATAAACTATATAACAACTGAAAAAGAATTCTTGGTAGTCATCTATGCTATAAACAAATTTAGGAATTATATCACTGGGTACAAAATATTTGTACATACTGATCATGCAACCATCAAATATTTAATGAATAAACTAGTAGTGGGTGCAAGGATAATCAGGTGGTTATTGCTATTATAGGAATTTGACATTATCATAGTTGATAATCCAGGCAAATTTAATTTGGTTGCTGACTTTCTATCAAGATTGTATATAGGTGGAGAGAACCAACCGATGGAGGACAGATTTCCAGATGAACATCTTTTTGCTATCTCCTCTACTACACCTTGGTTTGCAGACATAGCTAATCTCTTAGCTACAGGCTTTTATCCATCCCATTTTACCTCAAAACAAAAGAAATGCTTACTTAAGGAAAGCTTATCTTACAAATGGTTAAATGGTTTGCTATTTAAATGTGGTCCTAATTTCATTTTACGCAGGGGTCTAAAAGCTAATGAAATTTTTGATGTCCTAAGGGCATGTCATGATGAACCATCTAGTCAGCATTATTCTTCACATAGAACCATCCACAAAATTTTAGGATCTAGTTACTACTAGCCCTTTATTCATAAGGATACCAAGAAGTATATGCAGCAGTGTGATCAATGCCAAAGGATAGGACAACCAACTTTCACCCAAGAAATGTTACTTCATCCTCAAGTAATGCTGGAACCATTTGAGCAATGGGGTCTAGACTTTGTGGGACCAATTTCTCCACCATCATCAACCAAAGAGTACATTCTTGTATGTACAGAATATGTCACTAAATGGGCAGAAGTGCATGCATTGCAATTTGCAAGACAAGAGAAAGTTGTTGATTTCCTTTATAATAAGATTTTCTTTAGGTTTGGAGCCCTAAGTTCCATAGTTTCAGATAGAGGACCTCAGTTTACTTCACAGGTAATCAAAGCATTCACATACTTATATTAGGTTAAACATAGAAAATCTTTACCTTACCATCCTCAAGCTAATGGGTAGGTAGAGGTGACTAATAGAGAACTAGAAAATATTTTGACAAGGATAGTGGCCATGAATAGAAAGGACTGTGCTAACAGATTACCTAAAACAATTTGGGCTTACAATACCACTTAGAAGTCCATAATAGAATTCTCACCATATGAATTAGTTTATGGAAAGAAGCCCATTTTGACTATAGAATTTGAATTGCAAATGCTTAAAACTTCATTAGATATTGGCCTACCATTGTCTATAGCACAACAAAATAGGATTCTTTAGCTTAATGAGTTGGATGAAATTTGGACAGAAGCCATTCGATAAACAGAACTGGTTTAGTATCAAAGGAAACAATGGCATGACCAACACATCAAGAGGAGGATATTTTAGCAAGGTGATTGGGTTCTCCTATATGATTCTAAGTTCAAGGAGTTCAAAGGGAATCTACAAACTCATTGGATGGGTCCTTACCAGATAAAAGAAGTTTTTGAGAATGGAACCTTGCTACTGGAACCCATTGATAGAAGCACAGACACATTCTTAGTGAATGGCCATAGAATTAGACTCTATAAAAGGCCATCCACTAAGGAAGAATTCATCAAAGATTTGTCCTTGGTTACAGGAGACACATCCACTGCTATAGATTTAGATTGAAAAAAAAAATAGAGAAGGTTGAGAACCAACAAATGGCAGCCTTAAAAAAAAGAGAGAGAGATGGAAAACTAGTAAATGGCTGTCTTTCTCAACCAAGGGGATTGAAAACCATAAAATGGCGGTTCCCTTCTTCATGCAAGATAAGAATAATCAAGCTACGGAGGTAATTAGGTGCCATAAGTTACTCAAACACAACTCTAGCACTCACAAATTAGGAGCACCTCCGGTGCTTCACAAATCTGGTGCTCCACCAATAAAGATCCATTCTTGAATAGAATAAATAAGGAGGGGACCCGCCTCTCCAAGTAATAAAGTAGAGGTATCATTGATGAGGTCAGCATGACTCATCCTCCACTTTATGACAAGGACAAAGATGAAGTCAGCATGCATTTCAGGAAAAGTCATTACTCTTACATACACAGGTCCTCACAAATGACTACTCTGACATCACTTGAAAACATGGCATTCTTGAACCACTCAGTGGGAATAATTGTAGAATATGAGAAGCCAAGGATGCTGACATCATTTCAAACCCATGCAGGTGCTGCTCACGTGCCTAGTCACGTCAAGTCACATCACTGTCGTGGTCTTGCAATCAAGTACATCAGGTCGTCATCATTAAGATTGATTTAGGTACTTCTCTTTAATTAAGCATTAGTTAGTAACTGTCTTGTCATTTCTATTTTTGGGTGTTATTATCATGCCATGTTCCCCTGCCATTATTTCCCTTCTAAATTCATGCATGCTGCCATCTTTGCTACACTGTCGACATGTCTACAGAGTGTCCCATCACTCTACTACAATTATGACTGCATAAGCACACTAACAAATTTCAAGCTCCTTCCCCATTATTCAAGAAATGAAACAAATCTACATAACAACCCTCATTCAAGATTACAAAATTCTCTAAAAATCTAAGTCTGTTAACATGGTCCTCCGGAGCCTATGGAGTTAAAAGAGGAAAGATAGACCACAAAGAGAAGCAGATATAATTTTAGCTACAGAGGGTGGAATAAGACTGAGAAATGGGGATTAAAAAGAAATTAGAGCCAGAAAGTATAATAGGCCTTTTGCAGGATGATGTTGTGGCGGACATTCTTAGGAATGCAAGGTGGTTGTAGTTCTTGAAGAAATTTGAAGGTTTTCAAGAGGATATTGTTGATGACTTCCTACGAAACCTGAGAGATAATCAAACAACTGTTAGAGGGGTTCAAGTCAATCTCTCTACTACCACCATCAGTCATATCTCTAGATTGCTAGAATAAGGTGAGAGGTTTTACATCTGAAAACCCTATACGCTAATTTAATTAGAAATTTCTCTGTAGAAGGTGAACCTGCAATATAGTTGCATTTAAGCAAGAATGAGGTTAAAGGAATTCTTAGGTCTTCACTTCCAAACCCATGGCAATCTGTAGCATTATGGTTAATGAAATACTTTACATGTGATGGCCAATTTTCCTTAGTTCTAGGACCAATAATGAAAATGTTGATTTTTCTGAGGCATGGAAATGCTAACCCATAATTTAGCATAAACATTCCAAACTTTCTGTACTTTGCCATTAGAGAAATTGCAAAAAAGTACCAACAGGGAAAAGGTTCTATGAAACACTATGGCCTCATTTTTCTAATAGTAAAACATCACTCTCTATCTTAAGCTAATGGGGAAGCATTATGACAGACCATTTTAGATAACAAACCCCAGGATAGAGAACTAGAGAGGGCATAGGAAGTGGGTGAGGCTTCCTCTACCTAGCAACAAGAGGAGGCAGAACCTTCAATTTCCTCTCCAGCTATTGAGAAAGGTAAAGGTCTAAATCCCTCACTAGAGGCAACTTCATCTGCTACCCCTTTTTCTGACAGAAAAAGAAAGGGAAGGAAGTTAGAGAACCTGCTCTTGAACAAACTCCATATATGACTCGCTCAGCAAGGAGGAAGATGACCTTGGCTGAGAAGTCTATTCCAACAGAACCAATAGGGGAAGGGATGGGTCAGAAAACAAAAAGAACTCTAAAGAAAACTGAATCTAGCATACACTATTGGGCTAAAGAAGCATCTCATGACTTAGATGAAATTCCTCTAGTGAGAAAGAAGAAACAAAGAGAAGTTTCCCTAGAACCATTTGTTCATCTAGGTTCTCATAGTCCAACTTCACAACATTCTCCTACTCCAGAGACAGAGCAAAAAGAAACTTTTACTATTTCCTCCAATTCTGAGGATTATATACCTGCTCCGGAGGCACCTACTCTCGTTGTGCTATGGAGAAGCAAAAGGAAAAGGTAGCTCACCCAAGTTGAAAAAGATATTTCTCTCCTAGATGAAGTTTTGTTGGGTTTCAGAACTTATGAGGAAAAAGATGGGCCTTCATCAGTACTAGCAGTTGTAGAGAAGACTCAAGAAGAAACTTAGGATAGGGAGGCTACAAGGGAAGTTGAAGTAGAGCAAATGGATGCAACTGGCAGTGAAGAGCCAATAGATGTGGAAAACCCTGATGTAGAGCAAACATAAGAAGAAATAGGGACTTATTCTCACCCCTCTAATCAAGAGGATATTGAGATTTCAAGGGAACAATAGATACTAGAGGAAATTGATAATCTAAAAAGATTATTATGGGGGAAGAACTAGATTAGTACTGACCTCAAGAAGGTCATGAAAGAAAAAGAAATGGAGCAAAAATAGGTGATTGAAGGGTTGCAAGTAGAGCTCCAGAATAAATAGCAAATAATTTAGGAGAAAGATGCAAAATTGAGAGACCAAGAAACAAAGGCAGCACAAAGCATCAAAGAAAAGGAGGTAGAGGCAATATAAAATATTTTTGATCTTACCAAGGCCAGAGACAATAGTCTCAGAATAATTGCAGCACTGGTTAAGAAAGTACAAAATCAAGATAAACAATTAACATGGGCCAACAATAAAATGGATGATCAAGAAGAGTATATTCATGAGTTAATTGGCCTAGGGGCAACCATGGAATATGGAGTACAAACAAATTCATATGTGGGCCCAATTCTAATAGATTTTCCTAAGGCCCTATTCCATTGGGAAAGGAGATGTAGAGAATATGAGGCTTCTAAGCCCATGCTGCAATTACAGAGGGTAGTTACTACCATGTCAAAAAGAGTAGAAACCCTGGAAGAAAAAGTCATTCAGGTAGCTTCCATTTCATCTGAAATCCTGTCTTGCAGACCCCCAAGTGGAAGTTATGCTATGTTCTTACAAGAGATAGTTCTACAAAGAAAACTATCTTTGGTTTTGTCTGATCTTACTGAGAACATAGAAACAAGAGAGGAGTTCATGGAAGCATACATGAGAAGTTCTGATGAAGACAAAAATTTTCTGTGTGAGTTATATTTGCATGATTTCTGTGTAGATGATATGACCTTCATTATCAACTATTTTGTAGGGGAATGTCAACTTAAGGCATTTATATCACTGATGAGAAATCATTAGATTTGGAATGATAGAATGGAGGCTTATCTCAAGAAGGATACAGAAATAAGTCTTTTCATCAGAAAAGAATGTCCAAACCCCCATGCTTTTAAGGTCCAATTTAGGGCATATGTCTACCACTTAGAAAGTAAGACCAGGATTTTATGAATGTATCTGAAACATCTATAGGAATGTTCCATTGATTTTGGTCTTTTCATAAACAGTTTAGCGAATCAAGTACTTTCAGTGGCAAGGAAAAGGTGAAATATCTTAACTTCAGAGAAGAAAATGAGAGAAGTGATGACTCCTGCTAACTTGAGACTATTTATGAGGAAGGCCAGGGTAGTGTCTAACATGATGGATAAATACCAAATGGAGTGGATAGGTGGCCGTTTCAGACCTCCTCTCATCATTGAACCACTACATATTTGGGCTAAGCAAATGGAAGATGACAAGTTTCAAGAATGGATGAAGCAGATTGATTTGTTCAGAGGAAATGGTAATACCAACCACACCACTTGGACTACTTATGCATAGGACTATAGCTTGACTGATAGGGTATTCCACTAGAATAAGTCTAGATTGTGAGAAGTAGGAGGACCTGCTAATCCTTAATTATGGGGGGGATGATGAGTGCCAGGTAGCACCCATGAAATACACCTTTTTACCCCTCTTGTTCCTTCTTATTCCATTGTCCTGATGACTGCACCAAAATAGGTTAACAAGATTGTTCTAATGATGATTAATAAGAGATGAATTACTTAGAATCATGATTTTTGATTGAAGGACTAATGTGCATTGAATTGATGGAAATATACATAAATCTTCTCTTTTTGAATCAACACGTGCAAGTATTTAGGTAGACAATTTTGTGCATCTCCGGAGGTAGTCCTAATAATCTCCAGAGCCAACATGAGAATGCCATGACTGGTCCCCAATGTTTTCCAATTTGATTTGAGAGATTTTGGTATAAGGAGATGAATCATCTCTAAAGCTAAACAAGAAGGTCACAATTATATCTCTGGAGCTATGGACAGAAACATACATCTCTGGCACCTCTTTAGAATAGTGTAGATTTCCAGTGCAGCTATTGGTCAAACACTTCTAGTAGTGATTAGAATGCTATTGATGTTACTCAAATCATCACTTGAGAAACTGAGGGAAGCCCATAGTTAACTGCTGGAAGTTTTATCTCTTTTTGATTTTGCACGAGTTATTGATAAACTAATTTAAATACCTATATTTCAGGGCCTCGCTACCCAAGTGTATTTAAAACTAAGACTTAGATTTAGTGTGGACTTTTGTTCCACTAAATCTATTTTAATTGCATGGATATTTATTCTGTAGTTAGACAGTTAATAGAATAAAGAGATTGATGTTATTTCATAGATGAACTAGTAGTTAGGGTAAGTGATATCTCATCACTAATTTAGATATAAACTTACAGAATTAGTAGTAGAAAGAAGAACAACGATTAATTTCTAATTCCTATAATCTTATTTTGCCATAAACACTTTCTGAATACAAAGCTGATGGAATTGGACTGAAATTGAGTTGTGATATTATCTTCTTGTGCTGATTATTTACTTTAGTCTTCAGCCCTAAGGGTGTGGAGCAAGGGCCCACTCTCACCACCAAGGCAGAAGGCTAGTATTGTTGTTTTGTTATTTTAGATTCTTTTTAAGGAGATAGTTACTATTTTCATAGATAAATGCATGTTTTAGTTGAAAGGAATAATATAGATTTAATTTAAGCAATTCATTGTTTAATTTTGTTTTCAATATTCTTGGAATTCATTTCATAGCAGATAGATCAGTAATATTAGTTTCTTTAATCAATAAAGATCATTAGAGTTAGATAGATAAAACTGGAAACTATAGGATTCCTAATTGTAGATAGCCAAGGACACAATGTTGGATTTGACACTTGAAATATGATTAAATGATGAAGTACAATGACCCTTGTCAGCAGTTTTCACCTTGTAGCCCAAGCGCCGAACTTGAGGTAGTTTGCACTTGATCCTAGGAAGAATGCCACCGAGGAGAGTTGTTGCTATTGAAACAATGGCTGGTAGAATGGATGAGATGATGCAAATGATGAAAACAATGACAATTCAATTGGATATTGTTGAAGAAGATAGACAAAGAGGATTGACACAGAGACCTAATGTTGAAAGTGATGATGAAGAAGAATTTCAATCTATTGAACAAGTTGGTGAAACCCTAGGAGGTGATGAAGAAGAAGAATCAAATCAAGTAAAGATGTTGTGAGCTATTTCAAAGATTAGAAAGATACCTAGAGTTGATGTGCTGAATTATACTGGTAATTTGAACCTTGAAGAGTTGATTGACTAGATAAATGACATGGAAGAATACTTTGAGTATGAAGAAGTTGAAGATCTGGAGAAGGTAAAATTTGCAAAGACAAAGTTGAAAGGACATGCTACTATATGGTGGAAATAAGTTTAGTTTGATAGGAATAGAAGAGGGAAAGAAAAGATTACAAAATGGGACAAAATGGTGACAAAATTGAAGAATCAATTTATACCTACTGACTATGAATTGAAACTGCTCAAAAGATTACAAAACCTAAGACAAAAGGAGAAATCTATGGAGTATACTGAAGAATTTCATAATATGATCATAAGTACAAAACATAGTGAAGAAAGCAAGGAGAAAGTGGCTAGATACATCAATGGACTAAGATTAAACATTCAAGAAGAACTAAGTTTGGTGAGGATGACATCTTTGGAGGAATCATATCAGTTGCCCTGAAAGTTGAAGAGAAGATGAATAAGAGGCATGATTAGAGATAAAGAGGTAGAGGAGGTAGATTTCATAGAGGTAGAATATTTTCCAGAGGAGACAAATCACATCCAGAGAAGAACAAACCTAATAGCCCATTCAAGAAGGAAGACAGAGATAACAATGCCTACCAGAGCAATGACAAAAATTTTCATCACAGAGGTACTTATAATTCATATTGGAATGAAGGATGCAAAATAGAAGGAAGAGGATTTGATAAAAGAACATTCAGAGGTACTTGTTTCAAGTGTGGAGATGAAGGACATAGAGCATTTTAATGTAATCAAGGGAGTACAAGTAGGAGAACAGAGAATAGTGGAAGAGTAGCCTATGTTAAAGAAGAACCTGTTGGATCACCAAGTTTAGTTGGTAAACCAAAGAAAGGAGAATCACTTGTGATGAGGAGAGCACTATTTCAAGTAGAGACAACTGAAGAACCACAACAGAGGAAGAGTTTGTTCAGAACTAGATGCAAATCAGGAGGTAAGTGTTGTAAAGTTGTAATTAATAGTGGTAGCTTAGATAATCTAGTTTCAGAGGAGATGGTGACTAAGATGAAGTTGGAAATACTGAAACATCCTAAACCCTATCAAATAGCATGGATTTAGGATGATCATAAGGTACTAGTGAGTGAACAATGTTTGGTGAAATTTCATATTGGATCTTATCATGATGAAGTCTTGTGTGATATTATGCCTATGGATGCATGTCATATTTTGTTGGATAGACCTTGGCAGTATGATAGAAAAGTTATACATGATCGGAGGAAGAATACATACATTATAACATCAAATGGGAGGAGAATTACTTTGATTCCTTTGGAAGATGATCCTAAGAGTGAAGTATGTGGGAATGCTAGAATTTGTTTGGTAGATGGAAGAAAATTTCTAGATGGTTTGAGACATGAGAATATGTGTTATGCATTGATTCCTAAGAAGCTTGAAACATTGAAGAAGGAGATTGAAGAATCACAACCTGAGGAGATAATAGAGTTGTTGAAAGAGTATGAAGACATCATATCAGATAACGTACCTGAAGGATTGCCACCTATAAGGAGTATCATTCATCACATGGATCTTATATCGGGAGCTAGTTTGCCTAGAAAAGAAGTACATAGAATGACATTGGTAGAGAATGAAGAATTGAATAGATAGATACATGAATTATTGAGGACAGGTTTGATCAGAGAAAGTGAGTCCTTGTGCAGTACCTGCAGTGTTAGCACCAAAGAAGGATAGAGAGTGGAGAATGTGTACTAACTCTTGAGCAATAAACAAGATAATATTTAAGTATAGATTTCCTTTACCTAGAATGGATGATATTATGGATTGTTTGAGTGAAGCAAAATATTTCACAAAGATAGATTTGAAGAGCGGATACCATTGGATCAAAATCAAAGAAGGAGATGTATGGAAGACTGCTTTTAAGACAAAAGAATGATTGTATGAGTGGTTAGTGATGCCTTTTGGATTGATAAATGCACCTAGTACTTTCATGAGGTTGATGAATGAAGTATTGAATAAATTCTTGGGTAAGTTTGTTATTGCATATTTGGATGACATTCTAATTTTTAGTAAGACAAAAGAAGAACATTTGTGGCATATTAGACAAGATTTCCAGAGGTTGAGAGAGGAGAAATTGTTGATAAACATCAAGAAATGTAGTTTCATGAAGGAAGAACTAGTGTATTTGGGATTTGTGATTTCTACAGAAGGATTGAAGATGGACTCTAAGAAAGTGAGCAATTATTGAATGGCCTACACCAGAGAGCATTGGAGAGGTTAGATCATTTCATGGATTGGCTAGTTTCTACCAGAAGTTCATTAGAAATTTTAGTTCACTTTGTAATCCTATGACAAAGACAATGAGAGGTGATAGGAAAGATTTCAAGTGGACATTAGGAGTAGATAAAAGTTTTGAGTTGTTGAAGCAGAAGGTGACAGAGCAGCCTATTTTAGCATTACTAGATTTCAATAAGGTATTTCAAGTTGATTGTGATACAAGTGGAAATGCAATCGAAGTATTGTTAAGTCAAGAAGGTAGACCTATAGCATATTTTGGTGAGAAGTTGAATGATGCAAGGAGAATATATTTAGTTTATGATCAAGAGTTATATGCTATAATTCAAGCCTTGAAGAAGTGGAGACATTATTTGTTTCCTAAGGGGTTTGTGTTGTATACAAATCATCAAGCTTTGCAATATTTGAATAGTCAAGGTAAGTTGAATTTGAGACATATGAGATGGGTAGAGTTCATGTAGAGTTATACATTTGTATTGAAGCATAGGAGTGGAAAATCAAACAAAGTTATTGATGCATTAAGTAGGAGAAGAAACTTGTTGACAGAGATGAGAGTTGAAGTGATAGGCTTTGATGAATTGAAGAACATGTATGAGGGAGACATTGATTTCGTAGACCCTTGGGAAGCCTGTAGGGAACCTGTTGTGATAGATAGGAGTAAGTGGTTGGATTATTTCATTCATGAAGATATGTTGTTCAGAGGAAGTCAGATATGCATACCTAGAAGTTCAATGAGATAATTTGATCAAGGAGAAACATAGTGGTGGATTGGCAGGACATTTTGGCATTAATAAGACAGTAGATTTGGTAAGTGAAAACTACTTTTGGCCTCAGATACATAAGGCTGTTAGGAAATTTGTGCAGAGTTGCAGATTTTTTCAAGTTGCAAAAGGGAGTAGTCAAAACATTGGATTGTATAAACCTTTGACAGTACTGGAGAGACCTTGGGAAGACATAAGTATGGATTTTGTAATGGGATTGCCCAAGACATAGAGAGGACATGATTCAATATTTGTAGTGGTAGATAGATTTTCAAAGATGGCTCATTTCATACCTTGTAAGAAGACAACTGATGCAGTACATGTAGTAGACCTATTTTTCAAGGAGATTGTGAGATTGCATGGATTACCTAAGAGCATAATTTCAGATAGAGACACCAGATTCCTTGGATAGTTTTAGAAGACACTTTGGAAGAAAATTAAGATAGATTTGAAGTTCAGTTCAACATTTCACCCACAGACTGATGGACAGACAGAGGTAGTGAATAGGAGTTTGGGAAACTTGTTGAGATGTTTGGTTGGAGAAAAGGCAGGAAGTTGGGACTTGATTCTTTCACAAGCAAAATTTGTATACAATAATTCAGTGAATAGGAGTACCAAAAGAACACCTTTTGAGATTGTTATTAGAGAAAATCCTAGAGGAGTGGAAGAATTGAGAGATATCAGTTTGAAAGAAAAGAGAAGTGCAGAAGTAGAATAATTTGCACAACATATGAGGATAGTTCATAATTAGGTGAAGAAGCATTTGGAAGATATGAACATCAAATATAAGGAGCAAGCAGATGAGAAGAGAAGACACAAGGAATTTGCAATTGGAGATGAAGTAATGGTATATTTGAGAAAAGAAAGATTTCCAGTTCGGACATATAACAAGTTGAAGATGAAGAAGTTTGGACCTTGTAGAATACTCAAGAACTTTGATTTAGGAAATGCATATGAAGTGGAGTTACCAGAGACATTGGGCATATCACCTATTTTCAATATTGCAGACTTATACTGGTATCATTAAGCAGAGTTCAATGACATCATTAAGGAAGAATTGAAGAAGCAGTTACCACAACAAGCACTAGAGCATATTGAAGACATTTTGGACAACAGAGTTGAATGCAATACTAGAGGAAGACAATACAAAGAATATCTTGTGAAGTGGAAAGGTAGACCGAAAGAATATTCATCGTGGATTTCTCAGGCTAAGGTGGATCATCTTGGTTCTCCCCTAGCCCTGACAAAGTGAGGGACTCACTTTTTCAATAAACCCAGATGTCTGATAGAGGAGCATCCTTGGTTCAAGAGCAATCTTGCATCAACCAAAAACATTTGATTTTAATTTGTTTGTAGTTTAGTTTTTTTTCTTTCATTTTCCTGTTCAGTTCAGTCAGTAGCAGTTTCTGTATTTTGGTCTGCATTCTATCATAGTTGCATTTTAGATCTCATGGAGCTAGACTTAGCATCTAGATTTATTCATCTACATCATATCTAGAATTTAGAGCATTTGGATCAAGTACCTAAAAGTTATTGCTATCAGAAGATTGATTGTTTTCTCATAACAAAGCATCCTGACAATCTCAGACAATCAGTGAAAGGAGAAGAATTTTGGAGCATTCCTTGACTTGTGAAGCTTAATGACACATCATTCAATGATCTTTGGTTTGTGTCCAACCTACCCCAAGATCTGCACTTCATTCCATTCATTTACAGAGGTGTTCTATGCATTTAGGTCTGACCTATTTGTGTACACATGTTACAGCTCTTCATTGGAGTTTGTGATCTTCCTTGACTGACACGGAGGAACCTTTTGTACTAGAGATGATATATATTGATGTAATATATCCTTAGGAAGGTAGTTATCAAGTTCAGAAGATAGAGATAGATGATAGTTTAGATTTGAGTGAAGGAACTTCAAAGCTATATCTTGTGCATACTCTGATATTCTGTAACCAGGCCTATGAGCTAAATTGTAATCCTGCATTTTGCCGACCCATTTTTTTTTAATTATATGATATGCTAAATGACTAAATATACATTTAATTTATATCCTTGAGTTGTTTCCATTATGTTTATTCTTACTGCATGGTCTGGACAGTTCATACTATGAACCCTCCTACCATGACTGCACTAACATTGCTTTATCAGAAGTTTGTAAAGGTGTCTATGGATCACATTCCACCAGTCCAAACCTTTCTAAGAAGTTGTTGTGTATAGTATATTATTAGCCTACTATGGAACATGATGCCCACCAATTTGTAAAAAAAATGCCTACAATGTTAGTAGCACAGAGACCTAGGTCATGCACTAGCACACCAGTTGTAACTTGTTACTACTCCATGGTCATTTTCACAGTGGGGACTCGACCTCATAGATAAAATCCATCCATCATCCTCCAATGGACATAAGTTCATCATCACCACCATTTATTATTTCATAAAGTGGGTAGAAGCTACCCCTATGACATACATTACTAGTAAACAGATAGCTAAGTTCATCTTGCATTACATCATTTCCCGATATGGTATTCCACTTATTTTTGTAACTGATAATGGAAGACCATTTAAGAACCAAGATGTCCATGCCATGTGCACTCAATCCCATATTCAACATCACTTCTCCACCCCTTACTATCCACAAAGTAATAGCCAAACTAAGGATTTCAATAAAACCATATTAAAAATCCTAAAGAAAATAGTCAATGAAGCTAGTCGTGATTGACATTTGTAGCTCAATCCCACCTATGGGCATACTACACTAGTATTATAACCCCAACTAGTGCTACTCCATATGATTTATTATATGGCATCAAATCCATTTTACCTATCGAGGTCGAGATCCCTTCTCTTAGAGTGTCCATGAAACATCCCATTTATGGAGAAGAGTACAAAATTGCTAGATCCCATGAGATAGAGCTACTAGATGAAAGGCATCTTACACCACTAAATCACCTTCAGGTCTATCAAAAATTCCTTTGTTGTTGATGCAGGAGCATCCAGTGGTGTAAGGGCAATCTTGCATCACACAAAAAGAAGTTAATTCAAAATCATTGTAGTTTTTTTCATTTCTTTCCATAATTAGTGTTTTTGGTTCCATAATATCTAGAATAATAATGTAGGACTTTCAGTTTTTCTAAAACTGCTAAAAATAGTGACCTGCCTATTTTGGAAAGTGTACCTGCTATTTTTAGAAAGTTTGCATTTGAGCATGTAATGAAGCAAAAACTTCTAGAAAGTTACATAACAGAAATATAAGACCTTTGGCAAAGGAATCAGGCAAAGATCATTTGTGAGCTGAAAGATATTAAAGTTTTTGTTTTCCAAAAGGCCCTTGAAAATTTCTAGAACGTGATATGAGGCACTAAAACTTCCCATAACATCTTGAAACGTTGACAAAAATTTGTTTACGAATTTCTAGTGTGATAGTTCACATCGCGAGCTTTCCGGCACTTAAAATGGTTTGTCAATTGAACACTCGGATCAAAAGTTATGCTTCCTGGAAGTTGACCTACTTTTGGAGGGAGTTGCAAATTTCAAAATTTAGCTAGAGGCTGCCAAAAAGTGCTATTTATGACTATTTTAGGAACCTTGAGCAGTAGTAGAGTTAAGGGGGCTAGTGTAGAGTCAAAAACAGGTAGGAAAATAGAAACCCTAGCTGATTTGGGGTTACAGAAGGCTAAAGATTCTATAGTCTTGAGGTTGGGAAAGCTGTAATGTGTTGCAACCAGTAGATGATTCATCCTCTGATTGTAATTGAGCTTCTGTAATGTAATGAGTTGCCTAGTTCAATAAAAGAAAGTTCTATTTGCTGTGTTCCATATCTGTTATTGTTTGTTTTGTGATTTACCCCCTTCATCAAGTGGTATCAGAGCGAGGGTTCCTGAGTGTGTAGACAGATCACCGACCGTGAGGCAATTTGCACTAGGACCTGAGGTTGTGGGTTTGTTGCGGAGACCAAGATGCCTCCACGAAGAAATCGTGTTGGGAGGAATGCTTTGATGAAAGAGGGTTTTAGAGCCCTACAAAGGCAAATCGATGCATTGCAAGAGGAGCTATGAAGAGGGTTTGAGCTGAGAACAAGAGAAGAAAGTGAAGATGAAGTTGAAGAAGAGCTATCTGAGGAAGAACAAGAAGCTGTTGAAGATGATGCAGAAGTAAGGTTGTTGAGGGTCATTTCGAAGATCGAAAAGAGGCCCAAGATCAAAGTTTCTACATATTCTGGAGATTTGAATCCAGAATAGCTTATTGATTGGATCAATGACATGGAGGAGTATTTTGAGTATGAAGATGTGGAGGACCCAGATCAGGTTAAGTTTGCAAAAACAAAGTTGAAGGGCCATGAGAATATTTGGTGGAAGGAGGTCCAATTAGAGAGGAACAGAAGAGGAAAAGCAAAGATTACCAGATGGGATCGGATGGTGGAGAAACTGAAGAAGTAGTTCATTCCTATGGACTATGAGATGGAGTTGCTAAAGAAGCTGCAAGGACTAAAGCAAGGTAACAAGTCTGTTAAGGAGTATACAGAAGAGTTTTATAAAATTACTATTAGGATAGGCCATGCAGAGCCCAACAAGGAGAAGGTAGCCTATTACATTAATTGGTTGAGGCTGAGTATTTAAGAGGAGTTGAGCCTGGTCAGAATGACCACCATAGAAGATGCATACCAATTTTCCCTGAAGGTGGAAGAGAAGCTGAACAAAAGATTTGATAGCAAGCAAAGGGGAAGAGGTCAAGGTGGAAGGACTAGTAGAAGACCCTATGGAGGCCGTAATGAAGATCAAAAGAAAAGTGAAGAAGTAGGCACCAGTCAAAATCAAAGAGGGGATAATACCTACCGCCCTCATGACCAGAACAATGGTGAGCAAAGAGGAAGAGGAAGAGGCAGACCTGGGCAAGGACCTGGAAGAGGAGGTTTCAGAGGAACCTATTTCCAATGTGGAGAAGAAGGGCATCGAGCATATCAGTGTCTGCAACATCAAGGAAGGACAAATAGAAGACCTGAAGGTAATGCACGAGTTGCACATGTAGATGAAGATGCACATTCTGAGCATTCTGAAGATGCTGAAAGGGGATAAACCCTAGTTGTCAGAAGAACCTTGCTGAATGAGGAGAAAGAACCCAATCAGAGGAAGAGTTTATTCCGCACAAGGTGTAAATGTGAGGGTAAGTGTTGTGATATTATTATTGACAGTGGAAGAATTGATAATCTTGTTTCAGAGGAGATGGTTGACAAGTTGAAGTTGACAAGAAGAAAGCATCCGCATCCATATCAGATTGCATGGTTGCAGAAGGACCATAGAGCTTTGGTCAATGAACAGTGTTTAGTGAAGTTCAAGATTGGTGACTACCATGATGAGGTGCTGTGTGATATCATACCGATGGATGCATGTCATATGCTGTTGGGGAGGCCGTGGTAGTATGATAGGAGCGTTGTCTATGATGGCCATGCAAACACATATTCCAGCAGAAGTTTCAGATATATTGGAAGAGTTCCAAGACATTATCTCTGATAATGTACCAGAAGGTTTACCACCAGTAAGGAAGATAAGTCATCAAATGGATTTGATACTAGGAGCCAGTTTGCCAAACAAGGCAGCCCACAGAATGACCCCTATAGAGAATGAAGAGTTGAACAAACAAGTTCAGGAGTTGTTGAGGAAGGGACTGATAAGGGAGAGTCTAAGTCCATGTGCGGTACCTACAGTACTAGCACCAAAGAAAGATGGAGAATAGAGGATGTGTACAGACTCTCGAGCCATCAATAAGATAACAATTAAGTATAGATTTCCATTGCCAAGAATGGATGACATTATGGATTGTTTGAGTGGAGCCAAGTACTTCACGAAAATTGACCTGAAGAGTGGGTATCACCAAATCCGTATCAGAGAAGAGGATGAATGGAAGATAGCCTTCAAGACAAAGGAAGGTTTGTATGAGTGGTTAGTCATGCCATTTGGGCTAACCAATGCAATGAGCACATTCATGCGGCTCATGAACGAGGTACTGAAAGAATTTTTGGGAAGTTTTGTTATTGTTTATTTGGATGATATTTTGATTTTTAGTAAGACTTGGGATGATCATTTGATGCATATCAGAAGAGTTCTAGAGAAGCTGAGGGAGGAGAAGTTGCTGATTAATCTGAAGAAATGCAGTTTTGCAAAGAAGGAGTTGGTATACCTGGGATTTGTTGTCTCGGAGGAAGGTCTTAAGATGGACCCAGAAAAAGTAAGGGCTATCATTGAGTGGCCTATGCCAAGGAGTGCAACGGAGGTAAGATCTTTTCATGGTTTGGAAAGTTTTTACAGAAAGTTTATCAAGAATTTCAGTAGCATTTTTGCACCCCTAACTGAAACAATGAGAGGGGATAGAAAAGAGTTTAGATGGACTAAAGGAGCCAACAAGAGCTTTGATACATTGAAGCAGAAAGTTGTAGAACAACCTGTTTTGGCACTTCTAGATTTCAATAAGGTATTTCAGGTAGATTGTGATGCTAGTGGTAGTGGTATAGGAGCTATTTTGAGCCAAGAAGGTAAGCCCATCGCCTATTTTAGTGAGAAGCTTAATGATGCCAAGAAAAAGTATTCTGTTTATGATCAAGAATTTTATGCAATAGTTTAGGCTTTGAAGAAATGGAGACATTATTTGTTGCCAAAAGAGTTTGTTTTATATACTGATCATCAGGCTTTGCAGTATATTAATAGTCAAGGGAAGTTGAACCAAAGGTACTTAAAATGGGTTGAGTTTTTGCAGAGTTATACCTTTATTTTGAAGCACAAGAGTGGGAAGTCCAACAGAGTTGCAGATGCCTTAAGCAGAAGGCAAAATTTGTTGACAGAAATGAAGATAGAGGTTGTTGGGTTCGATGAGCTCAAAAGTTTGTATCCTGAAGATGCAGATTTTACAGAGGCTTGGAAAGCTTGTCTGGAGCCTATTACTTTGGACAGGACAAAATGGTTGGATTTCATAATCCAAGATAGCATGTTGTTTAGAGGAAGCCGATTGTACATTCCAAGGAGTTCCATGAGAGAGAACTTGATTAAGGAGAAGCATAGTGGAGGATTGGCTGGACACTTTGGTCGAGATAAGACCATTTCTATTATTGGTGAAAATTATTATTAGCCACAGTTGCAGCAGGATGTGAGGAAGTTTGTACAGAGTTGTAGAGTATGTCAGATGGCAAAAGGAACAAGTCAAAATACAGGATTGTATCAACCATTACCTGTACCAGAGAAGCCATGGGATGATATTAGTATGGATTTTACTCTTGGTTTACCAAGGACACAGAGAGGGCATGATTCTATTTTTGTGGTAGTGGACAGATTCTCAAAGATGGCACATTTTATTCCTTGTAAGAAGACTAATGATGCTATTCATATTGCAGAGTTATTTTTTAGGGAAGTAGTGAGACTACATGGTCGACCAAAGAGCATAGTTTCAGATCGAGATACCAAGTTTGTTGGTTATTTCTGGAGGACATTGTGGAAGAAGTTAAAGATAGATTTGAAGTTTAGTTCTGCACACCATCCACAGGCTGATGGACAAACTGAAGTGGTGAATAGGAGTTTGGGTAACTTGCCACGATGCTTAGTAGGAGATAAGCCCAAGGGATGGGATTTGATTTTACCATAGGCAAAATTTGCTTACAATAATTCTATCAATAGGAGTACTGGTAAATCACCATTCCAAATTGTATATGGTAATAGCCTAAGAAATGCTTCCGAGTTAAGGAAGCTGGACAATGGAGAAAAGACAAGTGCTGAAGCTGAAGACTTTGCAGAACATCTGAAGAATTTGCATGAAGAGGTGAGAAAGCACATTAATAAAATGAATATTCAGTACAAGGCTAAGGAAGATCAGAAGAGGAGTAATAAGGAATTCTAGGTAGGAGATGAAGTCATGGTTCACTTGAGAAAAGAAAGGTTCCCAATTGGAACATACAATAAGTTGAAAATGAAGAAATTTGGACCATGTAGAATCCTGAAGAAACATGATTCAGGAAATGCATATGAGGTAGAGTTGCTGAGTGGGATCAATATTTCTCCTATTTTCAATATTGCTAATTTATTAGAATATCATGAAGGTGGAATAGAGGATGGACCAACAGAAGTATAGTGGAGTATTCTAGCATCTACTTCAATGGAGGAGATAGAAGAGATCTTGGATAGCCGTGTGGGAAGAAGTACTCAGAACAAGCAATATGAAGAATATCTGGTAAAATGGAAAGAAAGGCCTATTGAAGATTCTTCTTGGTTGTCTAACGCAAAGGTTGACCATTTGGGTTTTCCTCACACAAACATCAGAGACGTGACAGGGTCACTTCTCAAATTACCTTGGGTGTCTGATGCAGGAGCATCCAGTGGTGTAAGGGCAATCTTGCATCACCCAAAAAGAAGTTAATTCAAAATCATTGTAGTGGTTTTCATTTATTTCCATAATTAGTGTTTTTGGTTCCATAATATCTAGAATAATAATGTAGAACTTTTAGTTTTTCCAAAACTACTAAAAATAGCGACCTGCCTATTTTGGAAAGTGTACCTGCTATTTTTAGAAAGTTTGCATTTGAACACGTAATGAAGCAAAAACTTCTAGAAAGTTACATAACAGAAATATAAGACCTTTGGCTAAGGAATTAGGCAAAGATCATTTGTGAACTGAAAGATATTAAAGTTTTTGTTTTCCGAAAAGCCCCTGAAAATTTCTGGAACGAGATATGAGGCACTAAAACTTCCCATAATGTCCTAAAAAGTTGACAGAAATCTATTTACAAATTTTTGGCGTGATAGTTCACATCACGAGCTTTCCGGCACTTAAAACGGTTTGTCAATCAAACACCCAGATCAAAAGTTATGCTTCCCGGAAGTTGACCTACTTTTAGAGGGAGTTGCAAATTTTGAAATTTAGCTAGAGGCTGCCAAAAAGTGCTATTTATGACTATTTTAGGAACCTTGAGCAGTAGTAGAGTTAAGGGGGCTAGTGTAGAGTCAAGAATAGGTAGGAAAATAGAAACCCTAGCTGATTTGAGGTTACAGAAGGCTGAAGATTCTATAGTCTTGAGGTTGGGAAAGCTGTAATGTGTTGCAGCCAGTAGAGGATTCATCCTCTGATTGTAATTGAGCTTCTGTAATGTAATGAGTTGCCTAGTTCAATAAAAGAAAGTTCTATTTGCTGTGTTCCATATCTGTTATTGTGTGTTTTGTGATTTACCCCCTTCATTAGTTGTAGTTATAATAAGAAGATCAAAGAAAGATAGTTTCAAGTAGGTGATCTTATTCTTAAATAAAATTAGAAGAACCAACAAGATCGAAACAAAAAGGGCAAGTTTGAGCCTAATCGATTGCGACCCTTCATTGTTATAGTAGTTTATCGATCAAGACCTTATACATTATCAACACATGGAGGCATTCTATTAGATGAACCCATCAATAGTATTCATCTTAAGAAATTCTATGCTTGATCCTTAGAGTATTCGTAATAGAAAATCCAAAAAAAAATTTTAAAAAAAGAAAAATTAAAAAAATACAAAAATACAAAAATCAAAAATACAAAAATACAAAAATAAAATAATTCATCCTCTAGTGAAAATCTAGTAAATAGGCACCTTAGATAAGTACCATAGTGAAAATTTGGTAAATAGGTGTTATGTGTAAGAGTCAGCATCCACCATCTACTAAGTCTTCATCCATACCACTCCATCCCTTTCTATAATAAAACCCCATCCATCCATAATGAAGTTATTGACCTTTGCATTTCCACATACCCAACTATCATGGCTTGGTAATTTTCAATGTCAGTTGTTATCCATTAGTATCATCATTCATATTTAGTCCACCCATCTGTCATTCTCCATAATAAATCCTATACCTGACTGGGGGTACATTTCCTTAACCTAGGTCTAAGAATGGATCCTTGTTTTATCTTGAGAGGAATTGTCACTTTCACTCACTTTTCATTAACATTTTCCATCCATCACAACCCATAATAAATCCAAACTTTCACTTCATCCATCTATCACAATCCATCCTATTCATCTATCACCCTGACTTGACTAACTCAAGCAAAACATGAACCATGCATCCTTTTGAAAGCTCAAGTACTTATCAAATAAGAAGCAGAAGACTACTCCTGAAGTAGTATAGATGTCTGCATACTACTTGCCTCATCTACTAAATCCATTTATCCTAATCCAAAGCCTTTAATGGATATATATTTCCTACAATAAGGCCTAATCTAATATGAGCACCCTCTTTTGCAAGAGATATGATGGTTGTGTATTTGTTTTGTTAGTTGGTCAATTTCTTTTGGTTTATCTTTTATTCTTTCTAATACCTAATCAAGACTACCTTGATCTTCCAAAATCTTGGTATGTTGTGATACTATATGAATTGGGGCATGGTCATTGCTTTCATATGCTATGTTTGTGGGATGTTCGTATTATCCTACTAAGGCTAATATTTATCTTGTTTGTGTTGGAATTAGCATCTTGCATATTAATATCCTTTGCATCTAAGGTCTTGTAAAATCTTTATGTGTATTAGGATCATTCTACACTAAGACTATTTTCCATTCACTTTTCCAACAAGGTTCTATTATGTTTGGTATGAATAAGTCTAAAGCATTTGTTTGCAAAGTCAACATCCTATGCATTAGATACATCATCACCTTGGTCTTATATACCCTAGTGCATAATATCCATATGCTATATCAAAATAAGGATTTCTCTTTACATTTTATAAAGCATAACCAAAGAAAAATCCCTCCATCCATCTACCCATATATCCTAATAAAAAATCTATAGCTTTCATAAAGATCAATCAATCATCAATTCTCCAGTCTAGACATTATTTCTTCTATACCTACTAACATCATCTTCATCTTCTTGTCTCTCTTCCACATAGAAGTCCTGCAAAAACATGCATGTTAGGCATCACATTTATGAGAACCATATTTATCACATAGTCATCCATACATCATCTATAAGAATGTCATCATATAAATCCATGATCCTAATACATGTCTATCATCCATAACATTTATAAGCATGTAATCATATAAATCCATAATCATGGTACACATCATGATATAAACATCCATGTCATATACATCCATAGCATAATATACATCATAAACATCATCCATAACACATCATATAGGTCATCAAAAGCATGGCATCTCTCATATATATCAAAAATAAATGTCATACAATGGGCTATAAGAGCCATAAATGTATACAAATAGCGCAAAGGCATCATCAAGTCATCACAAATATATGCAAAAAAGTCTAATGGTGACCATGTGTCAAACTCCCCTCTAAAGGCTCATCCTTAGCCCCTAATGGTGGTGGTCTTGTTGGAGGTGGCTGATGTGTCCCTATTGGCCATGGTGGTGGTGGTCCCATAACTGATCCTCTAGATCTCCTCAAGGATGAGGCCCCTAATATACTCTGCTCTCTAAAGCAAGGCTGCCTCTAATCTATTGGCACAACACTCTGATAGGGACACCTGTAGTACTCTGCCTATCTGATAACCTGGGTTAACTCATGCTAAACCCAAGATAACTCTATCACTAAGGCCATCATGGGCTAATCTATCCCTATCATAGACCAAGTTGTGTCCCACTCCTGA